>OY998180.1:113449389-114941889 GCA_963921935.1 Galeruca laticollis
CTCTTATCGCTGACGCTACTGTATCCGACTTGTCTGAAGTGATCAGTTTGAAACAAAAGCAATAATATTTTATTTTTCTCTTACAATAGACCCTTATTACCGTTTACCACTACAAAGTATTTTTTTAGAAACCAAAGACTGGAAAAAAGTTTAAAAATAAAAATTGTTTACATATTCTGATTAGTTCCTTTTTTTTTAATAAATTTTGCACGGTCTGTGGATCTTCGTAACCATGAAGAAATACTCTCTTCTATAGCTTTTTGATCTCCCTTTTCAAGTCGAAGTGCTGCTTCTAAAATTTATTAAATAAATTAATATCAAAGAAATTTGAGCCAATAAATGTAAAAATCACTTTAAAAAAGTGTTATTTCAAATGCTACAGAGATACCATCTTAAGAAAGAGACATAAGAATCATTTTTATAGAACAGCTGCTGAATTTTGTATTGATAAATGGCATAAAATTTGAATAAGTTAAAAATACTCACCAATTACTAGTTTTGCTACTTTCAAAGTATAAAAACTTAATTTTTCACGTCTCCCCAACCAGCTATATTGTGCAGCTAATCCGTTGGTAAGAAGTTTGCACATTACCCTTCTAATTAAATCATATGTGTCTTTCCCTCCTATTTGGGAAATTTCAGTGACCTACAAACATAAAGTGTTAGACTATTGAAACTCTAAACCAGATTACTAAATATAAAATTAATACTGTGTAGCACTTACAGCATTTTTGAAATTTTCCTCATTTTCCAAATATTGGTTTAGTTTTTCTAACCCAGTGGGGCTATCACAAGGTAGTTCTAGTTTTCTAAATAAGCTGTCTTCTGGACTAATATTTTGCTGTGAAACTGGTTTTTTTAAACCTCTTACTTCTAATGATAAATCTGTTATCATATTTTTAATTATATACTGCTGCCGGAGCATCTCTTTAATATATTCACCTAAAAATAATTTCAAGACATTAGTTAAATACCCCAATATAAAAAATAGGACTATTAAAATATTTGGGTAGACTTACTATTTTTATCACATTGGCTACAATTTGTTTTTCCTGCCATTGGAGTAGATACTGGTGTGCTAGTATTTAATTCCGAGGTACCTACTAACTGACCCAAAGTCACTAAGGGTGATTGAGATATGTCTAGAGGGGGAAGATCATCTATTTGTCCTGTAAAATAAATAAAAGCATAGATCAATTCTCTCTGGAAAATGGTTGTTGAACTATAGGTTATCTTCATTTATTATAAAAATAAAAATAATAAGTAACAACAATAAAAAAATTACCCCTTTTATTACTTGAAAACCTTTGATTCTTCTTAAGATTTGGGGGTGTTTTTAATAGAGTACAGCCATTATCTTCATCTGATGAAGATAATACGCGCCTTGTTTTTCTCACAGGCCTATGTTGTTCTTCTCCATCGGTCGTACCAACATCACTCGTTCCTTCAGCTTTTATGCACTTTTGACGTGCTAATGCCTAATCACCTGTAAAAATTATTTGAATAAATATATTTTCAAAACTAAAACTGACTACAGTACCATATGTAGCATTTCTAAAGATTCTTATTTTAAAAGTGGGCCAGCAGGTGTTTAGTGGGTGATGGTTCTTTAAAGCAGCCGCAACTTTATCTGCAGTAAATGTAGGCCAAACACACTCATCAGTTCCTATGATCCATGTAGTTGGAACAGCTGCAAGAGTATTATCTATTTGGAAGGAAACAACAGTCCACATCTTTGTCTCCATTATCCTCAAAATCAAAAAATAAATACAAAGCAGAAAATAAAACTATTAGTAGGTATACACTTCAATAAAAACTAGATATACTGTTTCTAATTTGAAATGAACAGTAAAATAAATCCTTAAGAAGTTGACTTCGTTTGTAAGTGAGAGGACAGGCAACAGAAAAAACAAAATAGTTAAATTATGGCCAACGGCCACGTTTAGTCATAATATTTTGAAATCTTCGCTGCTACAAAAATGAACAAGTAATAACTTTTTACTCATAATTAGGCCGAAAAATGTCACTTGTTCAATTTTGTATACTTGAAAATGTCAAAACATATTGATGAAATGTTGGGCAAAATTAAATTAGTTGTTTCTGTTGAGTGTCGTCTCACTAGCAAGCTAAGTCAAACAAAAATAAAATGAACTATGCAGCTGATACTATAAGTGTTTTAAAACAATTATTGCTAACTAAAAAATAAGAAATGATATTTAGAAAATTAATATGTATGTAACAGAGGAAACACCACAAACTTGTTATTAAGACTAATTTTAACACACTTAAATGCAATTTGATTAATATTCCAAAACTTCAGTTCACACATTTTTTCATCAAGTAGATAAATATCAATATCTGAAGAATTGCACGGCTCTATAAAAAATTTTTGTTTAGTTAAATACTCATTCCCTATGATCAAAATTTGATTATCAGATGTTATTACAAAGTTTTTAATGTCTACGATAGTACCATTAGATAAGTAGCAACAATTATCTGAAGGAATTAAACATAAAGTAAAATTTTTAAATAATAATTGCTCGTATTGAAAAACTATCTGTAAATTTGAAATAAGAGGTCCATTCTCATGTTCTTTTACAGTATAAGGAAAAGATTGTGAAGTTTGTAAATTTTTGTTCAGATTTTTTAATTCCTGTTGTCTATTAATAACTTGTTGTAATGGTTTGTCTGCTTTACGCACCATCCTTTTTAGAGTTTGCATGTAGTTTTCAAATTCAAATGCACTGAAGTTATCTAATATTCCAAACTCTTTAACATCCTCAGTAATATGTATTAAGTTGTGAATATTATGAGATACATTTTCTGCTCCATATAAAATACTAAATGTACTGACAAAATATTTCAATAACTCTTGGGCATATTCAATCATCACAAAATATTTTTCATTCGATAAAATCCGCACTGCTACATGTAAACACATAAAGTTACGATACATATCAGGAGTTAGAATATTTTGAAGTACCACAGGACCAGTGTAGAATAAAAATTGGCGAAATTCTGAAGCCTTCCATCTTTTACTTTCACTTATACTTCGAGGTTTATGACAAAAGTCTTTTGGAATATTTTTTACCTGTTCTAGTAATAATAGATTAGTAGTTAATACACGTATGTTCTGTGACACTTTATCGGATGAACAGGCGGATGGCCTATGGGTGGTTACCGATAGGAAGAAGTTTCCAGAGGGTTTACAAGAAGTAGAAGAAGTCTCTAGATGGTTAGCAAGTAATGACGGTAGCGCTACGGGGGTTATGCAAAAAGTAAATAAGTGTGTATGTTGTTACGTGTATAAGGTATCTAGAGGGTGGTTTAGAAGAAGCGAAGGGGTTTTTAAGGGTAGCGTCTACGGGGATTACGCAAAAAGTAAGGGTGTATACAAGAACGGGGGTTATGCAAAAATTAAGTGTGTATGTTTTTACGTGTATAAGGTATCTAGGGGGGTGATTTAGAAGAAGCGAAGAGGGTTTTAAGGGTAGCGTCTACGGGGGAGGGAAGCGTCTACGGGGATTACGTAAATAAGGGGGTATACAAGAACGGGGGTTATGCAAAAAGTGAATAAGTGTGTATGTTTTTACGTGTATAAGGTATCTAGGGGGTGATTTAGAAGAAGCAAAGAGGCTTTTAAGGGTAGCGTCTACGGGGGGGTTGCGTAAAAAGTAAATAAGGGTGTATACAAGAAGTAATTAGAAGAAAGAAAATATATGGAGGATTGTGTGTGTAAGAGATGAGGGGTAGTGCTCACGAGGGGGAGGGGCTATGCAGTTAGCTGATTTTTTAAGGGTTCTATATTTTGAAATTCTCAAAGGAATGTTATTAGATTGATAACCAACATTTTTTTTTTAAAACGGATATGTGTGTGAATTCATATCATTTTATAGAAGGTTTTTTATATTGTAATAAATGAAATCTCGCATTCTATTAAATTCGCTTAGTAGGTAATATTTATGCGTTATTTCTATAGTTAGCAAGCACGTGCAGACCAAATATTTTTTCAGACAATAGCGAACTTGTTTCAAATATGATAAGATTGGAATGTCATGATAAGGGAATATTACTTTATATTACTTTAGTATCTTTTAAAAAATATATGATATCAACTTGATATTGTATTAGTCATTTACGATAAAATCTAAACTGAGTTTATTCATGAAACAGCAGAATTTAGTTTTCTATCAAATTAATAAAAATAGATTTTATGTTGCAGTTTTTTTTAAAATCATATTTAACTGATGTCTTTTTCTTATACGGGGTATTTTGAAAGTCTTGAAAGCATGTGCATGATTTCTTTTAAAATAAATGAATGAGAGAATTGAGTGTTTGTATCACAATGTCATCGGAAGAGTATAGACGCAAATTGGAGGAATTTTCTAAAAGCGTTCGAGAATTGAGTAAAGATATTTCAATTTATGAAAATAAGATTAAACTGATAAAGCAATTGGAGCGAATGTGCTTGGAGGATAACGTCTTCAAAAATCGCCGCCTACAAAAAATATCCACAGAATTGAAACGGCTACAATAATATGATGAATAATAAAATTCGGGAACAACAAGATGCCATCAAGGATGAAATTAATAATGTTTTTGCAATGACATGTATAATTTTAACATCAGTATTTATTTTAATATTGAAAATTATATTGAATATTGTAAAACGAAAGTTTAAGTCTTCATGTAGTATAGACATAAATGAGTATACAATGTGTTTCAATAAAACAACTCATCAATTTTTTCTATTTATTTGAGTAAAATTACAATGGTATTACATTTAAAAACCAACATCGTAATCGTTCTACATTAATTTGTGTACAATTGAAAGCCCCATCGGCATGACAAGCATTCGAATGTTTTTTAAACTTTCCATGGCTGAGAACGTTCCATCAAACTTGCAGACATCAACAACAGTTGTCGTATAAATTCCATATTCTTCACATTTCTTTTGTAAAAATTCATATTTCTTATTACCGCGAACGTAAATACAATCGACATTAGACATTGTACTTTTCAAAATTTCGTCCAATTTTGAATAATCAACATCGCCAGAAGAATACTTGATTCCATGGATATGGTGTTCCAAAAAGTTGTTTGTTTTTTTATCTTGATTGCTTAGCAAATGAAAGGGTTGTGGCGGCTTAAATATGTAGTGTCTATGTATATATCCGATTTCGATGGACAATTCCTTAGGATGGAATGTACCCTCGATAATGAAGCCTTGAATGTCAATGAATGCTATTCTCATCGTGGTTTATTTGTAACTGTCTCGCTGTGTATTTCAACACTGGTATTATATGATCGTTTTGATAATTTCCGTTAGGGGGTAATACTCCAATAAACAGTCATGTATAATTATACAATATGCTCTAGTATTTGCAGGAAATCCTACACCTACTTCAATTTCCACTTTTATATCAACTGTCGATGCCCTCATACCCTCCTCCTGTTTGGAACAGTCTATGACAAAGAGAGCACGATCTTTGAATGCTTCATAGTCCAATGTTGGATGTACTATGCTGGAATTGGTATAGCTTCTATAGAATGAGGCGTAATTATGATAGGCAAGAGTATAGTCGTTTTTTCCGAAATCCATCTTTAATCGTTCGGTGGGCCAAAAATCTCCGTTCAAAGCCAATTTTACATTGTTGGTGTTCAAGTGATCGAATTGCGAAGGATCGTTTGTCTTCTTGTTGCGTCTATCTATTTGAAAGCATACGATAACATATCGAGGTCTCTCGACAGACGAGCTCGTTTTAACTGACCAAATCTCATTTTTAGCGTCTTTCGTTAACGTAGGCAATACACAAAGTTCCCATTTTCTGAACGGAATGAATATCGATCGATCACTTTTTATTTGCTCCATCATACGTAATTTTATTTTATCGTTAGGATAGACGTGTTTAACTTTCAATGCCATGCTATCTATAACAAACTTTATTGTAGTGTTAGATGTCGTAGTACCTGTTGTTACTTCATTTACTATTACAGTATCGTTATCATTACGAGCACGTATGAATCGAAAAGTTTGTTTTCCATATGTGATTTTAGTATAGTCATTGAATACATTGAAAATGTGTTTTAGAGGAATCAACAAACTAAACGATTTATCAACATCATTCAATAGCGGTTTATTGGGATAATTCCAGCCAGCTAAAGCCATTTCTTTCGATTGTGGATTATAACACAACAAACTTCTTGCGGTACTTACTATACCGGGATCTCGTACTATTTCTATTTCCTTTCCACTTTGAATGTAGGAACAAGAATTGAAGTGGAATGCACCGCAATTTGGCGTTAGATTAATATGTCCTCCTCCGCCACTAACTTCTAATTTTCCCTTAATTTCAAGTTGAGTTTCGTACATGAGAAAAAATACGTCAGTTTGTTGGATGTCAAATTCCACAGAATCGCTGTTATTGATTGATTTCACATAAGGAACATAGGTGTGAAAATCTTCTTTTCTTATCGACTCTTCATATTGTGGATCTCGGTAAAGGTCAAATATCGAAGATATTTTCGTTGATGGTGGTGTCCTATCAGAACGCACGTACTTTCTTTTTAGTGTCATTCCTCTTCAACTTTAATCCGATTGCTTTGAGAAACGCCCGATTTGCAGGAGTTAGATGAAGCTTCGTTCTTTTGAACGATCTGCAAGAGAATAATTTTGTTGTAGATGATGAGGGACTTTTATAATAGTCGTTGTTGATAAGTAGACCCATTAATGTTCCAATAGATGTAAAAGTAACGTGCTTTTTTCTCCTCGAAAATTTACTGGTTCGAGATCTTGATTCAACACTCTTACGGTAATGTTGGTGATTTCGTTTGTGCTGCTCACAGCTAAGTAAATCGGATTGTTCGGTCGTTCGTTGATTGCATAACCAGGGTCCACTGTAATTGGGAAACTGAATATTGTATGAGCAGGCTTATCTCCGTCAAACGATCCTTCAGCAATATTGCAATCGAATAGTAAAGTTGATATTTTACAAATGTTAACAGGTAGATCGGAACGGTGGACTTTACCAGGATCTAGTATCTTTGGAGAAAATCCTAGTATTTTACTCAAACTATCAGAGTATTCAAAATCGATGGCGTGCTGTCAAATGTAAATTTCACACTGAAGAGTGTTGTTGTTGGGCTTCGAACATATATCGGCCACAGATGTATCCGTCTTCAATTTGAATTGATCGATGAGATAAGCTTCAATATCTGTGATTTCGTAACATCCTGACGGGAAGTTAATGGTGAGTCCTTTCTTACGATCATTTTTATTGTAGAAATAAAATTTCTCACCATCGATATTCGGTATAGAATGTTACGAATGAAACCCCAACACACCAATAAAGTATTCTTTTTCAGGTTTCAATATTATCGGTGTGGGAGGAGTGAAGGAGAATTCATTCGATGTGGACGTTAAGTTCAACAGTTGACACATGACTGCGATGTTTATGGGAGTGGTGTATTCAAATAATATTACTAGATTAGAAAAAACAATTTTATTTTTTCAAATAATAATTACATGCATGACAGTCGCGTTGTGAGCTAACCGGACCATCGACATGAGTACGTTGATCCGGTCGATTGTAATGCACAAAACAAGGCAAGCAAATTTGCAAGTTGAAATTCGATTGATATTCTTTTGGTAATTTATGCCAATTGTCTAATAAATCCCAAGGTTTAACTCGCTCTACCAAATACTTTAGGAGAATAGTTTTCAATTCGGCACTTGTAAAAGACGACAACAATTGTGTTTCGCCAACCAACCATGCTTCAGACATTATAGAGGAATTGCAAACACAAATGTCCACAGTTGATCTGATTGTAATTTTGGTATTGCTCGTAATTGTAAAATATTTTACTGCCAGCAAGATAAGTGACAAGTTCTCTCGGAGGCTTCAGATTACCAAATGAATCGAAATATTCGACGCAGTCATTCATCTTCCTATATGCTACCCAATGCGTGCCTGAGTTTTTAGACACATCCAAATTTAGTATTGCTGATTCACATCGTCGAGGTCCGTTTTTCGGTAGAGAATCGCGCATGTACATATCTCGAAAATATTTTATTTTCAATAATTTGGCAAACGTGATTAATTCATAGTCTAATAATGCTCTATTGGGTAGCTTCAATGGTAGATTTTTTTCAAGAATAATCCATATCCACCTTCAGCGTTCTTTCGCAAATACAATCCTTTACCTATAGGCTCCATAGCTTTATTATGACGATGATCTTCTTCCAATTTCTTTTGAGCATTTTTTGCATCGATCACAGTTTTCGCAATTCCCGCAGTACCGCCTTATAATGCTCCCAAAGCTGAAAGTCCAGCGAAAAGAGGTATTAGAGCTAAAAATCCTCCAGATTTAGCTACAGGTATTATTCTAGGTATTGGAACATGTTTTCGGCCTCCGAATTTTTTAATAAGAGATTCTGCTGCTCGCAATGCAAACATCGCTGTATCTGACAGCGAAGATCCTTTTTTCATGGATTTCTTCACCTTCATAACAACATCACGATGAAAAGATCTACGACGCTTCGGCTTCATACCCATTCCCAACTTGCGTTTGACCTTCATTCCAGTGGTAACGAGCCAGGCGGCTGCCTTGTCACCTAATTTAGTGTCTTTTGACTTTACTCGCTCCCAAGCGGCGTTTTCTAGTACCAAATCAGCTTTATGACGATCTGTGAGTGACTTGTTAGATGCGTATGCGATATCGTGATTTTTGCAAGCTGCGTCGAGAGCGTTGACACCTGTATCTCCTCGTAGTAGCCGTTTTTTCAGACGCGTTCCAGCTATATAAATAGAGGATTTAATATTGTGAAAAAATAAAAATAGTAAAACTTACGTCCACAGTATTGGTAGCCAGGAAAATGATGCTCAAAAAGCAAATTGTTCATGAGTGAATTTAGCACACCTTCACCTTCGTGAATCAACATAAAGACTGACTATTTGCTCACGATGGAACCTATAATTATAGCTGCACTGTTTGAAAAAGTATCATAAGATGGAGATTGTTAAACAAGGGCAGTCATTACCGATTGAAAATTTCGATAGCGTTTTGGAAGATGGACGTAGCCGAAAACATGGACTTTTATTACCTGATTCGTTTCGTGCTATTATTTGTGGCCCCAGCGGATGTGGGAAAACAAATATTGTGCTATCATTGCTGTTCAATCCAAATGGTGTAAAATTTGAAAATGTCTACGTTTATTCTAAATCTCTATATCAACCAAAATACCAACTGCTCGAAGAAGTATTGACTGGTGTAAAAGGTGTGGGATATTATCCGTTTAAAGAAAACGATGAAATTGTAAGTCCTACACAATCCAAACCGAATTCGATTTTCATTTTTGACGATGTGTCATGCGACAAACAACAAACAATTCAAGAATATTTTTCCATGTGTAGGCACAGAAGTATTGATGTCTTCTACCTATGTCAGACTTATTCGAAAATACCAAAGCAGCTAATACGTGATAACTGCAATATGATTGTGATGTTTAAACAGGATGAAATTAACCTTAAACATGCCTTCAACGAACACGTTTCCCCCGACATGTCATTTGAACAATTCAAGAAAATGTGCTCTGAATGCTGGAATGATAAATATGGCGCTTTGGTTATTGTTAAAGACTTTGATTTACAAGATGGTAGATATCGTAAAGGATTCGATATGTATATAAAAATATAATAATTATTTAACCATCCATTTTTCATTATGATGTCATCTGATGCAGACGCTGTGCGAAAACGAAAAATTGCAGATCTGAAACGAATTATTAGAAAAAAGTATTTATCTTTTAAACTGAACAAAACTGAGCATGATGAGACACTAAATAGAATTTTCAAACCTATATCTAATCCACTCAAAGATATCGTAAATATTATGAATACATCTAAGACAAACAAGCAGATTACAGCAACCCTACCTCCACCACCACCACCACCACAGCCCACATCATCTGAAGAGAAAAAAGAACATATTCCCAATTTTATCAGTGATGAAGAATTATACAGTTATGATCCGAAAAATGAATCAGTATTTACGGATGATGATGGTGAACCTCAAGTGAATACTAGTGAAGATTTCTCACCACGAACAGTCAACGAGTACATCGAACATTATCCTACAATGGGTCGACAATGTGTCATCGATTTCTTTAACGAAGACTCACAAATAGATGATTTGTACGGTCCAAAGTATAGTGCTGAAAACGATCAGTGGACTCTGGGGAATAAACGCATAAACTTTGACGCAAAAAACGGAGATATATTCGTAGAAGGAGATAAAGGATGGGATAGAATACCTGCTTCTCCAGGTCTTTACCAATTACTTTTCTACCAACATCCCCAATATACCGAAGATGATTTAACTACATACAGAATATTATTGGAACGAACGGGGGTTCATTTAAAAAAAGATAGAACACTAAAAGGTTCTCAGCGGTGGAAGTATATTAATATTATTAAAAAGCAATTTATTATAAGACGAAACACTACCACTAACATCGTAGGTAAAGGATTACCTGATCACATCATGACCTATAATGATAAAGATATAGAGTACGTTTACTGGGACGATGTAAACGAGATTGTTGAAAGACTTAGAGAGTTGATAGCTTCCAAGGATGCAGGTAACACTTCCAATGATAATGAGATTGTTGCCATTATACATGAACTTCGTGAAGCCGATTATATACATTAACCATCGATTGATTTATGTTCATTTTCAAAATGAGTCTCGACAAGTTTGGTCGACATTCTGACGCATATAAAAAGAAGTATGATACAAATCTCGAAGCACGATTTAAAAAAATCGAAATAGCTCAATTGTCGTTGAACACAAGTATTCAGCAAATAAATGATAAAATAAAATCCTTAATAAATAATGGATCAACTCAAAAGTATGTAGATAATGCAATAGAATCAAATAGAAAATTTATAGTAAACATACTTGACAAAAAAATGAAAGATACATTGGATGAAATACATAGAAACTATGATTCAAGGATTGCTACTCTCAATACAAACATTCCGATAAAAAAATATGTCGATAATCTCGTTTCATCGACAAATAACAGCAGACAGATACACCAATTCGCAGAAAAGTATCACACAAAGTGTCTAATCAACTTTAGGGGCACGAAGAAATTCAACAAGAACTTTTACGTTTTGGATACGGAAGGTACGGCTTTTGTATTCCCTTTTGATTGTAAAATTGAAAATTGTAAACATTATGCTTCTGATGGCATCGTTTTATTGAAGAATAATATGGAATATCAGTATCAACAGTTAAACGACCTTAGCATAAAGAAGAACGATAAAATAGAATTCAGTGTAATTTAGAAGAAGAACAATAATTGACCTTTAGAAAATTGTAACGCTCTTGCGTCGTTACTTGACGGGTTGGCGCCTTAACTACAGGTGACGGGTTGCCTCGGGCGCCAGTTTATTAAAGTGGTATGCTCCACTCGCACCGGGCAGCGTCAGTGAAGAATTAAAATACTCCAGGGGTCACTTTATGGTGGTGACGAAAGTGTTGCGGCCGGTCGGGCAGATTTTACTTGCCTCCCCGGCTTCGTAACCTGGGTATTAGCTGCTTAACGTTCTTACCTATTTACGGAGGTTTACTGGTAATTGGAGTTGGAGAGAAGAGAAACCAAAAGTTACGTATCTACAAAGAGTCTTTATTAAACGGAAAACTAAAGTAAATATCCTCTAATTTGGGTAGGCGGGGCAAAAGCACTAGTACTAACTACTATCCTACAGGTTCAAAACGGTCTCTACTACGGTGAGTAAAACAAAGCTATGCAAACGGAAGCAACAAAAAATGGGCGGGGGTGCGGTGGACGGTTAGCGGAAGCCGGGTGATGCGGTGGACGGTTAGCGGAAGTGTGCAGAACTACTACGGATTGCAAGCGACCCTCTAGGTTAATCAAAGCTCTTATTTTGGGGGATATGGCTCTCGGTTTCCGCGGTATCGAAATCTCGGAGTTGCGGCGGCCACCACTAGTATGTGAGAACTCAACTTTCTAGTGGCGGACACGGTACTCCTCAATCGGATGGCTCAAGGCCCAAACACGGCCGCTACTAGGATGTGAGAACTCAACGTTCTAGCAGCGGACACGGTTCCCCTTTACTTCCCCTGGTCGGATTATACGGCGAGAACCATATACCCAAAGGTATAAAATTCGGAATATCACTCACCTCGGTAAACGGTACGGTTACTCTAGCGGAATCGGTTTTCTGAAAGAGAACGGTTTTATGAGCACAATGAAGTCTCTTAGTTTTAATTCTCACCTGCGTATGCGGGTAAGGATCTGAGTCTACGGATAGACTGACGACACTGAGAATCGTTCTGCTTTACGGTATGGCTTGTTGGGGATACGGCGCGAAGTCGTAAGTGTCGCCGACTGTTGGTGCAGGTTTGATAAATTATATTATGTTATATTGTACCGATGTTTATATTACATTGTATCGATACGGACGGAGAAATACGGTGTTCGAACGCTTTATTTCATATTATACCGAAGATTGTGCTTTTGCCCGGTCCATGAAAATGTAACTTCGTTACACACCCTTCCCACTTCGGGAAAAAAAAATGTATGCCTATATATTTTTTTTTTCAAAAACTTCCCCTGAACTATCTATTGCGGAAGAGATCCCAAAACAAAAAAAAACGACTAGGCGCCTACCCCTTTTGCGGCCGAACCCTTTTATTGGGGGTAGGTACACCTATCACAAATATTCGGAAATGAAAAGATGAAATTCAAAAGGAAAATAAAGTTCAACTTCTCGGTTTTTCGGTTGATGTCGGACCGGGGTGGGGCTTCCGACTTCTAGTGAAGACGCGTCTTGAAGAGATACTGACATCTGCAGGCGGGGCACAGCGCATGGCAGCGCTGGAAGGTGCTTTGGACACTGAAACTCCGGGGTTGGCGGCCTCACGGCGACTAGGTGTGTCTTGGCTTTCCTCCATGGCCTCCAGAAGGTCAGTGACGACGTTGTCTACGGCTGACTTGGTTTCGGGAGTCGGATCTATCCTAGCACTCTCCTTCTATGGCTCCGAGATTCCTGAAAGGTTAAAGCAAATCAGTAATCTAGCCCAACAAATGGTCCGGCGGAGAGATACCAAGCAAAAGACTATTACAACGGATTGTCATAAATGAAGTTCGGACGCAAGGTATACTCGTATAACGGAAACGGGCCCAAATAAATAAAAAACGTTCCAGTATCTATCTATAAGAATGAAATTAAAGGAACCAACGGAAGACTAAGATACGAAAAAGAAGAACAACTATACTACAGTCGTCTTTAGTAACCCCTCTTGTCGAAGCACACGCAGAGAGTGCGATGGGGCGGCTCCTCTTGTCATCTCTGAAAGGAAACGGTTATTTCTTACCTAGTGTTTATCGGAAGTATGTGCCGGTCGTAGATCTTTGAAATGAATCCGATGGAGTCGTTTGCCTGTTCTGCTTTTGAGGTTGTATACTACCGGCGAGAGGACATGGGTAACGGTATAGGGGCCGGAATATTTGGGAGCAAGTTTCGCGGCGAATCCTCGGTCCGCTGATGACAGGTGGTGCTCGCGTTTCATGACTTGATCGCCTACATGGCAACGCCAATCCCGGCGCCCGAGGTTGTAATGATGACTCTGAACGGTGAATGCCCTGGCCAGATTTACCCGTACCATCTCGAATGTATCCTTTAGACGGGACAATCTGTCGGTGTGCTGAGTGGCATCCTCTTGACTGGTGTTTACGTTCCCCTCTTCAACGGGGGAGATTGGGCGGTATATAGCCTTGGGAATTTCTAGTTCTCTTCGGGGGTTCTGAGGGCGATAACGTTGTTTTATAGGGTCAGGATTTGTAAGACGGATCATGTGCCCGACCAACGGTGTTACTCCTCGAATATCCTCAACTAACGGTAGTTCCCTCTGTAGAAATTCGTCTTCGGTGGGAGTCAGCGGTGGTCTTACTTCGGTGAGCCCAATGGGAAAGCACGGTACGGGCCGAGTCTCCCTTGTGACGGGGCGGTGGTTCACCATAATTTGTCCACTTCCTAAGTCCAGACTAAATCGTCGGTTCCATAATATATCCATTCCTAGTACCATGTCGGATGATAGTCCATGAAGATGTCCAAAAGTTTCGGTAAAATGCTCCTCTCCAATCTGTATCTCCACGAGATATGCGTCGGATACGATGACGGTTTCTCCATTAGCCATACGGGCGGAACTCGTCGGGATCGGAGCTTTTGGTAATCCTAGCGCATTCCATAGTCTAGCTAGTCTGTCTCCTATGTAAGAGATCACAGCTCCGGTATCTATCAAGGCTTCTGCGGTGCCTCCAGGCACTGCAACCGAAATATGAGGGCGACGATCCAACCAAGATGAGACTCCATGGCAGGGGTCGTCCGGCGGATTGACGGTGCGTACGATTTCTTGGGGAAGACTTCTCGGCGGTGGTATAGTAGCTCGAACTTCGTGGACAACGCTATCCTGTCTTCTATCTGGGCGGCTCCCTAGTACAGATGACGTAGCAGCATGAGAGGCGTTGTGAAGGCTTTGATCAGCGGGCCTCGGGTTGCTGCAGCGTCCTGGCCGTGGACATGGACAGTCTCAGGACATAACTCCATCCTTCTTACATCTGGAGCAGAAGATCCTGGGAGTTCCTCGACATTGACTGCGAACATGTCCGGTCTGGCCGCATCGCCAACATTCTTGGTTTCTGCCGGTTGGTTGCTTGTTGAGTGCTGTTGCGTTCAATGTATCCTTTGGGTCAAAACGGCGTCCAGTGAGCCGAGTTGGGGACGCGGCTCCTTGATGGGTTGCCCTAACGGTCGCTGATGCGGTCGCTGCAGCCGGGCGCGGCTGAGAGCGACAGGGTGTGGCGGCAGAAGCGGCTGCATAGTCCTGATTACGCGTATTCTGCGTTGGCTGCCGAACTGGATACGAATTGGTTCGATCGGTTTGTCCACGAGCCTGCTCAATCTCGGAGCGTAGCAGTTCGTAATCCCGGGCGGCTTTGGCAAATTCCTGCGGATTCGAGAAGTCCGTTCTACGAATCTGACGGCGAAACTCCGGGTGGAGATTCTGGTACAGCCAATTCAATTCCTGCTCCGGGGTGATACTTCCATGGCGACGGATGAGTGTTTGCATATCTGTGATATATGTGGCGATACTCTCTTGAAGCCGGTGAGTTCTTCTACTGATGGCTACCTCTAAATCGACGAGATAATTGACCGGAAAGAAAAAATCTCGGAAGGCGGTACAGAACTCTTGCCAGTTAGACCAGTATTTGCGGTTGTTCCGGAACCAAAGTGCTGGCATTCCATGTAAGAGCTCGGGCATAGCTTGCAGTAGCCGGTCGAGAGAGATGGCTTGTGACTCACAAATCTCCTCAAGCCTCTCGAGGAAAGCAGCGGGGTCTCCTGATCCATTGAAGCTTATCCTCCAATCCTTGGTTCTTAATGGCGGCATTAATGGTCCTGAGCTTGGCCCTGGTGTGGGCTGGATTCCTGCCAGTGTACCATTGAAACGTTTGTCGTTGCTGGTTCTTCTGCTATGGTTACGGTGACGGTCGGTAATGCGGCGATAACTGTGGTTGTTCCGGATGTGGCGGGAAATACAAACGGCATTGCGGCGGTCGGTGCGGGGGAGGCGCGGCCTTCACGGATGAACTTGGAAAGGCGGCGTCTCTTATCATCTACGGTTCCGGTGACTTCCAGCCTAAATTTGGCTAGTTCGACGTCTAATTCCTCCTTTCCCAAGAGGTATACCCATCCAACACGGGTATCAGTCGCTTCTTCTCTCGGAAGCGGGTTATGGGCGGCGGTAGCTTCGTCCGGCGTGTTTGCGGGTACTAAATTCTCAGTAGCCATTTTACTAATAATCGGAATCGGTGTAGCTTCCTTGCTCAACGGTCAGAATCCTACTTTTCCCTTACCAATTGCTCGTATCTCTAGACGGGTGACTCTAAGCAATAAACGGACGATGCCAATCGGTTGTACGTACTCGATAACCTATTAAACGAGGGGTCGCACAGGGGGTCGGTCCTCGGTTTAGCCGAAGTTGGCAACCTGTCAAAATGACAGGTCAGCGGATTTCGTCGGATTCGGGTATAATACGGTGCCCTGAAGTGTTTGCGGTGTGTTTCGGACCTCTAAAGTGACGGAATCAATTTCACTACCTCAAAACGGGTTTTACTCAAGTTACGGAGATCATCGGCCTCTGTACACTATAAAAATGGTCTTTTCCGCGAAAAACGGCTAATCTGTCAAAAATGACAGGTCGGCGGATTTCGACGGATTCGGATATAAGACGGTCTACTAAAACGTTTGCAACGGTTTTTACCTCTCTGTAACGTTTGGATTATTTCCACCAACTCCAAAACCGTTTTTCTACGACTTCTGGTAATTAGCGGACTCGGTACACCATAAAATCAGGTCCCTGCTCGGGCGCCAAATTTGTAACGCTCTTGCGTCGTTACTTGACGGGTTGGCGCCTTAACTACAGGTGACGGGTTGCCTCGGGCGCCAGTTTATTAAAGTGGTATGCTCCACTCGCACCGGGCAGCGTCAGTGAAGAATTAAAATACTCCAGGGGTCACTTTATGGTGGTGACGAAAGTGTTGCGGCCGGTCGGGCAGATTTTACTTGCCTCCCCGGCTTCGTAACCTGGGTATTAGCTGCTTAACGTTCTTACCTATTTACGGAGGTTTACTGGTAATTGGAGTTGGAGAGAAGAGAAACCAAAAGTTACGTATCTACAAAGAGTCTTTATTAAACGGAAAACTAAAGTAAATATCCTCTAATTCGGGTAGGCGGGGCAAAAGCACTAGTACTAACTACTATCCTACAGGTTCAAAACGGTCTCTACTACGGTAAAACAAAGCTATGCAAACGGAAGCAACAAAAAATGGGCGGGGGTGCGGTGGACGGTTAGCGGAAGCCGGGTGATGCGGTGGACGGTTAGCGGAAGTGTGCAGAACTACTACGGATTGCAAGCGACCCTCTAGGTTAATCAAAGCTCTACTTTTGGGGGATATGGCTCTCGGTTTCCGCGGTATCGAAATCTCGGAGTTGCGGCGGCCACCACTAGTATGTGAGAACTCAACATTCTAGTGGCGGACACGGTACTCCTCGATCGGATGGCTTAAGGCCCAAACACGGCCGCTACTAGGATGTGAGAACTCAACGTTCTAGCAGCGGACACGGTTCCCCTTTACTTCCCCTGGTCGGATTATACGGCGAGAACCATATACCCTAAGGTATAAAATTCGGAATATCACTCACCTCGGTAAACGGTACGGTTACTCTAGCGCAATCGGTTTTCTGAAAGAGAACGGTTTTATGAGCACAATGAAGTCTCTTAGTTTTAATTCTCACCTGCGTATGCGGGTAAGGATCTGAGTCTACGGATAGACTGACGACACTGAGAATCGTTCTGCTTTACGGTATGGCTTGTTGGGGATACGGCGCGAAGTCGTAAGTGTCGCCGACTGTCGGTGCAGGTTTGATAAATTATATTATGTTATATTGTACCGATGTTCATATTACATTGTATCGATACGGACGGAGAAATACGGTGTTCGAACGCTTTATTTCATATTATACCGAAGATTGTGCTTTTGCCCGGTCCTTGAAAATGTAACTTCGTTACAATATATATATATATATATATATATATATATATATATATATATATATATATATATATATATATATATATTATATATATAACAAAATAACCTTCTTTGTTCACTATACATCATGTCTGCAGACAGGATTCAACTTGTTAAAGAATTGCATAAACCGATTCGACGAAATTATCCACGTCGACGAACAATAATCGAAGGTCTTGATGACATATGGCAAATGGATTTAGCCGAAATGAGACCTTATGCAAAGCATAATAAAGGATTTGAAATGATTTTGGTGGTTATCGATTGTTTCTCGAAATTCATGTGGACTCGTCCACTCAAGACGAAAACAGCCGAAGAAATAACACGAGCATTTTCGAGTATTATCAGGAGTCGAACACCAAAAAATCTACAATCAGATCAGGGAACGGAATTTTACAATAGTGAATTCAAATCTCTAATGAAAAAACATAATATCAATCATTATAGTACATTTAGTACGAAGAAAGCTGCAATTGCAGAAATAGTTATTAGAACGCTCAAAACGAAACTCTATAAACATTTCAGCTTAATTGGGAAATACCAATGGATCGATATTTTACCTCAAATCACAAAGGAATACAACGAATCCTTTAACGCATTTGATAGAAGATATGACTGGATCGCCTATTAGAGGTTGTTTTTATGAAGAAGAATTACAAAAAACCAAAAATCCCCACATTTATCTCGTTTAAAAGGTGTTGAAGAGGAAACGTAACAAAATGTACGTTAAATGGTTAGGATTAGATAAAAAACATAACAGTTGGATTAACACTGATGATGTAGTAGTATAGATCACCAGCAACCAATCAACTTTAATTGAGTGGAGGACAGAGATAAACATATAAATTGATCGACATTAGTTTAGAAGTCATCATAATGAGTAGTCACGATTCTGGGTATTATAGTGTTACAATGTCATGTAGTGATATTAGTAGTTATGATGAAGAGCCAAATTATGATCGTGATTTAGATCAAATTGTACTTAATTATGAAATTGCAATAAAAAAATAAAGACATTATTTATTGCATACAGTTTTCAATGTTGGTCATCGATTTGAAGTTGGATGTTGCCTGAGTCCTGCCAGAACTTTTGCACCTGCCATCATTTTATCATCGTTTATCGTGGAACCTTCATAAATGTCATTCAATACTTTAGAATGAGATGAGATCATAGAAGTGCTGCATAAAAGTAACGAGTTATTCTTCAATTCTCCAGATGATGATGTTGTAGATTCTAATCCCATCATGTTGTACCAAGATTTTTGTCAAATAACTAAAGTTATTTATGATAATCAAAAATTTGTGAAAATTCAGAAAGATGATGTAACAGTTTTCCTCGATGAAGAAGAAGTTGTAGAAATTCTACGTGTTCATGAGAATTTGCTTCAACATCACATTTCAATTTTTAATAAAGTGAGCTTTTGCGATTTTTATTATAATATCATTAATTTATTAAAGACATTTATATCGAATCCAATATGTGGCTTTTCCAATTGTTTAGATTTAATGTATGCTGTTTGTGATATTTATTCTTATGACAACAGCAGTTTAATAGGAAGAGCACTTAGAGAATATCTGTACTATTACAAAGTCCATGTAATCAATGATCTAACATTATAAAATTATGAATATATTCTTTGTTTCATTTCACCTCTTACACAAGTAATGCTGATGATGAAATTTTTTATGTTGATTTGGAATAAGTATTGAACATCTAAAGTGAAGGATGTTTCTTTTACTTTTAATAATAATTCTACCTTTGGTGACATCTGAGAAAATTGATATAAATTATCGATAGATTTGGATATGTTAACAAGTCGGAACATGATATCACAAATATGTCATCGATTTTAAAAGATTTCCAAGAGAAATTAAATTTTCCTGTAGATGGCACTCTAAATCCTGCAACTATTTAACTATTAGAGCGACCTCGATGTAGTGTAAATGAAAACGATCATGATGGTGAACATTCGTATCGCGTTAGAACAAAATGGGAAACAGACTAACCTAAATCGGTATTTTCCTCAAGCATCACCGTCATATGTTGCTGAAAAGGCATATTTGGCAACAAAATTCCAAATTTACAATTTAAACACCAGTCTAAAGGAACAGTACTTCTTACACATGTACTACTTATGAAACTTCAAATCGACGTAATAACGTTAAAAATTCTTGAAAACCTGTGGGGAAGGAGCTAGGATAAAAAATCAAGTTTCAAGGTTATATGAATATTGTTTTATTAATTGTATTTATATACATATTACATCAAATAAAAAAAACAGTACATATTACATTTAAGGCAAAATGAAAATTATACATTTGACAGTACATATTAAATATAGTTATACAGATAAAAGATACAGTGAAATCAGTAGGGTAAATCTGCTGCAGCCTCTAGACACTCAAAATATTCGCATAATATGAAAACAACTGCCTCAAAATCGTTTTGACACCAATAGTGTTCAGAATTATAAAATCCTGTTAAATTTTCTGAAGTGCTCACACTAATTTCTTCGTGAAATGTGTAATTTATATTAGGCATAAGTTTAAAATATTTCTGAAAACACTCTTCGCAAACTTTTAGCCCCAAAGAAGAAATGTGGTAATATTTACTAATTAGGCAGTAGAGATCGTGTTCAGTAAACACATCTAAATAAGTGAAATTTAATAAGGTATCTCGAAGCTCTGGTGAAATTTTTGTTTCATATTCAAAATCAAGCAATATAGCATCACAGTGATCAGATTTCTCACTTTCTTCTTTGATCTGCAACCATTTATAGGTACGAAGTTCTCGAGAAATTTTTATTTTCAAAAACTGAGGAATTTGAGCTTGTACAAGAAAACTTGAAATTCTAGTAATACGATTACAAATTATCTTAGTACATAGATCTACCAAACTCTTCATCTGAAAATAAATTCCAATCAATTTATTATAACTCCATAATACTATAATGTCCCCACGGAAGAGTGTCATGTGAACCAGGTATCGAATATCTTTTATCATCTGATGGGTTTAAAGCAATTTTTGTCTGTTCAATGGTGTATACATCATGTAACTTTGATAGTATACAACGTTGAGTTGCATGCATGAAACACTCTTCTTGAGGATTTTCTATAAATTTCTGCAAACAGAGAATATAATCATCAAAAGTTATTTTTTTCATCGTTTTCCTCACGTAACACTCTGAAGGCATACTGTTTAGAACGTAAACCTACAAAATGTGTAATAATTTTTGAGTTATTTTCATCCTTCATAATTCCGGGTACTTTCTTATTAGCTAGAGGAATATCCCACACATTATTTACAGGATCATCACTAGTATCATAATGGTGAATATCCGCCTTTATCACTTCTTCATATATGTTATTACATTGAATTTCGTATACTAAACTATCAGTATCGGTATAAAGTAATTTACATTGTTCAGGTGAAAATCTGGTCAGCATATAATCATAATGAAATTCATAAACACATATTTTTGAAATATCTAAAATTGCTAATCCTATATAAAGAGGTTTGTCAAATACAATTTTAGTTTTCTTAAGCTCTATAGCCAATAAAGGATTCTCAATATCATCGTTAAATATAACACGACTATGAAATGTGGGACTTGCAATTAAATTTCTAGCTCCTCGTTTGCCATACCACGTTCGAACTAATTTCACTAACCGATGTTCACGCAAATTTTGCATCGTTTTCCCGAATACTGCATTATTCATAAGTTTATACAAATTTTTTTCAAAATTATTTTTTGCGTGGGATCTCATCAAAGTATTCAATTCTATATAAGGCTTCAACCAACAACTTTGCTGAAATTTTAATACCCTATGAACTTTCTTAAGCAATAATCCATGAGCTATAGCTTGCTTTAAATTTTTGTAATGTATAATATAATTTTTTTTATTATACAGAGTAGTCATTAATTTCTTTTGTTTAGAATTTGGTGGTGAAATATGTTCTGCACAGAATGGCAGATCTTTGTGTAGATCGTGTTTATTTTTTGGATACTCTAAATCAACCTCGAGCAGGTACCCTTCAGGGGAATCATCTGGAATTTGAGTTATATCAATATTATGATCTACCCATTTAAATCCTCCGTAGGAAAGCTCCTGACTCATAGCCCAACCATAAAGATTATTAATATCTGTATATAAAAGATAATTCACAGGTTTGTTTTCATTATACGTAGGCATATACTTGTTGTTGGCTTCACCGTATCGATTACAACACTGAGATATTCCACCCCTTATACCTCTTTCAAAAAATAGCAGCATGTCAATATCTTGCACTGTCTCTAATTTACAATGAGTATACTTGAGCATACAATCCCAAGTGTAACCAGGAACTGTATAATAATGACCAGGATCCAAACCATATGTTTTCCAGCAAGTATCACGAAATGTTTCAAAAACAGACGCTAGAAATAAAATATCTGTTTTCATATACAAGTCACTGTAATCAGCAAGGGTTTTCATATTAAATGCTGACCAAACTAATTTTGCATGCCTATAGTCAATATCTTTTATATGTTCATCGTTAAGTTTGTTGTGAAAATATTCTTTACTAGGTAATGCAGTTTCATCTAATCGCTTTATATCATCTAAATAATCATAAAAGAAAACACCTTTTCTAGTTAATAAACTAAATTGTTCAGTATTTAGATTAGAACATTCTTTTCTAAGTGGAATGAAATTTTCTGGTTCTAATGTTGATACCAATGAATCTAATGAACATCCCATAAATCTAAAAGAGTCTATAAATCTAAACCTAATATTTGTATTATTATCCCAGATTGTAAAACTTATGTATTTTTCTTTATTAACAGGTAAAAGTTGAACATAATTTCGGTTAGCTAAATCTCTAATTATGAAATGTGAATCATAACCACTTAGGTTGTGAAAAACTACTGGAATGACAAATGATTTTTTATAATTAAGATTACAGTGGTTGTGAGCAAAACCTCGAAAATTACTTGTTAGGTGACAATGTTCCCTAACAATCTTAACACCTTCCTTAGATATCTCCTCACAAATATGACATTTATCTGAAGCATCTTTTAAATTCACTTCAACATTCATTGGTTCAACATTTTTTAATTTTGACATTACAAATTTTGCAATATTTTCAATTTTATCTACAAACCATAACATACAATCAGAACTTCGATTACTATCATAAAATGACCAGTTATCGTTAAAATTACATTTAAAATATAGTCCAGCACTATAAGCTTTATGTTTTTGATACCTAGCACTTCTCGTTACCGACTGTGAACGATATCCCTTTTGAGATTTTATTCTAGCATCTACATCAATATAAGGAATAAGTAGTGATTCAAAATCTGCATAAATAATAAAAGGTACTTTTTCTTTGTATACAAAATTTTTAAACTTGACATATGGATCTTTAGAAAATTCAATTTTACAATTATTATCAATTTTTTCACAATATTTGAAATGGTCATCCAATTTTTCTTGAGAAAGAAAATAATTCAAACATCTATCACATATATATTTTTTTCTAGTATTTTTAGAGAGTTGCTTGGATAAAAGTCTTGACAAGTGTTTTATCCAAATATACTGTATATCATATATACTGTATATCATCCCTAAAATCATAATCATCATTATCTGACTCTGGTTCGCAATCATTATTTTTAGGAAAATATTTATTTTGAATAATCAGTAAATTGACATGCTTTTCTCTTTTTTGTTTTGTTAAACGTACTGGCACAACACTAAAATTTGATGGTCTGAAAATTTCCAATTCAAAAACATTAACCGAAATATTAACATTATTTTTTTCGAAAGTTGTAATCTGATTTGGGTGTACAGGAAATGTAAGACCGTTTATGTTCAAAACTTTGCTATAATGAGGATATGAACAAGTACGTGTAGGATTTTTATTAATAACGCAAGGGAACAAAGCTGAAACAATTGCCCAAGCAAAGCATGCATTATCGTCATTCTGAACGTTGATACACGCCTTTCTTTTAGCTATTATGTCTGGTAATTTATTATATGATGATATTCCACTAGCCACCTCGTATTTATTTATATTGATTTCCAGAGATATAATTTTACTTAAGGCCCACCCCGATCCTTCCTCAGAATATTCTGAAAGTTTTCTTAAAATGACATCTCTTACATTAACTGCAAACCATTTTTTAAAGTCAGTTGTCTTATCAATTATTTCATTTTTTGTAGAAAAATATTTATTTTCTGTAATTTCAGTATCACCTGATTTTCTAATAAATTCTGCACAAAAACAAGTATTTACTTTCAACATATTGCATTTTTTTAATGCGTTTTTCATTCTAGTGCTGAAAAGAAACAAC
Organism: Galeruca laticollis; assembly: GCA_963921935.1. Classification (NCBI taxonomy): domain Eukaryota; kingdom Metazoa; phylum Arthropoda; class Insecta; order Coleoptera; family Chrysomelidae; genus Galeruca; species Galeruca laticollis. The sequence continues at coordinate 113,473,414 of OY998180.1, forward strand.
GAATCATCAAAAAACTGTAAGATATCTTTATGAGATTTATTTATAATAATCCCGGTTCGAACTCTACTTTCAAAAATTGAATTAATATCTTCCCATTTTACTCTATTACTTCTTTTTTTATTATAGTAAGCCCCTTTCCAGATTTACTTAGATTCTGAATTATTGTTCTAAACCGCTTTAAGTCACCCAAGTTGGTTTGTAGTTTACGTAATGTACCAATGGTTAGATCCCCATCACGTATTGCTAAGTTGCAAAGTCTAATGTGGCATTTAGCTTGTTTTGACCATTTTTCTATATATTAAATAGTACAATTTTTTTTTGAAATAAAATATTTTCAATTGCTTGAAACTTTTTAACAATATTATCAGTTAGGAGAGCTATTTCCTCAGAATTCATTTTCAAAAAATCATAAAAACATACGATTTTGAAAACTGAAGCTGTTCACCTGTGTCCAGATCATTTTTCAAGGTGTTGAAATTCAATATGTACTGTTTTGTTATGTTTTTTTATACATTCTCCTCTATTTTGAAGAGGGTCCTAGGGGAAACCCTTTGGAAAGTTTGAAGTCCCAGGAATGTAATACTTCCCCGGCGTAAATTGATTTACATGCGACGCAAATGCATCCGTCACTCTTTTGGGGAGAAATACTATATTTTCGTCCAGCTCCAGAAGTATTTGGACTCCAAATTGCCCCTGGTGCACCTTTGCGCTGTTTATTCTATGTGGTGTATCCCTTGGTAAATCTTTCAGTTTTATAACTGGTTTTATTTCTGCAAAAGCAGTGCTTATTGTAATAATCTCATTTAAAAAATTCATCTGTAATAAAGAAAGAATTATTTGAAAAGATAACAGAATAATAATAATAATTTAACAATTAAGTTTTTTAAAATAGTTAAAGATGAATGAAAAAAAAATAGTAAACTTATAAATAACTTACTATGTATTGTGGAACCTTAAACGACAACTTTTCACTGGAACACTAAGTACAGTCTATTGTCTAGTATTTACTGTGAGCACTATTTAAAAGAATAATTCATTATAGAGGGGATGCACAAGTCCAATGAGTTATTTTTGATATCATCATCATATTTCCAGAAAACTATATTTTTCTACGATTTCGTACAATCTAATCTGTTACTAACAATTATAAACCAGAAATCATGACATTCCAATCTTATCATATTTGAAACAAGTTCACTATTGTCTGGATAAATGATTTGGTCTGCACGTGCTTGCTAACTATAGAAATAACGCATAAATATTACCCACTAAGCGAATTTAATATAATGCGAGATTTCATTTATTACAATATAAAAAACCTTCTATGAAATGATATGAATTCACACACATATCCGTTTTAAGAAAAAAATGTTGGTTATCAATCTAATAACATTCCTTTGAGAATTTCAAAATATAGAACCCTTAAAAAATCAGCTAACTGCATAGCCCCTCCCCCTCGTGAGCACTACCCCTCATCTCTTACACACACAATCCTCCATATATTTTCTTTCTTCTAATTACTTCTTGTATACACCCTTATTTACTTTTAACGCAACCCCCCCGTAGACGCTACCCTTAAAAGCCTCTTCGCTTCTTCTAAATCACCCCCTAGATACCTTATACACGTAAAAACATACACACTTATTTACTTTTTGCATAACCCCCGTTCTTGTATACCCCCTTATTTACGTAATCCCCGTAGACGCTCCCCTCCCCCGTAGACGCTACCCTTAAAACCCTCTTCGCTTCTACTAAATCACCCCCCTAGATACCTTAGACACGTAAAAACATACACACTTAATTTTTGCATAACCCCCGTTCTTGTATACACCTTTACTTTTTGCGTAATCCCCGTAGACGCTACCCTTAAAAACCCCTTCGCTTCTTCTAAACCACCCTCTAGATACCTTATACACGTAACAACATACACACTTATTTACTTTTTGCATAACCCCCGTAGACGCTACCGTCATTACTTGCTAACCATCTAGAGACTTCTTCTACTTCTTGTAAACCCTCTGGAAACTTCTTCCTATCGGTAACCACCCATAGGCCATCCGCCTGTTCATCCGATAAAGTGTCACAGAACATACGTGTATTAACTACTTAGATTTAAATTACTTATCTCATAAAATGATAACTTGTGCGGTGGCTTTCCTCCTAACCATAATACAATTAGTTTTTTTACCACTCCTAAACATATTAGGTGCATGTAATCCAAAGGAGAACATTTAATCATATCAATATTATGTATTTTTTCAATGATAGATGTTCCTGTATGATGATTTTCTTGGAATTTGTTGCGAAAGTCTAAATCTGTTCGTAGTTTTAAATTAGATAACTCAGGAAAACAAACATAATGAGAAATATAGCTGCCCTCTGTGTGGCATTTAGTACATGACATATATCCAGAATGTCCCTTTGTATATTTTATGCATGCTTTGGCAGGAGCATCACACACAAATCCTTTAACTTTTATTGAATATAAATTATTATTAATTACTATACCATCAGATAACAACTTTATACAATCATTTACAAACATACTTAAAAACAAGTTAGCATCTTTTGGTTTCTCGCAGTCATGATAAAGCCCCACTAGTTGAACAGTAGATTTTTTGTTAAAAAGACTGCACAAAATGGGATAAAATTGACTACCAGAACTTTTAGAGATTGGCAAACCATCAATATTAACTAAAATTTCAATTTCTTTACAAATTGCCAATTCGGGTTGAAAATTAACGAGGAGTTCTTTAACACAAGCTTCAAGGCCAAAATGATAATAATGTCCTGGAGCAATTACTTTTACTTCTGTATGTCTAGGAGTGCGTAAAAGAGTTCTAGCGTTAAGTGGTAAATCTGGATGATATGGCTTCAGTGCTTTTAGAAGTTCATCAATAGCATTGTGCTTAATATTATGATTAAGAGCCCACCGCGAAATAATTTCAGAAATAGTTTCTTCATTAATTTTTTCATCAAAATAAGGAACTTCAATACCTGAACTCAAAGCATCTGAATCTTCAGAAATTGTGCTATCTGAATTATTATGAAGTTCAGAACTACGAATCGAATCAAATAAATTATCAGAATCATTAAAAGTTGTTACCAGAGTGTTGTTTAAACTGGATGTACTAGAAGTAGAGGCTTCAGAATTTTTACTATATCCTTTGGCTGCAGTGTCCAGCAGAACGGCTTCAAAGTTAAGCATATCTCTTCTTGCTCTTTCATAAGGCTTTCTAATTTGTTTACTCATTATAACATAAATCTAGGGTACTTACCGTGTAACCGATCAAAGATCAAAAAAAAGGAAATTTCACAAGTCCCTATATAACCTCCCCTTAACCTTAATACCTACCAAGGGGGAGTTATAAGTGAAAAAGTTAAGATTGTCCCAGTTGTCAATCTATGTCCGCGGCTAAACTTCAGAGGAGACGGACGTGGTCCCAAAAATTACTGGGATATCAACTATAATTCGTTAGATTATCTACAAAACCTCTTATTATATTACCCAGGCGCCAGCTGATTTCTTTTGCCTAATACGCTCTATTTCCCACCTAAATCAGCAAATGGAAAAGAAGAATAAAAGTCCAACCTCACTTATGATCTTCTATTCACCAATCAGTTGCCAAAAATACTACAAGTTGTCTAGCAGTGTGATTATATAAAAAACTATAAAGCATTTACTTACTTAAGAAGGTATTACAAATGCTTAAGTGATTTTCAGTTACCACCATATAAATATAATTTTAAATAAGTGTAACAGATAATTGAAAAACTTCAAGTTACAAAATATGACTCCGGTTATAACATTATGTCCCAAAATTCCCTTAAAATGCTTTCAAGCTAAATGTGAAATAGTAACTAGTAATAGTAAATAATAATAACAAATGAACGAGGTAAAGCCTGCTTAACAGGGTATCTACAACTAGAAATATTTAAATGTTGACCAAGATTATCATTGTCCAAAGTATTTTACATTCCCAGGTCAAAAGGTTTTCTGCGTTACCTATATAGGAAGATATTAATGATTCATACCACAAAATATTAATATGTACTGGTCATTAGCTTTGGTACCAAGGCGAAAGACAGGTGCACGATTGACAATTATATAAGGTCAATGCATAAGGCACTCCTTCATATGAATTTACTGTCAATTTCAACCCTTACAATAGTCATTGATTGACCTGCTCCAAGTCACTACTACACAATGAACCACTATGTATAATACATTGCACAGTAATCTTAAAATGAATATATTTAAAAAACGTAACGCCAGGGAAATAAAGTCACCGACACAGACTCTTAATTTATCAACTATAAGGGAGAAGTGAATTCTATACAAATTTTAAAGTTTGAAAGATAATCTGATTACATTCCTGTATAAATTGTTTGACTTCCTAGTGCCAGCGGTATCTACTACTACTTATTCATAATTGAAGATCATAAATATGTTTTGATTAAATGAAAAGACCCAACATAAAAGTTTCTTACTTAATCGCAGTAACGACGAATCAATTTAAAAGTCCATCGGATATATAATATCAAAAAAAATAATAAAACTCAAACCAGGAGTGAGGTAACGGTTGTCCATCCCTCGCCTAGCTCCGGACGACAAAACATCTTTTCTAGGGTATTCCGCTTCCCAATCGTTCTGCTACCACCTCGCTTATGAGGGAAATTCCTCAGAACGGCCCCTCTCAATGAATCTTCCGGGACATGGCTACCAATAATACTGGAGACATCACACCCATTCAAACAACCCTTAAATAAAATATTTCTCAATAACTATGTGTTGCGTTCACATCTATATTTAAAAATCCCCCAAAAGAATCATTTACTGCTTCTTCCCCTAACTTTGTTTTACTAGGTACTTTAATAAATCAATCTAAAGCTAATTGGATTAAATGGCCCATAAGATATGACTACATACAATATTTTACAGTAAAAAACTATTTTTCCAAAGAAAAACTACTCAAATGTCCTTATTACTGACATTATATTACTATACAAATGTATTACCCAATAAATCTCCTTCAACATTTGAAAATAATCAAAAATACCAGCTACGTCTAGCTATTTGAAATTGGTAAAATAAATTTACAGTTTAGTACCAGTATCACACTCGAAATTCTAGAAACCATGTGGTTTTTATTGTTCTACCGGTACTTTTTGTCCCACATAAAAACTAAGTATAAAAAAAAACTATGAAACTCACCTCCAATCCTGAAGGGTCATTAGCAAAGAATATGAAGAATATGAACCATAATGCCACCAACAGCAACAGGGTCTCAACCCCAGCCTCATTCAAATTAATCATACGCACAAGTTCAGCACACAGAGTGTAGATCCCAAAACAAAATGGTCACCGCTTTCTTCCACAACTCTTTCCAACTTCGGCTCAAACAAAATACGCCAACGAAGTTACTCTTGTCGGTGAATATGTCTAAGGGGTTAGACATAAATATCCCCAAACTGAGGGATGGCAAACGCCACGTTAAGGGTTTTTTTTAAACCAAATATCTCACCCCAAAACTGCTATGCTTCAAACTTGAAGAGAATGAAAACGTGTTCCCCTTCCTATTTTTCAAATCAGAAAAATACACTGTCAACAGTTAGTTCCTTTCATCCCTGCCAACCTATCTGATGACATCATCGTGCCACCTGAAGAGATTGTGAGCAATTTAATGTAACTCAAATAACCTTGGGCATGTGTAATTTAATATCTCACAAATGCCTCCATTGTATCCTAATTTTAAATAAATCCCTATACTCCTTAATTTTGATAACTATTTACTCTACACGCGCAAGTCGCCATAAAATCGATGGTTGACACCATCTACATCATCACTAAACAATGTGACGTTTGAAAAATTGCCTCGCCGTATATCGAGGTTATCTGTCAGTCTAAATATCTAATCATTAAATGTCATTTTTCAAAATCATAACATGAAAATGGATTTATAATATCTAATTAATTCTCCAGTCTCAATATTTGTCATCCCAATTTGAGTGCACGGTACTGAATAGTACAATCCGTAAAATAACCTTGAGTTAACCTGAACATGGGAAACTCAATTTTAAGAAGATATGAAACCTTCCTTAAAACTATGGACTTACGGCATATCAGACAAACATACTCCTTTACTGGAATATTATACCACTCGTACAAGGTCTTGAAGTCAGAAACAATTAATATAACTAATGGAATACCATACTAAAACGGTTTATTTGGAGGAACTAGAATATGTCAATATTTACTCGAACAAAATATACCTACAAGTTATGTCTACCTCAGAGACTATCTTTGCCAACCTGTTTAAAACTATGAATGGTTAATATGAATTGAACTGAGGTAAGAAGTGACTTAATAACGTTATTAACAACCATATACAGGGTGTAATAATATATTTAACATCTACCACAGATTATGTGGTAGAATTCTTGGTCTACGTAATTCTAACAGACTACCTATTTCAATATACTAATGTTGATCAATAGGAATGTGTTATTAAGTAAGGGTAATAAATAACTGAATTAGGTATTTAAACTTGATTTACGGAGTGAAATCACAAGTTAACAATATAATAATCGAATACAGTTGGATATACCGCTTAGGCACACTAGTACAAAATAAAACTGTTACACCTAATTTTCAGTGTCTACACTGTCTACTCGTTCACGCTTAATGAGGGAGGGAAAACGTGAAGAAATGTGGGAAAATCAAAACCCGCCCGAATCATATTTACTCACTTCCATAGACATACTATCTCACTTCACTATTATATTTGTCGCAAAAACAATAAAGAGAGTAGTTAGTAGAAATTGGCGGCATCGGAAAACAAAAAAGTTTGGTTATGTGGTTCTTCTTTTTTATTTCTTATTCATCTGATTCTTCTTTTTCCAGCAAAACTAATGTCTGGACTTATTCTTATATGATTCACAATTTACGAACGTTTTGTTTAATAATTAAATATTTCTATTTGGAATCGCAAATGTTAGTTTGCTAGTATAAAATTTTCGTCTTTTCCCTTTAAACACTTAAAAGTGGCAGTGCATTCTTTTACATACCGAAGAGGGCATAAAATGTACGTACATAATATGTATTTCTAAAACGTACATAATACGTTCATAAATTTACATCTTTAAGACGTACATTTTAGACCCATGGACGTAACTCAGCCTAAATGACGTAAAAAGTACATACATAAAACGTATGGTGTTTACTGGGAACAAGTATAATTTATACATACAAATCCAAGTCACATGTTAATATAGAAAACAGATAATATTCCTGAAGGAACTGGCTCTGGATTCTTCATCTTGTTGCTGTTTCTTTGTACTACCTATAGACGAAGGTTACAGTCAGGCAGAGATGGCGTAACGTACGCCATCTACGAGAGGGTGTCGTAATCCGATGGAGACACTGTGTGAGCGGTGGCTATGTAGTAATATGTAAGGGTGGTTGCGTGGATGGCAGGGGCAGATAGTGGTGACGTTTCATCTGCTACAATTTTTACCAATCAGCATACCTCAATCGTACGGAAATTTTTTGAGATTTCTATGATACGACAAAGACATAAACCTCATAGTATATAGGCATGTCAGATTAGTGTTTGGCGTCATATGCAGTCCTTCTTTACTAAATGCAGTCATAAAGCATCACCTGAACAACGTGCTGAAACAGCGAGAAAACCTACAAGAAGACACTATTTTGAAGCTATTGGTTTCTTTTCACTTTATGTCACTGTGTCACTAGCCTGGATATCCAGGAAGAATTGCAAAAATTTATAAAATTATCTACATACATTTTTGCTGAAGCTCAGTTTGATCTAAGTTTATGGGAGTTCACTTTACCTGATCCAACTTACGAAGACAACTATTTGTCTTCTGTATCGGGAATGAAATGGGATAGGAACTTTGATAATACCCTCCACCTTTGTTTAAATAATTTGAAACAAGTTGACACAGGTACAATTACTAAAAAACTGATTGTAACGTAACTGATAGGACTTTGGAACCACTTGGTTTTGTATCACATGTTCTACTACCGAAGATGTTACTACAAAAAGCCTAAATGATACAGTTGAATTGGACTACAGATGCTTGAAAATATAAAAAAATCTTTTTATTATTGTTGAATGATCTTTGTGAATTGCGTTTCTTCGATGAGGATCCTTAGATGATTTTTCGTACAAAAACCGCAAGCAAGTCAACTAAGTATCCACACGTTTTCTGATACAAGTGAAGATGCATACTCAGCTGCCATTTTCATCAGATGCGAATCATATGCAGATATCTTTCTTCAACTTGTACAGGCTAAGTCCAGAGTGTCACCAACTAAAATTTCGATCCCAAGACTTTTGGCTGCTACTATTGCTGCTAGACTGTTCGCTACTGTGAAAGACATTTTCTACAACCAAGATATGCCAACTTATTTCTGAACTTATTCCACAGCTGTACTTTCTTTGATAAAGCTGAAAAAACCTCAGTTATCTAGAACCGTATAGAAAAAATTCACAAGCATTACTAACTGTTTTTTTTGTCCTGGAATCATGAATCCTGTTGATTTGCCATCCAGAGGCTGTCCCGCAACACAGTTGCTGAAATCTTGTTGGTGGGAAGGTCCGTATTGGTCGAAAAATAGAATAGAAAAACTTTTCTGGCCACAATAAAATTACGAAATTGACAAAGATCAAGTTGGAAGAGAAAACGAAAACTATCACAACACAATGCTGTCACAGAACAATATTGAATTTCCTTGGGCTTACAAAATTTTTCCGAAACTTGAGCACATAGTAATACCAATTTATTGGATGGCAAGATTTTTATATAATATCATAAATCGAAGAACTCAAAGACAATATGTTACAATTAGGAGAATTGCAAGAAGCTGAGGTTAATTTACTGAAGGGTCTACTGCAAGAAAGTTTCACTAATGATTGGATGGAACAAATTTCTTCCATTATACCATTCAAAGATAACAATGACATCTTGATAGTGAAAACTAAAATTACCGAACGAATTGATACTGAAAATTTTCGCTACCTCATACTTTTATCAGCTATGCATCCAGTTGTAATTGACTGATTTTTGACACTCATGAAAAATGTGTCACGCCGGTGATCAAACATTCGTTGAGAAAATCCTACTGGACCATTGGAGGAAGAAATACTGTAAAATATGTCAAATCTAAATGTGTTGGTTGCAAACGATTTCTCTCGAAACGAATAAACAGTCCGCCAATATCTGTGAGAGATGCTGCTATTTTTAAAGTAACAGGGATTGATCTTTTAAGGCCCTTATTCTTTAGAATACACGTCAAAGTTTGGATTGCAATTTTCACCTGTGCCATTTATTAAACAGTGCATATGGAACTAGTCACCTCACTTAGCACTGACAGTTTTATTCGAGCTTTCCCATGATTTATAACGAGACGTGGGATACCTACAACAATGTACTCTGATAACCAAATTATGTGATATCTTAAGAGGTTTGAATAGATCGATGCTCAAATTGGAGCTAAATAGTGGTAGGTAAAATGTTATTTTGAAATTTATGGTAAGCATTTTATCATCAAACCAGGTCTTTATTAGTTTTAGGTCAGTTTTTGCTTTCAATTTTAGCTCATACCAGTTACCTGCTTCATAAGTAATAGCAGTGTCATCCGCGAACCTAGTTATATGTCCTGCACTGCGCAATGAAAATAATTCATGTATGTGAAGATTGAATAAAACGGGGCCTAAAATTGTTCCCTGAGGTACTCCTTATGTTATATCTCTTTGCCCACTCGCTTGTCCGGCAACCCTTACTATATGCTGTCTCTCTAACAGGTAACTCATAAATAGTTGTTTCGTATGCAAATTTTTTCCAGTATCAAACGTTTTGGCTAGATCTAGAAAAACACACAAGCAAACTTTATTATTATTTAATGCTTAATAAACTTTTGATGCTAAATTTAGAACGGCATCTTGTGTGGAGTTATTTTGCTTAAAACCAAATTGCTTGGATGAAATTGAATCATATTTCTTTATAAACGATGTATTTCTATTATATAGTAAATGTACATGTAATCATCGGTTATCATTTAATATAACATTCAATTCATCGACGTGTAAAAGTATTTATTATCGTCACATTAAGGCGATTGGTCCTTCAGAGCTTAGTACAATATAAGTGAAAACGACATTCCGCAATTTTGCTTTTCCATCAAAAAAGAGGAAAACGCAAAACAAGTTGTGTTGATTTTCCAAAACCACAGTTTTTCGGGAAGTCATTTGTCCAATATTAACATGAAAAATTGGAATTTCCAAACAATCTTCCACGTCTCCTGGAAACCTGGTATACATTATACGAAAATATTTTGTAGAACGTAGGAATATCACTGTCCAATGGATTTTTCTACATAAAACTTGATGGAAGTCAAGAAAAATTTCTAATTTTGAGAATATGCTAAAAGAGTTTCGAATTTCAAATAGTTCTAGAATTTCAAAAATTCGTTCCGTTCTTGAGACTCTATATGTGGACTTCTTGATTTGTCATATTATAAGTCAGGCCTATTATTCAAGATGACAGTACTAAATTCCTTTTTTTAGTACCTCACATATCAACAATATACCAAACAGTAAACTATGTACTCAAAAACCTACAAAAACATGCCTCTATAGCAAAAGCATTTGTCAACTTAACATAGATTGGCAGTTTTATACATTGATCACGAAATTTCGATTTTATGTTGCCGTTGCTCATAAAATTAACATTTATACGTCGTTCAAAACGACTAGTTCATTTATTATATCTAGATTTAAATAGCCAGTAACCGTGTCGGTTATGTATGCAAATTGGTAGGATAAAAAAGGACAGTAAGAGATTGATGAAAGAAAATAACAATGAATGGAACAACAAAAGATTACGAAAGACAAAATAATGGAAAAAGTAACAAAGGCAGCAAGGAGCAACAACAAACTATGAAGAATACAACAAAAAAAAGTTTAGAGAATTACAAGTGTAAGATTATTGAATTAAATTCGCTTAGGGTGCCAAAGTATTTGACATATAGAGCAGAAAAGTCAAATACTACTACTAGTGAATATTGGGGAATTGCAGCAAGAAAATGGAAAAGGTATACTCTTAGCGGAAAATGTCCAAGCTTTCGAGGATGATTATCCTCATCATCAGGGAGACTAAAATGAAAAACAACAGTTAAATACTGTGTTCAATAAAGAATAATTTGAATTAAAGTTCACAACCACGTGTGTACTTACCTCCGAAGTGAGGTTAGACTCCATCCCCACTAAACAAGAATCATTACAAGTCTTTTTTGTGATGTTCTTTTTAGAGACTTTTCATGATGTTTATTTGAAACGTTGATAAGATATCTCCTAGATGTCTTAATTTTATTACCAACTCTATTAACATCCATGTCATGTAAATAAAAAATATTTTTGATGTACACAGTAATACTTGAATTCGCAGTTACATACACATCCTATAAACCTCTTTTTAGTAACTTCCTATAGGAAACATCCATACGATTTTAATTTGTATACTTCTCACTAATGTCACATACAGAACGTTACTGTAATATTACAAATTAACATGTTTCTAAGATGATCACATGTTGCAGTTACTTTTACATCTTTCGAAATAATTTTCATTAACATCGTACTTATTACGTCTCTACGACGTTAGTTCATAAAACTCTCAGTAATATCTCATATTAAACATCACAGTAACATAAAAAAGAAGAGGAACTGATGAACGAAACAAACCAGTAGTTATCTGTGGAAACAAAAATGACAAACATGAAATGGTGGATGGTTTTCAGTTATGTGTTATATTTTATTTGCAGGAAGCACATATTTTGCAAGTAGTACTTGAATAAAGTGGTCTTCGTTTTCGTTGGTTCTTACTAAGCTACAGTTTCTATACTTAGTTATAATTCTTGTCATAAAATGGACGAACAACAATTGTTATCGGTAAGTACCTATTCCGAAATCATAATTATTAAAACTTAATACTCATTCAATACTTTAATCGGCTATTATACATTGATATTACCTAGTAAGTATATTTTGAAAACGATTCACAATATTTCAAATCCTAGATATGTATTATACCCTCAAAAAACTTGACATTGCAATAGGGTAGATATTATTATTAATAATTAAACATGCTCATATGTTGGCAAATATTTAAATCTAGAAGAAAATATTTTCAATGTTGAAGATGTTTCAGAAGCTACTTACACAAATAAAATAAAAAACAAATAGTTGGTAAGTATGTAATGAGAGGGGAGTAGTCTTAGCCATCAATATAGTTTTGCAGGATTAGAAAATTTTAACATTATGACTAACAATTCTTGTGAACAATTAGAGACTGTTTAAGACTTCTAAAACAGAAATTCCTGTTGAAAAGCTCATTTCCATCTGAAAATTCACTGAATACAATAAATTAGTTGTAGCTGTCCCTTACAATGATACCTATTGTAATGTTTTTCTAATTTATTTAAACAATAAACGGGTGGGATAAATTTTAAACACTCGGTATGGCTACCTACTAATTTATTTGAAACACTAAACTAATCACTAACACTTAATTTATATATACTCAGTATATTCACTTAAACTAATTTATATAAACACTTAACTAATTTATATTTACTATTTGCTATTTCGGTGTATTTAATTCAGGAGATCACTTTATCAACTCCCCAACTCTTTCTGATCAGTCCCCTTATATATTAAAGCCATTTTTACTAGTAAATTCCGGACTGCGGCTTAAATAAAAACAATTGATTCTGGCCTTTTCTAGATAACTGTCGTCACAAAAACAATGTTTACATAAGATAGTCGTAAACTCGTAAACAGTTTTTTATAACTGCGTAACCGCCATAATTTTAACTTTTATACCTGGCTTAGACAGAGTCGAATTTAGGGTCTATACCAGTGTGCTGTTTCGTAACACTATATTAATCTAGTCGAAGAATATGTAACTTATGATACTGAATGCTCCAGTCAACAAACAGCATTCAATTATTTATTATTTTAGAAACACAGCTATTGGATACAATTAATTATAAACTCATTTAACTTGATAATGTGTTATATCTCTTCTTCATAAGTAGTTTTTTTTGTATACAGTGTATTAGTAATGCTTAGTTTTCATCAAGTTACAATTCCACGATGTTATTATACAATTTGTTCCATGATGAAAATAACAAAATGAGAATAGTATATTATTTTATACAGAAAAGAAGTATGAATTTTCATAGCACACTTGAATTTACCTGCCAAATGGAGTGAGGCATGTAATAGAAGGTAAATAATGAAAAGTCACTTCTCGAAATAAAATATGTTATTATTCCTTTGAAGAACCCCGTATGTATCTTATGGAAAATGGGTCCCAGTCAATTGGCTGAAAATCAAGTTTGATGTAGTTTATGATGATCGATCAAAGGTCTCCATGGGCACAATTTGATCTAAAGTAATTGTTTTATTAGCTGTTGTTCAGAACACCTTCAAATATCTCACAGATAAGGATTTTGAAGTGTACGTTATGGAATGGTTGAGGCACTCGAAAAAAGTAACCGTAAGTAACGATAGAATTTTCTTTAATCAGATTGGATTTCAAAAATTTTAGCCATGTGTGGAATAAGTGATATAGGTCTATAATTCGCGGCAACGGTCTTATCTTCATTTTTATATACGGGTATGACTACAGTGTTTTCGAAGGATTTGGGCCATATGCCTTTTTCTATACACATATTTATGATATGCACTAGGGGATCAAGTATAAATGGTGAAAATGCTTTCAGACATTCCGCACTTACCTCATCAATACCAGTTGTCATTTTACTCTTCAATTCATTTATTATTTTTTTTAACTTCATACCTATTTGTGGGTAATAAAATAATCGAATTTGGCAAAGAGGCATTATCACCATATGCTTGGTGAGGGTTACTATTTATTTGTTCGGCCAATCTCTTGCCCATTCCTGGAAATACACGATCGAACTCATTCGCTATGTCACATGGGTTTTGCAGTATATTTCCCATTGGACCCTTAATAGCTTCGTAAGGCATTTTTAATTTTTTTGTTATACTCAAATCTTGCACCACGCTCCATAATTGTTTATTGTTATTTGAATTTTCCATGATCTTTTCCTTATAAAATTTGGGTTTTGTCTTTTCAATGAGCGAATGCTGTTTATTTCTATATACCTTGTATTTTACAAGTAAATCACAGTCATTCGGATGGAGCTTTGTTTGTCGATATAATCTATTTTTTTCATTAATCTATTCGATGAGAGCTTTTGTAACCCATGGCGCCAGTTTTGTGGTTTTTCTATTTCCCTTTCTAAAATAGGTATTTTTATTGATGTTTTTCTGAATAATTGTTATTAATTTTTCTGTTGCGGGGTCTGGATTACTACAATTTAGGATAATATCCCATCATTCTTTGGATATATTGTCAACAAGTTTTTTATAGTTGACGTGCTTAGTATAATAATCAGCTACCTTTTTAGTTGTTTTATTATCAAAAACTATTTGAGCGTTATTGTATAATGGTCTGTTATACTAGTTTCTCTTACTACAGGGATAATATTTTCTAGAATGTTAGTTTTTGACTTAATAAATAAATGGTCTAATCAAGCTGCCATTCTGGTTGGGTTATTAATGGTGGATGTAAATCCATACTCACTCAGGCCACTTACATATTCCATCATTTAAATCCAATAAGTCAATGCTAATATCTCCAACAAATAGATCACAATTTTCAAAATTGATGCCACTATGAAATAAGAAATTTTGGAAATTATTTATAAATTCCGGTATACTTAGATTATTATTTTCCTTAGACGGTGATCTATAGAAAGAAAGAATCGTAATTTTATTGTTATTATTGATAATTTAAAATATTTGTGAATCCTAATTTTAGGACATCATATTCGAAAGAGTATTTGCAGTTTATGTAAGCCACGACTCCATAATTTTGATTCAGATCGCCTTTGTTGTATATTATATTACATCGCGGTATATTATACAAATTAATGTCAGTAATCTTCCAGGTCTCAGTTTAAGCTCATCTAGATTTTTGCTTATACTTCTGATATTGTTATGAAGTATAGTAAAGTTATGATTAGTTTTGTTTATTTTGAAAATCTCATCACATTCACTGAAATCTCTTACGTTGTAAGTTTCAACAATGGGTACATTGAAATCCCTTACATACTGGTCCATTATAGATGTATTATTAATGTAACAAACAGTTGAAATTTGGGGTTAAAATCAGTCATAAACAAAAAATTAAAATGAAATAATAGCATTTGAATATATGTTGAGGAGTGTGCCTATACATCCAATAATAATAAAGTCCCACAACCAAATACAACAAATTGAAATCCCTTACATACTGGTCCATTATAGATGTATAAATAATGTAACAAACAGTACAAATTTGGGGTTAAAATCAGTCATAAACTAAAAAGTAAAATGAAATATTAGCATTTGAATATATGTTGAGGAGTGTGCCTATACATCCAATAATAATAAAGTCCCACAACCAAGTACAACAAAAACTAAATCAAAATGCACAATCCAATGAGCTTCAATAAAAAAACGAATGAAAAAATATATTACTAATAACTGCTGTGAAACTGCAATTATTCATTTTGCGAGATTGCCAGAGCCAGTTCGGGATCTGGTATTTCGATTTTACGAAGGTCCCTGGTTTCCTTGAAGTTTTCCTGTTTTTATAGCAGTATTTGCTGGGTATTTTAATTGTTTTTTATTTCTTGGTTCTCGTTGTTCTATTCTTTTTGGTTTTATTGTAGTTACTTCTTCGAGGTCTTCGTCCTTTTTATTTGAGTAGAGAGTTGGTGGACCATGTTACGTGAATTTCGTTCACTACTCGTAATATTTCTCGTCGATGATAGAGTAACGTAAATTTCGTTTATCCCTCGTAACATCGAATAATACTTCTTGTCGATGGTTGTCGAATTTTAAGTTTTTAGTCGAGGCGCGCTGAGGTTCTGCCCCTTTCTTTAACGAAAATGTCGTTATTGTTGAGTTCTCTCATCCTACCGTATCGAAGTGCATTTACGTGAATGGATTTTTTTTACTGGCCTAAACCTATTTTACCGGCTTAAGCCTTTTTCCGGCTGAAATTTTACCAGCTTGAACTTTACAGGCTGATATCACAGCTTGAACTTTCTACCGGCTTGGACCGAGGGCTCTACTCAAAGCCGACTTGATGCAGCTGATTGGTTCCTGATTCCTTTGTAAGTGAAGAGATTCATCGATGGAAAAGAAAAAAATGCAAGGAAAGTACTAACGTCCATAATCCTATAACATTATCGATTATTTCCAACTACAGTTCATGTATTAATTAACTCCATAGTTTTGTACCATATGTAATTTAATATCTTCTTTTGCAAAATTCATAATTCATGTTCAAATTTCAATTTTACTTCAGAATCTAATATTTCCTATAACATTTTGAAATTTCAATTTTCTTTCAATATCTAATTTTTGTTTAATAAATCTACTTGTAAATATTAAATAACGTTGTTCATTCCTTTTATAACCTTCCAACTTCTTGTTTTGTTGACTGGGATTAGTTGATGTGAGGTAACTCATAGACTAGTAGGTGGCGCCCACTTATCTTTCCGTCTCGTAACGTAAAAATAAGTAGGATTGCCCGAGAACCGGTAAGACCTACTCTTTGAGTCTCTATTAGCATATAACCTACGCCTGAGTAGCCCTTCGGCGAAGTAGCCGTTGCCGTTATGGGTTTCGTGTATAGATTCGGTTGCTTGTTCAATTTCTAAGATTTCACCAGCTGTATAGATAGCGTCGTTAACATACAATTTTTCTCCTTTAATGTAACATTCGTTGTTTGATGTTTCTACCTTGTTGAAATGTCTTCTCAAAGTCGCAGTAGTTTCACGTTGTGCTTGTGTCTAGCCATGGGATATAAATATATTTGTTCCTTTAAGCTTGCTGCTGGTTTTCAATATCTTGCTTTTAGTTAGGTATGAAACAAATTCTACTTTCACTTGCGCCTTCTTACTTCTACCCAAGGAATATCTATTATTTATTTGTTCTTCTTGAATTGTCGTACCTAACAATCCAGATGATTTGGTACAAACAGTTTCAACGGTTTAATCCAAATACAACAATATTATCCTTTCTACTATGTCTTTCCAAATTCTTCACCTTTTTTTTCAAGTTTAAATTTTCCGCCTCTAGTTTTCTTATTCTCTCATTTGGAGATTCTACCCTTAGAAGTATGTTGACTTCTGATACTTCTATAGCTCTTCTCAGTTCCTGTTTACTATTTTTAATTTCTTATAGGATTTCTCTTATTGCCACTTGGCTACATTCTTCCATTTTACGTGTACGGTTGCCTTTAATTTAAGTACTTATCATACAAAAAACTTGTATGTGATGAGAATTATTGGATATGTTTTGATCTAACAGTATCTATAATAACATTTTTTAGGATTATTTAATGCAGATCTTGGGCTGCAACTGTACTATCGTTGAACATAATTTTTCTTATTTATTTATTATGTTTCTTTACTCACAGTTTTCCATAGTTTCTTTCAGAGCAACTTTTATAACATGTATTTCTCTAAACGTACACACACACTGTGTTTTTGTTTAAATTTTAATACGAATGTATACTGCATTTTTATACTTTGGTAACCCCATTTTTGATTATGCCATATAGTTTAATAAAATAATCCATCAAGGGAAAGGAAATCAGCATAGGCTGAAACAGGTATTATTGCACTAGAATTAATTGAAAACAAACATCCAGTATATTATTGTTATGTAGTAAAACAGCATTATCATATAAACTATTTCAATGATCTAAACACATATACATCAATAAAATCAATTTCAAATAAAGAACTAGAGCAATTAAAAACAAACTGTAATTGTCATACAACACACTGTACATAATACCATTTGAAATAATTATCTTTGAAAGTGCGCGGAAATTTAAGTAACTAGTGATATTGTGAAGGTTTGCCAGAAAAATGCATAATGTACCAATAATATAAAATCCTTATCCTTGATTGTCACATGACACAACCATACCAAGGCAATTTAAGAATTTCATAAGAAAAATAAAGAAACCGATATGTTGTATAAACTTATTAGTAGTCATAAACAGTTACATACCAACGGAGGTTAGTAACAAAATTAAAATTAAAACAACCAGATAAATCTCATTACGCAAAACATCTACACCAACCAATCATTGACACCTAACACAGAACTATAAGTACTACATATTTGTGATAAGAAACAAGAACTGGATTTCCATGAAGAGTTGGACAATAGAAGACACTTAAGAAACCCACAATATGAAGTCGTCAATGAACAGATAAATCCAGGGAGTTCTCCACTATTAAACTGTCTTCTTAAGTGATAATTGTAAAGATTAGCAGATATAGTTTTCCTGGTTTTCTATATCATTGCACAGTTATACTGATCTTAATTGGAAAAATGATATGCAGCATATCACCATAGGGCTAATAATATCAAAGTTTCAATATTTGTTTTATCACATCTTCTTCTTTTTCCTATTAACATATATTAAGTCAATCACAAGGTAGGTCACTTCTTGGTCTAGCCAAAAATAACTACTAAACATCAGGTAGGCATCAAATGAAATGTAACTTCTGTCATTCTGACGATGATATTCAGTTATCGAAACAATTGTCAATTTTTTAGAGTTATCAACATTTTTCATTATATTGTGAAATTAGCTAGAAACGTTGAGTTTCATTTAGAACACTAATATTATATGGGTTCGAACGTTTACAAACGTGGTAGTTTATTCGTTTAGTTATAATTGTAGTTGATATTAACTTACCTGTATTTAGTAGTAGTCACAGTTTACAAAGATATCTTTGAAAATCTTGATGATTTAGTCACATAGTATATAGTCAGTAACATTATAATTCTTCATTTCCTTTCAGAATAACTAAATAAATTCACTACTTTTTTTATATAATAAATCTTTGAAATGTTATTAACTATAATCATTTCATTATAGGTTATAATTACGTTTTCTTATGAATCATATACTACTGAAACCATTAAGTAATATTTTAGATTGAGTCGTTATTTGTTTTCATATCAGATATCTACGTTCTTCATTTGATACAATAAATAAGTGAGATATGACGATATTCTTGTGTATTCTTTTGCATTAAATTGTCACAACCTAAGTACCCGGCCTTGGGACTCTGCTCAGGTAGTGAATTCGGCCTTAGTTACACTATTTTTTATTACCTCAATTGTGATAAGTTGAATCAACAAACAAAATTTCGGACAAATGGATTTATTTGACACACAATAATAAATTTATAAAAACCGTATATTCTCAATACAAATACGAATAAATATCAGTTATATAGTAAAAATATCCAACTCAATATTTTATGTATACCAAAAATAAGTTAGGGACTTATCTTAGGAAGACTTGGGACGTACAGCTCGCAGCAGTAGTCGAGGGTTCTTGAGCCGTTGTTGTATGGACTTGGACGATGTGGTCCGATGAGTGGATCTTGTAGACGGTCTGTAGAGGACCTTATAGTAAACACTGAAGCGGTCCTTAAAGTTAACGGTGCTTAAGGTCGATACACTAAGGTCTGTAGACGGTCCTTAAGGTCGGTACAGGCTGCAGAGTAAGAATCACACACAAAATGATATTATTAAAAAGGAGAATGCTGAATAACTTTTCAGCGAAGAAATGAACAAACTGATTCCTTGAATCGTAGTTTTAAATAGACATTTAATGATAGTAAAAACTATCGACGATACGTTCCTAATATTCGAAATAAAAGGATTTGGAATTAGAGGTGGGAGTAGCCGACGAATAAGTAACGCTCCAAAATAATTGATGAAAATAGTAACATGTCTCAGCGACACGTTACAAAATTCAGAAAACATTCTATGTTGTTTAAATTAGACAACCAATAATACACTATGCAACACATGGGTGGATTATAGTTGAAGGAAGCCAGTACCGGACTCACCCATTACAAATCAAAACTAAAACAAATATTAAATGAGAGTCTAAATAGTCTGGGAAATAACATTTATGTTTAGAAACATATCATAATCAGTGGCGCTACACAATAAATTTAAAACTAAATAGCATTCATCATAATACAAATAAATTTTTTTAGGGTTAGAAAACATTGAGAAAATAATAATATAACAATAGATTCCTTCATTATAATTGCGCTTCCGCATTCTCTGGGTGAATAGTATGTTACACGCTATACAAATAAAATTTTAGGAATGACTCATTTGTAGAATGCATTTCTGCAATGAGACAAACATCAATTTTTTCTATCTCTAGAATTATTTGTAGTTCTTGCTTGTGTTCTAGCAATCCGTTTACAGTACATTGTAGGATCTAGAATTCTGTTTAGCATAGCATCGGCGTTTGATCTTTATTGAGATGATTGTTGGATATGAGGTTTCTTTTCTTTATTTATGGTTACTTGACTATATGTTTTCTTTTCACTGAGGATGATAGCTTCTCACTACTCTGTTCCAATATTTTTGGTTCATGTTTCCTCTTTTTTGTTAGCTGCGAGTTCTGATTTATTTTTGTTACTTACCAGATGACATTCTATCATCATAATGCTCCAAACATCACTTTTGAGAAAGTCAAAAATGTTTCAGACAATCCTGGCACTTGGCTCTCTTTATACGTTATTAGGCTTGACACAGTAACAACAGTAGGTATTTCAAATTTAATAATTATCCTTGTCAAAACTACGTGATTATTTCTACAAACTGACAAATAATTTAAACATTCTCATAATCGTACGCATACTGGATGTCTCGCTTGTTATTAAACCGATTTTCCCTCTATGTAAAGCAAGGATTTTATGGTAAACATAAGAAGGGATCCCACTCTGTTGTCTCGGTGTGGCTTCCCATTTATCACAGACATTTTTATTGTTTCCTATACCGCCGAGTATTCTTTCGATGTTTATCAGTGAGAAAAATAAATTGGATCGTGTCCGAAACAAAAATAAAACGAAACGGTAATGTTGATATGATAAGAAAGGTAGTTATTTCCTATTTATAATTTATAATCAACATTTGATTTGAAAAAAATTATAATAATTATGTTCTATAGAGTAGAGTACATCCAAATATTGAAGCACGTTAAAATGTCATCCATTATCATTCACCACCATATAATGTAAAATAACACACGTTCATATATATTTATTTAGGAATTTATTTTTATCTGCATTGTTTTCTGAGATGATTTATTGCAGAGATCATATATTCCTCAGTTCATAAATATTAGTAAAAATGGGCTGAGTTTTTCCAAAAGCATACTTCAACAGTTGATATTTTAAGCATGTGGTTTCGATCTGGTGACCAAATTTCTCCTTTACGATAGCATATTCATGAGAAATAGAATGTATTTTATTATATATTAAAATTGTCTGATTATGATAAGTATAAATAGAGATCATATTTTCTACATAAATTCTACAGCCACTCAAAGTTCGAAACAAGTGCCATTTCGTACATCACTTGGAGAAAATTATAGTTAGAGCAAATATATGTATTATCAAGCTATATAAATACCTTAGTAATGTTTGTGCTGGAGGTGTTATTCTTCATGAGATGGAAACTAAAAGCATCTTATTCGAGTCAAACATAATACCAACTTAATTTAGAAGTTCTACCCTCGGTAAGTCCCTTATTTCATCACAATTTTCTGCAGGTGTTTGTATGTGGCAGGCTATTGGTTTCATAATCTCACATTTTAGGTACTTTATTTGTTATATTATAAACTGGATGTGCTAAAAACACGCATATATGATAGGAACTTGTTAGTACAATAAATAAACTGAAGAAGGAAAGAAACATATTAAATCAGATATAGTTATAAATACCTTCGACAACATGAAAATCTTCACGATTCCTCTATTAGTAATTAGTAGTAATGGCAAAAGAAAAGCTATTGGCAGACTGAGAAAGGAAAGTCCTAAGGAAAATTTTTGTGCCGTTTCTTGAAAAAACGACAAGACACTATAGAATAAAGACCAATGAAAAGATGTAAAACTCATTCTGGGATACCAATCTAGTGAAAAAAAGTACAGGAGACAACGTGGGCAGGCCACGTTAGAAGATTCCCTGAAGATAGAACAACAAGACTCGTATGGGGAGAAGTTCCAACTGGGAGAAGACCAAAATGTTCCTA
This sequence comes from Galeruca laticollis, assembly GCA_963921935.1. Lineage (NCBI taxonomy): Eukaryota > Metazoa > Arthropoda > Insecta > Coleoptera > Chrysomelidae > Galeruca > Galeruca laticollis. Next base: position 113,495,674 of record OY998180.1, read on the forward strand.
TATAACCCACCTTCTACCTACGAAAACTTCAGGTGTGCCATCGAGTCGCGGGACGAGTTGCCCACACCGGATGCATAACGTGCGAGGATCTTGAAAGAAAGTGGACAATGAGGAAAATCTCCATGGGATGCTTGAAATACTACGTAGAGTTCATTGACGACTCATCTAGATGGAGTGAAGATAGGTTCCTGAAGACCAAAGATGAAGTTATCAAGACGACTGTCGATTACATAGTTCTTGTATAAAATCAAAAAAGAAAGAAGGTCAAGACAGTACAGTCTGATTATGGTCGCGAGTATATGAATCAAGAATTCAACCATTACATGAAAACTCGTGGAATCACTCGTAGAATCACCGTTTCACACAATTCCCAACAGAACGGCATCGCAGATAGGAAGAAGAGGATACTCCTGCATACTGCCCGTTACTTGCTGTTGAATTCCAATCTTCCAGATTCATGATGGGCCGAGACAACTAACATGGCAAACTATCTTCGACATCGTTTGTCTTCCAAAAGTTTGAACAGTCTCACATCATACCAGACCGCCAGATATCTCAAACCTGAGAGTATTCAGCAGTCCTCTTTTTTACCTAGATCTGGACTATAAAAAGGTAATTTTGACAAACAAGCACAACCGGGAATCTTCGTAGGTCTAGGTATCGACAAAAGCAGGTGGTCGATATCTGCTTGCGGCACTTCGTTCCAAGCAACTTTAGCTTCCTGGTTTAACTGCGCCAGTGTCCGTGGACCACACATTTTCGATTGGAATTAAATCTAGTTATCACGGCAAAACTTTTACGCTAGCTTCTTTGAGATAATCCATAGGTCGACCTGTAATATGTGGCTTCATCAGTATTGTTACTATGTACCTTATTCCGTATTGGTGGGCTCTACAGAACTAATGTCTTTGTCATCGGCATCAAATTTCAATTAGAATTAAATAGTTAATGGTATAATGGGGATTCAAACACCCAGGTCTATCAAAATGGCTCCTTCCTGTTCAATAATCGAATTTGTATGCCTTTATCTCAATCCTAACATCAAATAAATTTCGTATGATCACCTTAAATCGTTTATGAGAAAATCTACTAGCAATTACCTCCGAAAACAGTTTATTCTCGATCCTTCCATAAAATATGTCGGATTTTTAGTTACAGAATTCGGAAGACATCTGGAATTTGTTAAGGGAAATACCGTCGAGACCCTATTTCAAAAGAATAAACCAGCAGCCAGTGTTTTAGATTGTTTCTTTTTTTTCTATTTACGAACGATTCAGAACTTTATTTATTCAACAGTTGTCTATTTATTGTTCTTGTATATATCTACTTGTATAATTACTAGCTAAAATTTAAAAATTCGTTGTCGTTTTTGGATGACCAGCAATCTGACCTGGGGTATCTGGTCATTCAAGGAATGGTCGATGCTTTGCATGACAATAACAAAAAAACCGAAAAACCGGGTACTCTTTCCATAAAGAACACATGTTACAGTAGACAAAATAAAGATAATTGTTGTAAAAATGTTTAAAACAGTGAATGTGGAGTAGAAGAACATAATTATTTAATCCAGATCAATCAAGACTAATTAAATCTTTGAAACAATTAATAGTTTATTAAGAAGTAATAAAGGATAAGATAGAAGATTTGAAACTAAACAATTACATATACGATATTTCAGTTTTTAGATTGTAAAATTTGTGTAATTTACAAATACAATGACACCTCTAAAACGGGGAAAATTAATTAAATATGAGATAATATTAGGCTGAAAGGACACGTGATCGTTATTAACACATGCGCTTTGAACACATATTTGCCGGAAATAATGATAGCATCTGCGCATATGATTGTTCGCTCGAAACAATACGAGCTGATGTAATGTTAGTAGTGATATTTATCACTCACGGGAAATGACACATAAACGCTATATATACAAGTTTAAAAATACACATAAAGTAGAAAATATCAAAATACGGTTCAGGAATATAACACAATTACATATACGAGTTCAAATGTGAGATATGTAAATGGAAATAGTGAGAATTATATATATATATATATATATATATATATATATATATATATATACAAGCATTAATATAAATAATATATGATGAACTGATCTTATACATTAAGTGAACAATAATAAAACAATGGAAAATGTTACAGGTAAGTGAAATTCTTTTTTATATATAGATTAAAGTTCTTATTTAAATTCTTTAGCAAAAATTTTTTATATTGCAATTGAAAATGGTTAGGCCTTTTAATTATAGTATTTCTGAGTTATTCAAAATGATAATTTCTTTATCAAACGTTTAGCTTTGGGACCCAAAGTAATATAAAAAACACTGACCTATTGTCATTTCTCCAATTTCGCTGCACTGATCCTGGGATTCTGGAGTCTGCTACTTTTCATTATTTCTTTATTTAAAGAAATACACCTTTTTGGCGTGGAAAACTGTTGCACATTACTTTCACACTATTTCTTATTACTTTCTTACGTATATGTTACTATAAGTGATTAATTTTACCATGATTTTGATAAAATTTTGCTAAGCCACCGACAAAGGCTGTTATCTGATTCCAAACCGACGCTCGACTCTCATTTGTTTTCTATATCAACAACTTTTTTCACACAGGAAGTTCCAAGCCTCCTTGTTACTAATGTTCACAGAATAATTGCTTGATTGGACATTTTCGATGGATAATTGTTAAATAGTTCCTTAGAAAATCTTGGAGGATATTTTAAACACTACACATAGATTATTATGATCACAAATTTCCCATAATTTGCTCTTTCACCCTAATATCATCTCTTATTTTAATAATTTTCCCCGTTTTTGAGGTGTCATTGTATTTGTAAATTACACAAATTTTACAATCTAAAAACTGGAATATCGCATATGTAATTGTTTAGATTTAAATCTTCTATCTTATCCTTTATTACTTCTTAATAAACTATTAATTGTTTCGAAGATTCCCTTCTTATATTTCACATTTTTTAATAACTAACAAATTTATGTTGGCAACAAATTCCCTTCTTTAAGTCACTTCCTCTTGTTAAACTTTAAGAATCCAAGATTTGACTGACCTAAAGTTTGGCTGCGTTTTATACGTCAAATAAATATTTATTCTCTTAAATGTTTATTCCTGGTCATGAATTTCAATTGTAAGATATATAAATATTGAGGCTCTGTCATTAATTATGATACTAATCTTGTTTTATTTCATATGTTAAGCAAATATATGTTTCAAATCCCCTATACATTCATACATCTATGTTCAGAATGTTCTTATATGTGCAAAGTGACATGACCTTGGACCGTATTTGTTCAGGTAAGTCTTTAATTATTTAAAATATCATTTTTTATTTTTATTCACCATCCTTAAGTTCGTCTAATCACATGATTTATATAATATGTTATATTCACAAATTCACATTAAAAAATGATAAAATGTGGTGAAATCCAGTTCTATTATAATAAATTGGTATTGGGTATAGGTGGAATAAAGTAAATACTTGTGGTTCAATCAAAGGTATTTTAAGAACGAAAACAAGATCTGAATTTGTTTGATATGCTTCGAGATCGATTATTTCCAAATACTGTGAAATTTCAGAATATTTTATTGGTAGCGGTAAACCTTTCCTTACTGTATTTTCTGATATTTTCTTAAGAGCAGTGATCAAATTTTCTGGTTCAATAATAGAAGTATGAATTATTTGAAGCTGTGCAAAAGTGATATTGTTTAGAATATCGATAATAATATTTTCAAGATACGAATAACTCTCCATTAGTTGTTCGCAAATTTCAAAGAAATTTAATTTGGCGTCGATAAGCGCAATTTCGTTTGTTGATTGTCGAATGGTGGTTTCAATTTTTTCTATACCTGAATTCAATATTTTCTCATTTAATTTTAATTGTCGTATGGTACTGTTGAGATTTGTTATGACTGAGCTTGTGATTGACATTTGATTTTTTAATAAGTTTTCTCTCTGGTTTTGATCAGTTTTTAATTTATTAATGCAGTCCATATAATATTCTCCGTCAGACGCATCGAGATTTCCGGTTATTGATTTAAATATGGTGCCAATACCATTAATTAACCCTCGTCTTTGTCTTTTAACATCGAAAGATATTTCACTAAATTTATCGCCAATAGATTTTGTAATTTGTTGCAATAATGCCAAATGTGATTTTACTTCGGATCGGAAGGACTTCATACTGGAGTAGTTTGAAGTAAAGGTATTTTGAATTGTATCAAGAATTCTATTATTTCTTTCAAAAGTTTGTTTAAAACCTGATATATTTTTATGCACTAATAAAGTCCATTCGTCGTTCGAAACCATTATTTTGGTTTCGTCGTGGTAGTAGATTCCAACTGTATTGTTTATGGGTTCGATTTTATATTGACATGTTGCTGTTCCGATCAGCAGCAGAAACCTGAAAATAAGTTAATTTTCAACATAGGGTTTCATAAGATCGAAATTTATTTTTGATTTGTTATTTGTTTCTAAATTTAATACTGTTGCGGAATTTCTGTGTTTCTCTAGTATTTGAAAAAGGCCATTAAACTTATTTTCTAACTTGTTTTTTATTTGAGTTTCTTTTACGTAAACTTTGTCACCTACTTCATAATTTGGTTTGTTTTCGGAGACATGTTTGTCAAATCGGTCTTTAGCTCTTTCTTTTTGCTTTATGGTTTTTTTCTCGCTATTTTATAATAATAGGATATGCGGTTATTCAGATCTCTAATATACGAGTATTTAGTAATTAATTCTTGTTCATTGTATAATTTTTCGGGAGGTCTACTGGACGTGTGTCCAAATACAAGTTCGTATGGTGTGAATCCGTGTGTTTTGTTTATAGAGTTATTATAAGCGATAATAGCAAATGGTAAAATACTGAAGGGGTGTTCATTGGGGTGGTCTGCTAAATTTATTCGAATCATTTCTAACAGAGTAGCAGTTAATCTTTCTAGAGATCCGTTACTTTGCGGATGACCGACACTTGAATATGTTAATTTAATATCGAACATAATACAATGAATGCGAAGTGGTGCACCAAAATGCTGAAAATAAGCTAATAATGAAGTAACAACGGATTTGGCACTTTTATCTTCAAGCGGATATGCTTGAGAAAATTTTGTTAGTTCGTCTCTTATCGTAAGAGCGTAATTTCTTTGAGGTACCTCTAAAATATTAATATTAATACGTTCAAAAGGTGTTTTAGGCGTTTCAGTTATAACGAGGGGACTGTCCAAATTTTTGCGACATATTTTTGTCTCTTGGCATGCCCGACACGACTTAATATAATTTTCGACATCTCGATTGAGGCCGGCCCAATTATATTTTTGTCGTATTCGCCTAATAGTTTCATTAATTCCGCGGTGAAGGTGGCTTTTGCCATTATGGAATTGATCTAAGATAATAGGTATTTGATTTTGTTCTGGCTCTTTAGTAATATTTTGACAAATAGTGAATTTTACGTCAATTTCCGAAAGTAGAAATGATAGTGTTTCTAATATTGGTAGGTCAGGATTATTTTCAATAAAATATTTTTCTGAAGGTTTAAATAAATCTCGATTTCTGTAAATTGCTGCAAATAAATATTCACTAATACTGTCTGGATCCCATGGTATAGCAATAATAAGGTATTTTCTATTTTTGACAGTTTTACTGCTAAGTACATTAATTTTTGCGTAAGAAAAGTCGGGGTTTTCCTCAAATATATCCTCAATTATTTTTTCACGAAAGTCTTGTAAATTATTTTGTTGAAAAAAGGTTAAAATGTTTTTATTTTGTTTGTCTAGTAGATGATTATTGGAATATTCTATTTTAGAATAGTCAATCAGTGATTTTGTTTTATAGAGTTCCTCAAAAGACAAAAATTCTTCTGCAGCGGCATCCCAGTCAATTTCAGGTTTATTTTCAGTTTGTTGGGAATGGCCCTGCATCTTCAAGAGCGGGATAAATTGGGTGAGGTAAATATTTAAAGTTTCCTAATTTTGAACGAAATGAATCAAATTCATTTATGTGGTTAATTTTTATTCGGGAAAGGGCATCAGCATTTTAATTGGATTTGCCAGATTTGAATTCAATTTGATAGTCGTATTCCTCTAATTTGAGACGCCATCGTGCTAGACGACTTCCGGGGTCTTTTATAGAGAATAGCCAAGTAAGTGGACGGTGGTCAGTTATAAGGGTAAATTTTCGGCCATATAAATTGGGTCTAAAGTGTTTAACTGCCCACACAATTGCCAAAAGTTCTCTCTCTATCGTACAGTATTTTGTTTCTGCTTTGCACAATGTCCTAGACGCATAGGCTATCGGTAAATCCTTACCTATTGGGCCTTGTGACAAAACCGCACCGACTGCAAATGCGCTAGCATCGGTAGTTAACAGAAATCGTTCTTCAAAGTTTGGGTATATCAATATCGGAGTAGAGGTAAGAGCATTTTTTAATTCTTGGAATGACTTTTGACATTCGGAGTCAAAATTGAATGGGACATCTTTTTGTAAAAGTTTTGTCATTGGTTTGGAAATTTTAGCGAAGTTCGGTAAAAATTCTCTGTAGTAACCAGCGAGTCCCAAAAAGGATTTTATTTCCTATTGGTTCGTAGGTTGAGGCAGTTTTTTGACGCATTCAATTTTTGCCGGAAACGGCTTAACGCCATCTTCCGTGATAAAATGTCCAAGGTAGGCGACTTCTTTTCTCAAGAATTCGCACTTGTCTGGCTGAAGTTTTAAGTTAGCTTTTTGTCGTCTACAGTAACCTCATTCAGTTTTCTGTAGTCTACGACAACACGCCATTTTTGTTTACCTGATGCGTCGAGCTTCTTGGGCACAACCACACGAGACACGTCCATGGAGAATTGCCGGGTTGTATAATGTTTTGTGAAAGCATTTTATTGATCTGATCTTTCACCTCTTGTTTATGAATTTGGGGATAGCGATATAATTTTACATAAGTGGGCTTAGAATTTTGCGTATCTATAGAATGTTTTATTTCGTTGGTGAAAGTAAGTATGCTTCCTTCTAAATAAAAAATGTCAGAAAAATCGTGACAAAGTTGGGAAATTAAGTCTCGTTCTTCTTCATTAAGATGATCAAGTCTTAGTTGATTTTTTAATTCCGAAGTTCTATCGGTGCACATTTCTTGGGTAGTTAGTTGAATATTATTTACAGTATTTATTTCACATAGTTCTAAGTTAAGTTTTGAAAATGTTAAGGTTTTAGGTATACAATTAACATTTAATACTGAAACAAAAAATTCTCCTTTTTCATTTATTTTAACTAATGCGTTTGGTAGTTTAACTTTCTCTACTTCTTGACCTACCAGTATCGCATCAGAATTAACTAAATCGCATTTTAGTTTAAAGATTTGCTCAGTCCTAGGTTCAATGGAAATTGTATTTTTGTAAATTTGTGGGAATTGGTTTTCAATTGAAATATTGGTAGTTTCGTTATCTGTTACTTTAAATAATGGTACAATTTTGAAATCAGTAATAAGTTGTTTATTTTTTAGATCAACTATGCAATTATAATGTTCTAAAAAATCAATATCTAAATTACAAATAAATACTCTGTGTGGATCGTTAGGTTTAAATGGAATAAGGGTTGATTCGTTAACTCTTATTTTTTGGTTCGTTATACCTTGAATAATTACATTTCCAGGGGATCGATTTCTATAATTTTAGCATGTTTTGGAGCTCGAAAATTGATAATCCAGCACCTGTATCAATCAGAATTTTATAAGTGTTTGTTCTGTCTTTAATATAATATAAGTTTTTAGAATTTACCGGTAAGGTATTTTTTACATGAACATATGTTCGAGGCAGTCCGATTCTGGACTGTTCAAACTCATGGTTTGGATTTGTGAACTGAGGTCTGGGATCGACAGATTTGAAATTTTATTGTTTAGCGGATCTGGGGGTTTCGTTTGAAAAGGGCCTCGTCGAAAATCCTGATAATAATCATGATTTGGATTTAGGAGGTTATCAGAATCAAAATTATAAACATTTTCATTATCATAATTAGAATTGTCTTGTTCGATATAGTTATAATCGAAAGTTTCGTCTTCATTCGTATTGCAAACTGGTACGCCATTATCAGAGTTAGGATCACTATCAGCAGTATAATAGTTTTCCTCTATTGCACTATTAACAGTATAATAGTCAGGAGCACTGGGGTTAATTTCTTGGTAATATTCTTGATAATCAAGTGAATTATCGGAATATTGTTCTTGATTTTCATAATAATTTTGACTATCATCCGTATAATAGTCATAACTGTTATGAGAGTGTTTGTTAAAATCATGATTTCGATTGAAATGAAAAGTTCTTTGTTGATTAAAATTTGTGTTGGGTCGATTTCTCGGTGGTCCTTGAGGTCTGAAACTTGGATTTGGCCTAATTACAGATGGGCGATTTTGATTTTGTTGGTTATTTTGAAATTGTGGCCTTTGTTGAAAATATTGGCCTGTTTGGTTATGTGAATTAGGGGATTGGTTTGGTCTAAAGGAACCCTGAGCTAAATTTTGAGATTGTCTTTGACGTGTGAGACACTCATTTATAGTATGTCCTATTCTATGACAAAAATTACATTGTTTTGGTGAATTTTGGCTACATCTACGAGTGGGTATATTATTCGTATTACGATTAGTCTGAGGTTTGTGGTTTTCATAGTAAGTTAATTGAAGTTCTCTTCTGATTCGTGAAATAGCTGATAAAACACTTATTGGGTTACTAGCTCTAACAATTTGACCAATTTTTGGATCTAGACCAGTTAATAAAGTATTTAAAGTTAATGATTCTATAAGACGTGTTTGTGCTACTTTTTGATCTGTTGTTAAATGCTGTTGTTTACTTATAGCTGAATACATTTTTGCTTCCAAAGTTTGTAATCTCGAAACAAAAATTAAAGGCGATTCGTTTGGTAGTTGTTTCATTCTTTGAAGGTCTTGAATTAATGAATTTAAGTCGCGAGAATCTCCAAAGTGAGTATTTAATAATGTTTTAATTTCTTCCCAATTTGAAGGGTCGCGTGAATTAACTAATTCAGCGGCTCTTCCTTTAAGTTTGTTTTTTATATGAAGAGTTAAAAGTACTTTTTCGTCGTTGCCGGCCATTCTGTAAGCTGTTTTACAAGCATTTATAAAAGTATTTGAGAAAATTTGATTACCGTCATATTCCGGAATTATTGAAAATATTTCGGATAATCTGTAAGGTTCAAGATTTGACGCTTGATCGGTTTGAGCAACTGGAGTATTAGCATTGGCATTAGTGTTTGTTGCACTACGTGTTTCAGGCATTTTGCTTCATATTAAAATGATTGTATTCAAAATAAAAGTAAATTACGACAATAGAACTTGGTAAAAATAAAAAAGAAATTGCAAAATATTAAATAAAAATAAAACGAGATGATTCTTACGTAAATATTTTCATTCCTTCCTTGGCAGCTGAAATCCTTATCCGTGAGCTTTGCTACACCTGGTTAGCAGTTTGCGTGTTCCTGGTGCCGGAGAGACCGTCTGCTTCTTGAAGATCTGGGGCTGGTACTTGAAAATTCCTTAAAGGTTTAGGAACCACCACACTCAGTTACGCAATCCTTGTTCTAAATGTGTTTAGGAATCCTACTGACTGCGACACTGTTATATTCACAAATTCACATTAAACTTTTTAAAAACAATTTTTATTGAGTTACACAGTTTTATGTTATATAAAAAAGAATTAATAGGTTCAAATTATAATTGTAACTAACTATTTAACATAAAGTCAAAGAATTTATAGAATTTGTTAAATCAACGTCAGCGTTAATTTTCATGGAGAACTCGATGTAGCGTCGCTCCCATGATAGTGCAGAAATCATTATTTTTCTGTAACATAATATTTGTGTTACTTAATGTGTTTATTTTATAAAAACGCAACGTAGTATCGTTCTCATGAAAATACGGAAATCGAAATCAGATGTTTGACATTGCGTAACATTACTTAAACATAAGCATTTTTTCCTATATAACATATATATATATATATATATATATATATATATATATATATATATATATATATATTATAATATATTCTATGTTTTATTAATAATATTTGCCCCACGTTTGGGTGACAAATTATTATATTTCGATATTTTTATAATTATATTATGATTTTATCTATATGGATTTTTAATTTGTTGATGTCAAAATTCATGATTGTAACTACACTTTTGTGAATATTCCTTTACCACTGAATATAACCTATTGAAATTTTTGACAGCAGTTGTCAAATTAATATGCCCGGCTCAGATGAATATTAAATTTTATAATGTGGAAGATAAATCAATACACAATCGACTTACTCACTCTTATCTCAGGGAGGGATCAAAGATTTCAAATAATAATTCAAATTTATAAATTTTTAAAGAATTTTCCAAATTACGTATTACGCTATTCCAAATCTAGAGTAACTGTTTGTTCAATATTATACGAGACAATTAAATTATCTTATGACATATATGATTTTACTGTCAGGAAATTAACTAAATGTCACTTATTATATCAAAATATCTATAGCCTGAAAATTATCAAATACAATGAGAAATGAATATGAAATGAGTACCAAAGAGTGATTGGAATTCAAATTTATATAATATATTATCAAATAACAAATTACAAGAAATTAGAACTTTTCAAAAATATTATAAACGCAGAAACAAAGATAGAATTTTCTATCAACCTTAAAATTAAGACAACCTACAATTATAAATCTACTCGCTAAATAATTTATCAACGTTCAAAATGTTTGATTATATACTTGATGTATATCAATGTCAAAATACGCAAATTTCCGTTTAAATTGTCTATTCCAAAATTATCTTCGCTTGACGTTGAATTTTATTTGAGTAACGTTACTGTAATTTCAATCGAATTTATTACCATAAGATGCATCTAATTTTGAAATATTTTTAATAAAGGCCTAATAATTCTCGAGAAATAATGTAAATAAACTGGACAGGACTCGCCAACTAGGTACTGGTTAACTCTTTCGTATTCTAAACTGTGTTTAGAGTTCAGGAACAACTTTCTAAATTAATAATTTAGAAATTGGAAAATCACCCGCACTTTATCGATGCAATTCGTTGCGAATTATACACGCACTGGCTTTACAATGCAGGATTTGATGATCTGATAATATTCATATAAATTACTATGATATTTTTAAATAAATTTGAGGCAACTATTATTTCGATGTTGCCTCGTGGGGATATCAAAATCAACTCCCTCAACTCTCTATATAAATAATTCTCCTCTCCTTTGTTTACCAAAAAAATCTTTTTTTTTAAATATAAATTTACGTTTTCCTATAACAAAGAGATATTTTCATTCTTTTAGTAAAATTGCAATTTTGCTAACAGAGACATCTGTATTCTTGTTTTCAAATCGTTATAAAGTATATTCTGCATTAATGTCATCCGAAACTGAAATGTCAAAATTTATTTGTATATTGAAACTTTAAAATTATTGATAATACAGTGTGTATCACTAGTATTACATCAAAATATGCATATTTTTCCTTATTTCAATATTTTCTTTAGAATTAAGATAGAGGATATGTATTAAATCCCCCTAATAAAAGAATGATAAATCGATTCTTGTATATAATTATAATTTATCTTTCAAATTGTCAAATATCATACTAATATCTTATTAACATAGTCATGTCTTTCAAATAATTATTAACATATCACTAAAAAAATTATCTTCAAACGTATTAAACTATTATTCCTAATTCCCATAAAAACTTATTAAATCTACTATATCTATTAAAATTTCACGTAACATAATTGTTATTCTAAAATTTCCTATATACACGTTGATAAATTTTTTCATGGTCTCAAATGTTTCCAACTCTGTTCTACTCTGTCTAAACCATTTATATGTTACAAGATATGATTTTGTTTCAACATTCCTCAGTATTCTTTACTTTGATTATTCATATTTTCATTAAGCAACCCTTAGTTCCTTCAACATTCTTGTCTCATACATCTTCAATAATTCATTTATGAATTTATAATATTCTTCATTACAGTCTGTCCAATTACCATTACTTTTCACATCTTCTATTTATTCTATCTCACGAACATAATTATTAGCCATTCTAATTTCTTTCTCACACAATCCTCCATATTTTATTATCAAATTCTTCACTTTTTCTTCATATTCCTTATTTCCATTCATTAACCCCAATTCTACCATAATTCCATTCCTCTTTATATTCCATAACTTCCTATTATCCTCTTCAATTGCCAATACTTCCATATTTATCTCCTCAAATTCAATTATTTTACCATTTAATTCTATCTATCTATTCAAAATCAATGATTTTCTCATATTTCATCAATTCATCAATAACTATGTCTGTTTCTAACTTCTTTATCAACAATTTTTACATATCAACTTCTTTCTCATCCTTTAATTCAATCTGTTGTATCATAGATTTGCTGAGTTCATATAACTTCCGTCCGTTTGCTCCTATAAATGTAATTATTTCATCCTATCCATCTATTTTGTTGCTTAATTTCATTTCTATTTTCATTATCATTTCTTCTATAAAAGTTTCTAAAATTTCTTCTATTCTCAAAATACTTATTGTCATCAATTTTACCTCCATTTCCGTATATCCGTTTTTCATTTCTGTAACTTCTATTTTCATTTCCATAATTCATACCAACATGTCTATCAAATTTTCTTTATCAAACCCTGTTTATATAATTTTCTATTTACATATGTTTTTAAATATTACTTGTTAATCATAAACCTTTTATTTACATATCGTTTTTATATCCATCCCTTACCATGTACAATTCCCTTTCGTTTCTAGATTTCGTTCCAATAATCCTTTCATATAATTCAATTTAATTTTATTTTCCTAAACTTGGTCTTATTCTGTTCTCTTTTTGTTTGATTCTCTATCGGTTTCCGTCGCTTCTTTCTGTTCTCCACCATATCTTTTTTAATTTTGAATTCCCATATCTCATCAATTTCTTCCAATAAATGCATTGAAATTTGCATCTCAAATTCTTCCATATCATTGGAAGTAATTTTAATTATTTTCTTCTCCATAATATGTTCACTTCTTATCATTTTATTTTCAATTATATTAATAAAAACTCTTGGATCAATTAATTTCATATTTCTGTCAAGTTTTACTTTTATTTTGACATTTCCTGTATAAATTGTTCGTTCTTCAATTTGTCTTGTGGTTTCTTCTATCTCTTCCATAGCTTCTTGTAATATTTTGTTCATTTTCTTTAATTCCCAATTAAGTTGTATCCCCCTATTATAATTTTTTTTTTAATTCCATTTTTATTGTCGCATCAACCATGTCCGTTATTAACGACAAAGATTATTTTACAAGGTTTTGATTACATTAATTTCAGTAAGATATCGAACTAATACATTTATGTCACAGTTTTGTCCTAATACCGATTTCAACGTGTTTGGTATATTGTTTTTCACTCGGGCGTCCTCATATCTGGGACACTCAACCAGAATATGTTTTACTGTTATCTGCTTGGAACATGTAGTACACTGAGGCATTTCTGTCCTGGCAAGTAAATGTTGATGCGTCAGTTTAGTGTGCCCTATCCTTAGTCTTGTCAGTAGTACTTGGTTGGGCCGCCTGTTTGGTATTGTATTCCAGGGTTTCACACTGGGTTTCACCTCGCGCTGCTTGTTTTGCCAGTTGGTCTGCTTCTTCATTACCCTGGATTCCTATGTGGGAGGGGATCCACATAAATTTTACATTTATTTGGGATTCTTGTAGTTGGAAGAGTTCCTTCTTTATTTCCATAGCAATGGGATGACTACTATAAACTTGCTGGATGGATTTTAATGAACTGAGGGAATCTGTGATTATGAGGATGTTGGAAGAATTCGCATTTCTGGACAGTTTAAGGGCTTGTAGCAATGCATATATTTCTCCAGTGAAGACTGTACTGCAGGTAGGTAATTTAAAAGATAAGTTCTGATTTGCCGTAACAACCGCGACTCCGACGCCAACTAGTTTTCGAGGCATCCGTATATATTTTGAAATGGTCATTATATTCAATGAGTTTTGTTTGGAAGATGTTTTTTATCAGCAAACTGGGTAGTTCATATTTTTTAAAAGAGGTAAGAGTGGTGTCAATTATTGGTTTGGAATTTTGCCAAGGAGGATATGTTTCTTCAAACTTGAATATAGGAACATGTTTGATTTGAAGATCTGTTTTGTATTGTCTAAAGCGATTACAGAAAGTTGGACTCGGTTGTTGTGCGAAATTGTCAATTTCATCTGTATGAATTTTTGGGTACATTGGATGTTATCTAATATAGAGGTAGCATATGACAATGTCAATATTTTTCTTCTCGTAGATAAAGATGGTTCCCCTAATTCTGAATAAAGGCTTTCCACCGGTGATGTACGATATGCACCAGATATTATTCGTAAGGCATTATTGTGAACTGTATCAAGTTTCTTTAAAATATAGCTTTTGGTGGATGCATAGACAATAGATCCATAATCGAGTTTGGAACGTATAAGATTTTTATATATAATATGTAGTGTTTTTTGATCTGATCCCCAGTTACGGTTAGAAAGTATTCTTAGAAGATTAACTTTCTGACAAGATAATATCAACTTTTTTATATGATCATTCCAGCTCAGTTTCTGGTCAAATGTCATACCTAAAAATGTCGTGGAAGTTACATATTGCAGTTTTTCTTCATATAGTGTAAGCGGGGGTGTCTTTTCACAATGTTTTTTCGAAAATAATAAACATTTGGTTTTGGATGCAGAGAAGTTGAAGCCCGACTGTTTTGACCATTGCTACAGTTTATTAAGTTGTCTCTGTAGTATATGTTGCATTGTATCGATGTTTTTACTTTTCATGTATACCACTAAGTCATCGGCATATAGCCTTATTTTAATTGGTTTAAGTACATTTTCAGTAATGTTATTAATAGCGATTAGAAACAATGTGGGACTAATAACAGAGCCTTGGGGAGTACCATTTTCTTGACATTGTTTGGTCGATAGATTACCATTTACTCTTACTCTAAAAGTCCTATAGCTTAGAAAATTTTTAATGAATTCCAACATATGTCCATCTATATTCCATTGCTTTAACAATTTCAGTATATTTATTCTACATGCAGTATCGAATGCTTTGTTTATATCAATAAATATGGCTAAGCATTTTTGTTTATTTGCGAAGGCTTCGTGTATGTCACTTTCTAGATCAATAATATTGTCAATAGTACTTCTCTTCTTCCTAAATCCACTTTGTTCTGGTTTAATTAGTTTGCGACTTTCAAGTTCCCACCTAAGACGATTATTAATAATTTTTTCTAAGAGCTTACACATCGTGCTAGTCAGTGCAATAGGTCTGTATGATTCTATACTTGTTGCTTTCTTAGCAGTTTTTAGAATTGGTATGATTGTTGCTTCAGTCCACTGAATTGGAAAAGTTTGTTGTATCCAAATGGTGTTGTAAATATTTAAGAGTACTTCTCTGCCGCTCTCCGATAGATATAGCAGGAATGAAATCGGTATATTATCAGGACCTGGACTCGAGTTTTTAAAGTCTTTTATCGCTTCATCTAGTTCTGATAGTGTGAGTGGTTGGTTGAGGTGCGATGTATTGTTTTCATTATTGATTGGGATTTCTTCGATTGATACTCTATTTTTTAGAAAATCTTCCTTTAATTTGGCATCGCTCGAGTTCTCTTGGAATGCTTCCGCCAATGCTTCAGCTATATCTTTTGATTTTGTTATTAAGATTTCGTCTTGTTTTATACCAGTGATTTTATTGTATGATTTATTGCCGGATATGGTATTCACTTTTTTCCATACAGATGTTAAGCTAGTAGAGCTGCTTATATTTTGCACATATTTCATCCATGAATCTTTTTTACTTTCTCTAAAAATATACCTAGTTTTGGCCCTTAGTGCTTTGAATCGTAATTGATTTTCAATCGTGTTATGCTTTTTATAGATATGAAATGCATGTTTACTTTCTTTAAGTGCCTCTTCACATGCTTTATTCCACCATGGTACAGCCGTACGGTGTGTTACGTTTTTAGTTAGCCCTATTGTTATGTCTGCAGCTGTTATCAATATTTCATTGAAATTGTTTATTGTTTCATTTATGTCCTCACTTATTGAAAATTTTGATAAAGATGCGTCAGTTAAAATGGTATATTGTTCCCAGTCTGCTTCATGTAGCTTCCACTTTTGTATAGGCGTTGAATCGTCAGCACTTCTACGTTTATCTACTACAAGGATTGGGAAATGATCACTGTCATATGAAAAAGGTGAGACTTCCCATGTTAGGTGTTGATGTAATGAAGGATTACACAAAGTTAAATCTATAGCCGAAGAAGTTCCATTATAGGTATTAAATCTAGTTTAACTTCCATCATTAAGAATGTTTAAGTTTAAGTCTGTCATAACCTCTTCAATTATGTTTCCTCGAGTATCTTGTTTCTCACACCCCCACATGAAGTTGTGTCCGTTGAAGTCGCCCATGATAATTTTAGGATTAGGAACCTGGGAGATTAGATCAGTTAGCTCCATTTTACTTAGGTTTCGGTCGGATGGAATATATATGTTACATATATTTATTTTTGTAGGAAAATAAACGCATACAGCTATTGCTTCAATATTGCTATCTAAATCAATTTGACTTGAATGAAGGTTTTTATTTACATATGTTGCAACTCCCCCCCAACTTTTTATACCAATTCTGTTCTTGTAATATACATTAAAATTTTTTAGTTTGCATGTATTCTGATTATTAAAGTGTGTTTCTTGTAAGCAGATAACGTTCGGGTTGTATTTAGATATAATAGTTTTTAACATTTCCAGATGGAGGTAATATCCATTTAGATTCCACTGTAGAATACTCATTGTTTTATTTTAAATTTATTGAAGTAGAATTTATGTCGTTGCTGTCTGATGAGTCGCTGATTGGCTCTTGTTCTATGGGTCCTTCAGCAATATATCTTTCAAGTCTCTTCCTAATTTTTGTAAAGCGCGTCTTCGTTGCTTTGCTCTGTAGTGATGGGTAAATTTTTTTTAATAGTATCTACTAAGTCTTCAAATTCCGACGTGTAGGTTCTAATCACGCTTATTGGATCTGGGTTTCCTTTTATATTTGACAGTAAGTCGGTCAATTGTTCGAAGGTAAGAGCATAGTTTTTAGGATCTTTTTCCATTAGCTGTTTTACAGGTTGCATTTGTTCGGATGTAAATTCATCACTTTTATATTTTTTCAGTGTATCAGGTATTTTGAATGCCGAGTCTGATTCTGCTATGGGACTAGTAGTTTCGGATAAAGGTCGTTTATTACAGTTTTCTGTATGATCCATTCGTTTTTCTAAGTCATCTTCAGTTGATCTTATGGGGTTTTTTAACAAAGATAGGGAGATGTTAGCAGTTTTACTTGTGGATTCTGTTGGGTTTACTTGGGATGGGTTTACTTGTGGATTTTTCTCTCCATCAAATATATTTTGGGCATTATTGATTTCCGGAAGATTTTGTAACGAAGTGTTTTGTTCAGTGTTTGGGCATTTTGATGCAATGTGACCAGTTTGTTTACATTTGTGACAATTCTGATTATCAAATGTGAGGAAGATCCGATAGGAAGTGCTGTCATCTTGGATGATAATACTATCTGGAATATTTAAGTTGTTGGAGGGGGTTACATATACTTGGCGTCGGAAACTGAGGATGTGGTTGTATTCTGGTTTTGTCGTTCCAACTCTTAGGGGCATTATTGGGGATATGTTGTTTATGCCTAGACTCCGCAATTCTGATAGTAGTACATCATTAGGAATAGAGGGGCAGACATTTGATAGTACCAACCGTTCAGAAGGTGTTTGTAATCTACGGGTTTTAATAGAATTTCCATTGATAGAGAATTCTCCTCCCTGTTCACTGAAGAATACGTCTACTGCTTGTTTGGATGATAGATATATGCATATTCTGTTGTTTGACATTCGAGAGGCGTAAAGGATATTTCGAGGGCCTACAATGTCTCCGATTTGATATAAATAATCTTCAAGCTTAGGACCATTTAATGAGGTAAAAATAATAGCTTGATCTTTGGAAGGGAGTGTGGGTTGAGATGGTTTTGATAAGGCAGTTGAATAAGACATTGTGGTAGCTTGAGATTGGTTCATTTTTCTATTTAGTAAGTGTTCTGAATGCGGTCCTGTCTTTCGAGGTAAGGTGCGTAAGGAACTGGTTCCCTTATCGCTCGCCTCGTTTGTGATTTATATGTTTTGATTTGTTTTCAGACGATATTTTATCAGTTGATTATTATTTACTGGTAAACTTTTTACTTACAGTTATTTGCGTGAAGCACTTTGTATTAATGTAAATGATGTAATTCACAGTCTTGAAATTATTATTCACTTTTTCCACTAAATTTGTTATTTATTCGGGACCGATCACACAAAGGTGATTAAACCATAGTTGCCAGGTCCGAACTCCCCTATTATAATTATTATTTCTTTTATCATATGTCACAATTTGTTTCACTATATTGACATCTAAGTATTTTATTTTCTAATAAATATTTTCTTCATAAATTTGCATCACTTCTTCACTTCCTAGATTCTGTAAATTAATGTCTACCATTTCATCTTTGGTTTGTCTTTGTACTTTTATAGACTGTATCTTATCAATTTTCTTCTCAATTTCTTTAATCTCCATTAAACTTTGGATTTTTACTTCGTCAGTTTCCTTTTCCATTTTATTACATATTTTCTGCTCTATAGTATCATCATTTATATTTATATTGTCATTCATATTTACATCCATCTTGTCCTGCCTCTTTATTTCTTGTATCCTGCTATCCATGTTATCCAACATATCATCCGTCTTTTCAACAATGT
This sequence comes from Galeruca laticollis, assembly GCA_963921935.1. Taxonomy (NCBI): domain Eukaryota; kingdom Metazoa; phylum Arthropoda; class Insecta; order Coleoptera; family Chrysomelidae; genus Galeruca; species Galeruca laticollis. The sequence goes on from OY998180.1 coordinate 113,514,609, forward strand.
TTTCTCCTACTACGTATACTTTTTCTACCATCATGTCCGATTTCATACCTTCACTAAATTTATTATTCCATTTCTTCATATCTTCCCTGATTTTAATCCCAACTTCTTGAATGTCCATTCGTAAATTTTCATTCTGGCCCTTCATATCTTCTTTCACCTTTTCAATTTTCTTTTCCATATTATTCATGTTTCCCTTTATAACATTCTTGTTCTCATTCATTTTTTTCCACATGTTGTCAATTTTTCCATTCATTTTATTCTTAATCTCCTCTTGTTTGTCCATTTTTCCATTCATATCTCCCCTATTTTCTTCAAATTTGTTATACAAGTCTCCCCTCATATTCTTTTCCATATTATTCATTTTTTTTATCATCATTTGAAACATACTCATTATGTCCATTTCCTTTTTTTCTTTTGATTCTTGTTTGTCCTCTTGTCCTGTTTCTTCTGACAACGGTGCATCTTCTTCTGATTGCTGTCCTCCCTGCTCTAAGTACTGCACCTGAAAATCACCCATACTATGTCTTCTTTCTTCTCTTTGTTCCTCAGATCCACTTTCAACTCCTACCTGTTTACCAACCCTTAATGTCATTCTTCTTTCCATGGTCGATACTTAATTTTTTTCATATAATCAATGAATTTGCTGCGCCAAATTATAATATTTTTCTATACTGGTTATGATAATAATGATAAATATATTTTTGCCCCACGTTGGGCGCCAATTATAATATATTCTATGTTTTATTAATAATATTTGCCCCACGTTTGGGTGACAAATTATTATATTTCGATATTTTCATAATTATATTATGATTTTATCTATATGGGTTTTTAATTTGTTGATGTCACAATTTATGATTGTAACTACACTCTTGTGAATATGCCTTTACCACTGAATATAACCTATTGAAATTTTTGACAGCAATTGTCAAATTAATATGCCCGGCTCAGATTAATATTAAATTTTATATTGTGAAAGATAAATCAATACACAATCGACTTACTCACTCTTATCTCAGGGAGGGATCAAAGATTTCAAATAATAGTTCAAATTTATAAATTTTTAAAGAATTTTCCAAATTACGTATTACGCTATTCCAAATCTAGAGTAACTGTTTGTTCAATATACTACGAGACAATTAAATTATCTTATGACATATATGATTTTACTGTCAGGAAATTAACCAAATGTCACTTGTTATATCAAAATTTCTATAGCCTGAAAATTATCAAATACAATGAGAAATGAATATGAAATGAGTACCAAAGAGTGATTGGAATTCAAATTTATATAATATATTATCAAATAACAAATTACAAGGAATTAGAACTTTTCAAAAACATTATAAACGCAGAAACAAAGATAGAATTTTCTATCAACCTTAAAATTAAGACAACCTATAATTATAAATCTACTCGCTAAATAATTTATCAAAGTTCAAAATGTTTGATTATATACTTGATGTATATCAATGTCAAAATACGCAAATTTCCGTTTAAATTGTCTATTCCAAAATTATCTTCGCTTGACGTTGAATTTTATTTGAGTAACGTTACTGTAATTACAATCGAATTTATTACCATAAGATGCATCTAATTTTGAAATATTTTTAATAAAGGCCTATTAATTCTCGAGAAATAATGTAAATAAACTGGACAGGACTCACCAACTAGGTACTGGTTAACTCGTTCGTATTCTAAACCGTGTTTAGAATTCAGGAACAACTTTCTAAATTGATAATTTAGAAATTGGAAAATCACCCGCACTTTATCGATGCAATTCGTTGCAAATTATACACGCACTGGCTTTACAATGCAGGATTTGATGATCTGATAATATTCATATAAATTACTATGATATTTTTAAATAAATTTGAGGCAACTCTTATTTCGATGTTGCCTCGTGGGGATATCAAAATCAACTCCTCAACTTTCTATATAAATAATCCTCCTCTCCTTTGGTTACCAAAAAAATAATTTTTTTTTAAAAAATATAAATTTACGTTTTCCTATAACAAAGAGAGATTTTCATTCTTTTAGTAAAATTGCAATTTTGCTAACAGAGACATCTGTATTCTTGTTTTCAAATCGTTATAAAGTATATTCTGCATTAATGTCATCCGATACTGAAATGTCAAAATTTATTTGTATATTGAAACTTTAAAATTATTGATAATACAGTGTGTATCACTAGTATTACATCCAAATATGCATATTTTTCCTAATTTCAATATTTTTTTAGATAGAGGATATGTATTAATATATATATATATATATATATATATATTTATATATATATATATATATAATTGAAAATATCACGGGGATTGCAGCCTAAATAATGTTAAAAATTCTTGTTATACGAAACCAAGTGCTTTCGAAAGACTTTTTCTTTCTTTTTCAAGGTTGTATGGTAGAATCATTGGAAAACAAAGAAAAGAGGATACACGGCAATCACTTCTATCAAAATCAAAAACCAATGCCTCGGTATATAATATTCCCTTTTAAAATGTAGTGGTGGTGAATTTTAAAACCAAAATGTGTTCCTTCAGGAAGGATTTAAGCTAAGTGTCAATTTCCATGTTTATTTTAAATTCAATTTTTCATTTTTCTGATTTTATTTAATTTCAATGTCGAGGCATTGGTTTTTGATATTACCAGTTCCATATTACCAAAAACGTGAAAAATTCTAATGTACACAGATGAACAGTGAAATATTTGAGGCAGTTCTATTTAGTCTTGATTGATCTGGATTAAATGATTATGTTCTTCTACTTCCCATTCACTGTTTTGAAAGACCTGGGTGTCTGAATCCCCATTATGCCATTAACTATTCAATTCTAATTAAAATTTGATGCCGATGACAAAGACATTAGTTCTGTAGAGCCCACCAATACAAAATAAGGTACATAGTAATAATACTGATGAAGTCACATATTACAGGTCGACCTATGGATTTTCTCGAAGAAGCTAGCGTAAAAGTTTTGCCGTGGTCACTTAGAATTAAATCCAATAGAAAATGTGTAGTCCACGGACACTGGTGCAGGAAGTTAAAGTTGCTTGGAACGAAGTGCCGTAAGCAGATATCGACCACCTGCGTTTGTCGATGCCTAGACGTGTACAGGAGTGTATTCAGCTACGGGGTCGTCAAACACATTATTATTAATTTTTGTTTCTGACTACATGCCAATAATTTTTTTTAAAAATATTATCACATCATTAATGATGCAAAGCTATCACATTACCAAAAAATCGAGGTCGATTAATATTTGTAAACCTTATGTATAGTATATGTAATATATGTATACATATAAGGGAAGTGATTTTGACGTTTCGATTGGATCTTCACGTTTCATATGAGTCCATAAAACCCATTTAAAAAAATGTCTGTCGGTCGGTCGGTTGGTCTGTCGGTCAGTCAACACGATAACTCAAAAACGCGACCGAACTTTTTAATGAAATTTTATGTGCAGGTTAAGAACGTAAAAACTGAGGCTAAGTTCGTAAATGAGCAAAATCTATGTACAGTTTTTCCTCATATTTGGATTTCTCCCACAATCCTCGTTGTTACAAGACGTAGTTTTGCTAAATTATACAAGGTATTTAAAAATATATGTCCATTTTTATATCGAAATCGCTACGAAGTAGATGAGGAACTAGTAAATAAATAATTATTTAGTGTTTTAAATGAAACTTACTCTTTCTAGCAAATTCCACAATATATTGAAAAAATGTTGAAAATTCTAAAAAATTAACAATTGTTCCGATATTAAATATCATCGTCAGAATGACAGAAGTTACTTTCATTTCATGCCTATCTGATGTGTAATAGTTATTTTTGGCTAGACCAAGAAGTGACCAACCTTGTGATTGACTTAATATATGTTGATAGAAAAAAGAAGAAAATATGATATTACAAATATTAAAGCTTAGTTATTATTAGCCCTATGGGGATATCCTGGATATCATTTTTCCCAATTACGATCAGTATAACTGTGCAATGATAGGACTCATATCGGCAAAGTCTGATATGTTCATATTTCTTTTAGCTTTTCCTATTTGATCTAAAAATAATAAAGAGGTAGTATATAGATGTTATATTGGTCAGTATGTGTATGTAACCATCAAGCTATATATGTAAGTGCTAAAACTAGGTTATGATTGATATAATGTCGTTTCACATGAAATAACATCCTAGCCGAATGATATTAACATTTACATTCTCTGGTGACGATTAATTAGATGTATATAGAATAATTAGTAGTTAATACTAACCCATATTTATCTAAAAAACACATACAGCACAAGAAAACACAAAAACATGTGATTAACCCGGCAACTAATTTAAGGCACACAATGGGGTTTGAGTATTTTTGCTTAGAGGTGGACTTTGAACTCTGCTAAGGCGCATGGCATATATACTGCGTGCATCTATCGACTAATAGAGGGCTCTACCTGATTATAAATAAGAAAAATAAGAGAGGCAAATATAGCGACCACTAACCTATAAAGGGTTAAATATTATTACATGATTCCAATACTAGAAGATTGATTATCAAAGTTAAGTGGTGGCAAGTACTCTATTAAAATCTATTTAGAAGATGCCAATTCACAGTTAGAAGTTCACCCAGACTCCCGAAAGTATTAGGTAATTGCAACTCATCAAGGATATTACAGATACCAACGTTTACTATTTGCTGTTAATTTTGTCCGTCACTTTTTCAAAGAACAATGGATAGTGTTCGCAGATATTGAAGGTACGGTATGCTATTTCCATGATATTTTGATCTCAGCACCAACTGAAGAACTACATTTAAAATAATTAAAACAGGTTTTAGAAAGTCTATGTAGGACAGGCTTGAAAACTCAAGAAACAACATTTATATGAATGCAAAACTCCATCACATTCTCGGAAATTACCATCGATTTCAAAGGATTACACACAACTTCAGTTCAATCAAAAACAATTCAAGAAATGCCTTCGCCGAAAACAATTAACGAACATCGATCATTTCCCGGAACAATCACTTATTATAGCTGATTTATTGATAAACTTGATGTAATTTGTACACCTCTTTAAGAATGGATTTATTTTCTACTGGAATACTGACGATGAACGACTTTTCCAAAGACTTCATCAGTTCAATACGATCCAAAATTACCTTTGATAGTTACCAGCGATGCTAATTCAAAAGTAGTCGGCATCGTACTCTTGCACAAATTTTCAAATGGTAAACTTAAACCAGATGCTTATGCCTCAAGAACATTTAAATATTCGGAACAACATTATGTCCCAATCTACAAAGAAGCACTTGGGTTAATATTTGCAGTTACTCGTTTTCATCATTTTTGGTATGGAAGACATTTAACTTTATTAACTGACCATAAACTGCTCGACACAATTTTCAGTCCGATACGTAAAACACCCAAGGTTGCCGGAAATATACTGCTTCGATGGGCCATGATTTTAAATAGCTATGACTATAGTGTTGTTCACCAGCTTGGAAAATACAACAGGTCCAGTAAATCCATTATCACGAATTCTCTTATAAACACTACAATGCTCCCCAGAAGAAGATTTTGGTTCACCATGAAGACCTCATTTATTTGGATTACGGGTTCACAGCTTTCCAGTATCAAAAAGAGAGGTAAAACAGAGACTGAAAAAGACGGGTTGCTTCAAAAAGTTAGAAATTATGTTCAAACTCTTTGGACCGAAAAATCCAAAATTTCTTAAGAACCGTTTTTGTTTTACGAGAAAAGTAATGAAAGATCGTTTGAAGCAAGAATTATTTTATGGAAAGGTCGTATCTGCATTCCAATATCAATAAAATCTAAAATTTTAAATCTGCTTCATGATGGACCAAGTATCTCAGCAATGCAATATTATGCAAGGTTACATGTCTATTGGTGTGAAATAGATAAAGATATTTACAATGTTGTAGGAAATTGCTCATCATGTCAAGATACCAGACAAGTTGACATGACAATACCAACTTATTGCTGGACCGCACCACCTGAACCTTGGACCAGGATTCATATTGATTTTAAGACAGAAATATGTGGTTAATTGTTATTGATGCTTATTTCAAATGGCTAGAAATATCACCAGTGCGAACAATTACCACTGAAACTACCATTCACAAACTTAATGGAATATTTTATAGTTTTGGATATTCAAAAATAATAGTTACATACAACTGTCCTCAAGTATTTCACATGTTTGGGCAACGCCTTACGATCCAAAGACAAATGGGTTAGCGGAACGAGCAATTAAGACTTTTAAATCGCGAATGTCAGAAATTAGATCTCATTTGAAAAGTCTTATACGCCTTCAAACTTTTCTAATCTCTTATTGCAGATCCATATAGCGTTCTACGAGAGAAGCCCCAGTGAAATAATGTTTGGTCGACCTTCAAGAACAATTTTCGATCTATTAAAATCCGATTACTAAAAAAATGTTGATTTAGACCAACAAAAATAAACGGTTTTAAGGATTAAAACTAACTTTTCCGCATCTGTAGCTCTGAACTATATTATATCATAAAATTGTCACTTGTATACACTTCGGGGAATGTATCACGCTAACAATCCGAAATTTTTCCAAAAATAACCAAAAATGTAGTATATCTGGATTTATAGAACCCGCTGAACTCGCTCTCATGAGCTGAAAATCAATAGGGTATATCTGTGAGATACCTTGAGCAATTTTCAATCATAAAATTGGTCACTTGTATACACTCTGGAGGCTGTATCGTGCTAACAAACTGAAAACTCTCCAAAAATTACAAAAATTTGGTAGTTCAAGTACCATAGCACCCGTTGTACTGGCTCTGGTAAGCTGAAAATCAATAGAGTCCATCTGTGACATGTCCTTCACAATATTCAATCATATAATTGGTTACTCGTCGCACTCCGGAGGCTGTATCGTGCTAACAAGATATGTAACGTAAAGTGGCCGACGACAACGACGACGACGACGACATACAACAACTCAAAAACAATTTTCAAAATTCCAACTTTTTTTGGGGTGAACCAATACTTTTCTCACATATTAGATAGGTTGGGCGGAAAAGTAACAAAAAAAACCATGATACAAAAACTGAAGATAAACCGTATGAAATAATTAAATTATTGGGAAAGGATTAGTTGCTGGTACTGTAGTAAAACAAACAGCTCCATATTCCTACATTGTAGAAATCGAGGGAGACAGGAAGCGTAAACACGCGGAACAAATAAGACCACGATAAACTAATGAATTCCCAATGGAAGAGAATTTGGAAAAACATTTTAAGAAAAATTACCGAAAGTCAATTACCAACTGAAAGTTGATCATCTATGGCATCGGCTCAATCTGCTGCTTCCAGTACTAGTTTGGGAATATCTCGTTCTGCGACATCTAGTTTTGATCATGTTATTCTGCAAGTCGTGAGATTCAAGTGCAACGGTTACCTAGACGTTGGGGAGAAATGTAGCATAGGGTTTTATAAAACAACTGAACATATTTTATTTAGTTTTTGACACAAGTTTCTGTTAGAAAGAAATATTGAGCATCGCCAGATTTGTAGATGTAATTAATATTGCAATTTACGTTTCCGAATAGTATTTCATTATTAAAATTAGGCTATTCTTCCATTTAAAAACCATTAGGTTATGGGCCCAGGAGTTCTTTGAGACAGACTGTGTAAAAAGTGAAGCGGAAACATAAGGCTACAGTAAAACCATTCAGTAATGGAATCGTCCTCTGACAATTCAAAATTTGGAATTGCCAAATTGAATAACAGTTAGTATCAACCATGGAAATTCAAAATGAAGATGATCTTGATTAGAGAGGGAAGAGGGAACTTGGAAGGTTGTCGACAAACCAAAACCAGAGACTTCAGATAAAAATTGGTCAAGTTTGGATGAGAAAGCACAGAATTCTATATCCTTATCAGTAGAAAATAACCAAATAATCCACATCTGTAATTGTACATCAGCTAAGGATATGTGGGATATTCTACAAAAGGTTAACGAAAGAGCGAATTTATCCAATAAGCTCTATTTACTGAGAAAATTATACCAAGCCAAACTTGAACCTGGACAAAATATGTGGAAATACATAAGAACAACTTTGGAAATGGTCGAAATGTTAAGAGGTATCGGTGAAGAGATAAAAGACTTTCCCGTTGCAGCATTTTTATTGGGTGGTCTCCCAGAAAATTCGAAAAAACTTTAGTTACAGCACTAGATGCTAGACCCGACGATGAACTCACTCTAGAATATGTGAAAGGAAAAGTAATGGATGAGTTCAACAGAAAGCAAGCAAACGACAGTGAAAAGGTAGAGAAACTGCATTGAAGACATATAACAAGCAGACGAAAGAAACCGCAAGTAGATTCGATAAAGAATGTTCATCTGTAAAAAGAAAGGTCATATTCAAAAAGACTGTTATTTCCGTAAAAAGAATGTTTAAAGAAGTAATGAAAAGACTCAGAAAAATGATAAAATTGCAAAGAGTGCAGTAGAAGAATTCTGTTTTTGTGAAGGTAACCAGAATTCGAACGAATGGTACATGGATTCTGGAGCTTCTAATCATATGACAAGCAACAAAAATTTCTTCGTCAACCTCCTTTTTGCCGATGGAGACAAAATTTTTGTTGCAAATGGTCAAGAAATGGTATGTTCAGGAATTGGAGATGGATACCTTAAATGTCGAGTCGATGAAATGAAATGACAAAATGTTCATGTTACAGACGTTTTATATGTACCTTGTAACAAATCCATCGACCTGTTTCGATGTAATATAATAAATTCCGTGTAATTTCCGCTTGCCGTCTCATTAGCCACTCCCAACCATAGAATCAAAACTGAACGTTGAGACAATTGACGTTTATCAATTTCCCCCTGTTCGCTACAAGCTGAAAATCCTCCCTTTTCCGATACCGACGTTGAAGAGGAGACACGCACTCGCGTTTTCTCTTGTTCGGAAAGTTTGCTGTGGTAAGTTGAAAGTTATATTTTATAATCTCTAAGCCTAATTCGATATAATCGCTGAGATTATTCTCATTGCATTTCTCTCATTTCTGTTCTTTCACATATTCAGAGATAAGTTACAGTTGCACGTGGTCACGGAATCATTATTTTATACCTACATATTCATTTTAAAATAAATACAAATCATTGCTTAATTTTGTGCAAATACTTGAGAGCTTTTTATGTTGCAAAATATCTTTTTTCAATATAAAGAACATTTTAATCACGTTTTAAAAACCCATAGAATATTCATTCGTATGAAGGAGACTGACACTACAGGCTTCAGATATATTTTTTAAAGCACGTTATTTATTCAGATAAGAATTTTTTGGCTTTCATATGTTTTTCAGAATATTAGTATACTACTAACTTAGTGAAATTGTTTTTTATTGTTTCAATATGGGAGACATATATGTTGGGAAGCTTTCAGTAAATTTTATTTTTGTAAATTCAAATAACTGCCTTCCTTTTAAACCTGAAAAGCTGAACCAACACAATGTGCCCCATTACGATCAAGTTCCTACATATCCCTGATTCTTGTGTACTCTTAGGTAAGCACAGCAGCTATGTGGGAGCTACGTGAGAGCTACGTAACAGCTTTCATTTATCTAAGACAACTTTACCTTTGAAGACAGCTTCCATTTTTGTAAGACACCTTTACCGCTGAAGACAGCTTCCATTTATGTAAGACACCTTTTCCGTTGATGACAGCTTCCATCTATCTACGACACCTTTACTGTTGAAGACAGCTTCCATTGGTCCCGAGACATCTTTCACCATAGAAAACACCGTTTCCATTCCTTCAAAACATCTAAATCACCAGAGTACCGTCAGTTAAGTACATCCTGTATTTTTTCGGTCCCGTTCTAAGGCAGAATTAAATTAATTTTTCTTATATATATTCTCTTTTATTTCTAATACACCTGGCTGTGAGAGCCACAGGGTATCGTGTTCGGGTTGATTAAGTTTGAGCACATTTTATTTTTAACGTTTCTAATTTTAATTTTTTATAATATTTTAATTTAGAGTAAATTATTTTACACGGTGTTTCCACCTTTATCACCGTAGTTTTGTTCTTGTTCTTTCGTAACGTTTGAAAAAGTGGTAGCGCCCTGAACTTTCATAGTCTGATCATCCTCTGTTATACAAAGTGTGTCATTAACTTGGAGTTGAACCACCCTTGAGAAGTCTCATGCCGGGATTTTGTTCAAGTGAACGAATAAGCTTTACAAACTGGCGCCCTCAAACATAAATAGTTACAACCTCAATTACGAAGTAATCTATTATCAGTGAAGAGACTAACAGAAAAAGGATTCAACGTTGTTTTTGATCAACACCATTGTTCAGTAAAAATGGGCGAGAAAAATATTGCTATGGCAATAATTGAGAATGGTATTTACAGATTATGTTTGAAGTCGGATGAGCAGGCAAATATAACAACACAAAGTCGGCATAAAAATTGCACTCACACATGGCATAAACGACTAGGTCATAAAAATCCGTTCGATATCAAAAGACTTGTGTCACATGATCTAGCCTCAGGAATAAAAATCGAAAATGGAAATGAAATTACATGAAGTATTTCAGAAATTTGAAGAATTCGTCGCTGTTGTTGAAAATGAATTTGGAGTGTTACCCAGAATGTTCAGATTTGATAATGGAGGAGAGTATTGTGAATCAGCAGTTCGAAGTTTTCTGAAGAAGAAAGGTATTTCCTTTCGAACTATAGTTCCGTATTCGCCCGAACAAAATGGCATAGCACAACATAAAAATCGAACCTTATGCGATTGCCGAATAAATATTGGGGTGAAGCAATTGCCACAGCGAATTATCCTCAAAATCACCTTTCTACATAAGCTATCGAAAGTACTCCATATGAACTGTGGAATTCAGAAAAACCAAGATATGAAATCTGAATCTATTAAAATCTTGGATGAAAACAATGAAATAGTTTTTGTAAATGGAAGGGAAGAAAGTATCGAGGGAAATGTTATTGCCGAAAATAATACTAATATTGAAAGTGAAGAGACACGTTTGGATGATGAAGGGTTGGAGTATTTAAGACGATCTTCAAGAAATAATAAGAGGAAACCTCCTGAGAAACTGCCCTACTTCACTCCAAGTGAAACAAATGATTATCCTGAGACTTGGTACGAAATAATGAAATTACCAGATAAATGCTATAGAAGATGAAATGGAATCATTCAGGAAGAAAGGCGTATGGACGCTGACAGAGCTACCTCCGAACAAAAGAGTTATAAAATGTAAGTGGATTTTCAAGACAAAAATCAATTCAAATGGTGGAATAATGAAATATAAGGCTCGTTTAGTCGCAAAAGATTACACACGAAAATATGGGGACGACTATGATAGTATTTTCGCTCCGGTGATGAGACAAACGACTTTTCGAATACTGTTGTCAATAGCAGTTGATCGTAAATTAAAAATCAGGCATTATGATATAAAAACCGCATATTTGAATGGTCTGTTGAATGAAGAGATTTATATGTCTTAACCAGAAAATGATTCCCATCTTGTATATAAACTCCACAAGGCAGTATACGGTTTGAAGTAATCCGCGAAAGCATGGAATGATACTATAAGTGGAAAACTTTTGAAATGTGGATTTGAACAGAGTAAAAATGATCAATGCCTCTATATGAAAATGAAGAAAGGGACTATATGAAAATGATGAAGTGATACAATGGATTGGAGATAAACTCAATGAGAGTTTCGAAATGGTCAACTTAGAAAATATTTCATCATTTTTGGGATCAGGGTTCAAAGAACTGAAAATGGAACCTTTCTACTGGATCAAAATTCAAATCAAAAAATTGGATTGGAGAATGCCTCATGGATACAGAGTACCCCAAATTCGATACAAATTCCCCTTTATTACCCAATAGTGAGAAATATAGAAAAGCAGTGGAGGCACTGCTATATCTTTCAACTACAACCCGTCTGGATATATCTCTTGCTGTGGGATATTTGTGCAGGCGAGTAAGTCAGCCAAGTCAGAAGGATTGGGATGCAGTCAAGAGAGTGCTCAAATACCTGAAGGTTACAAGTAAAGATGAACAGAAATTTACTTCGAATACTGAATTGACTCTGAACGGATATGTTGATTCCGATTGGGCAGGCGATGTCTCTGATAAGAAATCTACCGCCGGTTTTATATTATTTCTTGGGAATAATACTATATTATGGGCTAGCAAGAAGCAATCTTCAGTAGCCCTATCATCTACATAGGCTGAGTCTCAGATAAACAATTAAAATAGATATGTTTGTTTTGACTTTTTCTTGCTCCATTCATTGAGTCACATTCTAAGCTCACTTGCGGGACACTTCCACTGCTTTGCCATATTTACAAATCCTCTTTAGTTGCGGGAAAAAATAAATTAGACGTTTAATTGAAAATTTGTTGAAAAGTTATGCGAATAAAAAAAGTCATACTAATTTCTGCAATTTTTTTGGATTATCATGGTTCGTAGGTGCAAAGTTTGTCAGAAAAACAGCCGAAATTACCAAGGCCATGTAGCTACAATACCATCCCCACTTTTTGTAATTAATTCATTATTTCACTACTGGCGTTTAGAATTGTTGGCCGCAAAAATAAACGTGTTTATGAATGAATAGCCCTCTCTATGTTTATCATTACTCTAAGGGCTGAATATATATCAGCGGCCTTGGCAAGCCAGGAAATAGTTTGGTCAAGAAGACTTTCAGAAGATTTCGGGATATCTTGAGAAAATGCAACTGTCCTTTATGAAGATAATCAAGGTTATATCAAGTTAACAACCAATGAAAAGTCTAGTTGCATAACAAAACATCGGTATCGGATTCCATAATCTACGTGATTTAGTTGACAGTGATATAATTCAATTCATGTATTGTGAAAATCAAATATGATTGCTGATGCTTCCACAAAGCCTCTCCCCAAAGAAAAGTTTCAACGTCTCAAAACATCAATGGGACTCATCGAAGAATAATCTGTCGAGTGGGGGTGTTAGAAAGAAATATTCAAGATCGCCAGAATTATAGATGTGATCTCTCTGTGTGATATTTTTGTTTTTAAGTTGTCATTGTTGTCTGTCAAATTTTGACAATAAAATTAATATTGCAGGATAAGTTTCCGAATAGTATTTTATAAGTAAAATTAGGCTTCTATTTAAAAACCGTTACTTTTTACTTTCTCACTACAATATAGTTCAAAAACATTTGTATTGAAATCTGTATTATAACCAGTTAATAAACGTTTCTGAAGATAAAAGCCTTCCGCTTGACCAAACTACAGTTGTTACCTCAACCAATCTGTCAGATAAATGTTCCAGTTAGGCTTCTACTTTGGGTTCAGGATGCAGTTTTGAGTATGATGAAAGCATAATTCTTATTGTAGTCTTCAACATGGAAGTTGTACTAGAGAAATAAAAAATTATAATATTGGGAGAAAAATTATTAATATAGAAATGTTTTAATATTATTACTGCTGGTCAACAAAATAAGCGACTAGGGAAGCGCCACAGTCACTGACCCTGTATGAGAAACTCCACTTCTTCTCTATTGAGGAGTTTTCAGATCATGTTGATTTTGGATCTGTTTCTACACAAACTCTAACACTTACCCCTGTTTAGAAGAATAAAATGATCTTCTTTGCCTATAACATCCCAAGAATTGACAACACGGAATGATCAAAATTCTTTTGTTGTTAAATAGGATGAAAAACTACTTTTAAGTACTTATTATTCCAAACTCTCACTAATCTACGAAGCTTCACGATTTGACAATTGAAGACACAAGTGGATAAAGGTGTCATGTCGCAAATTCATTTTTTTGAGATAATTAACTTTAAACATTTTTTAATGGAACTTTTTTATGTGATTGAATCGAAAATGTTAGTTTCAATATTTCGTTAAGGATTATAATATACAACTTTGAATTATATTTAAATTTTTGGTGAAAACTCATCTTAATGAAAAAATGAAGTTTGAATGTACATGACTCCTTCATCCATTGAAGATTGAAAAAAATTATTATCTATTAAAAAGTAAAAAGGTGTCATGTACAAAAACATGTATTTTATTAAGTTAAACAACTACAAAAAAATGACACAAATATTCTTATTTCAATGTTATTTGGCTTTTCTCCTTTTCTTAGGATTTTTTTCGTTTTCTTCTAAGATACGTTCATAAAACCATTTATATTCTTCTTTAATAAACACCAGTTGTTCACGCTAGTTCGACAGTTTTTCAGATGTGAGTCCACCCCTTTTTTGCGTAATTATTTGAACTTCAATATTATCTGCTCTAGTCACCATCCTACTTCCTTTCTTCGATAGGTCAACCTTGTGAAATGGTGACATTTCGTCAAGATTTTCTTTGTACATGTAACTTCCAAACTCATCAACTCTGACCCATTTAACACCATCTCTAAAATTAACTTTTTCATTCAATGCATTGTGTTTTTTATTCCAAATATGTAACTTTGTAGGTAGTTCGTCGAAGGCAAAAAAGTAGTTTTCCATATTACTACATACAGAATTTTTGGCACTTGCAGCCTTAATAATATCACTGTATTGTTCTGGCACGTAGATATTCTCATACTTCCTGAGTTTTTTCTCTATTCGCCCAAAATTTCGATCCGAATCTAAGTAGCTGTGACCCAGTTCTGGGTACTTATGGTCAATTACTTTATATATGCCATTTAAAATTAAAAGCTGATAGAGATCGTAAAATTTTTATGTTGTCCGGAACACGAGTCCGACCAAATGATAAGGTGGTCGATTTGTTTATAGTCGTCTTTCAGCAGCTGACAAAATCTAAACAAACAACTCTCCATCTCAAGACTTCTCCGATTGGCCACGTCTTCCGTCCAATTAAAAAAAAATTTTTTAGGCTCGTCAGGTGTTATACAGTGTATTCCAAAATTGTATAACCACATTTGACGCAAATAAAAAGCTTTACTAGTAGACAGTTTTGGAAGGGGCATGGTCTGTTGTAAATCCATGGTAATAAAGCAGGTATTTTTATCAGTTAATGGTTTTTTCCTGTCTCCATTTTGTGCATCAAATGCAACTTTATAATTTTCAGTGTGAATTTCTGTGTTCCGACCAGAATCACAGGTGCTGCACGTATCGCTTCGTGGCTGGCCAAATGATAAATTAAATGCATTTGAAAACATATATACATACGATGAAAGTTTAACTTTAAAGGAGTCATCAAGATTATTTTCTTCACATTATTGAAGATACATCTTGTGCATCACACTCATATTAAGAATGGGAGACAAATACGTTTTATGGCAATTTTTGTTACGTTAGTTGTGTGATTCTTCCGCAGGATATTTTTTGATGTAGTTAGTGATATAAGTCACTACTCCTTTATTAATCTTATGGGGCCGATTTCCGCGTCGGCCCCTCATATCTGGCGATGGCGCATTCAGTCCCGTTTTTAACTAGTTTTGTATTACTTCGATTTTTTTTTGGCTAAACTGATAAAGGGAACACATCGCATCTCGGCATATTACCTCTGTTTTTTTATTAAAGAGAACTGAATGAGAAAATGAAAAGATTTTCTGTTTTTTTGCACCAGCTCTATGTCTTTTAACAGGATGAATGTTAATACTTCTAAACGACAAAGAATTTTTGGAGTTCACGTCTAGCGAATAATATTTTTTCAAAATCGCTTCTCTGTTTTGTTCGTTAAACTTTTCAGAGCATTTTAACCTACACTTTTCTTTACATAGCAATCCTACCTGTATTTTCTTTTCCGGCATGAATTTTCATTCAAATCTATCCATGTATTACTATCGCCTTTAACATGACCACAAATATAATTTTCTGGAGTGGCCAAACCCTTTTCCAAAGAGTTCTGATTCATTTGAAACGCTTTATTACGAATGTTGGATAATGGTTCATTATCTGAATCATCGCTGGATTCGTCCTCAGGCATATAAGATGGATTATATTCTTCATTGTAATCAGTTTGTGACAATGTGGAACTATCAAGACCTAAAATTGCATACCAAAAATTATTAAGTATGTTTCAAAACAGTTTAATTTGAAGCATTTTACCTGATGTGACGATCGTATTAGCAGACATTAAGGGTTCAGCTGCAACTACTTCTTTGCTGGTACTAGGTAAGCTAGGAGTATATCTCGGCGTAAGTTCATAATTTTCCGTCGCGACTACTATTTTGCAGGTATTATGTAAATTTTGTCTTCCTCGTTCAGGCTCTACTATCACTTTTTTTGATAGATTCTCGATAAGTCCACAGATTTCTGTTTCAACAATTGCATTTCTGAAAGGTGTTCTCGTATTATATAGGTTATGGAAGAAATTCGTATGGGTGTCTAAATCAAAATTGAAATACATTACAATATATTAGATAGCAAAAAATCTAGTAATTTCTTACCTTTTGTTGAATGATTTTGTTTCTGTTGCTTCTCGAGCAAAGACAATATATGTTTTCCTCGAGACATCACTTTTTTACTCAACCTTTTAAAAGATATTCAAAAAAACTTTTGATCTCACGTTCACTTTGACACACTTTGTCATGTAATATTGATTTGGCATAACCTCAAAATAATGTGTCATGTACACTCTGGCTCCACCGACCTCCAGATGAATTTTAGTGGATAAAGTTACCTTGACACCTTCATCCATCGAAATTAATCTAAATATCGGAACATAACACTTTTATCCATGAAAAATCTGAGCTATTTACAGAACTTTCGAAACAAAAGTACCACAGAATAAAAATATCATATATAATAATATGTTTAACCCTTTCACCACTATCTGGACTTATATATCCCAAGAGCCGATAATAAATCACTATTGGGTGAAATACGTCCAGAAATGCACGCGTTTTATCAGTTCCAGTGTTTTTAACCTATTTCACAACGTGTTCCCGGCCTTTAGGTGTTTTGTTTATCTTTTTACGCAAAACAAGTAACTGAAATTTGATAAAACTATCTTGTAACTATCTTGTATGGTGGTCAAATATCGAATGATCTCAGAGAATATAGGGTGAGTAAATAAAAACAATTTTTTGTATCAGTGAACTTCATGTTTTGTACTGTCTGATGTTTATGGGAATATGTGTCCCACCCGTAATATCCGTTGGGACGAATATTACCTGTCGTATGTAAAATTATAACGTATATTTATTTATTTATTTTTTAGAATGAGTCGACGTGATCGTATACTGAGACAAAAGGAGCTGGAAGAGATTGCTAATAATATTAGTGATTTATCAGAGGAATCGGAGGAAGATACATTCTATTGTTCTGATAAAGATAGTGATTATTGACCTCCAGGACATGAAGAGAATTTAGAAGATGATATTGTAGTAGGAGAAGGGAGTGAATCAGATTCAGAAGAGGTCGTAGAAAGAGAAGGTGAAGAAGAAACAGAACAACTACTTTCTCGCCCAAAACAAACAGGTATTCTGTCGAGGCGCCCTACAGTTACTTTCAGTCACAGAGAACAAATTCCTATTGAGGTAGAGGATTCACTCCTTCTGGATTTTGACAGATCTGCAACTGAATTAGACGTATTTTTGAAAATATTTCCTAGAAGCTTACTTATACATATTGCTGATTCTACCAACAAAAGTTTACACCTCATGAAAAAGAATATACAGAGAACTGATACACATGAGATTATGCTGATTCTTGGGTATACCCTGGTGATGTGTTATAACCGAGTACCAGAATTTTATAATTACTGGTCGTCTAAGGAATCTCTGGCCAACAGTGTTATAAAAAAGGCCATTAGTAGAGACCGATGTACTTTGATTTTATCAAAAATGTATTACGCATATCCAGAAAAGCCCGATGGTTGTTCAAAAACATACTATTTAGATGATGTTGGCTGCTTGAAACAGACATTTCAACGCACGAGAACGGACAGCTCTCATCAGTCAATTATGACCAAGTTCAAAGGCCGTTCAAGCATGAAGCAGTATCTCCCTATGAAAGCAGTGAAAAGAGGAATAAAACTTTGGCAACGATGCGATGCAAAAAAGGATATGTATACGATTTGAATATTTATTCAGGCAAAGAACTTGAGAACGCAGATGGTACACTTGGAGACAGAGTAGTGCAAAAGTTGGCATCTACAATTCGTTCTAAGGATGTTTGTATTTGCTTCCATCGCTTTTTCACGATTGTGAATTTGATGGCAAATCTACCTTTTGCTTGTGTCGGAACGTATATGAAGAATCGAAAGAACACCCCTCGTTTTTCTAATGATAATATGGCTCGAGGTGATACAGAGTTTTTGGTTAGTGATGAAGGTATTATTGCATGCAAATGGCGAGATACTAAGGAGGTTCTAGCATTGTCGAACTGTCATTCAAATACAATAGATGTTATGAAGAGAACTTTGAGAAATGGAGAAAAGGCAGAATTATCATGTCCCAGTGTTATCGCATTCTACAATATATATGGGTGGCGTTGATTTGGCAGACCAAAAAGTGTCTACGTATGATCTAGACCGTAAATCTACCAAATGGTGGCGTAAGGTTTTTTACAAACTTTTAATGACGTCAGTTGTAAATTCGTGGATTATTTTTCAACAAATTCACCATACGAAAATACAGCTCATATCATTTCTGGTGCCATTAGCCGAACAGATGATAGAGAAAGGCAGAGAGAAGGCTGCCGTAGAAGCAAACGACAAAAACTTATGATAAATGTTGGCGACCATTTGCCCAGTGAAGGTCCGTCCAGAAAAAGCTGTCATCAATGTACTAAAAATAAGGTGGAAAAGCGTACGAAGACAATCTGTATAGCTTGTAACGTGCCTTTATGTAAAAATTGTTTTTTGCCTTTTCATTTATAAAAAAACATTATACATTATACATATAATCCCAGGACTTTTTGTGAAATCTATGTCATTCAAAAAAATGATAATATCTTTTCCATACCTTTTTCACCCATATCGATGAGTACATTCACCTAAAACGAAAATATAATCAAAAAACATATTCAGTGGTGAAAGGGTTAATCAAATAAAACCGTTTTTTGAAAAAATGTTACATGACACCTTTATCCACTTATGTCTTCAATTGATCTATAGTATCTGCTTTCAAATCGAATATAAAATGTTCTTAATATAAAAGGCTTCCTAAATAGGGTAGTTACTCCCTTGCTACAAACTTGATGTGAGAGAAAGTAAGTGAATGTAGTAGTTTATCTGAGGAACGCGGACAATCCTGTAACCTCAAATGTCCGCTATCCACAGAAAACAATCATTAATCTTGCAATTTGAAACCGTTTCTCTCAACGCGAAGTACAATAAAACGAAACAGACAACCGCAAAAGTGACTCTGGTGAGCTTTATGTTACAAGAACCGTCAACTAGGACGATGCTTTAAGTTTTCTAGAGAAGGGTTAACAGCCAAATTAACTGTGAGTCTAATTTATTGTTGATGATTGTTAGATGTAGGCCAATTGTCGGTCAAGAAAAGATTTCCAACGAATTTTCTTCTACATAATTGGAGAAATGATTCATGGATTTAATTTAGTAGAGCATGAGGCCAAAGAGGTTATGTTTTGAGGATGCTTAAGTCACATTACTGGAAAATGACTTTTAACTATAACTGCTATGGAAATTTGCTTATTTCTCATAGCTTATTTAATTTCAAAACCATATATTGCTCATACTGTGAGAAATCTTTTTTCTACGGCACTTTGCCCGCACCAGATACATTTATATAAATATAATAATATATTTAATAATAATAATAATATATTTATTCATATCAGCATAATACAAATACAAAGTAAAAAATATAAAGTTCAGCTGTGAATAAAAAAATACTCGGTAAGCGTAAAACACTTGTTTCGAGAACTAATTAAATTAAACAATGTATCACAATGAATATTAAAAAGTTTCAATCAATGATAGACCTATCTCAATGTAAAATGTAAAACACAG
This sequence comes from Galeruca laticollis, assembly GCA_963921935.1. NCBI lineage: Eukaryota > Metazoa > Arthropoda > Insecta > Coleoptera > Chrysomelidae > Galeruca > Galeruca laticollis. The sequence goes on from OY998180.1 coordinate 113,534,567, forward strand.
TCTTATACAAATAGACGAGCAAAAATACACATTTACATACATAGATACACATGCACACACACGGAAAGCTAAAAAGTAAAAGTTACTAGTTACACGAGAAAACAACAATAAATACAGATGCACCTCGTTATCAAACAGATAAACATTAAAATAGGACAACCAGCACAATTCGACATAAGAAATCTCAAAACACCAAGCCGACGATTTAGCAAAGGTACGTGAATTTTGTATTATCTTGAGTACTATATTATCTAATGGAATATTCGCTGAAGTTCAATTCTCTTACTTTGAAGTATGTGTTTTTTAAGTTCTTTTTTAAGGTGGTTATTGTTTTTTATTGATTTTATTGTTTCTGGAATAATATTATACAGTTTTGGAGCGAAGAAAGAGTATGATCTCTGAGCAGCGACCTTAACCATCAGGGGAGTAACGTAATGATCTTTTTGGCGAGTGTTGTATTGATGGAAGGGAAGTAAAGCTGTATGCTTATTTGCATGATATTTGATACTTGTGCATAGAAAATACAACTGTCTTACATCTAGAATTTGAGTTTCAGTGTACAGAATATCAGAAGAACATCTGCTGCTTCTAAAAAATATTAATTTAAGGAAGCGCCTTTGCATAACTTCGATAGAATGTATGTGAGTATTCAAAGTCCCCCCCCCCACACCGCTATTCCGTAACGAATATGACTTTCTACTAGTGAATAATATAAAGTTTTCAAATGCTTCAGTGGCAGGATTTCTTTGAGTTTCCTGAATTTATATAAAATAGTTCTCAATTTGTTGACAGTATATTTTATATGTAAATCCCATTTCATATGCATATCAATTATTATTCCTAAATATTTAATTTTTTTTTTCGGGGAGGATGTGGAAGGGTGTTTCATTCCTGACTACCAAGTGATCAAATGGAGGCATTCCAGCTGAGTTACAACAAAATGGTATATAATGTGTTTTATCTATGTTAACCGTTAATAATCTTTTATCCAACCAACATTTTATCGTAGAAAACTCCCTTTCAATCGTATCCTTCAATGAGTCCCGGTCATCTGCTTTATATAAGATGGCTGTATCATCTGCAAATCCAATTATATTTTCGTTGTTACTCAATGAGAAAAGTCCGTTCACATATATATTAAATAATGTTGGTCCCAGTACGGAACCTTGAGGTACTCCACAGTCCATCACCCTTTCACTGCCGAGTACATCACCGATTCTCACCGCCTGGCATCTTCCTGTTAAATTACTTTCGAATAGCTTCAATATGTTACCTCGCATTCGAATATCTTCCAGCGACTGATGAAGAAGGTGATGACTGACAGTGTCGAAGGCTTTGGTTAGGTCTATGAACACACATAAGGACGGTCTACCCGCATTCAAAGCTTGGGCAACTTTTAAATTCAATGACAGAACAGCATCCTGAGTTGAAATTTTCTCTCTGAATCCAAATTGACAATTTCAAATCAGTTTGTACTTATTGAGAAAACTAACAACCCTCCCTTTGATGATCTTTTCGAATACTTTCGATAGATGGGTAACTAGAGAGATCGGACGATAGTTGGTGATGATGGATGTATCCCCTTTTTTAAACAGTGGTGTAATAATTGATTTTTTAAACTTAGCAGGGCAAACACCTTCCTCCACACATCTATTCAATAAATAAGTCAAGGGTTCTAGGATATAGACTGATATTTGTTTTATGGTTTCTGCCTTCAAGTCATCATAACCTACTGCCTTGTTATTTTTTAATTCTAAAATTATGTTTTTCGTCTCCATGGTGTTAATTGGTTCGAACACAAATGAATTAAGAATAGGTGATCTTTTTATTTTGTAATTTCTGTTGTTTTTTATCCGACCAGCAAGAGTTCTACCCACTTCAACAAAGGTTCCATTAAATGCATTCGCAATCTCTGTCTTGTCAGTCAAAATTTTGTTTTCTGTAGGATGTTTAATTTTATCTATAACGTATTTTTGGTTTTTTGTCCTTGACATTTGTTGAATAACATCCCACAGAGTTTTTGAATTGTTTTGATTTTTTTCTATTAATTTGGTTATAGAAGTTGGATTTAGTTTTGTGGATCAGTGAAATTAACTTGTTTCGATAGCTTTCGTATTCTTTTTTCAGATCATCATTGTGTGGCTGCTTTTGCATAAGACGAAACATCTTATTTTTTTTATTAATTGAATTTAGTAATCCATCCGTAACCCAGGGAGCTATTTTGTTGTTTTTCCTACGAATCTGACGTACCTCTGTGCATGCTTCCAACGTATTTGTGGTTATATTGATAAATTTTTCGGTTGTAGAGTCTGGAGTGGGTGCAGTATAGACGTCGCTACAGGAGATATTGCTGAACATATTGTGCATTTTGTTGATATTTATACACTTTATTATTTTGTTATTGTGTTCTTGTACCTTATTTTTTCCGGAATTACTACTTGGAGGAGAGTAGTGTAGTGGTCAGTAAGTGTGGTTTTTAATATAATGGGTAGGATATTTTCGTTCAAATTAGTATCTTTGGATTCAATAAAAATATGGTCTAGGCAGGTTTCACTCCTGCCTTGTACTCTTGTAGGTGCGTTTATTGTCGATACGTACCCAAACTCATTTAGCGTGTTCAGATATTCAATTGTATCCCTGTCATCCGAATTACACAGGTTAATATTGATATCTCCCAAAAACAGAGATATATCAGTGTTATCATGAAGGTTCTCAAAAAATTTAAAAAGGCTTTTATTAAACTCTTGAAGGCTGGAGTTTGGTGATCGGTATAAGGCTGTAATGAGAAGTGTGTTCCCCATGTTTACATCAAGATTGATTTGAAGCGCCTTCAGCTCATCAGAAATCTGTTTTGTTTCGTAACTAAAATTAAAACCCGATTTAATATATGCAACTATCCCATCATACTGGTTATAACGGCTTTCGTTATATATCATATTTTATCCATTTATGCAAAAAATGCTCTGATCGATTACCTCTCTTGTTTCGTTTAGAATTATACAGTCAATATCAGTATTAAAAGTTTGTAACATCACTAAAAATTCATCAAAGTTTTTATAAATGCTACGGATATTCATTTGCAGAACCTTAAAATTAGTGGAGCTCCTATTGATATCAAGGATTTGATTGCATTCTTCGGTGGTATCTATGCTATACGTTTCGACACAATCAATTCTGAAATCCCATACATACTGATCCATCATATATATATATATATATATATATATATATATATATATATATATATATATAAAGAAAGATATAAAACATTAAAAAGAGGTTTAGAAAAAAAATGCTGTAGATATGAACACAAATAATTCAGAACTTACAAAGAAAAAAACGTAATTGTTGAACACCCAAACTAAAATGTTAATACATATGAACAATTACTGCCCAATATATATAAAAACAACTAAAATAATATGGAACCAAAACAGTCTTATAATTGTGGTGTCTCACTTCAGATCAGTTAATTCTTGTTAACTGAGCGGGTTCTTGGTTTCCCATCCAGAGCCTTAACCGTTTTATTAGAAGCAGGAACAATAACTTTTTGCGACTCCGATGGGAACTTCTCTTTATTCTCGACTGTTGGGGTAGATGGTGCACTGTGCGGTTGGTCTACAGAAGTAGCATCTTTTTCCAAGTCATCAACTCCAAAAGATACTCCATCCACGATAAGTTTATTTCTCCTTCTATAATATTCTTTATAGGTACCTTCTTGTTTGGCTAGGTAGAGATGTTTTCTAAGAATTTTGTTCTTGCTCATTTGTGTCGGTGTGAGATCATGAACAATAGAAATATTTGTCCTCTTCAACCTGCTACAATTCTTCAGAACTTCACTTTTTTTGATGTTTGAAGCAAACTCAATTTTGATGGGACAATTGTCCGATTTACCAAGTGAATAAACGTCAGCAAAATCATTTGTAGCCAGATCCACACCAAGCAAGCCTCTGCAATCCTTGCACAATATTTCTGCTACAACCTTCTCTCTCTTTTTTTTTAGTCCAAATACTATAATATTCTTTCTGTTCTGAGCTCTTTTCAGATATTCTAATTCTTCTTTGAGTTCACTATTATCCTTCTCCAAATTTGCTACACTATTTTTCAAATCTTCAATTTTTAGTAGAAGTCTTGCTTCGCTGGCCACAACGCAGTTTTTCATTTCAGTACGGTTGGTCAGGATCTCTTCACGAATAATTCTAATCGCTTTGTCCAATTCTGTTATTTTTACTAGACACAAGCGTAGTGTATGGTACCCTTTAGAACAATTTGGGACCTGTTTACGTTTTTTATTGTCGTTATCACTGACAGCAAAATATAAATTTTAATATAAAAAACGGACTTACGTGGAAAGTACGTATGTTACAACTGGTGGAAAAATGGCATTCAACACAAGGTAGACACTTTGAAAATTTACTGTCGATTCAAACAACTGATTTTCAACTTAAATCGGAGATGACACACGCATATATATATAAATAATAAACATTTTTTTTCACGAGTGAGAAAAGTACTGGTCCCATATGTTGCACACTATACTTTTTCTACAATGGTACAAATTTAAAGAATACACAGCTGTTCGCATCTGTTTGGGTGCCCATCGTACAAGTCCTATCCAAAGCTTACATTGGGAGACTGAAGAGTTACCGCTTTCTTACTGAAGAGAATATGTAAGCATCTCTTATGCTGTCTCTGTAATATCAAACAAAAGAAATCCAGTAGCCCGCAACGTCTTATCTGATCGTTTTAAAGCTAAAATTCTATCCAGCTCAACTACTCCTCCTTTCTATCACAGAGTCAAAACATATTTCAACACGTCCTCCTCCATGGACAATAACACTCCCTATCCTAGACCTAAGCCTCGCCTACCTTTATAAATCAGAGACTTCAACAGCCAGAATTAAACAAGAATTCCTAAGAGCCTTAAATAAATACGGTAGCATTTATAAGGTATACACAGATGCTTCAAAAAACCAAGATGAAATTGGGGCTGCCTTCTACTCCGAGGACTTTTCGAAATACCACATACTCCCACCCTTCACACCTACTCATTCAGCTGAATTATTCGCCATCTTAGAAGCACTCAAGAAAATCCAGAAAATCAAACATAAAAATGTCCTTCTAATATCTGACTCTCAAAGTTCACTAACAGCACTTCGTCAACTGTACTCTACACCCTATAACCATACGGATCAAGAAAGAGCTACAGAATTGCAGAAACAGCAGCATACATATTAAATTCACGTGGGTCCCATCCCATACTGGAATAGAAGGGAAGCTCATGGAAACTTAAGATGGGTTCAAAATTCGTAAAGAAATGCAAAGGAGACATTACAGCTATGAACGAAAGTTAATAAAAATTGTTGCTTATAGAAAATGGTCACAAAATGCTGGACTATTTATAACTCAAGATGGTGTTGGTTTCCTCAGTAACGCGGTATAAAGATTTGAGTAGCTTAATTTCTTGGAATGCTACTGCTGAACTGATGCCATCGGGTAGTTATACGGTGCGGCGGCATATCAACCCTGACACCCAACACAGTTCCATAGGTTGGGTGGCTACGCGGAGAATATGAATTGAAACACAACCATTCGGTTCAAGTTTATTATTTTACTTGCTTAGATAAAATTAACAAGCATTAGAATTGTGGTGGTTTTACGTAGCCAAAGTCCAAATGGAACGAGTTAGAGATTATGGCTTACGCGACTTTCTGTTCGACCTTTACTTTAACAATTATTTACTTTACAAAATTTCGTAACGAATTAATTGGAACTCCTCAGTATTACTTTGTACTATAATATTACATTACCTTATCTCTCCCCTTAATTGATTGTATTTTTTATCCATAAGTATGGACAATATTTGCGTTTGCAATTTGTTGCAAATTGCATTATACATACTGACGTCAGCTGTGTAAGCAAAGACGTTTCAAGTTCTGTGTTTAATTACAAAACTGATCTGGCCAACAATGTTTTCACTAATCCTAATTAAATGATATCCATAACACATGTGAACATATATACAGGTTTTTCTTAGTCCTATTTTTGTGTACCATGAGTTTCTTACCGTCCATCAGAATTTCTACTTTGGGTCCTCTATATTTTACAACTTTGTAAGGTCCGTTAAATATCCCGTCTAATTTTGAACTGCTTCGTTTTTTACGAAAATCATGTCTTTAGGTTAATATGATACCGGGTTGCGTAAAGGCAAAAGCCTGTATAGTACAGAGCGCGAGGTCCGCGCGGCGCTCTGGATCACTCGTGGCTTTATTTATGAATACGCTGCGTGGCAAATCCGAGCGTAATACAGAGCCAATAAAATATATAATATGTCTTTGTGGCGTGTTTATAATTATACGTGTTTAATAAGGTATTTCGCCACACTGCATTTTCATATTGTTCTCAATAATTTTGCATATCATTCTGAATTCAAATTATTTTTTATTTAATTGAAAACAATGTGGCGAAATACCCAATTAAACAGTATAGGTTTGTTTCATAAATTTTAAAATCTATTCATGCCTACCTTCATCTTCCTGATAAATGGTAGATATTCTTACAATAAAAGTCATATATGCACAGATTATTGTTTTTATTGAACAACGAAATACAGAATTAGGTTCAATGTACCTTAGCATTTGGTAGGTTATGCGAAATGTTGCTTCCAAGGCTGTGCTTCCGTTTTAGTTTTCCAATTTTGGAAGGCCTGCCAGCTTGAGTTCTCTCAGATTGTGGCAATGCTTTGTTATCACGTTGCGAAATTGACGTTGGCTGGACTCGAATTTTTCTAGATTTTCTCCCGCATATTCGACTTTTAGCTTCCAAAAAGTTAAAAATTTGTGAAGGGGTTTTTAGGCTGTTCATTAGTGTATTAAACTTAATGATGGATAAAGTATTTTCTGGGCTTTGATTGCCTTCGAGCGTACTTGTTATGCGATCAAATTCACAGCGCATTCTTATAATTTCTTTTCTAAATCGGCTTCCACTCTCTTCGGCGTTAACTTGTAAATCCATTGCTGTTGCTAAGTCTACTTTAGCAGGAACAGAATTAGTTAATTGAACTGAGTCTTCAAAGGTTTCAAGAACAGTTTTGTTTGAATCCATATTTTTATAAAGTTCCTCTGGTGCTGAATGCCCAACAGCTAATTTGGATAATTGTATTCTGTCATGAACGCTTAGAACTGGAGACGTTTTAAATAATATACTAAATTTTTGTTATATTGCGCATAGGTGCTTACAGAATTTGTCACCTGTGCCTGATAGACAATCACAAAAATCAATTTCAGCATTCACTGTATAAAATAAATTGGAGTCATTTTCAGATGCAACATGGAAAATTGTATTGTCCCTTTTTAATGTTAATTTCTTTTGCTGTAAAACACATATTTCTATAATCAATTTGGGGTTTAGATCTTCTTGAATTTGCAAATTCCAACAATTTTCGCTTATAGTAGTTTTCGAAGACATTGATAATAAAATCAACCAGTGCACAAGAGTTAATAACCTTGCACCTTTGTGAAACTATATCTTTAAAAATCCTAATTGAAGCTTCAGTGTAATTATTAGTGTTGGTACCTCTTGTTATTATATTATTTCTGTACGAAATACACCATTCTTTTCTACGGACCCACAATTTCTCCAGATGATCATATAATACCTTGTTACTTTGTACTATATTATTACTCTTCAAGAAATCATAATTCTCTTCTGAATCTTCTAATGTTGGAGCGTAAAGAATGTTCCTAAACATTTCCATCACTGTTCTTCAGTCCTCCTTTTTCAGGTTATGGTCAGTTTGCCAAAGCTTGACAAAGATGGAATGTACACAGAAGTAACATGGAGTTTGGAAATACAGCTGATAACGCATTGCGCTCGGATGCACTGTCATCAGTCATAAACACTTTTGGATCGAACTTTCTATTTTCTACTTCGATAGCTTCAGTGGCAGACGCTTCAGTTTGGGCTGTGTGAAGAATGCACGCGATAGGAAAGGCCCCTGTTTTGTTTGAAGTGAATAGAAATGTGACACAAGTATTTGTCTGATCGCAAGATCCGCTGGAGTCCACGAAAATCATTTCAGTGGAAAAATCGTGAAGAAATGCGCATCGCATTATTGGAGTAACAACAACTTCAATAAAAGGATTTTCTTTGATGACTAGTGCACCGCCGGATTTCTGCAACAAGGACTGTCTGTTCTTGATAACTTCTATCATACTTTTTTCTTCTCGACTACCGTACTGAGAGAAACGCCACTTATTATACAAATAATTCATCTGCCTGTCAGTAGGATTTTCTCTAGCATTAGCGGAAAGATATGCTGTACTTACATTCTGTATTTCCTTCGTTTCTTCAGAACCAGATTCAATTATTTTCATTTCATGATCAAATCTGGCAGCTGACGGAGTCATTCCCGAAATAAAGTATGACTCAAAAATTTCTTGTACTGTCTTGTTCACACGTAAGTATGGAAAAGCTTGTGCCACATTTATCCAGTTTGTATTGGTCGAGTATGAAAAATCTTTTAGCCAATTGTCACGTTTCTCATCCACTGTACCCTCTCCTGAAAGCTTACACTGCACTAAAATACTGAACTGCTCGTTGTTGTACACAGCGGTTATATTAAGAATGTTTACATTTTGGCACAAACGCCTCAACAAACTTTTCTATATTTTAATTCAAAGGGATAATTATCAAAGTTATACAATGGATCACAATTATTTAACGACTTTGACGGAAGGTTTGTTATTTTACCAAACATTAATTCATGTGGTGAGTATTTTGTCCCCGATTGTCCCCTGTTGACTTATATACCGGTGAATCATCCTCATTGCATAGAATTGCGCCGATGGCTATTACTGAGGCGTCAGTTTTGAGTATGGACTATTTTTTGGTGAAAAATCCAGACATTGGAGGATTGGAGAGGTCTTTAGTACGTTTCTCAACATACTTGGCAGTTAGCAGTCCATTCAAATGGGATTCCATTCCTAGATAGGGCATTTACTGGAGCCGCGATTTGTGCAAAGTTCTCTTGATACCATCTGTAATAGCTTACAAATGCCACAAACTATTCCACCTTTTTTTATCAGAAATCACATTTTTTAGGATTCAATTATAAATTCACGCATTTTAAGCTTTGTAATATCTTAACCAAATTTGTATTACAGCTCGTTAAGTTGTGCTCAAAAACAATTGAGTCATCTAGGTTGATAATCATAATCATATCAACGGTCATATCCCTAGAGAAGGTTTGGGTGCTGATTTTTAATCCCATCTATGATCTTTTCATCTGGTATTGTCCCCGTCCGTTGTGAAAGCTGTGTAAGGACGACTGTCCTCATCTAATTCAACTTGATTGTAAGCTTGTGACAAATCAAGGTGAGATAAATATTCCGCACCTGTGATACAAGGCAACGGAAATTTGTCGTCTACTATTTGCTTATTTGAAAGTCTACAGTCCACAATTACATGATAGTTTTCAGTACTATCATACTCTTTTTTGGAATTAAGAGTTGGGGTGAAGACCACGACGATTTCGTATTATCTATAATGTCATTTTTGCATTTTATTTATTTCGCTTTGTAATATTTCTTTTTGGGTATGTGGAATTTAGTATCTGAATCTTCTCCTTTAAAACATTAGTTAACTGGTAATATGTCGTTTTCTAAATAAATTTATCTGCAAATTTTGTACAAATTTTTTGAATAAGAAATTTTTCTTCCTCTATTTTAATTAAAATAAGTAACTTATTATTATTATTGAGCATAATTTAAAATTATCTAGTTTTTCTATATCCATGTAAAAATTTTAATTTTGACTTCATGATCTCTTATATTCAAAATAATAACATGTATATTTCATTTGACTGGCCTAGCTATAGTACCTCCGACAAACACGCCTTTACATAGCTCTTCTTGACTAATTACCCAATAATTACCCATTTCTACCTTACAATTTAAGAATATCCCGCATTTCGTCGGTATCGAAATATATGTTTCCGAATTTGAATACATAGATAAGACCACTATTGGGAATTTAAAATAAAATGAAAAATGAAATTTTTCGTAGGTAATGTTCGCCTGACATTTATAAAAAAGACTGAGACTAATATTCCATTTATATCACTACAAAATTTATCTACTATATGAAATTCATGGAGCAATGATAGATCTCCTAATTCTAATTGCAAACTCGCTGTTCCAAAAATTGAACCAACTATTCTCTTTATTTCTACATTACGTTCAGTGTTTATCTGATTTATTCCCTTAACAAATGTTTTAAATATAGTACTCGTAGATGCACCTGTGTCTATTATTTATTTTCGTTTAAGAATTGTTTCTACATAATTGAAACCATCCGTTTTGTAAACATTATCTGTTAGCTTAACGTTTTTAGGAACGAAAAAACAGAATTTAATTGTGGTTAGCGCCTTTTGCTGTATCATCCCCATTTTGTAAAGAACTTGTGTCCTGTAAAATATGGTAAGCTGTCTGACTGTTATTATTTTGTCTGTTTCTCCTATTTCCTAAATTATTATAATTTCTGGTGTTCCTATTTCCCCTATTCTGGAAATTGTAATTTCCCTTATTTGAATTGAAGTTCCTAATAGGGTTGTTGTTTCTCGAGTAATTTCGATTATTTATTTTATAGCTACCCACATTTGTACTGTTAGTATAAGATCTATTTCCTCTAGAGTTGAAATTGTTATTTCCTCTATTATTAAAGTTATTCGCCCCATTATTATAATTATGAACCCCCAAGTTACAACTCCGTCTATTGTTATATAGCCCTCTAAAATGTAAAGTCTTCTCCATTTCTCTTGGAAATTCGGCATCTTTTGCTCCTTGTATCGCGTCACTAAGCGTATAATAAATCCGGGAATTTATTATGGTTCGTAATTCGGATTTATTTTGTTAACAATTTGCTAATACATATATAACTGTTTTTCGTTTATTTCTCTCATAATATTGGTATAAGATTGGTAACATTACCGTCGTCTTGCGTGACCGTGAGCTCTACTAGCAAATCTTCCACATATTTAGCAAATTCATCCAAAGTTTTATGATTATGATTGGCATTTACTAGCTTAACGGACAAGGTTGATTCCTATTTTTTTTATAAGTGTGTAGACAAGTGACATTTGTTAAATAAATCTTTATTGATAATAATAAAATAACAAATTATATTTATTATAAAAGAAAAGAGACATTTATGTATTGTCTACTTGTTACAGTCTTCGGTCCTCGATAGATCCCTTATACTGGTGAGTTACTCTACGATTAGAAGCAGTTAGTCGATTCGTACAGCGACATCGATGAGCGGGCACCGGAACTTCACGGCGACGTTAATAGGGTTGCCAACTCTTCAGGCGTCTCGTGTTGGCCGTTTTGTGTTGTGAGAATTACGGGCTATTGTTACAATCTCCCCCTCTGGCTTCGAGTCGTCCTGGAGGATGAGGAACCGAGATCTGCTTGAGAACATTCGTCCGGAATAGGTGGTGTCCTAGGAGTTGGAGCGATGCCGTCATCCATTATCTTTTTAGGCCTACCACGCTTACGAATTGGTCTTATGGGTTCAGGTTTTACTTCCTGACTTCCATTAAAGGGTGAAATGAGCGATGCGTGATATACACCCAGTGGCTTCTGGGGTATATTGGGATTGTCTACTTCATAACTAGCAGGTCCTCTTTGGCGAAGGATTATATAGGGCCCATCTCTTCGCTTTGAAGTGAATCCTTTCACGGAATTGCTGAGGAAATGTCGTGTTATCAATATTCTATCGCCGATGTTGTACTTAGTATGGAGGCAGCGATTTTTATTTTGGGCTTGTTGGTTCTGATCTTGCTTATTTTCTGTAATTTCTTTTGCTGACAGAAGCGCATCAGTTAATTGTAACAGCTTAGGAGTGACTTCTTTAATTAAGTTTCCACTGGTTACAATCGTTCGTAAATCATTTGTAATATCTTGGGGGCCTTAATTCTCTGCCAAATGTCAAAAAAGCAGAGATTTGCTTGGTACTGTCACATCGCGCAGTATTCATAGCAAACCGTATAGCTGGTAACTGTTCAGGCCATGTGTTGTGATTGCTTCCCAAAAGTATGCTGAATTGTGTCTTGAGATCCCTGGGTTTTCTCTCCACCATATTTGCTTCGGGGTGATACAAAGGAATAAATGTTTGCTTTATTTCCAGGCAGAAAGTAAGTTTTTGCATTACAGCAGACACAAACTGTGTCCCGTTATCACTGATTGTTCGTCGAGGTAGACCGAAACGTAGAAACACCTCATTCAACAAATGTTATGCACAATTTTCAGCAGTGGCTTCAGTCAGTGCGAATAATTCGAGCCATCGACTAGCAGTGTCTTCCACTATTAGTATCCGTTTATCACCATTATCTGATATTGGCAGGGGACCGAATAGGTCCTCGGCCAGGACTTCAAAACGCTGATTGACGACTTGAGTTTGCATTAGCCCTGCGGGTTTTCTGTTAGTTATCTTATATCGTTGACATTCCAGAAATATCGCCTCGATATTCTGTGAGTGGTCTTGTCAATACCGTAGTGGCCTGGCAGGGGTCTGTCGTGATAGGCGTGTAAAATATTTTTAACTTCTTCAGCCGGTACCACTAGTCTAACTTCTTCATCCTCTTGATCGTCTGTATAACGATATAGTACCCCTTTATGTAGCAAAAATCCTCTATTAACCCACCTTTGATTTCGTTCTCCACATTGTGACGTCAATAAATTCGAACATTTGCGCTGGATTGTCAATGAAATACCAACATCTTTGCGGAATTACCAAAACCATAGCTGTTTGGTCCACAAAGTCTATTCCCAATAATTTACGGTTATTTTCTACTTTTGGTAAAATAATGAAGTCAATAGGAAATATTCTTGTCCCTATTTCGATTTTTACTGTTGTTGATAGTATTTCCTGATCATGACTCTATCCATCAGCCAGAGTTGCAGCAGCTAATCGTTTCAGGAATTTTACTGAAAGGATACTCTTATAATGTTCATAGAGGGACCTGTCTACTACGCTAGTCCTGGCGGCCGTGTCTATGTGTGCAGCCCCTTGAATTCCCTGTACTTTAATGGATATTGTGGGAACTTGAGTCTAATTCATGAACGTATGTATAGAATATAAATTTACAGCCGTGTGGTTACATCTGATTTTTTCTCGGTGCAGTCCGGACAGTTACTTCGATAATAACCTGATTTACCATACCCATAGCAATTAAAGCCGGTTTGACGGTCTACCTTTCCATAGTTTTCCTTATTTGCTGAAGTTTGGTTAAGTGCTGATTTTGTGTCAGTTTCTACTACTATTCGTTTTCGGCATTCTTCTTGTGTATGTCCTCTATAGTGGCAAAAGTTGTATCTATTTTTATTGCTTTTTGAGACACTTATCTCTCCTCTTTTTGAGCTACATATTCTGTTTTTCGTAATTTCTCTTTTTGGTTCTGGCTGCACACCTTCTACTTCCCTGCCTTTCTGAAGAAGGTCAGAAAAAGTATTGCAATAGTCTCGAGAGATCTTTTCCCTAGGTCAATATGAAGTAGGCCAAATATCATGTCGAGCTGAGTCGCTTCATCATGTCTTCTTTGGGGTAGCTGTGCTAGAAGGGCTCGTTTCTTACAAATAAAAGCGTCTACAGGACTGCTTGACTCCCAACTTTCAGTAAAGATCTCTATATAAATTTGATGTGACGGTTTAGATGGCGAGAACGCTGCTTTAATGAGTGCAGTTGCCTCATCCCACGTACGAGCTTCGCCTTTGACCCCTTGCCACCAAAGTGAAGGTGTGTTGGTTAGCAATAAATGTAGTTCTTTCAGGGCGTCGTTGTCTGTTATTTTCTCAACTTCTTCATATATGGAGATGGTCGTGTTAAACGCATCTACCGTTGTATGACATCTTATTCCACCAAACCTAGCGGTGCATTTGCTAAGACTCCCGGACAAGGAAGGCGTTGGCGGTCCTTCTTTATTAGCCGAAATAGTTTTAAGTAATTTTTGGAATTGCTCGTCAGACATCATTATTGTACCTCCTGTGACTAATTTGCGTTGACTGCGATGCAGGCCTGATGGGACGTGTTTCTTATGTTTTGGAATCTTGGTGGATTATTCCTAATCAATCCTTTTTCTTCTCGAGAATTTCGACAAACAACACCAAAACAATGGCTTTTTTTTTCTAAAATTCTCTTGAATAGATATAGCGTATCTCACTTCTAGATAGCCCAATCAATCCCTTTCTTCTCGCAAATTTCGACAAACAACGCCAAAACAATGGCTTTTGTTTTCTTAAAATTCTCTTGATGTGACTGGATGTAGCGAAACATAGACAAATAATATAAGAGACGGTTTTATGCATAGGCGGCAAATGGCACAACGTTTCTGCGCCGCCACCCGCGCATGGAGACTCTATAGTCGCGCGAACTACAAGACTGTTTTACATAAACAAAATAGAATAAAACAATTTAATATATTATAAATGACAACGAATTTCAACATATTCCCTTTATTGTGAATAAATATTATAAAACATCCTGGTATATTAACTTTTAAGTCATTAAAAATGAAAATATACAAAATCAATCTTACATTGGTTTGTGTGAATACGGCTTGTGTTTGTCAAAACTAAAATTATGGTTATATTGGTTATGGTTACAAGTTCTAAGGATGAGTAGAATTAGTATAGTTTTGTTCAATTTAATTAGGTTTCCCGTTCAAATCAAGTAAATAAAAGTAAGTGAACCTTTAAAATGCCATTACCAGGTATAATTCGTCATAGTTGTATTGTAAAAAATTGTTAATAGTAAATATTTTTGGCCACTTCGCAATTTGTGTTTAAGAACAAAACATTTTTTAAATTTTCATCATAAGCTTTGTTTCTAGTCTCGTACAACTTTTAATTGCGAAGAATGTAAGGCTAATTTGCAGAGAGATATTATAGTTGTGGTTTCACTTCCTTCAAAGAAAATGATGATAACATACGTCTGATTTGTGTACAGAGAAGTTTTTAAATTTCTTTCAATACTGCGTGACTTTGTTATCATACTTCACCACTTTTCGTTCATGTAGAAAATATTACTGAAAGAAATAACACTTTGCAAAAGGTCATATAAATTTTGATTTATTCCTCTGTCTAGAACATAAATCATACGTATTTTCTCAACTCATAAAAGTTTGTGTTCCCTTATTAATTGAAAAATATAATGATGGTAAGAGGACTAACAAACAAAAATATTTTTTTGTTACTTAAAACGTACTACTTTTAATTTACTTTTTGTTTTAGATCTGTTCCTGTCTTCATGGATATGGAGAATCTAGTTTTTAACTTCCTTTTATTAAAATGTTTGTTGGTTTTGTTGTCAATAATTTTAAAATAACAATGTGCAATTTGATGTGATATTGAATTAATTTTCCTAAATATAATGTAATGTAATTTTAGTAGAAATATGTAATTTTGATTAATAATTTTTTTATATTATGTGCAGGTTAATAAAAAATTTGAATGTTTGCTGTTTTCTTATTTATCTAAATTATTTGTCTCAAACTTGTTTATTATAATTATTTCATTACAAAAAATGGAATATAACTTTTTGAAATGAAATAATTATATAATAAACAACTCTAAGACAAACTATAAAATTTACCTACCAATAATCCAAACTACCAAATTGTTTAGTTTAGTTCTGTCCCCCGCAAGGAGTGCGCTCAGATCGACGCGATGCCAGCTGTTTGTACGGGAACGAACACTCTCTTATTACTTTCTCCATATTCTATATGTTAAAGCTCATATTTACATTCTTTGAAATATTCCCATATATGTTTAGGATGTTTGTCTTTGTAAATGATGTCTTTTTAAATTCTATACAACTACTTCTTATGATAAATGAACTATCACATTCACGCACAAGCCTTGCTTTTGTGAATGTACGCTCTTTTGCGTTGAAAATGAATGACTACTTATTTACTCAACTTATTTTAATGTGCTTGTATCTTTTGAATGTATATTTAATTATTGTAACTGTAACTGAGGCAAATAAAGATTATTATTATTATTATATACATATATTTATTTATTACGTATATGACTTTCTCTATGTAACGAACTTCACTTTTCTTCTCAAGAATTTCGATAAACTATATCAAAACAATGGCTCTTGTTTTTCTAATATTCCCTGGAAATTTATAAACTGCTTATTCAAACACCGACAAGTAACGCTACTGAGTAACTTTTAATTGTCTAGTAATTTGAAAAAAATGCAGGCTTTACTTTGAGTGCCAGATTGTAGACAAGTAACATTTGTTAAATAAAACTTTATTAATAATAATAAAATAACAAATAATATTAATTATGAAAGAAATAAAACATTTATGTATTGTCTGCTACCGTTCTACCGTTTACGGTCCTCGATAGATCCCTTATAGTGGTCAGTGGTCAGCTACGCTACGATTGGAAGGAGGTAATCCATTCGTACAGCGACATCGATGAGCGGGAACCGGAACTCCACGGCGACGTTAATAGAGTTGTCAACTCTTCAGGCGTCTCGTGTTGGCCGTTGTGGTTTGGATTGTGAGAAGTACAGGCGATTGTTACAAGTGTGTTTTTAAATCGTTAATTAAGTCCGTGTTAATATGATAACAAGGTTTTAGTCTAATTTTTTTTATTGTGTGATAGTCTGATTTTCAAAATGTACATTTTTAATAGTTTTCTTCCCACACTATCTGGTCGTATAACTCGATTGCAAATCGTTGTTTTCTAACAGACTCTTTGGTGTCCATTACGGACAACAGCCCCGCAGCTGTGCGAAGATCAAAGTTGTCAGCCATTTCTGATGAATTCTGAAGAATTTTTTTTGAATTTGTGTTAATATTCACCATTGATTCTGAAACACATTTCTTTAAAATTCTGCAAATTTTCTCAATGTATTTGTTTCTGTTAGTAACATGGGTGTGAGCTTCTTTAATTTGCCCCGCAGTTGGATTGGAGTTATTAAACGCTGTTTCCACTTGCTGTAAATCAGCATCAAGTTTATCTACTTTGATTAATTCACGTTTTGTTCTTTTTCTATTTGTTGATTACCCTTAGTTACATTTCTATGCAAAACCCTAATATCTTCTAATAAATATCTGAGGTCATTCAAAATCATTACTTTTTGACAATATATGCTCCATTATCAATTAATACTAACACTACACACTTTCTGTTGTTGTTGAGACTTGGCTTCGGGAAATTTATCACTTTATCTTGTTTTATATTTGTTTCTTTCATTCAATGTAAATTGAGGCACCAATAAAACTAGTACTAACACTACGAAGATTATTTCCAAGATGCTCTTTATCGACCAGCCGGTAACGCTTTCCACGTCACTGGTTTGTACACCGCTATTACCCACCTGGGCTATTATTACCTCTTCCTTGGATTCCTTAGCGCCAATTATAACTATCTATTTTGTTAGTCTTTTCAATGAAACTTACTGTTTCTATTTAACTTCACAGTTTATTGAAGAATGTTGAAAATTCTAAAAAATTGACAATTGACAATGATATTATCTAAATATCATCATCAGAATGACAGAAGTTACATTTCATTTGATGCCTACCTGATGTTTAATTCTTTTTGGCTACCTACCTTGTGATTGACTTAATATCTGTTAATAGAAAAAAGAAGATATGATATTACAAATATTAAAGCTTAGATATTAGTAGCTCTATGGGGATATCCTGGATATCATTTTTCCCAATTAAGATCAGTATAACTGTGCAATGATATAGAAAACCAGAAAAACTATATCTGCTGATATTTACAATTATCACTTGAGAAGACAGTTTAAAAGTGGAGAACTCCCTAGATTTATCTGTTCATTGACGACTTCATTTTCTGGGTTTCTTAAGTGTCTTCTGATTAATAATTTTTCAAGGAAATCCAGTTCTAGTTTCTTATCACAAATATGTAGTACTTCTAGTTCTGTGTTAGGTGTCAATGAATGATTGCTGTGAAGTAGATGTCTGGCGTAGTAGGATTTATCTGATTGTTCTAATCTGTATGCTCGTAAGTGTTTACTGTATCGGATTTCAAAATTTATAAGGGTCTGACCCAAATGGAGAGCATTACATTCTGGACATTTAAGTTTATATATACCACATTTCTTTAATGGTGATATTTTTGTTTTTACATTTAACAATTTTGTACTTATATTACTTTCTGTTTTAAAAGAAATCGTTGTATTTGTTGCTAAAGATATTATCTTTGAAATATTATTAGAAATATTTCCTGCATATGTAATGGTTTTATAAGTTTTTATTTCTTTAGTTTGTTAAGGAAATATTAGTTGTAATGCCACTGTTTACTCTTTTATACCAATTAGTTTATTTATCATATGTAATGGGTAACCGTTGGATGTTGCTATTTGTTTCATTGTGTTAATCTCTCTATCAAAATAACATTTTTTCATAGGAACTGAAAATGCTCTATGTATCATTGAATTATATGCCGCTAGTTTATGATCCACGGGATGATTGGAACTGTATGGAATAGTCACATTAGTGTGTGTTCGTATTCGGTGAATCGAATAATCAAGTACATTATTAACTGTTTGAATTTTCAAATCAAGAAAATTGATTGAACTATTTTCTTCAACTTCTAATGTAAATTTAATTTTTGGGGTGTAAATTATTAATGTTGTTGAAAAATATATCTAATTGTCGTTCACTACCCATAAAACAAGCTAATATGTCATCTACATATCCATACCAAAATAAAACATTTTTTGAAATAATACTTTCAAAGATTTTTCATCCTGAACTGTTCATAAAAATGTTTGCCAGCATTGGCGATATAGGGCTTTCCATTGGTAAACCTTCATTTTGAATATATATCTTATTGTCAAAAGTGAGATAATTCTGATTAATACATACATCAAATAAATTAAGTATATCTGATATTATTCCTGGATTAATATTTTTATCTTCTAGTAACTTTCTTACAAGTATTAGATATTCTTTAGGAGGAGTTTTAGTGAACATCTTAGTAACATCAAACGATATAAGTTTATAGTTATCTTGCAAGTTGAATGCTTTTAATTTTTTGATCAGTTCCATTGAATTTCTAAGTTTCTTTGCCAATATATTATTAGGAGTATTAACATGAGAAACTACAGGTCTAATTGGTATCGTTATTTTATGTAATTTAACGGTTCCATATAATTGTGGAGAATGAGGATTCTTATTTATGACGGACCTCTTCTTGTAATCACTGAAAAGATAATTTGAATTAATAACAATATCTCTAACATTATTAGAAAACTTTTTTGTTGGGTCTGCTCTAAGAAATTTTACATCGTTAGATTCTATAAAGTTATTTCTCTTTGAATTATAATCATTAGTTGTCAATATGACAGTAGCGTTCCCCTTGTCACATTTTGTAACTGTTTAACTTTTGAAGATTCAATATTTTTTATTAAATTAGCATTTTTTAGTTTCTTATAAAGAAAGTTATTTGAATTAGATTTTAAAGCTATTTCTGACTCTGTAGCCATTATCTGTTTAGTATTATTCGTAAATTTTGGTGGTACGCTGTACTTTAAATCTTTATTTAATAATTCCTTTACACTATCTGTAAAATTAGTGTCTGAAAGGTTTTCATATCGTGGTCCAAAATATGTTGGTATGTAATTACTTACAGTTTCATGGGGTTTATAGTATTGAACTCTATGCCAATTTTGGCAAACATTTTTATGGATAGATTAGAAAGAAAAATCTTTGAAAGTAATATTTCGAAAAATGTTTTATTTTGGTATAGATATGTAGATTACATATTAGCTTGTTTTATGGGTAGTGAACGACAATTAGATATATTTTTCAACCACATTAATAATTTACCACCAAAAATTAAATTTACTTTCGAAGTTGAAGAAAATAGTTCAATCAATTTTCTTGATTTAAAAATTCAAAGAGTTAATAATGTACTTCATTATTCGATTCACCGAAAACCAACACACACTGATGTGACTATTCCATACAGTTCCAATTATCCAATGGCCCATAAACTAGCGGCATATAAATTCAATGATACATAGAGCATTTTCAGTTCCCACGAACAAATGTTATTTTGATAGAGAGATTAACACAATTAAACAAAGAGCAACATCCAATGATTACCCATTACATATGATAAATAAACTAATTAGTAAAAAAGAGGAAAAAGTGGCATTACAACTAATATTTCCTAAACAAACTAAAGACATTAAAACTTATAAAACCATTACATATGTAGGAAATATTTCTAATAATATTTCAAAGATAATATCTTTAGCAACAAATACAACGATTTCTTTTAAAACAGAAAGTAACATAAGTACAAAATTGTTAAATGTAAAAGAAAAATATCACCATTAAAGAAATCTGGTATATATACACTTAAATGTCCAGAATGTAATGCTCTCCATTTGGGTCAGACCCTTAGAAATTTTGAAATCCGATACAGTAAACACTTACGCGCATACCGATTAAAACAACCAGATAAATCCTACTACGCCAGACATCTACTTGACAGCAATCATTCAATGACACCTTAGACAGAACTAGAAGTACTACATATTTGTGATAAGAAACTGGAACTGGATTTCCTTGAAGAATTGGAAATTGGAAGACACTTAAGAAACCCACAATATTAAGTCGTCAAAGAACAGATAAATCTAGGGAGTTCTCCACTTGCATACCGACTTCTTAAGTCATAATTGTAAAGATCAGCGGATATAGTTTTCCTGGTTTTTTATATCATAGAGCTAATAATATCTAAGCTTAAATATTGGTAATATCGTATCTTCTTTTTTCTATTAACATATATTAAGTCAATCACAAGATAGGTTCATTTCTTGGACTAGCCAAAAATAATTAAACATCAGGTAGGCATCAAATGAAATGTAACTTCTGTCATTTTGACGATGATATTTAGGTAATATCGAAACAGTTGTCAATTTTTCAGAATTTTTAACATTTTTCAATAAACTGTGGAGTTAACTAGAAACAGTAAGTTTCATTTAAAACACTAATATGAGGAGATTCTACAAAGTAATGGTTGAAACAGTTAATTGCATTATCTATTTTGTATCTTTTTTTATTACATAGCACTGGTGGCTGTTTCAATATCAAAATAATGGTTTACACATTTTCCTATTCGACCTAGATGTTAACAATTATTTTCTTTGAATTATTTCGTAATTAATTTATTTGAACTCCACAATATTACTTTGAACTACAATATTACATTATCTCACTGCTAACGAGACCTCTGGCACTAGGCGAAAATATTTGCGACCTCAGAAAATATTTCTTACAAAAAAATTCGGGTTTGCAATTGAGTGGAAAAAAACGTAATGTTGTTCGGAGATGTTTATTGTTTTCCGCTCGATTGGTAGGTTTGACGAAACCTGTACAGCCAGAAAATATTTCTTGATCTGCATTATCGACAATTCTGCGGGGAACATTTGAAAAATTGGGGTTAAATTTGGAGTGTGTCTAATACAAATATTATTCTTCCCATATAGGTCGACATATACACACTTCAAACTTCGAGCAGTGGGGTGAGCCACCCCTAAAACTTCGTCAAGGTGTCTTGTTTCTCTCTGAAGTATACTTGTTTCGACAATTTTATTATTTATGTCAAGTGTAATAGAATTTCGGGAACGCAATTGTCTTGTTTCTGCAGAAATATATCCAGATAAACCAAGGGCAACGTAAGTACTGTTAAAAATTATTGAAAATAAACCACTAGTGGAAAGTAATATAAATGAAGTTGATGTTTGGGTTACTTTACGGTTTCCCCTAATACCGCCATAAGAGATTGTGGAAGAGATCATACTTCGTCAACGATTAGTGAAACACAATTTCTCTTAAGCGTAATAATTCATAACTCCCACATATTATCAGCGCCCCCCCTTTTAATTGTACGAATTCATATTCGCATGAGAAAATAAAACAGTTGTTTTATAATGTTGTTGACCTGTCGTGTTCAGAAACCGATTCGAAACTCATACGATTAAGCTCATTTATCAGTGTCCATTGAAAATCACTTTCGATTTTGTTGCTCGCCTTGTTTTCCATCGAGATCAAGTTGTACAGAATAGGGATTTTACTTTTTGCTGATGCAGTGAAAATCTCTTCGAATTTTGTTACAGAGCTCCTAGTACAATCTACTTAAGATATACTGTTTTTTTTTCTGACTCGGAAGTTCTACAGGGTGATTTAGGACATAATCATTTAACTGATACACAAAAATATTTTTTTTAAATGTTTCTTTCTTTCAATTTACATATCAGGGAAATAGGTAGTTGAATACATTCATTGGAATTAGGCAATCATAGCACATATTATTAATATGATAAAAATAATATCAATTTAGTCACCAAACAAATTGAGTTATGTGAAAATATATTGTTTTATTTTGTGTGTAGCAGTCATCATACTTCTAAGATATTCGTCGATGTCGATACCGTTTCTACAGTATTATCCTAATATTATTTAATTTCTTTATTATTACTTCTCGTTTTGATTTCCGTTTATTATCATGATTTGGTTTTATTCATCTTAACGTTTATTTTCATTTTTTTTGATATTCTAGATATATGGAAATGACTCAGAAATAGACGAATAAACTTGGAGAAATCTTATTTAACCTCTTAGATTTACAATAAATTACAATGTTTCAATATTAATTGGAAGTTTCAGTCATGTTTGCTTAAATATTTCCTAACAAGAGTAATTAGGATAGTCCATACATGATTTAAGCCATTTTTGTTAGTTAATAAATTAATTATAATACACACGTTATTATATGACTACCTAGTACGATGCATTTCATCCCTATGGATAACTTATAACAATTTAGACTGTAATATTGTATCATTCTGAAAGAATACATTATAAACTTGAATATTATTGACAATAATGTATCTTCCTCTATGTGAAATCTAATATTAACAACATTGTTTTTAAACTCAAAATAAAATTGAGGTTTATTTAAATGTATAATTAAATATTATTTTTAAGGAGTAATATGGTTTGTCTTCATTATGGACAGTTTATACAGGCTATTTAAATTGTTTTCTGACATTTATTATATTCCAAATAATTGTTTGTCACCAATAATCAACCAAATGTCACTGTCAAAAATTAAAAATTTTATTGAGTTAAATCAATTTAATTTCTATCAGACTTTTCTAAATATATTACAAACGAATTCCACTGTAAGTTAAAATTCAAATGTTTATATACAATTACCAAATCACGAAAAACGAATCTTAGTTTTCCTGTTTTAACAAATAACTAATTTTATCTATACAAATACAAATTAAAATTAAACAAATTACGAACTAGAAAAGCTAATATCTATTTAAGAAAGTTTATAAATTGTTCAAATTATTTTCGAATTGCCACTTGAATTGGCAAATGTCAAACACCCGATCACAGTCCTAAATTTTTTTTAATAATTTCTTCAAATTGTTTAATTGTTCAATAAGTATCATTATTTTTCTATTTTTATGTTGAGTTCAAATTTATATTTTTATTATTTATATGCATCTATTCATAATTTTGTTTAAGGCCTGATGTTTTCGATGAAATAATGCATTATTAAACTACCAATAATTTGGACGGGAAAACTGCAAACTCTTATAATTCTAAATGTGATTTAGAGTTTAGGATATTTCACTTTTTTCGAATTATGAATAAATTTTCCAAAAATTAAGCACAGAATTTAAAATGGGTGTACCATATAAAGCTTTATACTATTAATTACACTATTCAAATTACTATATACTTTTTTACAAATACTTGGAGGAATCTTAAATGTGATGTTCTCCGTTCGGAATTTCAAATTAAACTAAAACTTTTTTTCCTAATCAACAAAAAAATTATATCATAGTTACATCTTTTCTCTTTTCTAAAAAAAACTAAATTTGTTTTCTGATCTATTACTTTTCCATAATTTCTATCTAAAAAGACATTTGTTTTCTTTCATTATTAATAAATGTCTACAGTAACCTCTTCTTGTCTATTATTCAATATATTCTGCAAATGTCATCTCAAATTGAATCTTGCCAAATTTGACATATACTAAGTAGATCAAAAATTTTCAATATCCTATACAATTCTGAATATATCAAAAGTGTTGCAACATAAATAAATTTAAGAAATGATTTATTTTTTTAATTTTAAATATATATATATATATATATATATATATATGTATATATATATATATATATATATATATATATATATGTATATATATATATATATATATAAAAGAAGATCTACGAATAGTGCGTGACATATGAACAATAAACAACGAATAGATTGGTGGGTATTGCACGCGAATAGAAGAAGGGGCTACTGAAAGAAGTAGTAACCGCAGACATGCATGTTTCTGGCTCATTAGCTGTCATCGGTACGGTACAACCAAGAAAAGATGTAAAACATGGGAGCAAAGGTGTTGAATGAAACATGAGAAAATATATGACTATCCTGCTGAATTCTGATATATTTTCTCATGTTTCATTCAACACCTTTGCTCCCATGTTTTACATCTTTCCTTGGTTGTACCGTACCGATGACAGCTAATGAGCCAGAAACATGCATGTCTGCGGTTACTACTCCTTTCAGTAGCCCCTTCTTCTATTTGCGTGCAATACCCACCAATCTATTCGTTGTTTATTATATATATATATATATATATGTATATATATATATATATATATATATATATATATATGTATATATATATATATATATATATATGTATATATATATATATATATATATAGTTTTTCTTGGTTTAAGGTCATTTTTATAAAATATAAATACAAAAAGTTCGTGACTGGACATTTTATTGTATATTTTATCAGTTAATCTACGTTTGGGGTAAGTAAAAAGATTTTTGTTATTCTGTATCTCTTGGTGAATAAATCACTTTATTTTAGATGAAGATATATTTTGAAAAAGGTTTTAGTAAGCCGAAACGTTAATAAATGATGGTAATCCCAAATTAAACGGTCTTTTTTTATTTATATTTTATAAAAATTACCTAAAACCAAGAAAAACTATAGATATATGTATATATACTAAAAAAGTCAAAGAAAGTATCCCTCACATATAAATATGTATATATATATATATATATATATAAAATTAATTAAAATTTCATAAAATATGAGGCGTGTCTATGTGGAAAATAACTTTCGGTTTTCTACTGCACCTCCGTTTTAGTCAAAGTTTCAATAATTTCGACTGACCGCTCCTAGAAGAAAAAAACAACTACTTTTCTGGCTAATACCACTCATAAGTTTTAATTACATCCCCTTCGAAGAACGTGACGTTATTCGACCCTTTTTTCGATACAGACATCTGTCGTGATTCGAAACCGCAAGTACACTGACCGGTTTCGAAATTCTTGGGTTTCTTCAAGAGTGCCGTGATGCCTTCTAGTTCAGATTTTCTAATCTGAACTGAAGAACCACACGAGCCAAATAGAGGTTGTCGGAGGTCGAAATCTTCTCCTTGCGGTTGCGAATCACCACATATGTCTGTATCGTCGGAAGGGTCGATCAAAGTCACGTTCTTCGAAGGGGATGTAATTCAATATTCTATGAGGTATTAGCCGGGAAAGTAGTTGTTCTTCTCTTCGAACGGTCTGGCTAAATTTGATATAAACGGAGTTGCAGTAGGAAACTAAAATTAATTTTTCATATATATATATATATATATATATATATATATATATATATATATATATATATATATATATAGAAAAACAGAGACAAGTAATCACGGCTGAACTATTAACAAACAAAATTGAAAATATCACGGGGATTGCAGCCTAAATAATATTTATATTCTTGTTATACAAAACCGAGCGCTTTCGAAAGACTATTTCTTTCTTTTTCAAGGTTGCATGCTAGAATTATAAGAAATCAAAGAAAACAGGATACATAGTAATCACATCCGACTTAAGTTAAAGTTACAATCAATGCCTCAACATTGAATTAAAATGCAATAGGAAACCAAAAAATTGAAAAAGTGAACAAGTAAAAAATTGAAAAAATTGAAACACTGAAAAATTGACAAATTGCAAAATTGAGTTTGAATTAACAACATAAAATTAATACTTAGCTAAAATCTCTCCTGAAGGAACACATTTTGGTTTTTTTAACTTCACCACTACTACATTTTGACAGAGAATATTTAAAACTGATTCGATTGTTTCAAGTGTATCTAGTTTTTGGATAGACAGTAATGTTTTTTACTTTACCATACCTGCTTTCAGTCGTATTCTCTTCAAACGAGTTTGTTTTATTATATGTCAAACATACCAGGGTAGTTAGAAAATTGCAAAGTGGGATACCAAATGTTGCACCAAAAGTAGCAATGAGATTAATATTTAAAATTTTGGATCTTGATGTCCAATTACTGTTAAAAATTCTTTCTTCTTGCAAAAAAATTCTTTTTCTTTCATATAACAGTTGCCTGCTGTTATCACTTGGTAGGTTATTTATAACAAGGAGTTGAATATGCTCAGAGCAACCAAACAGCATGAACTCTCACTTCATCCGTCCCGCGGCTGTGAACACATCCAGGCAGTTATCGCGTGTAAAAAAGCACAGGCTAAAAGAGGACAACGCCAATAGGTGGTAAGTTTTATTATCACAAGAGGTTTCCTTACAGAAAAGAAAAAAATTAATCAAAGTCCAGTCTCTCACCCTGGAATTTAAGATTCTGAAATTGCCAACTTCAGAGGCTGTCACCCTCTGAGTAGCAAGAGTTTTTTTATATTTTAAATTTTTTAATCTAATGATACAACAAACTTCAAAGAGGGAAATGGCAAGCCCCACAACCTGTCAAGTTTGTCAGTCCCGACAGAGGTAGGAACTCACCACAACCTCCCCGAAATGCTGTTGGTTTAAGTAAGTAACGCAGATAATAGAAAAGAAATCAAGAAGTTCACCTACTGTTTGTCGACCTCAAGAAAGCCTACGACAGCATCCCACAAATAAAACTTTGGGAAGCACTTGAGAAAACCAACGTCAACGTAACGCTTATAAAGGCTGTCCAAGAACTATATAAAAACAATACCAGTAAAATAAAGCAGGGACATGCAATGTCAAAAGGTTTCAACATCAACAAAGGACTTAAGCAGGGATGCTGCTTATCGCCGCCTCTATTCAAAATCTATTTAGAACAAGCTTTGAAGTTGTGGAAAGGGAAGTGTAGAAATATGGGAAAACCATTAAATGATGGCTACACACTATACACGTTGTGCTTTGCAGATGATCAAGTTGTCCTAGCACAAGATTATGAAGACCTAGAAGATATGACACGAAAATTAACGGAGGAATATGACAAGTGGGGACTGCAGGTGAACGTCAAAAAAACCGAGTATATGTGCGTTGGGGGAGAACAAAGGAATTTACTTCTAGAACAACAAGAACAGATTAAACACACAAGAAAATACAAATACCTAGGAGTTCACATCACATGCGAAGGTAGCATGGACGAAGAAATTAGATATCGAAATAACCTGGGAAGACAGGCGATTAGAAAACTTAACAATATACTGTGGGATAAAACGATATCAAAGGATAACAAACATAAAATTTATAACAGTATAGTTAAAAGTATCGTCTCCTATGGAAGTGAGGTATGGCCGTTGAAGGAAAATGCACTTAAAATGATAGAAGCCACCAAAATGGATTACTGGAGGCGTGCTGCTGGAAAATCGAAGCTGGATAAAGTCAGAAATGAGAAAATCCGAGAAATAATGGGGACTAAACACAATTTAACAGAAGATATCCGAGTTAATCAACTTAGGTGGTATGGACACGTACAGAGGATAGAACAAACTAGAATACCAAGAAAAGTGCTGGATTGGACGCCATACGGCAGAAGGAAGAGAGGGAGACCTAGGTTGAGTTGGAGAGAAGGAGTAGAAAAGGACATACAAGCAAGAGAAATAGAGGAGAATCTATGTACCGATCGAGATAGATGGAAGCTGGAAATCAGAAAACGGCGAAGAACGTTATGAACTAGTATATATATATATATATATATATATATATATATATATATATATATATATATATATATATATTACCCCCAGATGGCGGAGTGAGTGCGTTAGAGCGCCGGAAATTGGGTTTTCTTGACCTGAAGGACGGGGGTTCGAATCTCACTCTAGTAAGGGCTTTTTCATAAATAAAAAGTTCCACTAAAAATCTGGGGGTACAGGGTCCGTCAGTAAATGGCGAAAACTGGCGGACGACATCCCTCGCCCCTTGCCAACCCGCATTGAGGCAGCGTGGTAAGGTACGCCTCACAACCCCAGCATGACAGACAAGGACAAGTTACGGCCCTCATTCTCCGTAATCCCGAAGGGCCCTAGGAGGGGTAGATCCTGAGAACCAGCCACGAGGGCAGAGGGTGATAAGAATCTGCGGAGTCTAAACCACTACCCATTGACTACATTACACCTAGCAACTTATAACTGCCGTACACTCTCTAATCAAGCTAGGATTATGGAACTGGAAACAGAGGCAGCAAAAATAAAGTGGGATATCATGGGCATTAGCGAAGTAAGACGAAAAAATGAAGAACTCATAGAACTTGAATCAGGGCATCTTCTATACCACCAAGGAACACCAACAGGAAGAACAAGCGGAGTAGGATTCCTAATTAAGAAAACCTGGAAAAATAGAATCATAAGGATAACAAGCACCTCAGACAGAGTAGCCAGCATAACACTAAGACTCTCCAAAAGATATACTATCCAGATTATTCAGGTATACGCCCCAACAATCAGCCATAGTGACGACGAAATAGAAGAATTCTATAATGAAATAACCCAAGCGCTCAGCAACGACAATAGTCACTTCAAATACATAATGGGAGACTTTAATGCCAAAGTAGGACACAGGAAAGACCAAGAAAAAGGAATGAGGAAATATGGATTTGGAGAAAGGAATGAAAGAGGAGAGAGATTAATACAGTTCGCACACTTTCAGAACATGTATGTGGCAAACTCCTTCTTCAAGAAGAACCCTAACAGGAAATGGACGTGGGAAGGCCCCGGTGCAACTATCAGAAACGAAATAGACTTTATCCTCACCAATAAAATTAACACAGTAAAAGATCTAAGCACGCTCAACAAGTTCACTACAGGAAGCGACCATCGATTAATTAGAGCTCGACTGGTCCTAGATATAAAACTAGAAAGGTCAAGACTAATCAAAACCAACACAACGAAAAACATAAACAACGGAAGGCTGAGAGAGAACTCTCACCAATATGAAGCACTACTAGAAGAAAGACTACAAAAAGTGGAATATAACAACCCTGAACTGATGGACACAATTCGAAACTGCGCCGTAGAAGTGTGAGGTCTACAACAACGAGGTGAACACAAAAAACTAACTCCGGAAACAAAAGCACTATTACAAAAACGAAGAGAAATGAAAAAGACAACAAACATTCAAAGAATTGAATACACCGAACTGTGCAAGACGATACGAAAGAAAATCGCAGAAGATATCAGGAATTACAACGAGAAACTGGTACAAACAACAATAGAAAACCGTAAAAGCTACAAAAATGCAAAAAGAGCACTAATAATAGGGAAAAGAGAGATAGTTGCATTAACTGATGGAAACACAAGAACCACAGACAGGAACGAAATAATAGACCTAGTAGCCAAATTCTATGGAGACCTATACAAGGCCCCTGAAAATTTGGAAGAAATAATAGAACACTCAGAAGATGCTATACCAGAAGTTTTGGTGGAGGAAGTAGAAATGGCACTGAAAAGCATGAAAAATGGCAAAGCAGCGGGAAATGACGGCATCACGACCGAAATACTCAAATATGCAGGAGCTAAAACATGGAAGTACCTTGCCAAACTATACACGAACTGTCTGATGTCCAGGAGCATACCTAAAGAGTGGAACAGCGCCCTTATAGTGTTGATCCACAAGAAAGGCAGCAAAGAAGACATTAAGAACTACAGACCAATAATTCTACTACCAGTGACGTACAAGGTATTCACAAAGATCATTCACAACAGAATACAAAATACACTAGACTCCGCCCAACCACGAGAACAGGCTGGATTCCGCAAAGGCTTCAGTACAATAGATCACATCCATACCCTCAAAGAGGTTATCAGTCGAACCAAAGAATACAACCAACCACTAGCACTAGCCTCCATCGACTTTGAGAGAGCATTCGACTCTATATATCCCAGAGCAGTAATAAATGCCTTAACAGAACAAGGGGTCGACAAGCCATATATTGAGACCCTAGCAAATATATATATATATATATATATATATATATATATATAGGGAACCCAAAGCGAGAGTTAGGATATATGAGGGCACACCAGAATTCCCCACCAGCAGAGGAGTTAGACAAGGAGACGCAATATCACCAAAGTTATTTACAGCAACACTAGAAAGCATCTTCAGAAAACTGGGCTGGAACAACACAGGTCTGAATATAGATGGAGAATACTTGAACCATCTAAGATTCGCTGATGACATCATCCTGATAGCGAGTAACCCTGGCGAAATGCAACAACAAATAAATGAATTGAATGCAGCAAGCAACGAAGTAGGCCTTAAAATGAATCTGAGTAAGACCAAAATAATGTATAACGAACTGATAAACGCACAAGAAATAACAATTAATGACACTGCCCTGGAAATAGTAGAGGAATACATATACCTGGGCCAACTAATACACATATCAGGCTCTCTACTTCCAGAAATAAACAGAAGAATCAAATTAGCATGGAGAACATTTGGACAGAACTCTATCATCTTCAAGTCTAGAATGTCACTCCGTTTGGAAAAGAAAGCATTTGATCAGTGCGTACTACCAGTATTAACATACGGCTGTGAAACCTGGACCCTGAAAACTGATATCATTAGAAAACTCCAGGTAACGCAGGGGTCTATGGAACGATGCATGCTTGGAATAACAAGGAGAGATAGAAAAAGGCTTGATTGGATCAGACAAAAGACCCAAGTGATAGATGTCATAAATAGAATCAGATCCCTAAAGTGGCAATGGGCGGAGCATCTCGCTAGAAGGACAGACGATAGATGGACCACAAAGATAACGCAATGGTATCCCCGGGGCGTGAAAAGACCAAGAAGACGCCCCAACTTAAGATGGGACTACGACATAAAGAAACTCGCAGGATCAACTTGGGGCCGCATAGCTAGCAATAGACAACAATGGGCCCACATGGAAGTGGAATATATAAATATGGTAAAGAGAGGCTACACCATAACAAAATGGTTGAATAAGCTGCATATGATGATGATGATGATATATATATATATATATATATATATATATATATATATATATATATATATAAATTAAGTAAGTACTCTCAATGCCTGGTGTTATTTGATTCAACATGCTATACTATTACTTTTTTGTAAATTATGTTATAGTGTGAAAAAATGTTTATAGCGGAGTTAGCTGATAGTGCAACGCACGTGAAAGAAACGCAACAATTTCCACACAGACATCCCACAGCAACTAACTAAGGGAAGAATCGTCACTGCTAGCTGGGTTGACATTTGTAAAATGTAACAAATATGTATAAATCTTACTTTTATCATCGATGTCATTCATAGTTAGGTCATTAACTTGGATGTGGTACATTTCTAAGAATTTACGTTTATTTCTGTTTCTTTCAACTTCCAAAATCTACGTGATGTGTCTCATCTATTATGTGTTCTGCAAGAGCACATTTTCTTTTCCCTAACCTACTATCACTTTTATGTTGTACCAAACGATTTTTTAAATTTTGTGAGGTTTCACCTATATACTTCTTCTCACAATTCATACATGGTATTTGATAGACCACATTTGTACGTTGGAGGGTCTCATCTTTGTGTTTAAGTTTAGTGAACAATTGGTTTAAAGGCTGCACTGATTTTTGTGCAATTTTTACTGTGGAAATATATTTGAAATGTTTAATAATTTTATCAGAGATTTCACCAAGATATGGTATTGATCCGAAAACAAGATTAGGTTGGTTTTCACCTTCTGTGTGATTCCTATCTCTGCTCATCCCCTCAGGGACAGTTCGATCACTTTGCGTTTCAAAAATAAACTTATTTAAAATATGTGAAGGGTAACTATTTTGTAATAAAATGTCAAACAATTCTCTATAATTTTTTTGTAAACATGATGGGTGTGAGATCTTTTTTATTCTATTTTTAAGTTCCTAAAACCAAGTTTATTTTCATTTTATATGGATGATAAGACATGTAATTCATATACCTTCCTGAAAAAGTTGGTTTTTTGTACCAATCTAAGATCAGGGTATTTGAGTTAGTTCTGATCACTTTCGTGTCTAAAAAAGGTACAAATCTATCACGTTCTTCTTCCACTGTAAACTGTATATTATGGTGGTAGCTATTGAAAATATTTAAAATTGTTCCAACTTGGTTGTTAGGCACCGCGGTGATGATATCATCTACATATTTTTTCAAAAAGGGTATGTGGAAGTTGACCTTATTCAGGCAATCAAATCATCCATGACGAACTGAGCAAAAATACACAGGACTGCCCATTGGGACACCAAAAATCTGTCTATAAAACTGCTTGTCAAAAACAAAACAAGTATTATTGCTAATGAAATCTACCATTTTTAAAAAATTACCCAGACTAAGGTTACAATGTTCTTGTATTTGTTCCCAATGTTTTGTTATACTTTGTTTTACTAAAGTAATGGGAGTGTTGGTAAATAAAGAGACAACATCTAAGCTGATTATTACATAGTTTTCAGGAATGTGTTGGTTTTGTATGAATTCTGCAAATTTAAAAGAATCTTGTATGTAGTATTCATTGTCAACACTATAGGATTTCGTTAATTTACTAGTTATAAATTGTGCTATTTTATCTGTTGGTGCCTCTACTGATGATATAATCGGTCTTAGACTTAAAGTTGGTTTGTGTATTTTAGGTAAACCATAAAATTTCGGGATTACTGACGAACTCATTCTTAGTGATTTTCTGTCTTCAATATCTATTTGATTAGAGAGTCCCTTAACTAACTGTTGCGCTTTTTAAAAAATTGTTGAGTTTGGATTTCTATTTATTTTAACGTAATATGTTTCATCATTTAACAGGTTGTTTGCTAGGTCAGTGTAATGATCTTTGTACATAATGACTGTAACGTTACCTTTATCAGCCCTAGTTACTATTAATTCTGAATGTTCTTTGAGAAACTTCTTAGTTTTATTAAAAAGGAAATTGAAATATGAATTGTGTTTTTTATTTTGATGCAGGAAATTTGAGATATTGTTGGTAATTTTCGCTCTAAGTAATTCTTGCATACCACAATCTAACCCAATCATTAAATTTTCAATGTCTGCAAGTAAATTCTTAATTTTATCATTTTTAATATTTGGTGGAATGCAGAATTTGTGACCCAATGAAAGAAAATTTCTGACATCTATGGGTATGTCAACGTCTGTCAAGTTCCTGAGCCAATTATCTTGTATTTTGATGGATTCAAAGGAGTCTTTTTTTAAATTGTTAATTTTAGCGATATTTTTCTTTTTAATCTTATTAAAAAATGTATTCTTAGTTTGTAATTGTCTTTTTTTAAATTCCACCCAGATATCAGTGGGTAGAGACTCTATTAATTTCGATTCTAGTGTGCTCTGGGCTCTTGACAGTTTATTGACAGACTCATGACAATTTTTTATTTCAGTTCATAATTTTGTTTTTTAACCCGTTTATGAAATTGTTAATTCTGTGTGTGTTCCTTCCATTCTCTGTAATTATTGATTTTTCTACATTTTTTAAGTTATTAGTTATGTGTACTGGTGTTATTCCATGTTTCCGGCAATTGAGTAAAAATAATTTCCTGTTTTTTTGTTTTATTAAATTGGACGTTGTTCTGGTCCATTCTTTAAGAGAATTGGAAACCGCCCTACCAAAAGTACGACTAATTTCCTCAAAGAACCCCATTCCATCAGACAAACAGAGACAAGTAATCACGGCTGAACTATTAACAAACAAAATTGAAAATATCACGGGGATTGCAGCCTAAATAATATTTATATTCTTGTTATACAAAACCGAGTGCTTTCGAAAGACTATTTCTTCCTTTTTCAAGGTTGCATGTTAGAATTATAAGAAATCAAAGAAAACGGGATACATAGTAATCACATCCGACTTAAGTTAAAGGTAAAATCAATGCCTCAACATTGAATTAAAATGCAATAGGAAACCAAAAAATTGAAAAAGTGAACAAGTTAAAAATTGAAAAAATTTAAACACTGAGAAATTGACAAATTGCAAAATTGAGTTTGAATTAACAACATAAAATTAATACTTAGCTAAAATCCCTCCTGAAGGAACACATTTTGGTTTTTTTAACTTCACCACTACTACATTTTGACAGAGAATATTTAAAACTGATTCGATTGTTTCAAGTGTATCTAGTTTTTGGGTAGACAGTAATGTTTTTTACTTTACCATACCTGCTTTCAGTCATATTCTCTTCAAACGAGTTTGTTTCATTATATGTCAAACATACCAGGGTAGTTAGAAAATTGCAAAGTGGGATACCAAATGTTGCACCAAAACTAGCAATGAGATTAATATTTAAAATTTTGGATACTGATGTCCAATTACTGTTGAAAATTCTTTCTTCTTGCAAAAAAATTCTCTTTCTTTCATAAAACAGTTGCCTGCTGTTATCATTTGGTAGGTTATTTATAACAAGGAGTTGAATATGCTCAGAGCCACCAAACAGCATGAACTCTCACTTCATCCGTCCCGCGGCTGTGAACATATCCAGGCAGTTATCGCGTGTAAAAAAGCACAGGCTAAAAGAGGACAACACCAATAGGTGGTAAGTTTTATTATCACGAGGTTTCCTTACAGAAAAGAAAAAAATTCCAGGGTGAGAGACTGGACTTTGATAAATTTTTTTCTTTTCTGTAAGGAAACCTCTTGTGATAATAAAACTTACCACCTATTGGTGTTGTCCTCTTTTAGCCTGTGCTTTTTTACACGCGATAACCGCCTGGATGTGTTCACAGCCGCGGGACGGATGAAGTGAGAGTTCATGCTGTTTGGTGGCTCTGAGCATATTCAACTCCTCGTTATAAATAACCTACCAAATGATAACAGCAGGCAACTGTTATATGAAAAAAAAAGAATTTTTTCGCAAGAAGAAAGAATTTTTAACAGTAATTGGACATCAAGATCCAAAATTTTAAATATTAATCTCATTGCTAGTTTTGGTGCAACATTTGGTATCCCACTTTGCAATTTTCTAACTACCCTGGTATGTATAACAAGAATATAAATATTATTTAGGCTGCAATCCCCGTGATATTTTCAATTTTGTTTTATATATATACATATATATGAACAAATGAACTAGGTTCACGGGGTGAACCGCGTTGGAAAGTGTTTTACGATGATTTAACTGATAAGCAATTTTTTATTATTATTTTTATTTTATTTTATTTATTTTATTGTTATGTCCTTTTTCGGTGAAATTCCAAGGAGTAGGCAGATTGAGGCCTTGGAATTAGTCGAGGGGGTGATTCGTTGCGTACAGTAGACAGATTGAGACTACGGAATCGGACCACTTCCTAGATTAATGAACGAATAACCTACCCCCCCTCTTGATAATGACTTCAAAGTGGAAGCCGAAACGTCGAAAAATTTCAAATTTCCAACGCGGTCCAACCCGCGAACGTAGTTCATTTGTTCATAATTCTAACAGGGGAAACCTTTCCGAACATATATATCATCATCATCATCATTATCAGCCTTATTCATACGATTTTTCACGTAGTGGCCTCCCTTTTTGACATATTGCTCTTTCAGTTGAGCCCATTGTTGTCTATTGTTGGCTAATCGGGCCCACGTTGTTCCTGTTAACTTCTTGATATCATGGTCCCATCTTAGGTTAGGTCTTTTCCTAGGCCTCTCTATATTTCTTGAGTGCCATTGTGTTATTTTTGTGGTCCATCTATTGTCTGTTCATCTCGCCAGGTGTCCTGTCTATTACCACTTGAGTGTTTTACCCATGTGGATGACATCAGTAACCTGGGTCTTCTGCTTTATCCATTCTATTCTTTTACGATTCCTTTTGATTATTCCTAGCATATTTCGTTCCATAGACCTTTGTGTTACTAGGAGTTTCCTTGTGATTTCTGTTTTTAGTGTCCAAGTTTCGCATCCGTATGTTAGTACAGGTAGTATGCATTGGTCGAACGCTCTTTTCTTGAGGTAGAGTGGCATTCTTGATTTGAATATGACCGTATTTCTTCCGAATGCTCTCCATGCTAACTTGATTCTTCTATTAATTTCTGGGAGTAGAGAACCTGAATTGTGTATTAGGTGACCCTGGTAAATGTGTTCGTCTACTATTTCCAGTGTTGTGTCATTTATTTGTATTTCTTCTTGGTCTATCAGTTCGTTGTACATTATTTTGGTTATTGCTAGATTCATTTTGAGGCCTACTTCGTTACTTGCAATGTTTAATTCGTTAATTCGTTGTTGTAGGTTAGGTTAGGTTATTGGCGATTAGAACTATGTCGTCAGCGAATCTGAGGTGGTTGAGATATTCTCCGCCAATGTAAATACCTTTGATGTTCCAGTCTAATTTTCGTAAGGTTTCTTCTAGTGTAGCGGTGAAGAGTTTGGGAGATATGGCGTCTCCTTGTCGCACTCCTTTACCAGTTGGGAATTCTGGGGAATCTTTGTGTTTTAATACTCTAGCTTTACTTCCTTGTATATATTCGCTAGAGTTCCTATATATGGTTTGTCGACACCTTGATTTATGAGGGCTTCTATAATGGCTTTGGGATATATCGAGTCGAATGTCTTTTCGAAGTCAATGAAGGCTAGTGCTAGTGGCATCTCATATTCTTTTGTCCGACTGAAAACTTGTCTCAATGTGTGTATATGATCTATTGTGCTGAAGCCGCTCCTGAAACCCACCTGTTCTCTTGGTTGAGCAGCATCTAGTGTGTTTTTTATCCCATTGCTAATGATTTTAGTGAATATTTTGTATACCATCGGTAGCAGACTTATTGTACGGTAATTTCTTATGTCTTCTTTACTGCCTTTCTTGTGGATTAGGATAAAGTTGGCGCTATTCCATTTTTGTGGTATGCTTCTTGTTCTTAGACAGTTTGTGTATATATTAGCCAGTATTTTCCAAGTGTATCTGCCTGCGAATTTAAGTAGATCGGCCATTATTCCGTCGTTTCCTGCAGCTTTTCCATTTTTCATGCGTTTTCAATGAGAACTTCTGGTATTTCATTTATTTCTCTAGGTGTCGATATTTTTCCTTCTGGGGCTTTGTATAGTTCGCTGTAGAATTTGGTGACTAGGTTTATTAGGTCCTCTTTGTTTGTTATTCTAACATTTTCATTCGTTGGAGCGACCACCTGTTTTTTGCCTATGATCATCAACCTTTTGGCGTTCTTATAACTTTTCCTGTTCTCGATTGCCGTCTCGATTAATCTTTCGTTATATTTTTTGATATTTTCGGCAATCTCCTTTTTATGGTTTTACAAAGTTCTGTGTATTCTATTCTCTGACTGTTGTCATTTATCTTAATGTCTCTGCGCTTCTTTAGGAGTGCTCTGGTCTCTTCAGACAGCTTCTTGTGTTGGTTAGGTTGTCTGGGGCCTCCTACTTCTTGGCGCATCTTAGGATAGTTTCCATCATTTCTGTGTTGTCCTCCCGTCCTTGCAGCATATCGTGGAGCTGCGCCTGATATTGATCGGAATTCTCTTTTGGCTTGTCGAGATCTATTCCTGTTGCTGTTGGCTTACTTACCAGATTTAGTATTTCCAGCCTTGTGTTGAGGACAACTTCAGCTCTGATTATTCTGTAGTCACTACCCGTCCTGAATTTGTTAAGGACATTTACATCTTTGATAGTGTTGATTTTATTAGTTAGAACAAAGTCGATTTCATTTCTAGTGGTTCCATTCGGGGATTGCCATGTCCATTTTCGGTTGGTGTTTTTCTTGAAGAATGTGTTAGCTATTGACATGTTGTGTTGATGTGCGTGTTGTATTAATATCTCCACTCTTTCATTTCTGTTCCCAGTTCCCTATGGCTTGTTCTTGATTATTTCTTCTCCCCACTTTGACGTTGAAGTCGCCTATTATGTATTTGAAATGGCTGTTGTCATCGTCTAGTGCTTGTGTGATTTCATTCTAGAATTCCTCTATTTCCTCTTCTGAGTGGCTTGTTGTTGGGGCGTAGACGTGTATGATTTCTATGGTATATCTTTCGGATAGTCGTAATGTTCTACTCTCTACCCGATCTGATAAACTTGTCATATTTAGGATTCTGTCTTCCCATATTTTCTTTATTAGGAATCCTACGCAACTTGTTCTACCGTTTGGTGTTCCTTGGTAGTAGAGGATGTTGCCTGACTCTAGCTCCAATAACTCTTCACCTTTTCGTCTTACCTCACGATACCTATGATGTCTCACTTGATTTATTATATATATATATATATATATATATATATATATACATACATATATATATATATATTTTTTTTCAATGGAGAGGAAAATCTTACATAAGACACCAGTGATGTTGTTGCTGGTAGTGTCGGATTCTTACCGACTAAAAACCTCTCCTCGTTTTCTCTGACACACCACATATTACTTCGATGTGGTGGCAGGTATACTGTTCAGCTCACTGAGTACATCTCTTTTTCCTTGATCTCGATAAATGTTTTTACTACTTTATATGCATTTTCAACGTCAACTAAGTCTCTCGAAAAATGTTCAATGGTAAACAAGTTATTTCTCTCTTCTTGATACCCTGCTCTGATATCTTCCCATCTGGGACAAAGGAACAACGTGTGCTCTACGTCGTCCACGTTCTTACAGTACTGACAGCGATCAGTGTCCGATTTCTTCCTCTTGTAAAGGAATGACTTGAAGCAACCGTGCCCTGAGATTGCTTGCGTCAGAAAGTAATCGACATCGCCACAGAATCCATTTATCCACTCTTCTATATCTGGAATTATTTTGTAAGTCCATCGTCCCTTCGTACTAGTTTTCCAGCACTCTTGCCAACATGTCTCTAAGGGTGTACGTGCAACGTTTCGGTCCATTCCCTCGTAAATCGCCTTTCTTTCTTCAATCAAGAGGTCAATGGGGGGGATACCAGCTATCACTCCCAATGCTTCAGCAGATATTGTCCTATACGCACTAGCCACTCTAAACGACATCAGCCTCTGTATGCTAACTAGTTTTCTTCTAATTCTTTTATTATACGTAACCGCGCACCACGCTGGGGCGGCATAGAGGTTCTGAGATTGAGCCACAGAAGCTAAGATTCGCCTTTTTGAAGCTTTTGGGCCTCCCACATTGGGCATAAGACTGGACAAGGCAGATACTGTTTTCTCCACTTTCTCAATCGGACGATGTATATATTCTGAGAATGAAAGCTTTGGATCCAACCATACACCTAGATATTTCACCGACCCCTTTGGAGTGATTTTATTTCCATGAATGTTGAAAGATACAGGACTCACTCGAGTTCTTCCAGTAAGCAGCACAGCTTCTGTTTTCTCCGGTGCTAGACTGAGAGAGTTATTCTCCATCCAATTTGACACCATCAGAATTCCCAGATTTGTTTTTTCCATAAGGCCTTTCTCTTGTTTATCCACAACCACCATTGCTATGTCATCAGCGAAGCCTATAAGGGTGACGTCTTTTGGCAAGTCCATCGTAAGCAGGTCATCGTATAGTATATTCCAAAGTGTAGGGCCAAGAACCGAACCATGCGGAACACCGCTATTTATTTCTATATTTTCCTCAATGCCCTCATATCCGATTATGATTTCTCGTTCGGAGAGGTATGATGCTATCAACGCAAGTAGGTCTTCATTAATTCCTCTATTTCTTAGCTTATTTGAGATTATCTGCCAGGCAGCACTATTAAAGGCATTCCCTACGTCTGAAGTTATCACAGCGCATATTTTTCTATTTTGTGGAGAGAAATCCCAAGCCTGTTTTGCAATTTTTATGACGTCTATGATAGCATCTACGGTTTGCCTTTTTTCCTTGAAGCCGTACTGTCTTTCAGCAAGGCCGCCTGTACGTTCCAGTTCCTTCTTAAGTCTAGCCAAAATTATGTGTTCAAATACTTTCCCTTCCACATCTAAGAGACATACGGGTCGATATGAAGAAGGGTCCTCTGGTGCTTTTTTACCTTTGTCAAGCAGTACCAGTCTGGCCTGCTTCCATTCTTTCGGAAAGTATTTTGTATCGCCAAGTGAGTTGTAGAATCTTAGAACAAAGTCCGTCTTGCTGTCAAAGAGGTATTTCAGAATTTCTGCAGGGATATTTCCTGGACCTGGTGCCTTGTTTGTTTTTAGCTTCTGATTTGCCATTTTGAGTTATTTCTCCGTAAAATCTAGGGAGTAAGGTGTTCTTCTACATTCGAAGTGTACCTCCTCATGTATCGGAAAGAGGTGCCTTACCACTTTATGTATAGTATCTGCCGGTAGTTGGGGTTTTGGAGGGTAGCCAATGATCCTCTTCATAGCTATTTTATAGCCATTGCCCCATATATCGGAGTTTATACCTGCACAGATATTGTTCCAGCAGACCTGCTTGGCTTTTTTTATAGCATTCCTCAACTGTTTTTTGGATTCTTTGTACTTATCTTGTAACTGTTGTTTCACTTCTGGTTCATATCTTCTGTT
Organism: Galeruca laticollis; assembly: GCA_963921935.1. Lineage (NCBI taxonomy): Eukaryota > Metazoa > Arthropoda > Insecta > Coleoptera > Chrysomelidae > Galeruca > Galeruca laticollis. The sequence goes on from OY998180.1 coordinate 113,575,356, forward strand.
GTTTCTTGTGCAGATTCTTCTTTTTCTTGTGCATTCCTTTCTGAGGTCTGCGATTTCCTACGACCACCAATATACCGGATTACCTCATGGGTGGCTCTTTCTTTTTGGCATCGAGGCATTGCATATGTTCGCGAGTATTTCATAAAAACTTTTTGAATCTGGTGTAGGTGCATTTACTGAAATATTAGAAACTATTTGGCTTAGGCTTGCAGTATCTAGCTACCTCATATTCCACCCACTGTCGACTACTTTCTCAATTAGTTTGTCCGATTTTCTGTTCTCATGTACCTCAAACAAAATGTAGTTATGATCGCTAAGGGTCTCTCTGTCACTCACATACCAATTTTTTATTACAATATCATTGGTTGATAGCGTTATGTCGATGATTGACGAACTTTGGTTTCTCTGCAATGTAGGTCTATCTCCATGGTTTTGACAGACAAGGTCGTTTTCTGCCATCCATTCCACTAGGGCTTCTCCCCTTTTATCTGTATTCCTCATTCCCCATTAGGCAGATTTTCCATTGAAGTCTCCTACTATAATACTTTTTTCTTTATGCCTTCTGAGATGAATTCCTATTTCTGTTAAGGTTCTCTCAAGGTCGTCTATTTGTTTATTTGGGGAGGCGTAACAACTGTATACTGTAAAGGAATTTGTTACAAACTATGTAAATCCATAGCCATGCCCCTGACGTTTAACTGCTATATTTCTATCCAGTACTTTTATTGCTGTATCCATTTCTTTATCAAACATCCAGTCCTTCCTGTCCTTTATGGCATTTTTGTTTGGTTCACTAATCAAGAGTATGCACACATTTTCTTCTCTTGCAGTAGCAATTGCCATGTCTTGTGCTCTAAGACTTCTGTTTGTGTTTATTTGCATTATTTTGGTTTTCATTTTGGCTTATTTTATATTTATGTTTAGTTTTCTTGAAAGTTAGGCTTTTTTTAGAAACGCCTTCTTTGAACTCAGAACAGCCACGACTTGCCGTTTGATGGCATTTTCCCTTGCAAATCAAGTAGAAGGGTGTTCTATCGCAGGTAGCTGCTTTGTGCCCGTCTTCTCCGCATCTCATGCATAAATTCTCCCTGTTGGGTCCTTTGCACTCTTCATTACTGTGTCCGTACTCCCAACATCTGTAGCATCTGTCATCTTTTTGTCTCTCAATCATCCGACAGTCCACCCAACCGATCCCTAGAGATTTTAGTTCCAGAAGTTTATTGGCATCTTCTTCGCTTGTAATTATAGTCACGTTTTGTTTATTTCTATAGGAGGGCCGTAAGGCTCGTATATCAAGTCGGTTTTGATCGATATTCACTACTTTCGATAATGCTTCCCTTATGTCCGGTACAGTTGTGACCTCGTCCATCCCTTTAATATGAATCACCTTCTTAGACACTAACACCGACACCATAGCATTGGGTATTTTGTCATTTATCTCTTTCTTCAATATCTCCGCTTTGGCTGTTCCATTGCGAATTTTTACCATTAGGTCACCTTTTTTGGTTTTATGTACTTCCTTCACTTCTACTCCTATTGATGTAGGGTTAATTGTCTCTTTAACTGTTTTCAGTAGTTCGGCATAGGTTTTACCATCCCTTTTTATGATCAAAACATCATCTCTCGGTCTTTTTGGATTGATTACACTATTTGCGTGTGCCAATTTACCGCTTAATGTGGTTTTATTTATTACAGGATTATAAACTACGACCTCAATGGGTGTATCAGAAAAGACAAATTCTGTCATTCTGTGAAATATTATCCCCATAATTCCATCAATAAACGGTAAGGCCAACTTGGTCATGCTGTTCTTTAGAGCGAGCATCTTTATTATTTTGAGGGATTCAAATACGTATATCCCTATCTTGAGGTTCACGTCGGGTTTCATTATCACTTATGATAGAATAAAATATTGTTCTAGTGACGGTGGAGAAATTGCCCTTATCGTCGGGAACTTCCAGAGAATGCCTCATATAGGCTACACCCCCTATAGGTTCTTTTTGACCTTTGAGTCCATCTATACCTCCATATTTACTGACAGCGGTCCTCACATGGTTATTAACTCCAACAATATCTTTGGAGCAGGGCAACACCAATTCATTCTGAGGTAGAGATTTCCATATATTGCCAGGCCTCACAGGTATCCTTGAAAAGGTTTTATCTGCCCAGACGTTCTCTGGTACAGATTGGAAGTCATCGTACGTCCCATCGCCAAAAAGTGATTTTCGTTTTTCAAATGTTATTTGTGCTTCCCTGCATAGCTCACACTGCGTGCTGTTTCCAGAATTTCCCTTTTCTTGTTTTTCATGATTGTTCCTTATCGCCTCTCGAAGTGATTTATTTTTTTCATGTAATTTTTCCAACTCATCTCCATTTGTGTCTCTTTCACTAGATCTCATCCACTCTTGGAATAATTTGCCTTGCATTTTTTCAGCTTGGAATGTTAGTTTATATACAGCCTCTTTTATGTCCTTCTTAGGGTTATACGAGTCCCTAATGACTCTATCTAGCGTCTCAATCTGGTTATACAGTTTCTGAATAATTTCTCTAGGCCCCTCTATTTCTTTTTTAGAATTGCTGGTTTTGGTAGACGGTTCCATTCGTTTTCGTTTATTTGGCTGTTCAGATATGTCATCCGCTGCGTCAATAACAGACGAATCCAGATTTCCCGCATCTAGGTCTGGTAACGAATTAGCCCTTTCCCTAGGCGGAGTCTTGTTTATAGAATCCCTTCTTGCGAATGGATCCTTTTGCTCTTTAATCGAAACGGTTGTTGCATCTGTCTTGTCTCTCAACAACGGTTCAGTATTGTTCTGCACCATAAACTTCTTGATACTCTGACTCATATTTCCATGCTTGCTTTTATCCCCATCCTTCCCCATAAAATTTGATTCGTGACTATCCATTTTGTTCCCACGCGTAGCTAGGGACATAAAGAGTTCGTTCCGACAGAGCCCCGCATGCCGGAATAAGGCACTTTTACTAGGGAGGTTGCCCGGTATCCCTAGGCTCCGTTTGCAGGTATCACTTGGCCCTGATACCCTCGCCAGCCGGGTCGCATTACACTGGACGACTAAGGGCTATGTGTCATCTTCTACTGGCACAGTGTAACGGATATAAAAAGGAATCCCCTAGCCCTCGCAAACCTAATGGCGTCGGGGAGGATAAGAGTTGGGGACTTAAGGGTTTTAGGGACGGATCACACCTTGGGAGTGAGATGTGAGCCTAGCTAGGGTACCTCGGGCTCGCCACACCCGTATTCGCAGTGCGAAACCCTGAGGTAACATACATACATATATATATATATATATATATATATATATATATATATATATATATATATATATATATATATATACATATATGTATATATATATATATATATATATATATACATATATGTATATATATATATATATATATATATATATATAACAATAACAAAGAGATTCATGGGTAATTCCCATGTTTCGATCTTTGCTCCCAAGTTTCACACCCTTATTTGGTTATACCGTACTGAGGACGGCAAATGAGCCAGAAACATGAATTTCTTTGTTATTGTTGCTTACATATCACGCGATATTCGTACATCTTTTTTGTTGTTTATATATATATATATATATATATATATATATACATATATATTTATTTAAATATATATATATATATATATATATATATTTATATATCTATATATTATTATATATCTTTATCGTTATTTTATAGTTTTAATAATTATATTTTAACGGATATATGAATATAACAATATAAAATATTATTCGTCGACGTTTTCACAATTTGTGATTGTAGCGACACTATTGCACACACACCTTTAGCAGCGTATGTAACCTAATTTACTTTTGATAGTAGTTGTCAAACAATGCCCGGCTAAGATAAATATTAATTTCTGTACTTTGAAAGATAAATTAATTCACAATTGACTTAATCACTCTTGTCTCAGGGTGGGATCAAAAAATTCAAATAATAATAATTCAAATTTTATAATTTTCAAGTATTATCCAAATCAAATATCAGTCTATACTCAGAATCTTGAGTAACTGTATATTCAATATAATAAAAGGCACTTGAATTATCTTATGACATTTACAACTTTACTGTCACTGGAAATTAAGCAAATGTCACTGATTAGATCAAAATTTCTATAACATGCAAAATGTTAAATACAATGAAAATAAATACTGAATGAATACCACAGTGTTACAAAAGTATTTATTGTTTCCCAAAAAGATTATAAACGAAACAAAGATAATATTTTCTACCAACCTTAATATTAGTACAACCTATTCTAGAAATCAACTAATTAAAATTTTTAATCAAAAGTTCAACTCGTAAATATACACTTGACGTATATCAATGTAAAATAACGCAATTTTCCGTTCAAATTGTCGATTCAAAAATGTTTCACTTGATGTGAATCTTATATGTGTAACGTTAATTTGGTTTAGCTCAAATTATGATATAGATGCATCTATTTTCGAAATGTATTTAAAATGCCTGTTAATTCTCGATAAATAATTTTAAAACTGGAATCGACTCACCAAATAGGACAGGAAAACTCGTACGTATTCTAAATGTATTCAGAATTCTGTAAACTTTCCAAATGTATGATTTAGAAACTGGAACCACTTACACTTGATACGTTGCAATTCTTCTACGAATTATGCACGCACTGGCTTTATAATGTATGTCTTTATGATCTGATTGTATAATTATACAATTTCTATCAAATTCTAAAAAAAATTTGAGACAACTCTTATTACGATGTTGTCTCGTCGGGGTTTCAAGTTCAACTGCCTAAACTTCGTTCAAATAAACAAATCTCTTCTCCTGTGGTTACGAAAAATTCCTTTTTTTTTAAAATACCAATTTATGGTTTCCTATAACAAAGAGAGATTTGAATTATTTTATTACAATTATAATTCTGCTAGCAGAGACATCTGTATTTCAAAATTTCGAATATATTTTCCAAATCGTAATATAATCTATCTATCATTAGATATATTCTGCATAAATGTCATCAGACATTAAATGTCAAATTTGATTTGTATACCGAATCTTTCAAAATTATTGAAAGTATTGCATACAAATATCAAGTTTCCCTTATTTTAATGTTTCTTTTACATTTTAAATAGAGGAACTGTATTAAATCCCCCTAATAAATTAATGACACTTCGATTCTTGTATATTATTATAATTTCATCTTTCAAAATTGCCAAATATCATACTAGTATCTTAGTAAAACATAGTAATATCTTCCAAATGATTATTAACATATTTCTAAAAAACTTATCTTCAATCAAATTATACTATTATCCCTAATTCTCGTAAAACTTATTAACTCTACTATATCTTTTTTTAAAATTTTACGTATCATAATATCATTTGTTCCAAGTTATGCATAATATTTATGTACCTGTTCTATGTTAAAAACTCCTCTTTCATTACCGGTAGTGGGGTCTAATAATTGGTAACTATTTTTTGCTCCTTCGTTACCTACAACATAGGGTCCCTCAAATGGTAGCAATAATTTTGCGCAACAATTCTCTGATCTTTTTGCAACTTGCAATGATCTTACAATTACTAATTCTCCTTTTTCAAAAACGGTCTTCTTTTTATTTTTTTGATTCATCCTTTTAATATATTTTTTAGCTTGCTTCTGCAGTCTTTCATTCACCTTATTCATAACATTTTCCATTTCTAATTTTCGATTAACTACCCAATTTCTTTGAGGTATTGTGCCTGTAAATAAATACTCTGGGCATTCATTTGTAATACCATGATGTATTTGGTTAAGGAATCTTTCTACTTGATTTAAATTATTTTCCCATTGACAGTGATCCTGATTACATAAAATTCGTAGATATTTGTTTATCTCTTTAATGTATCTTTCAGCTGGATTTGACGATGGTTTCCTAATGCTAATAAAGTTCAACTTAATTTCTTGATTTTGACTAAACTTGGCTAGTTTTCCACTTTCAGAGTAAGTTGCATGGTGTAAAATTATTGTTTTTGGAAATCCATACTTTTCAATGTACATTTTCAAAGACCTTATCACAGTTTTTGCATTGGTTCTTTTGCATGGGTAAACTTTAACAAATTTTGTGAAAATATCTGTGATAACAAATATGGATTTGTTTCCTTGTATGCTCGGTATTAAATTGCTTATAAAATCTATAGCAACAATTTGTAATGGATTCTGTGCCACTATTGACTTTGCCAAATTTTTATTGTGATAATTTTTTTCTTTTGCTAGTTGACATATGGTACATACTTTACAAATATTCTTGGCAATTGCTAAATCCTTTTTTGTAATATAATTTTCTCTAAAAAGCATCCATAACTTTCTAGCTCCAACATGTCCATATTCTTCATGTAGATTTTTCAAAATTTCCTTTTCATAATGTTGTGTAATTACAAATACCTCTCTATCTTCTAAACATTTATACCATATTTCCTCTATATTGAAAGCATCATTTTTATAATTTGATTTTAAATTTTGTTGATCTTGCCTAATTTTATCCATTGAATATAATCCTTCCTCTTGTGGTATTCTATTTATAGCTATTTTATACTTTCTCTGTTCAGATGTGGTTTCTGTCTCTCTACTTAAAGCATCAGCAACAATATTTTGTTTTCCAGGAATATATTTGATTTCAAAATCATATTCTTGTAATAATAAAATCCAGCGATGTATTATATTATTCGCATATCTATTTTTAAGCATAGCTGTCAAAGTTGAATGATCAGTTTCTATTATAAATTTAGCTCCTAATAAAAAAAAACTTAATTTAGTAATACAAAATACCACGCTTGCCATTTCAAGTTCCGTTACTGAATATTTCCTTTCATGTATTTTAGTAGCCCTAGATATGAAACTAATAGGTACTTCTCCTTTTTCCTGCTCTTGTATCAGTACTCCAGCAAAACGATCAGCTGATGCATCTGTTCTCAAAATAAATTGTTTATCATACTGTGGGTGATATACCTTGAGATTATTCGTAAAATCTTCTTCTTGTTCTCCAAATGCTTTTTCTCGTTCTTCATTCCACTGCAATTTTACATATTTTTTCAATAATTCAATTAATGGTATTTCTTTTCTACTTAGATCAGGTATCAATTGTTTGAAATAGTTTAAAATTCCTAGAAACCCTCTCAAAGTTTTCAAATTCGTTGGTTGTTTATATTCTAAAATTGTTTTAATTCGATCAGGATCCATAGAAACTTCTTTAGTATTCAAAACATATCCCAAATAATTTATTTCTTCTTGATAAATTTTACATTTTTCGATGTTTAATTTTAATCCAGCATTTTCTAGTTCTACAAAAATAATATTCAAATGTTCTTTATGTTTCTCTTCATTTTCCGAATATATAAGGATATCATCTATATAATGAACTATAAAATTTTCATATTTATTTAAAATGGTGTGAAGTGTTCTTACCAAAGCTGCACATGAACTCTGCAATCCGAAAGGTACCACACAGAATTGATATACCACTCCATCTAACATAAAAGCAGTATATTTTCGACTTTCTTTTTCTAAAGGAATTAACCAAAAACTATGTTTCAGATCTAATTTCGAAAATATCTTTGCATTGGTAATTCTACTAAATATACTATCTATATTCATGGGACTTTCGTATTGTTTTTATGTATAACTATTGATATTTCTTGCATCTAAACATATTCTTATTTCTCCAGATTTTTTTCGCACACAAGTAACTGCATTAATATTTGGTGAATTTGATCTTTCTATTATTCCATCTTTTAACATATTATATAATTAGTGGTATACTTCATCCTTCAATTTATATGGAATTGGATATGTTTATACTTTGAAATTAGATATATCTTTATTCATTTCAAGTTTATGTACATATTTACTTGCTACTTGTACTTCTTCATTAAATAATCTGTTGTATCGTCTTATCAATTACATTACTATTATCATATATTTTTGTTTACACAAATTTAAATCTATTTGATGTTCATCAGTTATTTGATTCATTACATAAAATGTATCTGTTGCATGGTCTATTTTGTTTGTTTCTTGTTTAATGAAATCAATATCTTCTCCTTTACAATTCACCAATTTTTCTTTATAATTAATAATCATTTTGTGATTGTCTAATTCATCGGACATAATACTATATCATAGATTAAATTCTTTACGACTAACATTTGTACTTTAAATGAATTATTTCCTAATTGTAATTCTTCAATTATCATTTTATTGGTATCATATAGTTTCTTATTATTCGCTCCCACTAGTGATAATTTATTGGTATTCACCACCATAATATTATTTTTCTTGCACTTGTCAATAATCCTTTCAATTATCAACGTTACTTCTGATCCTGTATCTATCAGAATTTTACATCCTATATTTTGTATTTTACCTTCAATGAATATTAAACCTAAATTGTCATGTATTTCCCCAATTTCTCCAATATCAACAAATTCTCTTGGACGTTCGTACTTAGAAAATAATAATATTATGCACGTGAAAGCGGTTTAAGTAAAATTTTTATCTACAGTTTGATTGTGATCATCATATCTTTCTTGTTCTTGTATTATGTTTACTTGTCTCCTATCTTCTATTTCTTGATTTCTTCTATCATAATTTCGTTCTTGGTTTTCCAGCGTACAATTTCTTCTATCATCATTTCTTCTTTCAAAGTTTCTTCGATCATGATAATTATTTGTTCCTATCCATCTATCCTGTCGCCAATTTTGCATTCTGTCTTCATTATCATTTCTCCTGTCCACGTTTCTAGTATCTCTTCTATCCTCAAAGTTCTTATTATCATTAATTTTATTACCATTACCATATCTTCGGTCTTCATTTCTATAATTTCTATTTTCATTTCTAAAATTCCTGTCTGCATATCTATCATTTCTTCGATTATCAAAATCCCTGTTTTTATAGTTTCTATTTTCATACGTATTATTCATATCTCTTCTGTAATGTCCATCTCCATTCCCCCTTATTTCATTAGAATTTATAATTTCATTTCTTTTTTCATTATTGCTTCTTTCAAGTCTCAGTAAATAATCAGATAGACCTTCCATTGTCTTGGTATTTTGTATCCCAATAGTTTCTGATACTTGTTGATCGAAATGTCTGGATATATATAACACCATTTCTTCATCTCGCATACTTGGCTCTAAATATTGTGCATTGTTGTACATTTTCATTGTATATGCATTGAAATTCTTACTCTGATTGTAGTCAAATTTTCCAAAGAACAGTTTCTCCCTGAAACTTGCCTGTTGGATCTCCCCCCAAAAATATTTTAAAAATTGTTTTTCAAATTCTTCTACATCAGGTACTTGTTCCTCTTTATTGCAGAACCACAATAAAGCATGTCCAGATAACATTCCTCTGATAATGATTTTCTCCTCTACAATATCTCTTATTCCTCTCATTCTACTTTTGATGATCCTAATAAATACTATTGGATGAATTACATTTATATTTCCATCAAATTTCACTCCAAAATCCATATTTCCAGTATACATCATTCCACCTCCATTCCGTCTTAGATTATCTTCTATATTTTCTTGTGATTTTCTATTCATTTCCTCCAAATCCTTGTTAAATAATTTGTCTATATTTTCACTACTTTTAATACACGTTCCTGTTTGTTTTTCTATCCTTCCATTTAAGTCATAAAATTTCTTCATACATTTGAATTACTTCCTCATTTGTTTGTCCTTGTACTTCAATAGACTGTATCTCTTCAATTATGTTCTCATTTTGTTTCTTTACTTCTACTTGAATTACTCCAGATAAATTTTCTTCTAGTCATCTTCCTATTTCTTGAACTTCTTCTACCACCTGTTTGTTTATATCTTCCCTGATTTTAATGCTATTTTCTTGAGTTTCCTTCCGTAAATTTTCATTCTGGCCTTTCATATCTTCTTTCACCTTTTCAATATGCCTCCTAAATTGCTCGTTCTCTTCCCTAACTTTCTTAATCTCATTCAAACTTTCCATTTTCACCTCATCAATTTTCTTTTCCAAGTGATTCATGTTCCCCTATATCTCATTCATATTCTCACTCATTTCTCCCCTCATATTATTCATATTCTCATTTTGTTTGTCCATTCTTCCATTCATATCTCCCCTCATATTATTCATATTCTCATTTTGTTTGTACATTTCTCCATTCATATCTCCCCTCAAATTGTCTATTTTTCCAAATAATTGTCGCATCATTTCCATCATCTGATGATCTTGTCTTGTTCCTCTTGGCATTTCCTGTGTCCTATCCTCCTGTTCTTCTGCTTCATCTCCCGCTGTTCCCTACCTTGTTCTAAGTACTGCACCTGAAAATCTCCTCTTCGATGACACCTTTCTTCCCTTTCTTCATCAGATCCAATTTCTCCTACCTGTTTACCATCTCTTAACGTCATTCTTCTTTCCATCGTATATATTAACATTTTTTATAATAATGCCAATAAATTTCAATATTTTTATGATGATGTGATAATTTCTAATCACCCCACGTTGGGCGCCAAATTATTATATATCTATATCGTTATTTTATAGTCTTAATAATTATATTTTAACGGATATATGAATACTCGTATAACAATATAAAATATTATTCGTCGACGTTTTCACAATTTGTGATTGTAGCGACACTATTGCACACACACCTTTAGCAGCGTATGTAACCTAATTTACTTTTGACAGTAGTTGTCAAACAATGCCCAGCTAAGATAAATATTAATTTCTGTACTTTGGAAGATACATTAATTCACAATTGACTTAATCACTCTTGTCTCAGGGTGGGATGAAAAAATTTAAATAATAATAATTAAAATTTTATAATTTTCAAGTATTATCCAAATCAAATATTACTCTATATTCAGAATCTTGAGTAACTGTTTATTCAATATGATAAAAGGCACTTGAATTATCTTATGACATTTACAATTTTACTGTCACTGGAAATTAAGCAAATGTCACTGATTAGATCAAAATTTCTATAGCATGCAAAATGTTAAATACGATGAAAATAGATACTGAATGAATACCACAGTGAGTTGGAATCAAAATTATATATTATACGATCAGATAACAAAATTGAAAAAGTATTTATTGTTTCCCAAAAATATTATAAACGAAACAAAGATAATATTTTCTACCAACCTTAATATTAGTACGACCTATTCTAGAAATCAACTAATTAAAATTTTTTATCAAAAGTTCAACTCGTAAATATACACTTGACGTGTATCAATGTCAAATAACGTAATTTTCCGTTCAAAATGTCTATTCAAAAATTTCGTTTAGCTCAAATTATGATATAGATGCATCTATTTTCGAAATGTATTTAAAAGGCCTGTTAATTCTCGAGAAATAATTTTAAAACTGGAGTGGACTCACCAAATAGGACAGGAAAACTCGTACGTATTCTAAATGTATTTAGAATTCTGCAAACTTTCTGAATGTATGATTTAGAAACTGGAACCACTTACATTTGATACGTTGCAATTATTCTACGAATTATGCACGCACTGGCTTTATAATGTATGGCTTCATGATCTGATTGTATAGTTATACAATTTCTATTAAATTCTCAAAAAAATTTGAGACAACTCTTATTACGATGTTGTCTCGTGGGGGTTTCAAATTCAACTGCCTAAACTTTGTTCAAATAGATAAATCTCTTCTCCTGTGGTTACGAAAAATTCCTTTTTTAAAAAAAATACTAATTTATGTTTCCCTATAACAAAGAGAGATTTGTATTCTTTTATTACAATTCTAATTCCGCTAGCAGAGACATCTGTATTTTAAAATTTCAAATATATTTTCCAAATCGTAATATAATCTATCTATCATTAGATATATTCTGCATAAATGTCATCAGAAATTAAATGTCAAATTTGATTTGTATACCGAATCTTATAAAATTACTGATTATACATATAATACAGTGTGTATCGAAAGTATTGCAAACAAATATAAATAGTTTTCCTTATTTTAATGTTTCTTTTACATTTTAAATAGAGGAACTGTATTAATATATATATATATATATATATATATATATATATATATACATAATCTGAAATATTCGGAATGTAATGCTGTCTATTTGGGTCAAACCCTTAGAAATTTTGAAATTAGAAACAGTGAACACGTACGAGTTTATAGATTGTAACAACTAGAGAAATCACACTACGCAAAACATCTACTTGACAACAAACTAGAAGTACTACATATTTATGATAAGAAACAAGAACTAGATTTACTTGAAGAATTAGAAGAGACTTAAGAAACCCACAATATGAAGTCGTCAATGAACAGATACATCTAGGGAATTCTTAACTTTTTAACTGTCTTTTCAAGTAATAATTGTAAAAATCAGTAAATTTAATTTTCCTGGTTTCCCATATCATTGCACAGTTAAACTGATCTTAAATGAGGAAAAACATATGCAGGGTATCCCTATAGGCCTAATAATATCTAAGCTTTAATATATGTTATATCGTATCTTCTTCTTTTTTTATACATATTAACTCAATTACAAGGTAGGTCAGTTCCTGGTCTAGCGGAAAATAACTATTAAACACCAGATAGGCATTACACGAAATGTATCTTTTCTCATTCTGACGATGATAGTTATATCGAAACAATTGTTAATTTTTTAGAAATTTTACCAATTTTACATTATATTGTGAAAGTATTTAGAAACAGATAGTCTCATTTTAAAAAATGATATGAGTATATTCCACCTAGTAAGGGTCGAAACAGAAAATTTCATTATTGTTTGATTGAGTTTGATTCCCAAGTTCCTACTTATCTCTATGTTTCCAGTTGTATCTTCCTCATCACTTTCCTCACTCTTGACTATTGCAAAATTCCCTTAACAAATTCATTCATTCCAGTTATCTTCTGGGTCATTTTCCGGAGTTAATTCGATTGAGTCACGATATCCAAATTATAATAAATTAGACTCTCTCTTGTCTGGATAAATCAGCTCATTCTCCTCTCGGTATTTTTATGACGTAGCTGGAATTAGCTTCTTCCCAATCCCGCTCTTTAATTCCAGAATATAGCGGCAATATATTTCCACCATCGTAAAAATTCGTTTGTGGCAAGTAAATCGATTAGCGACTCCCAATTTATTACTGAAGATTATTTCACGGTGCCGAGATTACCTTGTTCTTCTATTTACCTACCCGCTCACATTTTATTTACTGACATAAAAGCAATTTTATAGTCTTCAACACCTATAAGTAGAATTCGCAGCCATATACATCTGAAATTATTGGTGTGTAAGTTGTGACGGGCGAGGAAAATAATGTTGGTAGCATACTTAAAAACTTTTTGTTTGAAAAGAATTTGTAGGGTTCAGATTTCATAAAAGTCAATATAAAAGTATGAACATATACAGGGTCGGTACCGGAAACGAAACAGATTCAATATCTTGAAAACATAATTTGAAAAAGGAGTTTTGGTTAGCATAACCTTACGAAATATTATTTAACCATGAAGAAGTCAGTCAATGTCTGTAAGATGCATTGAGATTGGATTACAACGTCGAATACAAAGACTATTCTTTAGATATACAGAGTGAATAACTACCAACGGGATGGAGCTTTATAGCGAAATGGTAAAAATTTTCAAATGTCTGTAATTTTAGTGGTTTGTAAGTTGATGGAGGCTACATTCTAAAATGATTTTGGAATATATAGGATATCCCAAATATTTGTGGGGTATCAAAGTTATATTTTTTCGCATGGGAAACCCTATATATTTTATTACATTTTCTGATTGTCCCTAAGAAATAAAGTTCATTTTGATAAGGGTTCCTCATTCCTAAGTACAGAGTGTTTGGAGTTATGCTGACTTTTCTTAAAATATAAAGTTTAACATAAAAGCCATAATCTTAATAATCTAACAAATTCTAACAAATTTACTGTTACGTCTAAATAGCTGGGCATTCGTTCAATGTATTCCACGACGGAGTACTAAACAACTCTTTACAGTCTGCTCCGAATTGACAGTTTCGTTATTAAATCATTCAATATGTAAAATGCGGCTTATTTTAAAGCCAACACCCTGTGTTTTAATAATTCATCATGTTACAATTTTCTTACATTGAATGTTGAATTGATTTTTAAACAAAAAGTGCATGGGAATTATACCTTTTTAACACCAAAAAGTATTTTCAAAAACTTTATACTTTATTTTTACAATATAATCAAAATTACAATAGTCGCTAATAATCAACCGACAATGCTAAGACAACCAAGCTTAACAAAAACTTGAATAATAATGGATAAATATATATATATATATATATATATATATATTATTGTGATATGTTAGGTGTGTAATTTCAATGTTTCAAGACAAATATGCTTTCCCTAATTTGCCCTACGTTGGGCCGACATGTTATTGTGGATAGAATTGGGGAGAGAGAGAATGTTTAAAAAGTTTAAATACTATGAATTATTATTTTTAGTTTAGTTTTGTTGATGTTCAATTTTTATTTGCCCGGTATATTTCAATATTTAAGTTTTATTTGTAAAATGATTGTTTCTTAGCATGAGAAACTCTCTGATCTCATAGTAAGGTTCAGATGTAGAAAAACAAAAAAACATTTCAATTTCTAATATGAGCGCCGAAATTCAAATAACATTCCTACCTTTCAATAACAATTTTGTTTATCAAAATATACTTGCTTTATTATTGTTTCCAAAGAAATTCTAAAGACTGTCCTGTGTTTAATGCTGAACTTCTCCACGGTTCATAGATGTCAGTTTAAAGCTACCAAATGTTTAAACTAGATGGAGCAATCACCATAGATAAATGAAAAATCTCAAGAAAACAATTTCACAATGTTCTTCAAATAGAAAAACGTTATTTTAATGCTATAGGAACAAATACATTATTCTTTTACATGACATAAATTAATGAAAACCTATTTTCTATTATGATCATTCATTCAAATAAAGTCATCCACTCAAATGAAGTACAATTTCTATATCTAATTCAAAATAGGCAACTTCAACACAAATCTCATAATACGAAATCCGTTATATAAACGTCTATGATAGGAAAATGGTGGAAGATGAAACTCATAAGCGTCTGTTTAACATCAAAGTTCAATTCTTTGCACTAAATGGGTAAGTTTACTCTAACTTCTTTTTATATAATTAAATAGTTTTAAATACCTTTTTTTACTGTATAGTTCAAATAATGCACATCAATAAATGTTTCTTATTTTGTTTTAGGTTACCTCTTGGAAAATACCATACCATTTGTCCAGCTTGCATAATATCCAGAAACAGTGCTATACTTCGTCCACATCAATACATTTTAATCAAATCATATAATCCAAAGCTTTCTAAAAGGTATGGTGGAGACACCGTTCCACCATACAATATTTTACTTAATTACATCTATAAATTTTATGGTTAGTATTCAAATATAATTACCAATCTCCTATAATGTGTACTTCTGCTTGCTTAAATATATTACTCTAGCTTTTAAGTATAATGTATTTCTTTCTTTGATTTAGAATGCCAAATTAATATTTTTTTAAAAATTTCAAAATTTTTCTCCAAAAGATGTTGCTTCTTCAAAATTTCTACCCAAAAAGGAAAGTACCTAGTCAATAGACTGTATAATCAACAAACTGTTCTCATTCAATTTTTTTATTATTATTAGCAACCTACTTGTCGCTGATAAATATATCTTAAAAGCATTCCACCAATCAAAATTGGTTATCAAAATTCTCATTTGAAAGATTTCATTCCAAATGGTGGATTGTCCATCCATCATTTTAAAACATTCTGTTTTTGAGCCTCTTAAACGATTATAACTCATATATTTGTCCCTTAATTTGTATTTCAATAAATTTACTAAATGACAGTTCTTGTTTTCTAAATTATTTATTCAAAATGTCAAATCGTTCAACAAATGTCATATTCCATAGAGTTAATGTTTTTCATTTTACTTCTTACATTCACATATTTTAAATACTTATATAATCTCTTTTAAAACTTCCTTCAAACCCTAATATTCACTTCTTTAAAACAAATCACAATATTAATTTACTTTGACAATAAGAACAAAGGGTTATTATTATTTCGTTCATATGTA
The DNA here is from genome assembly GCA_963921935.1 of Galeruca laticollis. NCBI lineage: Eukaryota > Metazoa > Arthropoda > Insecta > Coleoptera > Chrysomelidae > Galeruca > Galeruca laticollis. Next base: position 113,591,506 of record OY998180.1, read on the forward strand.
ACAAACGTTTTAAAATTCTCTCTTTAAAATATGGAAGTTGTTTTTATGTCACCTATATTCTTATAAAGCTTATTTTAATTCTTCTCTATCATCATACAGTTGGATCTCTTATATGCTTTCTCTATTGAATAGTAAATAGTACAGATTGTCTCCTTTTTAGATCATTTTTCAAAAAAAATTCAAATTCCAAAAAATTTTAATTACTTGACATATGTAGTCTATTATTAATAATTCTGTATACAGGGTGTTGCAGGTTTCACTCTATGTTAACATCCCCTAAATTTTGCGTTTATCAAATTTTTATGTAAGGAAAAATTTTATGAATGCAAATTTTACTTCAAATATTTACAAAATTCCATTCTTATTTTTCTTAACTTCTTCATTAATTATTGTATTTGTATAAATCTTTTATATTGAAAACACCTCTTATTTCATTACTTTCTATGTATCTTAGAACATAACTATTTACTCCATTTTCATTTTCTACCACATATGGTCCCTCGAAAGGTGGTTTCAATTTTGCACATACATGTTTACTTCTATCTGATACCCTTAGAGCACGGACGATTACTAAGTCTCCTTTATTAAATGTAGTTTTAACTTTTCCTTTTCTTTCCATTCTTCTTAGATATTTGTTTGCATTGTTTTGCAGATTTTTATTTACTCTTTCCAATACCTTTTCAAATTCTTCTGTAGTATTTATTTCCCATTTCCTTTGAGGTCTCAATTGTTTCATCAAATAAATTGGACTTTCCATTGTTACTGTGTTCGGTAAATCGTTTAGATAATTTTGAATTTCCTCTATGTGATTTTCCCAATTATTATGATTTTGATTCCACAAAGTTATTCTCAGAAACTTTATCACTTCTCTTATGTACCTTTCAGATGGATTTGAAGATGGATGTCGAATACTAATTGTTCTTAAATTTATTGGATTTTCACTGCAGAATTTTTTAAATCTTTCATTTGTGAAATATGTAGCATTATCTATTATACAATTTTCAGGTTTTATAATTTCCTTCATGTACTCTGATACTTTTTCCATTATGACTTTGCTTTTTGTTGTTTTTGTAGGGTATAATTTTACAAATTTTGAGAACAAATCAACCACTACTAAAATATGGCAATTTCCTTGTTTACTGGGTATCAAATTGCTCAGAAAATCTATAGCAATTATTTCCCCACATCTTGTTGTTAATATGGATTTTGCTATGTTCTCATTTCTCCTGTGTTAACTTCTTCCTAATTGACAAATGTGTCATGTACTGGTGATCAATTTTGCAATACTTTGGTCCCCTTTACTAATGTAATTTTCTCTGAATAGTAACCATAATTTCCTAGCTCCTATATGTTCATTTCTTCTGTGTAAATTTTCCAAAATTTTTCTAGCTAGATTTTCTGTTATTATAAATAAATCTGTTTCCCCATTTTTCTTTATCCATATATCTTCTTTCAATTATCCTCTTAGTTTCTGTTTTTCAGTTAATCCCTTTTGGTCTTCTATGATGCTATTTAAAGAAAATATTCCATCTAAATCTTTCATGACATTTACCCCAATTTTTACAATTCTTTTATTTTTATTATTATCCCCCTTACTTTCTCTGCTTAACGCATCTGCCACTACATTTGTCTTTCCTGGAATGAATTTAATTTCAAAATCATATTCCTGTAATATTAAACCCCATCTATGTACTCTACTGTTGCCAAATCTGTTTTTTAAAATAGTTGTAAGTGAAGAATGATCGGTTTCTATCGTAAATTTTGCTCCTAATAAATAAAATCTAAATTTAGTCACACAGAAAATTATACTTGCCAATTCTAGTTCTGATACTCCATAATTCCTCTCATAATTTTTCGTTACCCTTGATACAAAACATATGGGTACTTCCATGCCATTCTGTATCTGTAATAGCACTCCTGCAAACCTTTCTTTGGATGCGTCCGTTCGTAGTATGAATGGTAGATCATAATTAGGATGATAAACCTTCAATTGTTTAGTAAATGCTTCCTTCAAGTCATTAAAAGCCATTTCTGTTTCCTCAGTCCACTTCCATTTATTCTCCTTCTTTAAAAGCTTTATTAAAGGTATTTGTTTCATGCTCAAATCAGGTATCAGACGTTTGAAATAGTTCATCATTCCTAGAAATCCTCTAAGAGATTTTAGGTTTGATGGTCTCGTATACTCTATTATTGCCTGTATCCTATCTTCATCCATGGACATCCCATTTTGGTCTATTTTATAACCTAGGAAGCATATCTCTTCCTGATAAAATTTACAGTTATTTTGATTTATTTTTAAACCTGCTCTATCTCATTCTTTTAAAATAATTTCAATGTGTTTTAGGTGTTCTTCTTCATCATTCGAGAAGATTAATATATCGTCAATATAATGAAGTGCAAAGTCTTCAAATTTATTTAGTATTTGGTGTAATGCTCTAACCAAGGCCGAACAAACACTTTGTATACTATATGGAGCTACACAAAATCTGTACAACACACCATCAATAGAGAAGCCTGTATAATCTCTACTATCTTCATCCAAAGGAATCAGCCAAAAACTGTGGTTTAAATCAATTTTAGAAAATATTTTCGTATTCGTAATGCGCCCAAAAATTGCTTCCACATTCATCGGAGCCTCGTATTGTGGTACAGTGTATTGATTTATATTTCTTGCATCTAGGCATAATCTCAATTCACCATTTGCCTTCTTTACGACCACAATAGGGTTTACATATCTTGTGTTACATCTCTCTATAATACCGTGTTTTAACATATTTTGTATTTCTGAATCAACTTCTTTCCTATATTTATAAGGTATGGGATAAGTTCTTATTCTAAAATTTTCTATTCCTCTAACTTCCATCTTATGTACATAATTATTTGCCATTCTCATTTCCTTTTTAATCAATCCTTCATATTTCATTATTAAATTCTTCACTTTCTCTTCATATTCCTTATTTCCACACACTAATTCCAATTCCTCCATAATTATATTCCTTTCTATATTCCATAACTGCCTATTATCCTCTTCAATTTCCAATTATTCCATATTTCCACTCCTTTTTATATTCCATAACTTCCTATTATCCTCTTCAATTGCCAATACTTCCATATTTCCATTCCTTTCTATATTCCATAACTTCTTATTATCCTCTTCAATATCTAATTCTTCCATATTTTCTTCTTCAAATTCAATCTTATTACCATTCAATACTATCTCCATCTATTCAAAATCAATTCATGCTTTATACTTCGTTAATTCATCTATTCCTATAACTATGTCTGTTTCTAAATTATCCACTAGCAATAATTGCATCTCAACTTCTTTCCCATGCTTTAATTCTATACTTTGTATTATAGATCTACTAACTTCACACAATTTCTTTCCATTTGCTCCTATTAATGTAGTTTTTGGTATCTTGACTAGCTTATTTTCATAATTTTTAATATTTTCTTCTATTAGTTTTGTTTTTATTATGGACGCTTCCGAACCTGTATCTATTAATATTTTTACTTGTTTCCCATTTAATGTTCCTTTAATTTTTATTAATCCCGGTATTTCTTTTAATTCCAAATCTTCCCCAAATTTAATGTATTCCCTTGGATGTTCATATGTACAGATGATATTTCTTACATTTTGTATGTGCTCGATCCAAAATTTTGGTCGGGCTCTTGTTCTGTAATTATTTCCGGTTCTACCGATATCACTCTCTCTTCTCTTCTTTGGATATTGTTTACTCTTCTTTGTGATCCATTTCCATTTCCTCTTTCTTCCTCCCTATATTCTTTTCTTTGTTCTCTATTTTCTTCTCTTTGTCGGTTGTCATATTGTCCATTTCTGTTATTTTGTTCTCTATAATTGTTATTATTATTATATCTAAAATTTCTGTTATAACTGTTTTGATTGTTAAAATCTCTGTTATAATTGTTGTTATTTCCTGAATTATTGTTGAAGTTATTGTTTCTGTTGTTATATCCATTGTTATAATTTCTATTATTCATGTTATTTGTTCTATTATAATTTTGTTCATAATTATCTCTTCCACTATTTTGATTATTGGTATTATTCTCATAATTATTGTTATTGTTGTTATTGTATTCATTATTTCTATTAAAATTGTTATTATTGTTATTATGTTGATTATTTCTGTTAAAATTGTTATTATTATTGTTTTTATTCCTGTTATAGTTGTTATTGTCCACTCTATTTCTCTCTAATCGTTGTAAATAACTACTTAGTTGTTCTATGTTTTTAACATTCTGAATAGCGATTTTCTCAGTTATCTCACATTTAAAATGTCTAGATATAAACATTATTATTTCCTCCTCTGGTATGGGTGGGTCTAGGAATTTCGCATTCATGAATACTGTCATAGCATAATCATTCATGCTTTTTCCTTTTCCTGTCTCATATTTTCCTGAGTAAAGTTTTCCTATTACTCTTGCTTGAGCACTATTTCCCCAGAAATATTTTATAAACTGCTCTTCGAAATCTTCAAAATTGTTGAAATCGTCTTCTTTACTTGTGTACCATACTAATGCATGATTATCTAAGTTTTCTCTTATCATTTCCTTTATGTCTTCTCTATTTTGCATGTTTATGATTTTATTCTTCAAAATTTTTATGAATACATTTGGGTGTATTTTCCTATTATCTCCTTCAAATTTGTGTTCCCCTCTGTTTCCAATGTAATTGTTTATTATCTTTGTTTCCATCACTCCATTTCTTACTACTTGAAAATTCCTATCTTCTCTATGGTCATGTTTTTGCTGTAAATAAAATAATCTTTCTTCCATGTCTTCTAATTTTCTTGTCATTTCCAGTGTTCCTTTGATTGTTCTTCCTTGAAAATTCTACTTCCAGTTTGTTCAATTTTTCCTTTCATTACTTCAATTTCCTTTTTCATTTCCCTAATCTTCCTTTCTGTTTTCATTTCCTCTAGCTTTTGATTCTCTTTACATGCTTCTTCAACATTTTGTTGAAATTCAGTTAAAGTTCTGTCCCATTTTCCCTCTAGGTTTCCCATTCTTTCTTGGGTGTCTTGAAATCCCATTTTGATTTCCTTAACTTCTCTTTGAAGTTCTCCTTTGAAATCCTTTTCCTTCTCCTCTATTTCCTTGAGTCTGTTGATCTGTAAATTTTCTATTTCCATGATCCTTCCAATCACCTCTCCTCTTATTTCTTGTTTAGTGGATTCTAATTTATTTTCCATGTATATGTTTGATTCCTCCAATTTCTTCACAACCTGTCCCAATTTTTCATCCATCAATTTTATTATCAGTTCCTTAGTTTGTTTAATTTCTTCTTTGTTCTGGTCCATCTTGATATTCATTTCTTGTTTTAATTCTTCCTTATTTTGGTCCATTTTTCCATTCAAATTTCCTTCTATTCTGTTCATATCTCCCCTAATATTATTCATATTCTCATTTTGTTTATCCATTTTTCTATCTTGTATTTATTTCTTCTCTATTTTGGTTCATCTGTCCCATCATCATTTTAAATATGCTTATTACATCTATTTCCTCTTTTTCTTTTGATTCTTGTTTGTCCTCCTGTCCTGCTTCTTCTGATGATGGTACATCTTCTTCCTGACCTTGTTCTGCAATATCTTCTTCCGAATGTTCTCTCCCCTGTTCCAAATATTGTACCTGAAAATCTCCTCTACCATTGCTCCTTTCTTCTCTTTCTTCATCAGATCTACTTTCGACTCCTACCTGCTTTTTGTCCCTTAATGTCATTTTCCGTTCCATTTTATGTATTTAATCTTTTCTCAATACAGTCAAAAAAATTATTTCAATGCTCTTTTATAATTATTTACAAAATTTCTATATTAGCCCCACGTTGCGGTGACAAGTTATTGTGATATATTAGGTGTGTAATTTTAATGTTTCAAGACAAATATGCTTTCCCTAATTTGCCCTACGTTGGGCCGACATGTTATTGTGGATAGAATTGGGGAGAGAGAGAATGTTTAAAAAGTTTAAATACTATGAATTATTATTTTTAGTTTAGTTTTGTTGATGTTTAATTTTTATTTGCCCGGTATATTTTAATATTTAAGTTTTATTTGTAAAATGATTATTTCTTAGCATGAGAAACTCTCTGATCTCAGAGTAGGGTTCAGATGTAGAAAAACAAAAAAAAAATCAATTTCTAATATGTGCGACGAAATTCAAATAACATTCCTACCTTTCAATAAAAATTTTGTTTATCAAAATATACTTGCTTTATTATTGTTTCCAAAGAAATTCTAAAGACGGTCCTGTGTTTAATGCTGAACCTCTCCACGGTTCATAGATGTCAGTTTAAAGCTACCAAATGTTTAAACTAGATGGAGCAATCACCATAGATAAATGAAAAATCTCAAGAAAACAATTTCACAATGTTCTTCAAATAGGAAAACGTTATTTTAATGCTATAGGAACAAATACATTATTCTTTTACATGACATAAATTGATGAAAACCTATTTTCTATTATGATCATTCATTCAAATAAAGTCATCCACTCAAATGAAGTACAATTTCTATATCTAATTCAAAATAGGCAACTTTAACACAAATCTTATAATACGAAATCTGTTATATAAACGTCTATGATAGGAAAATGGCGGAAGATGAAACTCATAAGCGTCTGTTTAACATCAAAGTTCAATTCTTTGCACTAAATGGGTAAGTTTACTCTAACTTCTTTTTATATAATTAAATAGTTTTAAATACCTTTTTTCACTGTATAGTTCAAATAATGCACATCAATAAATGTTTCTTATTTTGTTTTAGGTTACCTCTTGGAAAATACCATACCATTTGTCCAGCTTGCATAATATCCAGAAACAGTGCTATACTTCGTCCACATCAATACATTTTAATCAAATCATATAATCCAAAGCTTTCTAAAAGGTATGGTGGAGACACCGTTCCACCATACAATATTTTACTTAATTACATCTATAAATTTTATGGTTAGTATTCAAATATAATTACCAATCTCCTACAATGTGTACTTCTGCTTGCTTAAATATATTACTCTAGCTTTTAAGTATAATGTATTTCTTTCTTTGATTTAGAATGCCAAATTATTATTTTTTTAAAAATTTCAAAATTTTTCTCCAAAAGATGTTGCTTCTTCAAAATTTCTACCCAAAAAGGAAAGTACCTAGTCAATAGACTGTATAATCAACAAACTGTTCTCATTCAATTTTCTTATTATTGTTAGCAACTTACTTGTCGCTAATAAATATATCTTAAAAGCATTCCACCAATCAAAATTGGTTATCAAAATTCTCATTTGAAAGATTTCATTCCAAATGGTGGATTGTCCATCCATCATTTTAAAACATTCTGTTTTTGAGCCTCTCAAACGATTATAGCTCATATATTTATCCCTTAATTTGTATTTCAATAAATTTACTAAATGACAGTACTTGTTTTCTAAATTATTTATTCAAAATGTCAAATCGTTCAACAAATGTCATATTCCATAGAGTTAATGTTTTTCATTTTACTTCTTACATTCACATATTTTAAATACTTATATAATCTCTTTTAAAACTTCCTTCAAACCCTAATATTCACTTCTTTAAAACAAATCACAATATTAATTTACTTTGACAATAAGAACAAAGGGTTATTATTATTTCATTCATATGTAACAAACGTTTTAAAATTCTCTCTTTAAAATATGGTAGTTGTTTTTATGTCACCTATATTCTTATAAAGCTTATTTTAATTCTTCTCTATCATCATACAGTTAGATCCTTTATATGCTTTCTCTATTGAATAGTAAATAGTACAGATTGTCTCCTTTTCAGATCATTTTTTAAAAAAAATTCAAATTCCAAAAAATTTTAATTACTTGACATATGTAGTCTATTATTAATAATTCTGTATACAGGGTGTTGCAGGTTTCACTCTATGTTAATATATATATATATATATATATATATATATATATAATATTTATAGGTTAAATAGATTTATTTATTTTTGTGTTTGATTATTTATTTGGCTAGCTCAGTTATTAACTTATTATTTGGGAGCATGAGACTCGTTCTACCCTTTGAGTTCAGGCTTAGATTGAGATATCCTGTTTAATTAAATAAAATGAAACACATTAATTCTAAATAATTTAATTTTTTCAAAGAAAAATTTTATTTCAATATATATAATAGATACGCCTATGGCATTATTAAACCACAGTCATAATTTATACCATCTAACATTCTATGCGCATGCTCAAATAGAAACGGAATGATGCGAATGAAACCGAACGTTTCTCTTAGAGACGCTTTCCAATTGTATGGAGATTTTATCTATCATAGAATCGTTTACTTCATAAGACTGGTGATGGAAATAGCATTAAAGAATTTATGTGTGAACATTATATATATATATATATATATATATATATATATATATATATATATATATTTACAGATTATTAAATGTTCAGAAGAAATGGGCTACAAACTATACATACTTTTGGAAATATTATATCTCTACATAAAATTGCAAATTTCTTATACTATAATTCATAAAGTAAGTACCACCATTATTTTATTACAAAATTAAGAACGTTCATGTGGTTTTTTTAATAATCTCAAATTGATATCTAATGAACAACTACATAAAAGTCTTTATCTTTTAGTTTGATCGATCATATAGATGCAAGAATTATTTATAAATGGAAATAGTCACTGAATTTGAATTAGTTTGTTATTATTGGCCAATAATATTAAAAAACACTGACCTGAAGTCTGAAGTCTGGATTTTACCACATCTGGTAACAGGAATACGCCTATTGTAAACTACGGTGCATATTTTCGGAAGTATCTTCGGTATTCTCAGGAATAACTGCATAACCACACACGTAAGTGTTTGTTGTTTAATATAGATTATGAATTCTTAACTTTGATACTTATTTGTTGCGATTTAGCTTAAAATTTGTTGCAAAACTTACATCCTCATCTCCTCTGCTACGACGCCAAACCCAATCTACCAACGCTTCCCCTCGATCGTCAATTTTTTTAAAATAAACTATTGTTTCCCAGCTCACTGTTCCAAACAAAGTTTTGTTTCCTTATAATTTAACCACAATGTCCTGTCATATTTTCTTTCTTGAGCTGTAGAGTTCTATTCACATTTATAGCACCTTATGAAAGTTTTAAAAAACATATGATTGTGAATTTCACTTAAAGAAGTCTGTTTTTTCTTTATTATATACCAATTTCAATAAAATAAGTCTTTTAACAATTGGTGAAATTCATGGTTAATATTTTGATATTACAATGTAAACTCTTGTTATTCTACATCATGTGAAAACTTTGAAATAACATTTAAGTTCACAACATAAGTCCTTTTATCTGATATATATATATATATATATATATATATATATATATATATATACATATATACATATATATATATATATATACATATATATATATATATATATATATATATATATACATATATCTTGATTTCGTTATTCAATACTGTCCAAATTTTCTAGTTTCAAATATTAACATATATTTATCACCATCTTATGATCCATTTCCTCTATAAAATTGATACCAAATTTTGACATATCATTAGATTTATGTCATCTTGAATTTATATTTTTAATTTGACTAATTCTTTATAACAAATAAGAATATTATTATTATTATTATTATTACTATTCAACTGATAGTTATATTAAACTAGATAACTGAAGCTTGTTTATTTTCAGATAAACAGCTGATTTCTTAGTGACAAACAAATATCCATATTAGGCAGATTTAATGTTTTCCTCAATATTTGTTAGGCGTTCACATATTTTAAGAAAATTATCAGGGTAATTTCTTTATATTTATTGTTACTCTTTTAATTACTATAAACAAATGATTTAATATAATATGACTTTATATGAATTTTAATTCTAATTGTGGTTTTTAATGTGTTCTTTTATTAATATAGTTTCAATTTATTTTAAATACTAAACTAAACATTCTCAATCAGCTGATATGCTTAAAAATATAAGATATGTGGTTGAATATATATATATATATATATTTATATATATATATATATATATATATATATATATATATATATATATGTTATATACGAAAAAACGCTTATGTTTAAGTAATATTACGCAATGTCAAACATCAGATAACGATTTCCGTATTTTCATGAGAACGATGCTACGTTGCGTTTTTATAAAATAAACACATTAAGTAACACAAATATTATGTTACAGAAAAATAATGATTTCTGCACTTTCATGGGAGCGACTCTACATCGAATTCTCCATGAAAATAAACGCTGACGTTGATTTAACAAATTCTATAAATTCTTTGACTTTATGTAAAATAGTTAGTTACAATTATAATTTCAACCTATTAATTCTTTTTTATATAACATAAAACTGTGTAACTCAATAAAAATTGTTTTTAAAAAGTTTAACGTGAATTTGTGAATATAACAGTGGCGCAGTTAGTAGGATTCCTAAACACATTTAGAACAAGGATTGCCTAACTAAGTGTGGTGGTTCCTAAACCTTTAAGGAATTTTCAAGTACCAGCTCCAGATCTTCAAGAAGCAGACGGTCTCTCCGGCACCAGGAACACGCAAACTGCTAACAAGGTGTAGCAAAGCTCACGGATAAGGATTTCAGCTGCCAAGGAAGGAATGAAAATATTTACGTGAGAATCATCTCGTTTTATTTTTATTTAATATTTTGCAATTTATTTTTTATTTTTACCAAGTTCTATTGTCATAATTCACTTTTATTTTGAATACAATCATTTTAAAATAAAGCAAAATGCCTGAAACACGTAGTGCAACAAACGCTAATGCCAATGCTAATACTCCAGTTGCTCAAACCGATCAAGCGTCGAATCTAGAACCTTACAGATTATCCGAAATATTTTCAATAATTCCGGAATATGACGGTAATCAAATTTTCTTAAATACTTTTATAAATGCTTGTAAAACAGCTTACAGAATGGCCGGCAACGACCAAAAAGTACGTTTAACTCTTCATATTAAAAACAAACTTAAAGGAAGAGCCGCTGAATTAGTTAATTCACGCGACCCTTCAAATTGGGAAGAAATTATAACATTATTAAATACTCACTTTGGAGATTCTCGAGACTTAAATTCGTTGATTCAAGACCTTCAAAGAATGAAACAACTACCAAACGAATTGCCTTTAATTTTTGTTTTGAGATTACAAACTCTGGAAGCAAAAATGTATTCAGCTATAAGTAAACAACAGCATTTAACAACAGATCAAAAAGTAGCACAAACACGTCTCATAGAATCATTAACTTTAAATACTTTATTAACCGGTCTAGATCCAAAAATCGGTCAAATTGTTAGAGCTAGTAATCCAATAAGTGTTTTATCAGCTATTTCACGAATCAGAAGAGAACTTCAATTAACTTACTATGAAAACAACAAACCTCAGACTAATCGTAATACAAATAATATACCTACTCGTAGATTTAGCCAAAATTCACCAAAACAATGCAATTTTTGTCATAGAATAGGACATACTATAAATGAGTGTTTCACACGTCAAAGACAATCTCAAAATTTAGCTCAGGGTTCCTTTAGACCAAATCAAACTCCTAATTCACATAACCAAATAGGCCAAAATTTTCAACAAAGGTCACAATTTCAAAATAACCAACAAAATCAAAATCGCCCATCTGTAATTAGACCAAATCCAAGTTTTAGATCTCAAGGACCACCGGGAAATCGACCCAACACAAATTTTAATCAACAAAGAACTTTTCATCTCAATCGAAATCGTGATTTCAACAAACACTCTCATAACAGTTATGACTATTATACAGATGATAGTCAAAATTATTATGAAAATCAAGAACAATACTCCGATAATTCACTTGATTATCAAGAATATTACCAAGAAATTAACCCCAGTGCTCCTGACTATTATACTGTTAATAGTGAAATAGAGGAATACTATTATACTGCTGATAGTGATCCTAACTCTGATAATGGTGTACCAGTTTGCAATACGAATGAAGACGAAACTTTCGATTATAGCCATATCGAACAAGACAATTTTAATTATAATAATGAAAATGTTTATAACTTTGATTCTGATAACCTCCTAAATACAAATTATGATTATTATCAGGATTTTCGACAAGGCCCTTTACAAACGAAGCCCCCAGATCCGCTAAGCGACCAAACTTCAAATTTGTCGATCCCAGACCTCAGTTCACAAATTCAAACCATGAGTTTGAATAGTCCAGAATCGGACTGCCTCGAACAGATGTTCATGTAAAAAATACCTTACCGGTAAATTCTAAAAACTTATACTATATTAAAGACAGAACAAACACTTATAAAATTCTAATTGATACAGGTGCTGGATTATCAATTTTCAAACCCAAAACTTGCAAAAATTATAGAAATCGATCCCCTGAAAATGTAATTATTCAAGGTATAACGAACCAAAAAATAAGAGTTAACGAATCAACCCTTATTCCATTTAAACCTAACGATCCACACAGAGTATCCATTTGTAATTTAGATATTGATTTTGATGGATTATTAGGCATGGATTTTTTAGAACATTATAATTGTATAGTTGATCTAAAAAATAAACAACTTATTACTGATTTCAAAATTGTACCATTATTTAAAGTAACAGATAATGAAACTACCAATATTTCAATCGAAAACCAATTTCCACAAATTTACAAAAATACAATTTCCATTGAACCTAGGACTGAACGAATATTTAAACTAAAATGCGATTTAGTTAATACTGATGCTATACTGGTAGGTCAAGATGTAGAGAAAGTTAAACTACCAAACGCATTAGTTACAATAAATGAAATAGGAGAATTTTTTGTTTCAGTATTAAATGTCAATTGTATACCTAAAACTGTAACATTTTCAAAACTTAACTTAGAACCATATGAAATAAATACTGTAAATAATATTCAACTAACTACCCAAGAAATGTGCACCGATAGAACATCGGAATTAAAAAATCAACTAAGACTCGATCATCTTAATGAAGAAGAACGAGACTTAATTTCCCAACTTTGTCATGATTTTTCTGACATTTTTTATTTAGAAGGAGACATACTTACTTTCACCAACGAAATAAAACATTCCATAGATACGCAAAATTCTAAGCCCACTTATGTAAAATCATATCGCTATCCCCAAATTCATAAACAAGAGGTGAAAGATCAGATCAAGAAAATGCTTTCACAAAACATTATACAACCCAGCAATTCTCCATGGCCGTCGCCCGTGTGGATTGTGCCCAAGAAGCTCGACGCATCAGGTAAACAAAAATGGCGTGTTGTCGTAGACTACAGAAAACTCAATGAGGTTACTGTAGACGACAAATACCCGTTACCAAACATTGGAGATTTATTGGACCAGCTTGGTAAGTGTCAATATTTCACGACACTAGATCTTGCATCAGGCTTTCATCAAATTGAAATAATGCCTGAAGATATACCAAAGACCGCCTTCACAGTTGAAAACGGACATTTCGAATTCCTCAGAATGCCGTACGGTCTAAAAAAGGCACCTTCAACATTCCAGATGGTCATGGACAATGTCCTTGCTGGAATTCAAAACAAGCGATGTCTTGTCTATATGGACGACATCATCGTCTATTCACCGACAATTCAAGAACATATTACCCGCTTAACAGAAGTATTAAAGAGATTTCAAAAAGCTAACTTAAAACTTCAGCCAGACAAGTGCGAATTCTTGAGAAAAGAAGTCGCCTACCTTGGACATTTAATCACGGAAGGAGGCGTTAAGCCGTTTCCGGCAAAAATTGAATGCGTCCAAAAATTCCCTCAACCTACGAACCAAAAGGAAATAAAATCCTTTTTGGGACTCGCTGGTTACTACAGAAGATTTATACCGAACTTTGCTAAAGTTTCCAAACCAATGACAAAACTTTTACAAAAGGATGTTCCATTTAATTTTGACTCCGAATGTCAAAAGTCATTCCAAGAATTAAAAAATACTCTTACTTCTACTCCGATATTGATATACCCAAACTTTGAAGAACGATTTCTTTTAACTACCGATGCTAGCGCATTTGCAATCGGTGCAGTTTTGTCACAAGGCCCAATAGATAAGGATTTACCGATAGCCTATGCGTCCAGGACATTGTGCAAAGCAGAAACCAAATACTCTACGATAGAGAGAGAACTTTTGGCAATTGTGTGGGCAGTTAAACACTTTAGATCCTATTTATATGGCCGAAAATTTACCCTTATAACTGACCACCGTCCACTTACTTGGTTATTCTCTATAAAAGACCCCGGTAGTCGTCTAGCACGATGGCGCCTCAAATTAGAGGAATACGACTATCAAATTGAATTCAAATCTGGCAAATCCAATAAAAATGCCGATGCCCTTTCTCGAATAAAAATTAACCACATAAATGACTTTGATTCATTTTGTTCAAAATTAGGAAACTTTAAATATTTACCTTACCCAATTTATCCCGCTCTTGAAGATGCAGGGCCATCCCAACAAACTGAAAATAAACCTGAAATTGACTGGGATGCCGCTGCAGAAGAATTTTTGTCTTTTGAGGAACTTTATAAAACAAAATCACTGATTGACTATTCTAAAATAGAATATTCCAATAATCATCTACTAGACAAACAAAATAAAAACATTTTAACCTTTTTTCAACAAAACAATTTATAAGATTTCCATGAAAAAATAATTGAGGATATATTTGAGGAAAACCCCGACTTTTCTTATGCAAAAATTAATGTACTTAGCAGTAAAACTGTCAAAAATAGAAAATACCTTATTATTGCTATACCATGGGATCCAGACAGTATTAATGAATACTTATTTGCTGCAATTTACAGAAATCGAGATTTATTTAAACCTTCAGAAAAATATTTTATCGAAAATAATCCTGACCTACCAATACTAGAAACACTATCATTTCTACTTTCGGAAGTTGAAGTAAAATTCACTATTTGTCAAAATATTACTAAAGAGCCAGAACAAAATCAAATACCTATCATCTTAGATCAATTCCATAATGGCAAAAGCCACCTTCACCGCGGAATTAATGAAACTATTAGGCGAATACGACAAAAATATAATTGGGCCGGCCTCAATCGAGATGTCGAAAATTATATTAAGTCATGCCGGGCATGCCAAGAGACAAAAATATGTCGCAAAAATTTGGACAGTCCCCTCGTTATAACTGAAACGCCTAAAACACCTTTTGATCGTATTAATATTGATATTTTAGAGGTACCTCAAAAGAATTACGCTCTTACAATAAGAGACGAGCTTACAAAATTTTCTCAAGCATATCCGCTTGAAGATAAAAGTGCCAAATCCGTTGTCACTTCATTATTAGCTTATTTTCAGCATTTTGGTGTACCACTTCGCATTCATTGCGATGCCGGTCGCGAATTCAATAATGCGTTAATGAAAGACCTTTGTAATATGTTCGATATTAAGTTAACATATTCAAGTGTCGGTCATCCGCAAAGTAACGGATCTCTAGAAAGATTACATGCTACTCTGTTAGAAATGATTCGATTACATTTAGCAGACCACCCCAATGAACACCCCTTCAGTATTTTACCATTTGCTATTATCGCTTATAATAACTCTATAAACAAAACACACGGATTCACACTATAGGAACTTGTATTTGGACACACGTCCAGTAGACCTCCCGAAAAATTATACAATGAACAAGAATTAATTACTAAATATATTAGAGATCTAAATAACCGCATATCCTATTATTATAAAATAGCGAGAGAAAAAACCATAAAGCAAAAAGAAAGAGCTAAAGACCGATTTGACAAACATGTCTCCGAAAACAAACCAAATTATGAAGTAGGTGACAAAGTTTACGTAAAAGAAACTCAAATAAAAAACAAGTTAGAAAATAAGTTTAATGGCCCTTTTGAAATACTAGAGATACACAGAAATTCCGCAACAGTATTAAATTTAGAAACAAATAACAAATCAAAAATAAATTTCCATCTTATGAAACCCTATGTTGAAAATTAACTTATTTTCAGGTTTCTGCTGCTGATCGGAACAGCAACATGTCAATATAAAATCGAACCCATAAACAATACAGTTGGAATCTACTACCACGACGAAACCAAAATAATGGTTTCAAACGACGAATGGACTTTATTAGTGCATAAAAATATATCAGCTTTTAAACAAACTTTTGAAAGAAATAATAGAATTCTTGACACAATTCAAAATACCTTTACTTCAAACTACTCCAGTATGAAGTCCTTCCGATCCGAAGTAAAATCACATTTGGCATTATTGCAACAAATTACAAAATCTATTGGCCATAAATTTAGTGAAATATCTTTCGATGTTAAAAGACAAAAACGAGGGTTAATTAATGGTATTGGCACCATATTTAAATCAATAACCGGACATCTCGATGCGTCTGACGGTGAATATTATATGGACTGCATTAATAAATTAGAAACTGATCAAAACCAGATAGAAAACTTATTAAAAAATCAAATGTCAATCACAAGCTCAGTCATAACAAATCTCAACAGTACCATAGGACAATTAAAATTGAATGAGAAAATATTTAATTCAGATATAGAAAAAATTGAAACCACCATTCGACAATCAACAAACGAAATTGCGCTTATCGAAGACAAATTAAATTTCTTTGAAATTTGCGAACAACTAATGGAGAGTTATTCCTATCTTGAAAATACTATTAATGATATTCTAAACTCTATCACTTTTGCACAGCTTCAAATAATTCATACTTCTATTATTGAACCAGAAAATTTGATCACTGCTCTTAAGAAAATATCAGAAAATACAGTAAGGAAAGGTTTACCGCTACCAATAAAATATTCTGAAATTTCACAGTATTTGGAAATAATCTATCTCGAAGCATATCAAACAAATTCAGATCTTGTTTTCGTTCTTAAAATACCTTTGATTGAACCACAAGTATTTACTTTATTCCACTTATACCCAATACCAATTTATGATAATAGAACTGGATTTCACCATATTTTATCATTTTCACAAAAATATTTAGCGCGAGATGATGATTCTTTATCCTACATTCCAATCCACGATTTACAAAAGTGTAAACAGTTATCTACGCATCAAAAGTTGTGTCGCGATGTTTACGCGTACCCTATAGACGATAACACGATATGTGAAGCACGTTTGTTAAGACAATATAAGACATTTCCTGTGAATTGTAAAAGTGCGGTAGTCAACGGACAAGGTTATAATGTGCAAAAACTCGAAGAAAACGTGTGGCTAGTGTCGATTGCCGAACCGGTACACGTGACCATAAGTCTTCCAGACACAAAAACGAAAACATTAACCGTAAATGAAAATTCTATTTTACAGCTATACTCAGGATGTTCCACTTTTGTTGGCATTACTAAAATACAAGCTAGTACCAGAAAAACTATAAACATTCCTCATGTACTTTATCCCGTAATGGTTGATCACAACTGCTGTCTAGACATTCCAAACTAAGTAGAAGTACCCAAAATAGAACCACTAGATCTTAATAACATTAACTTGAATGATCTACAAGTGACAAAACACGAACTAGACCAATACTCAAAAAGTTTGGATGAACTCATAAACAAACCGTTGTTGAGAAAAATATTTCGTGGTTCACATATACTACGATCTCACTCATCGTTGCCTTGATCGTCCTCTACACCTGTTATAAGTGTAGAGATATTAAATTCAACAAATCGCCAGGAAAGCCTGTTCCGGAACAACCAAATGATGTTTTTATCAAAATTCATAACATTCTGCCAAAAAGAAGACCCAAACTTGACACTGAAGCCTCTGAGGAAGTGGAAATCGAAAATTGACAATTTCATGGTTTAATGTATACCTTTATATTTTTATTTTTTGTATTTTGCGTATTTTCCTTTTAATCTTGAAATCTCTGTATATATTGTATTGTCTATTTAATATTTTATGTATTTTGGTTTTTATTCTCAAAATTGTTGTTTATTAAACAACAATTTTAATTAAGGGGGGAGTTGTTATATACGAAAAAACGCTTATGTTTAAGTAATATTACGCAATGTCAAACATCAGATTACGATTTCCGTATTTTCATGAGAACGATGCTACGTTGCGTTTTTATAAAATAAACACATTAAGTAACACAAATATTATGTTACAGAAAAATAATGATTTCTGCACTTTCATGGGAGCGACGCTACATCGAATTCTCCATGAAAATAAACGCTGACGTTGATTTAACAAATTCTATAAATTCTTTGACTTTATGTAAAATAGTTAGCTACAATTATTATTTCAACCTAATAATTCTTTTTTATATAACATAAAACTGTGTAACTCAATAAAAATTGTTTTTAAAAAGTTTAACGTGAATTTGTGAATATAACATATATATATATATATATATATATATATATATATATATATATATATATATATATATATTATTGAGATTGTTTGTACGTGAGGAATTTTTATTATTGTTATGGTATTAATTTAATATGTTTAATTTTAGTGTAGCTAGCTCATTATCAGAAATAAATAATTTTAACTCTTTATCTCCAACACTTTATATATGAATCATTCAAATAACTTTTACTATATTTTATTTTATATTATTTGGTGCGCCTATGGATAGAAAATTTCAATATAGCAATCGATTCCAAATCTCACAGTAAGAATAGTTGATTAGAAGTATTCAGTAGAATAATCGATTCCAAATGTCACTCATATCAGTTGAAGTAATATATACATGCAAACAATGATTCCATGAATACATTTATTACTACACATATATCATATGAGTCAAGAAATATGTTTTATCAATTTAAACAAAGTGATGAAATATCTTATATGCTAATATAAAATTATTAAGTCGAAAAATGAAAATTGTTCAATAGAAATGGTAAGTACTTAAGTTTCTGTTATCAGTTTTACCAGAACCTTTTTTTTAATTTTAATAGTTTCAGATTCTATTTGTTTTGACTTTTACCATAGATGTACATCTCTAACCCAAATGCTGGTACCAACAAAGATAAATTAAACACTAACCTGATTCACAATCCACTCATCTTCCTTTCTTGAAGAGTTGTCTTCCCAAAAACAAGCTGTGTACAGGTCCGCCGACCTTATAATGCTTCTGCACAGGATTTCTTATTTCAGGAAACAAATATTTGTGATTTCTATTAGTTTCTAGCTTCTTAGATTTAATTGCTCTATAATGTTTATTTCAGGAACTTTCCATAAAGTAACATCTCCAATTGAATTGATTAAATTTTATATATTCATTTTATTCTGACATCACCTCCAATAACTTGTATGCCTTTTTGCATCTATTGTATGTAGCTTCTTATATCTTTACTTGTTTTAAAGAAGTTTGTTAGCTACTTCTAATATAAATTGTGGACCTTTTTTGTACAAATTTCTTAGTTTTTATCTAAATTTCTTATAATTTTATCTCCAATACTCTATTTCATCTAAGCATCTCAAAATTCTTTTTCAACAACCACCCTCCACTTTTTTCCGTTGCTATCCAAATTCATATCTGTCCTGATTTCAGATTCAACTCCTAATTCTTACGTTTAAATATTTGATAAAGTGTCTGTATCTAAAATCACTTATATTTCTAAATGTAATTATTATTATTGTTTTACATAAACTATCCTTTATTTCTATATTCTAATTCCTAAGTAATATCGTTATTTATTTAACAACAACAAAATTCATATATTTCTTGACTTAAAATAAATATAAAGTTCTATGGATTCTGCTTCTTTTTCCATTTAAAACATTATTCCAGTCCATTGATATTTTTTTGACATCTACGTCAGACATTTAACCAAACAAATCTGAGTGTTGAATCATAAAATTTACTTATTATTTGTTTACTAATACTAATGTTCAATTGATATTTCAGAATATGGATTACTTGACTCTCTTATTTAAGGAATTTTGATTCATAATGTGGTATTTATTCACAAATCATTGCATAAATGATTCCTAAATAAGTTGTATTTGAAGGTAAGTCCTTTCCTTTTTTGTTCAAATTTCTTGTTAACAATTGCATAAATATTGTATTCTATTATACACAGATTACTTTATCGATAAATTCACTTGACACCATACAGTTAGACACTTTAAACTTTAGTATATTTGTGAAAGTGAGATTTACAAATATACCTCT
The DNA here is from genome assembly GCA_963921935.1 of Galeruca laticollis. NCBI lineage: Eukaryota > Metazoa > Arthropoda > Insecta > Coleoptera > Chrysomelidae > Galeruca > Galeruca laticollis. Next base: position 113,611,741 of record OY998180.1, read on the forward strand.
ATCTGAGCAATGAAAAAAACTATATCTTTCATATTTCCCTATTTACTCTTTCATTTTATATTATTTTGAATTCATTATTATTATTATTATTTATTTACAATTCGTCATCGTTTTTTTTTTAGTAAATGATTTTGAATTATTGATCTTATCCATCGTATCTCTTCATATTGGTGCTTTATATAGTATAGTATAATTCATTAATCTGGCATGTTTACATATTTATCTTTCTTCGTTAAAACTAATGGATTTATATTCTATATACAAGTTTTCCTTATAATTCCTCCTTTCAGTAATTTTCATACTTCTAACATTATCTCCCATTTTATTACATAATGGATACATTATTTGACTCAAAATATTCTATTCCTTTTACTTTCATTCCATACATATAATTTTTGTACTCTCTCAATTCCCTCGATTCTATTTTCTCATTCCTATTAATTCAATTATTTAGAATTATATAATATTTATCCTCATAATCTATAATTCCACTCAATTCCCCTTCTTCATAATAATAATTATTTTATTTATTTTTAATATTATTTTTTCCATTATACTTAACATTAACCTTTTTTCTTCTTCTTCCAGCATGTCTTTATCTTCAAAGTCTATCCATCATCCATTCAATTTCACTTTCTATTCATAATATTATTACATTCTATCTGCTTTGGTAATACGATTAGTTGTATCTCTATCACTGCCATATATATATTTCATTAACCTCTTTATATTTCTATTATTTTTGCAGCTAATTATGTTACTTCAAATACTTTTTATCATTTACTATATTCATGTTTTATTTTATTTCAATTGTTGTCTTTATAATCCCTAATATCCATCTGTTCTAAATATATATTTACACATCTACTACGCTATCTATTTCAACTATATTTTCAGAATTTCCCATACTTTTAATTTTAACACCATTTTATTTCCTCTTGTACCAACATAAGTTACTTCAGTTTATTTTCTGTTTTCTTAAGTTTGTTTCAATATATATATATATATATATATATATATATATATATATATATATATATATATATATATATATATATATATATATATATATATATATATATATATATATATATAAAGCAGATGTAGCAATATCGCGTGATTTGTAAACAACAACAGCAACGAGATTCATGGGTAATTCACGCAAAAAGAAAAAGGGCTACTGAAACAGAGTGGTAACCGCGGACATGCATGTTTCTGGCTCATTTGCCGTCTTCAGCACGGTATAACCAAATAAGGATGTTAAATTTGGGAGCAAAGATGTTAATCGAAACATGGGAAAACACAGACAACGGATTTCAACAGAGAAACCAAATGCTCATTTGTGTCTTCAATTGGAAGATCCCGAGTTTTCGGGACACCATCCAAGGTCAACACGCAGGCGCATATAGCCCCACTGCCTGAACCTTCCGACCCATAGTAAACAACAAAGAAGATGTAGGAATATCGCGTGATATGTAAACAACAACAGCTTTGCATGGGAAACCTTTGCGGTAGTTGGCCAGCTAAGTCACCAGAATTGAGTAAGATGAATTTCTTTAAGTGGGGTAATATTGAAAATATTGTGTATGCTACACCCCCAACATCTCCAGACGATACGAAATTTAGATTTTTTAATGCCTTCGGATCTATAACACCAAATATGTTAAATAATGTAAATAAATCGTATGAATCTAGAATCATGCATTACAAGTGGGGCATATTAATTAACAACTACACTGGTTTCTTTTACAATAACTTTCCAATATGATGAGTTTAAAAATTTAGAGAGAACTGCAAACCTTTTTAACCCTCAAATTCCTATGCCTATGCCTATGCGGGGTCCCATTTTAGTATGCTGCGGCGCGTTGTAGCTATAGTGTCTAGTATCAGAACGTATAGGTAAGTGGGGTCCCGTTGCGACCCCGATTCGGCATTAAGGAGTGCAAAAAAATTGCTTTGATAAATAGTATTTTCTTTAAGTTTTCAGTGAGAATGAACCGTTGGAACTAAATCAGACCACTTACAGGGGCTGAACTTGAAGAAATAATAAATAATCAAGTGTTAGAGGATGAAATGGGGTATGAAAGCGAAGAAGAATCAGACAAGGAGGACGATCAAGATTTTATGAAGGAGGATGTGTCCAAAACAGAGGATTATCTAGAAATACAAAGTTAAGTGGAGTCGGACGCAGAACCTACCGAACCTACGGAGCCCCAAGAAGATTGCAGTGGCCCAATATATACAGCGAAATCGGGTTTGCAGTGGAATAGTGGGCCTTTTGTGAAAAAAAAAGACTCAAAAAAACATTATAAATGCGCGTCCAGGAATGACAAATTACAGTAAAAATTCTATAACGTTCTTAGATTTCTTTAACCTATTTTTGACGATGGAAATGAAGGATATCATTTGTCGTCATACTAATGAAGAAGCTACTAGATATTTTGATGAGTGGAATATCAAAAATCCAAGCAATAAAAAGGAATGGCTGGTTCTTGAAAAGGATGAACTTGATAGTTTTTTGGGAGTACTTCTTAAAGCGAGTACACTCAGATGTAGAAAGAAATCTACTCGAGAAATGAGGTCTACTAATACCTCCATACGTCGATCATTTTTTACAGATGCTTTACCGCGGGACAGGATTGAGCAAATATCAAAATTTTTACCATTCGACGACAAATCTACAAGAGCTGAGGGAAAGGATCAAGACAAGTTAGCAGCAATAAAAGATATTTGGGATATGTTTGCTGAAAATTGTAAAAAGTCATTTGAACCATATGAACATGTTACCATTGATGAGCAGTTGGTGTGTTTCGGAGGAAATGCCCATTTAGGCAATATATTAAATCAAAACCTGGACAATACGGTATAAAAATTTGGGCAACCGCTGATGTTGAAACGTCATATTTATACAACCTTCAACTTTATACTGGAAAATCTCGCGGAGGTATAACAGAAAAGAATCAAGGATTTCGTGTCGTATCAGATTTGGTAGTACTCTACCATGAGAGCTGGTGAGGAATAACGACCGATAACTTTTTCTCATGTCACATTACTTGGAACTGTTCGTAAAAATAAGCCAGACACGCCAACACGACTAAAACTATCATTCAGGCCTATAGAATCATCTATGTTTGCATTTAAGAAAGACCTAACGATGGTCTCGTACATTCCCAAAAAGAATGGGATGGTACATGTAATATCAAGTCAACATGATGATGATAACATTTTTCAAAACATCAAAAATAAACCATATATGATTTTGAATTACAATGCAACTAAGGGTGGCATTGACAATGCTGATAAGCTTATCAGCGAGTATTCGTGTAGGAGAAAAACAGCTCGATGGCCATATAGGCTATTTATGAACATGGTAGATATTTGTGCCTCAAAGTCTTCTATTTTGTTCATTGAGAAAAATCCTGATTGGCATAAAAAAATCACCCGCGACGACAATTGTTTCTTTTGCAATTGCGAGATGATCTTGCTCGTATCAATATGGAGAGAAGGTCCCAATACAAAAACCACAAGGTACAAATAAAATCGGCTTTATGGGATTGTGGACTAATTGTAGAAGATCAACATATTCCTCAAGCACTAACTCCTGGTAAAAAACGTGCTAGATGCTATCTGTACTCTCGAAAAAATGATAAGAAAGTGAACAAAACGTGCGGTCTTTGTCAGAAGTTTGTATGCGAAGTCCATAGAAAAAATGAACAAACAATTATATGTTCCACTTGTATCTCAAACTAAAATATTAACAGGCATAATTTTGTATGCATATAATATAATAATTTTGCATCTTTTAACCATTGTTTTTGCCATGGAGTGACATTTTGTTTTGTCTAGATTAGTTATTAGATTTTTCTATGTATACCAATTTTTTATTATTTTAGGTATTTTATTTTCATCCTTTAAAAATGTTTTAGAGTGTATCATTTTTTAGAAATTTACAAAAATTCATATATTTATCTGGGGTCTCTGAAAGACCCCGTACCGGTATGTAGGTTGATTTGTAGGTCATAGGCATTTAAGGGTTAAATCGATGTACCATCATATTTATGAAAATAGTAAATTACACGGAAACTATAACGCCTAAGCAGGTATACATACCCTTATACCATTCGAAAGAGGATATTTTCTGAACATGGTGATTTATTAATTCGTTTAAAATAAGCCCCATATTACAAATTGAATGATCGTGTGATGAATCTATAAATTCTGAACACCCTGTACAGAGATGTTTACTACTCATCATGGAATACATTCAACGAATGCCCAACTATTTTGACGTTAGAGTGAATTTGTTAGATTAATTAGGTAAGGATTCTTTTTTAAACTTCACATTTTAAAAAAAGTCAGAATAACTCCAAACACTTTGTACTTAGGTAAAAGCAACCCTCATGAACGTATACTTTATCTTTTAGAGGCAATCAGAAAATGCAATAAAATATGAGGCGTTCGATAAGAAACAATATAACTTTATTATTCCACAAATTTGCAGGACATTCTGTATATTTCAATATCATTTTAAATGTAGCCTTTATCAACGTACAAACTACTAAAGTGACAAACATAAAACTTTTACCGCTTTGCTATTTACCTCCATCTCGTTGTTAGTGATTCACCCTGTATACTTAATCTCAATATTAACACCAATGAAATTTGTTTTTTTATCTCGTGATATGATTTGATGGACAATATTTTCAGTTAATCCTCGATCAGTATAAACAAGTTATCGGAAAAAAGATTATTAGGTAATCAAGAAAACATTTCGATGCGAACAAAGGAAACATCCCAAAAAACAGATAAAATTATAGTTTGATGTATTCTTCCATACTGTCATGAACGATCCAATAGAAAACTGTATTTAGTTTTTCTAGAAGAAATTTTACATATTATCATGAAAAATCGCCGATAATTCGAAAATGGCACCTGCTTGGCCACGAATTTTTCACAGAACGCCCACTCTGAAAAATAACAACAATTGCTGAACTTAACTCAAATAAGGTTATTCATTCGGCAATTTTTCGGTACGAAAATACCGCATTAACTCCACATTATGTAACAAATTTTTCTGCCATGTGTCGAGCAAGATATACGGAATACAAGTGAGATTGATCTCTAGGGGAAAATGGAAAACCGATTCAAATTGGTATAGTACGTCAATTTCGTGTAAATATGATAAATTTGTTTCCATAAAATCTATAATACCGGGTGGTCAAAATAAAATCAAAATCTAGAATCGCAGGAAGAGAAAAGCAGGTGGTGAAGATGGAATACCATCAGCATTTATGAAGAAGAATTTGGATGTGAAAAATTGACAAAGAAATATGTCAAAAAACAGATAGATGCCGAGGGAAAATAATTTAATAATACCTACATTTAAAGAAGGGGAACAAATTCTATGCGAAAGTTATTAAACAATATGTTTGGCATAAATTACAACTTAATATAAAGAGAAAGGGGAAGATAGGTAGCTGGTAATCATTGATTTGAAATCTACCTCTGACACGGTGGTTATAAAAGAATTACGGACAATACTAGAGGAAATGGAAATACCTAGAGATCAATTACAGGCTATTAAAAGCACAAATAAGGGCTAGAATACAAATTGCAGGGTTGACATCAAAGGAGTTTATAATGGCCAGAGTAATATAGCAAGAGGACACTTTAAGCCCGATACTAGTCAAGATCATAAAACATCTCAGTACAATATATGGATAAAGAAATATTGAGCCTGTATAAATGAGTAGTCGACGATGTGGTTTCAACTGCGAATTCTTATAACACAATTCAAAAGCTAATCAGCGTCTGGTCTACAAGGATTCTGATATCTTTGCTTACTATTTTTAATTTGGTAAAATTCCGATAAAATGCTATTTCTCTTCCCAGAGAATATTCTGGATTTCAAATATATTTGAGAATTTTTGGCTGCAGAACTGGATTCTTTTTGGTTTGTTGTTAATGATGTAGTGAATGAACTTGTGTGAAATTAACCTTGTCACTGTTTAGACTACGAGATGAACTAAGGTTATACAAATTATCCAAAAGTCACCCACAGTTATGGAATATTGATTAACATAAACAATTCTTATGATCTAACGTAAACAGTTCAAACATACATGTTGTTACGATATTTCAGAATGTAATATTTAATTGGTGGCACAACACACTAGAGCATTGTACTATCTGTGTACTTGACTGAAAGTTATACGAGTACAAGCAATGTACATGTTGTATTAATTGTTAGAATAACTTATTCTTCATAATGTAAGTCAGTTAATGTAACTGTTATCTAGTTTGTATGTAGTTATAATAAATACCAGTGATGTATGCTACTCGATGGTTTGATTCCTCCCGCAGCTCAAATTTTGGGTAAGTCTTAAGCAGCATGACATCCCGATACATTAGAATGGAATGGACCGTTTGCCTGGACATTAAAAGAAATTATTTTTCTTGATTTATGTTTCTGCTTTTTATATTTTTGTCTTGTAACCGGCTCTGTTATACGATGGGGATGTTTTCTTAGTGGGTCTTTCCGCCAGTGTTGTTTTGTGTGTGGGTGTGCGTGAGGGTGGGTATGTGTGTGTTGGAGGTTCTCGTTGGAATGCATCCTGGGAAATTGAATTGTGATTGAAATGGATACACGGTTACGTCTGTATTAGTCCCTTTCGTCGGACATTCAGCTAGCGAACGAGTTCACCAGGTAATAGGGAACCCGCAGAAAACCTGCAACGCCGGTAGGTGGAGCTGCTTCACCGTATTGAATTGTCCGGATAAGATAATGGAAAGAGTTAATGAAAAGGGAAGAAAAATAGACATAATTATAAGATACAAAAAGCTAGAACTAGATATAAGATTCGTTTCCTCTGCGGAGCTGGGATTGGATGGTTTTGATTGGCGTGTTCCTATTTTGCGGCGCATGCGTGGAAGGTTGAGTAAAGAGTGATTGGAAAATTTCGTGGTTATTCGATGACCGAGTTTATTAGAGGTCAATTGGACGATAGTGCAGCGTGTTGGTTATAAGAGATCTGGAAGGGTTGTATAAAAAACTGTCTCGATGAGATTAGATTAAATTTTAACGGGGTTACAGTGCACTGAAACCAAAGGTTTATTGTGCCCCCAAATCAGAGCTGTTACCGCTACTACCAAAGCTCGCCTTCCAGTTCAAAGGTTCTAATGAACTCTAGTATTTGGAACGGCTTCAACGAAGTTAGGTCCCTACTCTTACAAGTTTCTTGTTCGAAGTATTTCTTGGTTGGCTTGCAATGGGGAGGCATTCTAGAACTAGGTGATCCGGAGTTTCATCCTCCTCCCCACAGAATCTACACTCGTCAATCTCTACTAGACCTATTCTCATTAAGTGCTTCCTAAGGCGGCAGTGTCCTGTAAGAAAGCCCGTGAGGAGATGTAGCTTGTCTTTACTAAAGTCCAAATATTTTTTGGATCTAGCAGTGTCAAAGTGTCATAGGAACTTTTTGAAATGTTACAACCCATGAAAGCACCGCCAGAGTGCTCCTCTTTCGGTTTCCTCTTTCTTCCAAAACGCTTTCTTGTAGGAGCATTTTGCTATACCGCAGAAAGGCTCCAGGCCAATAGAGGGTATTTGTGCTCCTTTCCTGGCAAGTGTATTGACCTCTTTATTTCCCGTGATTACCGAGTGACCAGGAACCCAGATTAGAGAGACCCTGTTATTCTTGCCTAATTCATCAAGTTTTCTACGGCACTCCCATGCCAACTCTGAGTCAATGACATAGGAGCTCAATTCTTTGATAGCTGCATGACTATCAGAATGGATCGATATGTCACATTTCTGGAAGTTTCTTTCTAGGTTCATTTCCATGCATCTTTCGATCGCAAGTATTTCTGCCTAAAAGACGCTCGGGAAGGGGCTTTACGATAATGAGTATCTGGTGCCAGGCCCGAATACTCCAGCGCCTGCTCCAATGGTGGTTTTTGAACCATCCGTATACCATCTAATGGTATTTTCTTTGAGAGTTTGGGTGGTGTATTCCCTTTCCTATTCTCTCCTCGTATTTAGCATCGTGGTGAAATTCTTTTCGATGCTTACTTTCATGATCATTAAGTCACTGGGAAGATCAGCTAATGAGATGTATCTTGTCAGAGAGGACTAAGCTCCCTAATTTTTAATACCCTCGTTGCCTGAACCTTCCTTAGATATTCTAAGAATTGCCTCTTGGGCAGATCTTTCTATCACCAGATATAGAAGTGTGAGATCTGTAATGATCTCAAGTGCCCTGGTTGGACACGTTCTCATAGCTCCAGTGATGCACTCACAGGCAAGCCTTTGAACTTTGTCGAGGGCCTTCCTCGTACTGTACTGACTTGCTTTTGTGTGCCAAACTATTGCCCCATACGTAATTGCTGGTCTCACAATCATGGCGTATATCCATCGCAGTATTTTCGGGTTACAGCCCCACCTCTTACCAGCTAGATTTCTGCACGTCATCAAAGCTCTTATTGCTTTACTAGCAGTTATTTCAACATACTCATTCCAGAGAAGCTTACTGTCTAGGGTTATCCCATACATTCGAAGCCAAGCTCCGTTAGCCTGTAGAGCAACTCATTTACTACTAGGCTCCATAGAAGGGGAGATATCACTCCCCCTTGAGGTGTCCCCCGAGTGACTTTAACTGAGGTGGTTTGATTTCCCACCTGTGTCTCAGCTATCCTCGTTGTCAACAACTCATACATCCATTTTACAATGGTTTCATTCACTCCTCGCCTTTTTAGTGCTTCTTTGACAGACACATGAGTTGTGTTGTCAAAGGCCCTTGATATATCCAGGAATGCGCACATTGCGATTTCTTTGTTGTTCATAGTTCTCTGGATGACTTCGGTCAGCTGATACAGAGCCGTATCAGTTGATCGACTTGCTCTGTAGGCATGCTGACATTTATGAAGTGGTATATTCTCCAGATTCTCTGCTCTTATATAGTTATCCACTACTTTCTCCATCGATTTGAGTAGAAACGATGTTAGACAGATGGATCTAAAAGATCGGGGATCAGTCCCATTCTTTTTCCCTATTTTTAATATGAAGGTTACCCTTGCCCCTTGCCCTTCTCCTTTTTCTAGGTATTAGACCCACTGCTGGACTGCTTCTTGTGATCTTCAGCAGGTGAGGAGGAATCTCCTCTATCCCTAGCTGCAGGAGTGCTGGAAATATTCCATCCACTCCTGGTGATTTATATGGTTGAAAGGTACTTATTGCCCATTCCAACCGTTGTCTGGTAAATATTTTTTTAGTAATGTACCAATCTTCCTTGCGAGGTTTTTTGGTGTAATTCATTGCTATTGCAGTGCTTGTTGCTGGTTCACTACCTGGAAAGTGTGTTCTAAGAAGAAGAATCGACCGTTCCTCTTCACCCTCCGTGTGTGATCCGTCTGGATTTTTCAGTGACATTATGGGGTCAGCTCCCCCATTTGCCATGACCTTTTGTAATCTGGCCGCTGTGTGAGTGGAAGTGATCTTTTCGCAAAAGGCTTTAGAATTAAGCCTTCTGACCTTCCTAATTTCTTCGTCACGGTTGGCTCTATTAAAGAGCCGACGGACCTCTTTCCTGAGGTTTGACAGGTTCTCATTCCACCAAGGAGCATCCTATTCTGAACAAGCTTTTGGGAGTGAGCAACTGGAATGAAAAGCTTCCATTATTGCCTCACTGATTTGTTCGACTTTTTGTTCCAGGTCGTAGTGCGAGTGATTTATCCCATTTACTTCGACGTGTTCCAAATTGTCCTTCAGATTGGTCTTGTTAAGAGACCAATCAGTATTTCTAGGATTTCGGATTGTAGGAATTGAGGTGGTATTTCCCTCTATTCTAAATTCGATGATTCTATGGGTGGAAAGTGATGGCTCGCTGCTCACCATCCAATCCTTTACATTTTTCCTAGCAGTAACATTAACAATTGTTACGTCCAGGACCTCTTCTCTTGCTCTCGTGACAAAAGTGGGGATTGTCACCACGTTTAAGGTCTCAAGGTTATTTGCTAAGAGATATTCTAATAAATACTCACCTTTTGCGTTGTTATTGGTGCTTCCCCACACGGTATTGTGTGCGTTGGCATCACAACCAATTATAATTGGCAGCCGTCTGCTATTGCAGTGTCTCACTAGCTCTTGTACCTCTTCTGGCGATGTCATTGGCCCGTCTCCAGCGAAGTAGGCAGAGGCAATGACGATGTCTCGGTCGATACCCCCAATGTTGAAGTGAACCATGATTGGAACAAGGTCCCGTGACACGTATTCTGAAACACAAATAGATTTTATGTTATTTCTTATGATTACACAGGCACGCGGAGATACTTGCCTTTGATCATAAATCAATTTATAATCCCTACATGCCAAACCTTTGATTTGGCCTTCTTTGTTGATCCATGGTTCTTGGATCAGTACAATATCCAGTTGTAGTCTAGCGAACAAACTTGCAATCACGGCTGAAGCTTCCTTCGCGTGATGCAGGTTAATCTGAGCTACATTCTTGATCGTGAAGGTGAATTATTATGGATGAGAGAGGCCGATTTACTTAGCCTGTATTCATCCCCCTCCTTTCTCTCTCCCGGACACTCCTTGACCACCATGGCAGTATCTCCCTCGATAATCGAGCAGGTTTTTTGATCTCGAGTCAGACTCTCGACCCCCAGGCTGCTCTGCCACCAGTTTAATTCCACAACGGAAATGGATACCTGAGAAGTGGATTTCCTTCTCTTTGCTAAGGCATAGCTCTTCCACCAGAGTATCTTCCAGTGTGAAGAGCTGCTCTGCTTTCAGGATGACTCCAGGATAATCCTTGGGCATTATTCCCACCCTAAAAGCCTTCTCTGTTTTGACGGCTTCTGCGTAACCAGTGGCTTGCCCGGTTACCGTTACAGCTGTTTATGATTTCTTGCTTAGAGGCCGCAGCGGAGGAGTAATATGCTCCGGGCCTCTTTTAAGCTTTATCTTCCCTGTTGGTATTTTTAAGAATAATTCATACGCGCAGCTACAAAAAATGCGAAAGTCAGGTAGAAGACTGTCACTTTGGATTTCGGAATGCTTTGGGTACACGGGAAGCACTAACGATGCAGAGATATGAACGTGAATGTATTTTCATGTTTAATTGATTACAAAAAAGCGTTTGATTGCGTTAAGCATGACAGACTATTGGAAATTGTTCAAGCCACGGAAATAGATAAAGAAGAGATCATAATCTTTTCACAGTTGTACTGGCACCAGACAACAGACGTTAAAATTGAGCAATCAACATCAGAGGCTATTACATTAAAGAGGGGAGTAAGGTAAGGTGGTATCCTGTCACCACTTCTGTTTAATTTGTATTCTGAAACTATATTCAGAGAAGCGCTGCAAGGGGTCCAAAGAGGTATCAAAATCAAAGGAGTCGTTGTTAACAATCTGAGGTATGCCGACGACTGTGTTGTGCTGGCAGATAATCTGGCCGAGTTACAAGACTTAATGAACCGTATAGTATGCCATAGTGAACGGCATGGACTACTCATGAATGTGTCCAAAATTAAGCTTCTTGTTTTTTCAAAGACAAATATAATTGCCAATTTGCCCATTAACGATAATCAGGTAGAACAAGTAAATTCATTCAGATACCTGGGAACTATTATTAATAATCAGTGCGACCCCAAGATCGAAATAAAAGCACGAATTGAGCAGGCCCGAAAAACATTCATTAATATGAAGCAATTTTTCACGATACGCGAACTGAGTCTAGAACTTCGAATGCGCATGATCAGATGCTATATATTTTCAACCTTGTTATATGGCAGTAAAGGGTGGACTCTCGATGCGTCTACAGAGAAAAAGTTGGACGCATTTGAGATGTACCTATTCCGTCGTATGTTAAGAATATCGTGGGTGCAGAAAATCACCAACACGGAAGTCCTTGCGCGGATGAAAAAATCAAAAGAACTGATACAGATTGTTAAGGAGAGAAAGACGAGATATATAGGCCACATAATAAGAGGCGAAAGGTTGAGACTTATCATTGAAGGAAAAAGACGAGGAAAAAGATCAGTGGGAAGAATACAGAACTCATGGCTGAAAGACTTAAGAAGATGGTTTGGATGTACCTCAATTGACATCTGCAGAGCCGCTACATCTAGAATAATGATTGCCAATTGGATCGCCAACCTCCGACGGGAGACGGCGGATTAAGAGATGAAGATGTTTTATTATTTCTGGTATTTGTTTTTTAGTTGGTGGTGGTACACTATCTTCATTTTGTTCTTGAATGTTGGGCTCGTCTTGTTCTTCGTTCTTATCTTCTTATCCATTCATAACCTCGTCGAAGGACTCTTTCCATCCATCTATAATATCGTGATCTACGGCTATAATCTCTCCATTCTTGTCTATGAAGAAAAGCGTTTTTGCTTGAAAACCTTTTCTTTCATTATTCACTCCTTAGTACAGTTTCTTTATTTGGTTATTTTAATAATCTTCTTCTATTTCTTGTAGTATTTTTTCGTAATGCTTTATTTTTTATTTTTTGGTAATCTTTTTACCTCTTTCCGGTGTTGTTCGTAATCCACTTATGCTTCAATTGTGTTTGTTTTCTCTTAACATTATTAATCTTGATTTTCTTTCATTTTCTAGTTGTGACTTGCATTCATCGTCAAACCAATGTTTCCTGTTCGATTTTTCGTTTTTATTACAAATTTTAAATACCTTTTCTATAGTATTCTTCAATTCTACACATTTATCTTCTATGGTGCCATTCTCCAGCTCCTTTTTCAACATTTCCTCGTATTTCATTTGCTCTTATTGGCTTTTTTATCTTATGACTTGCTTCATTCGTCTTTTTCGTCCTATATGGCGTCTGACGTCTTGTAATATCTGTACCAGTTTTGCCCCTACCATGATCCGTATCTGCATCAGCACCTCGAAATGTTGTGACATTTTTTATTGCTTTTAACTCTGGTTTTTCGATCAATATGTGGTTTATTTAATTTATGATTTTCCCATCTGGATATAGCCTGCTGCTGTTATGAATAATCTCTTTTTGTTGGAAATATGTACTTACTATAGGCATATTTTTTCTTTTGCAGAATCAATTAAGAATAATCCGTTTTCGTTTGATATTTTATGCTTGCTATATAGATGGTTTATATAATTTCTCTCTGCCCATTTTAACATTTGCGTATCCTAATAATACTTTCATGACATATTTAGGCACCTCTTCATATTTTCTATTTAGTTCATTATAGAAGTCCTCTTTATTTTCCATTTCTTCTAACGGAGCATGAAAATTAATAAATGTTATTGGTATCTTCCCCTCATTCTTAGAATACATAGCCTTCTCTTACTATATGTTTTAATTCACCTTCTTCGAATGTCCCTCCAACATTCCATGTTCTTATCTTTAAGGCTGTATCTGCCTGGCAGTTTTTCTCCATTTTATTTGGTTTTTTTATTATTGTTCTTACTCACTTGCTCTTCTCTCTATGTTGTTCCTTCCTCATAGCCATTTAATTGCTAGATCCAATCGTGTATCTTGATATTCTTTTATATCTGTTGGTTTCTTAGTTCTTGTATTTGTGACGATTGTTTATTGTAGTCTTATTTCTCCTCTTTGTCATCTATTATTAATTCATTATATCCAATTTTTATCGTTTCTCCGCCTTCTATTTTTGTTTTAACTGCCTGTCTAACTACCACCAATGTTAATGTCGATTTTTCAACAAGATTAATAGCTTCGATAAATAACTACTTATATATGCTTCGAAAAACTATCCAATATTATACTTTTTTATGATTAAATATATGTTTCTAATAGTTCCCTGTATATTAAACGCTCCGATGAATACATTTTCCCATTAATGCCCGCAAAAGTTTCTCTAAATTCTCCTTGTCGATTCCATATTGTATTTTAGGGAAAATTTTTCCAGTGAGCAAAATCGTAAGAAAGTTTTGAAAAGTATTCGTTGAGTTTTTATTTCCCACCATTAACAGACAATAGAAGTTGCCCATAATAGACTTTGCGAACAATTTCCGCGCCGTTCGAATCAGTTGGGAGATCTGTTTTTCTTCTACAACGTTGTTAACACACACTTTTTTCCGGGAAATAAGAATTGACTCGTTCGGTGTTATTTGGATTCAATTTATCTCCTATGTGCGTTGTGATATAAAGTAATCAGCGTGACTGGTTCAAATATAAGTTAAAAAAGAAATTACGGAGTATTATTATTATTTCTGATTGACGTGTATCTGAAAATATTTCCCACACTTTTTGTGTAACATTCAAAACCAAAATTAAACTCGTTGAAAAGAAAAAGAAATTTATGAAAGGCAAGGAAGTGCTCTTCTACACTTGCGACATACCAGAAATTGAATCAGTCACTCGATATACCTTTGTAAAGGACGCAACAAATCTAGCGACTTCCAAGGACAACGTATCATCTATTAGAAGCTTACAAACAGCTACTGATGAAATACAGGAACGTAAAACCAAAATAGAGGAGCTAAACTCACACGAAACAGTTCTATTTGCAAGTACTTTTCCTTTTAATTTGGGATTGATATTAGTTTTCATTGTTATTATGATTAAACTGTTTATGCTGAGCTTGATTTAGAGCCTTTTTATCATTAATGAGGGGCAGACAGAACTAGAGCGAGTCACTCTAGCCACATTGGCAGATGATGCAGCAAATCTACTAATAACCCAGGAAAACTTAGCATCTATAAGAAGCTTGCAAATAGTTCCTAATGGCATACAGAAACGGAAAATCAAAATCAACGAGTCACTTTACCTAAAGCCGAATGAAATGAATATGCTGTTTAACTGAGTTCTTGGATTATTAAGAACGAAATTTTTGTTCAAGCAACTCTATTTCCAGGTATTTCTCCTTGTGATTTAGCATTGCCATTCTTTTTCATTGTTTACTTGAAAATATGTTTACTTTGTTTATATGTAGTTCGATCTAGAGCTTCCTGATCATTAAAATAGAACTTATACGAGTGACTCTAGCCTCATTTGCAGAAAATTCTGCAAATCTAGCAACAATACAGTCAATCTATTAGGAGCTTACATACAGTGTATGAGGACATAAAGAAAGAGAAAATGGAAATAGATGAGCTGAAGTCACATTATCTACGGCCAAACGAAGTGAATATGTTGTTTAACTGAGTTCTCAAATTATTTCGAACGAAATATCAGTTCAAACAATTATTTTCCCAAGTATTTCTCCTCCTTATTTGGAATTTCAATTCGGTTTTCATTGTTCAATTCAAAATATCTTCACTTTCTTTATATTGAGCTCGATTAAGAGTTTTCCGATCATTAATGGGAACGGACAGAATTTGAACGAATCACTTTAGCCACCTTTGCAGATGATGCAGCAAATCTAGCAGCAATTAAGGAAAACTTAGCATCTATTATAAGCTTGCAAACATCTACTGATCAAATAAAGAAACAGAAAATCAAATTAGAACTAAAATCAGTTTATCTACAGTGAAAAGAGGTGAATATGATGTTTAACTGAGTTCACAAGAACGAAATTTTAGTTTAAACAATTCTATTTCCAAGTATTTCTGCTCCTAATTTGTCATTTTGATTCGTCATGAAAATATCTTCGATTATATGGAGTTCGACATTGAGCCTTCTGATCAATAATGGGGAGGCAAATAGAACTTGAACGAGTCAGCTAGCCTCCTTTTCAGATGATGTAGCAAATCTAGTAACGACCTAGGAAAACTTAACATCTATTAGAAACATACAAACAACTACTGACGAAATACAGAAACATTAAAATAAAATGGACGAGCTAAAATCAATTTATCTAAAGCCAAACGAAATAAGAATGTTGTTTAACTGAGTTCTTGAGTTGTTTAGAACAAAATTTCTATTCAAACAGTTCTCTTTGCATGTACTTACCCTTATAATATGACATTGTTATTAGTTTCATTAATTACATCAAAATATCCTCAATTTGCTTATGTTGAGGTCTATCTAGAGCTGTCTGATAAATGGGGGCCTCAGACTGAACTTGAGTGAGTCACTCTAGCCACCGTATACGTAGATACGATATAATAGAGACGGGAAACACCGATAAAAAACGAATGAATAAACCAGGGAAGAAATGGATAGACGAAAAAAAAAGAACTCGGTGCAAGGTGAGGAAAAACCTGAGAGGAAATAAGACACCTAAAGGGGTGGAAGGAAATAAGATGCGGAAGTAGATTTTAGATAATCAGTCAGGTTTAAGACTAGCAATGAGTTAAATTGAACTTTGATTCTCAGATGATTATAAGACAACGAAGATGTAAGCATATTAATATATTCATAAAAAGTGTTGATTAGTAATAAAAAAATCAAGAGGTTCATCTAAAGAATCATTTTTCAGATACATTAGATTTTATAAACTACAGAAGGGGAAAATGAGGAGCACGAAAGAACGGAACGATTAAAGTTGGCTGTTATCTATTAAATGCACATAAACGAATTCAACTTACTCGAGAAATCTATCATTATATCCATTATGGATAATTGAAATTGGTATTTCAAAGATAGAACCGTAACTAGCTAATGAAATTACTATTAGCTTGATAGAACTTCGGATCAGTTGTTAGGTAAGAAAGTAATTTCAATTTAGCAGATTTTTGTATCTAAATACCATTACAATTAGTATTTTAAATTGAACTCACGGTTTCTAGTTAATTCCACAATATAATTATATATTAGGTTATTATCTAACAGTTACAAAATCTGATAAGGGGACCAAAACTGTCATTTTGACGACTGAAAATTACAATTCCAAAATATATAACTTTATAGAATCTAGCGATGTGAAAGTTCCTAAAGCGGACCCAACAAAAAAGTTTTCTAATAATGTAAGGGATATTGTTAATAATTCAAATTATCTTTTAAGTGATTACGAAAAGAGGTCTATCATACATAAGAATCCTCATTGTCCACAGTTATATGGAACCGTTAAATTACATAAAATAACGAAACCAATTAGACCTGTAGTTTCTTATGTTAATGCTCCTAATAATATATTGGCAAAGATGCTCAACAATATACTCAATAGTAACGGATATTAATCTCAGTACTCAATTAGAAATTCAATAGAACTAATCAAAAAGTTGGAAGCAATCAACTTGCAAGATAACTATAAACTCATTTCGTTCGAACTAACTAATATGTTTACTAAAATTCCTCCTAAAGAATGCCTAATACTTGTAAGAAAATTACTTGAAGATAAAAATATTAATCCAGGAATGATATCAGATATACTTAATTTATTTGATGTATGCATTAATCAGAATTATTTCACTTTTGACAATAAGATATATATTCAAAATGAAGGTTTACCAATGGGAAGCACTATTTCACCTATTTTAGCTAACATTTTTATGGACAATTTAGAAATTTAGAAAGAAAGATCTTTGAAAGTAATATTTCGAAAAATATTTTATTTTGGTATAAATATGTAGATGACATATTAGCTTGTTTTATGGGTAGTGAACGACAATTAGATGTATTTTTCAACCACATCAATAATTTACACCCAAAAATTAAATTTACATTAGAAATTGAATCAAATAGCTCAATCAATTTTCTTGATTTAAAAATTCAAAGAGTTAATAATGTACTTGATTATTCAATTTACCGAAAACCAACTCAGACTGATGTGGCAATTCCATTCAATTCCAATCACCCTATGTCACACAGACTGGCGGCATATAGTTCAATGATACATAGAGCTTTTTCAGTTCCTATGATTAAATGTAATTTTGATGGAGATATTAATACAATTAGACAAATAGCAAGATCCAACGGTTATCCATTAAATATGATAAATAAGCTAATTAGTAAAAAAGAGGAAAAAGTGGCATTACAACTAATATTTCCTAAACAAGCTGATGAAATAAAAACTTATGAAACCATCACATATGCAGGAAGTATTTCTAATAATATTTCAAAGATAATATCTTCAGCAACGAATACAACAATTTCTTTTAAAACAGAAAGTAACGTTAGAACAAAATTGTTAAATGTAAAAACAAAAATACCACTATTAAAGAAGTCAGTTATATATAAACTCAAATGTCCAGAATGTAATGCTGTCTATTTGGGCAGACCCTTAGAACACTTCGAGCATACATGTTAAAACAACCAGATAAATCCCACTACGCAAAACATTACTTGAAACCAATCATTCATTGACACCTAACACAAAACTAGAAGTGCTGCATATTTGTGAAAAGAAACAAGAATTGGATTTCCTTGAAGAATTGGAAATTAAAAGACATTTAAGAAACCCACAATATGAAGTTATCAATGAACAGTTAAATCTAGGGAGTTCTCCACTAATAAACTGTCTTCTTAAGTGATAATTGTAAAGATCAGCAGATATAGTTTTCCTGGTTTTCTATATCATTGCACAGTAATACTGATCTTAATTGGAAAAATGATATCCAGGATATCACCATAGGGCTAATAATATCTAAGCTTCAATATTTGTAATATCACATCTTCTTCTTTTTTCTATGAACACATATTAAGTCAATCACAAGTTAGGTCACTTCTTGGTCTAGCCAAAAATAACTATTAAACATCAGGTAGGCATCAAATGAAATGTAACTTCTGTCATTCTGACGATGATATTGATTTATCGAAACAATTCTCAATTTTTTAGAATTCCCAATAACTCTTATTATATTGTGGAATTAACTAGAAACCGTGAGTTTCATTTAAAACACGAATATGAGCAGATTCCACGAAGTAAGGGTCGAGACAGTTAATTTCATTCTATTACAATTTATCAATTATAGTTATATAGGATTGATCTTTGGACGTTTCAGAGACACTTGACATAAATATAATCTGAAAACTTGTTGTTTCAAATATATCCAATTGTTTCGCTATAATTTTGGTTATATCTCCTATAAACCTAGATATTGAAAAGATCTAAAGAAACTTCATGACAATACGTGTGGTCATAACAATATTATGTCATTACCCTGGTTAAATACATTAGGAATCATGTTCTTTGTCACTATTTGTAAACATATAGCTGTAGAAGAGTGGAAAAAGTAGAAACTGCAGAAATTTCGCGTAACTTCAGGTATATTCTAGAGAGATGAAGAACTAGAAAAAATAAAAACGAGAATGAAGAAGAAATAAGACAATGTTCGAAGGTTGTAGAACAAATGGCGAGTATAGACAGCACTTTAGATAAAGACAGATATTTTCGTTATTTGAAGGAATTAAGGAATGAAATCATACAGGACGATGAGCCCCATTCTTAGAGAAAATCAACTAAATAGTATGTTCAGTATAAAAATATCCAGATATTTGTCCTCATAAAATTCCAGTTTAATGCAATTTCGTGATCACAGGTGACGGTAGTTGCCGAGTGCCGCAAATACACCTCCACAAAAACCATCACACCAAACAAGCCCAAAACAAACTGTCTACGGCATGTAAATCAAACCATGAAAAGTCACTCCATATATACAGTAATTTGTTTTTCATACAAAATATCAATTTTCAAATGAAATTAACTGTCTCGACCCTTACTTCGTGGAATACGCTCATATTAGTGTTTTTAAATGAAACTCACGGTCTCTAGTTATTATATTGTGGAATTAACTAGAGACCGTGAGTTTCACTTGAAAACACTAATTTTCAAATGGCCGAAAAATAGTTGTTAGTTGACTTGGGGTGCTAAAGTGATGCTACAGTATTATTTTCAGCTTCCTAGTTGAACTCAAAGCTGAGACACAGGTATCTCGCTTTAGGTAGGTCAGTATATACATGTATACACTAACTACACGAGCCAAGTAGAAGTTGTCGGAGGACGGAATCTTGACTTCGGATTAGAGACTCTGAACTGGAAGGCATTGCGACACTCTTGAAGAGACCCAAGAAGGTCGAAACGCGTCAGTGTACTATGCCATTCCGCTATCAGTTGCGAATCACCACAGATGTCCGTATCGGCGAAATGGTCGATCGACGTGACGTTTTTCGAAGGGGATGTAATTCAATAGTCTGCGTGGTATTAGCCAGGAATGTAGTTGTTTTTCTCTTCAAAGAACGGTCAAGCCAATACGTCGATATTATTGAAATTTCGATTAAAAGCAGGTGTAGTGAAAATCAAAATTTAGGTTTCATATAGACATATTTTATGAAATTATATACATTTTATATACATATAAAATAATTTTTTAAATACGGAAAAGGGTTTTTTAAAAATTATTTATTTAACAATAGTTACAAGTTTCAAGATTCGAAGTAAATCCTAGACTGACTATAAAACTAAACAATTCAAAAAGTTAAAAAATACAATGTAAGCAAAAATAAGGTTCAACAATTTATAAAACAACAGGTTATTACACAATATGCTGATTAAGCAATTTATTTAATATGTATTAAGTAATTTGAGGTATATAACACCTCCCCCATTAGATCGACGCTCCCCCTGGAAGTTGAATTTTCTTTTCTTGTAATTCCATTGGAGTTTCTTCTGAATTTTCTTCAAGAGTAGCCAAATAATTATGAATACTCCGCTAGAATATAGAAATATAGTCCATATGCTAGGAATATGGAGATTTAATTGTCCTTCCTGAATTGGTGTCAATCCTTGCGAAGATATTTCTTTTAATTTTAATTTTTTCTAATTTATTTCCAAAGACTGGATTTTAATTTTATTAAAATGTGTCTGAAGTTTATTCAGTACCAGTGGTTGACCAAAAGTTCTATCTTGAAACATTACTTCTTGGCGAATTTTTGATTAGGAAAATTCTTTTTAAAATTTTGATTTCTGTGTCTTCTGAACATTTAATTATCAATTTTTCTTCTTGTGGAAATACTACTAGGTATTGGTTTATTTCTGGTATAATTTACAAATGATTTTCAATAATTTTGATTTTAGCGTATTCGCAGTTAGTAGAGTTTTCCATTAATAGTATTTGTTCTTCACATAACTGTTTATTATTATCTTGAAGGTGTGAAGCACATCGAAAATTTTTACTTCTTGTACAAATATCGTTTAGAGGTTTTATCTGTGTATCAGATCTTAGCAAATACTTTGAATTTGGTATTATTATTACGAATTCTGATTCTAACTTAGTAGGTATGGGTAATAAATAAAATAATTCAAACTCAATATTAAAATCTATAGGAATCGATAAAAATATTCTAATCTATTTTTACTTACTCTACATGTTATATCTAAAATTGATTCAAAGTTTAAAATATTCTCGTATTTCAATTCCAACGGTAATTGTAATTTATAATACGAAGATATTTTTTTGCAACTCTGTAAATAATTCTTTTGATATAATTATACTCGAATGCAATGTCCTTAGTTTTCAGAATGAACAGGAAATCTCTACAGTTTTTATTATATCTAATATTACATTATAAATAATTAAAACTTGATTCAACATATGTTTAATAAAAATAAAATTCTCATGAAGCATGTGTAGATAAACTTCATTTGTTTTAAATGTTCTAATATTAAACTTATTCTGTAATGAAAGTATAAGGTTTCTTCCTTGGTCGTTTTATATTTGAAATATGAATATCTTCAGCGGTATTGAAATGACGAGTTACAATTTTCTGTTTACGGATTTTATTTTTTCAGGTTGATATTTATTTTTTGTCTTACTTTTAATCTGCTTATTTTTGACAAACATTTTTGTAGGTAGAGGTTCTGGAAAATCTTCTCTACTTTCATTAGCTTTTGAAATAACTTTATCTTTAGTTTCTTGCAATGATTTATTTATTTTAGAATAAAGTAATTTCATTTTTTCTTTGTGATTATGAATATAATTATTTACTAATTGTCGAGATAAATGTCTAAATCAAAAGAAGAGTTATTCTCTAAATGCCCTGTAATAATTTCGTATGGTTTTATTTTCGTTACAGAGTGAATACTATTATTATATGCCAAAAGAGCATAATTTACTGTTATTTCAATAGGTTCTTTTTTAAATTCGTTCTGATTATTTAAAAGTCTAATATGTTCAATAATTGTTGAATGAAATCGTTCGGCAATGCCGTTTGCTTCAGGATGTTGTGAACTGATAAAATGAATTTGAATTTTATGAGTTTCTAATAAATATTTTACTCAACTATTCTTAATTTTGTTCCGTTATCGGATATTATTTGTTCCGATATACAATGATGGGTGAAGTATCTAATTAAATTATTAACTATCTCTATACCTTGGACTGAGTTCAATTTATACAACTGCCCGTATTTTGAAAATGAGTCTATAATAGTTAGAAATTTCGTATTTTCTAAAGTAATAGTGTCTAAATGTATTATTTGAAATGGTTTAATAGCTGTTGGGGTAATATTAAAATATGGTTTCACGGGTTTGCAATAATATTTTGTTATTTGACATATCTCTCATTCGTTAATGTACGTTTGAATAGAAGATCTTTGATTAGGCCAATAGTATCGAGATTTTATATTATTTTCGGTTTCATCTAATCCTCTATGATTCCGTCTACTTTCATAATAGTTTTGTATTACTTCTTTGATTTCATTTAGAGGGATGTCAATTAATTTTTTATTACATTTGATAAATGAAATGTGTGAATTTTTGAAATATGTTTGTATAACAGTGCTGAATTTATCGTATAAGGGATCTTCAAAATAAATATGATATTTTGCTTTTGGTGCTACATATTCTTTCACAAAATTTATTACGTCTTGTTCAAAGTTATTTTTAGAAACTTGTACTAGAATTCTTTGCTTAGTTTCATATAATTTAATTATAGTTGGTATAGCTGGTTCAAAATTTACTTCAGAGATTATAATTTGATTTTTTCCCACATTTACTGCAGATTCCGAAATAGGTATTCCTGCAATAGGATTTTCTATGTTAGTGTGAATAGTATTATTATCGTCATCGATTTCGTCATTAAAATCTTCAGCTTCTACAATAAGTGATTCGGTTTCTACATTTTTATTTTTTGTATTATTTGAAAGTCAGTCATTAAATCTTTCCGTATAAACTAATAATTTTTTGGGAGGATTATCCGAAGAATTTACTTCATTCATATTTAGCTGGATTCGTGATAAACAGTCACTATTAGTGTTCAATGCACCTTTCTTATACACTATATCATAGTCGTATTCTTCTAGTTTTAACCGCCATCTAACTAATTTAGAATTAGGTTCCTTCATAGAAAATAACCATTGAAGTGGTTTATGATCTGTTACTATAGTGAATTTTCTTCCGAAAAAATATGGGAGGAAATATTTTACAGCACAAACAATTGCAAGGAGTTCCTTTACAATTGTTGAATAATTTACTTCAGAATCATTAAGTGTTCTGCTAGCATATGCCACAGGTAAATCGGTTCCGATTTTTCCTTGGCTGAGAACAGCGCCTAGAGCAAAATTGCTTGCGTCTGTTGTGAGATTAAATGGACGAGAAAAATCGGGGTATTGTAAAATAGGATCATTTAATAACATATTTTTACAAGTATCAAAGCAATTAATTTAATCAGGATCTTTTATGTTAATTACTGCATTTTTCTTAAGACGATTAGTTAAAGGTTTAGTCAGTTTTGAAAAATCTTTAATGAATTTTCTATAATATCCAAGAAGTCCGAGAAAAGCTTTAATTTCTTTACTAGTTTTTGGTATGGAAAATTTTTGAATAACACTTATTTTATCGGGATTGGGTTTTACAATATGTCCCAAATAAGCTACTTCTTTCCACAAAAATTCGGATTTGTCAATTTGTATTTTAAAATTCGATTCGCGTAACCTCTTAAATACTTCTTTTGAATTATTTATGTGTTCTTGCAAGCTTGTACTAAATATAATGATATCGTCAAGATAAACTAAACATTTTTCGTTTTGGATACCTCTTAAAATGTTATCCATCACTCTTTGAAAAGTTGCTGGAGCTCCCTTTAGTCCGAATGGCATTCGCAAAAATTCCCAGTGGCCATTTTCAGTAGTAAAAGCCGTTTTGGGTATATCTTCTTCAGCAATCTCAATTTGGTGAAATCCGGAGGCAAGATCCAATGTAGTGAAGTATTGGCAACGTCCTAATTTATCCAATAGATCAGTTATGTTTGGTAATGGATATCTATCTCCAATAGATATTTCGTTAAGCTTGCGATAGTCTACGACGACTCTGAATTTTTGTTTACCTGTAGAGTCCAATTTTTTTGGAACAACTCAAATACTACTCGAGTACGGTCAGGATGAGGCTCTTATGATATTTTGATATAACATACTCTGTATTTGATTTTGTACTTCTTTTTTATATACTTCTGGATATCTGTACGATTTAGTATAAATAGTTACATCATTTGTAGTTTTTATTTGATGCTTGATTTCACTCGTAAAAGTTAATTGATTACCATCAACATAAAAAATGTCAGAATATTCTTTAATTAATTTAAGAATAGCATTGCGTTCTTCAGAATTCATATGTTCTGTTCGAACTTTATTAATATCAAATTTGAATTTTTCTGCATAAATAGCATTAAAATTAGGGCTCAGGGTTTGTTCGTATTCGTCGAACTGTTCAACCTCTAAAGGAGCACTTGAATCTACTTTAAAATATGACTCAGACGGTAGTACGGAATAGTACATACAGCTTGACTATTTTCCGCTTTTGTAAGACATTCTGGAATTTCTAATTTTCCGATTTTTGTATAAGGTATAATTATATCGCCATTATTAATATTATCAATATTCAATTTAATTATTTGTTCAGTTCGCGGAGGCACTACTATACAATTCGTGTTCTCGCTTCTGATTTTAAAATAATTTATTTTTATTTCACTATAAGGCGTAATTAAAACATTATTTACTAAATCAATAATTGCATTCAATTTTTTCAGATTATCTAAACCTAATAAGCAATCAAAATGATTGTGAAATTTAAATATACAATATTCTAAGTTCATTTTAAATATCTTTGAAGATGGTATTACTGTACAATAATTTTGTTGACTTGAGCCTAAAGCAGAAGTAACTTTGAAAGATTTTTTCATAGTTGATTTTGAAAAATATTTCTTTGCAATTTCAGGTGTTGCAAAAGATTTCGTACTATGTCAATCATTACTTTCAAATTTTGTTCAGGAAATATTATGTACGGTAAATCACTTTCATAATTCGTGAAATTAAACATTTCTACGTGTCTGTCTCTTCCGAGGCAATTTCGTCTAGAAAACAATCTTCAACATTAGTGTGACGTTCAGTATGGTCCATATTATGCATTTCTTCCGAAATAAAATTTTTTCTATTACCTACGAAATGCGATTGATTTTGGCCATTATTTTTATTCTGTACATTTGGTTTATTGTACGAATTAGAAGTAGATATACTCATTGGAGTAGGTTTTTCAAATTGATAATTTCTACTAGGTTTGAAAACATTAGTATTTCTATTCTGAAAATTTGTATCTCTACTTGTACTAGGTAAATTATTTTCATTGTTGAAATTTCTATTAAATTGTGGTTGATAATTATGTTGTTAATTCGGTCTGCTTACCGTTTGATTATTATTAGGATAATTATTTTTATGTGATGTAACATTAAACTGAGACTTAGGCTTATTAAATGAATTTTTTGGATTTGTATTGTTGTTATTATTACTTAAATAAACTTGAAAGTCAATCGTTAGAACATTTGAAGCTGAATTTAGATCGCTAGGATTCTTGGTACGCATTAGTGTACCGAGAGGTTCCTTTAAACCGCTCAATAGTACTCTTAGTGCTAAATTCCTAAAATAGTTACCTAAAATGGCTTGATCACTTGCATTTGAGCGTGTCATTAATAATGATGTTTGTAGATTTAAAAGATGCTGTATCCTATTGTAAAAGTCGAAAGGTGATTCATTTCCTTGCTTTAATTCCGATATTTCAATACTTAACGTATAAATGTCTCGTTTATCCGCTTATGTGTTCAATAAAGCATCTTTCAAATTCTGCCAATTTGTTATACTACAAGCTGAAATGTTTATGGCGGCTTGGCCTTTAATTTTAGATAAAATACTAGACATCAAATATTCATTTTGAAAGTCTGTTAAATCTACTGTATTGTAAAATTTATTTACTAATTTTTCAGAAATTTCTATGAATCTGGGTAATAAAGCGTTTTCGCCATGGAATTCTGGAATCATGTCCAGATATTCCTTTTTCAATTGCGGTACCACTTGATCTACCGGCATTTTGTATAATGTATTTAATTTAAATCTAGGTTTTGATAATTCAATATTTATTTTACGGTTACGATATGTTTGTGAGCCAAAATCTAAATCAGAATCAGAATCTGAGTTGTCAGAGCTTTCTGAATTAAATAAACAATTATTTCCTCTATACGACATAAAGTACTTACATGAAAATTAGGAGTGCTTTCGCCATCTAGTTGTACATGTAGTTGGAATTACCAATATTCCCTTGAAATTCCTCTTCGTACGAGCCAACTGTCTTCGAGTTAAGCTACTTAATTCAGTTAACCAAGAGTCGCAATTATTCACTTAAGGTATGTTAATAATACGAACCGATTGTTATATTCACTAACGCCCGTTTAACATATCCTACTGACTGCGCCAAATAACTTTTTACACACGGAAAAAGTTTTTTAAAAATTATTTATTTAACATAAGTTACAAGTTTCAAGACTCGAAGTAAATTCTAGACTGACTATAAAACTAAACAATTCAAAAAGGTAAAAAATACAATGTAAGCAAAAATAAAGTTCAACAATTTATAAAACAAAAGGTTATTACACAATATGCTGATTAAGCAATTTATTTAATGGCATAAATATATATATATATATATATATATATATATATATATTCATCTATTTATTCCAAACAGGTGTTTTAACCTAATTACATGGAATAAGTATTAACAATTCCAAAATTCTCCTCTAACATTGTGTAGTATGGCTATTGATACATGAAGCAGTGATATTGACTAATGCAGAGAGTAAAGACGATGACAAAGACGACTAATTTCCATAAGTGTCCCTTCATACACCGAACTTTTTAATATGTTCACAAATACTTTTCTTGAATTGTCTAATTGACATTGTCCAATCTATTTCATTAACATTTTTTATCCTATTGGCTAGTTTTAACATGGTCTCCAGAGGTGAACAAACTGACATTCTTAATCTCCCAAACAATACGGAGGATCGAGTTAACCTTGATGGAGCTTTGAAAGGAATTAAGTACGGTATCCGCCAAAATAGACAGTACCGAAACAGAGAGTGCTGTGGAGTTGTTTATGTAATATGGATTTGTCATATTTGACTTAATTGTCATTAGTTGATATATTAATAGTACGCTGCAGATAAAATTGATTTAAAAATGGTTCTAACAACGGAAGACAAAGTTTTTTTGGTAGAGCATTATTTTCGTTCATACGGAAAAGGTCGTGATGATGGTCCAAGCTTAGAACAGGTGTCAATAAAATATCAACAAAAATTTAATAAAGCAGCTCCTAGTAAAAGTGTGATGTTAGCTGTTGTTGAAAAATTTCGTCGCACTGGTAGTGTATTGTGTCAACGTAAAGGTTCTTCAGGTCGTCGAAAAACAGTATGCACTAACGAAAATGAAGGACGTGTTTTTAACCAAGTTATGCAATCACCTCAAAGAAGTCTTGTAAGAACTGCATGTAAACTCAACATTAGTGAAACGTCTTTACGTCGCATGTTCTAATCAATTGGTGGTTATCCATACCGTATTCAAGTTGGACAACGACTAAATGCTGCGGACAAACGTGCAAGAGAAATTTACTGTAGGGATGGCTGATCCAAACATTTTTATGGATCAGTTCCAACCTGATCCAGTCCAGAGTGATAACTAGTCCGAAGATCAGTTCCAGTTACCAGTCCAGCCGGTACGTTTTTACGAGCAGTAGGTAAACAACCGTAAACTAGTACATACTGAACTTGAACCGTTCGCGTTCAGCGAATCGTTGATGTTATACGAGTACGAGGTACGAATTTGAGTAGTTACATTCGTATAGTTCAGTTGAGTTGATTTGAGAAATTGAAACGCGACTAATTTGTAAGGGCGCGTGAGTGACTGTGTGTAGTGAATATTGTATATTTTTTGTTACGAGAATGTCAAATAAAAGAAGCCCGATATGGCTTTATTTCACTATTATAGACAACGATACAAAAATTTGTCAGTGCGATATTTGTAAACTGCGGTTGAGTTTCAAATATTCAGTCTCGAATTTAAAAAAACATTTCAAGCGAAAACACCCTTCCGTGGAACTTGTTTCTGAAAAATCACAATTGGAAAATATTCCTTCCACCAGTGGTTTGAAACGTGCATTACCTAATGATACTGAGGTTTGCGAGAATGAAGATATACAGATTGCCCAAGCATCTACTTCGAAAAAATGTAAACTGGACACCGTTTTGCTTGTGCATAGTGACCATAAAAATATAGTTCAAAAAAAAATATCTACTTATATACCAAAAAAAATCACTGGAAGTATCAAAGCAAAAATCGATGCAGATTTATTGGGATTATTCATTCTCGACTATCAACCTTTCAGTGTAGTGGAGGACAGAGGTTCCAAAAAATTTGTATATTCATTGAATCCTTCTTATGAATTACCGAATAGGCATACTATATCGAACACTCTCATTCCATTAGAGTATGAAAAACGTCTTGAAGAAGCTAAAAATGAAATGAAGAAAGTGTTGAACGTGTGTTTGACTACAGATTGTTGGACTTCAGCAAAAGTTGAAAGTTTTATGGCTGTGACTTGTCATTTCATCGATGATTTTAAAATGAGCTCCGTTCTTTTAAGCTGTGATATTTTGGAAGAAAAACATACTGCTGTTAATTTAGCGGCAAGGCTGAAAGAAGTTGTGCAACAATGGGACTTGGAAAAAAAAGTTATATTAACTGTTTCTGATAATGCCAGCAACATAAAAAAGGCTATCACTGATGAGTTAGGTTGGAAATTCTTTGGTTGCTTCGCGCATACATTAAATCTTACCGTGCATGACGCTTTGAAAGTGGTTCAACCCATTATTGAAAAAGTAAAAAAAATTGTTTCCCATTTTAGATACTTTATCGAATTCGAAATTATTGAACTTTCAAAAACAAGCAGGTATTGAAGTTCCAAAGAAGTTAATCCAAGACGTCTCAACACGATGGAATTCCACATTTTATATGCTGGAGCGATTCGTAGAATTAGAAAATTGTATTCGATCAACAATGGGTCTTTTGGACGAAAGCTTGCCACAGCTATCGTCGGAAGAGTGGACCATTATGAAAGAATTATCCGAAATATTGAAATATTTCGAGGAGGCAACGAAATCAATGAGTGGAGAAAGTTACATTTCAGCATCACTCGTCATTGTTTTAAACCGTGGCGTACTAAATGTGTGTGACAAACTGAAAAAAAAACAATTTAACCAAATGTCGAAATCAGTACTGAATTGTCTCGAAAATGGATTACGTCACAGACTGGGAAATGTTGAATTTAGTAATACACTTGCAAAATGTACATTTCTGGACCCGCGATTTAAAACTTTTGCTTTCAAGCATGTGGGTGCGGTAGACAGTATCAAAAAAATTGTGATCAACCTCGTTACGGAAATGGTTACAAAAAAAAGTGAACAAAAAAATACTTAGAATGGTCCCGTATCCTCGGAAAATGAGCAACCCAAAGAAAACGTAAAATTATCAGTATGGGATTGCTTGGACGAAGTAGTCGCGGAAAGCAAACCAAAAACTTCTAGCAGTTCCAGCAGAGCGATAATGGAGGTTCAGAGATACTTAGAAGATGATGTACTGGATCGACACGAAAATCCTCTAGAGTGGTGGAAACAAAACCAGTACAACTATCCCTATCTCATCCAACTTCTGCAACAAAAATGCTGTGCACTAGCAACTTCGGTTCCGTGCGAGAGACTTTTTTCAAATGCTGGAAATATTTTAAATGAACGTCGTACGCGACTAAGTGCGGAAAAATTAAAGAAAATTCTGTTTTTGAATACAAATGCTCAACGGACATATAGTATTAACAAATAATAACACTTCATTTTCAATGACTTTTCCATTCATTTATTGTCGTTATTTTGGATTATTTTAATTTGATAGGAATATTTATTTTTTTTACCAAAGAATTATTTTTGAAGTTAGTCGTTTTATTTTTTATTACTGAAGAGGTTACCCACATGTTTTTGTTAGTTTGTTAAGAAAATATAGTTATTACGTTTCTCTATATTTGGTCTTTGGTTTAATTCACCTATCACTCATTTTCACGAATCTAGTTTGAAACCAAACGTGTACACATAGAATTACTTCTCATAAGTACCTATTCGAATAACAAATCAAAATAGCAACTAGTCCAAACTACTCATAGTCCGTGTGCAAAGCGCTGTTTGTACCTAATTCTGCCATTCCATTCCTTCTCACGCGATAGAAAAGACTACCTGCCGTTCATCTAGTCCGTACTCGTTCGTACTATGTATGTATGTACCACAGAACTGAAGTTTAAGTTCTGTACCGGACTCACGGCAGAACAGTCGCGGGCCGTGCCACGCTACAATGATTGGACTTATACTCGTAACTGAATAAATTGTCTGTTCGGATCAGTTCCATTAGTCCAACCCGCCGTATCTGATCAAATGGATCAGTTCCAGTACAGGTTAGCCATCCCTAATTTACTGTGGTCGCATGTTGAGTTTAATTTACGAAGATCCCGAATTTTTGAAAAACATATGGTTTTCAGACGAGAGTCACGTTCATCTTAGCGGCTATATTAATCGATAAACAACCAGATACCTTGGATTTGAACGTCCTAATGTCATTGTAGAGAAACCACTCCACAGTCTTCGAGTTACCGTTTGGTGCGCGGTATCTGGTCATGGAATGATTGGTCCTTATTTCGTTGAAGATGATAATCAGAATCCACTTACTGTCAACCAAGAGCGTTATAGAGAGAAAATTATTATACCTCTTGTGAGAGATCTAAATAACTTTTGCCGTACACGAAATCTACAGTTTCGCACACAATGGTTCCAACAAGATGGTGCAACGAGCCATACAGCTGTGCGCACCTTAGACTTACTCCGTCAGCATTTCGATAATAGAATAATTACTCGGGGAACAGACTTCGAATATCCTTCTCATTCACCTGATCTGACGCCACCTGACGCATACATTTGGGGCATAATGAAAGACAAAATATTTCACTCGGAAAATCCGCCGGCGAATATTGCCGAACTACGGGAAAGAATACAAAATATTTTTCGGCAGTTACATCAACTACTTTTTATAAATATGTTTATTAACTTACAAAATCGATATGAAGCTTGTTTGCGTCGAAATGGTGAACATTTTGAACACTTACATTACAGAAATTAAAAATTAATTTTTATTTCTATTTTCGGTACTGTTTATTTTGGCGGATACTGTACAATAAATTACTTGATGTCGATATACAATTTATTGTTTTATACAAGAAAATCATCATGTTCAATTTACGTCGACTAGTGATAGACATAACATCAAATTCTTCCCGTAATCTAGTTGTTCTGATTGTTCTATAATCCGGCCAATGCTTATATTTTTCATAATACAAGAACCGTAAGTATTTATTCTGCGCTTTCTCAATATTTTCCAAGTACATTTGAGGTTGATCTCCCCAGATCATAGACCCAAACTCAAGTATAGGTCTTACTAAGGTATTGGACAACTTTTTTACAGTCTCAGTATTTGAGAAGACTACACCCATTATACGATTGGCACTCATAACTGATGTCTGTATATGTGCAAAAAAAGACATTTGACTGTTATACGTAATTCCAAGAGCCTTAACTTCACCCTTCTTTTTTTTAATACATCTTGGTCCAGTTATTAATCAAAAATTATACACTCCTTTTCTTAGATATAGACATAACACAACATTTTTCAACATTAAAACATAATTTATTCTCCTTGTTCCACCTAATTATGTTGTTAATCTCCGGAATAGTTTGAATCTTCCTGAACGTCTTGAAGTCATCCGTAAATACCAAGCTCTCAGAATTCGAAATATAACCTGGAAGATCATTGATAAATAAAATGAACAATAGCGGACCAAGGTTTGATCCTTTCGGAACTCCCGAGTTTGCATGGAATTTTCCAAATGTATTTCCGTTATGTTTTACTAGAAAATGCCTGCTACGTAGATAGTTTGATATAAGTTTCAAGAAATTATTTGACATTCCATAATTGTGTAATTTTTTAAGCAATATGTCGTGATTAACTTGATCGAAAGCTTTTTTAGGTAGGATGTCGGTTGGTTTAAAATGAGGCCATATTGATTGTAAATATAGAAGTAGAATTAGGAACGTATAGTTAGTTAGTAGGGGAAAGTACTGATATCAGTCCAAAAACCTCCAAAGACCTTGCAGAAATTCATCGTCTATTGGAGGCGTCTGATGAGGAATACAGGGATGAAAATTTTGAAGACGAAAGGGACATTGATCCAGAAGATAATGTTGAGGAGCGTGAAGAGGGATCAGAAACTGAACAAGAGGGTAGCAGTGAAGAAGAAGACGAAATTGAAGAAAATCGCGACTTTTATATGGGAAAAGATAAAGTTACGAAGTGGTATAAGACTCATCGATAAAGCAAAGTTCGTAGGAAACCTCAAAACATCATGATTCACATACCTGGGGTTATTGGAGTAGCAAAAACAGCAAAAACTCCTGTGGAATGCTGGAACTGCTTATTTACAGAGGACATTCTAAATAATATCGTAAAGTATACTAATCAGTACATAGATAATATCAAAGAAGCATTTTCCAGAGAACGGGATGCAAAACATACAGATTTAGTTGAAATACGAGCATAGTAGATAAGCAACGTTTGTACGGGAACACTTTCAAGGCCATCCATCGTACGGGTCATCTGCGCACGCGCCGGGCCGTCACATGTGTCATCTGTCAATCCCGTCACGCGTGCCAACCGTCGTATGCCCCATCTGTTCTATGTGCCGTACGTGCGTTCTGTTGTATGTGTCATCTGTCAAATGTATCGTATGCCCCATCTGTTCTATGTGCCGTACGTGCGTTCTGTTGGATGTGTCATCTGTCAAATGTATCGTATGCCCCATCTGTTCTATGTACCGTATGCCCCATCTGTTCTGTGATGAGGTCTATCCTCATGATTTTTCTATGGTAGCATGTATATGGTGTGACGTAAGCAGTGTTTTCGTATATCATCATATCCTCCACGTATTTCGTATATAGTGTGACGTAAGCAGTGTTTTCGTACAATTTATTAAATATTTCGCTACCGACGATAGGATTCGAACCATCGATCACACATTCTCATGTGTTAATAGTCTTTTAGCATGCTAGCAAGACCACCAAGTTATTATCATATCAGAGTATATTGTGAAAGCGAATTTAGAATTTATCGAAATATTACATTTATTTTTAATTCAGATTGTATCACAACAACAACAAATATTCAACTGTTAGACGCTATCTACATTGTTATTGTATTTCGAATAGCTATGTAAACACCATACGGAGTAGTAGCAAATAAATGATTATTGGTATATTTTAGTAAAGGGCATTGTTAAGCATTAATTGTCATTACTGGTTGAGTATATACAGGATGTCTTAATAAAAATGCAAGTCATTCCATAAACAATTTATTATTATTTAGATACATTATTTACAATGGTAATACAGTATTTAAAAACCAGTGACGTAAACGTTCTAAATTTATTTGGGCACATGAGTATAGCCCAGTGGCGTGGCAAGGATTTGGATCACGTTCAAAGTTTCCTGTCGCACAAGGTGTACCATCAAACTTGCAAACATCAATAATATGGGGAAATACACTAAAAATGTGGCATTTCTTTAGTAGAAATTCTGCTTTCTGATGTGCCCGTACGTATATAAAGTCTGCAGCATACAGCAGCTTAGTTGCCAATATATCATTCAATTTGGAGTACTCAATGTCACCTGAAGAATATCGAATACCATGCACATTCTTCTCCAAGTATGATACAGTTTTCTTATCCTGATTGCTTAACGTAGAAATTGATTGGCTAGGTAAGAATATGTAGTGACTCTGCTTAAAACCAACCTCGATGCAGAGTTCTTTTACAACAAAGACTCCATCTATAACCAAACCCTGAATGTCTACTAGCGCAACTCTCATGATGATGCTGCTCGAATACTGACGTACAACTATGACATACATCTCAATTTAGAGTCTTAACTATTTCTGTGAGGGGGAAATACTCCATTACGCAGTCATGTATTATAACACAATATACTTTGGTGTTTTCGGGAAAACCAATGTTTGCTTCAATATCGAGTTTTACATCGACTGTTGACGATTTCATACTTTCTTCCTGTTTCGAGCAATCAATAACAAATAATGTATGTTTCTTGAAAGAAGAATAATCCAACAGAGGGCGCTTCTGTGTTGAATTCATATAGCTAGGATAAAATTCGGTATAGTTGAAATAGGCCTCATTGTAGTCATTTTTAGTAAAATCCAACTGCATTCTCTCATTAGGCCAATATTCCCCATTTAGCGATAGTCGGATACTTTGAATGTCAGCATTGTCGAATAGGGTGGGATCGGTTTTGTTGTTGTCACGTTTGTTGGTTTGAAAGAAAACAATAACGTAACGAGGTCTCTCGACTGAAGTTGTAGTTTTTACAGCCCAAACTTCACGTCTAGCATTTCTGGTAATTGCAGGCAGCTCGTGTATCTCCCACTTTCTAAATGGAATAACTATAGGATGATCCTTTTGAATGGCCTTCATGAGTTCCAACTTAATATCATCATTAGGATAAATGTGTTTGATTTTTAATTCAATGTTGGTAATGTTGATGTTAACGGTTGTAGTGGAAACTGTACCAGAAACGTTTTTCTCCGTGATTAGCACACAATCGTTATCGTTTCGAGCTCGAACCAAACGTATTGTTTGTCGTCCACACGTAATCATAGGATAGTCGTTGAAAATGTTGAAAATGTGCTTAAGAGGAATTTGAAGGTTAAATGATTTATCGAGAGAATTTAGGATGGGGTCTTTGGGATAATTCCATCCTGCTATAGCCATATGATTGGAATCTTCTTGATTGTAGCATGTCATGGCACGTACAGCGCTAACGATTCCAGGATCTCGAACAGTTTCCATCTCTCTCGCACTTTCGCTATATGTACATGAATCGAAAAGGAAAGCGCCAACATTATTTGCCAGCTTCACATCGCCCCCTCCATGCAAATTGAGTGATCCTTTAATACACAACAAAGTTTCATTCATTGCAAAAAACGAATCAACTTGATTGATGCTGAATTCCACAATGTCACTGCAACTGAACGATTTGATGAACGGAGCATATGTTCTTTACTCAGCTTTGCGAATCGATTCATCGAAACTAGGCTTACGATAAATATCAAACATCGGAGGCACATCCTCCATACGAGTACGTTTTGCATACTTAGTCGTCATTGTTGTTGTTGTTGTCGCCGTTTTTCTTTCAACAAAAGGCCTAAAGATTGCAAAAACCATTTGTTGACAAATGTAAGTCGCTGTCGATGTTGCTTTGAAGAATGCTGCGTAACTAATGACGTTGAATGTGCAGCAGAACGCCTTTTATGATTAATTATCAATCCCATCTGTTGCTTCTCGCTCTAAGTTCCAACACCAAAGTGCTCCTTTCACCACGAAAGTTTATAGGATGACCGTCTTGATCCACAGCCAATACTGTAATGTTGGTTATTTCACGTTGAGGTATAACGGGTAAATAGAGTAAATTATGTGGGGTTTCGTCAATAGCGTACCCAGGATCCACTTTTATGATAAATTCGTAAATAGTATGAGCAGGTCTGTCAGCGTCGAAGGCCCCCGTGGTAATGTTACATTCGAAGCGTATGCTGGATACTTTTATAATTTTAACGGGTAGATCTGAAGAGTGCCACTGTTTGGGTTCAAGCATCTCTGCGGAAAATCCTAATATCTCCCCTAGACTGTTGTGTTGTGCAAACGAAATTCTATATTTACTGAAAA
Organism: Galeruca laticollis; assembly: GCA_963921935.1. Classification (NCBI taxonomy): domain Eukaryota; kingdom Metazoa; phylum Arthropoda; class Insecta; order Coleoptera; family Chrysomelidae; genus Galeruca; species Galeruca laticollis. The sequence continues at coordinate 113,647,759 of OY998180.1, forward strand.
TCATGCATTGTAACGTATTATTGTTGGGTTTTAGTGCAAATATAGTTTCCGGTCTGAGTGAATTGTAGCCACCCAACTTGTCGAGTATATACGCTTCAATATCGGCGAGTTCGTAACATCCTGTAGGTAAATCGAAACTTTGTAGCACGTTGTTGTCGTCATAGTAGTAAAACTTGCAATTTTCAATGTTTGGTATGCTATGGTATGAGTGAAATGAACGCAGCGCTATTTCATAGTCTTTCTCCGGATGGAGCACAATAGGTGTAGGTGGTTGGAAGGTAAATACGTGATTTGTACTGTTCACTCTCAACAGCTGTGACATGATGACTGATGTGAGTCAACGTATGAATGCTGTTTAAATAATACACACACACACACAGAATACTTTACAAGATTTATTTGACATACAAAATACATTTCAAGAGTTATTTAATGCACGTTGACATAGAAAACAAGCTGCTTGAGAACTGGCAGGACCATCCCAATGTGTTGTCCAATCGGGGCGGTTGTAGTGAACGAAGCATGGTAGACGAATTTGTAGCTCAAAATTTGCTTTGTAATCATTGGGAAGTTTATGCCATATATCTAGCAATTCAGACGGACTAACACGCTCTATCAGATATCGAATGGGAACGTGTTTCAGTTCTTCAGCAGTAAAACTTCTCAGAGGTTTTTGGTGTTGCATTAATAACGATAATAATAATGTAATGCCTTTCTCATCATCCCCCATTGTTCGATGATTGTTGAAGTAGAAATTTCAAACACAAATGTCCACAATTGAACTGATTGTAGTTTTGTAACTGATTGTTGTTATAAAAAATTTCAACTTTCCTTCCTCCCAGATACTTTACAAGTTCTTTGGGTGGCTTCAAATTACCAAATGAATCGAAATAATCAATGACATTATTTTTCTTTATATATGCTACCCAATGTGTTCCACTGTTTTTGGACGAGTCCAAGTTAACCACTGCACACTCTTGTTGTCGAGGACCGGATTTAGGTAGAGTGTCTCGCATGAAAACGCCTCGAAAATGTTTAATATTATATAATTTTGCATAATGTGCAATATCGGTGTCGTACAGTGGACGATTCGGTAGCTTCATCGCGAGTTTTTTGGCTTTTTCAAATACAATCCAAATCCTCGACCTCCAGCATACTTTTTCAGATATAGGCCATTTCCAACATGTTCCATAGCCTTATTATGACGTATGTCTTCTTCTAATTTCTTTCGAGCATTATTAGCATCAATAACAGTCTTTGCAACTCCTGCAGCTCCAAGAGCCGAAAGTCCAGCAAATAAAGGTATAAGAGGAAGAAAACCTCCAGATTTAGGTACAGGTATTACGCGAGGTACGTTAACATGCTTCGATCCACCAAATTCGTGAATAAGTGCTTTAGCTGCTCTTAGGGCGTACATAGCAGTCTGTTTTAGAGATGATCCTTTTTTCATGGATTTCCCCACTTTCGCAACAAAATTTCGATGGAAGGAACGTCGTTTGTTTGATCCCATCCCCAACTTTCGTTTAACCTTCATGCCGCCCGTAACAAGTAATGCAGCACTCTTTTCTCCCAGAGTAGCGTCTTTTGCTTTGACTCGATCCCAAGCTTTATCTTCCAACACTTTGTCGGCTTTGTGACGTTCTTCAAGAGACTTGTTTTGCGAATATGCAATATCGTGCTGTTTACAAGCGTTGTCTAAAGGATTAATACCAACGTCACCACGTGCCAGACGTTTTTGTAACTTTGTTCCTGCTGTAAATGGAGAGAGAGTATAAGTATTTAACAGTTATAGTCATGTGATCACTTACGTCCACAATAATTGTAGGCAGGTAAATGAAGTTCAATTGGTAATTTATTGATTAGAGAATTTAAAAGACCTTCTCCCTCAAACACCAACATTAAGACTGATCTGAGACGATGTGATGATAGCCATATATATTGAAAACACTTTAATTGCACTCACCACAAAATGAGGATCGTTCAACAAGAACAGACGCTACCCATTGAAAATCTAGACTTTACATCTAAACCAAGTGTTGGTAAACATGGAAAACTACTACCAACTTCATTTCGGGCCATCATCTGCGGTCCTAGTGGGTGTGGTAAAACAAACGTCATGTTATCACTTTTATTCAATCCAAATGGCGCTAAATTCAAAAATGTTTACGTCTATTCCAAGTCATTGTTTCAGCCGAAATATCAATTGCTGCAGGAAGTACTAGGAGAAGTTAAAGGTGTCGGTTACTTTCCATTTAAAGACAATGAGGAAATTGTTAGTCCAAACGAAGCGAGATCCAACTCGATATTCATATTCGATGATGTCGCCTGCGATGGTCAACAGAAAATTCGGGAATATTATTCAATGTGTAGGCACAGAGATATTGACGCCGCCTACCTATGTCAAACATACTCAAAAATACCGAAACAACTCATACGAGACAATTGTAATATGATTGTGTTATTCAAGCAGGATGAAATTAACCTAAAACATATATTTGATGAGCACGTGTCACCAGATATGTCATTTGAAGAATTTAAAAAGATTTGCTCTGAATGTTGGTCGTCCGACAACTATGGAACATTGGTAATTGTAAAGGATTTTGCTTTAAATAGCGGCAGGTATCGTAAAGGCTTCGATAAATATATAAATGTGTAAGCCAAGCATACATGCTACTAGTCCACATCATCATGTCCGACGATAAGGTTGCAATTGCTCTGCGCAAGAAGAAAGTTAGTGAATTGGCGAGATCTATTCGCAAAAAATATTTAGCTTTGAAATTGGGAAAATCGGAGCAAGATGAGACTCTAAATAAACTATTTAAACCGATATCCGCACCACTAAAGGAAATCGTTAAATCCTCAAAGTCACTACAAAAAACTCTAGTTTCAAATTTTACTCTCAAAGAGGAACCGAAGAAGGAGGAGGAAGAAGACAAAGAACCTGCTACTACACGCGACAATGATGATGATGTATTTACACCGTTTCTCGAATCAAAACCAGTAGCTGAGACGGATGAATCGGGAAATATCGTACGTCCCGAATCTCCAGAGGAGATGCGTCCTAACGTTTCACATGAAGCTTTTGAAGAATATATGGATCAATACCCTTCAATTAGTCGGGAATACATTGAAGACTATTTTCGGGGAGATGATAACATTGATAGGAATTATGGTCCTACATACAATGATGATATCGGTTGGATGTTGGGTCATCGTCGAATTGCGTTCGATAAAAGAAACGGTAATATAAACGTGCTACAGGATGGTGAAAAAGAGGCTGGATACTTACCTGGAACTCGAGGATTGTACGAGCTTTTATTTTACAACGATCCTCAATATAAAGAGGAAGATTTGAAAAATTACAAAAGTCTACTAACTCTTACCAAAGTTCATCTCGATGCACGTAATCGTCTGAAAAGTTCTAGGACAGATAAATATCATTACATTATTAAGCCCCTCTTTGCGACTAGACCAAAATCCACCCCATCAGTCATTAGTAGTAGTAGTAGTAGTAGTTGTAGTAGTAGTAGTAATATAATCCGACCTCCATCCGCTCGAATATTAAAGAAACTACAAGCTATTCAAAGTCCATCATATAGTAATGTGGGAAAGGGGCTTTTGTCATACAACGAAAAACCGATGGAATACATTTATTGGGACGATCCAAATGAATTGGTTGAACGTTTAAAATTGTTGATTGCATCCAAGGAGGCTGGCAACACATCCAACGATAACGAAATAGTTGCCATCATAAATGAACTAAGGGAAGCCGATATAATAGAATAATCGAAAAAAGTCTATTCATTTCAATCATGTCTGTCGATAAGTTTGGACATCGTCGTCGTCATGCTAATGAACGGGTTACTCCGTATATGCCGAAAGTAGCATATCCACATACTCCGGACGGTAATATTGATGCTGAAAATTTGAAAATCTGTAATTTGAAGATACCAACCACAAATACTGATGCCGTTAATAAACTTTATGTAGATGATAAACTTCAAAATTTACCGCTGGCCCAGCAACATAATAATGATATGCACAATCTAGCAATAGACCTCAACAATGTAAGAAGCGATATGCGCAAATCACAAATAATGTTAGCAAATATACCACCATTGCAAAATAAAATTGAAGAAATTAAAGAATTTATTTCGAGAAATCCACCTACAGCAGGTCTGCATATGGCCACTAAAAAGTACGCCGACGATAGCATAACAACGGCCAAATACTTTATTCGAAAAGAATTTAAAAATGCCGATGAAGATTTACGTAAACAATTAGACATAGATTTAAATGGTGTTCGTACAGATTACTTATTAAGATTATCGAAAATAAATGACGCGTTGACGAAAAATACAAGTCAAAATACCGATTCTACGAATATGAATCTAGAAGGTATAATCGAATTGAAGAAAGAAATTGCCGATTTGAATAAGAATGTTAGAGGTATTGTTAACAATATTGCAACGTTGAATATACAGAGTCGTCTTAATCAATTGGAGATGAAGATAAAGAGCAGTAGTACAGTGTGATACACGCAAGTATCATTATGGCATCCGACGAGAAGCAACAGCTGGTAAACGAACTCCACAAACCGATACGTAAAAATTATCCGCGCAGACGTACAATTGTCAAAGGCATAGATGATTTATGGCAAATGGATTTAGCTGAAATGCGACCTTACGCTCATCAAAATAAAAACCATAAAATGATTCTAGTCGTTATCGATTGTTTTTCAAAGTTTTTGTGGACACGACCATTAAAGACAAAGTCTGGCGAAGAGCTTACTCGTGCATTCTCGGACATTCTCGCACACGCAGATCGAACGCCCAAAAATCTTCAATCGGACCAAGGAACGGAATTTTACAACAACAAGTTTCAACAATTAATGAAAAAACATGGAATTAATCACTATAGCGTATTTAGTACGAAAAAAGCTGCAATGGCCGAACGAGTAATACGATCATTGAAATCAAAACTATATAAACATTTCAGTTTAAATGGCACCTACAAATGGATAGATATTCTACCAGAAATTACAAACGAATACAATAATACAAAGCATTCAACTACCAAGTATAAGCCCTCCCAAGTCAATAAATTCAACGAAGAAGCTATTTTAAACCAAACCTATAAACATCTAAAGATTGCAGGACCACGAAAATTCAAAGTTGGTGATATTGTTCGTATAAGCAAGTCGAAGCATGCCTTTGAAAAAGGATACACACCCAATTGGACGACAGAACTATTCAAAATCATTAAAGTGAAAATAACCAATCCTGCCACCTATTTGCTTGAGGATATGTATGGAGTACCAATCAGTGGGGGGTTTTACGAGGAAGAGTTGCAGAAAACATCAAATCCAGACATTTACTTGGTGGAAAAGGTACTTAGAAGAAAAGGCAACAAAATGTATGTTAAATGGCTTGGATTAGACGGAAAGTATAATAGTTGGATTGCAAAAACAGATGTTGTTGTTGTGTAACCACTTTTCATTTCAAGTTATGAGAACTGTGGTTTTGTAGCGAAGAGAATTAACCGCAAAGATAGATAGGAGTTGATATAAATTGGAGTGAGCTGTAGGTTAGATTGTTAGTCATCAATATGAGTTCTCAAGATAGCGGTTTTAGTAGCTGTGCTACAGAAAATTATAATTATAGTGCTGAATTAGATCGTATTTTGGAAATGTATGAAATAGCTGCTAAAAAAGAAGATCAGTACCTGTTGTATATCGAGTATCCTACACATACGAATTTCCAAATTGGTTGTGGTTTAAGTCCCGCAAGAACGTTCAGTAGCGCAATCACTCTATCAGCAACGAATAAACCTACGAAAATCTCCTTCAGCACTTTCGAATGGGCTACGTTTATCGATATTTTAAATAATAATTCATTCATAGATGAACCACTTCCAGCGTTTTACGATGATTATGAGCCGGAGACGATACAATGTGGCGACTACTGTACCATTCATCAAGTAATATTCGATTGTGTAAAATGGTTGGAAGTAATCAAACACGGCGTCAGCTTCCCTTTAACTCAACAAGATGTTCATCAAATTCTACAACTCCATTATCATCTCATTTCCCCTCGTCTCACCCATTTGGAATCTCTAAATTTTGGTGAATACTACAGAAATGTGATTGAACTTATTAGGAATTTTGCTCAAAATAATGGACATTTAAGTAAATTTGAGTTATTGTATACTATATGTGATTGTAGTGATAGCGTATTGTCTGTAGCACTTAGAGAATTTATATATTTCTATAAAGCTAAAGTTGTAAATGATTTAGATGATGTAATAAATCGATTAATTAACATTATTGTTTGTTTTTATTTCCTCACGTCCTTCTCACATCACGTGAGTCGTTTGAAGAATTTACTAAACAAAGTTACTATTGGTCACAAGCACGATCAATATACAAGATGTTGATGAAAAAAAATTCATAACTAAGTATTACATTTTTATTGATAAATATTTATAATTTTGTGTAACAGAGTTTTTAATTGATTCAATAGCGTATCTTCAGGGCAGGGTACTCCAAATAGACTCCAAGTAAATGGTTTCGCATCAACAACTTTACGGATATATTCACTGTATTTGTAATATATGTCTTTGTAGAAAAAGTAAATGTATCCATCTGTATATCGAAATGCAGATGTTACGCCTTCGGGAACTCCTGGAAAGACGTCATGCAAATATCCTCTATTAATAGTATGCCCTTCTGCATTAAATTCAATGTAGGAATTGTTATTGTACAGCAGATACATCTGTCCGCTATTGGTTTGAAATACAGCATTAATTACGGCATATCGGGGTATGGGAAGCGGAAAAGAGTCATATATATTCAAATTTGGAAATGCAGCTGCATAATATTGATTGTTGCTGAACGTAACTAAATCCCCCACAGAGTTTTGAAACACATGAGAGACGTTTGAGGATGCCAGTTCTTTTGGTAGGTAATCGACAATTAATTCTGGGGTTTTTGGTATATACATATCGTTTAAATCTAGTCTCCATAAATATTTTTCGTGGCCCACATACATTCTATAGTTTGGAAAAAGTGGGGCCGTCGCGAGAAACATAAAGTCCGGAGTACGAATTTCACACAGGTTCTTTTTATTTCCTCCTCCTCCTCTTTCTATAGGCATAATTCTTCTTCTGGGTTCAGATCGTGGCGTTGATTTTACTGTAGTTGTCGTCGTTGAAGTGAATGTAGAATTTTCGTTGTATTTTCTTTGCGCCCCATACAAAGCTATCGTCGCGTTTTTGTCGTCTTCATCCAGTTCTACTCTATCTGTTTGATACCAAGGATACATGATGGCCGATTTAACTTCGCTATGCGCTAAGCCGATAGCATGTCCAATTTCATGAGTTAAAACCATTAAAAAACTAACCATCCCTTCTGGAACCTTGAAATCATCTCCAAAATACCAGTTTAGGTTCATATCTAGATGAATTTCAATACATTTACTATATGGGTTGGGATAATAAGAGTGACCCAACACACCATTACCAAGATCGAATGGACATTGATCAGTTCCATGACAGTCGCTTCGAAAATAGTGCTTTCTATTGGTGATGGTTATAGTAATGTCTGGTTTTATTTTGGCCATTTTCACATTTTTGAACTTCAAATTGGATGCTGATTGCCATGTATCAAAAGCAAGCTTCGCTGTTTTTAAATGCGCGTCGGTAGCTTGTGGAAAATACCAAAGTAATTCTGTTTTGTTCCATTTTGAATGTATAACATAATTATTATCACCCTTTATACATCGAGGTCTCTTCATCAAATCAATAGTTTCTTTATTAGGCGTTCCATCTACAGGAAGATTATATTTTTCTTGAAAATTAATAAGAAGGGCTTCAAAGTCAGTTAATGAATTTTGACTTGAATTCATATAACCATATTTCTCGAAAAATGATTTAGCGTACGACACATTATCATTTTCGGTGCATGAGGCTGCAGAAACTAGGATCAATACATATATACTCTTCAACATCTTGAATGATACTAATCATTAGAGAATACAAAAACGTTATTTTATATTTTTTTTCTTATTGATATGATAAAATTAGAACATATTCGTTATTTCTTTCCCGTTATCAATTATTGTGGTTTTTTGATATTTCACATTGCTGTTTTTTCATCGATTATGAATGTAGCTAATATAATGAATTTATTCTCTACATTATTTTTTACTCCACCGTATATATAGGGAACATCGAATTCTGATTATAAAAATAATATGTTTTATTCGTCAGCAATACTGCAAAGTTTAATTTTAAACCTTGTGGTGAAAATGATAATGGATTATTGAAAAACATGTTTACAATTTTGATAAATTTTAATATTTTTACATAATGAAAATGTTAGTTTAACAATGTTTACTAAAACAAATATGGTTAATAATATTATACACATCATTTAAAAATAATGTTTAGCTCATCACCGTTCATGTTTCGAGTTTTGGGGGGCGAATTCGATTTAATGGATATGCTACTGTTTGCGGTGTTTGACGTTTAAAGATGTAATCTATGGGATTCGAAATCTCCTGTTGTTTCCCTGCTTTCTGTAATTCTTCAGGAGGCATCCAATTTATCGTGAGCTTCTCCCATTTATTTGGATTTGAATCGGCACTAAGATGTAGGTTTTCAATTTGCATCATAACCTTTTTCTTATCTTCATAAAAAGTAATATCCTTATTCAATCGATCTATTTTCATTATAAATTCCTGAATTCGACGTCTGTACTCAACAAAAGACATGTCTCTAATGATTCCATTTATTTTGATTTGAATCTGAGATGTGGGTTTTCAGTGTGCATCATAAATTCATTATGCGGGGTGTGGTCAACAAAAAGATGGGTCTCTATTGATTCGATTTATTTTGATTTGAATCAATACATGGATTTCTCTTATCTTCACGTAACGTCCTTATTCAATCGATGTTATACGAAAACACTGATTGCGTCACACTATATACATAGAGAATGAAGGTTGGCAGTATTGACGAAAGATCGACTTTAATCCAGACAATAATAGCAGAGTGTCCTTTTGACATCGTAGACATCTTGTATACTGATCATTGTAGTAACATATTTATGACAACACCTCGTATATCGGTATATTATTGAAAAACTTATCGCTTATCTCTTCTTCTTTCCCATTGATCAACGGCACCCTCTGGCCATCGTCTTCAGGCATGATTCTTGTAAATCCTCTGGTCATTGTCTTCAAGTGTGATTCTTGTAGACCCTCTGGTCATAGTCCTCATCATAATGATGTTTATTTGGCTCCAAACTGGCTAATCAGAGATGCTTGTGCCCTTTTGGCATCGTAGACATCTTGTATACTGATCATCGAAGTAACATATTCATGACAACACCTCGTATATCGGTATATTATTGAAAAACTTATTGCTTATCTCTTCTTCTTTCCCATTGATCAACGACACCCTCTGGTCATCGTCTTCAGGCATGATTCATGTAAATCCTCTGGTCATTGTCTTTAGGTATGATTCTTGTAAACCCTCTGGTCATAATGATGTTTATTTGGCTCCAAACTGACTAATCAGAGATGCTTGTGCCCTTTTGACATCGTAGACATCTTGTTTACTGATCATCGTAGTAACATATTTATGACAACACCTCGTATATCGGTATATTATTGAAAAACTTATCGCTTATCTCTTCTTCTTTCCCATTGATCAACGACCCCCTCTGGTCATTGTCTTCAGGTATGATTCTTGTAAATCCTCTGGTCATTGTCTTCAGGTATGATTCTTGTAGGCCCTCTAGTTATTGTCTTCATTACAATGGTGTTTATTTGGCTTCAATCTGACTAATCAGAGATGCTTATGCCCTTTTGGCATCGTAGACATCTTGTATACTGATCATCGTAGTAACATATTTATGTCAACACCTCGTATATCGGTATATTATTGAAAAACTTATCGCTTATCTCTTCTTCTTTCCCATTGATCAACGACACCCTCTGGTCATCGTCTTCAGGCATGATTCTTGTAAATCCTCTGGTCATTGTCTTCAGGTATGATTCTTGTAGGCCCTCTAGTTATTGTCTTCATTACAATGGTGTTTATTTGGCTTCAATCTGACCAATCAGAGATGCTTGTGCCCTTTTGGCATCGTAGACATCTTGTATACTGATCATCGTAGTAACATATTTATGACAACACCTCATATATCGGTATATTATTGAAAAACTTATCGCTTATCTCTTCTTCTTTCCCATTGATCAACGACACCCTCTGGTCACTGTCTTCAGATATCATTCTTGTAAATCCTCTGGTCATTGTCTTCAGGTATGATTCTTGTAAGTCCTCCGGTTATTGATGTATGAAAACACTGCTTACGTCACACACTATATACAAAATATGTGTAGAATATGATGATATACGAAAACACTGCTTACGTCACACTATATACGTGGCAACATAGAAAAATCATAAAGATGAAGTTCATCACAGAACAGATGGGGCATACGGTACATATGACGGATGACGTACTATATACATGCTACCATAGAAAAATCATAAAGATGGAGTTCATCACAGAACAGATGGGGCATACGGTACATAGAACAGATGGGGCATACGATACATTTGACAGATGACACATACAACAGAACGCACGTACGGCACATAGAACAGATGGGGCATACGATACATTTGACAGATGACACATACAACAGAACGCACGTACGGCACATAGAACAGATGGGGCATACGACGGTTGGCACGCGTGACGGGATTGACAGATGACACATGTGACGGCCCGGCGCGTGCGCAGATGACCCGTACGATGGATGACCTTGAAAGTGTTCCCGTACAAACGTTGCTTATCTACTGAGCATTTATTGGCTTACTCTACTTGGCTGGTGTGTACAAAGCGAATAGACTATCCCTCGAGGAATTATGGGGAACAGATGATGGCGACGGCATTGCCAAGCTCAGTCTTGTCATGAGTATCAAGAGATTCAAATTTCTCATACGGTGTCTTCAATTTGATGATCGAGAAACAAGATCCGCTAGAAAGGAACTGGATCGGCTCGCACCAATACGTAATATATTCACAAAATTTGTGACTAATTGTAAAGTTAGCTACTGTGTTGGTGAAAACGTCATGATAGATGAAATGCTCCCAGCATTTCGTGGGAATTGTCTTTTCCGGCAATACATCCCTTCCAAAACAACTAAATATGGGATGAAAATTTTCTCCCTAGTAGCGAAAACGTTCTATTTGCTCAACATGGAAATATACGCGGGAAAGCAGAACGAAGGACCCTTTTGTGTAAGCATCAAAGCACCAGATGTTGTGAAAAGGTTGGCGGAACCTTTGTTTGGCTCGGGAAGAAACATAACGGCGGACAACTGGTTCACACAAGTGAGTCCTCTAAATGAATTGAAACTAAAGGAACTCTCCTACGTTGGAACCATCGGGAATACAGGAAAGAGCTACCAAATGATTTCATAGCCTCCAAAGCCAGAACACAACACTCTAGTATTTTTGGTTTCAGTAGTGTTGGTGATACATTGGTATCCTATGTCCCCAGAAAGAACAAAAATGTCCTCCTTGTATTATCATTGCATGAAGACGAATGAATTGATGTTTCTACTGGCGAGAAACAAAAACCAGAAGCAATCAGTTTCTATAATTCAACTGAATTGGGAGTTGGTGGTGATACATTGGTATCCTATGTCCCCAGAAAGAACAAAAATGTCCTCCTTGTATTATCATTGCATCAAGACGAATCAATTGATGTTTCTACTGGCGAGAAACAAAAACCAGAAGTAATCACTTTCTATAATTCAACTAAGTTGGGAGTTGATATTGTTGACAAAATGTGTGGTGCATATAATTTGTCTCGAAACACAAAACGGTGGCCCATGGTAATTTTTTTCACCATGCTAAATATTGCTTCAATCAATTCCCAGGTCATATATGTCGGCAATGGTTTTGCAGATCCGAGAAGGAGACTGTTCATAAAACAACTCTCTAACGAAATTGTGCTTGGTCAACTTGCTCGACGAAGTCTCAAGTCAATTGAGATGCCGTCAAACCTTCAACAAAAACTGAAGAGATTCGCTCCAACTCAAGAACAACTGAATAAAACGGAACAACAATTACCTCCGAAAAGACGCAGATGTGAAACTTGCACCTCAGAAACTCATCACAGGAGATAAAGTCAATATGAATACAAAAAGTGCCATACCGCTACCTGCCTCTCACATGCTGTTTTCATGTGTCCTCAATGCTATAAAAGAGAGGTAGGACATATCGATGATGAATCAGATTAATGACCAATTTTCTAGTTCCTTATATTCTTGTTCTAATTCAATGCAATTTTCATTATTATAGCTCATGGAAAAATGTATACTCATTTTCTCAAATAAACTTATTTTATTTTCGAAAAACATGTTCTCCTCTTTGGTGTTTGTAGTTGACAATTTTTTCGTGAGAAAATGTGAACATGCGTAGAAAAAATTAGTAGATCAAAGTGTGTTTCCTAGGCTCTATGCGCCTGATCGTGTTCTAGAACATATTGCGCCTGACGGAGTGTTAAAATAAAGGAGAGCTATGGCTACATATTCACACTTTATTCCTTATTCATTGATAGTCTTAAATGATTGATGTACTTGCATTCAGCCCTGTTTAAATATTGTTAGTATTTGTTTGAAGCTGACCAAAAATCATTAAAATTACTGTACAAATTTTATAAGGACGTGGATATTAGTATGAATTCAGTTCATACTATCAAAAATATAATGCAAATAAAGGCTCCGTCCGATTTATAGGTACTATGAAAACAAAGAAAACGGCCCCATCCGATTTATTTTACTTAACCACATTAGAAAGAAAGGGCATTATCCGAATTATACTATCGAAACGCATTACAAAGAAAAGGCAACATCTGCTTCGCTTGAGTTGTCAGAACTAGAAATCAAACAAAAAGCTTTTTTCATCTGTATTCTACGACTATAAAAACAGTATATACTGCTTTTGTCGCTATTATTTGTTTCATGTTGAAGATATAGTCTTGTACAATTTCTGTTTACAGTTTATGATTAATAATATTCTCGTACATTTTTTATACAATACTTGACAGAATGATTTCTATCTATTTTGTACACAACCGCAATTGTCTCCTTTTATGTTTCATGAGATCATAAAATAACCTTGTAGACGATATTTCTCAAGGGTGAAGGATAATACTTTGGTAAACAAAAACGACTCACATGAAAATTGTTAAGAAAACATCTTTCATAATTGGATTGTATATTTCTAGAATGAGTAATTTCCACTCGTTAACAAACTACCATTAACATTTGTTATTCGACTTGTCAACTAAAATTGTTGCCTAATGGCGAAAATAATTGCTATAATTAGTCAAGACGTTAACAAAAATTACTTCCTCACATTTTGGGAAACGCTTTTATATATTTCAGCCTGTTTAATTAATTGCTCGGGCGTTTCAACCTTGTTGATTAACAGCAGAGAAACTTGAATAACGAAAAACATAATTTTGTTAATTTGCATCAGTTACAAATCGCTCACCATCAATAAGTAGGAAAGTCTTTCAACGTGAAATTTATTCAATTATATTAATGAAGCCAAGAATTATTAGAAATGCCTGTGGATATGGTGTACACACTATATGCAAATTGAGTGAATGAAAACGACGAATACTCAGTGTGTATTAATTTATTACTTTTAGGCTAAGCGCTTTCGGCTGTTAAGCCATTATCAAAGCCGTCGTCATTTAAAAAGTAATTGTCGAAGACATCAAGCTGATCAAAAACTTTTTAATTTTGAGTGTATTTACATCTTGTGAATATAATTTTACACCCTTATAATAGGGTATTTAAAGTTTTTATTCGAATGACTCAATCATAACGATGGTTGGATAGATCTTGAGTATTGAGTATTGTTTTTGATCAGCTTGATGTCTTTGACAATTACTTTTTAAATGACGACGGCTTTGATAATGGCTTAACAGCCGAAAGCGCTTAGCCTAAAAGTAATAAATTAATACACACTGAGTATTCGTCGTTTTCATTCACTCAAGAATTATTAGTCTATATTGTCCATTATTTCCATATAAACCATTACTTTTTCAATAATATGCATCTTAAAAAAACTAATTCTTTGGAATGCAATGGCTTATGTACACGATAATCATAATAATAATAATAATAATAATAATAATAATAATAATAATAATAATATTTTTTTTTCGAAGAGGGGGGAAATGAGCAACCGCACCGTCAGTGGCCATGCGAGACACACCGGTGTGTGGGGGTGTACCTTATATGTACGACCCACTAAAACCCTACCTCTTTTAACAAACCTCACCGGTAAATGAAGTTTCCACCCTGGACCCGCTTTCGCATTACAAAGGGTGGCCTTTCTGAGCTGATTTGGCAATCTATCTCTTCTGTGAGCTTGCTTTCCTACCCGTTTGCTTCCTTGCTGACATTATATCATTTTCTGTGGTTTTCATTCTCTTCGTGTCAGGTATCCTGAATATCGTCCACCAAGTTTTCTCTTTTCTTTGTTCGTAGTACCGTTTCGACAAAAACAGCAATGAGATTTCAATTTTCTTCTGTTTTCAGCATCAGTTCCACAATGTTATCAGGAGTAACCTCTCCAATCTTTTCTGTCAGTACTCGTCGTTTTGGTTCCCACCGTTGGCAGGTGAAAAACGTATGTTTTGCATCATCCCGGGTGTGACCGCACGCCAGGCAATTCGAGTCTTTAATACTACCTTGTTTACACAAGTAGGATCGGAAGTATCCATGTCCAGACAATAGCTGTGTGAGGTAATAATTCACTTCGCCATGTTCTCTCTCGATCCAAGTTTTGACACTCGGCAGAAGGCGAGCAGTCCATCGTCCTCTGCTGTCAGCGTCGTACCTCTGCTGCCATTTCTGTAGTGTTACGCTTCGCTCTTCTCCAGCAATTTTTGTTTTGCTAATGGCTTGCTCCAAAATCTTCGTTGCTTTTCTTCTTTCGTATACGACCTTCCTTTCGAGCGCCAGCAGATCTATGGGGATCACACTGGCAATAGTTAGTACCGCAGGCTCTGACGTCGAGCGGTATGCGCTGCTTATCCTGAGAGCAGCTCTGCGCTGCACTCCTGCTATTCTTTTCATGTCAAATTCTTTTTGCTATGTTTCTCCCCATATCTCCGCTCCGTAGAGTACGATAGAGTTAGTAACAGACATCAGAAGTCTTCTCTTGCTGGCTATTGGTCCTCCTACGTTTCTCATCAAACGGCTCAGTGAAGCTGTTACTTCCGAGGCTTCGTCTGCTGTTCGTCGTATATGTTCGCCAAAACTCATTTTCTTGTCTAGAGTGAATCCGAGGTACTTGATATATTCCTTGGTCCAGATCGTTAGATTCTCTAGCTTCATTTCTTGGAATAATAATAATAATAATAATAATAATAATAATAATAATAATAATAATAGTAATAATAATAATAATAATAATAATAATAATAATAATAATAATAATAATAATAATAGATAGATAGATAGATAGATAGATAGATAGATATACGTTCATTGACAACATGTACATATGTATTATGTTTGAAGTCAGTCATCATGAAAGGAATAAAACAATATTTGAAACAATTAATAAAAGAAAAGTAACAATAATTTAAAACTGGGTTAAAGGTAATAAAACATCAAGTGAAAAATAAAATTAACAACGGCGGTCTCTCGGCGCAAATTTAAAAAAATCTTCGATAGAATAAAAACAATGTTCCAATAAAAACATCTTAGCGAATTTACAAAATTCACGAAGACTCCTATTTTGGAGATCGAGACCTCTATAAAAACTATTAAAAACATTGTAATACTCAACATTTAGTTTATTCGCCTGGGTAGTCCTAAGCCTAGAGAAAGGAGCCACAAGATCCACCGCATTCCTCGTGCCGTAGGTATGAATATTATAGTGCGAATTATAATTGGATCTATTTTTGTGAACCGATACTAATGTTTCATAAATGTACAGACAAGGAACCGGTAAAATCCTGCACCCCCTAAACAGTGCAAGGCAGTGCGAACCATGAGGAGCATTCCCGATAATCCTCACGGCGGATTTCTGAAGAGCGAAAACTTTATAAGCCCCACTCGAGTTTCCCCAAAATCTAATGCCGTAAGTGAGAAGTGAGTGAATGGTGCCAAAATACACAGTACGAAGGGCCTTAGTTTGCAAGCAATGCCGAAGCTGCCGCAGTGCATAAATTTGCGAAGACACCGCAGAGCACAAGGCTTCAATTTGAGCAGACCAGGTAAGACTCGAGTCAAGTGCTAACCCAAGGAGCTTAATTGGTTGTGACTTATTAGCAAGCTTGTCCGAGGTGAAAGTGATTTTGACGGTCTTGCTTTCATTCAATTGAAGTCTATTAGCCACAAACCAATTTTTTGCTAATGAAAGATGTTCAGATTCATCAGACTCATCTTCATCATAAAGTAGTGTCGTGTCGTCAGCATATAAAATACAAGTACATCCGTTAACGGCTGACGGCAAGTCATTAATAAATATTAGAAACAGTAAGGGTCCCAAGACTTAACCCTGTGGAACTCCAAATCGGATTGGCATATTAACTGATTCATGCCCATCAAAGCTGACATACTGGGTTCTATCGGCAAGGTAAGAGCCAATGAGCACCAATGGTAAACCACGAATGCCGTAAAGCTCCATTTTAGCAAGCAAAAGAGAATGGTTCACGCAGTCAAACGCCTTGGCGAGATCGCACAGAACAGCAGAAGTACCATGACGTTCGTCAAGGCCATCGACCACGGTCCCAATCACCTTTGCAAGAGCATCGATTGTTGAGACATTCTTTCTAAAACCAAATTGATGAGGAGAAATGATGGAATGAAGCTCAAGAAATTCTAGAAGCCGGTGGTTGATGATAATTTCAAAAATTTTGGATATAATGGGAACAATGGAAATCGGTCTAAAATTATTGGCACAGTTCAAGTCGTCTTTTTATGCAACGGCAAAACCTTAGCAATCTTTAACTCACCAGGCCAGTTACCCTCGGTCAAGCAAGCATTAAATAAAACTGTTAAAGGACCAGTAACGTGTTCAAGAGCAGCCTTTATTAAACGGCTATTCAGACCATAACAATCAGTGCATGTTGAGTTTTTCAGCTGTAGTATAGCAGCTTGAACCTCACATTCAACGACAGGAGGTAAGAAGAAAGAGGCAGAAGGGCTAGGTAAAACACTGACAAAGTTAAGGGGATCAGAAACTGCTGCCGGCAAAGAGCTGAAAATTTTTTCTGCAATGTTAGCAAAAAAGCTGTTAAATTCCGAAGATGTTAACGCAGAAACTGTGTTACGACATTTATTGTTCTCTCTCTCCTGGTTTACTATGTTCCAGATCATTTTATTCTGATTATCTGACGTCAAAATAGCCTCAGAATACGAAATCCTTTTGGCGGATCTAATCTCTTGCTTGTAAACTTTTCTGATGCTGCAGTACAAACGCCAATCCTCCAGACCTCCAGAAGACTGGAAAGCGCGTCTACATCTATACACTTCTGTTCTGCGCATCTTAAGCTCACGACCAAACCACCTTGCTCGCGTTTGTCTACGAGAGTGTAACTTGGTAGGTATGTGTATATCTTTTTGTACACATAGAATGCCCAACAATGTTTGAGCGATTTGATTAGAATCCATAGTAATAATAATAATAATAATAATAATAATAATAATAATAATAATAATAATAATAATAATAATAATAATAATAATAATAATAATAATAATAAAAAAAACTTGGCCAACTGGAAAGCACCAGGGAACGACGGTATCCAAAATTTCTGGTACAAAAAACTTACGGCTACCCATCATCACCTGACCAACCAATTTAATATCGCTCTAAGAAACCCTGACCAACTACCAGACTTCCTTACAAATGGTGTAACTTATCTTCTTCCAAAATCTGATCAAACCCAAGATCCTTCTCAATATAGACCCATCACGTGCCTTCCTACAATGTACAAAATCTTCACTGCAGCACTATGTGATAAACTGTACGCATACCTAGAAACTAATGATATTCTAACTGAGGAGCAGAAAGGGTGCAAAAGAAAATATATGGGCTGCAAGGAACAAATAACAATCGATAATGTGATATTGGAACAAATCAGAAAGAAGAACAGAAATCTATACATGGCTTATATAGACTATCGGAAAGCTTTCGACTCAGTGCTCCACAGTTGGTTAATAAAAACTTTGAAAATTTACAATATACACCCTGTGGTGGTTAGGTTTCTAAAAAGTACTATGAGTAATTGGAAAACAAAACTCAAAATTAACCTAAATCACACAGAACTAGAAACTGAATCTATCAGTATTAAAAGAGGAATCTTTCAAGGAGATACACTTTCCGCTCTATGGTTCTGCTTGTGTTTGAACCCATTATCACGTGGCCTAAACCACACAGGATATGGAGCAACTATTAGAGCGGACCGAAACTCAACAACCATAAGTCATCTATTCTTTATGGATGATCTGAAACTATATGCCGCGTGCAAAAAACACCTAGAATCCAACTTAAAACTCATGCACCAGTGGAGCACAGATGTCGGAATGTCGTTTGGTATGGAAAAATGCCAAACTGTATCGGTTGAAAAGGGAAAGCTGAAAGAAGGAGAACCTATAGAACTAGAGCCAGGAAAATATATTGAAGCCATGACAGACAAACCCTACAAGTACTTAGGAATCCTTCAGACACACAAGATAGAACATAAGGAAATAAAAGCCATATTAACCACCGAATTCGAAAAACGCCTTTACAACCTCTTAAAAAGTAAGCTAAATTCAAGAAACCTTACCACGGCCATAAATAGCTACGCCATATCCGCTCTTCAGTACTCCTTCGGAATAATTAAATGGACTCAAACGGACCTGAAAGCAGTAAACAGAAAGATTAGAACCGAGCTAACAAAACATAGAAAACACCATCCAAAAGCGTCCGTCGAAAGGGTAAATTTACCTAGAGAAAAAGGAGGTAGAGGAATAAAAGATGTTGTGGAAGCTTGCACTCAGCAAATTGCAGGCTTGAGGAGTTTTTTTTCCGTCACCAAAATAGTCAACTTCATAAAGCAATAGTGAAAACAGATACGGGTTATACACCTTTAAACCTAAGCATGGAAAACTTTACGCCCTTTAATACACGAAATGAGGAGGATAAAATTAGAAATTGGCGTTCAAAAGAATTGCACGGAAGATTCATTAATGATTTACAGAAAGACACGATAGATCAAGCTAAATCGGTTGAATGGCTTAAAACTGGAACGCTGTTCCCAGAAACTGAAGGTTTTATGGTTGGTATACAAGATCAGGTTATAAAAACGAGGAATTACCAAAAGTATATCTTGAAGGAAGAAATACCAACAGATAGGTGCAGAAAGTGCAACAGAAGTCAAGAAACGATTGAACACATTCTTTCTAGTTGCCAAAGCATAGCTGAAACTAAATATCTAGAACGACACAACAAAGTTGCCACAGTAGTATACCTAGAAGTACTGAAAAAACTTAACCTTGATCCACAAAACAACGAGCCATATTACAAATATAAGCCCCCTCCAGTTATCGAAAATCAGTATGTTAAGATCTACTGGGATAAAACTATCATGACGGACGTAACAGTACGACACAACAGGCCGGACATCACAGTCATTAATAAACAATCCAAGCAAGCTCTGCTTATTGACATATCGATCCCAAATAATTCTAACACAGAAAGCAAGTACAATGAAAAACTAAGCAAATACGCCGAGCTAAGGACCGAAATAAAAGAATTGTGGAATCTTAAAGAAGTCAAGATCATTCCAGTTGTTTTATCCTGTATGGGGCTAATTCCCAAGAAACTAAGTACTTCCCTCAAAGACATTGATATTCCTGAGTCAACCTACCGATTAATGCAGAAATCTGTAATCCTGGATGCGACAAACATTGTTAGGTCATTTCTAGAATAGTGACACCCAACGAAAGTCTTGCTGTTGAGGCCGACTGTCGTTGAAACACGCCGGGTGTGAATCCGGTGACACAAAAAGGAAAATAATAATAATAATAATAATAATAATAATAATAATAATAATAATAATAATAATAATAATAATAATAATAATAATAATAATAATAATAATTGCAATGGCTGTATAACCCACTTCCCGGAACTCAAAAATATTCTCAATGAAAGGACACCCTTTTGCATATGTCTTCAGGAGACTCACCTGAAACCTCGAGAGAATTTCTCTTTGAGAGGATACAATAGTTACAGAAAGGATGTTATTCCTGATCTCAGAACTAGAGGTGGTGTAGCTATCTTTCTCCAGGATAATATTACCCACCGGAATATTCCTATATAAAGCAGATTACAAGTTATCGCTGTCCATGTTTATTATCCGATCCAATTTTCAATTTGAAGCATCTACTTACCTGACGGTAATTGGACTATTGAAGATCTAAGAAATATCGCTGACCAGTTACCAGCTCCCTTTTTGATTGTGGGAGACTTTAACTCACATAATCCATTGTAAGGTTCGAATAGACTGGACAATAGAGGCAGAATTATCGAAAATTTCATCGACGAAATGAACCTTGTTCTCTTGAATAATGGTGTATATAAACCTAAGATCCAACTCATTGTCAGCTATCGATTTAGCATTATGCTCACCACATATATCGACATCGCTACAATGGAACTGTTTGGGAGATCATCTTACAGATCACTTCCCAATTTCAATCGAATTTACTGGCCGATTCATCCCACGAGCACTGCCCAGACGATGGAGATTGAGTGATGCTAACTGGGATCGGTATAGACAACAATTAAGAAGCTTACAGCTGCCTGATACCGATATCAATGGAGCCACAGAACTGATCAGTAGTGAGATTTTATTAGCAGCGGAAATATCGGTTCCACGATCAAGTGGTCGTAAAGGTACTAAATCAACTCCCTGGTGGAATGACATTGTTGCCAAATATGTGGCAGATAAAAACCACGCCTTGACTACACTAAAACGTTCACCCACATTGGAAAATACTATATCGTTCAAGAGAGCACGTGCAAGAGCAAGGCGTGCCATACGTGATAGTAAAAGAGCTACGTGGGAAACATATGTCTCTACTATCACAGCTAGAACACCCGCATCAGAAGTATGGACAAAAATTCGCGCTATTCTAGGAAAGACATTCACGGATGCATCACGGGTTTTAGAAATTGATGGCCAACTTATAATCAGTGAGGAAGAGATTGCTGAGCATTTAGCTAATCAATTCGAATATATCTGTAGCTCGGAACACTACGACCCCGAGTTCCAGATCCATAGACAGGCAGAAGAGCGAGAAATTGACTTTCAGGAAGAAAATATATCCAACTATAATCACCTTCTCACCACAGAGGAACTAGATAATGCACTTTATGAAATGAAAGACTCCGCACCAGGAGGAGACAACATTGTATATGAATTCATCAGACAGCTACCAAATTTATCAAAAAAAAACTATTAGATTTGTATAATAGAATATGGATCGACGGCACCCATCCAGAGAAATGGCGTGAGGCCGTAGTTATTCCTGTTCTGAAAATAGGGAAAGACCCAAAACTCACTTGTAGTTATCGACCCGTCTCACTCACAAGCTGTCTTAGCAAACTTATGGAGAAGATGATAAGCATCAGACTTATGTGGTATCTGGAATCCAATCATCTCTTGTCATATGCTCAGTCTGGTTTTAGGAGCCACAGGTCTACAATAGACAATCTTTTTCTGCTAGAGAAAGAAATCCACGATAGTTTTTCCCACAGAAACCACACAGTAGCAGTGTTTTTTGACCTAGAAAAGGCATTTGATACAACCTGGCGCTTCAACATTCTCGACCAACTCCGAAAGTGGGACATGAAGGGAAGACTACCAAATTTCATCGCAAGTTTTCTCAAACAACGTAAATTCCGTGTCAGGAAAGCATCGACTTCCTCAGAGCTACATATATTAGAAAACGGAGTACCACAAGGATCTACTCTGAGCGTGGTAATATTTACTATTGCAGTTAACGGACTTCTAGCTAATCTCAATCCAACAGTGGGACGATGTTTATACGTTGATGATTTAACGATCTTCTACTCTGCAACATCTATGTACGACATAGAGCGAACTCTTCAGGAAGCCATAAATAGCCTCTGCAACCGAACGAAGACTTTAGGGCTCACTTTCTCTGCTGCGAAAACCAAATGTGTTCATTTCTGTCGACTTAGATCAGGTCATAATGATCCAAAATTGAAACTGTCTGAACATTAACTAGTATGCAGCGACTCTGTCAAATTTCTAGGAATGATATTTGATAGAAAATTGAGATGGGACTTACATATAAACGATCTAATACTGAGATGCAAGAAATCGCTCAATCCACTGAAAGCATTAGCTAGTATTAATTGGAGATGTGACAGAGAAATACTTCTGAGGTTATACAAATCATTTATATTGTCCAAGATTGACTATGGCTGCTTTGTTTATGACTCAGCACGTGAATCAATATTAAAAAAGTTGGACAGTATACAGTGTCAGGCTTTGAGGATCGCACTAGGAGCATTTCGCACAAGCCCATATCTATCACTCTGCTGTGAAGCTGGAATTCCGCCATTGAAATACAGGAGACTGCAACTACTCACGAGGTATAGCTAAAAATTGGGTGCATTCCCAACCCACCCCAACCACCTACAGATGCTTACAGAAGAGGAGTATGACTACTATGAACGACGGCCAACTATCACTCGTCCTGCTGGAATTAGATTTGTAGAATTCATCAATAAGATTGACTATTCCATTCCAAGGATCTATAATAAGACCGTCCGAGGTGCCTCCCTGGGATATTGCCCCCCTTGATATATGTCTCGACCTCCAGAAATATAAAAAAGGTGAATGCAACAGAAACACTATTCTTATGGAATTCCACAGGAAAATTGATAGTTTCTCAGATTGTCATATTATCTATACAGACGGATCCAAGACCGACAACGGAGCTGGATGCGCCATATCAAGTTTGGGAATTGTCCATTCATGGACATTACCATGTGAAGACAGTGTTTATACAACCGAACTCTATGCTATTTTACAAAGTACAGGATATATAGAATTCAACACATATAATAAGTACGTTGTTTGTACCGACTCTCTGAGTTCTATACAAGCTCTAAAGAATCCATTCAGTAGAGATCCACTGGTACGAATAATACTTGCACGAATACATTGGCTGAGAACTCAAAATAAATCAATAACGTTCTTATGGATTCCTAGTCACTATGGAATAGCTGGTAATGTACTTGTTGACAGTGCTGCCAAAGAAGCTGCTCAAGAGCCTGTTGCTGAGGACATATATATTAGAGTTGATGATATAAGAACCCATTTGAAACACGCTATCTTAGAACAATGGCAGATGGAGTGGGATAGTACGGAGTCAAAATTGAAGGAGATTAAGCAGAAAGTTCATCCCTATACACCGCTCCCATACTCATGCAGAAGAGATCAAGTAGTTATTACCCGAGCACGGAAGGGACATACTATTTTGACCAACACATTTATGCTGGCAGGAGAGCGGCAGCCCAGATGCCAACACTGTAATAGGAGACTTAGTATCAAACACATACTCACACAATGCCCAGAACATCGAGCAATCAAACAACGAATTGGAATAACGAACACCTTACAAGCATGCCTGGAAAATAATATGAGTAGTGCATCCCGAACACTTTCATTCTTCAAAGAGATCGGAATCTACAAAATAATATAAAAAAAAAACACATTTTGATGACTACAATAACTAATGTATTAATTGAAATAATAGGGTTGAATACATAAACTGAAATTTAGAAAGAAGAAAAAAAAAATTCTGGAAGGCTAATGACCATAGCAGTCGATGCCTCAACAAAAAAAAATAATAATAATAATATTAGATAGATAGAGAGATATACGTTTATTGACAACTTATACATATATATTATGTTTGAAGGCAATGGCAGTCATGATAAAAGGAATAAAACAATATTTGAATTTATCAATAAAAGAAACGTAACAATAATTTAAAACTGGATCAAAGGTAATAAAACATCAAGTAATGAATAAAATTAACAACGACGGTCTCTGGGTGCAAATTTTAAAAAATCATCGATACAATAAAAACAATGTTCCAATAAAAACATCTTAGCGAATTAACAAAATTCAGGAAGACTATTATATTGGAGATCGAGACCTCTAAAAAAACTATTGAAAACATTGTAAAACTCAACATTCAGTTCATTCGCCTAGGTAGTCCTAAGCCTAGAGAAAAGGGCCACAAGATCCACCGCATTCCTCGTACCGTAGGTATGAATATTATAGTGCGAATCATAATTCGATCTGTTTTTGTGAACCAATACTAATGTTTCATAAATGTACAGACAAGGAACCGGCAAAATCCTGCACTCCCTAAACAGTGCAAGGCAGTGCGAACCATAAGGAGTATTCCCGACAATCCTCACGGCGGATTTCTGAAGAGCGAAAACGTTATAAGCCCCACTCGAGTTTCCCCAAAATCTAATGCCGTAGGTGAGAAGTGAGTGAATGGTGCTAAAATACACAGTACGAAGGGCTTTGGTTTGCAAGCAATGCCGAAGCTGCCCCAGTGCGTAAATTTGCGAAGACACCGCAGAGCACAAGGCTTCAATTTGAGCAGACCAGGTAAAACTCGAGTTAAGTGTTAACCCAAGAAGCTTAACTGGTTGTGACTTATGAGCAAGCTTGTCCGAGGGGAAAGTGATTTTGACGGTCTTGCTTTCATTCAATTGAAGTCTATTAGCCACAAACCAATTTTTTGCTAAAAAAAGATGTTCAGATTCAACAGACTCATCTTCATCATAAAGTAGTGTCGTGTCGTCAGCATATAAAATACATGTACATCCGTTAACGGCTGACGGCAATTCATTAATAAATACTAGAAACAGTAAGGGTCCCAAGACTGAACCCTGTAGAACTCCAAATCAGATTGTCATATTAACTGATTCACGCCTATCAAAGCTGACATACTGGGTCCTATCGGCAAGGTAAGAGGCAATGAGCACCAATGGTAAACCACGAATGCCGTAATGTTCCATTTTGGCAAGCAAAAGAGAATGGTCCACGCAGTCAAACGCCTTGGCGAGATCGCACAGAACAGCAGAAGTACCGTGACGCTCGTCAAGGCCATCGACCACGGTCCCAATCACCTTTGCAAGAGCATCGATTGTTGAGACATTCTTTCTGAAACCAAATTGATGAGGAGAAATGATGGAATGAAGCTCAAGAAATTCTAGAAGCCGGTGGTTGATGATAATTTCAAAAAATTTGGATATAATGGGAACGATGGAAATCGGTCTAAAACCATTGGCACAGTCCAAGTCGCCTTTTTTATGCAACGGCAAAACCTTATAATAATAATAATGATAATAATAATAATAATACAGCTCCTAGGAGCTGTAAGACCTTGTCGTCGGTAGAGTAGCTTAGTAACTTCCTCCCTCCTCGAGCCGCGAGGACGGGAAGGGAGGAGTGAAACTAAAAAACAGCTCAAGAATGGTCAGTGGGGCTCTGCTGAAGAGGGATCACCCATCCACCCTGCGAGCTCAGCTCAAACCCACCAATATAACAATGGAGAATAGAACAATATATGAAGCCTCGGACGAGCGACGTCATGGACGGGGACGTCGCGGGAATCTTACACCCGCCCATATGGACTCCGACCCTATGCAAGAAAATGGACTAACGCAATCACCTACTCAACCAGCTGAAAGTGATTCATTGGATCTACCAACGACCACCAAAGCTGGCAAACAACGACAGCGTATGACATGGACACCGGAAATGAACAAGCACGTCATACGCTGCTTTTTCAAAACTACCCGATTAAATGAAGATCTCACAGGATACCGTACACTCTTATACCAATACTTTATAGAAAAATTCCCACAAATACACCATCTCACAAAACAAAGAATAAGCGACCAGTACCGAGCTATAATCAGAAATAAACGGCTTTCAAATTTTGAAATTGACATTATAAGAAATGAAGTTGGTACAGAACTAAACCAAACCCCCAGTCAAACACAAATACAACCTCAAATACCCATAGAAACCACAGTGACAGACAACCTTACTGGTCACATGCCAACAATAAGAACAAACCCCAGTCCTCCACAAAATGGAAACCAGAATGGAGCCGTCGCCCCACCCCAAAACCAAGACAACAACATCATAGATGACCTCATCGCTAACAAAATTAAATGGACTGACACAAACCCAAGCACTCGTCCCAGACTGCCACGCCTCAAAACAAACAAAACTACCCCCACCATCATAGCACAAATCAATAACGCACTTTCCCACCTTATTTCCGAAGTAAATAACATGACGGAACTTCATACTCTCCTATACTGCGCAGCAATAGTAACACTTAAACTACATGACCAAGAACCCATAACCGAAAGTACGAACAAACGAAATAAACAAGAAACTCCCAACTGGCAACGCAGACTTGAACAAAAGATAACAAAAATTCGACAAACACTTGGATTATCAACTCAACTCTCATCTGGAAACCGAATTTTTTAATAAACTCAAGAAAATAGATACCAATATAGGACAACTCAACCAACAAGAACTGATCTCCAAACTTGACCACTTTAAACAACGACTAGCCGTATACGCAGGACGCCTAAAACGATACAAAAACAGCAACCCAAGAAAAACCCAAAATACTATGTTCAACCAAAACGAGAAAAAATTTTACGCCCAGCTGGACAACACCGAAATGAAAGACTACAACATACCAACAAAAGAGCAAATTACCAACTTCTGGCAATCAATTTGGTCCAATCCAGTAAATCACAACCCCAATGCCAACTGGATCACTGACCTGGAAGAAAGACACAGCCACATAGAAACACAAAACAATAATATCATAATATCGACCGAAAAAGTTCAATCTACAATAAAAAAATCACATAACTGGAAAGCTCCTGGCCGCTGAACTAACCACATAAATTATCCAAAACCCCTCAGAACTCCCCACCTTCCTGACAAGAGGCATCACGTTCATCAAACCGAAAAATAACGACACCCTAAACCCAGCCAATTATAGACCAATTACCTGCCTTCCCACCTTATACAAAATAATAACATCCATCATAATGCAACTCATTCAGGAACACCTCGACACTTACCAAATATTAACAAAAGAACAGAAAGGATGCAGAAAACACAGCGAAGGCTGCAAAGAGCAGCTCATTATAGACTCAGTCATACACCAACAGGCCTTACAGAATAAACGCAACCTCTTTATCACATACATAGACTATAAAAAGGCATTCGACAAAGTACCGCACAGCTGGCTCCTACATGTCTTGGAAATCTATAAAATCAGTCCAACTATCATTCACTTCCTAAAAAATGCCATGCAAAACTGGTGCACTAACATCCACATACAAACAGCAACAACTAAACTAACATCCGACACAATTCCAATCAATAGAGGCATCTTTCAAGGAGATTCCTTCAGTGGCCTCTGGTTCTGTATATGCCTCAACCCAATTTCACAAGCACTCTCTAACACGAGCTGCTGTTTCCAACTCAAATACAACCAGAATAATAACTATTAAGTCAACCATCAGTTTTACATGGACGATATAAAACTATACACATCTACAAAAAATCAAATGAACTCCCTTATAAAAATCACAGAAACAATATCGACGGACATACAAATGGAATTTGGACTTGACAAGTGCAAAACCAACAGTATAGAACGAGGTAAATGGACAAACACTAATGGAACAGTCACAACAACTGGCAAAATAGAGCACATGGATGAAGCCAACTCATACAAATATCTAGGATTCGACCAGACAATTAAACTGAACCACACTGAGCTCAAACAAAGACTCATCCAGAAATTCACCTCAAGACTCATCCAACTACTTAAAAGCAAACTCAACTCAAAAAATCTCACAAAAGCTATAAATACGTATGCAGTTTCATTGCTGACATACTCATTTGGAGTTTTAAAATGGACACACACAGACCTAGACAACATTAACAGGAACACCAGGACGGAACTCACCAAGCACAACATGCACCACAGGAAAGCTTGCATTGAAAGAATCACTCTGCCCCGATCTGAAGGAGGGAAAGGTATTTTGGATATGCACCCACTTCATAATTCACAAATCACGAGCCTCAGGAACTACTTCTACAATAAAGCTACACAAAGTCCTCTTCACTTGGCAATCACAAAAGCCGACAAAAAATATACCCCATTGGAGCTATGCAACACAAACCTAAGTTTAAAAGACGAACCAACCATACACAACGAAAAAATTAACGTATGGTCAGGGAAAGAAATACATGGACGTTACTACAACCACTCTAAAAATACAAGCGTTGACCTAAGACACTCCCACACATGGCTACACAATGGAAACCTGTTCCCCGAAACAGAAGGATTCATGTTAGCGATCCAAGACGGTATAATCAACACACGCGCATACAGTAAATTCATCATTAAGGACCCGACAGTAACAGACGATAAATGCCGACGATGTCACAATGCACGGGAAACAATTGAACATATAACTAATAGCACACTAGCACCCACCAAGTACCTAGATAGACACAACGCCGCCGCAAAAATTATACACCAAAGCATTGCTATAGAACATTCATTATTAAACAAACATACGCCCTACTACACATACACACCATCTGACATACTTGAAAACGCAGACTCTAAACTATATTGGGATAAAACTCTTTAATCTGACAAACCCCTATCATGCAATAGACCCAATATTACGTTCACGGACAAGAAGGAGAAGCACACATACCTAATAGACATCTCAATACCAAACGACCACAACGTACCATCTAAATATTCAGAAAAAATCCAAAAGTACATCCCGCTCGCCATAGAACTTGAAAGAATATGGAAACAAAAAACGGTCACTGTCATACCAATCATCATTTCATCAACAGGCCTCACTCACACATCCTTCATCGCACACCTATCAGAACTCAATCTACCCGCAACTATACACAATCAAACACAGAAAGCCATAATACTACAAACATGCAACATTGTTAGATCATTCCTCCGACATCAATAGAGTCCTCCTATACTTGGCCTCCACCCGTATAGGCGGAACACACCAGGACAAACCTGTGCCTCAGTTCCATAATAGATAGATAGATAGATGGTTTATTGACCCCATTCACATACATAGTACATTAGAAGTCAGTGAAAGTAGTACATATGAATACATTTTACCAACTAAAAATATTAAATATTGTATAGTGTTGTATTTGACAAATTTAAAATATAATAAAAATAATAGAAAGTAAAAATTTCACATAAATACAGACATACAATTCATAAAGTAAAAATATTGATGAAAATATGACAATTTTAAAATATAAAATAAGTTAAGAAATAATAATATTAATAATAATAATAATAATACCCTCCTAGGAGCTGTAAGACCTTGTCGTTGGTGGAGTGGCTGAGTAACTTCCTCCCTCCTCGAGCCGCAAGGACGGGAAGGGAGGAGTGAAACTAAAAAACAGCTCAGAAATCGTCAGTGGGGCACTGGTGGGTCTATCTATGCCGATATGATGGCACCAACAAATACCAGTAGAAGATCCAACATGCCCAAGTTACATCTGAACACACTGACAAGTCTTGACCTGACATGGGAGACGGGCGGCGAGTTTCCGGCGCCGAAAAACCGGGACCCTCGGCTATGGTATGGTAACCCAGACAGAAGAGTCCAACTGTCCGCTGTCCTCCCCTTTTTCCTTGTCCTTTCCAGATCCCCAGGGATCTAGAGGAGTAAACCTCAGTAAAAAATCCAGAATCTCAAAGTGGAAACTATCGTGCTGAGGGGATGAATGGCTGACCTGTGTGTACAGTCTATAACGATGTCATGTGAGTACCAGGTAACACTCACCTGTATGTTGACCTTGCCACAGTAAGGGAGCACTGCTGTGGTGGACAAATATTTCTGCCCTACTCGTGGGACTTTCAATGTAAGTTTCGGAAATAGAAAATTTAAGCTCTCAAGGTAGCAGAGCAAAAATAGCTACCAACGAAAACTCACAGAGCCTGGAAAAGAGAAGAGTTACTCCTCGGTTCATGGTCGTGAAAAGACTAGATAATGAAAATTTTGAAAAAGTTAGTCCTTTTGTATTATTTAAAGTGTTGAGTGGACAATTTGGTAACTTAAAAACAGTTCGAAAAGTAAAGGAAGGTTTATTACTTGAAATAGTTTCTGAACAACAGGCCAAACGTATAATGAATATAAAAAAACTTGACAATTATGAAGTTGCAGTTGAACCACACAAAACTTTAAACTACGCCAAAGGTGTAATTACCTGCAGAGATCTATTAAATTGTTCTGTGGATGAATTGAAAGTAGAATTAGAATCTGAAGGAGTTATAGAGGTAGCAAGAATTAAGACTAGACAAAATGGCGATATCGTGAATACAGCTAGTTTAATTCTCACTTTTGATAAACCAAAACCTCCACGAAAAATAAAAGTAGCGTTCTACTCACTAGAAGTTAGACCATATATTCCAAATCCAATTCGTTGCTTCAATTGTCAAAAATTTGGTCACTTATCAAAATCATGTCATGAAGAAAAAATTTGCGTTTGTGGCAAACCTCCCCATGAAGGGCAAGTTTCTAATGAACCTGTTTGTGTAAACTGTAAAGGTCAGCACTCTGCTAGGTCAAAGAAATGTCCCCGCATGATAGAAGAAATAAATATTCAAACCATAAAAACAAATGAAAAAATCAGTTACGGAGAAGCAAAAAAAAAGTTTTGTTAATGAAACCATCCAAAGAAAACTTTGCAGAGAAAACTAAAAGCAACGATACTTCTACAGCAATTCTTAATTCGATAATCCCTCAAATTACAATAATTGTTGAAAATCAAATAAAAAGCTTATATACGGCACTCACAAACCAAAAAGTAGTATCACTGACAGCACAACATCTAGATCGCTCAGAACAATCTCAGGAATCTCATGTTGAATCACAAAAAAGAAAAACCTACGAGTTTTCTGATGATTCCGATAATGTATACTTATCACAAAAAAGTGATATTTCAGTTGCTTCAGCTAAAAGAAAAAAAGGTTGGCCTAAAGGAAAACCAAGATCAAGAAAATCTTCCCTAGATAATATTACTAAAACAACTAAACCCGTCCCTGAAACTTCTCATTCCTATAAAACACCTAGTTCCTATCAACCAACCCTTGATGATACACAAAATTTAGAATCTTTTGACCTTCCAAGAAATAAAAATGAAAAACCACCTCCCATAATAGGTGAAAAAGGGAATGTAGTACTACATTTCATTTTATACAAATATTGCATAGTTATTTACCAAAAACATTTATACATAAAGTTTATTTATACAAATTTTATATTTATTTTAATTCTGTTTATTTATTTCTCATGTTACCTATATTTATTTCAACATTTTAATTGTACATTTTTACACTCAATACGCACATATAACACGAATATCAGATCTTATATATATACATATAAACATATATACCGTTCATTTAAATTATTCTCATTTTAATGCCTTTACACCATAATATTCTGCAATGGACCTGCAATGGGTGTAAGCTGCACTACCCTTAGCTGAAAACAATGATCCTAAATGCCTCTCCTTTTTGTATCTGTCTTCAAGAAACACACCTTAAACAAAATGAAAAATTCAGTTTAAGGGGATATAAATCGGTTGGATATAATGCTGTTCCAAACCAAAGAGCAAGAGGTGGTGTTTTGATACTCATAAAAGAGAACATACCATACAATGAAGTACAATTACACAGTGACTTAGAAGTCGTAGCAATAAAAATAAAATTTCCATTGAAAATGACTATTTGTAATATATACATTCCGAACGCCAAGTGGAGACCTGAGCAGTTAAGGAGCTGTTTTCAACAGTTATCGAAACCTTTCTTGGTGGTTGGAGACTTTAATGTACACAATACTTTATGGGGATCTGCTAAAACTTGCCCTGGCGGTAGAGTACTGGAAGATATCATAAATGAGTTGGACCTTGTTCTCCTGAACACCGGAGAAGGAACTTTTATAAACTCTATATCAAATACATTTTCTGCAATTGATCTTAGTATATAATCACCTCAAATTGCATTCAATTTTAGATGGACTGTTAGATCTGAATGGAATACAGACTATACTCCAATCTCTATTGAATTACCAGCAGTAGATAAATTGAGTGATTGTATACCCCGTCTAAAGTGGTTATTTCAACATGCCGACTGGGAAGAATATAACAATTCGATGGAAAACTTACAAATAACAGGAGTAACTATAGAAGAGCAAGTGGAAAATTTCAGCAAAGCATCCAAAATTCTGCTGAAATATCTATCCCCAAAACAAAAGGTACACTAAATAAAAAAAGGGTGCCATGGTGAAGCTCAGAACTAGAGACTGCAATAAAAAATAAGAAAAAGTCTTTAAATGTTTTCAAAAAAGTACCAACAAAAGAAAATATGATCATTTTCAAAAGACTTAGAGCAAAGGCAAAGTTTCTAATTGTAAAGGGTAAAAAGGAATCATGGAAGGACTATGTAAGCTCTATCTCCAGTGAGACTCCGGTAAAAGAAGTATGGGACAAAATCTGGAAAATTAAGGGGAAAAATTTCTCGAAGCCGTCACCGTTACTTATAGTGGACGGAAAGGAAATAACAGGCAACGAAAATATAGCCGAAGAGCTAGCAAAATTCGTTGAATCAACCAGTTCCTCTGAAAACTACGATAATACTTTCAAACAACATGAAAAAAATGCTGAAGAACAACACTTTAATTTTCATACCAACGAGAATTTACCTTATAATGACCTATTTCCACTGGAAGAACTAGAGCATGCGTTAGATACTGCTAAAAAGAACTCATCTCCAGGAAATGACTCAATTTCTTACGAACTACTTTTGAGATTACCCCAAAAGAAAAAAATATTTCTACTGAATATGTATAACCAAATATCCTTCCAATTATTGTCCAATTTCATTAATATGCTGCATTGGAAAGCTTTTGGAAAAAATGGTCAGCATAAGGCTACTTTGGCAGTTGGAGAATAAAAAACTCCTTTCTGACTTTCAAATGGGCTTTAGAAGAGGAAAGTCAACAACTGACCACCTTGTTCTATTGGATAATTATATTAAAAACAGCTTTTCAAATAGATCTCACACTGTTGCCATTTTTTTCGACATTGAAAAGGCTTTTGATACAACCTGGAGATTTGGAATAATGGATAATTTGTACAAATGAGGTTTGAGAGGTTACTTACCTCGGTTCGTTCAAAACTTCTTATGTAATATAACATTCCGAGTGCGGGTGAACAATGAGTCATCTCAAACACATTTTCCAGAAAATGGCGAACCTCAAGGCTCAAACCTTAGCGTTTTACTATTCCTTGTAGCGATTAATGGTATAGTGGATGTCATTCCGGTAGAGGTTCAGAAAAGTTTTTATGTAGATGATCTAGCTATTTACTACTCATCCCTAGATATGAAAAATGTAGTTCAAACTCTGCAGAACACTGTTGATCGGATAGTTGAGTATGTGGAACAGCGCAGTTTTAGAATATCCACAACCAAAACTCAGTGTATTCACTTTTGTAGGTTAAGAAAGGATCATCCAGAACCGAATATCAATCTTCATGGACTCCGTCTATTAAATTACTAGGTCTTGTTTTCGATAGAAAATTATTATAGAAAGAACACATTGAATATCTAGCAACAAAATGTAAAAAAGGCCAAACATTTTAAGAAGTCTATCAAATATTAACTGGGGTTCTGATGTTAATGTTTTATTGAATATATACAAATCGTTTATAATGTCTAAAATGGATTATGGAGCTATTGTTTATAGCTCTGCTAGTGAATCAAACCTCAGAATATTAGAGTATATTCAAGCCACTAGCATCAGACTAGCTTTGGGAGCATTTAGAACAAGTCCTTACTCCTCTTTATGCTGCGAGGCTGGTATTCCTCATCTTAAGTATAGAAGACAATTTCTAATGGCAAATTACTTCTGCAAAAAATACTCCACACCCTATAATCCACTCATAACTAATATTTTTAGTGAGGAGGAAACAGATTCGTTTCAATCTAGGCATACTAATACTATCCGGGTAAAACGGATGGTGCTAGGATTCCAACATGATATACCGGTTCAGCAATTTCTCCAACATATTTCCTATCCCCAATGGAGATTTAAAAATCCAGTGTTCCACCAAAACTGTCTAAAGTATGATAGAATCAGTTCACCAGTTAATACGTTCATCAATGAAATAAAACATATTTTGCAAAACCATAATAACCCTCTTGAGATATATACCGACGGTTCCAAAACCGATCAAGGAGTAGGAAGTGCTATATTTGTAAAAGAGGCCTTTCATTGGAAACACCCCTCCTGGACCAGTCGATTAAATATATAGAAAATAATAATATAACGAATGCAGCAGTATGTTCTGACTCTCTTAGTGTCTTAAAAGCAAGAACCAATAAGGAAACAACCGACACATTAACCAGCTACATGCAAAGCATTTTATACAACCTTCAACAACAACAAATCGACATAATTTTTATCTGGATTCCTAGTCACATTGGGATAACAGGTAGTGAAAGAGCTGACTTGGC
This sequence comes from Galeruca laticollis, assembly GCA_963921935.1. Taxonomy (NCBI): domain Eukaryota; kingdom Metazoa; phylum Arthropoda; class Insecta; order Coleoptera; family Chrysomelidae; genus Galeruca; species Galeruca laticollis. The sequence goes on from OY998180.1 coordinate 113,682,556, forward strand.
GGCAAAAAGGGCAATACATGCAGAAGAACTTGCCTCCATACAAAACTTGGAAGATTTTAAAATAGACATCAAACAGAAAATTATTAATAAATGGCAGATAGACTGGCAACTCGATAACAAATTTTTAAAAATAACACAACCAAGAGTACAACTTAAACAAACTGCTTACCATTTGAAAAAACGAAAAGAACAAGTCGTACTGTCAAGACTTCGCCTAGGCCACTCGCACTCAACATCATCATACCTTCTTCTGGGAAAAAACCCACCAATTTGTGAGTGTGGAATTCGATTAACAGTTAGACACTTGTTGCTTAACTGTACACGTCTTGTTGGAGCTCGTCAAATGATCGGGTTGGGAAATGATCTGAACACCTGTTTTTCTACACCTATCGATCCGAAGAAAGTTATAGATTTCTTAATAATGACTAATCATTATTTAAAAATATGAAAAAATAGTCAACTTCACTTAAGGCTTAAGTTCTAGAAGTTTAGACGTTTTGTTATATGAGGATTTCTAACAGAAGGGTTTCAAAGTATGGACAGAGGAAAGGCTAATGACCATAGCAGTCGACGCCTTACAAAAAAAAATAATAATAGATAGATAGATATACGTTTATTGACAACATGTACATATGTATTATGTTTGAAGTCAGTCTCTGGGCGCAAATTTTAAAAAATCTTCGATACAATAAAAACAATGTTCCAATAAAAACATCTTAACGAATTTACAAAATTCACGAAGACTCTTATTTTGGAGATCGAGACCTCTATAAAAACATTGTAAAACTCAACATTTAGTTTATTCGCCTGGGTAGTCCTAAGCCTAGAGAAAGGGGCCACAAGATCCACCGCATTCCTCGTGCCGTAGGTATGAATATTATAGTGCGAATTATAATTGGATCTATTTTTGTGAACCAAACTTAATGTTTCATAAATGTACAGACAAGGAACCGGCAAAATCCTGCACCCCCTAAACAGTGCAAGGCAGTGCGAACCATAAGGAGCATTCCCGACAATCCTCACGGCGGATTTCTGAACAGCGAAAACTTCATAGGCCCCACTCGAGTTTCCCCAAAATCTAATGCCGTAAGTGAGAAGTGAGTGAATGGTGCCAAAATACACAGTACGAAGGGCTGTGGTTTGCAAGCAATGCCGAAGCTGCCGCAGTGCGTAAATATGCGAAGACACCTCAGAGTACAAGGCTTCAATTTGAGCAGACCAGGTAAGACTCGAGTCAAGTGTTAACCCAAGAAGCTTAACTGGTTGTGACTTATGAGCAATCTTGTCCGAGGTGAAAGTGATTTTGACGGTATTGCTTTCATTCAATTGAAGTCTATTAGCCACAAACCAATTTTTTGCTAATGAAACATGAAGATTATTATTATTAATAATAATAATAATAATAATAATATCATAAAGAAGTATTCCCCGAAATGCAGAAATCTGTCGTACTGAAAACGTGTAGAATTGTCAGGAAAACTCTAAACTTACCTGAAAATATGTGACTGCAGAATCCTGCTAGAAGAATCGCAAGTTTCAAGCAACGTGAATGATCATTAATCCCACGTTGTGGAGCAGCCCCGCAAGAGAGGAAACGGAAAATAATAATAATAATAATAATAATAATAATAGTAATAATAATAATAATATTAATAATAATAATATTAGGAGCGGCAACAGCCACAAAGCTTATTGCACTAGAACAAAATCAATACATAGGAAGCCAAAAATCAACCATAAACCACCTTGGGAGCGACGAATAAACAAAGCTATATATGAACTGCGTATAAAAATAGGACGATTGACCAAAGCTAAAGAACCAAATGAAAACAACACAAATTCCACCGAGATAATAGACTTTCTCAAACAAAAACTCGCTGCTAAATCAAAAAGACTTAAAGAAAGCTACTAACGCATAAAACAAAATAAGCAATTTAGAGAAGATGAAAGATAAGTTTACAGAAAACTCAACCAGCAAGCAAATCACAAGCAACAAAATGAAAATCCAGACAAAGAAGAAACAAAAACTTATTGGAGCAACATATGGTCAGAGGAAAAAGGACACAAACAAGCAGCACGATGGATTAATGTCGAAAGAGCAAGAATGCATAACAAAGAACAAATGGACAATCATGAGATAACAACAAAAGATGTACGGAAAGCCATCAGAATTACACACAACTGAAAATCACCAGGAAAAGACGGAATACATAACTTTAGGTGCAAAAGATTACAAGCACACATGATAGAATAGCAAAGCTTATTTTATGAAATTTTACTTGGACAAACAGAAACACCGCATTTCATGACCGATGGAATCACCTATTAGGGTACTACACTGAAAAACCATATAATCAGCCATTTCCTCTACATGGATGGCCTAAAGCTATACGCAGACAACAAAGAGAACTTAATAAAAATAACAACAATGTTTAGCGACGACATACAGATGAAATTTGGACTAGACAAATGCCGAATAAACGCAATGGAGACAGGAAAATGGGAAATACATGAAGGGTATGACATGGGTGCAGTTGAAGGACAAATGGAAGGAATGGAAATTGAAGAGCTGTACAAATATCTTGGATACCAACAAGCCAGAGGAATAGACCAAAAACAAAGCAAAAAAATACTAAAAAACAAATTTAAACAGAGATTACGGCAAATACTAAGAACGAAACTAAACTCAATAACACATCAAAAGCCATAAACACTTACATACACCTTTGGAATAATCCATTGGACAGATACAGAGCTTGAAGAACTTAATCGTGAAATTCGCACCCAGAGCTCCAAATACCGCAAACATCACCCGCGCAGCTCAGTAGACAGGGTAAATATACCACGAGAAAAAGGAGGACAAGGAATCCTGCACATACCAACACATAACCAAAACCAAATTACAACGCTTAGACAATACTTTAAAGATGAGAGCACGAACAATCAACTACACAAAGCTTTAAGGCAAATTGATAAAAAATGAACACCGCTAAACTTAGCACAAAATAACAACGATAAACAAAAAGAAAAAGATGACCTATAAGATAAATGGATAAGAAAGGAACTGCATGGTCGGTATCCAACAACACTAATGCAAGCCCACATAAACAGAGATGCCTCTCTCATGTGGTTTAAACTCGGGTATCTGTTCTCCGAGACCGAGATATATCTGATAGCGATACAAGACCAGGTATTGCAACAAGAAATTGTAAAAAATATATAATGAAGGAACGTATCCCAACAGATAAATGGAGAATGTGCAAGGAACATACTGAATCACTGGACCATATTATAAGCGGATGTGAAGTACTAGCTCCAAAAGAATATATCAAAAGCCATGACAACGTTGGCAAGGTAATCCACCAAGAGCTGCGGAGAATCCATATCAACAAAATTATGGAAACAACCCCATACTACAAATATAATCCCGAAAGTGTCCTTGAAACCGAAAATTATAGAATATATTGGGATAGGGAAATAATAACAGACTTGCCTCTACAACATAACAGGCCATACTTGTTATTCACCGACAAAAAACTGAAGCATACTTACTTAATTGACTTTTCCATCCCACTTGACGCAAATCTGCAGAAAAAAGATGAAGAAAAAATTATTAAGTACTGTTATAATTCACTATTTAAAATAAAACTTTTAATATTCATGATGATGTATAATGTTACAGTTCCATAACCAAAAATATACATTGGTCACAGGAAGTTAAAAAAATTCGAGAGAGAAATGTCAGAAGGTTGGGAACTGTCACGTAGGAGAAAAAAAAGGTTGGAAAATGTGTTTTAAGTTTGATAAAGATTGTAAAATTGAGGATTAGGAATGTAAATATTTTATGATAAGAAGTGTTGGTGAGAAGAAGTAATAAACATTTAAGAAGTAAAACAAACTTATAACTGAGGGTACCGAGAAGGACGAAAATTAGGTAGTGAACATGTTTGAAGGGACTGGAGGAGTTAAGAGACAATTTTGGGACAATGTGAATGGACTTTGTGTGTAAACTGGAGAACTTAGAAACGGACTATAGAACGATTTGTTAGAAAAGGACAATTTTGAGGACTGAAGGTATTTAATATTAGAAATAGTTGATTAGTAGTTTATAGATAATATGTAGTATATAATAAAATTTTGAACCCACAAATAGACTGAAGATATTGGATATTGTTTTTCCATATTTATTCTAAAAAAAAAATTATAATATAAAATGAAAATAAAAATCAGAGCTAGCCAAAAATAAAATAATAATAATAACAAATTATAACAATATAACAATAAACTTTAATAACTATAACAGTACTTACTTCTTGCTAATGGAATACAAGACATGTGGAACCAAGAAAAAGTTGTCGTACTACCAATCATTATAGGTGCAACTGTGGAAACCCCAACAAAACATACGACAATTGGACTATTTTCGACGATAATAATTATTTGTACTGCTATAACTGCACTTTACGTTATACGAAGAAAGGAACAAGAGAAGATTAGGAAATTGCAAGACAGAAGAAATTGAATTAGAAGATAGAAATTTGGATGTCTCAAATTAATATTAGTTTTTGTTAATAAAATTTGGAAAAAAGTATTTTCTTCAGTAAACAACAAAATTGTCGGTTTTTTTTCGGGATAGTGACAAATAAGGATTATGGTATTTTGCCATTGCTATACCCAGATAGCACCAGATATCCATGGGATGTTCTGACAGTCTACGATTTGGAAGATATATATCCAAATATTATAGGGTTATTCTGGGGATATCTAGAATATCTGTGGGTACACCTAAATCGAATATTCAATGTAAGTCCAGTTGGAATATCCTCAGATTATTCTTTTTAGAATAATCGAATCAAATAGTTCTAAGAATATTCTATGATTATTGACTTTTGTTCAAACGCTCTTCCTGTTCCATGGGCATGCGTCAATAGTTGCAGTTGACAGTTGACGGTAACGACCAGTGAAAAATGGCGGTTCGACCATCTTATATAAGTTATTGTTATTGGTGAAACAGTAGTGTATGATTAATTATTTTTGATCGTTAATTAATTAGTCAATTTTTTGCCACTGTGAAGACGTTTAAATATGTTTCTACGGTGTATTCTATGCAACGGGTGGAGCTAATACATACGACCTCACGCATCAAAACAGGTACGTTTTATTATATTTTTTTAATGCCTGTTGATTTATCCATAAATTTTTTAGAAAATTATCGATTTGCTTTTAAAACTTCCAATAAATGATGTGGCAAAGATTGAAGAAGTTGAGTCAGCTTTGCTTCAATATTATATCCAAATCAAAATATGAAACTGCCTCGACATATTGGAGTATTTATGTGTTACATTTATATTTTAGTGCATGAAAATCTTAAAATAATTGTTGATTTCATAAATTTTTGCAACAAAATTAATAGATAAATGTTTTCGATTGTAAGTAGAGTAGAAATTCACCTCGTTGCTAAAGGTACAACAAAATTTTATTTTCTCAGGTAGTTTCACGTAATTATGTTACCGAGATGTATGCTATGAGTTCCTTAATCAAATAGCCTTTAGTTAGAGGAAAGGAGGCAAATATGGGCTACCCATTTTATTTTTGTTTGTAAAAAAACAAAAAAAAATTCTATTTCAATTCCAAAGCTACCTAACGATAACTACGTTAGTTAGTATCAACCTGTTTAAAGTCCACATTGATTAAAAAAATATGTAAATTCATTAATGAGTAAATAATGAAAATGTGAATTTTTGCGCATTTTGAATATAGACTCTAAATATGGGCTACCCCCAAAAATGTGTGATAAATGTATGAGAAATGAGATAGATGCGTGAGAAATATATTTTAATATTTTAAATTAAACAATACATGAAATAAATCAAAACTAATGTCTACTACTTGCAAAAATCACAAACATATTGTTCATTTTCGGCCCCAGCGCACTCGTTATGGGCCCATAAATTGCACATGAAGCACTTTATCCAGATTTCACCGTGGTTATCCTCTGCAAAAGGTGCTTCGCAAAATATACAAGTCACGTCAGCTGCGTCCTTTGGAGACTGGGCATTTGGAAATTCATTGTAGTCGCTATCCTCATCTGCGGGCACATATTCCTCCTCATCCTCGGTGCTCGAATCAGATTCCTTTTTCTGATTCTTTGTAACCTGCTTGCGTTTCCCCTTTTTTTTTATTCCTTTCTTTAATTTGTTTTTCTTTGCCTTCTCCTGTCCCTTTTTTCTTTTCTTTAACCTTGTCAAGAGACTGGAGCAAGTCATTTTTATAAGGTGAAGAGGTTAACACTTACTTGGCTTACGCCCACGATTTGAGGTTTTTTTCTTCAAAGAAGGCACAGGAGAAAGATCATATGGTGTTACCAGAGATGTTCGAGAAGACCCGGACCCAGATGTGGAAGGAGTTGATGGAGTTAACTTCTGAAATAACTTTCTTTTTACGCCAGGTTCTGGACAAGGTCCTCTGAAAGGCGTGGCAGACTTTTTATAAAAGCTTGTTGTAGGAATAGCGACTAGCTGTGTATTACCTGCAGAAATAGGAACAAGCTGTGTATTAGTTGTAGGAATATCAACAAGCTGTTTGTTAGGCCCAGAGGGAGAAGTGGGAGAATTAGACGATGAATTGCTCTGGTTTGAGCGACGATCAGGTGTTATCTCAGAGTTGGTAGATTTATCGTATGTTGGAATGTCAGAATTTGTAGGTTCATTCGAATTGACACCAGAGGTTGAAGCCACCATCATCTCATCCTCTTCATCACTAGCGTCATCAGGTGCGACTGACGTAGTCTTTTCTGCTTCAATTTCAGCTGCAATGAAATCAGCATCTGAAAATATGTTTTTATTCAATGGATAAATGCCTGTAGCTCGGAAACCATTAACAGCAATCTCTCCAATTTGGCATTTCAAATAGGCTCTCCCAAAGAGCTCTAACACATCAAATGGACTTAGTGGGCGATTATTGTGGCGTAACCAGACCCTGATCTCTTCGCTGTAGTAAGACTTAAGAACTCCCATGAATGTTTTGTCCAACGGCTGGAGTTTGTGGGTACAATGGGGAGGTAAGACAATTATAGTCACATGATTATCTCTAGCTAAATCTATGATTTGAATATTGCGTGTATGGCTGTAATGGCCATCCAAAATAAGCAGGACTGGTGATTTCTCTGTGGGTTTCACTGTGTCAATAAAATGTTGAAACCATCTTGTAAAAATATTACTTTGTATCCATCCACTGGGGTGCACCTCCATAATGGCACCTGGAGGAGCTCCTCTCATCAGTTGCTGGTTAATATTTTTTCGTGGGAATATCATCATTGGTGGGATGAATTGTCCAGCAGCGCTCATCGCTGCCACGAGGGTTATTAATGAACCCCTTTCAGCAGAAGTTAATGATGCAATTTGTCGTTTCCCCTTTCGGCCTACAACCTGTGCAATCTTGTTTTGTACAACCGTAAGACCTGTCTCATCAACATTGAAGATACGTTCAGGGGGGTATAAATGTTTGTCATATTCTTTTTCCAGAACATTAAAGAAGGATGCAACATTTTCTTTGCTAAAGCCTCTTGCTCGAGAATACGATGTTCCCGTTGGTCGTCGTACTGATAGCTCTTTATGGCGTTGCAGGAAAAGTCCTAGCCAGGCTCTGCCCGCCATGTTACCTCCAAACGGATGTTTGATGTTGTTCCTGGTAGCTAAAGTGTACGCCATCCTCCTAACGTCTTTTCTGGTTAATCCATGAAATTTAGCTTCCATCTCTAAAATATAACGAACTAACTCGTCTTCTAGATCGTTCCCTAATATAGCTTTACGCCCTAGCTTTATTTGGGATGCTTCAATTGGCTGTAGTTCTAGCTTTTTTGCAGAACGTTGCAACGTAGAACGTGGGACCTTAAACATTTTTGAAGCTTTTAGCGTACCCATTGCATGCTGCCTGACAGCTATTATTGCACGTTCCATATCTCCCACATTCCATTTTTTTCTTTTTTTACCATCTTTCTGCTGTTTGGTTGACATCCTGAAACAATTTTGTAATATATTTTACATAGTTCTAAATATGGGCCACTAGCCCATAATAACAACAAAGGCATAGCCCATATTGCAAACATGCTGGCTTCACACAACAAAAGAGGTTATGTCCAAAAGTAATCAATTTGAAGAAAACTAATTAGCATACATTAAAGGCTAATTATAGGGCTTCAACGTGAAACAGGCGAATTTTTAAAAATATTGTTCATTTTTAAGTAATTGAATTTATAAACTTACCCGAAAAAGTTTTGACACTCACAGTAACTGACAAACACGTATTATAAATTTAAACTATTTTCTACTGTGGCGCCATCTCCACGGTAAACATTTAACTTCCCCAATTACCGTTTGCGATAGTCAGATGTAGAGATCTGCATCGAATAGCTGAGAAACCTACCTAGCCCATATTAAGAGACCAGCCCATATTTGCATCTTTTCCTCTACCTCTATTCCTTTTATTAATTGGGATTGTCTAGAAAGCTTCTGATAATTCAAAGTTAAATTAGTTCTGACATTTGGTAAATAAAAGTTATTGCTGGTCAATTGTACAAGTGTCTAGTTTCAGGCATATGTATACTGTTCACACAGATGAAAGCGGTCTTATATTTTTGTTCGTTTGTTATAACTTTTCTTATAAACTGTAATTGTTCAATTTTCAAATCTTATGAGATTAAAATCCAAATTAATATAATTTCAGGGTTGTACCTCTGGCAAGATTGGAAGGTTCTTATTTGCAACAATATATTAAAAGATTCTTGCAAAAAATCCTGAGTAGAGTATTTAATGGAGGGATACAGTATGCATGGATACAAATGGAAAAATTCTTTGGAAAAACAAAGCTCTTTGAAGCAGTAGTAGGTATAATCATGTTATTTTTTTGGAATGAACATGTAAATTAATTTAATATATCATGTACAAGAAACAATTAACTTCTAATCACTATTTTGTTTGGAATATTTTGCTTTTTACTTGTCTCCTACAAGACTTATTTTTTAAATTACATATTTGATGTTTAACTTCATCTTTTAAGTTTCAGTTTTTGGGATTATATTTTGATTGTTATACATACATACACAAAAATCACAGTAGAATAGAAATTGCTTATTTACAAAAAATATAATTATTTTATTGTTTCAGATACCGTCCAAAAGTTGGACAAGAACATAACAAACAGAGAAGTTGAATTGAAAACAGGAATTTTCTTATCCAAATGTAAGGAACGACAGAAATCTGTTTCAAAAATGTCGTTGAGTATGGAGGAAGTCACTGAATTTTGTAATCTCGGATTTGAAAATTATGTTAGTTTCAGTTATGTTATACCTCATAACAGCTTATATTTATGTATAAATAAATTAAATTGAACTCAATGTTTCCCGTGCTCTAATTTTTTCAATTAAAAATATTTTTTCCTATATATACAAATCGAAATTTTGAAAGATTCCTTAGATATTTGTAAGATATATACCAGGGAACTCTCCTTTTTCTCCTTTAGTTTCAGAGAATTTTGATTTAAATTTGGGACATACCGTTTGCTTACTGAATAAGTGCGAGAGAGAAGCTTTCCCTTGCAGATAATTCTATTCTCTCTCACACGAATGGAGCTTATGGATAAAATAATTGGCGATATTGAACGAAAGTTGCTATCATTCCTGGTGGAACAAGAAGTTGGATAAGAATCGATATGTACATTACTGTCGTTCATTAAGTATACAGGATCTTCCAAATTTCAATCAATTATCTTTGAAACTAAATATAAAAAGAGAGGAGTACTATGATTCAATGTTACCCGCTCAACAGGTATCATCCATATTGGGATATTCTACAAATATTCGAAATTTTGCTATATATGTTCCACAGATAACCTTATAATATTCCTAATATTACTTGGATATTTGTAGAATATGCATATTGGAATGTTCTATGAATATTCTGGATTATCTTGCTATATACATCCAGCAGATATCCTCAGAATATTCTTGAATATTCCTTGGAAATATTTATAGAATATTCATGGTATATTCAAAAAATTTCCCATTTCATGGTCCATAGAATATTCGAGAAAGGATATATATATTTAAAGTGGGTCTATAGAATAATACAATATCCGAAAACGAATATTTTTAGTACGGCCATTGAATATCTAGTGCTATCTGGGTAGTTATCGTTAAAGAAAAAAAAATTGTCCACTTGTTCGAAGGCTTTTTATAATTTGTACTGTTTGTATTTACGCAAAGAATTTTCTCATTTGAAAACAAACATAAAAAGTAATCCATACACAAACATCTTTTTGTTACAACGATATTTTTCCACGTTGCCGAATCTCAAATATAGAATAGTTTTTAATCAATTTCAAACTGAAACAGAAAAACAATTACCAGCATTACTATCAATTGTTCAACAACTACATCGGTTTGATTATTTTGATATGTTACAACCTCTTAAAATAAATATAAGTACAACGCGATTCCCAAAAACGAAAACTAGCATCATCACTAACATTAGTTTTAGGTAACTGCCCAACAATAAGAAATAAAGATCTTGTTTCACTTCTTTCGTATGTTATGGTATCCTGTTAAAGAAAAACGGAGATACATTGGATATACTTGTTTCTTTCTAACACATTGTCTCTTATGGCCCATGTTAAACTACCTTGTGTCCGGAGAACCCTCCTTGCAGGGTATCGTTCTCTCATTTTCCTTGACATAACTCAGGTAACATTCTTCCACTAAAATCTCGTTTTGAAAGTTAGTTTTTGCTGTTGCACCACTTCTTCAATTTCTCAGGATAAGTCTTACCATCGGTAGTTTCTGGTTTTAATTATTTTCCTTATTTCATTTTATATTTGAATATATGTTTCTATGTTTCTGGCTGGTTTTAGAAGACTTTGTCGAGATGTAATCATTATTGACGTTTTAATTTGATATCTTGCGAATACTTTTCTACTGTGTAAAGTTCTTTTATTTCAAATCGACTTTTAACAATGAGCGTCCACCTATAAAATAATAACCATAGAGGACATACGGCTGCATCATTTCCCAGTAATTTCAAGAAAATCCTCTGAGAAACTCGAGCAGCAGCAACAACAAGGAGAAATATAATCCGGACCGTACATCTTGATAATATAAAAACATTTAACTTATTCTCTTTATTCTGAAAGAAGTGAAACTGATAATCTCGAAGACTACATATGTCAGTCGACAGTCGTTTCAGCAGTAAGATTAAAATATCCTCTGGGGAATGTTGGGATCCTTCCTTAAAGTAGTCGGAACAGTGAGATTAAAATGTGAGGAGTAAAACGGACTCGTGTGTACATTAATAATTTGAAAATGTATCATAAAGACTTTATTTGATACGAGAATATTTAAAACTATAATTATACTCATCTTTTTCATATTTTCTGTAACAGGAACTAGACATTGCTGTTCCTTATTGACGCGTGTAACAAAGCCTACACAATATACCCGAGGTTGAATAGTTTCAGTTATTTAAGCCAGGAACAGGGTCAACCTCAGAACGAGAGATGAAGAGCAATAAACTTGAATAAACCTACATTTTTGAGTTCTGAAAAGAATCTCATAATATCTGCTGTCCACGTCTCAAGATATTCAATGTCAAAGTTACAAATGTGGAAATATTCCGATTCCTATGGTTTCAAGGCAATTGACATTTGTAACAAAAATTGTGGTAAATCGAATTCGTCTCAAATTTTATACGTTTATGAGAAGTCGAAGATTGAACCTGAGTATCGTCAATTGAAATACTTTGAGAGGGGACGATTTATTGGACAGCTTGATGTTACGTCAATTTTGCGTGCTGCACGTTAAACAGTTATTAGATAGGAAAGCATAGAACATGAAAACGCAATATGAGTATAAAATTACTATATTACCTAATAACATGTGTTTTTGATTATACTTCTAGCTGAGCTTCGTCAACTGGCGTAGACATTCAACTAGATAAATAATCTTAATTTGACAAAATCTATGTCGAAATTAATAATTTATTATACACAAATTTACAAAATGGTACAAAGTTGTGAATGCTGAACTTCGGTGGTTTCAGATCGGAAGACACTTTATGTTTCGATTTGATGAATATTAAAACTTTGTTATTGAGCGTTGAGCTCGATTCGATGAGTGTGCAAAACTCGCGTCGATGAGTGTAAAACTTTGTTATCGAGAGTATCGAACTCGCTTCGATGAGTGTAAAACTCGCGTCGATAAGTAGTAGAACTGATGAGTGAAAAACTGATTTCTACACGTTGTGAGACGTGTTAAATAGAAATCTGCAAGGAACGTGTTTACACGTGGATTTGGTTGACCAAACGAAAATAAATATTTCCTATAGGCCAGTATCATTGGACCCGTCGGGTTCATTGACAAGAATCAACAATGGGTGCCTCCAATAGATACTTCTATTGAATACTCCTATAGCAATTGTAACCTTTTTACTCAGAAAGGTTATTCAAACATGTCTTTGAAATCTTCCGACCGTCGACCATAAAATTTACGCAGAAGTGACAATAAATTTAGGGTTTTTACAATACAATAGATATTAGTGTGAAACGTGACATTTTCCTTATCTCTCAACTATAGGATTTCAAACACAATGCGACAAGATGTCTACTTCTGAAAATGTGCTATTTCAATGCCCAAATAAAACTATTTACAACTATTGTTGCAAAACGTGATATTTCAAAGGTATTTAACGAAAGTTGAAAATAAGGTGAAACTATCCTTTGAATTTACAACAATATAAAAGATCTTATCATTTCTGAAACATAATTTTACAACGCTAGCAACTAAAATGAATTTACGCTTTAAATATATACAATGACGAAAAGAAGCATACAAATATCTTACATATTTTAAAAGTATCGTAAACAATAAAATTCAAGATTTTATAATCTTGAACAACATGAGCATATAAACAGATTATTTGTTCCTAGCTCTTGCAAAAAATTATGAATGCTTGGAGATGATAGAACCCCATAAATAATTACCTCTCCCCAAGTATCCATCATATAAATAATTTATTAGTTATTTAATTTATTCAATTAGTTAGTGTTGCGAGAAGTTCAGAAAATATCCAACGTTCATAGAACAAACATTGTTTGAAATTATTATTTATATATAATTTAGGTAAATTAATATCCCAGTCTCTATGGGGAGGGAAATCTCTCTACGTTTAAACAGGAACATCGCTATCGTTGTTTGAGAAATTGGACAGTGAATACTGGCCGACCCAAAAGATCAATAGAGCATGAGGATCAACGGTTAAGGCTGCTAGCCCTTATAGACCGCTCTACCACAACAAGGTCAGTGGGAAATATTTTTCTGGATGAAATTGGACTCACCATACACGCTCAGTATAGCGCTTGCTCTGTTGGTCTGCAATCTTATCGTCTAAGATAAACACTACCTTTAACAAATTGTGCCCATTGTCGTCACTGCGATTTATTTGACACTCTATTTACACTAATTACCTACTAGGATCTGACTTACATATTAAATATGATAATAAATAATGGTGTAATATCAAGAAAGGACATATACTGTCCTAAAGTACAAAATCGAACATTTGGTAGTGATGAATGATTTCAAATAATTAATACAATATAGTGTTTATTAACTTGGCATCAATAGAACGAAAACTAATAATTGTTTAATAAAGTATATTATCTGAACTGCTATAACAAAGATATGTTTACTTTTGCGCCCTATCTAATATGCTAGAAAAGTATTCGTTTATCCTAAAAAAAGTTGGATTTTTGGATTTTTTTCAGTTATTTTTACGTTCTTCATCACATGAAAAAACAGTTTTTAGGAAAAAAAGTCATGTGTGTATGTCGTCGTCGTTGGCCACTTTTCGTAACATGTCTTGTTAACCCAATACAGCCTCCAGAGTCACCAATTTTATGTTTGAATGTTCTTCAAGACATCTTACTGATAAACACTATTGATTTTTAGCTCACTGGAGCTAGTACAACAGGTGCTATTGTGTGCCACATTTTTGAAGAAATTTCGGGTTGTTAGCACGATGTAGCCTCCGGAGTGTATACAAGTGACAAATATTATAACTGGATATTTTTCAGGGTGTCTCACAGATAAAGCTTTTTGATTTTAAGCTTATTAGAGCTAGTACAACGGGTCCTATAAATCCAGATATAATACATTTTTGGTTATTTTTTGAAAAATTCCGGTTTGTTAGCACGGTACAGCCTCCAAAGTGAATAGAAGTGACAATTTTATGATAGGATATTGTTCAGGGCTTCACGCAGATGCGGAAAAGTTAGTTTTGATCTTCAAAACCGTTTATTTTTTGTTTAATTGCAAATTTTAATAATTTTTGATCTTTCAAATACTATAAATTTGTGTATGAATGTTTTTCTAAATACAAAATGAGCCCAAAAGAGCCTGGATACAAGTTTTTCTAGATTATATTTTTTCTCTGGAATGAATTTGACAAAAAATGGAAAAATATTTGAAAATTTCGTCAAAATTCAAAACGAGTAAGACGTGTTTTGAATGTGCTCTTCAAATTACTATAATAACTAGTGAACTAGTGAAGTTATAACATTGAAATTTTGCATGTGAGTCTAATATATACAGTTCCTTCAACTCATACAATTAATAAAAGTACATCTTAGTTGTTAATCTTCATATTGCATTACACTTCTAAAAAACTACTAATTAACCTCCGATAGAAACGACTTTTTCTCTATTTTTTTTTTGAATCAGTCTAATTTACCAATTTATACATGGTTAGAGATGGGCGATGTCCAGGATTTAAGTAATAGTCAGTTGTACAATATGCTTTTAAATGTCATCAAAACTGAAGTTGGAACATTGTCCACACAAATCAAGGAAGATAATAAAATAATTCTCGAGAATCTGAATAATAACTCTTTAAAAATCGGTGAACTCGAAAATAAAACAGAAACTATTACGTCAAGGTGTATACATTTAGAAAGAGCTTTAAGGCGTAACAACATTTTTATTTACGGTCTGGATATACCAGATGAAGTCGACACTCTTGCATTTATTTAAGGGTAAGCACATATTTATTGCATCAGATCTTTGCAAGGAAGATAGGGAAGATCAAAAAACCCTAATTAAGCACCTTAAAGTTGCAAGAACGCAGAAACATACAGCTAAAATTCATGGTAAATATTTAATAGTAAATGGTGTTGAGTATAGTGTTAATCAACTACAGTCTATAGATAACTCAACAGCACCAAACGTTGCTCAACAAACGGAGACGCCATTACCAATTCCAGATCCACCTTCAAGCGAGAGTATTAAGAAAAGAGGGATCCCGTCATCTCTAGATAGAGTTACAAGAAGCGGCAATAAGAAATAACGGTTATAGTGGTACTTACGCTATTTTTCAACTCTACTCTTTATTTATAGAGGTCATAATTGTGGTATATTGTCTTGTTTTTGTATAGTAATAATATATTTTGAACTTTTATTTGTAACGGTCTTAAATTTTGGTATTATTTTGTTTGAAGCTTGTAATATCTCTTAGTACATGTAATAAAATGAATGAGCCATTATCTGTTTGCCATATAAATGCAAGATCTATCTTAGCGAATTTTCTTGCATTCAAAGATGCAGTATTAGACAAATTTGATTTAATTACAGTTTCGGAGTCGTGGCTGAAACCACATATTGTTAATAGATTAGTAAATTTACCGGGATATAAAATGTTTAGACGTGATAGATCTCCGAGAAAAGGCGGGGGTACTGTTATATATATTAAAAATAGATTCAAGTCTAAACTTATTACTAATTTGAATAACATTAATTCCGAACAGTTATGGATTTCGTTTTGTTTTAATAATAAAAATTATGTCTTGGGTTCACTCTACAGACCTAATGATTTTCCTTATCAGGATTTTGCTAATGAATTTGATTTATGTTTAAGCACATTATCGCCATTTTTTGATTATGTTATTTGCGCGGGAGACCTTAATATAAACTTTTTAGACCCAAGCAGCCTACAGTGTAGAACTCTGCAGTCACTTTTTGACACTTACAATTTTATTCAAATTGTTAATCAACCAACAAGAGGACCAAAATTACTCGACGTTATTTTGTGTTCAGAAAATTTAAAAATCAGTAATGTAAATGTTACTAAATGTCCCTTAGTATCAGACCATTCCCTTCCATCTTGTTGCATTGGATCGCTATCTATCAAAAAACCTAAACCGTTTGAATTTACGTTCCGCGACTTTAGGAATTTTGAACCGCATCATTTTCATCAGGATTTAATAGCTTCTGATCTTCAACAAATTTATCATCTTGATGACATTGAAAGTAAAATCAAGATTTTGAATTCAACTATTTCAAATTTATTCCAAACACATGCACCACTGCGTCAAGTTAAAATAACAAGAAAAAAGTCTCCATGGTTAATTGATACATTAAGGGACATGATGAAATTGAGAGATAAAGCATTATTAAAATTCAAAAAAACAAAAAATGAGAATCATTGGAATTACTATAAATCAATTCGTAATGAAGTCAATCATGCAATTAAACACGAGAAAAAGGCATATTTTGAATTTCAACTGAAACGAAAGAAAAATATCTGGAAAGAAATGAAAAAGCATAACATCATTCATAACAAAAAAAGTTCAACAGTTATTCCTGATCACTTACAAGATCCCGACTCAATAAATAATCATTTCATCAATGGCATTGGTGGTGACAATAACCCAGATGCTGCTATTCTAAGCCACTATCTCTCAACTAAACTACCGAATGTTGATAATTTCAAATTTAGGGAAATTGATGAGTTGAAAGTTTATGAAAAAATACTTTCAATAAATTCAAATGCAGCTGGACCGGATAATATTAATATCACTATGATTCTCTATTGTTGCCCACATATTTTATCATTTATTACTCACATATATAATTATTGTCTAAAAAATTCCGTTTTTCCTTTAATTTGGAAAGAATCTAAAGTTCTACCCATACCTAAGACGGATAATCCTGCTGATTTCAATGAACTTCGTCCCATAAGTATTCAGTGTATCTTTTCTAAAATCCTAGAAAAAGTGATGGATGAACAGATTCGTCAACACATCACTAAATTCGACCTTCTACCTGAACACCAGTCGGGGTTTCGTCCAGGATACAGCTGCACTACTGCACTCCTCAAAGTTTTGGATGACATTTATTCTTATATTGATTCCAACCATCTATGCATTTTAATCTTACTAGATTACTCAAAGGCATTCGATAAAATTAATCACCCGCTGCTTTTGTCACTATTTAACTATATGTGTTTTGATAAACAAGCGCAAAAAATGATGCAATCCTATTTAGATCATAGATCTCAAAGAGTATTTATAAATAAAAAATTATCTAGGAAAATTTACCTATGGCGAGGAGTTCCGCAAGGTTCCATCTTAGGACCCTTGCTATTTACCCTATACACCTCCCAATTTTCAAATTACTTTAATTATATGAAGGCTCACTATTATGCCGACGATACACAGTTGTACGTGGATTTTAAAGAATCAGAAGTTGTAAATGCTTGTATGAAAATTAATGAAGAATTAGAGACTATTGTAGATATTTCTAATAAATTCTGCCTAAGCATAAATCCTTCAAAATCAAAAGCTATGCTATTTGCACGTAGAATTGAGAAAAATAAAGTCAAAAGTAAAATACATTTGAAAATTAATAATGATAATTTAATTTTATCTAATTGTGAAAAAAACCTAGGTCTCGTTTTAGATGATTCCTTAACATTCTCTAATCATATCTCATCAATAATTCAGAAAGCGTTTTGCAACTTAAAACTTCTATTCTCACATAGACAATTATTTAATAAAGCAACCAAAATTATGCTCTGCGATAGTCTCGTGCTTTCACAGTTTAACTATTGTGATGTAGTATATGGACCCGCCTTAACACAACTAGATCAAAATCGACTTCAGCGAATTCAAAATATGTGTGTTCGATTCATTTGTGGTATCAGACGTCGCAATCCAACCTCTAAGCATCTTGCAGACCTTGGCTGGCTGAACATAAAAAATAGACGTATTCTTCATGGATGAGTACTATTTCATAAAATTATGTTTACCAAAATTCCTTTTTACCTATCGAAAAAAATTAAAAAGAGATCAGAAGTTCACAATATTAATGTAAGATTTAAAAATAAAATTAGTATGCCGAAACATAAAACCTCGTTATTCCGATCTAGCTTCTCATATAATATTGCAAATCTGTACAACATAATTCCCGAAGATTACAAAACGTTACCCATTTCTCGATTTAAACTTAACATTAAAGAGTCTCTATTTAATAATAGTATAACGTTGAAATTCTAATTTTAAGCAGGTAAAATTGGCCTTATTCATTTTAATATTTACAGAATTATGTTACATAACTTTTGTTATCTTAGCATGTAAGATATTGTACAAGAGGATATTTGATATTTAGTTTGCGTTTTTTGTTTTCTTAGCATGTATGATATTGTACGAAAGGATATTTAGTTTTGTGTTTTGCGGTTACGTGGAAGAGCGCTACTTAGCTGGTGCTTCTAGTACGAAAACACCATCTAAGAGCGAACGTCGCCTTTGCTTGTACTTGTATTCTCATAACAAAGCAATAAAGTCATTATTATTATTATTATTATTAAATATTGAGGTATGTTACGGAATCCAGTAAATAGGACTCAAATATTGCGAAATTATTAACACGAGTACTTCATTATCGGTTAGTAGTAGTACTACCCCTCCTTTGAATATTCTTCTATAAATATGGAAGTCTATTTCCAAGTTAAAGATTTTGCTTTACTGTAACTATATATTTTTCTCAATATCAATGTGAGTCAACTGTAATCACAATTGAAAAAAATTTCAATATTATTGGAAATAAAAGATATATCTCTTTGCGCTTTTGATAGGTAATTGAGTTATACTATTTTCCGATCTGTAAGCTGGTTATAGTGATAACATAACATTTGAAAAAATCACAAACGGAGGTAGGTGTTACATAACACCCTATAGTTTCCAATTGAAGAAACATTAAATATGTTTTTTCATACGTTTCTGGAATCTATTTTCAATGCTCTTTAAATTGAGTTAAATTTTATTAATATTGGTTGACGTATACGGAAATTGCAGTCCTTTTTCTGTCAACAAAAATCTATTTCCCCCACCACTTAACAGTAGGTGATAAAGAAAAATCACTTTAACCAAAATTGTAAGATAGAATTATTAGTTTTCAATGTTGATATTCTTTGTTATTCTTGATCACGCAATCTACTGAGAATGTCGTCTGGATCGCTTTACATTGACAATGATAAATCTGGATATTCATGAGTTGTAACGGCAACATTATGTTGAATCATATTTTTTTGGGAGCAGAGAGGGGTTCGACTTGTGCTCTGGTTGTAAATATGTGATGGTGGGGGATTGACAGAACAAAGGTAGGTGGGAATTGGTTTTGATCATTTTTATAGTATTGGGGCTATGCTATATTGACGTTAGATATTTGGTTATGTTTGTTGGAGGTGAAGCTGCTGAGTTGGCGCTGTTGTCTCTAAATTTGACTATGACTTGGACAGGATACATTTCCGACTGGAAACATTTTAGCCACGTTGGATTATCTTTTTCTTGGTTTGGGCAGTTAGTCCACTCCCATCATTAACATTTATTACGAAGGAATTTGGTTAAATTATCGATTTTTATCTTATGAACAGACAAAGGAATAATTTGTATTGCGGAACTGTTGCAGTAAATAATAAGCTACTAAGCCTTACAGTAGTTGTTGCAATGAATCTGCTGGTTCACTTTTTAACTTTGTTGTTTAACTGAATTTTAATCGTGAAGTATAATAGATAGTTTATTTAAGGAATATTTTGGGAACATTGTTATTATACTTATTGTTCAATAAACTTCAAAACATATTCGTTTTGGTTGATATGTTATTTTTGTAATAAAACAAATTACTTTATCACCTGAAAACATGACAGATACAGAAGTGAAGTAAGAAGTGACCATTAGTTTATTATTATCGTCCTGTATGCCAGCATCACAATAGTATTAATGATAATGATATTCATTAATTAAGGAGTGAATTACTTAAATATCTCTGAAACCTTGTGGACCGATATATATTTCATTCCTGAACTTGCGCAATTCACTTCGTGACACTTAATGACCTCGGCTTCTTTGTTGACATTGTTTAATTTAAATACAACACGATATTTGATATAACATTGAAACGAATAACGATTTGATAAATAATAACAGTTTTTCATTGACATTTATTTGATTTACTAATCATAATAATATAAATATGAATAATGAACGAGCGAATTGATAAATAGAATATAAATTCATATTGTCCAAATGTGTGAACTATTTATTTTTCGAGTTATTTCAACACCGTATAATATATCCAGTTATTTCACCGACTCATTAATTACTTTTGTTGCTAGAGCGTTATTAATATTTCATGTCAAATCTCCAGAGATTATATCCGTCATCTTCCAGAAATTGTATGGTTGTTGTTCCTGGGAGAGTGTATACAAAATTGATATTCGGAATTAGTTTATCGGGAAATTCAATGAAAAGCGGCAATTGTTGGGAACTACTAGCTATTGTGTTTGTCCTATTCCAACGCAAAATATGTAGTCGCGCAATTATGTAAATCTAAAACAAACATCATTAGGATAAGTAAATTGAAATTTCCACTCGAACAACCGATCCATATTTTACAAGCATTAGGGAGTTTGTTATGACATAAAACGATTCAGATCGACTGTATCTTCATATTTTATTTGTGTAATGTTTGAGACCAAATAACACTAATTACTAATTTTTTTGAAATTGACTGTCTCGACCCTTACTTCGTGGAATATGCTCATATTAGTGTTTTTAAATGAAACTCACGGTCTCTAGTTAATTCCACAATATAATACAAGTTATTGAAAATTCTAAAAAATTGACAATTGTTTCGGTGATATTGATTTATCGAAACAATTATCAATTTTTTAGAATTTTCAATAACTTGTATTATATTGTGGAATTAACTAGAGACCGTGAGTTTCATTTAAAAACACTAATTTTTTTATTGAAAATCAAACTTAGACATCAAAAATTCGTAGGAAATTGAATCACGAATGGAATGAGTCGCTACTCAACCTGATCTGATAATTAAAGACTGAGAAAATTTGGACAAACCAGATATTTTTCTTATTCAACTAATTCATGTCTCCTCTAATCTTAATTTGTGTTTTGGTGGAAAAGTAACAGTTTTTGTGCTATATAAGTTTATATTAAAATGAAGTTAATAGATTGATCGACTTACCTGGTAAGGATGATCGATTTCAACTATTTGATCTGTTGTCCGTAATTATTATTCACCCTGTAACATGCATTTTTTATACTACGTCACACAAATCTCATAGATGAATCAAAATACGTTACCACTGTATGCATAACCTTCTTTATAAGTTTGAAATCACAATCAATATTTTTAAAAACTTTCATTTTAAATTAATTTACAATATTTAGATGTTTTCACTATGAAATACAAAGTCATTCTCTCTGATTTTATTGTGATTAACAATAACGAAAGTTCGTATTGCTGAAACAGCAGCATAACGACCTCGTTGAAATAAGACAATAAAACATAACAATTTTGCTTATACAGGTATATTTACATTCCATAGCTCCCCCCTCCTCAAATGGAACTCAAGGGCGTAAGGGCCGTGGAGCTACTTGAGTGATGTCCTGGTGGTCTTCTTTCTTGTGCAAAGCTTCAGTATGAGGTCTCTCTTCATAAATGTGTATATACTGCAAAATAATAATATTAATATCATGATTCTACTAAGTCCATATTTGGAAATGTTTTGGTGACGTCGATTTCTTCTATGGGGACTTCATCTTTTTCTTGAAGGACCATTTGATGAAGTTTGTCTAAATGTGTTTTTTCTATCTTCAACTTTTGTACGTTCATTATTGGAAAAGAGGCTTGAATGATTTCTTCTAGCATCAGAGTGTGTCCTGTAAGGCTACTTTTTTCATTGGAGTATGATACAGATGAAGTTTTAATTTGACTGCTGGGTGGAACGATAAAAAGATAGGTGCCATGTAGAATCGAAATGTCACTTTCTTTGCAATTTAGTTGAATCTTCATTGGTTCTGGAAAAATACCGATGTAATGGCTGTTGCTGATTTCTTCAACAATTTGGAACATTGTCTAGACAGGAACTTGTTTGCAATTATGAGTGTCGCTGAATGAGAGCAGATATGTAACACAATCTGACTTTTCTATGGGTTGGATTCGATTTTGTTCGCGCAGGAATATTGACTGAAGATTTGTACATTCTTCTTCTTGGTATTGGTATAAATTGTTGCTCAATATAAGGAAAGGTAATTGAGGAATAATAATAGTTTGGTTTATATTTGGAACGGAATATAGATGATAATGATCAAAGGAGTCTGGGTGAACCAGAGGAAAATCTATATAGAAAATTAACTTATTATGTGAATAAGCTACTTTTGTTTTCACTACCTTATAAAAATTTAAGTAGTCGTCTGCAGAAAATAATATTTGATCCTTATTGTGAAATGTGTAAATCTCTTATGATTTCTCTAAAATTATCCGAAGAGATTAAACTAGGGTGTACTGTATTTAAAATGGAAAAACTTATTGAATTTTCTATATCTGCTAAAAAGCTTAAAACTAAGTCTAAACTAAATTCAATTTAAGCTAAAATATCTCCTATTTCTAAGTATTGATTAGGGTTACTTCTAGTTTCGTTTAAAATTATTTGTATTTCTTTTATTTTATTAGGAATTGACATTTGGTTTCTGTTTATTGTTGACAATGTATCATTTATAGCATTAATTGATTTCTGATTAAGTGATACGTGATTATTAAGTTTACTTATGATTTTGTTTTGACTATTTTCTAATTGAGAAATACTATTGTGAATTTCTATAGCATCTTGTTCGACTAAATTACCTGAAATAAATTTTACAAGAGATTCTAGAGGATTAAATAATGCTCTTTTAGATAAATTATTAGGAAAAACATTTTTTTATTTATATTTTCAACTTCAAGACGTAAGTGTTTGTATATTGTAAAAAGTGCAAGTCCATTAGGAGCTGTTGAATTGTCAATTACGTTTCTTAATTGTTTATATGTAAGCGTTAGAGAATTTATTTGGTCTTGGATAGATTTTTCGAGAATATAATGGAGAAAGGTGTGGGTTACAATTTTAACTTAAGAATTTCCTAATTTGAAGCGTAGAATACCGGGATTGTGTTTAAGATTGAGAACTTGAACTTTCTGGTTCATTGTCAGTGGGAGTATCGTCATCCTGTAAAATAACGTTAGTCAGTTTTCTAGGAGGTTTAAACAAAAGTTTGTGGTAAGTATTTTGGGGAGTTGTAACAATAAGTCCTCCTGATTTGAGAGTATGTTCAGGTTTGTAAGTGGGTTTTGTTTTTGCTTGTCTGTCTGTTTGTTTTTTGTAACAAATAGTACCGGGCTCAATGATAGGAGCATCAGAGCGTTTCTCGTTTCGTTTTTCGATAGTCTTTGATTTGTCTTCCAGTAAACTTTTATGTAATTTGTCATATACTGTTTTCATTGTTTCTTTGTGTTCGTTAAGTTGGTGAATAATAAGTTGTACGTCAGAATCTATATCGAAGGGGTCCTTTAAGTTCTAAACGTCCAAAAAGAAGGTCTATTGGCTTTTGTTTTGTCGCGGTGTGGATAGAATTATTATACCCTATAACTGAATAACTAAGTTCGAATGGAGTGTGCTTTGGTTTAGTTATCGAAAGAGTTCTCATATGTTCTAAGAGAGTTGAGTGAAATCTCTCGGCAATTGCATTGCTTTTTGGGTTGAAAGGAAGAGTATAGTGCCAATTTACTTTGTACAACTTGGCAAATTCTTTGATTAGGTTCCGACTAAATTCAGTTCCATTACCTGAAATTATATTTTCGGGTACTTTTGAAGCGGGAGATTTTAATAAGGATTGATACACATGAAGAGCTGAAAGTGATGGGATGATGTAAGCTTGAGTAAATTTAGAGAAGCTGTCGCAAATTGTTAATGCCATAGTATTTTCGAATTTAAAAACATCTATATGCACAGTTTCGAATGGTTCAGTAGGTGTATTTTAATTAAAGGTGGGTGTCTCTCATATTTCGCTTGTTGGCATATGTTACAATTATTTATAAAATTTTTAACATCTTCATTTAATTTGGGCCAAAAATAGTTATTTTTCAGTTCTTGAATAGTTACATTTATGCTTCTGTGATTTGCTATGCCTTCGTGACAAGTTTTTATCAGATTCTGTCGCCTGTTTTGATTAATTACATCAAAAAGGAGAATATTTGACTCAAGTAATTTGTAAGCAGAATGTTTGAAAATTTCTGGTATGAATCTACACATATTTTTATAGAGAGTTTCGATGTCATCATTTTGAAAGAAAAATGCGTATTGTTTCTTAGGAACGCCATATTCATTGAGGAATGTTATGATTTGAGATTCAAAAGATTCGTTAGTAACATATAATTGCCATCTAGTTCTAACATTTTTATCAAAAAGCTTTTTTATTTCTTGACGAGGGTTTTTATCTACTTTTATTATAACAATTTGATTAAGAAAATTATTAAGAGGTCTATCTGTAATGTGTATTCCTAAAATTGGATCTTCTTGGTTTGTATCAATTGTTTCAATGTCATTATCAGGATCTGGATCTATTTAGGCGATCATAGAGGAATTGTTCAAATCGGGAGGTTGGTTAACGTTTTTGTTAAATTCTTTCATGTATTGAAGAAATTGTGTAGAGTCAACAGGTTAAATTTCTATTCTACTTAAGGCGTCTGCGTTGCTATTTGATTTACCTTTTTTGTATACAATTTGATAATCAAACTCTTCTAGTTTCAGTCTCCAGCGGACTAATCGAGAATTTGGTTCTTTTAACCACTGCAAGGGTTTGTGATCCGTAACAATTTTGAATTTTCTGCCAAAAATATAAGGTCTAAAATATTTTGTAGCGTAAACTATAGCTAAAAGTTCCTTTTCTATTGTAGAATAAGATGTTTCTGCATCATTAAGTGTCCGTGAAGCAAAAGCAATAGGTTTATCTTGACCGATTGGGCCTTGTGATAAAATCGCTCCGATAGCAACATTGCTAGCATCTGTAGTTACAATAAATTCTTGATTAAAATCGGGATAAGCTAAAATTGGTTGATTTGTAAGTAAAGCTTTACAGTCTTCGAAAGTTTTAATGTATAAAGGATCATTTATATTTATTTTAGCGCCTTTCTTTAAACATAATGTAAAAGGTTTAGTTATTTTTGCGAAATTATTAATAAATTTACGATAATATCCTAACAATCCTGATAATGATTTTATTTCGCGAACAGTTTTTGGAATCGGATAATTTTGGATGGCTTTAATTTTTTCTGGATTCAGTTTTATACCGTCTGGTGTAACTATATGGCCAAGAAATGCACCTTTCTTTTTTAAAAACTCAGATTTGTCTAACTGAACCTTCAAGTTACTTTCTCGTAGTTTTTGGAAAATTTTCTTTAGATTAACTATGTGCTCCTGAAGGGACGTAGAAAAAGCAATTATGTCGTCCATATAGACGAAGCAAATTTTATTAATAAATTCTCTCAAGACATTATCCATTACTCTTCGAAAAGTTGATGGTCCATTTTTTATTCCAAATGGCATTCGAACGTATTCATAATGTCCGTTTTCTACATTGAAAGATGTTTTCTTTATATCATCTGGGTGCATCTCTATTTGGTGGAAACCACTTGCTAAATCAAGGGTCGTGAAAAATTGACAACGGCCAAGTTTATCAAGAATGTCACTTATGTTAGGAATGGGGTAACGATCATCGATAGTTTTTTCTTTGTGTTTGCGATAGTCTACAACAATGCGCCATTTTTTTCTACCGGAAGCACCGGGTTTTTTGCTAACTATCCAAGGAGAATCGCTTGGGCGTATTATTCCTTTTTCTAGCATATCATTTATTTGTCTTTCAACTTCGGGTTTATGTATGAAAGGGTATCTGTAGGATTTTGTATAGACGGGAAATTCGTCAGTTGTTTTTATTTGGTGCTTGACTTGATTAGTAAAAGTTAAAGGAGAGTTTTCTCTGTAAAATATATCTGAATATTTTCTACAAAGTTTGATAATATGAAAATTTTCTTCTTCATTTAAGTGGGAAGTACGTTACGAAGATCTACTGGAATTTTTACAGATTCGATAGAATTAGGTTCGATCCTGGCAAAAAATAATAATTTTCTTTGACTTTCGTAGTGTGAAAGAGAATTCCTCTTTCACACTACGAAAGTCAAAGAAAATCATTATTTTTTGTCAGGATCGAACCTAGGGCAGTATTTGTTTTAAGAACTAAATTTTTGAGATCTAGTTCAACACCTTAATGTTTTAGTGTATCATAGCCGATAAGGCCATAGAAAAAATGATGAAATTTGAAAATACAAGAATGTATTGTTTGATTTGTATTGAATTCTGAAAATGCAGGAACTTTAGCACAATAATCTCTGGTCGTCGTTTGGAATAAAGAGCAAATAGTCAAAGGCTATTTCACGATATATTCGGAACAATAATTTTCGGCAATTTCAGGATTAATGAATGACCTGGTAGCACCTGTGTCGATTAGAAGTTTCAAAGGTGTGTTATCAATTTTAATATAAGGAAGGTCTGTCCTATCATAGATAGAATGTAATTCTATGTGGTTGTTGGATTTGAGGCTGTTTCGTGAAAATTTCTTGTTGGGGGTTGTAACAAGTTTCGTTATTAGTATTATCTAAAGTTTTTTCGTCATTATAATGGAAATATTGGTTATCTTCTTGTTGTGAATTGAATGAATTGAAATCGTAATAATTTTCTTCTGAGTTTTGGGGAATATCATAAGGATTTTGGGGCATGTCATATGGATTTTGAGGCATGTCGTATGGATTTTGGGAATTATCTAAGTTGTATAATTCTTCCGATATGAAATTTCGCTGAGCTGGTGCTGGATGTCGATATGCAGATGTGGATTGGCGATTTATAGAATAATTTGAAATTCCGCTCATAGGAATGGGTGTCTGAAAGTAATTTGATGGTTTTCTAAAAGTGTTGTTTGATATTCCACTCATAGGAGTGGGTCTTTGTTGTGAAGTTTGAGGGTTTAGCCTGAAGACATTTTGATTTCTTTGAGGGCCAAAAACTTGACGATTAGTGAAGTATTTTTGATTTGGAGGCGGACGTGGGTGTATATTAATTGGGCCACGAAGAAAGTGGTTAGGATTTTGAAAAGTATTTTGGAAATTACGTTCAACTGGAAATTAGGATAATTATTGTGAGAGTTTTGTCTTTGTACAGGTCTCGTTCTAGAACTATCAAAATTTCGTCGCTGTAGATATCTTATATTATTTTCTGAAACTTTTTGTTGTCTAGCTTCGGCTCTCGTTTTGGGTTTCATAGCACGAATAATTGCTTCTGTCCTGCACTTTTCACTGTAAGATGCATTTTAGTAATTTGTATTTGGTTTCGTTTCTCATGATGTGCCCCAGATATTCCAATTTTCTACGTTTTACTGTGTTTATTATTTCTTTTTCTTTATTTAGTTTTTGGAGTATTCGGGTGTTTGATATTTTATCTATCCATGATATTTTGAGGATTCTTCTATATGTTCACAACTCGAATGCCTCCAGTTTCTTTGTTGTTGCCTCCGTTAAGGTCCAGGACTCTACTCGGTATAACTAGATGGAGAACACATAGCATCGGAGCAGTCTGAGTTTTAGTTTTTTAGTAGAATTATGTGTCTTGAATAATTTGGACATTTGATTGAAAGCTATTCTTACTTTTTCAATTTTTGTTTTTATTTCTTGGGAATTGTCCCATTGTTCATTTAGTTCTGTACCAAGATATCTGTATGTTGACACTCGTTCTACCGCTTTCTCATTGATGGTAAATTGTAACGTGGTTCTGTAAAATCAAGTTACTGTATGACCTATCTCTAGCCTGTAGTACATGGTCTAATTTCCAAGTTTCCAGTAAGCAACCACTAAGATTGCATGTGGTCCGACGTGCCCTTTACGTCGATATATAGATTTATTTTAACGGGGTTACAAAGCATTAAACCTGAGGTTCATTGTACCCCCTCATCAGAGCTTGCTGTTCTCGCTACTACTACAGCTCGCTTTCCAGTACCAGGGTTTTAATGTACTCTAGTATTTGGGATGGCTTCAATGAGGTTCGATCCTCACTCTTACAAGGCATTCTAGAACTAGGTGATCCGGAGTTTCTTCCTCCTCCCCACATAATGTACACTAATGAATTTCTGCTAGTCCAATTCTCATTAGGTGCTTCCTAAGGCGGCAGTGCAAATCTCCGCACGGACTTATTGGGGGGAGCCGGCCCTGGAAGGCAACGCCACAGTGCAAGTCTTTCGGTTTACTCCTTTCTCCGAAACTCTTTCTTATAGGAGCGTTTTCTTACGCCGCAGAAAGCCTCATGGCTAATAAAGGGCGTTCGTGCTTCTTTCCTGGCGAGTGCATTGGCCTCTTCACTTCTTGTGATTCCCAAGTGGCCAGGAACCCATACTAAAGAGACCCTGTTATTCTTGCCTAGTTCATCAAGTTTTCTTCGGTACTTCCATACCAACTTTGAGTTAATGACATGGGAGCTCAATGCTTTGAAAGCTGCTTGACTATCAGAATGAATCGATATGTCACAATTCTGATAGTTTCCCTCTAGGCTCATTTCCACGCATGATTCTATCGCAAGTATTTCTGCCTGAAAGACACTCCGACAGTTTTTGAACCATATATGTACCATCTGATGGTGTTTTCTTTGAAAGTGTTGGCGGTGTATTCCCTTTCCCAGTTCCTCATCTTACTTAGCATCGTAGTGAAGTTCTTTTCGATACTAGATTTCTTGACAATTTCGTCCCTGGTATGATTCGCTTATAAGATATATTTTGTTATAGAGGTTTAGACTAGTGGTTTCCAACCTTTTCTGGACTACCGCCCCCTATAGAAGAGAACAAAAATTTCAACGCACCCCCCCCCCTCCCGCAGTCCCTGGTTAATCCAAAGTAGTTAATTTTATTTGAATATCATCTGTACCGTCCCAATTTATCTGTATTTAGCTTCAATTTCAGTTAATGTCTAAATTTTATTTTAGAGGAATGATGAAGTATTGAAATTTATTAAACGACTACCAAATGTACAATAAAATTGTTTATTAAACTTTTAAATATAAACACAGAATCAATAAGAAATACAATCACAATAGAAATAAGAAATGCAAGACAATAAGAAATACAAAATTAATAATAAAGAAAAAAATCAATGAGACGGTTGAGGCTGGTGGAGTGTTACCAGTTTGTTTATATCGGGTTCCAATTTCGTTAACATCAATTGCAGATCGCTACTTTCAGTGATATGTAGTCTGTTCCTCTTCTTTGACTGCAAATCAGTTTCTGCACTGAATGCACGCTCAGCCATATAGGACGAAGGAAATGCAATTAACAACTTCTGTACTATTGTCCACAATCCAGGATAGAGAACTGGTATTGATTTTTGAAGCCAGAAGTCTTGATATCCACGTTTGAATTTTACTTTCAGTTTTTCGTTAGTTGTGAGTTCTAATAGCTCATCTTCCAAATTTGATGAGCCTTCAGGATCTGTGTTTGCGAAAGGATCTATAACCCAACTTGGTATTTCCATGTTTAAAATATCTTGGAAACGCTCTGTAAAATCAACATGAAGAACTTCCAAGTGGTGGCAGTAAGTAAGTAAATCTTCCGGTTTAGCAGACACTGTTGATAATGTGGGAAAATGGTTGTACTCACCTCTACCAAGATTTCTTTTGAATATAAGAAGTTTTCCTGCAAAAGCAGAATGACGTTTTTAGTTTTAATTAAATTCAAATCATCACCTTGCAATTGTAGATTAACTTGATTAAATATTTTAGACAGGTCCGTCAAATAAGCGATGTCATTTTTTGACGTAATCAGGATTTCGCGCAATTGTTCGTTTTCTTCAAGAAATTCCAACACTGAGTCAAATAGATTGAAAAAACGATTCAGACAAACACCTTTAGAGAGCCAACGTACTTCTCTGTGTAGCAGCAAGCGATTGTAGTCTTCATCATTTTCATTGCAAAGCTTATAAAACAAACGGTCATTCAATGAATTGCTTCTAATGATATTGATTGCTTGATTATCGTTATTGAGGGACGCATGTAGACGTTCATTTAATTTGTTTGCAACCAAATGCTGACGGTGAATAATACAATGTACAGCGAGTACATTTGGCACTGCTTTTCTCAAATGTGCTATAAAACCCTTATGACGCCCGGTCATTGCTGGAGCACCATCAATAGCCGCAGACAAAATATTGCTAATAGGAGTTTCTTTCTCTTGAAAAAATTCTTGCATGATATTAAATATAGAATGTCCCTTTGTATCAGATTCCAAATTCTTAGCAAATAATAACTCTTGATGATTTTTTTCTTCTTTTATAAATCGTACGTATGATAAGAGTAGAGCTTCGTTACTTGGTAGAGTTGATTCATCGAGTTGAATGGAAAATTTGCAAGTCTTTAGGTAAACGCATAATGATATTTCAACGTCATTTGCCATTTCATATATTCTTCTTTGCACTGAATTATTACTGAGAGGAATTTTTTTAATGATATCAAATGGTGTCTTATGATGGAGAACAGTTTGTAATATCACTTGGACTGTCGGCAAAATTAATTCCTCGCCAATGGTGTGTGGTTTTCCTGACTTTGCGATTAACAATGAAACGTTATATGAGGCTCGTAGCCCATCATCGTCTCGTTTAGAAGACGATGCAAAAAGGTTTGATATAGTTGGCTGTTTTAAATATTTTTTTTCGAGTTCTTGAAAATAGAATATATCTTTGTTCTTCTTATCAGGATGCATTTTATGTAAATGCTCTTGTAGCCTAGAAGGTTTCATAGCTTCATCTGAAAAAACTTTTTGGCAAATTAAACACATAGATAATGATTTGTTTGTAAAAGATTCCGTAAATCCATATTTTAAATATTCAATACTGTATTGCCGGCATTTCTTTTTTAATTTAAAAGTAGATTCAGCCATTTTCATACAAAAATTAAATTCTCAATAGATTTATAGATAGTAATGTTTATAAAATGACACACCACTCACGATTATTTACTACGGCAGAGCCTATGATTCACGACTATATATCGCGGCCAAGCACATACAACTAACTAACGAGAAATTCGTGGAGCTGTTGCTTTTATACGTTCCATTTCGTCCATGATTCAACTTGTCTGAGTGCGAACATGTCGAAACATGTTATTTTGTGTGAATACCGCGCGTTCGCTTATCAACGTGCGGGGACAAGTCATATACTTCTATTTTGAACTAAAAGAAATTATTATAATTATTAGTATTATTATTAATGCTAATTTTAAAACTGCTTATTAACCCTTATTAAATCATTTTTATTTCACCATTCCTCTTGACTTCTTATTATTTGCTTCTAAATCCGCTACCGCCTCCCTAAAAGGCTGCAGCGCCCACAGGGGGCGGTATCGCCCCCATTAGGAACCAATGGTTTAGACTCACTGATTTTTAATACTCTCAACACCTGAACTTTCCTTAGATGTACTAAAAACTGCCCCTTAAGTTGATCTTTCTATCGCCAGATGTAGAGATGTGAGAAAATGATACTAAGGCAATACAACGAGAGGTGTGCAAACTTTTTCAAAATTTACGCTAGCACCAATGGTTTTTGAAAAATCATATCAAAATTTGGGGAGAAATTGAATAAATTAAATTTGTGATAACCTTTAACATTAAACGAAGGGAATATAGAAATGACCATAGTTTCATCATGAAAAGATATTGCATGAGCGGTACGTACAGAAGATTTTTCAACTACCTGACACTACTAATTGGCAGTTCTCTCTCTGCGGAAAATTACTATTTGATTTTGATAGAAAAATTTAGATTTTCATAACTATGGAAGGTTTCTTTCTCTCTGGCGTAAGCCATAGCATCTTCAACAGAATCAGGATTTTTGAATGTAGCAACTAATTGCATATTATAATTTAGACCAATAATTAAGGTTTTTAAACACATATCTTCATATTGTTGAATTTTTAATAGCTTAACATTATTTGGGTCGTTTGACATATTTATTTTTGAAAATGAAACACTACACCCATCTTATTTTTAGTCAAAAATTATGTACGTTCTCATTATTTTCAGAATGCATCGAAATTATGTCTTCAATAATACAATAAATTGATCTTTGATCAGAAATAGTTACTTAAAGTGAGTCTTTAACCAATGTCCAATTATCTAATTCTCTTCTAGCAGCTATTAAGTTAGCAGCTCTATCTATGATTTTTTCAATTATAGTATCAAACAGACAAACATCGTTAGCAGCATTGGGATAACCCCGATTTTGATGATTGATTAAAAAGTTCTCGCTGGCTTTAATAAATCAGTTAAGTTGTTTCGGGTTTCCATCAAAGTTTGGAATATTATCTGCTTTCTATTCAATTAACTAGTAGTTTGGTTGAGATATTTCGTTTAAGTTTAAATTTATAATTCTATCTATAATATCTTCCACGGTGGGAATCAGAAAAATACTTACACAAAATTATTATAAAATAAAAGGAATTAATTATCAAATGGATGCATTTATAGCAAACATATTCCCTTTATATATTCAAAATTCTTAACTATACTATATATTTTGGACGATTCTTGTTCCTCTGCCCTCACGAATACGGTTGTGAACGATGTGGTTCCTGTCCCCTGGTCAAACTATGAGTTCTAATGAGCAATCAAATTTCCGTAGGTTCGCACCAACTAACCGTTAAAACGGAGAACTGTACTAATTTTCGACACATTTCGTACACTTTTGGCCAATCCTACTGACAGCGCCAGTTAAAAGTTAAAAAACGAAAAACTTTATTTTGAAGACATTTAATATTATTATTTAAGAGCAACAAAAGGACTAACTGAAAAATATGTTTTTACTACAATTTATAAGCTTGATAATAAGGTATTATAATTCTTGATACGTACCATCTTCCAAGAATATAACTTTACCAAAAAACAATCCCCAATTTGTAGATTCTATAAGTTGATAAATTTCAGGATTCAAGGATACAATCTTTTTGAATATCCTATAGGTACGCTTCACATTGAAGCGTTTTCGAAACCCCTCGTTATATTAGCGTTATATAAACGGTTTTAATTTAAAATAAAATGCGCGTTATTATCAACATTGTCATCTGTATTAAATGATGTGATCGAGATAAGCTTGTTGTAACGGGCTCTAATACAATACCATCACAACAATATTAGCTGCACGTCAATAATCAACTAATAGTATTATACATAAAGCAGAACTAATAGTTTACAGGAAGTTTGCGTTTAATTTGTTTTAATGTATGGTTATCATTTCGATTAAATTGCAGTTCACGGTTCATTTGTTTTTTTAATACGCTCCTGAATTCATTTTCTCTTTTGATTGTGTCAAATACTTCTCCCATATCAATACAGCGTAGATATATTGTTTCAATCTTCGTAAGTGTTTCTTCTGACATTTGTTATGTACTAAATGTGTGGCCTTGTCCTTTGAATTTTTTTCCAAATCTGCTTTGTTCGTCTTCAAATTTTTAATCTTTTTCATATTACTATTTCTGTAGCTCTTGATGTACTTTTCTGTGTGTTGAAATAGTAGTTGTATTTGTATATTTTCAAAGGGATTTTCTATTTTTCATCTAACAATAAGGTTAAAATTGTCATAATATTTCCAGTATTAGATAGGAATCCGACAAATGACATTAAAAGCGGCCTTTTAACGACACTTGGCAGGCTTAGAAGTTGTACTTTTAATGCCTAGGCAGAAAAAGTTCACTTTTACTGCCTAGGCAGAAAAAGTTCGTTGCAACCTTCCACGTAATAATTTAAATCAAACTGGTTATTAAAATTGACAATGACATTAAGAAAACTCAAAATGATGCTGATGATAATAAACTGGTTTTATTGCATTAAAACTACAAACTACAACACGAAATTTTTATTTATTAGATATATTTATGGTGAATTGTGAACAATTATTTAATACAATTGAACTCTGTCCACTTCCCTCCTTTCCAGTAAAATTAACAACTTTAGTATCCACACTTGATACTTCGGAAACGCCAGAAAATATTTTATTGCCGATGTTCGAATTATTGGCTAGCGAGTCCTCAATATAGCCCTCCGCAACAGCGGAAGACTTCCATTCTCCATGTTTCTTCAACATTGTTATGTCCCCACCAGAATGCACCAGCAACGTGGCCGAAGTTCTGCGGAAGCAGTGCCCGGTATACTCTTTCGCATGGGAAAGTCCCAGAAAAGTAGCAATTTCTTCTGGCATTTTACCGAATTTGTGAATGCCAATGAATTGATGATGTGATTTACCGATCGCATACTTATAGAAGACACGCCAATTATTGAAATTCGAGGGTTTGGAGGCTGCATATTATCTGTAAACGCTCAAATATTCCGTTTCTACAAAAGATCTTGATCTTTTGGTCTTAGTATTTGGTAGCATAATTAGCAATTTGTCGCCCATATCATCTATATCATCTGTTTTAATTTGCAAAAGCTCATCACATCTACAAGTCCCAGCGACTGCAACAATAAGTACAACCTAAAATATAAATTGAAAATTAATTCTTTAATCCATAATGGATCATTTTCAATATATTCCTACCTTCGTACACAAATACAGTTCATCTAGGGCATCTGATAAAAATTTCTCGATTTCTTCTCTTTGAAAAACTCGGGATTTTTTTGCATGGAAACCGTCTTACTGGCGTTTCAAAAAAGCCCGTAACTTCAGGTATTTTGCCAAATCAATGTTATTTTTTATGTTCAGGGTAGCTTTCAACATCGAATAGGTAGACCATAACGTTGAAGTCTTCATTTTCTTTGAAAGATCGGAAAAATAGACAATCAGTACATTTTCAGAGAAAGATCCTATATTTTTCTTCCGTCTATATTCCACGAATCTGCTGTATGTGAGTTCATATACAGTTCTTGATTTTTCCGGTAAAAGGTTAAATTCCACATCTCGCGCCTGGTCTCTTATCTCAGGTGGTGTTAATTGCATCAATTCATCCTCACTTTGCAGTAAATCCATTTCTAACATTACAACTTTTCAAAATTGACAATGACAAAGTAAACAGTAAACAAACATATTCAACAAACGTCATCAGCGGTAAACATAGTAACGCAGGGCCCAGTTACCTTTGATAAAATGATTTAGTTATTTGGATATTGATAATGAAATGCAATTTAAATATGAAAAAGTCGATTTTGCGTGGAATTGGAACAAATTTGAAGAAAAAATTATATGTTTCACACGGCAGAAAAGCAGATTTAATGCCTTGACTGGTTTCTTAGCCTCGCTACGCTCGGCTATGGAACACCAACCGCGGCATGAAATCTTGTGCTTTTACGCCTAGTAAAACAAATAACTAATAGTTTAAAAAAAAACTAGAAAAACACGCTTTAATAGCAAATCGAACTAGAAAGTGAAAAATAATTTTTATGCATAAGAGTGCTTGTGTAATATAGATAAAAAGCGTGGGGAGCAATTAACTACATTTTCATAATATCTCTAATTTTGTAAATAGCCACTAATAAAATGATTCTTGAATTTTGTATCAACCCACACTTGTCTCGGGGACATGAGGATGTGGGGGGGTTGGCTTAATTGCCCGGGCTAAGAGGATACAACCTCACAAGAAACCTAAATCTTGAGGTGGCGGAACCAGGCTAATTGAATTCGTGGTTAGATAGCAGACTAGTCTCTACTTGTTTCAACCATGAGGCACTAGGGCACACCCCATGGCAACTTATCCCTTACCTCTACATGCGGCGCTTTGAAAAGGCGGGCAGTTATTCCCTAGCTACTCGTGGGAACACAATATGAACGAAGGAACAAAAATGAACACCGGTCGAGCTAATGGGAATCCCCTGGCAAGAACGGGACACCCAGAATTAATTTGGAGAATACAGCACCAGAAAACACCATGGAGAGAAAGAAGGCTGATTCTGGTAAGAGATAAACCTCGACCAAAGACAATCGGCTCGACACCTCGTCCAGATGTATGGAGCAAACCAATAAATAAAAATAAAACGATTACCGTTTCCGTTACCCGCGTTGGGACAGACCGATATGGAAGACGACCCTATGTGAGCTGGCTTCAGTGGGACAGGAGTGCGGAGATACCTCCGTTTACTGCAAGAAGGCCTCACTCCATAACTGACTAGAGAGAAAGTACTCTCAGAGAGGAAGAAAAGGGCCAAGAAAAGCTCTTCCACAGCTCCTCATAAATTTGAACGTTTTATTTGAGATTATAACTCTTTTTTGTCAAAATATAACATGTTTTTGACAATAATTAGCCTCCTTGTCAAAATTGGAACTTATTTCTGGCATTATACA
Source organism: Galeruca laticollis (assembly GCA_963921935.1). NCBI lineage: Eukaryota > Metazoa > Arthropoda > Insecta > Coleoptera > Chrysomelidae > Galeruca > Galeruca laticollis. Next base: position 113,719,118 of record OY998180.1, read on the forward strand.
CCTTCTTCAGTCTTACAAATTCAAACTTGTTTCTGCGATCATAAGTATTTCTGTGGAAATTGATATATGTTTTTGATAAATAAAGCATCCTTATCACAAGTTGTATGTCTTTCTTGCATTATATGTCTTTTTCAGAATTCATGTCACAAATTTAAACTTATTTCTGCGATCATAAGTCTTTCTGTCAAAACTAAAACATTCTTTTGATAATTATAAGACTTCTTTTCCAAATTGGAATATATTTCTGGAAGTATAGGTCTTCTTCAGTGTTCGTGTTCCAAATTTAAAGTAGAAATTTGATAATAGAAATCTTCTTATCAGAATATGAATGTCTTTCTTGTAATTGTTGATCTTCTTGTTGGAAGTAAATTTTTGATTTGACAAGTTTGAAGACACCATATAAGTTTTTCTCTCCAATCGTGGGAACAGTGATACTATTTTGACCTGTTTTATATGCGCAAAGCTCAACATTCCAGAATAGTGGGCAGTTGCTAAATAATTAGAAAATAGCAGTGCGGGTAACATTCTTACCGCACTGCTGTACCGTGCGGTAATCCTACAAATGGATTATTACAATAAAATGAAACAAAGTATGGTTTTAATTTTTATAGGTATTGATGAAGTTGTTATGAAAGAATTAAAAGAAACATCTAATTTATATCGATATTCTTGAACACAAATTAATTGTTGTTAATATTTACATTTATTGTACAGTTTGTACAATCTGTAAATTGTACTGGAGGGCAACGATAATTTAAAGACGTTGAAGCTGCATGGATAATTGTTTGGTTTATCTCGTTTCGATCATTTTCATTTAAAGTCGAGGCAGGGGTGTTGAATATTTTATTAGCCACTTCTACTTTATTATTAAGTGATTTATCAACATATTCTTCCGCCACATTGGAAGATTTTCATCCTCCGTGGCGCTTTTAAGAAGAAATAGTATGTATAATTCGTGAGAAAGGCATATTCTAAACTCCTGTGTTACCAGACTCGTCGCTACGCTTCTCGTCTGGTAATTATCACAGTCGTTTGGGAATATTATGTTTTTCTCACTAATTATATAATATACTATTATCTTTCAATTTATTTAAAAAAATAATCATACTAAGACCATCTTCTTTCTGTCACAAATTTGAACGATTTTTATGAGATTAGAAGACAAAATTAAAACATATTTTTGACAAGAGCAGGCATACGCTTTTCTGACGATTGCAAGATTTCTTGTCAGAAGTAAAGTTCCTATTTTTGATCTCACAACTTTGATTTCAATATTGACATTCGTAAAAAATTGCAAAATTCTCCATAAAGATAAAAATTTAATTTATCGTCAAATCAACTTTCCGTAAACTGTTTTCGTATTGCGGATATTGTTTTGAGCATACGTTTAAGGTTGCGAATCTCTCAAATAATGCAAAATATTCGATTCCGAATTCGGTATTGTTTTATGTACGTTCGATATTTTATTGCATCATTTTAAGGTCGCGGAAATGTATATGTATAAAATGATCGAATTCAACGAGACAGTTCCAATTCGAAGCCGGGGTGCTTATAATTTTGGAATATATTGGGTTCCCATATTGAGAACATACGTTCGACCGTATATAGTGAAGCTGACATGAATTCATATAGAATCAGGAGCATATACATACAGGGTGGCCCATTAGTGAAAGGAATTGCAATAAAAGATACGAACAATAGTTTTGAAAGAAGTTGCTGAATTTGCACCGATACACATTTCTAAAATATTTTGAGATGTACTGTTCAGACTAAGCGAGACAACTTGGTGTTTTTTTTAAATAGGACACAATATACTTTTATAATAACGCAACTCACTGAAGTTTATTTTGCTGTATGTTGGTAATTTGATGGACGGCGACGTTTAGGTGGTTGAACATTGCAAAATTTCAAAAGAAATGCATCCTGAGTCATTTTATTAGGTACGGCGTAAAATGCTTCATGAAAACATTTGATGTCTACCATTGTTAGAGTACTATATTGATAAGCCTTTGTTTTATGCCCACAAGTAGGATATTCTGGCAACTCATATGGAGAATATCTGAAACAAACCATGTCATTATAAGGAAAATAGTTTCCACGAAGTTTCAAAACTCAAAGAATTTACAGCAAGTTCCAAAACTTTTATAATATACAAACTTATTACACAGTAATATTGCTATCCTACAAAAAACTCTACAAAGCAAACAAACAAAAAAATGGGCAACACTTAATTTATATATAGTCAGTATATTCACTTAAACTAATTTATATAATCACTTAATTTATATTCACTTATTTACTGTTTATCTCACGATATCAAACTATAAACTAACTAACTCTTCCTGAGCAGTCCCTTATATATTAAACCCTTTTTCACTAGTAAATTCCGAACTGCGGCTTACACACACAAAAACAAATGGTTCTGGCCTTTTCTAGATAAGTCTGGTCATAAAAACAATGTCCAGATAATACAGTCGTGAACAGTTATATAAAAAACAGTGCGTATCCGCCATAATTTTAACTTTTATGCTTGGCTTAGACAGGGTCGGATTTAGGGACTATAGCAGTGTGCTGTTTCGTAACATTACCCCCTCCTTAAATGGAAGTTCCTCCTGGAACTTTTGTGTAGCCGAGACTGGATGTTTGAATCGGCAACTGGCCCCATTTCTACACTTTCCGATCTTATGGAAATAGCAGGGCACCGTCATCATCGGATACTGATAACGGGGGTTGTAGCTGCAAATTAATATCTGGGTACCGGTATCTCTAAAGATAACCTCTACCATGTTCCTGATAACTCGCCAATCCAACTGGTTACTCGCTATCTTAGGCATAGCCAGTTTCTTCACGCTGGATTCTAACACATGGTCTTGGAGGTGTCGAAGTTCTTCCCACACATCGCGGAAGGTAGATCGATCTTGAAATTCATATTTAGTTACCACGTAGAAGACGTACCGCGAATTATGTTTCAGTTTCAGTGTATTGCCAGGGGCTGGAATCTGGTCTTCAAGTTTTTCTAATTGCCCGAACTTCTTTCGAAAGACGGTTGCCAACCCTCGTGCGTTCTTGATACGGACGGGGATGTTGTATGTCAATGAATAATCTTCCGGGAGAGTGAACAAATCTTGTTGTTGTTCCGAAGTGACTCCATATCTAGCTTTTCCGGTACCTCCATACGTGCCCATAAATTCATCGAAGGTAGGGGCAGACACATCTCGACTAAGGTTAACTCCTTCCTCCAGGTCATGGTCTCCTTCGAATGGCGCTAGTCGGTTTTGGTGAACTACTTTTGGTTTTCCGTTGGGGATCTTGCTTATGCGATATATAACATCATTGATCCTCTTCTCGATTAAGTATGGACCTTCCCAGGACTTTTGTAATTTTGGAGAAAATCCTTTTCTCCTCGTCGGGTTGTGTAACCATACTTTGTCCCCTTCTTTAAAACCGCCTTTTGTGGCCTGCGTGCCGTACCGACTTTTCATTCTGTCGCTGGCAACTTGAAGATTTGTTCGAACTAATTCATGAATATCGTCCAGCCTTCTTCTCAATTGGATCACATAGTCTTCGCCTGCTAGATCTTCTCCAGGCCGACAGCCAAATTCCAGGTCACGAGGAAGCCTCATTTCACGTCCAAACAGGATTTTCGCCGGCGTTTCACCCATGGACTTATTGACAGCAGATCGATAAGCCAATGCGAATAGGGAAAGATACTGGTCCCCATCTCTCTGATGGCCGGATACTACTTTGGACAGGTATTTTCCAATAGTCCTGTTAATTTTCTCGACCATTCCATCTGACTGTGGATGTAATACTGTTGTCTTGGTCTTCTTCATTCCCAGCTTCTCGCAAATCTCCTGCAATAGATGACATTCGAAATTTCTTCCCTGGTCACTGGGGACTTCCAATGGTACTCCATATCGGCTGTTAAAAATTACCACCCACCTTGTGAAATAATTCATTACAACTAGGATGTATTTACCACCATTTTCTGTCGTCGGAAATGGTCCAGCGATGTCTAAAGCAATCCTTTCGACAGGGCTTCCAACATTATACTGTTTCATAGGTGCCTTTCTCTTGCGAGCTGGTCCATTACTCGTAGCACAGGTCGTACATTTCTTACACCAGTCATTCACATTCGGAGCTGTTCATCCAATAAAACCTTTCACGGACTCGCTGAAGGGTTTTCTTCAGTCCCAGATGACCTCCCGATGGACTGTCGTGTAACTTTTTCAGTGCTTCAGCTACTCTCGTTTTAGGGATGACTAGCTGTCTCCTTATCTCGGTACCCTCATCGGTTTCAAGGACTCCTTTCAACAGCCCTTCTTCCAGGACAAGAGAGTCCCACTGAGCCTAATACGCCTTGAGTTTGGGTGAAAATCTTGACACTTCTTGCCAGGTAGGTCGCCGATTTTCTTCCTTCCACTGCCAAATCTTCTTTAGGCCAGGATCATTCTCCTGATCTTCTCTGATCTTGGTGCAACTTCCTTAGATTTCGACTTGTTGCATTGTGAATAGTCTACATAGCACGACCGTCTAGGCAAAGAGTTGGCTTTTCGGTGATTCGCATCAGCTGGATGTTCACCCATGTCTGATTAGCCCTGTGACTGGAGTTCTTGGGTTACAGGAGTCTGGGGCGCTTAGACGGAATGCGTACGTACTCTATCTCGCCACACTTCCGGCATTTGATGTTCTTCGGCTTCTTGTCTGCCATACCTTTTAACAAGTTGACGATCTGGTCAAGTCTGTCATCGTCACTTTCTTCCTGTATGGTCCTACTTTTGTTGTACCGCGAATGCTTCGTGGCTGCTTCATATTCAAGAACAGCTGTCAATGCGTCGACTAATGTTTTCGGATGGGCTAAACGAAGCGTCCTCTGCATATCGGAGTCACGTAAGCCATCAATAAAGGCCTGGATGCCCAGACATTCCATCATGCTCTCTGGTGCTGACGGATAAGCAAATCGAACTAGTCAAGTAATGTCCTCTTCATATTCTTGAAGGGATTCAACACGTTTCTGCCTTCGGTTCTTCAGCTGAGATTAGTACAAATGTTCTAGATGTTCATGACCATATCGCATGTTGAACCTCTTCTTCAGCTGCTCGAAGTCATCCGTTTCTTACAAAGGTATCGCCTGAAGTACATCTAAGGCATCTCCGCGAAGCGCGATGGTTAACTTCACTGCCTTCTCCTTATCGGACTAATTATTCACTCTAGCGACTGCTTCAAACTGTCCACGACATTTTTCCATCGAACGTTGGGGTCTTGACTCGGGTAAAACTGCCAATGTCTTCTAACTTAGGGTTTGTTTCTGTCTTGCAAGGTATCATCTGCTCGGTATTTTTTTCTTCCGCTGGCGTGTCTTGAGTTCTTATATCTGTCATATTTTTTTCTAACTCCTTGATTTTCTTGTTCAGCGCTGTAATCTTATTCTCAATCTTCTCGTCCATCGTTGTAATCTTATTCTCGATTTTCTCGTCCATCGTTGACATTTTATTCTCAGTTTCAGATTTTAGAGACCAAATTTCATTTTCCACGTCAGCGGCAATGTCGTTTTTCATTAATAAGATATCGGCAGGTATATCGTTCTTCAAAGTAGAAATCTTGTCAATATTAGCAGAAATGTCGTTCTTCATAGCAGAAATATCGTTTTTCACATTCGTTGAAATCTTCTCTTCCATGACAGAAATCTCCTCGTCCATGTTCTCTTCCATGGCAGAAATCTTAGCAGAAATTGACGAGATTAAGGTGGAAGCCTCGTCATTAAATAAAACTGTTTCGCATCAATGCCGTCATTTTCCAGTGCCACTTCAGGTCTTTCTACTAATTCACTTTTCTTACCGGACGTTTCCAACTCTGGATCTTCCAATTCTACTCTTAATTCCGCCACTTTCAGATCACATAGTCTCTTTGCCATTTTTACGTAGCAATTTATTTATATTACCCCCCACCTGACACCAATGTATTGTTTTTATAATTTATTTAAACAATAAACGGGTGGGATAAATTTTAAACACACGGTATGGCTCACTTACTTAATTTATTTAAACACTAAACTAATCACTAACACTTAATTTATATATACTCAGTATATTCACTTAAACTGATTTATATAATCACTTAATTTATATTCATTCATTTACTGTTTATCTCTTCCTGATCAGTCCCTTATATATTAAAGCCTTTTTTACTAGTAAATTCTGGACTGCGGCTTACACACACAAAAACAATTGGTTCTGGCCTTTTATAGATGAGTCTGGTCACAAAAACAATGTCTAGATAATATAGTCGTGAACAGTTATATAAAAAACAGTGCGTATCCGCCATAATTTTAACTTTTATACCTGGCTTAGACAGAGTCGGATTTAGGGACTATACCAGTGTGCTGTTTCGTAACAGTATATTTTGCTTCCAAGTAGAGGGATTTCGAAGCCTTTCACGAGCTTCATTATTTTCAACAGGCGATGTAACACTTCCCATTCCAATAATTACCATTAAATTAAAAAAAACTCAACAACTTCATCGGAAATTAACAAACCGTACTCTGATGATTGCAAACAAAACGAATTGAATTGACAATCGGAATCAGAAACAGGTGATTCAGTATGTCACGACAAACATCTGGCTTCTGAATGACCAGAACAGAGATTGCCGGCTATGATCCTGAATGGGCCTTGGAGATTGCCGGGTTCGATTCTCAGACGAGTTTTGTAAAGGTAACATAGGGGTATTCTCTGACGTTAGACCACTTCGGAATATGCCATTTTCTATTTTCTCTGAGTCTAAATAATCAGTTGGAGCGAAGGTGTGTTTTACGGTCGACATTAAATAATTATGTAATGCACAAGCTGCATTTACTACTTTATGTAGTATGGAACACCCTTGGACGTGCTGCTAAAATCTCAAAGACATTCTCGGCAATTCGTCGTGCTCTCGATAGTCGATAGTTGTAATTTTTTTTCATTGCAGTTCAAATCACAGATAACCCACAGATAGATAAGACACTGATTGTGGCGCCATCTAAAGAGCCTGTCGACTAAGCAATTGAGTGATGTTGAAAAGATTTCTGTAGTTTTAGGTTTTGGCGGTATATTCAAATTTACTGCATTTTAATCATTTTATTTCAAAATAATCATTTATAGTCCATCATTCAACATTTCATTCAATTTAACTCAATAATGATTAGACATAGAGTTAAATTAAATGAGATATCAAATGATGGACCATAAATGGTTATTTAAATTGAAAAAATAAAACAGTAATCATATAAATAGTTTATTTATTCTGGTATAAAAATACACAACAAATAATTTCTTTCACAAAGTACTTTTCTTAACAAAAACAGAATGACAATGAATAAACTATAATGTAAAAACAATGCAATAATTAAAAAAGAATTTGAGTAACATACATTCTAGATTGAAGCATTATTAGATTTTTAAATGATGTTAAATCAAGATAAAAGTAGAAAATTATTTATGATAAGGTTATATTAATTTATTGTTACACTCGTATAAACACACAGAGCTGGACAAACAGCTGGAGTATAACTGCTACTTACTTAATCAAAAAAAGTATTAGCAATGAGTTGTTAACTACTATTTTTGGCAACTTCCTGTGAAAGAAAACATTTGAGTATAATTACTGTGAATGTTAGAACAAAAGTAATTAAAATATTTTTATAGGAAAGTTGTTAAATACTGCCCAGCTCTGTAAATACAAGGTGCCAAGTAATTACATATAAGAGTGCTAAACAGCACTTGTGACTGTACAACATTTCAAATAATATATCTAACATTTCATTTCCACTTAAAACACATCTTTATTTCTTTACTGGAAGTATTAAATAGGTTTATATCACAAGCTTAAACCTAGTATATTGCATATTTGTATATTTCTACATTTAAAAGCATTCCGTTCTTATGAAACCATCGCATAAGGCAGTTTAAGTTACTCTGCAGCTCCTGACAGTCTATGATTGTTAAAATGTTTCTTAAGGGCTCTTGAAAATCCCCCCATCTCGTGGAAGTCCTTTCTCGTTTCTGGTTGAGGTTCTACAAGTAAACACACCAAATAACAACAATAAATAAGTAAACACACAAATATGTTTGAAAATTTATGTCAACAAAAGATAACAAAATGCGCTTACTATCGAAATAATAAGTTTACACATGTTTTGTACTAAGCCAAAACAAATATGAAAAAATGTTTGAATGTATACATTTTTTTTTGGTTTTTTTGAATTCCTTTTTTGGAGCTTTCGATTTTTTTAGGAATTCTTGATTTTTAACTATTTTTTGTATCTATTGGATATTTTGAATTTTTGGTTACCGCTAGACCCAAAACATAGACGTAATGCCCCAACAAAAGGTAACACTCACTTTTATTTTCCATAAATTGTCACACCATGGGCTATATATGAAAATCGGCAAGGGGTCAATACCTTCCATCCCATAGCTGGCAGAGGAAATATAGCTATAACATAAAATAAAACCCAGATTATTAATTTTTCAATGGATACATTTTAAAATGGAATTGTCTGAGTATGGTGTACACACCAGATATACATTAAGTGAATGATAAGACGAGTACTGAGTGTGTCATTTGATTAAAATTCCAGCTAAGCGCTTTCAGCCATTAGGTCATTCTTAAAGCTGTCAACAAGAGAAAAACATATAACAGGTACAATGTACATACAATGAAATAAAATGTTTGATGTTACATCATTATTTAAGTAAAATTTGTTAAAATTACCCTATAAAGAGGGTGTACACACATATCATTTAGTTGGTAATTTCAAATTAGACGTTTCGTTATGTGAATTACAATTGTACATGCTCTTTATAGAGTAATTTTAACAAGTTTTAGTTAAATAATGATGTAACATCAAACATTTTATTTCATTGTATGTAGCAGTTACAGGGTTTGATGTCTTTTGACACTTTCTGTATATTTTTTTCTTGACGAGAGTTTTCAGAATGGTCTAATGGCTGAAAGCACTTAAATGGAATTCTAACAAATTCACACACTAGTCTTTTCGTTCACTCAATTTACATTTTTAAATGTCCAAAATTATAGGATGCTATATTAAATACAATAAAACTTACCATCAATTTTTGTTAATTTCCACTCATATGGGAAGGCAAATCAAACTGTCTTAATAACCTCTCTTTGTCTTTCTCAAATCTAAAGAAACACTGTTTTTGAAAATGAAGGGATCATAACCTCCATGCGCAAAGCAAGCCTTTTCTTAATTAGTTTGATATCCGTTAGAAAAGTAATAATGTAGAGTGTGGGAAAAGTAGACGTTATGGTACTTTTCCGCACGGAATGCCACTTTGCCCACGGAAATGTTAATGTCAAATTTTTTTGACAATACTTTATAGTGGATTTCTGGGAGTTCAAATTTTGGATTTAAACTAAAAATTCTGTAAGTAAACTATTTTTTAGATTATGTTTTTGAGTTCATTGATTATAGATTATAAACAAATTCATTTATTACCCATTATTTTAGGAACTATGAACCGAGATCATAATTTATCTTTCGAGTTGTCGGATTCCGATATTGAGAATACTCCTCCAGATATTATCGAAAAGGCTCACAATGCAATCGAAAATTTGTTACCTGGAGTTTCAAAAAACAAGTCATAATTTTAAAGATTATATTTAGTTATTCAATCTATTATTATTTAGTAACCAATGTACTTCATAATATAGAAAAATCGAAATAAAAAACTTAAAATAAAATAAAGCAGCGGAAAGACCAAAATACAGTATTTCACAATTGTTGCCGCGATAGCTTACTGGAAAACACATTAGCATTGGAACGAAGAGGCCCGGGTTCGAATCCTGTCGACTTTTTTATATATTTGCAATGTATTTAATCTTTTCACTTTAATTTTCGAACTCTTAAATTCGTTCTCTTTAAGTTAAATAAAATACATATATAAGTTACTTTTTTCTTTAATTAATAAACGTAGTTGTAGAAAAAATATTGTGTACAACTCGTAGGCAAAGCACTTTTCCCACTCGCTGGGTTTGCGGCACTCGCCTTACGGCTCGTGCCACAAACTTCTGCGCTCGTGGGAAAAGTAACGATTTGCGCACTTGTTGTACAAACTACTATTTCCTGTAATCTTCTCCAAAATTCTGTATTATGAAGCACACCTCCATCGGATACTCGGCCATTTGTACCGAAATCAAACACAATAAACCTATAGTTGGCATCCGAAATGGCAAGTAAAACCATACTATGTGTATGTTTGTAATTAAAAAATAAAGAATCAGCTCCGGCTGGAGGAACTATCTGAATATGTTTTCCATCTATGCAGCCCAGGCAGTGACGAAAATTCCACCTCTTTTCGAAATCCCTTGCTATAGCGATCCAATCCTCTTCGGTTTGGGGAACCTTAAAAAAGAAAACATTACATTATACATAAAGTATAAAATATTTTAAAGTTATGATAAAAATTACTAATTATTTAATTATTTAAAACACTAATCCGAGTTTTTGTATCAAGCTTGTGGTACAGTTGTACTTCACTAATCTACATTTTTTTTAATGATCGACTGGTTACCGAGACCTTTTAACATGATTTCTTTATTGTTTTATTGTATTTATTTTTAGCTGGTTATTATTATTTTCAGGATGATAACGTAGAAACAGCAACTGAGGTGACTGTAGAGGATTCGGAGGAATCTACTGAACAAGAATATGAATCAGCTCAGTCACCAACAGATCACACATCGTCGTCTACTTTAGCTAATGCAAGGCCTATTGAATCAACTCCAAAAACAAAACCTCCTGCTCGACCTTCTAAACGGGCTAACTGCGACTCTATACTAGGAACAATTGAAGAACATTTCAAAAAACCGAAGCCCCCAGAAGACAGATATGATGTTTTTGGTGAAAACGTGGCTTTAAGAATGAAAGATATTGCAAATAATACTCAAAGATTGTTAGTTGAAAAAATTATTAATGACGCTTTATTTATAGCTGAACTGGGTCAGTTAACTCTGTCGCATACCATTCGTGATTCTGTTACTAGTACATCTTATGCGTCTTGTCCTACATCTCCGCAGTTTAATTATAATAGTTCCCATTTTTCTCAGACACCAGTTTCCCCACAAACAGTAAATAGCGGAACTTCTAATGAATCTAATCAATCCATCGCTTCGTATGTTTCAACTTTCATCGATACTTAACTTGTATAACTGTTTACTAATTTTAGTTTTAAAATTTAAGGTGTAAATAAAGAATTATTCAATATACAAGTGATTCACTTACTTCCAGATAAATTCCTTTTAGCACCTCGTAAATAGCACCGCATGTCTCTGGAACTATATAACTTAGTGCCTGTGGTTGAAAATTTGAGATCTTCATAACTCCTTCCGGTCGCAAGAAAACGCAATGTCGCTGTTAATATTTCATGGGGTGTTATAGCTTCTCCCATGACTGTATCCTTTTTTTAATGGAAAGTGTTACAAGGGATAAAAGGTTAAGGTAAGTTTCTTCATCCATGCTAAGGTAATTATGCCAGTCACGCGGATATATCTTCAACTCATTTAATAAATTAATGTGGAAATAAGTTTTTCTCCTCCTTAACCAGTCTTTACACCACACGCCACGTTTCTTTTTTTGCATTTTTTTATACACAAGTATACAAGCAGCCAAAGCAACAGCATCGTCGTCGTCCAAACTCGACGTATTTGAAGCACAAAGTGGCGCTTTTCCGATATGCTTGTACCGTGTGATAGCGAAGGGAAAATGCTCTTGCTTGCACAAAAAGCTTGATCATACATGCTTGTCAAGCTTGCAGTTACGTCTGTAGCCGCCTTTAGCTCTAGGAGAACGACTAGAACATTTACAGTATGCCGTTCGTGTGATGCGCAATCATTTGAAACGAATTTTCAATTCTCAAACCATTTCTTCATTTCCAAAAATGAGTGTTTGTTCAGTAGGTCGTGATGATTTTTTAAAAATTATATTGTACATTTATTGATATATCAATTTATCATGAAATTAACATTCATGAAGAATCGATATACAGCAGTAAATAACGTCTATACTTTCTAGAATATCGATAACTGAGACTTAGCAGACGATGTAGATTCATATGAATAAAAGAAAACGAGGGCGCTGGGTTTATTGGATGGCAGCCAGTAATTTGAGGAATGAATCATCTCATGTTAGCAAACTAAAAATCGCGTGTGAGGACTGAGGTGGAGGAGGCCACACTAAAATTTTCGTACAAAAATTTGAAAAACACATTTCAAATATGCTAGAATAAATACTGGCCACACTTTATCTAGTTGGATTAAACAATATTCAAAGAATTGAAGAAAATACACTGGCGAGCAAAAAATTGAGGTCACCTTAAAATTCTCATGTTCTTTATAATTTTACGTTTTCAGATCGTATTCGCAAACTGTACATCATTGCATGTGCTTTTGTAAGCTGAATGTGATACTCTAAACTAAGAAGAATGCATTTTTTCTTGGATTTCATGATTTCTTCTGAAAAAGCAACAAATTAATATTTTGGGCGAAATTCAACATTTTGTTGTTAGGGAAAATATGGAACGAACAAAATGAAAAAACTTCACACTAATAACGTGTATTCCCTCCTCTTGCATTGATGACTGCTTGAAGTCGGCGCGGCATACTTTGAATTAAGTTGCGGGATCATATTCTGGTCGATGTTATCCCATTCCTGCAACAGCAATCTTCTCAGCTCCTGGGCAGTTCTTGGTGCTGGTGTGTGTCTGCGGATCAGTCGTCACAGACATGTTCTATTGGATTCATGTCTGGGCTGCGGGCTGGCCAGTCAAACCGCCTAATTTCTACCTCCCTGGCAATTCTGGCTGTATGTGGTCTCGCATTATCTTGCATAATAATCCCAATTTCCCCCATACTCACCATGAAAGGCATAACATGGTTTCATAACACCTCCGTAATGTACCTGTGAGAGGTTACGGAGCCATTTTCTATGAAGACCAACTTTGTACGAGCTTGTGCAGTGATTCCCGCCCATACTATAACTGACTCACCGCCAAATGGTAGACGCTCGTAAATGCAAACTTCAGCATATCTTTCCCCAGGTCTTCTCCACACTCGTCGACGTTCATCTGACTCAGTGATGCAAAAACGCGACTCATCTGAGAACAATACCTTGCTCCAGTCATCAACATTCCAACGAACGTGATCTCTGGCAAATGTCAATCTTGCAGTCCGATGCTGGCGTTGCAACGGGGGACCTGTAGCCATTCTTCTGCATGACAATCCAGCAGCATGAAGTCTTCTTCTAACGGTCAATTCACTAACGTTGACATTTCTCATTTCTTCCAACTGATGTCGCAGTAAAACCGCAGTAGCTGTCCCATTCCGCAAACTTGTGGACACCAAATAACGGTCATCTCACTGAGTGGTAACTCTTTTTTCTTACACAGAGAATCAACAGTAAACTGGAAAACAGGCAAGGGAAATGTGAATGTTCAATTAGCGCAAAGGCACATTTTTCATAAAAGTCGTACTCTAATAAATCCAATGACAGCTGTCCCGTCTCGGAAAAAATTGCTTTAACGCCTACTAATACTATTATGTCCCTATCAATATTGACCCTAAAATTATTCGCAATTTCTGAAGTGACTCCATTTTTTTGCGCGCCAGTGTTTTTGTACATAGTCTAGTTTTAGAAAAAAATCTTTTCGATTAAGGAGTATATTCTTGTCACATGTAGAAACAACAAATCAGTAAATGAACAATAGAACAAATTAGAAAATGCCAATTCATTTTTTAGATCGACTTGAAATTGGTTGGAAATTAACTATGTATTATAATTATTTTCTATTTATTTATAATTATTTTATTATAAATGTATGTATAAATTTTGGGTCGGCAAGCTCAAATAAATTGTTGAAATATATTTATAATAAATGTTATTTAGGTTAGGGTAATTATATATAGTCGGACTTGAGAACTCCTTACTCTCTTTGAGTTCTGAATTTTAAATTATTAAAGAAATATTTGTTTTTATCTATTATTTTAAGATAAGAAATATACCTTGTCTGTAATTTCCGGTGGAACGCCTATGTCATCCATCAAATCTATTCCTGTATTTAGGTTTGACACTTGAAATGTACTAAATAATTATTTTCTGTTTCTGATATAGGGTATTGAAACGACAATAAAGTATAAAGTATAAATATTTGTTTTTCTTTAACCTTGTATATAAATTCCTTTTATTGTTCTTGGGCATCAGGTTAACCTGATGCCCAAGAACAATGAAAGGAATTTATATATATATATATATATATATATATATATATATATATATTTAGGAATTTATATATATATATATATATATATATATATATATATATATTATCAAGAATGCAATTGATATTGGAAAAGAACTGCAGATATCAATACAAACAAATTTACAAACTAAAGAAATTTAACAATAACTAATCTTAACAACTCAATAAATAAATTGGTATGCCTTTAAAATGTTTAAATGGCCAAATCAGAAAATGTTCAATTGGTTAACCAATAAAATTACGCTACACTAACCTTCACTGAACTATAGCTTCTTCTTGGCTCCAACCATCTCCTATACCACAACGTCTTGTTGTGTCTACTACCTTTCTTCCTGCTGGACTCAACTAGACAGAGCTCCTCCAGGTTAGTTTTGAATTACTCTTTCTTGATAAACTTTATATTTCTTTATTTATTATCTTTTCTCCCACAATCTGGTTTCTTCCGTTTAAATATCTTTTAAATGATGCTTTCAGGTGACTTTTATTCTTCTATAGCCTTTATTTTTTATATCTATTAAATTACTTATCTTCTGTTTCTTTACTTATCTTTCAAATCTTCTCAGTTTATTTCTTTGACTTTATTTAACTTCCTTTTATACTTTTCTTTCAATTATCTGAAGATTTTACTTAGATTTTCTAATATTTTTAAATTCTCGTTAATATACGTCCTCTATCTATAATGTTACACCACTCAATCCTTTTTCCCCAAAATCAACAACACTACTTCTTTCTGCCCGTTGCTATGGACATAACTAATCATCTCACTAGATTTTCTTTATAACATTTTACATATTAGAGGATTTTGTTTAATTTCTTATCCATATTCGGATATTTAATGTTATTTTCTTTTTCAAAATGATTTAATCTACTTAGTTAAAACTCTACTTCTCAAACAAAACAATTCCTATTTATTAACAAGAACTTCTTATTATGTATTACTTTTCCATTCTGAAATAAATAAATCTACAAACTAAAACTTTTCAAAATATGTACAATTATTTTTAATTTTTGTTAGAATTCTTTCACAATTATTGTTCCTCATAAACTTGGCCTGAAATTTATATTTAGAAAAATTCTTTATGTGTTATTTTCCAGTATTGCGTCATACGCCTATCAGAATTTCATAGTTCTATGACAACGAACTTCTATCTCTGGCATTTCATGCTTCAAAAATAAATTTGACATTGAAATCTTGTTGACCGTTCTCTGTGTCATTGTAATAATAAACATCAAAATAGTAATTTTGCTACTGATTCTTGTTAAATATGATATATTATAATAATCTAATACATTTATTCATTCTTTTAGGTTTTTAGATAAACTTTATGAAGTATTTGCCAAATTTACAACTTATTATATTGTCTAATCAGGATTTATAGCCTGATATTTGAGTTGAGATGGACTGTTTACATGCTGGAAATCATAGTAGATATTTTGAATATTACTTTAGTATTTCAATATCTATGGTAGAAGAATGATATCATAGGTAAGTAGTAAATACACGTATGTTCTGTGACAATTTATCGGATGAACAGGCGGATGGCCTATGGGTGGTTACCGATAGGAAGAAGTTTCCAGAGGGTTTACAAGAAGTAGAAGAAGTCTCTAGATGGTTAGCAAGTAATGACGGTAGCGTCTACGGGGGTTATGCAAAAAGTAAATAAGTGTGTATGTTGTTACGTGTATAAGGTATCTAGAGGGTGGTTTAGAAGAAGCGAAGTGGTTTTTAAGGGTAGCGTCTACGGGGGATTACGCAAAAAGTAAGGGTGTATACAAGAACGGGGGTTATGCAAAAAGTAAATAAGTGTGTATGTTGTTACGTGTATAAGGTATCTAGAGGGTGGTTTAGAAGAAGCGAAGGGGTTTTTAAGGGTAGCGTCTACGGGGGAGGAGAGCGTCTACGGGGATTACGCAAAAAGTAAGGGTGTATACAAGAACGGGGGTTATGCAAAAAGTAAATAAGTGTGTATGTTTTTACGTGTATAAGGTATCTAGGGGGTGATTTAGAAGAAGCGAATAGGGTTTCAAGGGTAGCGTCTACGGGGGAGGGGAGCGTCTACGGGGATTACGTAAATAAGGGTGTATACAAGAACGGGGGTTATGCAAAAAGTAAATAAGTGTGTATGTTTTTACGTGAATAAGGTATCTAGGGGGTGATTTAGAAGAAGCGAATAGGGTTTTAAGGGTAGCGTCTACGGGGGAGGGGAGCGTCTACGGGGATTACGTAAATAAGGGTGTATACAAGAACGGGGGTTATGCAAAAAGTAAATAAGTGTGTATGTTTTTACGTGTATAAGGTATCTCGGGGGTGATTTAGAAGAAGCGAAGAGGCTTTTAAGGGTAGCGTCTACGGGGGGGTTGCGTAAAAAGTAAATAAGGGTGTATACAAGAAGTAATTAGAAGAAAGAAAATATATGGAGGATTGTGTGTGTGTAAGAGATGAGGGGTAGTGCTTACGAGGGGAGGGGCTATGCAGTTAGCTGATTTTTTAAGGGTTCTATATTTTGAAACTCTCAAAGGAATGTTATTAGATTGATAACCAACATTTTTTTTTAAAACGGATATGGGTGTGAATTCATATCATTTTATAGAAGGTTTTTTTTATATTGTAATAAATGAAATCTCACATTATATTAAATTCGCTTAGTAGGTAATATTTATGCGTTATTTCTATAGTTAGGAAGCACGTGCAGGCCAAATCATTTATTCAGACAATAGTGACCTTGTTTCAAATATGATTAGATTGCAATGTCATGATTTATGGTTTATAATTGTCAGTTACTTTATATTACGGAATATTACTTTAGTATCTTTAAAAAAATATATGATATCAACATGATATTGTATTAGTCATTTACGATAAAATCTAAACTGAGTTTATCCATGAAACAGCAGAATTTAGTTTTCTATCAAATTAATAAAAATATATTTTAAGTTGCAGTTTTTTTAAAATCATATTTAACTGATGTCTTTTTCTTATACGGGGTATTTTGAAAGTCTTGAAAGCATGCGCATGATTCCTTTTATAATAAATGAATGAGAGAATTGAGTGTTTGTATCACAATGTCATCGGAAGAGTATAGACGCAAATTGGAGGAATTTTCTAAAAGCGTTCGAGAATTGAGTAAAGATATTTCAATTTATGAAAATAGGATTAAACTGATAAAGCAATTGGAGCGAATGTGCTTGGAGGATAACGTCTTCAAAAATCGCCGCCTACAAAAAATATCCACAGAATTAAACCGACTACAATATGATGAATAATACAATTCGGGAACAACAGGATGCCATCAAGGATGAAATTAATAATGTTTTTGCAATGACATGTATAATTTTAACATCAGTATTTATTTTAATATTGAAAATCATATTGAATATTGTAAAACGAAAGTTTAAGTCTTCATGTAATATAGACATAAATGAGTATACAATGTGTTTCAATAAAACAACTCATCAATTTTTTCTATTTATTTAAGTAAAATTACAATGGTATTACATTTAAAAACCAATATCGTAATCGTTCTACAATAATTTGTGTACAATTGAAAGTCCCATCGGCATGTCAAGCATTCGAATGTTTTTTTAAACTTTCCATGGCTGAGGATGTTCCATCAAACTTGCAGACATCAACAACAGTTGTCGTGGAAATTCCATATTCTTCACATTTCTTTTGTAAAAATTCAACATCAACATCGCCAGAAGAATACTTGATTCCATGGATATGGTGTTCCAAAAAGTTGTTTGTTTTTTTATCTTGATTGTTGTGGCGGCTTAAATATGTAGTGTCTATGTTTATATCGGATTTCGATGGACAATTCCCTAGGATGGAATGTACCCTCGATAATGAAGCCTTGAATGTCAATGAATGCTATTCTCATCGTGGTTTATTTGTAACTGTCTCGCTGTGTATTTCAACACTGGTATTATATGATCGTTTTGATAATTTCCGTTAGGGGGTAATACTCCAATAAACAGTCATGTATAATTATACAATATGCTCTAGTATTTGCAGGAAATCCTACACCTACTTCAATTTCCACTTTTATATCAACTGTTGATGCCCTCATACCCTCCTCCTGTTTGGAACAGTCTATGACAAAGAGAGCACGATATTTGAATGCTTCATAGTCCAATGTTGGATGTACTATACTGGAATTGGTACAGCTTCTATAGAATGAGGCGTAATTATGATAGGCAAGAGTATAGTCGTTTTTTACGAAATCCATCTTTAATCGTTCGGTGGGCCAAAAATCTCCGTTCAAAGCCAATCTTACATTGTTGGTGTTCAAGTGATCGAATTGCGAAGGATCGTTTGTCTTCTTCTTACGTCTATCTATTTGAAAGTATACGATAACATATCGTGGTCTCTCGACAGACGAGCTCGTTTTAACTGACCAAATCTCATTTTTAGGGTCTTTCGTTAACGTAGGCAATACACAAAGTTCCCATTTTCTGAACGGAATGAATATTGGTCGATCACTTTTTATTTGCTCCATCATACGTAATTTTATTTCATCGATAGGATAGACGTGTTTAACTTTCAATGCCATGCTATCTATAACAAACTTTATTGTAGTGTTAGATGTCGTAGTACCTGTTGTTACTTCATTTACTATTACAGCATCGTTATCATGACGAGCACGTATGAATCGAAAAGTTTGTTTTCCATATGTGATTTTAGTATAGTCATTGAATACATTGAAAATGTGTTTTAGAGGAATCAACAAACTAAACGATTTATCAACATCATTCAATAGCGGTTTATTGGGATAATTCCAGCCAGCTAAAGCCATTTCTTTCGATTGTGGATTATAACACAACAAACTTCTTGCGGTACTTACTATACCGGGATCTCGTACTATTTCTATTTCCTTTCCACTTTGAATGTAGGAACAAGAATCGAAGAGGAATGCACCGCAATTTGGCGTTAGATTAACATGTCCTCCTCCGCCACTAACTTCTAATTTTCCCTTAATTTCAAGTTGAGTTTCTTACATGAGAAAAAATGCGTCAGTTTGTTGGATGTCAAATTCCACAGAATCGCTGTTATTGAATGATTTCACATAAGGAACATAGGTGTGAAAATCTTCTTTTCTTATCGACTCTTCATATTGTGGATCTCGGTAAAGGTCAAATATCGAAGATATTTTCGTTGATGGTGGTGTCCTATCAGAACGCACGTACTTTCTTTTAAGTGTCATTCTTCTTATACTTTAATCCGATTGCTATGAGAAACGCCCGATTTGCAGGAGTTAGATGAAGCTTCGTTCTTTTGAACGATCTGCAAGAGACTAATTTTGTTGTAGATGATGAGGGACTTTTATAATAGTCGTTGTTGATAAGTAGACCCATTAACGTTCCAATAGATGTAAAAGTAACGTGCTTTTTTCTCCTCGAAAATTCACTGGTTCGAGATCTTGATTCAACACTCTTACGGTAATTTTGGTGATTTCGTTTGTGCTGCTCACAGCTAAGTAAATCGGATTGTTCGGTCGTTCGTTGATTGCATAACCAGGGTCCACTGTAATTGGGAAACTGAATATTGTATGAGCAGGCTTATCTCCCTCAAACGATCCTTCAGCAATATTGCAATCGAATAGTAAAGTTGATATTTTACAAATGTTAACAGGTAGATCGGAACGGTGGACTTTACCAGGATCTAGTATCTTTGGAGAAAATCCTAGTATTTCACTCAAACTATCAGAGTATTCAAAATCGATGGCGTGCTGTCGACTGTAAATTTCACACTGAAGAGTTTTGTTGTTGGGCTTCAAAGATATATCGGCCACAGTTGTATCCGTCTTCAATTTGAATTGATCGATGAGATAAGCTTCAATATCTGTGATTTCGTAACATCCTGACGGGAAGTTAATGGTGATGAGTCCTTTCTTACGATCATTTTTATTGTAGAAATAAAATTTCTCACCATCGATATTCGGTATAGAATGATAGGAATGAAACCCCAACACACCAATGAAGTATTCTTTTTCAGGTTTCAATATTATCGGTGTGGGAGGAGTGAAGGAGAATTCATTCGATGTGGACGTTAAGTTCAACAGTTGAGACATGACTGTGATGTTTATGGGAGTGGTGTATTTAAATAATATTACTAGATTAGAAAAAACAATTTTATTTTTTCAAATAATAATTACATGCATGACAGTTGCGTTGTGAGCTAACCGGACCATCGACATCAGTACGTTGATCCGGTCGATTGTAATGCACAAAACAAGGCAAGCAAATTTGCAAGTTGAAATTCGATTGATATTCTTTTGGTAATGTATGCCAATTGTCTAATAAATCCCAAGGTTTAACTCGCTCTACCAAATACTTTAGAGGAATAGTTTACAATTCGGCACTTGTAAAAGACGACAACAATTGTGTTTCGCCAACCAACCATGCTTCAGACATTATAGAGGAATTGCAAACACAAATGTCCACAGTTGATCTGATTTTAATTTTGGTATTGCTCGTAATTGTAAAATATTTTACTGCCAGCAAGATAAGTGACAAGTTCTCTCGGAGGCTTCAGATTACCAAATGAATCGAAATATTCGACGCAGTCATTCATCTTCCTATATGCTACCCAATGCGGGTCTGAGTTTTTAGACACATCCAAATTTAGTATTGCTGATTCACATCGTCGAGGTCCGTTTTTCGGTAGAGAATCGCGCATGTACACATCTCGAAAATATTTTATTTTCAATAATTTGGCAAACTTGATTAATTCATAGTCGAATAATGCTCTATTGGGTAGCTTCAATGGTAGTTTTTTTTCAAGAATAATCCATATCCACCTCTAGCGTTCTTTCGCAAATACAATCCTTTACCTATAGGCTCCATAGCTTTATTATGACGATGATCTTCTTCCAATTTCTTTTGAGCATTTTTGCATCGATGACAGTTTTCGCAATTCCCGCAGCACCGCCTGAAACTCCAGCGAAAAGAGGTATTAGAGGTAAAAATCCTCCAGATTTAGCTACAGGTATTATTCTAGGTATTGGAACATGTTTTCGGCCTCCGAATGTTTGAATAAGAGATTTTGCTGCTCGCAATGTAAACATCGCTGTATCTGGCAGCGAAGATCCCTTTTTCATGGATTTCTTCACCTTCATAACCACATCACGATGAAAAGATCGACGCTTCTTCATACCCATTCCCAACTTGCGTTTAACCTTCATTCCGTTGGTTACGAACCAGGCGGCTGCCTTTTCACCTAATTTAGCGTCTTTTGACTTTACTCGCTCCCAAGCGGCGTTTTCTAGTACCAAATCAGCTTTATGACGATCTGTGAGTGACTTGTTAGATGCGTCTGCGATATCGTGATTTTTGCAAGCTGCGTCGAGAGCGTTGACACCTGTATCTCCTCGTAGTAGCCGTTTTTTCAGATGCGGTCCAGCTATATAAATAGAGGATTCAATATTGTGAAAAAATAAAAATAGTGAAACTTACGTCCACAGTATTGGTAGCCAGGAAAATGAAGCTCAAAAGGCAAATTATTTATAAGTGAATTTAGCACACCTTCACCTTCGTGAATCAACATGAAGACTGACTATTTGCTCACGATGGAACCTATAGTTATAGCTGCACTGTTTGAAAAAGTATCATAAGATGGAGATTGTTAAACAAGAGCAGTCATTACCGATTGAAAATTTCGATAGCGTTATGGAAGATAGACGTAGTCGAAAACATGGACTTTTATTACCTGATTCGTTTTGTGCTATTATTTGTGGCCCCAGCGGATGTGGGAAAACAAATATTGTGCTATCATTGCTGTTCAATCCAAATGGTGTAAAATTTAAAAATGTCTACGTTTATTCTAAATCTCTATATCAACCAAAATACCAACTGCTCGAAGAAGTATTGACTGGTGTAAAAGGTGTGGGATATTATCCGTTTAAAGAAAACGATGAAATTGTAAGTCCTACACAATCCAAACCGAATTCGATTTTCATTTTTGACGATGTGTCATGCGACAAACAACAAACAATTCAAGAATATTTTTCCATGTGTAGACACAGAAGTTTTGATGTCTTCTACCTATGTCAGACTTATTCGAAAATACCAAAGCAGCTAATACGTGATAACTGCAATATGATTGTAATGTTTAAACAGGATGAAATTAACCTTAAACATGCCTTCAACGAACACGTTTCCCCCGACATGTCACTTGAAGAATTCAAGAAAATGTGCTCTGAATGCTGGAATGATAAATATGGCGCTTTGGTTATTGTTGAAGACTTTGATTTACAAGATGGTAGATATTGTAAAGGATTCGATATGTATATAAAAATATAATAATTATTTAACCATTAATTTTTCATCATGATGTCATCTGATGCAGACGCTGTGCGAAAACGAAAAATTGCAGATCTGAAACGAATTATTAGAAAAAAGTTTTTATCTTTTAAACTGAACAAAACTGAGAATGATGAGACACTAAATAGAATTTTCAAACCTATATCTAATCCACTTAAAGATATCGTAAATATTATGAATACATCTAAGGAAAACAAGTAGATTACAGCAACCCTACCTCCACCACCACCACCACCACCACCACCACCACAGCCCACATCATCTAAAGAGAAAAAAGAACATGTTCCCAATTTTATCAGTGATGAAGAATTATACAGTTATGATCCGAAAAATGAATCAGTATTTACGGATGATGATGATGATGATGGTGAACCTCAACTGAATACTAGTGAACATTTCTCACCCTGAACAGTCAACGAGTACATCGAACAATATCCTACAATGGGTTGACAATGAGTCATCGATTTCATTAACGAAGACTCACAAATCGATGATTTGTATGGTCCAAAGTATAATGCTGAAAACGATCAGTGGACTCTGGGGAATAAACGCATAAACTTTGACGCAAAAAACGGAGATATATTCGTAGAAGGAGATAAAGGATGGGATAGAATACCTGCTACTCCAGGTCTTTACCAATTACTTTTCTACCAACATCCCAAATATACCGAAGATGATTTACCTACATACAAAATATTGGAACGA
This sequence comes from Galeruca laticollis, assembly GCA_963921935.1. Lineage (NCBI taxonomy): Eukaryota > Metazoa > Arthropoda > Insecta > Coleoptera > Chrysomelidae > Galeruca > Galeruca laticollis. Next base: position 113,742,457 of record OY998180.1, read on the forward strand.
ACGGGGGTTCATTTAAAAAAAGATACACTAAAAGGTTCTCAGCGGTGGAAGTATATTAATATTATTAAAAAGCAATTTATTATAAGACGAAACACTACCACTAACATCGTAGGTAAAGGATTACCTGATCACATCATGACCTATAATGATAAAGATATAGAGTACGTTTACTGGGACGATGTAAACGAGATTGTTGAAAGATTAGAGAGTTAATAGCTTCCAAGGATGCAGGTAACACTTCCAATGATAATGAAATTGTTGCCATTATACATGAACTTCGTGTAGCCGATTATATATATTAACCATCGATTGATTTATGTTCATTTTCAAAATCAGTCTCGACAAGTTTGGTCGACATTCTGACGCATATAAAAAGAAGTATGATACAAATCTCGAAGCACGATTTAAAAAAATCGAAATAGCTCAATTGTCGTTGAACACAAGTATTCAGCAAATAAATGATAAAATAAAATCCTTGATAAATAATGGATCAACTCAAAAGTATGTAGATAATGCAATAGAATCAAATAGAAAATTTATAGTAAACATACTTGACAAAAAAATGAAAGATACATTGGATGAAATACATAGAAACTATGATTCAAGGATTGCTACTCTCAATACAAACATTCCGATAAAAAAATATGTCGATAATCTCGTTTCATCGACAAATATCAGCAGACAGATACACCAATTCGCAGAAAAGTATCACACAAAGTGTCTAATCAGCTTTAGGGGCACGAAGAAATTCAACAAGAACTTTTACGTTTTGGATACGGAAGGTACGGCTTTTGTATTCCCTTTTGATTGTAAAATTGAAAATTGTAAACATTATGCTTCTGATGGCAGCGTTTTATTGAAGAATAATATGGAATATCAGTAAGAACAGTCAAACGGCCTTAGCATAAAGAAGAACGATAAAATAGAATTCAAATTGGGTAGTAGAGATTATTTTTGTATGGATCTTCTCGTACAGTGTAATTTAGAAGAAGAACAATAATTGACCTTTAGAATATATATATATATATATATATATAAAAGAAGATGTAGGAATATCGCGTGATATGTTAACAACAACAACAACAAATATATTCATGGGTAATTCACGCAAAATAAAGGGCTACGGAAATAGAGTGGTAACCGTGGACATGCATGTTTCTGGCTCATTTTGCCTCATCAGCACGGCATAACCAAATAAGGATGTGAAATTTGGGAGCAAAGATGTTAATCGAAACATGGGAAAACACAAAATAACGGATTTCAGCAGGGAAACCAAACGCTCATTTGTGTCTTCAATTGGAAGATCCCGAGTTTTCAGGACATCAACCAACATCGACATGGAGGCGCATATAGCCCCCCCGCCATGAACCTTCCGACCCATAGTAAATAACAAAGAAGATGTAGGAATATCGCGTGATATGTTAACAACAACAACAAATATATTCATGGGTAATTCACGCAAAATAAAGGGCTACTGAAATAGAGTGGTAACCGTGGACATGCATGTTTCTGGCTCATTTTGCCTCATCAGCACGGCATAACCAAATAAGGATGTGAAATTTGGGAGCAAAGATGTTAATCGAAACATGGGAAAACACAAAATAACGGATTTCAGCAGGGAAACCAAACGCTCATTTGTGTCTTCAATTGGAAGATCCCGAGTTTTCAGGACCTCAACCCACATCGACACGGAGGCGCATATAGCTCCCCCGCCATGAACCTTCCGACCCATAGTAAATAACAAAGAAGATGTAGGAATATCGCGTGATATGTTAACAACAACAACAAATATATTCATGGGTAATTCACGCAAAATAAAGGGCTATTGAAATAGAGTGGTAACCGTGGACATGCATGTTTCTGGCTCATTTTGCCTCATCAGCACGGCATAACCAAATAAGGCTGTGAAATTTGGGAGCAAAGATGTTAATCGAAACATGGGAAAACACAAAATAACGGATTTCAGCAGGGAAACCAAACGCTCATTTGTGTCTTCAATTGGAAGATCCCGAGTTTTCAGGACATCAACCAACATCGACACGGAGGCGCATATAGTCCCCCCGCAATGAACCTTCCGACCCATAGTAAATAACAAAGAAGATGTAGGAATATCGCGTGATATGTTAACAACAACAACAAATATATTCATGCGTAATTCACGCAAAATAAAGGGCTACTGAAATAGTGTGGTAACCGTGGACATGCATGTTTCTGGCTCATTTTGCCTCATCAGCACGGCATAACCAAATAAGGATGTGAAATTTGGGAGCAAAGATGTTAATCGAAACATGGGAAAACACAAAATAACGGATTTCAGCAAGGAAACCAAACGCTCATTTGTGTCTTCAATTGGAAGATCCCGAGTTTTCAGGACCTCAACCCACATCGACACGGAGGTGCATATAGCCCCCCCGCCATGAACCTTCCGACCCATAGTAAATAACAAAGAAGATGTAGGAATATCGCGTGCTATGTTAACAACAACAACAAATATATTCATGGGTAATTCACGCAAAATAAAGGGCTACTGAAATAGAGTGGTAACCGTGGACATGCATGTTTCTGGCTCATTTTGCCTCATCAGCACGGCATAACCAAATAAGGATGTGAAATTTGGGAGCAAAGATGTTAATCGAAACATGGGAAAACACAAAATAACGGATTTCAGCAGGGAAACCAAACGCTCATTTGTATCTTCAATTGGAAGATCCCGAGTTTTCAGGACATCAACCAACATCGACACGGAGGCGCATATAGCCCCCCCGCAATGAACCTTCCGACCCATAGTAAATAACAAAGAAGATGTAGGAATATCGCGTTATATGTTAACAACAACAACAAATATATTCATGTGTAATTCACGCAAAATAAAGGGCTACTGAAATAGAGTGGTAACCGTGGACATGCATGTTTCTGGCTCATTTTGCCTCATCAGCACGGCATAACCAAATAAGGATGTGAAATTTTGGAGCAAAGATGTTAATCGAAACATGGGAAAACACAAAATAACGGATTTCATCAGGGAAACCAAACGCTCTTTGCCCTGAAAACTCGGGATCTTCCAATTGAAGACACAAATGAGCGTTTGGTTTCCCTGCTGAAATCCGTTATTTTGTGTTTTCCCATGTTTCGATTAACATCTTTGCTCCCAAATTTCACATCCTTATTTGGTTATGCCGTGCTGATGAGGCAAAATGAGCCAGAAACATGCATGTCCACGGTTACCACTCTATTTCAGTAGCCCTTTATTTTGCGTGAATTACCCATGAATATATTTGTTGTTGTTATATATATATATATATATATATATATATATATAACAAAATAACCTTCTTTGTTCACTATACATCATGTCTGCAGACAGGATTCAACTTTTTGAAGAATTGCATAAACCGATTCGACGAAATTATCCACGTCGACGAACAATAATCGAAGGTCTTGATGACTTATGGCAAATGGATTTAGCCGAAATGAGACCTTATGCAAAGCATAATAAAGGATTTAAAATGATTTTGGTGGTTATCTATTGTTTCTCGAAATTCATGTGGACTCGTTCACTCAAGACGAAAACAGCCGAAGAAATAACACCAGATTTCTAGTATTATCAGGAGTCGAACGCCAAAAAATCTACAATCAGATCAGGGAACGGAATTTTACAATCGTAAATTCAAATCTCTAATGAAAAACATAATATCAATCATTATAGTACATTTAGTACGAAGAAAGCTGCAATTGCAGAAAGAGTTATTAGAACGCTTAAAACGAAACTCTATAAACATTTCAGCTTAATTGGGAAATACCAATGGATCGATATTTTACCTCAAATCACAAAGGAATACAACGACACAAAACATAGTAAAACTGGATACAAACCATCAGAGGTGAATCGAAGTAACGAAAAATTGATTTTAAATAAGAAATTCAGTTATTTGAAAATCGCCGGACCCAGAAAATTAAATGTGGGAGATATTGTGCGAATAAGTAAAGCGAAACATGCTTTTGAAAAAGGTTACACTCCCAATTTTACAACTGAACTATTCAAAATTACGAAAGTCAAAATAACGAATCCTGTAACGTATTTGATAGAAGATATGACTTGATCGCCTATTAGAGGTTGTTTCTATGAAGAAGAATTACAAAAAACCAAAAATCCCCACATTTATCTCGTTGAAAAGGTGTTGAAGAGGAAACGTAACAAAATGTACGTTAAATGGTTAGGATTAGATGAAAAACATAACAGTTGGATTAACACTGATGACGTAGTAGTATAGATCGCCAGCAACCATTAACTTTAATTGAGTGGAGGACAGAGATAAACATATAAATTGATCGACATTAGTTTAGAAGTCATCATAGTGAGTAGTCACGATTCTGGGTATTATAGTGTTACAATGTCATGTAGTGATAATAGTAGTTATGATGAAGAACCAAATTATGATCGTGATTTAGATCAAATTGTACTTAATTATGAAATTGCAATAAGAAAAGAAAGACATTATTTATTGCAGACAGTTTTCAATGTTGGTCGTCGATTTGAAGTTGGATGTTGCCTGAGTCCTGTCAGAACTTTTGCACCTGCCATCATTTTATCATCGTTTATCGTGGAACCTTCAAAAATGTCATTCAATACTTTAGAATGGGATGAGATCATAGAAGTGCTGCATAAAAGTAACGAGTTATTCTTCAATTCTCCAGATGATGATGTTGTAGATTCTAATCCCATCATGTTGTACCAAGATTTTTGTCAAATAACTAGAGTTATTTATGATAATCAAAAATTTGTGAAAATTTAGAAAAATGATGTAACAGTTTTCCTCGATGAAGAAGAAGTTGTAGAAATTCTACGTGTTCATGAGAATTTGCTTCAACATCACATTTCAATTTCAAATGAAGTGATCTTTTGCGATTTTTATTATAATATCATTAATTTATTAAAGACATTTATATCGAATCCAATATGTGGCTTTTCCAATTGTTTAGATTTAATGTATGCTGTTTGTGATATTTATTCTTATGACAACAGCAGTTTGATAGGAAGAGCACTTAGAGAATATCTGTACTATTACAAAGTCCATGTAATCAATGATTTAACATTATAAAATTATGAAAATATTCTTTGTTTCATTTCACCTCTAACACAAGTAATGCTGATGATGAAAACTTTTATGTTGATTTGGAATCAGTATTGAACATCGAAAGTGAAGGATGTTTCTTTTACCATTAATAATAATTCTACCTTTAGTGACATCTGAGAAAATTGATGTAAATTATCGAAAGATTTGGATATGTTAACAAGTCGGAACATGATATCACAAATATGTCATCGATTTTAAAAGATTTCCAAGAGAAATTAAATTTTCCTGTAGATGGCACTCTAAATCCTGCAACTATTCAACTATTAGAGCGACCTCGATGTAGTGTAAATGAAAACGATCATGATGGTGAACATTCGTATCGCGTTAGAACAAAATGGGAAAAAAAATAACCTAAATCGGTATTTTCCTCAAGCATCACCGTCATATGTTGCTGAAAAGGCATATTTGGCATCAAAATTCCAAATTTACAATTTAAACACCAGTCTAAAGGAACAGCACTTCTTACTCATGTACTACTTATGAAACTTCAAATCGACGTCATAACGTTAAAAATTCTTGAAAACCTGTGGGGAAGGAGCTAGGATAAAAAATCAAGTTTCAAGGTTATATGAATATTGTTTTATTAATTGTATTTATATACATATTACATCAAATAAAAAAAACCAGTACATATTACATTAAAGGCAAAATGGAAATTATGCATTTGACAGTACATATTAAATATAAATATACAGATAACAGATACAGTGAAATCAGTAGGGTAAATCTGCAGCAGCCTCTAGACACTCAAAATATTCTCATAATATGAAAACAACTGCCTCAAAATCATTTTGACACCAATAGTGTTCAGAATTATAAAATCCTGTTAAATTTTCTGAAGTGCTCACACTAATTTCTTCGTGAAATGTGTAATTTATATTAGGCATAAGTTTAAAATATTTCTGAAAACACTCTTCGCAAACTTTTAGACCCAAAGGAGAAATGTGGTAATATTTACTAATTAGGCAGTAGAGATCGTGTTCAGTAAACACATCTAAATAAGTGAAATTTAATAAGGTATCTCGAAGCTCTGGTGAAATTTTTGTTTCATATTCAAAATCAAGCAATATAGCATCACAGTGATCAGATTTATCACTTTCTTCTTTCATCTGCAACCATTTATAGGTACGAAATTCTAGAGAAATTATTATTTTCAAAAACTGAGGAATTTGAGCTTGTACAAGAAAACTTGAAATTCTAGTAATACGATTACAAATTATCTTAATACATAGATCTTCCAAACTCCATAATACTATAATGTCCCCACGGAAGAGTGTCATGTGAACCAGGTATCAAATATCTTTTATCATCTGATGGGTTTAAAGCAATTTTTGTCTGTTCAATGGTGTATACATCATGTAACTTTGATAGTATACAACGTTGAGTTGCATGCATGAAACACTCTTCTTGAGGATTTTCTATAAATTTCTGCAAACAGAGAATAAAATCATCAAAAGTTATTTTTTTCTTTACCACATTAGACTTAATACCTTTAGCTTTTTTTACATCGTTTTCCTCACCTACCACCCTGAAGGCATACTGTTTAGAACGTAAACCTACAAAATGTGTCATAATTTTTGAGTTATTTTCATCCTTCATAATTCCGGGTACTTTCTTATTAGCTAGAGGAATATCCCACACATTATTTACAGGATAATCACTAGTATCAAAACGGTGAATATCCGCCTTTATTACTTCTTCATATATGTTATTACATTGAATTTCGTATACTAAACTATCAGTATCGGTATAAAGTAATTTACATTGTTCAGGTGAAAATTTGGTCAGCATATAATCATAATGAAATTCATAAACACATATTTTTGAAATATCTAAAATTGCTAATCCTATATAAAGAGGTTTGTCAAATACAATTTTAGTTTTCTTAAGCTCTATAGCCAATAAAGGATTCTAACATCATCGTTAAATATAACACGACTATGAAATGTGGGACTTGCAATTAAATTTCTAGCTCCTCGTTTGCCATACCACGTTCGAACTAATTTCACTAACCGATGTTTACGCAAATTTTGCATCGTTTTCCCGAATACTGCATTATTCATAAGTTTATACAAATTTTTTTCAAAATTATTTTTTGCGTGGGATCTCATCAAAGTATTTAATTCTATATAAGGCTTCAACCAACATTTTTGCTGAAATTTTAATACACTATGAACTTTCTTAAGCAATAATCCATGAGCTATAGCTTGCTTTAAATTTTTGTAATGTATAATATAATTTTTTATATTATACAGAGTAGTCATTAATTTCTTTTGTTTAGAATTTGGTGGTGAAATATGTTCTGCACAGAATGGCAGATCTTTGTGTAGATCGTGTTTATTTTTTGGATACTCTAAATCAACCTCGAGCAGGTGCCCTTCAGGGGAATCACCTGGAATTTGAGTTATATCAATATTATGATCTACCCATTTAAATCCTCCGTAGGAAAGCTCCTGACTCATAGCCCAACCATAAAGATTATTAATATCTGTATATAAAAGATACTTCACAGGTTTGTTTTCATTATACGTAGGCATATACTTGTTGTTAGCTTCACCGTATCGATTACAACACTGAGATATTCCACCCCTTATACCTCTTTCAAAAAATAGCAGCATGTCAATAACTTGCACTGTCTCTAATTTACAATGAGTATACTTGAGCATACAATCCCAAGTATAACCAGGAACTGAATAATAATGACAAGGATCCAAACCATATGTTTTCCAGCAAGTATCACGAAATGTTTTAAAAACAGACGCTAGAAGTAGAATATCTGTTTTCATATACAAGTCACTGTAATCAGCAAGGGTTTTCATACTAAATGCTAACCAAACTAATTTTGCATTCCTATAGTCACTATCTTTTATATGTTCATCGTTAAGTTTGTTGTAAAAATATTCTTTACTAGGTAATGCAGTTTCATCTAATCGCTTTATATCATCTAAATAATCATAAAAGAAAACACCTTTTCTAGTTAATAAACTAAATTGTTCAGTAGTTAGACTAGAAAATTCTTTTCTAAGTGGAATGAAATTTTCTGGTTCTAATGTTGATACCAATGAATCTAATGAACATCCCATAAATCTAAAAGAGTCTATAAATCTAAACCTAATATTTGTATTATTATCCCATATTGTAAAACTTATGTATTTTTCTCAATTAACAGGCAAAAGTTGAACATAATTTCGGTTAGCTAAATCTCTAATTATGAAATGTGAATCATAACCACTTAGGTTGTGAAAAACTACTAGAATGACAAATGATTTTTTATAATTAAGATTACAGTGGTTGTGAGCAAAACCTCGAAAATTACCTGTTAGGTGACAATGTTCCCTAACAATCTTATCACCTTCCTTAAATATCTCCTCACAAATATGACATTTATCTGAAGCATCTTTCAAATTCCCTTCAACATTCATTGGTTCAACATTTTTTAATTTTGACATTACAAATTTTGCAATATTTTCAATTTTATCTACAAACCATAGCATTCAATCAGAACTTCGATTACTATCATAAAATGACCAGTTATCGTTAAAATTACATTTAAAATATAGTCCAGCACTATAAGCTTTATGTTTTTGATACCTAGCACTTCTCGTTACCGACTGTGAACCATATCCCTTTCGAGATTTTATTCTAGCATCTACAACAATATAAGGAATAAGTAGTGATTCAAAATCTGCATAAATAATAAAAGGTACTTTTTCTTTGTATACAAAATTTTTAAACTTGACATATGGATCTTTAGAAAACTCAATTTTACAATTATTATCAATGTTTTCACAATATTTGAAATGGTCATCCAATTTTTCTTGAGAAACAAAATAATTCAAACATCTATCACATATATATTTTTTTCTAGTATTTTTAGAGAGTTGCTTGGATAAAAGTCTTGACAAGTCTTTTATCCAAATATAGTGATACTGTATATCATCACTAAAATCATAATCACCATTATCTGACTCTGGTTCACAATCATTCTTTTTAAGAAAATATTTATTTTGAATAATCAGTAAATTGACATATTTTTCTCTTTTTTGTTTTGTTAAACGTACTGGCACAACACTAAAATTTGATTGTCTGAAAATTTCCAATTCAAAAACATTAACCGAAATATTAACATTATTTTTTTCGAAAGTTGTAATCTGATTTGGGTGTACAGGAAATGTAAGACCGTTAATGTTCAAAACTTTGCTATAATGAGGATATGAACAAGTACGTGTAGGATTTTTATTAATAACGCAAGGAAACAAAGCTGAAACAATTGCCCAAGCAAAGCATGCATTATCGTCATTCTGAACGTTGATGCACGCCTTCCTTTAAGCTATTATGTCTGGTAATTTAATATATGATGATATTCCACTAGCCACCTCGTATTTATTTATATTTATTTCCAGAGATATAATTTTACTTAAGGCCCACCCCGATCCTTCCTCAGAATATTCTGAAAGTTTTCTTAAAATGACATCTCTTACATTAACTGCAAACTATTTTTTAAAGTCAGTTGTCTTATCAATTATTTCATTTTTTGTAGAAAAATATTAATTTTCTGTAATTTCAGTATCACCTGATTTTCTAATAAATTCTGCACAAAAACAAGTATTTACTTTCAACATATTGCATTTTTTTAATGCGTTTTTCATTCTAGTGCTGAAAAGAAACAACGAATCATCAAAAAACTGTAAGATATCTGTATGAGATTTATTTATAATAACCCCGGTTCGAACTCTACTTTCAAAAATTGAATTAATATCTTCCCATTTTACTCTATTACTCCTTTTTTTATTAATAGTAAGCCCCTTTCCAGATTAACTTAGATTCTGAATTATTATTCTAAACCACTTTAAGTGACCCAAGTTGGTTTGTAGTTTACGTAATGTACCAATGGTTAGATCCCCATCACTTATTGCTAAGTTGCAAAGTCTAATGTGACATTTAGCTTGTTTTGACCATTTTTCTATATCATAAATAGTACAATTTTTTTTTTGAAATAAAATATTTTCAATTGCTTGAAACTTTTTAACAATATTATCAGTTAGGAGAGCTATTTCCTCAGAATTCATTTTCAAAAAATTATAAAAACTTACGATTTGGAAAACTGAAGCTGTTCACCTGTGTCCAGATTATTTTTCAAGGTGTTGAAATTCAATATGTACTGTTTTTGTTATGTTTTTTATACATTCTCCTCTATTTTGAAGAGGGTCCTAGGGGAAACCCTTTGGAAAGTTTGAAGTCCCAGGAATGTAGTGCTGAACTTCCCCGGCGTAAATTGATTTACATGCGACGCAAATGCATCCGTCACTTTTTGGGGAGAAATACTATATTTTCTTCCAGCTCCAGAAGTATTTGGGCTCCAAATTGCCCCTGGCGCACCTTTGCGCTGTTTATTCTATGTGGTGTATCCTTTGGTAAATCTTTCAGTTTTATAACGGGTTTTATTTCTGCAAAAGCAGTGCTTATTGTATTAATCTCATTCAAAAAATTCATCTTTAATAAAGAAAGAATTATTTGAAAAGGTAACAGAATAATAATAATTTAACAATTAAGTTTTTTAAAATAGTTAAAGATGAATGAAAAAAAATAGTAAACTTATAAATAACTTACTATGCATTGTGGAACCTTAAACGACAACTTTTCACTGGAACACTAAGTACAGTCTATTGCCTAGTATTTACTGTGAGCACTATTTAAAAGAATATTTTATTATAGAGGGGGATGCACAAGTCCAATGAGTTATTTTTGATATCATCATCATATTTCCAGAAAACTATATTTTCTACGATTTCGTACAATCTAATCTGTTACTAACAATTATAAACCAGAAATCATGACATTGCAATCTAATCATATTTGAAACAAGTTCACTATTGTCTGAATAAATGATTTGGCCTGCACGTGCTTCCTAACTATAGAAATAACGCATAAATATTACCTACTAAGCGAATTTAATATAATGTGAGATTTCATTTATTACAATATAAAAAAAACCTTCTATAAAATGATATGAATTCACACACATATCCGTTTTAAAAAAAAATGTTGGTTATCAATCTAATAACATTCCTATGAGAATTTCAAAATATAGAACCCTTGGAAAATCAGCTAACTGCATAGCCCCTCCCCCTCGTAAGCACTACCCCTCATCTCTTACACACACACAATCCTCCATATATTTTCTTTCTTCTAATTACTTCTTGTATACACCCTTATTTACTTTTTACGCAACCCCCCCGTAGACGCTACCCTTAAAAGCCTCTTCGCTTCTTCTAAATCACCCCCTAGATACCTTATACACGTAAAAACATACACACTTATTTACTTTTTGCATAACCCCCGTTCTTGTATACCCCCTTATTTACGTAATCCCCGTAGACGCTCCCCTCCCCCGTAGACGCTACCCTTAAAACCCTCTTCGCTTCTTCTAAATCACCCCCTAGATACCTTATACACGTAAAAACATACACACTTATTTACTTTTTGCATAACCCCCGTTCTTTTATACCCCCTTATTTACGTAATCCCCGTAGACGCTCCCCTCCCCCGTAGACGCTACCCTTAAAACCCTATTCGCTTCTTCTAAATCACCCCCTAGATACCTTAAACACGTAAAAACATACACACTTATTTACTTTTTGCATAACCCCCGTTCTTGTATACACCCTTATTTCCGTAATCCCCGTAGACGCTCCCCACCCCCGTAGACGCTACCCTTGAAACCCTATTCGCTTCTTCTAAATCACCCCCTAGATACCTTATACACGTAAAAAGATACACACTTATTCACTTTTTGCATAACCCCCGTTCTTGTATACACCCTTATTTTTTGCGTAATCCCCGTAGACGCTACCCTCTCCCGTAGACGCTACCCTTAAAAACCCCTTCGCTTTTTCTAAACCACCCTCTAGATACCTTATACACGTAACAACATACACACTTATTTACTTTTTGCATAACCCCCGTTCTTGTATACACCCTTACTTTTTGCGTAATCCCCCGTAGACGCTACCCTTAAAAACCCTTTCGCTTCTTCTAAACCACCCTCTAGATACCTTATACACGTAACAACATACACACTTATTTACTTTTTGCATAACCCCCGTAGACGCTACCGTCATTACTTGCTAACCATCTAGAGACTTCTTCTACTTCTTGTAAACCCTCTGGAAACTTCTTCCCATCGGTAACCACCCATAGGCCATCCGCCTGTTCATCCGATAAAGTGTCACAGAACATACGTGTATTTACTACTTAGGTATCCATTCAATATCTAATTCACTTTAATTTCACTCAAATATGGTAGAAACAGATAAATCCATATGTTTTGGTGATTTCTAACCTACTTCTTGTTTTATAAACATGAATACCTCGCACATCAACGTTTTTAAATTCTTACAGAGGTTGTGATATGTTCAGTATATATAAAAACTTTATTTGAATAAATGTCAGTCAATAAATTGAGAATTATTTGGAAGAATGTTTCTTTGTAAGTATCAATTAAAAATAGAAAAAGCTGGATAAATTTAATATTACGTGATTTCATTAATTTTTGTGATTTAAATTTGATTAGGTACTTTAATTGTTTATTAAATGGAAATTTCTAGAGGAACATTAGACGTGTACATAGCCCAAAGTTTTACTGACATCCGGAGATGGCAGTGTTTGTAGTATCAAATGTACTACATTTTTTGTTATCTTTTGTGAAATTTCCGTTTGTTAGCACGATACAGCCTCCAGACTATATACAAGTAACCAATTTTATGATTCGGTATTGTTTAAGGCATCTCACACTATTGATATTCAATTCACCAGAGCCAGTACAACGGGTTCTACAAATCAAGATGTACTAAATTTTCAGTCATCTTTTGAGAAACTTAGGTTTGTTATCACGATACAGCCTCCGGAATGTATGAGTGCGGTGAAGTAAGTTTTAATTTTTAAAACCGTTTACTTTTCAATGTATTCTACAGCTCCTTTGACGGTGGCTCTGAATAAACGAAGCTCGCATTTAAGATTCCATCAAAATCGTAGATAAATATCGAAATCAAACAGTTGAATTGTGTAAAAAAACTCATTTCGAGGGGCGTTAAATGTCCAATAGATAGGAAAATAAAGACAAACGCATAAATAATATTTTCTCTGCATCTGGCAGTGAGTTCGGGGGAATGATTTCGGTAGGGACAACAGCGAGGATTTCCTGAGTTAAAGGATGATTTTCGTGTCGGTTTTCAATTCCACTTACACCTCTCTAGACAGAGATTGATTGAGGTCGGGAAAGAATCTATCTTTTTTTCTAAATAGCACTTTAATTTCAGCTTTCGTCGGGCATACGGACACACTAATGACTAAAGGAATTTGGCGCTTCGAGGTCAACAATGGATGATTCCAATTCCATTGAAGGAAATGAAGAGCTCTCGATATTTTTCTTATCGGATCGTTCTTTGTTTGAACTGCTTCATTGTCTCCATTATAACCTTGTATATAAGGTCAATCATCACGTATTCATCTATACATTCAAATTACTGTAAGAGGAGCACTCGCTTGTAGTGTTATAGGGAATATTAATGGAATGAAAGATGAAATATATAAACAAATGGAATATCTTCTTCCACCAAAATTTGCAGTTAATAAAATGTCAATTAGTGTGTATACAGGGACGTTCAAGAATCAAAAAAATCATTTTTGATGACACACATGTCAGACACCGATGAAGTTACATTACTCAAAATTTACCTTTAAGTGTTTCAAGGGTTACTTTTTACAATGTAGTAACCAAAAGTTCAATAATTTTTTTTAAATCTATGTTTTGAAGTCTCCTAAAAATGTACCTCACTGATATGTCAAATTTGTATAAGGAAAAATAGTCCCTTTGCCGACTTTTCTAAACTACCTAAATTTGAAGTCCATCAAATATCAATTAAAAGCTATAACTGGGTGTTGCGATCTAAAGTGGGTGACACCGTATATTAAGTTCATACTTTTTTGATCATTTTTCTTGCATTGCTTCCGAATATTTTCTTATTATTTCCCTGTATTTCAATTTCTCTAGATTCCACCTTCTTCTCTGCTCTGTTTTCTTCTCTTTAATCACATTCATTCTAATTTCTACAACTCTCAATATATGGTCAGTGTCTGAATTGGGTCTTCGGAATGATCAATGCTTGCTACACTTAAAATTAATAACCTCAACCCTGACGTCATTAACCCTCCAAAACCTATCGTTTTTTGAACTTCAATATTAGGCCACAAGAAATTCTCCGCATTGATTTACTGGTTGCCAACATTATAAAATCTTAGTTATGACACTTGTCAAGTAAACGGTCTATAAACGATTCATTTTAGTTGGATTTTTAGAAGCTAGCAAGTGCGTTTTTGTGATCGATATTCGAAAAATGGACATCAAATGGGGGTAAGTAGGTTTTTTTTCCTAAATATTGGAATAGTTGATTACTTAGACTAAGTAGAAGTACAGAATAATATGCGACATAATTTAGGATGCATAGTTTTTAGGTTATGAATGTTTTTGTACTGTTGCCATATGGCAACGATAGATTTTTGAAACAGGAAGGGATTTGATCTTCAGCAGGCTTTAGTCATGTTAGAGAAAGATAATAATGACAACATAGCTGCACCAGGTGTAAGAAAAAAATTTATAACTCCACCAGAGGCTTCAGAACTCACTGATGAAGACTCTGCCGAGGAAGATGAAGGTGGTTTATTAGACAATTTAGGCAGAAACCAATTATTAGCGCCAGCAGAAGTTGTCCTGGAAAATAACCAACAAAAGCTGGACAGCCTTTTTACGAAGAGGAAGAGGAAGTCAATGCTGAAGAAGTCCAAGATGTCCAACCATCACATCAAAAACCTAAACTTACTTTTAAATGGATCGATGGAGACACTTGGTAATATTCCTACACAACCAAAACTGATCTACTATCAATTTCATAACAAGACCGTAGTAGACGTATTTGAAATGTTCCTGGATGATGCTATTATAAATCTTTTTGTTGAAGAATCTATCAGATATGCTGAATTCATGAATTCCTCACCCCCTAATATAAGCAAAGATGAAATAAGATGTTTTATAGCTATCCTTTTTTTAACAGGTCACGTTGTTTTGTCAGGAAAGAGATTCTACTGGGACATTTGTCGGTTAAGCTATCAGATAATAATGACGTCAGGGTAAATGTTCAAGATTGTAAAGTCAACAACATAGTTAGTGTTTTACACTCATCGAAGCGAGTTAAATACTCTCGATAACAAGGTTCTACACTCATCGACGCGAGTTTTACACACTAATGGAATCAAGCTCAACGCTCAATAACAAAGTTAGTTTAATATTCATCAAATCGAAACATAAAGTGTCTTCCGATCTGAAACCACCGAAGTTCACCATTCACAACTTTGTACCATTTTGTAAATTTGTATATAATAAATTATCCTTTTTTTAACAGGTCACGTTGTTTTGTCAGGAAAGAGATTCTACTGGGACATTTGTCGGTTAAGCTATCAGATAATAATGACGTCAGGGTAAATGTTCAAGATTGTGAAGTCTTGAATTTTATTGTTTACGATACTTTTAAAATATGTAAGATATTTGTATGCGCCCTTTCTTCATTGTATATATTTAAGGCGTAATTTCATTTTAGTTAATAGCGTTGTAAAAATATGCTTCAGAATTGATAAGATCTTTTATATTGTTGTAAATTGAAAGGATAGTTTCATTTTATTTTCAACTTTTGTTAAATACCTTTAAAATATCACGTTTTGCAACAATAATTGTAAATAGTTATGTTTGGGCATTGAAATAGCACATTTTTTAAAGTCGACATCTTGTCGCATTGTCCTATAGTTAAGAAGCTAGAAAAAGGTCACGTTCCACCCTATTATTTATTTTATTGTAAAAACCCTAAATTTAGTGTCACTTCTGCATGAATTTTATGGTCGACGGTCGGAAGATATGAAAAACATTTTGGAATAACCTTTCTGAGTAAAAAGGTTACAATTGCTATTGGAGTATTCAATAGAAATTTAACTATCTGGTGTCGGCACCTACAGTTGATTCTTGTCTAGGAACCCGACAACTCAAATGATACTGGCCAATAGGAAATATTTATTTTCGTTTGGTCAACCCAATCCACGTGTAAACACGCCCCTCGCAGATTTCCATTTAACACGTCTCACAACGTGAAGAAATCGGTTTACTCACTCATTAGTTCTACACTTATCGACGCGAGTTTTACACTCATCGAATCGAGCTCAACGCTCAACAACATTGTTAGTGTTTTACACTCATCGAAGCGAGTTAAATACTCTCGATAACAAGGTTCTACACTCATCGACGCGAGTTTTACACACTAATCGAATCAAGCTCAACGCTCAATAACAAAGTTAGTTTAATATTCATCAAATCGAAACATAAAGTGTCTTCCGATCTGAAACCACCGAAGTTAATTTTGTCAAATTAAGATTATTTATCTAGTTGAATCTCTACGCCAGTCGACGAAGTTCAGCTAGAAATATAATCAAAAACAGTAAAGGTCAATAATTTTAAGTGCATATGTTTATTAAGCTGGCGAGATTACAGAGTCTTATTCCATTTCAGTTTGTTTTATTATAGATAGTTTCTTTACCTGCTAAATTTTTATTGTATTCCTCTGTTCCTATTTTGGCATTAGAATGGGAGCTATTATTCACAAAAATGGAGTTCTTCAAATGGACATTTTTTGGTATCATGAATTCCATGTATATATGAATAGTTTGAATGACAATTTGAAGCCAAAACTTTTTAAAAAAGTGCTTACAGACTGTCTCTCGATGTTTATATATGAATGTCAATGTCACAGAATACTTTGATGAGGGCCGAAATCAAAATCTCAAAATAATATTTCTATGGAAAACATTGCATTTATCAAAATGTATCTAAAATAAAAAAAATGCAGAATATGTAGAGCTTTCACTTCCAAATATTGTCAAATTAACATTTCAAATCGACATATCTCCGTATTAAGTGTATCGTGAATTTCGTTCACCACTCATAATATTTCTCGTCGATGAAAGAGTAACGTAAATTTCGTTTACCCCTCGTAACATCGAATAATACTTCTGGTCGACGCTTGTCGAGCTTCAAGTTTTCGGAAGAGTTCGTCTCATATGGATATATAATCCAATGCACGTTGAGGTTCGGTCCATTAAATAACTTCAATAATTCCGACACCCAGCCAGGCCAACTCATAAATCTATGTATCGGCAACGATACATGGTTCGTCTTCAACACCCAAGCTCCAATCCCAGACACCTTTTCTCACACCATTTTCACACACTTTTGAGCTTCGCTGCTTCCAAACATCATCCCCCTACACACCCCAACACAAACAACCCTCCGGTTATTTTCTAGCAAAAAGCCCATTCAATTCCCTCAAAATTCCATACACCTTTTAAAAATACTTTTTCTAGACACTTCTTAAATAAATCTTTACTAGACACCTTTCTTCCCCCAAACTCAGTTTCTCGGTCAACGCGTACAAAACCACCCAACACACCCCCATCTCGGCCCTGAAGAGGAAACCAATCCTACACCAGGGCACCACAAGAAAAGTTCAACTTCACCCAAAAACACTCCACTCAACACTCCACTCTCACACGAACTTCTCTCTCTCTCTCGAGGTTCGGTCCTTATTCAATTACTTATTATCGAGTTCAACATTTTATCGTATAGAAGTGCATTTCTATGAAATGGTAAGTTTTCGCTTAAAATGTATAATATTTCTCCGCTAATCCTTTATCACATGGTACTTGATAGTTTCAAATTAAGTTTTCTTTAAAACATTCAGTACTAGAGATACTATGTCGATTTCGTTTTTGTTATATATATATTGTTCTGGTTCTTCATACATTTTTTGTACCAATGGAATTCTACGTTGAAAACCATTGAAATAAAATTAAGTGAATTCGTAACTTTTCTTATGATTTTTATTATGCTTCTATTTCTAAAATCTCTATCAAATTATTTATACAGGAAACATGAACCACGTGTTCTGGTTTTTTATATTTTTTTATACCAATGGAATTCTACGTTGAAGGGCATTGAAACAAAATTAAGTGAATTCGTAACTTTTCTTACGATTTTTTATTATGCTTTTATATCTAAAATCTCGATTAAAATATTGATACAGGAAACATGAACCACGTGTTCTGGTTTTTTATATTTTTTTATATCAATGGAATTCTACGTTGGCAAGCCATTAAAATAAAGTTAGATAAATTAGTAACTTTTCTTATGATTTTTATTGTGCTTTTTATTTATGAAATGAATGAATTTTCTTAAAATATTGTAAAATACAGGATATATGAACCACGTTGTTTGATATTATTTCATAATATTGTACACATGTTACTTGTACCTACGGCAATTTCAATCTCCAGATATCCTGCATTTTACTGAATTCAAGAACTATATCTGATTCAAGTGTATTTTCTAGCACTTTTCCTTACCGGCATAAACTTTGCCTTACTGGCCTAAACTTTCCGTACCGGCCTAAAGTCATCTTACTAGACTAAGCCTTCGTAGCGACAGGAACATTTTTTTGTTTTGATGAATTCTACCTGCTGGGACCACAGCTCTATGCAGAACCGAAGGGATTGAACGTAGCACAGCCAGATGATTGGTTCCAGATCCATTTTTCACGTCATCCAGATCATAATTGGAAAGAAAAACCAAGGAAAGTACTAACGTCCATAATCTTAGACAACTATAGATTATTTCCAACGAATGTTCATATAATATCAACTTAATAGTTTGTACTAATGTAAATTATAACTTTGTAAAATATTTAATTCTTGGCTAAACTTCAGTTTCCTTCAGAATCTAAATTTTTTTTTATTTGTATTTTAATTTACTTTCAGTTCTAGTTTGTTTTTCTAAACTGATAAATTAAATTGTCATATTTGATAACATTTTTTTTTCTTAAATTTTTCAGTCAAATTATAATTTTTTTATCAATAAAACCATTTGTAAATAAATTTTCAATTTTCATCTGTTATTCAATAAAACTACTTGTAAATTTTAAACAACTTTGTCCATATTTTTTATATAACCTTCCAACTTCTTGCGTTGCTGACTGAGATTAGTCGATGTTAGGTAACTTATAGACTAGTCGGACTCAGGGTGGCGCCCACTTATCTTTCCATCTCTTTACGTAAAAATAAGTAGGATTGCCCGAGAACCGGTAAGACCTACTCCTTGGGTCTCTACTAGTATAACCCACGCCTGAGTAGCTCTCCGAGGAGGTGGCCGTTACATAAGCTTTCAACGAGTAAACACATATAGTCTCGTTTTCTGCATTTTTTTGGTAAATATCATTAAATACGCGTTAGTTTTATGTGTATTGTTTTCACAAGTGGTAAGTCGCTTTATATCTACCGTATAGTAACGACTAAATAATAGGCCAGTCCAACTGGCCAATTCCACTCAATATTTTGGTATCCAAAATATTAAAACCAAAAAATGTCAACCACGATTAACCGACCACAACCAGCTGGACCTAGCTTCGCAGCAGTTACTAAAAATTCAGTAAAGAAACCGCAAGCACCTACATCATTCCCAAGCAGAAATCAAGCTATTGTTATGAACCCTCTCCCAGACGTCGTCCTTTTTGACTACATTAAGGCAATCGGCGAAATTTTAACACCGAAAGGGATTACCTCTGCATCACGCATTTCCAATCACCGTATATGTATATATCTATCTTCTGTATTCGTTATTGATAATCTTATAAAAAATCATCCTTCTTTTACCATTAAACAGCAAATCCTACCAATTCGTAGACTTATCACAACGACTAAAAGATTACTACTCACCAATGTTTGTCCCTCTATCCATATCTTTCTTATCAAACAGGCACTTAAAAATGAACTTGGGCTGCAGCTCACCTCTCCAATTTCCTTCATTCGATGTGGCTCCCCAGTAGATGAATATGCACACATTTTCAGTTTCCAGCGATCTATTTATGTTATACCTGAAAATGAACCTTTTGAAATACAAACTTCAATTGTAATCCTCTTCATTACTTCAGACAAACTTGAATGCTTCCTCTGTAAGCAGTCTGAACATACCGCAGATTCCTGCCCAAATCCGCAAGATATATCCTGCAACCCCCCTATACCTTCTACCTTCAGACACGAAAGTCAAGACATATCTTCTGGCATATCACCTCCTCAACATTGCTCATCCGAAGAGCATCCTGCTGATAATATCTCTTCCATTTCAAAAAAAAAACTATAGAACAACCCCAAATTTCAGATGGTTTAACACCAAACTTTGGCATTAAGAGGACACACCCCACTGACACCAGCCTCGAATCACCTCCTATACAAATTACTACCATTCCTCCAATTCTCGACCTTGAAAATACTCCATCCCCTCAACTACTGCTTTTGTAACAACAATTTCAGATCATAAGAAAAAATCAAAAACTGAAAACAAAGACGTTCGGAAGATAAGTCCCTCTAATCAAACCAAAAAAGAAAAATTAATTGGTACCGATCCTAAAAAATTCTCTCTATCGTCCATACAGTTAATAGCTTTCCTGGAAAATTCTTTTGGCCGTAGAGATCCTTTAAAAGAAGCCTATAGCTTTACCACTAATATTAAATCACTCATTGAAGACCTTTTACAAATATACCAAATTCTATCTGATAGATCTCTTAAAAATCGAATTACTAGATTGCAAAAAAAAATCAAAACGCGTAATGAATCCCAATGATGCTGTCGAACTTGCAAGCCTATCGTCCATCAATTCAAACGATTCCAATCAGGAAGATTCCAATATATTTTAATATATCTTTTACACATTTTCAAATTTTTTTTAATATTCTAAATTTTAATACTCAGTATTTTACAATAAAACTGCGACCGATATTATCGGCGCCTAGAACCAATTCAGCATCTAACCTCAATTTACCGCCCAGATTTCCTCTGTCTACAGGAGACCAATTTTAAAACAACTAATATCTCACGAAGTAAATCTTTTGAAGGGTACCGTTCTATTAGAAATAACTGCAAAAGAGCCGGCGGGGGTTCATCAATATTCGCCTCAAACGAAATATATTCAGAACTAATTCCTCTGACAACAAACCTGAAGGCAGTCGCCATAACGATGTATTGCCGCAACAAGCTAACCATATGCTCCATATGTATTCCTCCAAATCATCCTCAAAAAGAAGATGAGCTTCTTGAACTAATATATCAACTCTCCCAGCCGTTTATCCTCGCAAGAGACTTTAACGCTTACAACAGCATGTGGGGATCACAAAACACATTTGGACGCGGAAACGTAGTCGAAAATATATTGAACTGTACAAATTCTTGCCTAGTCAATACAGGGTGTAATACACACTTCAATATTTCCTCCGGTCCCTTTTCCGCCATAGATCTAAGCATAAGTGATCCCAAATGTAACCCTTTTATGTCTTGGAAAACAGCTGATGGACTTTATGATAGTAATCACTACCCAATAATTATATCAGACAATCACAATGGAGCAGTTTCCGAAAAAAGTTATTGCTGCCTCATAAAAGCTAACTGGTCTGAGTATTCCACGAAAGTTGACACCCTCTTACTCACACATGATGCTTACGCTTACAATAATGTTGATGACTTGATAAAATCAATAACAGTTTTAGTTCTCTCGGCTGCGAAGAGCCACATTGGAAAAATGTCTTTTCTGTCCAATCATAGGGCAGTTCCTTGGTGGAACTCCTTTTGTGATGATGCAATACGCCAATCCAAAAGAGCTCTGAACCAATATTTGAAAAACAAGAGTACAGACAATCTTATTAGCTACAAAATACTCAAGGCTAAAGCTAAATACGTAGTAAAACAGAGTAAGAAATCATCTTGGAAGAATTATGTATCAACCATAAACGAAAATTCCAACCCCAGTCAACTATGGAAGGAAATCCGACAAATTCAAGGTCACAAAACCAATAACAAAATTACCCGTCTCATTTCAAACGGCTCGGATCACATGAACATATTTTCAATATTCTTGCAAGTCATTTCGAAGCGAAATCCAGGAATCACACGAATGTCAATACTTCACCTTCTCAAGAAACTAAGCTTCTGAATGTATACAAGTTCATATGGATGTCACAAAAGTTCCCTTCTCAATGGCGCAAGTCGATAGTTATTCCGGTACTTGAACCGAATCAGTCACCTATCTTTCCGCAATCTTACAGACCGATTTCACTTACATGCACTATGTGCAAATTAATGGAAAATATGATCAATAGGCGTCTTTTATGGTTTTTTGAAAAACATAGTATCATTCCAAAGGAACAATCTGGCTTCCAATGTCAGCGCTCAACCAGAGATAATCTTGTACTACTACAAGCCCACATTTCCAGCGCAATTAATAACAGACAAGATGTAATAGCCACTATCTTCGACATTGATGGAGCATATGATAACATCTTTAGAAAGGCAATTCTCGAAAAACTCACACAATACAATCTCACTGGTAATATATATATATATATATATATATATATATATATATATATATGCATTCATAAAAAGTTTTTTAACATCTAGAACATTTAGGGTTGCTGTTAATAACTCAATTTCCTGTTCATATACCCATCAGTTTTAAGTACATCCTTGTTCATCCTCACCATTAACAAGTTATGCGACAATCTTCCTTCCCCTGTTAAATGCTCTCTATACGAGGATGACCTAATAATGTACTGCCATGGCAAATCCAATGCCTCTACTTCCAAAATACTTCAGCTAGCAGTAAATGCCCTACAAACCAAAATTTCCACTCTATGACTTACCCTCTCACATACCAAATCGAAAGTTATTAAATTCAGTAGGAGAGCGCAAACTTATATCCCTAGTATAACAGTCAACAACTTTCAATTACCTGTTGTAGATGAGTGTAAAATCCTGGGAATGTTATTCAACTCTAAATTATCCTGGAGACAACATATACAGGAAATTAAAGGAATGTGTCTTAACAGACTAAATATTATTAAAACAATCTCACATTATCATTGGGGCGCAGATGAATCTACCTTGCTAAAAGTATATAGAACCCTCATTCGTTCCAAAATTGATTATGGAAGTTTCATTTACATGTATGCCACAAAAACTATTTTACGTTCCCTCAACACAGTACATAATACCGCCATCCGCTTATGCCTGGGAGCGTTTCGGTCAAGCCCAGCAGAAAGTCTCTATTGTGAAGCAATTGAACCCCCTCTTTGGCTCAGAATACAACACCTTGTTCTCAACTACGAGTATATTGCCGCGATTTCCTCCAATCCCTCCAATCCAGTATATCCTATATTAACATCATACCAACTTCATGACAACCCTCCCTATACCTTTATTATATGTTCCATTCCTCAACTTATACAACCTCTAATTCAAGACGTAAACCTTTCACATACTCGAACCCGCCCACTCTCCAACACTCCTCCGTGGACCAAATTTCTCCCACAATACGATCTCTCCCTGTGCAAATTTAACAAATAGGAAACCAATATAGATGTTATTTGATCTGCTATCCTCGAGTTGCTGAATAATAAAGAATATAACATGGTCATATACACGGACGCATCCAAGACAAAAGTAGGAGTTGGGTGTTCCATAACCACGGTACATGGATCGATCGGAACCTACAAAATACCCTTTATTTGTAGCGTCCACACGGGTGAGCTATACGCTATCTTACAAGCCTTCAAATATGTCCAACTACTTGCAAATACACACATAGCCATGCACAGACTCATTATCCTCCATCCATTCCATTAAGAATACATTTACTAACCACCCTCTTGTCCAAGATATACACGACATATATCAACAACTCAAAAGACAAAATACAGCAATCACAATAACATGGGTTCCTTCCCATGTTGGGATTATTGAGAACGGAAAAGCCGATTGTCTTGCCAAAGAAGCTGCCTCAACTGCTACTGCCACGGTGAATCTTCAGCTTTGTAATGACTTAAAAGCTAGACTGAAAAAAATCGATCGTTCCAACTGGCAAATTCACTGGAGTCAAATTATGTGTTCACTGCGTGACATTCAACCAATATTGAATCAGTTTACATGTCCTGATCTATCTAGGAAAAATATGGCTGTCATTCGAAGATTACGTATAGGTCATAATAGACTTACGCATGGTTACCTAATGACATCTTCACCTCAGCCGAACTGTCAGTATTGCCACGTAAAGCTCTGCATCAACCATATCCTCGTTGAATGTCCATACTTCGCAACAAGACGCCTACAACTAGGAATACATACAAACTACACGGAGATCCTAAATAGTGATAATCAAGTGCGAAAAGTGATCAAGTTCCCAGAGGAAGAACAACTTATTAACAGAATTTAATACAAAAAATTCCATTTAAATAACATATCATGTCATGTATCATGTAATCCCATATTCATGTTAGTTCTAAGCTATTAGTTTTGATTTACGTTATGTAAAGTAACTTTGTCTACATTGTACCTCATGCTAATGGCCATAGCTGTCTTATGCACGTTAATTTAAATAATAAAAATCGAAATATCTAAATTTAACAACTTATTTTCGAAAATAATTAATCAAATTTTGTATAGTGATGAATGTTCTACCCGCTGCTAGGAAGATATTTAGAGACATCTATATGTAATACAAATGAGAATTGAAATATTTCTGAACTTTGGAGAAATTTTGTTCGAGCTTAAGGAGTACTTAGCAGTGTGAAGTGGTTTTTTGCCCTATGTGCTTTTAATAAATATTAGTTCTTAACGAAATGTTCTGTTTTATTTATTATTTCATAATTTGTAATTATAGTTCCTTACTCACTCATATAATAGATTTTCATTATTAAATTTTTTTCTTAAGGGGTGCTGAGTTTCTCCCCCACAACAACCAAATAAAATACTCCCTACTCGAAGATGCATCTAATCCTGAAAACAGCCTATGTTTATAAATAGAGTTCTTTCTGCTCACATGCATTTTTAAGATATTGCTTCATTTTAAGGGTCCATTGTTACAACAGACATCTTCATAAAAAAAGGATGAGGGTAATGCGAATCTGAATATTGTGATACCGTGAAACTTTTCATAAATATGTATTATAGATGTTGATATTGCGTTTCAAGTATGTTCTTATGTTACAAATACAGTAAAAGTTGTATTTTACACAATTTAAGAACCTTCCCACTTGATTACATAAAATCAATTCAAGTTGCGTCATTTATTAATGCTTATCACATGACTGCGAATACCAATCAGAGAATAAGCAGTGTTTACACAATTATTAACATTAATGAAGAAAATTCAGTTGATTATCTGTCAATTTGTAAAAATATATTGCATTGAGATTACAGTGTCAGAATAATGACATTCCCCAACAATCATTTTTACGTTTCATACAAGGTAGAAGTGTGAAACGAGTATGAATATAATCGGCAAAATTACCAGTGACATTGTTAAATATTTAAAATTACCTGCGCATAATTCATATACTGGACATTGTTTTCGGCGACCATCTGTAAATTTATTGGTGAATGGAGGAGGTGACTTAATATAACTGAAGAAACATGATGGAAACATGTTGCAGAAGGGTATATTGATGAATAGAGCTCGGAAAAAATGCAACGTACATTTTTTTGCATTTTTTTATACTTTTTCCCAAAAAATTATTTTAAAATCCTATTGAAACAGAAAGTTTTCATTATGGAATTTTTAAATCTGTTTGGGTTCGGAACTACCTGCTACCCCAAAATTGAAAGAGCTTGAAAGAGTAGGTACCTACTTTATTGAAAGGGTCTTACTATATTGATTATTTTATTCTTAAAATGGGAAATACCAAATACCATAAACAAGTAACTGTAACCGGGGGATTCCCAAAACATCGCAGCCGGAGCGGCCTCCCCCTGTAAATATTAGGCAAACCTATAATTGAGCAGTATCTTCCAACGAAAGCATTACGATTAGTGAACAGTGAACCTATTGTACTTTCTTTTAATCAGGATACAATATACAAGTGTTTGAGTCGAAATGCATAAAAAGACATTTAATGATATGTGGATAAAGTGTCACCTAGAACTTACTTGGGATGGAGACCACCTTTTTTGTACAGTGTGTTCAAAAATTGTAAGTGTATGTTACATATTGCTATTGGCTTTGGTTTTGAAGTATGTTTTATCTAAAAGTATAAGTATTCGTGTATTCAAGATATAGGTAACATATTATTTTTTTTATTTTTTTCTTTTTACTTATTCGCAGCTTATTTTTTTTCTAATTGTAACCGGATGTTACTATTTTGTTGTTTATTTAATGGGTTTTGAGGGTTTTCATCGATTTTGTAAACTTCTCGTTTATAATAAAAGCGTTTAATGATACTTCACAAGATCATAAAATTGTTAAACCTATTTTAAGAGATAATTATAAAACAAAAGTGTGAATGATATGGTCGGACGTGATTGACACGTTCTTTATGCCTACCAAGTAAAAAATTGTCCTTCTTAAAACATACAGGGTGTCGAATTATTTTGCAGTTATCATTTGTTTTTTTGCGTATATTTGTCTTGTAAAAATAATGAGTAGTGTTCCGTTCCCATTATAGATCCACGCCGAGAAAAAATTCATTGTGGATCAACACGTGAAATCTGCAAAGCATATTTCCAATATGCAGAAATTATTCTCGCAAGAAACGTTAAGAGGTTGCCTCCAACAATAGAAGCCAAAAGAAGACGACCAAAAAGAGTTTAATGAGGATTTGCGCAAGGCAATGATTGCCAGTAACATACTGTTGAGCAAGTTAAATAATCCCAACCTGAAGGAATTGTTAGGAAAATATTGTAAACTAAATATTCCTGACGAGTCGACCTTAAGTAAAGGAAGTGTCGACTCAATTTATAAACAAACATTAACTTGTGTCAAAAACGAAGTCAATTCAAACTATTTCTATATTGTAGTAGACGAAACCACCGATTCGTGCGGTAGATATATCGCACATGCATTAATAGGTGTTTTAGGGGAAACAAATCCAAGCAGATCCTATCTTTTTGCTTCAAAAAAACTTGAAAAAGCTAATAATTTAACAATTGCACGATTTGTCCAAGATTCATTGCACAATTTTTTCTTGCCCCAAATTGTTCACACAGAAAAATTTATTTTCTTTTTATCTGATGCAGCACCTTATATGATTAAAGCTGGACAAAATTTAAAAATATTTTATTCATGGAATTAATAGAGTGGCAAAATGTATAAGAGAGCAGTTTCCTTTGGCCAATGACCTAATTAGAAATGTAAAAAAAAGTATTTTTAAAAGCTCCGACACGCGTTCAATTTTACAAAGAAAAATTTCCAAATCTTGCCTTACCTCCACAACCTGTAATAACTCGTTGGGGTACCTAGTTGGATACAGCTATATTTTATGCTGACAATTACCACGCTAACATGTGATTGACGATCTTAGTGACTCTTCATCTACATCTCTTTTAAACTCAAAAAATATTTTTAAAAATTCGATAATAAAGAATAATTTAATATTTATAAAAACCAATTATATGTTTGTATCTACAACTATTAAAAATTTAGAAAAATCTTGTATTCCATTAACGGAATCAGTAGCTCTAATTAGCCAGTTTAAGTCAAATTGTAAGAAAGTTGGTGGCCAAATTGGGACCGCGGTTCTAAATAAATTCAATTCTGTGGCTCAAAATACTACAGGCTTTCAAATTTTGAGAAATATGTCAAACATTTTTATGGGCGAAAACAATATTAGTATACCAAATTTAGAATTAAACATCATTTGTGAATATAAATATGCTCCCATTACATCAGTTGATGTTGAACGAAGTTTTTCAATTTTTAAACACATGTTTTCTGACAAGAGACAAAGTTTCCTCCTAGAAAACTTTCAAAACACATAAGTATTAATAGTTTTTACATTAATTGTAAGACGTGACTGTTTAAATATTGTTATTTTGTTTTATTGTTACCATAATAATTTTAATAGTACCTATGTATTATTATTAATAAAATCTGATACTTAATATAAATTTTCGTTGTATACCTAATTATTAAATCCCGCCCCCACTCTCTACCATAGTAAAATAATGAAATAATAGTATCATTCAATATTATAATATACATCATTTCTTGCATTTTTTCTAAAATCCTTGCATTTTTTCTCAATTTGTGATGCATTTAAATGTGCATATTTTTGGCTTTTTCGGTTGCATTTTTTCCGAGATTTATTGATGAATCAATCAAAAATAAGATTGATACTAGCAAAAAAATATTTTAAAAACCGTCCACACCTCAATGTATAGGTTTTCAATTTTCAGGAGAGTTCACTCATATGTCGGAGAGATCTGCTGAAGGCTACTCAGAATCGAGGATAAGCATTAGAGATTACCATAACTGTACATTCAATTTCAATATAGTAAATGATACATTGAAATAATTATTTTATTATATTATATTAGTTTATTATGTTTTATATAGAATAAAGTATTTTTTCCCAAGAGCTGCGTTTGTAGAAAAATTCTTTTGTGTATTTTGATCCCAAAGTGTCACTGCTCTCCAAAGCTTACCTCCACTTCGCGTCGCGCAGTAACTTTCTTTGTCGAGCGGCATAGTATCACTTTGCGCTCTAAATACACAAATAGCTATTGTTTATTAATGGAAAACACATAAGTGCATTGTATGTACAATTTACATTATTATCAACATAAGACAAGAAATGTAACCACGTAATTTTCGTCTTCACAGATTTCGATATATTTAAAATAAAGACACCATTTTACTTTCTATATAATTTGATTTTATCATAATTATATTTTAATATGTAATCCCCATGTTCATTTTGTTGATGAAAATTATTTACGATGCTCACGTGTGATTCAATATGCTACTTTGCTCACAATTTTCAGTTGAATACTACTGTGGGAAAAATTATATTTTTGATTTTTACTTAGAGCCAGATCTTCATTTATTACAGTAAGTCAACACTATCTCATTGCCAACAAGGCATATGTTTATCCACAATTTAATCACAAAAAATCCGCAAAACAATGTTACATCTAACCTTGAAAATACCTTAAATATGATACGAAGATTTACTCAAAAGGTGAATTAACTCGAAAACACACCCGCCACAGGGTGAAATACAAAAACTAGAAGTAATAGGCATTGAAAGGGGCCTTCAAAAGCGCGGAGGAAGAAGTGAAACCAAACGTCATTAAGTAAAGATCATGAAAACTCAGCTTTGCTTTTGGGAGAGCCCGATAAGACTGAGTCTGGTTGTTTTTGTAATACCAAGATTACTCTCATAGTGTGTTTGGTTTTCTCCTTTCCACCGCTTTTATCTTTGTTTTATCATTAAAGAGAAACATTTCTCGAAGTATAAAGCTCACACAACTTGATATACGAGGAACTAATACAAAAAGAGCCTATTGATTGTATGGAAATGTTTGCTGTAACATTTATTGAGGATGTGTCTTTTTTTCCAAGAAACTATGCATTCAGTTAATGAAACTTGAGTCATGGAATACGAAACACGCTTTTATTCATTCATAATAATAATATTCAGAAACAATTAAACACATAACATCAGGATGCTCTTATATAGCTCATACAGAGTATTTATATAGTCACAATCATACAGCAAAAATACTATACAAACATCTACTTCAGAAACATAAAATAAAAACAATAGAAGATCCCTTCTATAAATACAAACCTGATTCAGTGAACGAAAACCAAAATTTCTAAGTGTACTGGGATCGATCAATTGTAACAGATGAAACAATGACAAAAAATAGACCAGATATAATAGTAATAGACAAAATAAATAAAATTACAACACTCATAGACGAAGCACATCCCTTGGACCACAACATACAGAAAAAATTAGGAAATACACCGAACTTACAGAAGAAATAAAAACAATGTGGAAGAATGTGGAACATGTACTAATCGAATTGCAATAATCAATAATACTAGAAACGTGTAAGATAGTAAGAAAATTCGTTTATTAAGTCAACAAGATATGAGTTTTCCGTGAGCCCTCATACCTTTGAACCGTGTAAACGTAGAAACAATAAGAATAATAATGATATTCATTTGCCAATCAATTTGAAATATACAATAATTTTAGTTTATGATAAATAAATATACAATTCCCACAGAAGGATGAACCTGTGCGTAGGTTGTACCATATTAATATACCATAGATTATAATGAGTAAAATTGTAAAAATAATTTATTTCAGTATGGGCAAAAGAGCACCATAAGATATATAGATATCATATTTAAAATCACTTACAGATAATACAAGAAAAGAACATACCACTTTAAAATCAAAACAATGAGCAATAGAATTATAATAAATAAAATTGCAAAAAAAAGTTTCCTTCAGTGTGAGCAAGAAGAGACGAAATTTTTTTATCAGATATCAAATTAAGAATCATTCATAAATATAATAGAAAGAACACCCTACTTTAAAAATAAAACCAACTGTGATAGGTATTTCAATCGCATATCAATAAAACAAACAATGGAGAAATTAAACAGCATGTTACACAACTCCAACTAACAAGTTAGTATATCTTCAACTAATATTCTTAGACTGTAGTAATATATATTTTTCATATCGACATATTGGTGCATCTGTACTTTTGGCAAACCTAAGATCGAGGCTTTAAGATTGTTTTCGAATAAATTATTACTAACGATAGCTTTGGTATCTGCTGGAATGAGATTGTACCTGCAGCCGTTTTTTTGTGATTTTGGCACATATTTTGGATTCATTTTATGGCGAGTTGCATAATAGTGTTACATTTTTTCAAGTAAATGTTTATTGTTATGTTCCCTTATTACAAAATTAAGGGGTCTTATGTCTAGAATCAAGGATTCCCTATATAACGCTTGTGTAGGAAAAGTTCTTCTTTTATTATTCATTATTTTCAAAGTTAATTTTTGTATGCGTTCTAGACTTTTGATATGAGAGTTACTAAGCATTTTCCCATTGGAGAGGTGGGTTTCAAATAAAGTATAGTAGAGAATGCGCGTTAAAGCTATATCTAGAGATGGTGTCATGTATTTCAGTCTGTCCCATTTCCAGTGAGCGTCTATATATATATATATATATATATATATATATATATATATATATATATATTTGTGTATGTATATATATATATATATATTTGTGTATGTATATATATATATATATATATTATTGTGGATTTTAGTGACAATAGGAGCTTCCATAATTGCTACATCAGTATATATCACACAATTCACTAAATCTCAAAAATTATATCAACAATTAAAATATTTGGGACAGCCTGTATGATAATTTTCGATAAAATCAAAGTCTGTGTTAAAACAAACGTATTGATTTGGATTGAGCAATCAGAGAATTGAACCATTGACTGTATTGTCTAAAATTATTTAAAACCAATAAATTGTGTATATAATAGAAAGTAATGCTTTGTTCTTGCAAAATAAACATTTTGTACATACCTGTATATAAAATTTTAATATTGTAAAAGTTTTCATAAAAACATTACATCCAATAAAATGCAGTGATGAATAATTGAAATTTGAACAATTATTATGATTGGAGAATAGTAACCAAGGGGTTGTTAATTGGAAGTTTTTTGTTGACGAGGTGTTGGGTCGAAGAAGAGTTTTTGTTGCCGAGAATTTTGGTGAATATAATCTGAAAAAAAAGAAAATAAGAGAAATTCAGATACTAGTTCATATCAAACAGCAAGTCGATAAGAAATACAAGTTTTCACAAGCTGGTAAGTGAATAAAAATATATAAGAATTTATAAACTACTTACCCAATTTGGAGTTGAAGTTCCTAAAAGTTCCAGTATTTAATCATTTAATTTCTATACTAAATTAAGTTTCTGGTTATCTGAGAAGCAAGTGTCATCGAATAGTAGTGTAGATTAGATTTGTTGAAAATCCAAACCAAGGGAGAACTTCGAATTTGCGTTAATCAGACGAAAAAGTGTTTAGGTAAGTAGAATTGTAGGATGTACAAATAATATTAATTCTATTTATCATATGAAGGTGACGTCATTTTTCATATTAAAGAGAGATATCCAGTAAATATTCATAGTCAAACTTTCTCATAAATCACTAACAATACAATATCTATAATAACCTAATTGCAAATATTTCTTCTTCTTCTTGAGTTTTTTGGGTTATATTCTAAAGGATAATTTACCCAGTATTACATTGTGAGTAGTTATCTGTTGGTATACATAGAACTGAGATATTTCTATTTTTGCGTTGTTGCCAGTGCAACCAAATTTTATTATCAGAACATTATATTTTATTATTTTGGTGTCATAATAAAAATTTATTAAAACATCTATTACATGGTAGTAATGTTAGTTGCATACCCAATCTGAATCCACCTGAGATGAGAGCTATTTTGATTGCGACCCCGACTGAGCAGCGAAAAATATAAATAGTTAATTAAAATAAATAAAAGTATAATTTAAACTGCACAGTTATATTAAAATATAACAATATATATATATATATATATATATATATATATATATATATATATATATATATATATATATAAAGATAATTAAATTGTAGTATCCAATTACTTATTCTTCTTATTATAGTTGTCGGTCCTTCTTCTGAGTACATGTCCGTACCATTTCAATCGTTGGGCTTTCATGAACTTCACAACATCGTGTCCTTCCATTTTTTGTCTAATTGCATGGTTCCTCATAGTTCTAAAGTCGCCCTCTTCTGTTCTAACTGGTCCAAAAAAATTCCTCAATATTTTCCTTTCGGCACTCATTAAAGTTTATTCGTTTTTATTTGTCAAACACATTGTCTCTGCTGCATATGACATTGTTGGCCTGATAGCGGCTTTATACAGTTTCAATTTAGTGTTTTTGGTCAGATGTTTATCTTCAAGAAATTTGCTGTATTTCCAGAATGCTTTGTTTCTTGATTTTACCCTTTCTGCCACCTCTATATTTCTGTCGTTCTTCTCGTTTATCGTAACGCCTGAGTAATTGAAGTTTGCTACTTTTTTAAACTTGTGGTTCTGTACTGTAATTTCTTTTATATTCTCTGTTGTTTCCCTGCTGACTAGAGTATATATCTAGTTTTTTCTGGGTTTATCTCCAGACCTCTGCTTTTTCCTTCTTCCATCAGGTCACCAAGCATTTTATCCAAATTGCTCCTATTCCTTGCTATAAGTACCAGATCGTCTGCATACCCTATTATTTGTGTCATATTCTGGGCTATTGTTGTGCCTGTTTCTATCGCCTTAATCGCTCCATCTAATGCTATATTGAATAATACCGTTGATAATACATCCCCCTGCCTCACACTATTTACCATACCGATTTCATCACTATAACCCTCACTAGTTATTACTCTGGTTTTCGAGTTGTTCATTGACATTTTTGTCAGTCGAATTAACTTGTTTGGAATAACCATTTTCCTCATGTCTGCTATCAGTTTACGCCTGCTAATACTATAAAATGCTTACTTAAAATCCACAAACAGTATATGTGAATCGATTCCATATTCATCACTTTTTTCTATTGTCTGTGTCATCACATGCACTGCATCTATCATTGATTTACCACTTCTGAAGCCATATTGGTACTCCCGCAGTTTCTATTTTGCGTATTTGTTTATTTCCTTTCTTAAAAGTGATGTGATGACTTTGTATACTGTGTTAAGCAGGGTTATTCCTCGGTAGGTATAGCATTTTGTTTGGTCTTCTTTTTTGAAGATTGGCATTATTAGATCTAAACGCCATTATGCTGGCATTTCTTATCTCTTCCATATGTTTTTGAGTAATTCATATATCTTTTTTTTTAGTTATTCTCCTCCTTTCTTTATCAGTTCGTTAACTATTCCATCTGGTCCCGCTGCCCTCTTATGTTTGAGATTCGTAATTATTTCTTCATATTCTGCATATGTTGGGAGATATTCCTCTTCCTCTTCTGCTGTTACCTCAAAATTTGCTTCTGTAACCTCATCCTCCTTTACATCGTTTTTGTGATATGCTTCTCATTCTCTTTCACTGATTCTGTTCTTTACTTTGCTTCTTTTACTTTGTTTTCTTATGTAATCATATAGTTTTTTATTATCTCTGTTGTCACTTTCTATCTCCATCTTAATCTCCTCTATCCACTCTGCTTTTTTCTTCTGACAGCATTTGTCCGCTTCTTTCTTCTTTTTCTTGTATTCTTTCAGTTCTGTCTGTCCTCCTGTATTTAGCCATTGAATTCGTGCTTGATCGTTTTGTTCCTTTTTGGTTTCACATTCTTCATCGTACCATTCTTTACATATTTGTTGCTTTTTTTGTCCTAGTATTTCGTCGGTTGTTTTGGTAATACCGTTTTTTATGTTCCCCCATTTTTTCTCTATATTTCCATCTGGATCTTGTGTTAGTCTCTGTTTCAATACTTGTCTGTATCTTTCTTCCGTATGTTCTTCTTTTAAATTATCTATTTTCCTTTGCTTTTTACGTTTTTCCATTCTAACGTTTCTTAGTATCTTCATTTTTATTTTCACCACCACTAAGAAATGATCCGAATCCACATTAGCGCCTCTGAATGAACGAGTATCTTCTACTGTTTTCAGCCATTTTATTGATATGAGTGCGTTGTCTATTTGATTCCCTTCATTGGAGCCTGGTTTTGTCCATGTCACTTTATGCTCCTTTTTATGTCTGAATTTGGTACTTATGAAAGTGTCGGTACTTATCCCAAAAATTGCAGTCGTGTATCGTTTCTTTGCCTGCAACATTTTCGTTATACTCCTTCTTTCCGATTTGTGCATTGAAGTCTCTCTATGACTAGTTTCATGTCATTTCCAGGTATATTCTCCCAAACATCTTGCAGCTTGCCATAGTATTCTTCTTTGTCTTCACTATTTGTGTCCTCTGTTGGTGAGTAAACATTTATTATTGTTAGATTTGCTTACTTATTTTCAATCCTAATTGTTGAGATTCTTCCATTTACTGCTTGGAAGGTCATTACCCACTAAACAAGAAACATAACAAGTCTTATTTGTGATGTTCTTTTAAGAGACTTTTTCTGATGTTTATTTAAAACGTTAATAAGATATCTCCTAGATGTCTTCATTTTATTACCAACTATATTAACATCCATGTCATGTAAATAAAACATATTTTTGATGTACACAATAATACTTGAATTCGCAGTTACATACACATCCTATGCACTTCTTTTTAGTAACTTCCTATAGGAAACATTCATACGATGTTAATTTGTATACTTTTCACTAATATCACATACAGAACGTTACTGTAATATTACAAATTAAAATATTTCTAAGATGATCACATGTTGCAATTACTATCACATCATGCGAAATAATTTTTAGTAAGTTCGTGTGATTACGTCTTTATGATGTTAGTTCATAAAACTCTCAGTAATATCACATAATAAACATCACAGTAACAAAAAAAAAGAAGAAAACAGAAGACGAATTGACCAACGAACATTATCTGTGGAAACACATGACAAGCATGAAATGGCGGATGGTTTTCAGTCTTGTGTTATATTTTATTTGCAGGCAGTACATATTTTGCAAGTAGTACTTGAATAAAGTGGTCTTCGTTTTCGTTAGTTCCTACTTAGCTTCAGTTTCTATATGCTTAGTTATAATTCTTGTTGTAATGGACGAACAACAGCTGTTATCGGTAAGTACCTATTCCAAAATCATAATTATTAAAACTTAAAACTCATTCAAGACTTTAATCGGCTATTGTAAATTGAAATTCCAGGTGGCGGAATTGTACACTAACAGTATATAATAGATTTTACAAAATAAGGGTTTTTTCAACTTTTAAAATATTTTAGTTACTAAGTATATTTTGAAAACGATTCACAATATATCAAATCCTAGATATGCATTATACCCTACAAAAAATTTAATATTGCAATAGGGTAGATATTATTATTAATAATAAAACGTGCTCATATGTTGGCAGAGATTTGAATCTAGAAGAAAATATTTTCAATGTTCAAGATGTTTCAGAAGCTACTTACATAAATAAAATAAAAAACAAATAGTTGGTAATTATGTAAAGAAAGGGGAATGACTATTTCAGATAGTCTGATACAGACATTGTATTAAACAGTACAAATAATATTGAATCTCTAGTTCTAGTTTTTGTAGTAGCAGTCATAGCCATCAATATAGTATTGCAGGTTTAGAAAATTTTAACATTAATACTAACAATTCTTGTGAACAATTAGAGACTATTTAAGACTTAAACAGAAATTTCTGTTAAATGCTCATTTCCATTAGAAAATACACTGAATACAATAAAAAAGCTGTCCCTTACAATGGTACATATATTAATCTAGTTGAAGAATATGTAACTTATAGCACTGAATGCTCCAGTCAACAAACAGAATTCAATTATTTATTATTGTAGAAACACAGCTATTGGATACTCAATTGGATACAATTAATTATAAACTCATTTAACTTGATAATGTGTTCATATCTCTCCTTCATAAGTAGTTTTTTTGTATACAGTGTATTAATAATGCTTAGTTATTAAGTTACAATTCCACGATGTTAATATACAATATATTCCAGGATGAAAATAACAAGATGAGAATAGTATATTATTTTATACAGAAAAGAATTATGAATTTTCATAGCACACCTGGATTTACCTGCAAAACGGAGTGAGGCATGTAATAGGAGGTAAATCATGAAAAGTCACTTCTCGAAATAAAATATGTTGTTATTCCTTTGAAGAGCCCCGCATGTATCTTGTGGAAAATGGGTCCCAGTCAATTGGTTGAAAATCCAGTTTGATGTAGTTTATGATGATTGATCAAAGGTCTCCATGGGCACAATTTGATCTAAAGTAATTGTTTTATTGGCTGCTGTTCAGAACACCTTTAAATGTTTCACAGATAAGGATTTTGAAGTGTACGTTATGGAATGGTTGAGGCACTCGAAACAGCTACTCTTGCGTAAGAAAAAGTAGTCGTAAGTAAACGATAGAATTTTCTTTAATCAGATTGGATTTGTTGATTTAACGTAATGTTTCATAAAATCTTTATAGTTTAAAATTTTTTGTAATCTAGCTGTAATGTATGTGTATCCGTTAATCTTTATTAATTCATATTAGTGTTTTTAAATGAAACTCAAGGTCTCTAGTTAATTCCACAATATAATACAAGTTATTGAAAATTCTAAAAAATTGACAATTGTTTCGATAAATCAATATCATCGTCAGAATGACAGAAGTTACATTTCATTTTATGCCTACCTGATGTTTAGTAGTTATATTTTTGGCTAGACCAGGAAGTAACCTAACTTGTGATTGGCTTAATATATGTTTATAGAAAAAGAAGAAGATGTGATATTACAAATATTGAAGCTTAGATATTATTAGCCCTATGGTGATATCCTGGATATCATTTTTCCAATTAAGATCAGTATAACTGTGCAATGATATAGAAAACCAGGAAAACTATATCTGCTGATCTTTACAATTATCACTTAAGAAGACAGTTTATTAGTGGAGAATTCCCTAGATTTAACTGTTCATTGACAACTTCATATTGTGGGTTTCTTAAATGTCTTCTAATTTCCAGTTCTTCAAGGAAATCCAGTTCTTGTTTCTTTTCACAAATATGCAGCACTTCTAGTTCTGTGTTAGGTGTCAATGAATGATTGGTGTCAAGTAGATGTTTTGCGTAGTGGGATTTATCTGGTTGTTTTAATCTGTAAGCTCGTAAGTGCTCACTGTATCGTATTTCAAAATTCCTAAGGGTCTGACCCAAATAGACAGCATTACATTCTGGACATTTGAGTTTATATATACCTGACTTCTTTAATAGTGGTATTTTTGTTTTTACATTTAACAATTTTGTACTAACGTTACTTTCTGTTTTAAAAGAAATTGTTGCATTCGTTGCTGAAGATATTATCTTTGAAATATTATTAGAAATATTTCCTGCATATGTGATGGTTTTATAAGTTTTAATTTCATCAGCTTGCTTAGGATATATTAGTTGTAATGCCACTTTTTTCTCTTTTTTACTAATTTGAATGTTTATCATATCTAATGGATAACCGTTAGATGTTGCTATTTGTCTAATTGTATTAATCTCTCTATCAAAATTACATTTGTTCATAGGAACTGAAAAAGCTCTATGTATCATTGAATCATATGCTGCTAGTCTGTGTGAGACAGGGTGGTTAGAATTGAATGGAATTGTCACATCAGTCTGTGTTGGTTTTCGGTAAATTGAATAATCAAGTACATTATTAACTCTTTGAATTTTCAAATCGAGAAAATTGATTGAGCTTTTTTCTTCAGTTTCAAAGTATGTTACATTATGGCAACTACAGATTAATATACCCTTTTTTATATCTTGCTTTCACTGAATGGTTTCGATAGTTTCCACTTTTCACGCTTGTTATGTAATATGCTTACACAATTTTATTTTTTTTAGGTTGGATTCCTGGACAAGATATTTTTTTCTAATTTTGTACTGTTCTGTTCATTAAAAGTGAATAAACGTTTTAAATTCTTTATTGCTATTTTATTTTAAATGTATGTAACGTGAATTTCGTTCACCACTCATAATATTTCTCGTCGATGAAAGCGTAACGTAAATTTCGTTCACCCCTCGTAACATCGAATAATACTCTTGTCGACGCTTGCCGAGTTTTAAAGTTTTCGGAAGAGTTCGTTTCACTTGGATATTTAAACCAATGAGCGTGGACATTCAGCCTCTTTCATCTAGTTATCGTCAAGTTCAATATTTTATCGTATCGAAGTGCATTTCTAAGAAATGGTAAGTTTTCGCTTAAAATGTATAATATTTCTTCCCTAATTCTTTATCACATGGTACTTATTAGTTTCAAATTAATTTTTCTGTAAAACATTCAGTACTAGGGATATTATGTCGATTTCGCTTTTGTTATACATATATTTTGTTCTGGTTCTTCATACATTTTTTTGTACCAATGGAATTCTACGTTGAAAACCATCGAAATAAAATTAAGGGAATTCGTAACTTTTCTTACGATTTCTTATTATGCTTTATATCTAAAATTTCGATTGAAATATTGATACAGGAAACATGAAACACATGTTCTGTTTTTTTATAGTTTTTATACCAATGGAATTCTACGTTGGAAAGCCATTAAAATACAGTTAAATAAATTAGTAACATTCCTTATGATTTTTATTGTGCTTTTTATTTATGAAATGAATGAATTCTCTTAAAATATTGTAAAATACAGGATATATGAACCACGTTGTTTGATATTATTTCATAATTTTGTACATATGTTACTTGTACCTACGGCAATTTCAATCTACAGATATCCTGCATTTTACTGAATTCAAGAACTATATCTGATTCAAGTGTATTTTCTAGCACTTTTCCGGACCGGCATAACTTTTCCGGACCGGCATAACTTTTCCTGACCGGCATAACTTTTCCTGACCGGCATAACTTTTCCTGACCGGCATAAACTTTGCCTTACCGGCATAAACTTTGCCTTACCAGCCTAGACTCTCCATACCGGCCTAAGGATGTTTTACGAGACTAAGCCTTCGTAGCGACAGAGGCGATTGGTTTTTCCTCATAGTACAGTCAGATGATTGGTTCCAGATCTATTTTCTAAGTCG
Source organism: Galeruca laticollis (assembly GCA_963921935.1). Taxonomy (NCBI): domain Eukaryota; kingdom Metazoa; phylum Arthropoda; class Insecta; order Coleoptera; family Chrysomelidae; genus Galeruca; species Galeruca laticollis. The sequence continues at coordinate 113,782,316 of OY998180.1, forward strand.
TCCAGATCATCATTGGAAAGAAAGAAAAACAAGGAAAGTACTAACGTCCATAATCTTTGACAACTTAGATTATTTCCAACAAATGTTCAGATAATATCAACTTAATAGTTTGTACTAATGTAAATTATAACTTTGCAAGTTATTTAATTCACAGCTAAACTTCAGTTTCCTTCAGAAACTGATTTTTTTTTATTTTTCTTTATATTTTAAAATTACTTTCAATTCTAGTTGGTTTTTCCTAACTCATAAATTAAATTGTAAATCTTGATAACATTTTCTTTCTTAAAATTTTCATTAAAATTATAATTTTTTTTTATAAATAAAACCATTGTAAATAAATTTTCAATTTTCATGTTACTCAATAAAACTGTTTGTAAAATTTAAACAACTTTGTTCATATTTTTTTTATATAACCTTCCAACTTCTTGTGTTGCTGACTGAGATTAGTTGATGTTAGGTAACTTATAAACTAGTAGAACTCAGGGTGGCGCCCACTTAACTTTCCGTCTCGTTACGCAAAAATAAGTAGGATTACCCGAGAACCGGTAAGACCTACTCCTTGAGTCTCTACTAGTATATAACCCACGACTGAGTAGCTCTCCGACGAGGTGGCCGTAGCATGTACAGGATGAACAATTAAGAACGACTGTAGGCCAAATCTCAGAAAAGAATCATGGTACAACTTTCAAAAAAATTACCTTACGGTAAGTGATACAGAAAAATTTCTGGAAAATATTTTGCAGTCTCTAAAATATCCACTAGGGGTGGAATGAACACTCGAAAACATAATACTCCAAAAAAACATACTAAAGGTGTCCTAAAAATACAATTTTTGAAATCTTGAAGAGATTATGAAAAAATTTAATTAAGAAGATTTTTTGCAATTATTCTTCAATTAATGGGTGGGGAGGTTCAAACTCCTGAACAAATGTATAACTTTCGTTTTTTAACCGATATTAATGATTTTATCTGCATTTAAAGAAGTTTTTCTGTTTAATAAGATGGATAACAAAATTTTGTATCCACTCGGAAATTTCAAATGTAAATTGAAGCATTTTTTCAATTTTTATATCTGATAACGTGAATCCCTTTTCATCAGAATTTAAAAAATGTCTCATTACATTTGAAATTTCCGAGAAAATGGAAAAATTATCGACTTTTTCACATATCGTTGACAAAATTGTCCAATTTTGTTATTTTTGTTAAGCATATCTTATTAAAGACGAAAAACTCTTTCAAATAACGCCAAAAACATTGATATCGATTAAAAAACAAAAAAGTGTTACATTTGTTTTTTAGGTTGAACCTTCCCCCACCCCTTATTTGAAGAATAAGTACAAAAAGTCCCTAACTACATTTTTTCATAATCTCATCAATATATCAATAATTGTATTTCTAGGATACCTTAAGTATGCTTTTTTTGGAGATAATCACAGTATTATGTTTTTAAGTGTTCATTCCACCCCATAGCAGATATTTTAGGAACTCAGAAACATTTTCCAGCGATTTTTCAGGGTCATTTTCCTGAACGTATTTTCTAAAGTTGTACCATGATTATTTTTGAAATATGGCCGACAGCCGGCGTTCTTAGCTGTTCACCCTGTATTTGCTGATTAGGCACAGAAACATCTATAGGATGTCATCTAGAATGTTTGAGGTATGTTTATTTAGAGGTTTGAGTCATGTTCATACAACATCTAAGAGAATACACTGTATTGTTTTTGATATGTTGCATTTAGATCATTGATAAGATGTTATTTTTTAGACATTGCATTAACATTGACAAGAAGTTAAAAGGCATTTCAAAATGTAACAGAAATGTTGTTTTTTTTCGTTATAAAGACTTCCTTTTGGGGAAGTTCTAGTAAAATCACCGTAATGTAAAAAGGCAGTGCTTTAACGTCGCTGAGAAGTTAGTTGAAACATCACAAAAGTTAACAGCCACAAGCTGGGCATAAGCGGTTGTATAGATCTGCATGTGATGAAAACAAGAGGAAATAAACGGTTTTAAGGATTCAAACTAACTTTTCCGCATCTGTGGCCCTGAACAATATTCTATCATAAAATTGTTACTTGTATACACTTCGGGGGATGTATCGTGCTAACAAACCGAAATTTCTCCAATAATAACCAAAAATTTAGTATATCTAGTTTTATAGAACCCGCTGTACTCGCTCTAGTCAACTGAAAATCAATAGGGTACATCTGTGAGACACCTTGAACAATACTTATTCATAAAGTGATCAATCGTATACTCTCTGGAGGCTGTATCGTGCTAACAAACTGAAAATTCTCCAAAAATGACAAAAATTTGGTACTTTAAGTACCACAGCACCCGTTGTACTGGCTTTAGTGAATTCAATATTAATAGAATTTATCTTTAAGACGCTCTGAATAATATCCAATCAAGAAATTCATCACTTGTATATACTCCGGAGGCTGTATCGTGCTAACAAACTGAAACTTCTCCAAAAATGACAAAAATATCGTATTTAAAGTACTGTAGCACCGGTTGTATTGGCTCTGGTGAGCTGAAAATAAATAGGGTGCATCAGTGAGATGCCCTGAATAATATTCGATCATAAAATTGGTGACTTGTTGAACTCCGGAGGCTGTATCGTGCTAACAAACTGAAATTTCTCGAAAAACGACAAAATGTCGTACTTCAGTACCATAGCACCCGTTGTATTGGCTCTGGTGAGCTGAAAATCAATAGGGTTCATCAGTGACACGCCCTGAATAATATTCAATCATAAAATTGGTGACTTGTTGAACTCCGGAGGCTGTATCCTGCTAACAAACTGAAATTTCTCGAAAAACGACAAAATGTCGTACTTCAAGTACCATAGCACCCGTTGTACTGGCTCTGGTGAGCTGAAAATCAATAGGGTTCATCTGTAAAATGTCCTTAACAATATTCCATCATAAAATTGGTAGCTTATTGCACTCCGGAGGCTGTATCGTGCTAACAAGACTTGCAAGGAAAAGTGGCCGACGACAACGACGACGACGACGACGACATACACACAGGATTTTTTTTCTAAAAACCGTTTTTTCGTGTTGTTGTTGTTGGATAACGTGAAAATAACTCAAAAAAAAATTTCAAATTTCCAACTTTTTTGTGGGTAAACCAATACTTTTCTCGCATATTAGATAGGTTGGCGGAAAAGTAAAAAAGGAGGAACATTATCACAATGTGATGTTGAATTAACATAACTGTAATATTTATTTGCAAAGTGGGTACTTTATTTCTTAACTTAATAACTTCCCGTTTCTCTAGCTATCTCATTCATTTTAGCAGCCTTCAACATTGTCCTTATATTCCATGTGCCGATCTTAACAGTTTCTTTATTTCCTTGTTGCTTCAGTATATTTATTGTACCTGTTTGACATTTTCACTTTCACTTGCATCGCCATTTTCGTTGCCTGGTTAGTGTGCGTATTTTCCATTCCTTTGAATTTTATTCGTTCTATGAATTCACTAATTTATCCGTTAATTTGTCCCATTTCCACTCTTCCCCATCAATAATTTTTCTCTAAAACCAATCTTCACTGTTTTTCCATTATTTCTTTTACTTTGTGCTCTGTCTCGTATTGCTTTTTGTCTTTGCCTTTCTTTCTTGCTGAAGTCATAATTTATATAAATTCTATGATCTTCTATATTTCTTAGTTTTTGTTTATTCTGCATAATCTTCTCTTTATCTTCTGCATTATCTAGTTCTATCAAACAAGCTTTATCACCTAACTTACGTGCTGTCTTAACTTGTATTTGGATTTTCAGTTGCTTCGCCATGATAGTAGTGACTGCTTTTGTTAACTCCTTTGAATCCGTCATGTCTGTTTTTAGGCCAGTACTTACAATGTTGTTTTTCCTTCTTTCTTTTTCTATCCATTCTTGAGCTGTTTTGTTATTTCTTTCTTAATATCTTCATTCTCCTTCTTTATTGTTTCATACATTTTTCTGATGGTCTCGTTTTCCTGTTTTATTATTTGAATCTCTTCCCTCAATTCTTGCTGCTCCTTTCGCATTTCTTTAGATTCGTTTTTCATCTCCCTCATTTCTGTTTTCATCTTCTGCATCAATTTTAGAATTTGATCTAACTTTTCCTCTTCCGTGTTTTTTATTGGTGGTGGTGTTCTCATTGTCTTCCTATTTTTCCCGGACGGTTCTTGATCTTCTTCTCCTGTACCTCTTCTTCTTTTATATCCCTCATTCGTAGAATCGCTCTCCATTAATAATTTCTTAAGGGGTTCCTTTTTTTCCGCGTGTGTTGTAATAAAATCAGCGTCCTGCAAACGTTATTATTAGCGCTTACTCAGTTCAGTATCTGACACGTTCCCGGACTGACCTTTCCTCATACTAGGTACACACCTCTAAATTCTCCTCGCTCTGGCCCTGCCTTCTTTGTGATATCTGGTTATTGGATAGTCCGACTTTCGCTTTTACCTTCTCATAGATTATATTGCCAATTGTTTATTAATGAGTTGCTTTTTTTTAACCGTTCCAGATTGTTAAACAAGTTTTAGATATATTTTTAAGATTTTGTACTTACGGTTAATTAAATGTTTTGTTCATTCATGTCCGTGATTGATACATATTAACTTCACACTTTGGTTTATTTACAAAATTTTTGCTTCTAATATTCCTACAAAATTTCTAATTATTTCAAGGGCGCACCTTGACACTTCTTATTTCACTGGTAGCCAGGAACTTCTTTATGGATATTGTAATAGGATGTGCAATTAAGAACGATCATGCTGATTCGGTATATGTTTGTAAGCTCTTGCACTTACTTATCGTTCGCTAAATACGGGATGACGGACACTAGAAACTAGAATATAGAACTTCGACTATAAAATGAACTGTCAAAAGGCATGATAAAAGGCTTCAAGATCTAGAGCAAATTAGTTGAAATATTTGCAGATGTTACAAGAGACCTGAGTAGCTTGGAAGAGAAATACCACACGATTCAAACTAACCAAAAGTTCAATAAAATAACAGAGTAAAATTGTAAAGCGAGAAGAATGAAACAGAAAAGTTTATTAAAATATAAGGGAAGAGAGAGAAGATAAGTTTTGAGTGCAATTTTTTTTTCTATATCACTACTAAACTCTTTATCATAGTACAATTCATCATTATCGTATAGAATATTTTAGTTGTTTAATCTCATTTTTAATTAGGACTATTCGTGAAAAAATATTACCGGACGCTGCCTGCGTATTGATCACGATTTTCAGTTAATTTTATCAAATTTCACATTCTATTAAGACCTAACAACATTTAACTGCTACAAAAGTTTTTACTGTGTATAGTATAAATATAATTTTTATCTAGACACCCAATGAATCATGTTCAAGCAATTTCTCGCAAATAAAAGGTTGATCAGATTATGTATTATCACAGTTTCGTGAACTATCATAAAAACCGCCTTTGTCGCCTTATCTCTTCTTTCAGAATGTGACTATAACCTCAAATTATTAGATACACTCATATTTTTGACCAAATATAAAGATAATGTTGCCAATTTATTTCCTCATAAAAAATCCTTTCGGGGTTCCATTTTCCCGACATAACAAGGCTCAGGCTACATTTTATGTATATATCAATGATTAGTGTTTCCTTTCCATCACCATAGACGTCAAGGTGATAGAATTTCTTCTACAGCACGTTGTAAACACAAAAATATGAAATAGTTAGGATAAAATTAACGCCGTTCCAAAATCTAATTTGAATCAAAATGTTTTTTATTTTGATATGCAGACTGATAAAAGTCGCTGGAGGCAATTAGAACAGTTTCTCGAGAAATGTATTCAACGTATTAAAACAGCATGTTTTTTCTAAACCTTCTTGTCAAAAGCATCCGGTTCAGCTTATTTCAAGCTAATCGTTGGAAATGAAACCAGTGCGCGTCCCAAAATATGGACGACATAACCCAATTTCGAAGAAAAAATAGACCCATTTATTAACATTGAATACTGAAACTAACATTGCAAAAGCCATAACGAGATGAGCAATTATATGCTGCCCGTCGCCACGTGCTCTTGTCAAAATATGCTTTATTCCTGAAAACTGATCAAATTTTTTTATAACTATATATATAAGGCCCGTGAAATTATGCTGAGTTAAAAAGATGTTAACGGTAAAATTACTCTAAAGTTATAATAATAATTAATTTTTTTAACATAGTCATACATTAAAAATATAATAAAGAAACCAAAAAAATGCAGTAACTATATCGAACAGTGAGAAATAACATCTATAAAAAAGTATGAATAGATCGTATTTTACATTGGTCTTGGGTCAATCCTTAGTGTACTACCAAGTTGGTTCTTCTGGATATTTAAACCATATACTTCAAATCAATTTGAATCTGGAATAGGTTCTAAGCCACTTAAATAACTAGCATCAGTAGCTGCTTCTGAGTCAAATTCTGAAGATGATCCAGTAATGACACTAAAATATAGTTTTGCTATAGGTTCATCTAGCATGATTCAATGCTGAAATAATCCTTTTCTATTTTACAAACAGCAGAAATCGCCGAAAACTTCACTTCAGCCAGTTTTCTCGCACCACTCAACTTAAAGGTAACATTGTGTGACGCCACATAATGTTTTACTCGAGCCCAGATTTTCTCAATAGAACTCAGTTCTGGACTATAGCTAGGAAGTTGCAGAACTGTATGTACTTTTTGAAATCATTACGACTTACTTGTCAACAATACAAGTAAGTCGTAATGATTTCAAAAAATATTTTCATTATTAAATCAACCGGTTTTTTCTTTTTGGTTTGTTATATCCTCTGAAAATGGTGACAATGTTCTTCGATAGCTTAGGTAACGTACTAATTGATTCACTTGATCTCTAACCTGTAAAGTTTTTTTGACTGACTACTCTTTGAAGTTTTATATATATATATATATATATATATATATATATGTAGATATATATATAATAAGCAACGAAGAGATTAGTGGGTATTGCACGCAAATAGAAGAAGGGGTACTGAAAAGAGTGGTAACCGCAGACATGCATGTTTCTGGCCCATTAGCCGTCATCGGTACGGTACAACCAAGGAAAGATGTGAAACATGGGAGCAAAGGTATTGAATGGAACATGAGAAAATATAACATAATTCAGCAAGATAGTCTGTTATATTTTCTCATGTTTCATTCAATACCTTTGCTCCCATGTTTCACATCTTTTCTTGGTTGTACCGTACCGATGACGGCTAATGAGCCAGAAACATGCATGTCTGCGGTTACCACTCTTTTCAGTAGCCCCTTCTTCTATTTGCGTGCAATACCCACTAATCTCTTCGTTGCTTATTGCTCATATGTCACGCACTATTCGTACATCTTGTTGTTATTTCATTAATCTGGGTTGGAAGTTTCAGACGGGAGTGTTATATGCGCCTCCGTGTCTATGTTGGTTATTGTCTTGAATATTCGAGATCTTCTAATATTACTGACACAAATGTTGTGTTTGACTATCTTGCTGAATTCTGTTATATTTTCTCATGTTTCATTCAACACCTTTGCTCCCATGTTTCACATCTTTTCTTGGTTGTACCGTACCGGGGACGGCTAATGAGCCAGAAACATGCATGTCTGCGGTTACCACTATTTTCAGTAGCCCCTTCTTCTATTTGCGTGCAATACCCACTTATCTCTTCGTTGCTTATTGTTCATATGTCACGCACTATTCGTACATCTTGTTGTTATAAATATATATATATATATATATATATATATATATCTGGAATCCCCAAGAATCATAAGTTTTATATATAAATATATATATATATATATATATATATACATATAGATATATATATATATATAAAGATATATATATATATATATAGTCAGTAAATGGCGAAAACTGGCGGACGACATCCCTCGCCCCTTGCATTGAGGTAGCGTGGTAAGGTACGCCTCACAACCCCAGCATGACAGACAAGGACAAGTTACGGCCCTCATTCTCCGTAAGCCCGAAGGGCCCTAGGAGGGGTAGATCCTGGGAACCAGCCACGAGGGCAGAGGGTGCTAAGAATGTGCGGAGTCTAAACCACTACCCATTAACTACATTACACCTAGCAACTTATAACTGCCGTACACTCTCTAATCAAGCTAGGATTATAGAACTAGAAACAGAGGCAGCAAAAATAAAGTGGGATATCATGGGCATTAGCGAAGTAAGACGAAAAAATGAAAAACTCATAGAGCTTGAATCAGGGAACCTTCTATACCACCAAGGAACACCAACAGGAAGAACAAGCGGAGTAGGATTCCTAATTAAGAAAACCTGGAAAAATAGAATCATAAGGATAACAAGCACCTCAGACAGAGTAGCCAGCATAACACTAAGACTCTCCAAAAGATATACTATCCAGATTATTCAGGTATACGCCCCAACAATCAGCCATAGTGACGACGAAATAGAAGAATTCTATAATGAAATAACCCAAGCGCTCAGCAACGACAATAGTCACTTCAAATACATAATGGGAGACTTTAATGCCACAGTAGGACACAGGAAAGACCAAGAAAAAGGAATGGGGATATATGGATTTGGAGAAAGGAATGAAAGAGGAGAGAGATTAATACAGTTCGCACACTTCCAGAACATGTATGTGGCAAACTCCTTCTTCAAGAAGAACCCTAACAGGAAATGGACCTGGGAAGGCCCCGGTGCAACTATCAGAAACGAAATAGACTTTATCCTCACCAATAAAATTAGCACAGTAAAAGATCTAAGCACGCTCAACAAGTTCACTACAGGAAGCAACCATCGACTAATTAGAGCTCGACTGGTCTTAGATATAAAACTAGAAAGGTCAAGACTAATCAAAACCAACACAACGAAAAACATAAACAACGAAAGGCTGAAAGAGAACTCTCACCAATATGAAGCACTACTAGAAGAAAGACTACAAAAAGTGGAATATAACAACCCTGAACTGATAGACACAATTCGAAACTGCGCCGTAGAAGTGGGAGGTCTGCAACAACGAGGTGAACACAAAAAACTAACTCCGGAAACAAAAGCACTATTACAAAAACGAAGAGAAATGAAAAAGAGAACAAACATTCAAAGAATTGAATACACCGAACTGTGCAAGACGATACGAAAGAAAATCGCAGAAGATATCAGGAATTACAACGAGAAACTGGTACAAACAACAATAGAAAACCGTAAAAGCTACAAAAATGCAAAAAGGGCACTAATAATAGGGAAAAGACAAATAGTTGCATTAACTGATGGAAACACAAGAACCACAGACAGGAATGAAATAATAGACCTAGTAGCCAAATTCTATGGACACCTATACAAGGCCCCTGAAAATTTGGAAGAAATAATAGAACACTCAGAAGATGCCATACCAGAAGTATTGGTGGAGGAAGTAGAAATGGCACTGAAAAGCATGAAAAATGGCAAAGCAGCGGGAAATGACGGCATCACGACCGAAATACTCAAATATGCAGGAGCTAAAACATGGAAGTACCTTGCCAAACTATACACGAACTGTCTGATGTCCAGGAGCATACCTAAAGAGTGGGACAGCGCCCTTATAGTGTTGATCCACAAGAAAGGCAGCAAAGAAGACATTAAGAACTACAGACCAATAAGTCTACTACCAGTGACGTACAAGGTATTCACAAAGATCATTCACAACAGAATACAAAATACACTAGACTCGTCCCAACCACGAGAACAGGCTGGATTCCGCAGAGGCTTCAGTACAATAGATCACATCCATACCCTCAAAGAGGTTATCAGTCGAACCAAAGAATACGACCAACCTCTAGCACTAGCCTTCATCGACTTTGAGAAAGCATTCGACTCTATATATCCCAGAGCAGTAATAAATGCCCTAACAGAACAAGGGGTCGACAAGCCATATATTGAGACCCTAGCAAATATATATAGGGAAGCCAAAGCGAGAGTTAGGATATATGAGGGCACACCAGAATTCCCCACCAGCAGACGAGTTAGACAAGGAGACGCAATATCACCAAAGTTATTTACAGCAACACTAGAAAGCATCTTCAGAAAACTGGGCTGGAACAACACAGGTCTGAATATAGATGGAGAATACTTGAACCATCTAAGATTCGCTGATGACATCATCCGGATAGCGAGTAACCCTGGCGAAATGCAACAACAAATAAATGAATTGAATGCAGCAAGCAACGAAGTAGGCCTTAAAATAAATCTGAGTAAGACCAGGATAATGTATAACGAACTGATAAACGCACAAGAAATAACAATTAATGACACTGCCCTGGAAATAGTAGAGGAATACATATACCTGGGTCAACTAATACACATATCAGGCTCTCTACTTCCAGAAATAAACAGAAGAATCAAATTAGCATGGAGAACATTTGGACAGAACTCTATCATCTTCAAGTCTAGAATGTCACTCCGTTTGAAAAAGAAAGCGTTTGATCAGTGCGTACTACCAGTATTAACATACGGCTGTGAAACCTGGACCCTGAAAACTGATATCATTAGAAAACTCCAGGTAACGCAGAGGTCTATGGAACGATGCATGCTTGGAATAACAAGGAGAGATAGAAAAAGGCTTGATTGGATCAGACAAAAGACCCAAGTGATAGCTGTTATAAATAGAATCAGGTCCCTAAAGTGGCAATGGGCGGGGCATCTCGCTAGAAGGACAGACGAAAGATGGACCACAAAGATAACGCAATGGTATCCCCGAGGCGTGAAAAGACCAAGAAGACGCCCCAACTTAAGATGGGACTACGACATAAAGAAACTCGCAGGATCAACTTGGGGCCGCATAGCTAGCAATAGACAACAATGGGCCCACATGGAAATGGAATATATAAATATGTAAAGGGAGGCTACACCATAACAAAATGGTTGAATAAGCTGCATATGATGATGATGATGATGATGATATATATATAGATATATATATATATATATATATATATATATATATATATATATATATTGTGAAAAGTAAATAACATTATCTGCAGGTTCTGGGCGTGGTGTCTGACATGGTAAGAGTATACTGGATACTTCGCGGGATTTTTAATGAGAAACCTGAACCATCGGGAGAGTGGAACTGCCATAAATGATGATCGGTTTTGAGTTGAGCAATGTGAGAGGTGCTCAACGTCGAGGCCGGTACTACAACAACTTTTGACATTTGGTAACACAGCTCGTGGATGGATGCTGTTGGTCTCTATGAGTGCTGACAGCCTCTGAGGCTGGACTGCCGACATTGACGAGCTGTACATAACATACCGCATTACTCTTGATGACTGGGTCAACATTTTCTACAGGCATCTCACAACATAAGTTTCGTCACATCATTTTTAGTCACATTTTTTGTCAATTTTAATAATAATTAATAATAACACTAAATTTTGTTAACTATAACAGTGAATTATCCAAAATCATATTTTAGCCCTTGATAAAGAAAATAAACATTTTCGAAACGTTGGGTAGTAAAACAGAGTTTTAATAATCACCTTTAGACGGAATCCCCAATAATCATAAGTTTTGTTTTCTAACTAGCCGTCGAGACTACCTTCTTGATACATTTTATATATATATATATATATATATATATATATATATATATATATATATATATATATTAGACATTTCTGGAATTTCTTTTAGGTTTATGCTGACTTTTTCTCCAAAAAATTATTCGAATCTATGTATTTTTCTCCCTTTAAATGAATATTCATAAAACGTATCAGTGAATCTGAATAATGTTTTGCGTTTACTTTAAAAGGGGTTAAAAATATGACTGTGTACTGCTGCGTTTTGGCAACGCTGGGTTAATAAGTAACGTTGAATTTAGGGAAAGTTTCCGACTTTATGAAGTAAACACTGTTTGTCATCTGAAAGGGTTAATTAGAAATACGCTGGCGTTCCTAATTCATTCTTCTTTTTCATCCTTCTTTCATCCAATAACTGATATAGGTGACTCGTAGCTTCTTTAATTTATAATTTTTAAATGATAAAATTATTCTTAGTTAAAAAAAATTATAACCAGATGTGTAGGGACATAATAGTAATAATCAATTAATTGCAAGTTAGGCAGAATATGAAGAGTAAATCAAATACCTAAAATCAAGTCATGAAAACTATTAAACTGCCTCTTATAAATTATGAAGCTGTCTTTATGATTGCTGTATACTTTGAATGCCTTCAAAATGCGACGTTGGCCCAAAGATTATACAGATCTCGATATCCAAATCGGATTTTACGCCATGCGAGAATTGTGGTGAAAAAGAAACAATGCTGGTTAGTTTCAAAGATATTTTGTAGATTGTAAAGCCAAAGCTAAACATGTGAGGAATAAAATGTTAACTGAAGCATTCCGATACAATAAGTAACTGAATTCTCCCATTTTCTTCTGCTTTTCACTTCACTAGACGCCAGAAAATGAGAAATAATTATTTATTTATTATCAATAAGCTTGTATGTGAATGATACATAGATATATCAGATTTTTATGGAACATTTTTTATTTGAATCTATAAGGGCTTTAATAACCTTACGAAATTAGAATACTAGTCCGATGGAAATCGTAACAGCCGATCGACTTGTTACAAATGAAACATTAACTCCATGTGCATAGATGTAAAACAAGTACAAGCATCAAATATCTATGAATATCCTTCAACACTGTACCTAGACGTCGCTTGTTTTCTAGACATAATTAAATCATCACTATAATCATTATAACTATTAAACAAAACATCCTCTGAAATTCGAATGCTTGATTTAGTGAATTCATTATGACGAAATTAAAAAAAAACTTTTATCATCCAATTTTGAATCTCCTAAATAGACAATATATAATTTCCACCTTTTTTATCATGTAAAGCATGTTACATTTGATTTCTTAGGAACTTTTTAACGGATTATACGAATATGTGATGGGTCTCGAAAATAGCTGGACACCATGAGAACAAAATGAATTAAATAAATAAAAAGTTGCAAAGTATTAAATATATATATACACGTTTTTCTCTGTGGAATATCCAACGTGATCCGGCTGATTATGTCTAAAAATACCGGGCTTAACAATGGGAAGATGAAGGATACACCGTTGTTTTTAAGTTCATTGTTTTATGAAGAAGTTTGTGGGATATAATCATATTTTTAAAGTCGCTAGAAAATTTATATTTTGGTGAATGTAATGAGATTATTTGATAGAACATAAAAGACTACTCACGGAAATTCGGGAAGAACTGAGGGTGTATTTGCGGCTGATAAGGCAATTTGAAAAATGCATTCAAAAAACAAATGGTCTAAAAATACAGTCTTGTAGCGTAACGTTGAAATTCTTCCAATATGTCTTGATCCCAGACTAAACCGAAATGCCAAACCGGACCTGCATATTCCAAAATCGGAGGACGATAAGTCTTAAGAAAACTTTGCAGCAAGTAGTAACATACATGGAAATTACTTTTTAATGAGGAACAGTTTCTTGCAGATAATAATAATAATAAAAGTCTTTATTACCAATTACTAAAAAATAAAATTACATTTTGTTTATACAGATAGGGCGAGATTCAGTTTGTATATAATAATAAATAAAGTACAATATGTAATATATATTTGGTATTTAACATACATCTGCTCTTCCACCTAACCCCAAAAAGAAGCCACAGACAGCAAAAACAACAAAACATAAGTAAATTAAATTAATAGACAAAGAACATTAGTTTTGCAAATTAAATAACAAAGGAAGGATAATATTTAAATACGAAAAACTTGATTATTGTTGAGAAAAATAATAGTCAAAAAGAACTCGTTTGAGTTTATGTAGTGATGAGTAACTGAAATAGTGAGATAGGTTATTAAGACGCTTAGAAATACAATAAGAAAACGATCGTTTGTAAAACAATTTTACAATTTCTGTATTCTATTTATATCAAATGAGTTTAAGCAAGAATCATATAAAATGTCAGAAATTTAGTTTAGATAATACTAATGACTCACATAGAAGGATTTTAACAGATCTCTCCAACACGTGGCGAGATTGGAATATAAGTTTTAGAGCTGCATAAGCTTTTTGTAAACAGTTACTGATATGGTGCGAAAATCTTGAGTTTTGATCAAACCACACTACTAAGTTTTTTACTTTATCGCTAAATTGTATAGTATGACCATTAATTTTAATATCCGATGAGTACCTCTGCTTGAACTTCTGCGAATCAACTTTATTTCCAAAAATAATTGCATTAGTCTGAGATGTATTTATCTGTAAACAGTGATTGATTGAAAAAGTATAAAGATTATGTAAGTCATAATTAATAGCAGTTACCGCTTGATTCGCTTCATCTAAGGAAAAAGACATATATAACTGAGTATCGTCAGCGTAGTAATGTTGTCTACAAGAAAAGAAAATATCTGGAAAATTCGATATGTAAATAGAGAAGAGTATTGGGCCAAATATTGATCCTTGGGGCACTCCGGTACTCACAGATAAAAAACTTGATACACTTTCTCGATTTTTCACAGCTTGACTTCTCATGGACAGATAAGATTTGAATAAATCTACAGCTTTAATGTCCAAACCACTATATGATAGGATCGAAAAAAGTAGATTGTGATTGAGAGTGTCAAAAGCTTTCGAGTAGTCAAATAAGAACAACACAGTTAATTTACTCCTATCAAGAGCTGCCAAGATATCATCAGATATTTTTAATACTGCTGATGTACAACTGTGACCAGTTTTAAATCCAGACTGTACTGAGGGTATTACTGAATTTTTAATCAAATGATTATATAGTTGAATATTAATAACTATTTCTAAAATCTTTGATAGAGTCGGCAATACACTGATCGGTCGTAGTTGTTGCAACATTTGTGGATTACTCACTTTAGGCAAGGGAATAACAAATGACTTCTTCCAGTTTTGAGGAAACACAGAATTCAATAAACAATAATTAATTATATGGGTAATATACGGTAACAGAAATGGTATGCACAGATTTAAAGTAAGAATATTGATGCTATCTGGTCCAACAGCTTTACTTTTAATACCTTTTATTATATTGAGAATATCAATTTCAGATACTGGTTGAAATGTCAGGGTTGTATTTACCGATTTTTTTATATTATGCTCATAAAAAAGTTTCGTATCACGATCAGGAGGCAATTTAGGAACAGCATTTAAGAAGAATTCATTAATTTCATTCACATTCCACTTGCTTAATAAATCCACATCATTATTATCCCTATTTAATCCCATAATAGTCCTAAGACTAGACCACCTCTCTTTAAGTGATTGATTTTTCAGCTTAAATTTGATATATGCTTTTTTTTCTTCTTTAATTGTAACATTTACCAAATTACGCAATTGTTTATAAAATTGCCAGTCGTTGTTACTTTTGGTAAACTTGAATTTTTTTAGGGCTCTGTCTCTATCGGAAGTCATAGCCTTGATTACATCATTTAACCATGGTGCATAATTTTTTGTAATTCTAAAGCATTGAAAAGGCACATGAAGATCCAGGAGACAAATGATATTGTTAGATGAGAATTGAAATTTGCTATCAACATAATTTAATTCAAATATAATTTTCCAGGGTATAGATTGTAGGTCACTATTAAGTTGATTGTAATTCAAATTTTTAAAATTTCTACAGGTGATATATCTAGGTTCATTCATTTCTAATTTCAGTCTAATATTAAACAAAATCATTTCATGGTCCCCTATTTCTGGAATATGTTTAACTTTTTGTTGCAGTATAATATTATCATTAGATACTATTAAGTAATCCAGTATAGTGGCTGAATGACAGGTTATGCGTGTTGGTTCCTTTATTAATTGTTTTGGCCCTAGGCCCTCGAGATTATTGGCCACTAATTCACATGGGGCACTATTAATATTAAGAAGGTCCACATTAGAATCACCCAAACAGATAATATAGTCTACTGTAGGTTGAATCGATGATATCACAGATTCAATATGTTCGAAAAAATAATTACAATGTCGTACATGAGGGTTATATAATACGCCTAAAGCACAATACTCAGAACTAAAGGAAATCTTCAACCACAACTGTTCAATTTCTTTACCACTTGGAATAAGTGAATATTTTATATTTGTTTTTATGTAAATACCTACTCCTCCACCACTGACATCTCGTCCACGGTTCACTCTCTCAAAAAAATAACCTGGTATACCAATAACATCATTTGATATATTACTTTTGAGCCATATTTCAGTTACCGCGAGTAAATCTAAATTGATTTGCAAAATTAGATTTTTTACTTCATTAAAATGAGATACCAATGAACGAGCATTAAGATGACCACATTGCAATAATGTGTGTATACTTACGAATTAAAAGTATAATAAATTGACATTATACATATAGATACTATAATACATCAGCTTCGACCAGAACGAGTTCTATTCAACTTATTGTAAAAACAGTAAACGATTAACGTTCAATATGCCTAACTTCCTCTAATAAAAGCTAAGTAGAAGAAGCAAACTCAAGTGTTAGTGATAAATAATAATGTATATCCCTTCCTATAAAATAACACTATGCAATATAGGTGTACTACAGAGAAAAATCAAGTAAAAAAAAGCAATACATTGTCTGAATCGCGCTCAGAGATGATCACAATAATTGATTCATAAGAAACGAGAAATTTTCCCAATCCCAGACAACATTAGATATTCTATAAATATCCGTGGAATATTCATTTTGGCATATTGGAATATTCTCTAAAAATGCCAAGAATATCTTTATGCTTTTTGGAATATTCCTAGAAAGTGAAAATGGGAATATCCTAAATATTCAGAGAATATTCCCAAATGAATATTCTTTTTCGTATTATATATAAGCTAGGATTATTCCGAGAATATTCAGAAAAGCATTATCTAAGAATGTTCTTCAATGAATGTTTCCAGAATATTCAATATATACTATGAATATTCATGGTAGATTCATTTGGAATTTCGTAGAATTATATCAAATTGTATATTCAGGGGATATTCTTTGTATATTCAGAATATTGCAGAAATATCCTCAGAATGTTCAGAACCATACATTTAATGGGGGGAGAGGGAAGGGTTAGTATATAGGATTCATGTAAATGCACTTTTTTCAAATTTCTGTAAATCAATAAATTTTCATAACTGATGGAATTCTCTACCCGACCATTCACTCGATGGTGGCTTCTAAAGTGAATAAAGTGGCACAGGTACAAATTGGATTCAGAACATGAGTCCAATAACATTAGTGCTTAATTCTGGTTACACCTAAGAAAAAAATATTTTAACTACCTAAGCATAATAAAATAAAATTCAATATTAAATTGTCCAATTTTTATTAGACAAACATAAACTTTATAACTCTCTATAAACTTTTCAAATTTATAAATATTCAACTATAACTTTCATTTTATAGTTTTTGAACCAAAACGACAGAGCTTCACAAAATATATAAAGCATTAATCTACTTGTTGGACATCAGTTTCGTAAAATTAAATATTTATAGATACTTACATTCTCTTGTGAGAAATGAAAAATAAAGAAAAAACAAAATTGACCAAATACTTGTTTCTATTAAAAAATATAGAGTTAATCTTTTAAAATTTGTAAATATTTATAGGACCCACACACTGCGAGTTTTTAGCTATACCTAAATGGATAAAACTGTCCGGTTAAGGCTACATAACTGAGGTATAACTGAAAAACATCCTTATTGTTGACATTTTGCAATCAGATATATCAATTTACCCGTTCGGGTAAGGCAGTGTTAAAAGCTGGCAGCGTGTGGATTCATAAACTTGCGTTATATCATCACAGTCACTAGAATGTATTTCGACGGCCTGAGATGAATGTGCCGGTTGCTGTGATGGTGTGGTATCTGCAATTATAAAAGTGATTGTAGTAATCATTTGTAGAAATTTTACAAATATGAGTATAAAAAATATCGATATTTTCTTAAATTTGTCACTATGCAGAATACATTACATTGACACTGGTATTCTATACTGTCGCTTAAATACCAAAGCATATGTTGATCAATTATTGTATGATCTTCTCATGTAAGTTTTTACCAGCCTCAAGTTCTTAAGATAATTTACTTGTTTAAATTAATGTTGACTTAGTTTTATAAACCGATATAAATGTTTTAATTTTTTTGTTTTTATTATCTTAACACCAGGATATTCCCTTATACAAATTTCAAGAAGGTATTAATCCCTTAAAAAGTATAAATCAATTATGCGGCCAGATGACAAAAAATAAATATCAAAACAGCTGATTATAATGTCTACTTAAATTTAATATTTACCAGACTGAGTAACTATTTTTGTTGGTGGATCATTCAATAAATTGTGACCTTTGCATTTTAACTATGGAAATAGGGTAGACACAGCTAGCTGAAACAAATGCTTGGGATATCCTCCTTTGGAAATAAATTTTTCCTGACAGTGAAGTTCACACAACCTATAATTCTATTGTAAAGCATCTGTAGTCTTTCCAAACAAATCTGCACAGTTACAATCTTCCATCCATAAGTATGCCCTAAAAAGTAAATAAATGTAGTTATTCACATGTCTATATTAACTACTAATTTATTATTCAACATATTTTTAGCTGAACAGGGCTCGTCAGCAGAAAGCTTATTGTAGTACATATTATTATTTCATGTTATTAAAGGCAGAGGGACAGATCAATGTTAAAAACCAAAAACATAGAGAATTACACCACTTACGATGCATAGGTACATGTGAAATAATAAAAAAGTAATATATACCTATAATATATTGCATATAGAAACAACTACTCACCTCACAAGGTCTTTGGGAAATCCAAACATAATTATTCCTTCTCCTGTTCTTGAGTGACATCCACGAACTGCACAAGTTATTCATCCCATAACAAATACAATAATTTCTCACTAAGAGTTCCACTAGTCACGATATTGTTGAAAACAAAATTTAAATAAACTTTAACTAAAGCACAATCCACTCCAGTTCATAGGTTAGATAAAACGGAAGCGAAAAGAACCTATTGACACTTGACTTTGAGCATGCCAGACTTAGGCCCATCACACATGATATTCGAAATTAACCAATAAACGTGTGTACAGAGAACGCCAGTTGCATTTTAATTGGCTGGCCGCTTTTTGTTGACGCGATTGGGTACCTGTCTTGATTTGGCTTTACGCTGAATGTTATAATTATCATTTATATCTTTGTTCTCTTTTTATCACACGACGATATGACGAATAACATTATATCCACACCGTATCAACCATTTATGTAGTGTTCATATCGAGGATATTTTTATATCTTTTTCTTATCTTATAATCTCTATCTGAACTTCAATGAGTTTAATACATGGTTTAATTTGATATATTATATTTATTATTTGTATGAAGGTGATTTTAACTATTTACACCTATGCGTAGGGTTGAATATCCGGATAAATGTTTGAACTATAACTTTCGTCCCATGTGAAAAATAATTTTAATTTTCTTTAATCATAAGTAAATATGCTTAAAAGAATATGCTAGGAATATTCAGTTTGGTAATATTCTTAAATGAATATTTTAAGAATATTCAATTTGATAATATTCTAAAATGAATATTTTAAGTATATTCATCAGGCTTGTTCTGTGAATATTCACTAAGGAATATTAATAGAATATTCAAAAATAATATTAATATTATAAGAATATTCTTAGTTGATTCGGAATATTCTTATACTTTTTGGTGTATTTAAAGATTATTCTATGAATATCCCATGTTGTCTGGGATAAGAAATTTATGTTTAAAGAATATATTGTTAGGTATATTAAATTGTTAAATTGTTAGGTAAATTAAACATCACACGTAATTATACATTGTAACAGCAAGGATCAACAACAATGACAATCTTATTGACTTAAGTCATTTAAAGATTTTATAAGTTTTCTCGCATTGTTCAGAAATGCGTAAATGTTACCTTCATATGTCCAACAGTTTCTAGCACCGACAGATTCTCGCACTTTCGAAAATAAGTTTCGATTTTCAGAGGACAACATTTCACTAATCACCACTTCCCTTTAAATGTTTCTTAGCGACAAACACTTTATTCTTCATCCATTTGTTTACAAATTTAACAGCGAGTGACCTGGGCTTCTTATCTTGACGTTTTTCCCCCATTCGATAGCAGTTGTCGATATTATTATTCGAAATAGAAAGTTTGAGTTTTTGGTTGATTAGTTTAACGACGACATCAAGTAAATCTTCCTTCTCTTTCTCATCAATACCCTTTATGACGAGGAATTTTGACCGTTGGTCTCGCTTTAATGTTTCAATATCTTCTTGTTGGTTAAACATTTTTTGGTTGATATTATCCAATTCTAATTTAATATCATTAATTGAATCACTAGATTTGTTTTCAAAAACATTTATTGAATCAACTAAATTACTTTGATCGCCTCCCTTCGTCGACATTTGACTTTTAATATCGTTCAAACCTTGGTGTAACAATGCTTCCAGTTTCTCAATACTTGACGTGAGATGTTTGTTCTGATTTTTATCCATGGTAGATATATTTCCACGGGTATCTACTGCCATTATACATTTACTAAGCACAAAGTTACCAATACACACTAACTGGGTAAATAACAGGAGTTTGCAATCAATCTCAGAGAGCGACAGAAACACGCTCTACTCAGTTGACGCCATCTTGACTTCCCGTCGTGGAGATGTGGTCGGTCACCCCACTCACAGCTCATTAACATACAAGTCATTGTGGGGAGACACTGGGATTGGGAACTGACCGTTAATTGTGTAAGAGAGTAGGGGGTTATTCTTTTTTATGTGTAGCCAAATCAATTATCCATATTAAAAAGTATTTAGTAGGAGTCGGGTCACTTGGAACCAGCCCCTCCAATTCACATTTAGGCCACGCCCCCTCGTCTCTGATTGGGGGCGCAGACTTTGTCGTCATAGCCACGCTCTACCCGTCTCTGATTGGTCAGCGCCCTTGTCTCTGATTGGACAGCCATTTTTAGGCCACGACCTCCTCGTCTCTGATTGGGGCAGCCATTTTCAGGTCACAACTTCCTCGTCTCTGATTAGTCAGGCTCTTTTAAGGCCACAACCTCATCGTCTCTGATTGGTCAGCAATTTTTAGGCCACGTCTCCTCGCCTCTGATTGGTCCTCATCCCTGATTGGTCAGCCATTTTCAGACCACACCCTCCTCCTCGTCTCTAATTAGCCAGCGACCTCGTATCTGATGGTCAGCCATTTTTAGGCCACGGCCTCCTCACCTCTCATCTATGATTGGAGATTACCTTATTTTCACTGAGATACAAATAATTTTTCGATCTTGCCATATCAACGTTCCGCAGGAACTTTCTGGAGTAATCCAGCCGGGAAGGCACCGCCAGAGTGCCCATCTTTTGGTTTCCACGTTCTTCCGAAACTCTTTCATATAGTAACATTTTCTTACACCACAGAAAGGCTACGGGCAAATAAAGGGTGTCCGTGCTCCTTTCCTGGCAGGTGTATTGGCCTCTTAATTTCCTCGAGTGGCCAGGAACCCTGCTATTCTTGCCTACTTTATGAAGTTTTCTTCGACACTCCCAAACCAACTTGGAGTGAATAACATGGGAGCTTAATGCATTGATAGTTGCTTGACTATCAGAATGAATCGATTTAACACATTTCTGATAGTTTCTTTCTAGGTTCATTTCCACGCATCTCTCGATCGCAACTATTTTTGCCTGGAAGACGCTTGGGCAGGAGCCTAACCATTATGAGTATTTGGTGCCAGGCCAAATACTCTAGCGCCAGCTCCTGTGGTGGTTTTTAAACCATCTGTGTATCATCTGTTTGGGTGGTGTACTCCCCCTCCCAGTCTCACCTTATAGTTAGCATCTTTTCGATACATACTTTCTTGATCATTTCGTCACTGGGAAGATTCGCTGATGCGACGTATTTTGTTAGAGAGGACCAGACTCCTTGATTTTTAATACTCTCATTGCCTGAACCTTCCCTAGATATTGTAAGAATTGCCTCTTGGTCTGATCTTCCTATTGCCAGATGTAGAGGTGAGAGATCCAGTGATGCACACACAGGCAAGCCTTTGAACTTTGTCGAGGGTCTTCCTCGTGCTGTTCTGACTTGCTTTGGTATGACAAAATATTTCCCTATACGTAATTGCTGGTCTCACAATAATGGCCTACATACATCGCAGTATTTGTGGTTTAAAGCCTCAAGTCCTAGCCAGCTAGACTTCTGAACACCATCAAAGCTTGTATTGCTTTACTAGCAGTTATCTCAACATGCTCATTCCACAGGTCTAAGGTTATCCCTAGATATTCAACTACAGAGTTCCGTTCTATGATTTCCCCGTTTAAAGGTAGGGTATTCATAGCTGGAAATGTTCTTTTCGGGGTAAATGGAGTTACTGTATTCTTGTTCTGGTTAATATTTAGGTTCTGGTTAATATTTAGACCCACTGCAACACTGCTTCTTGTAATATTCAGGAGATGAGGAAAACGATCCTCTGTCCCTTGCTACAGGAGTGCTGGAAATATCCCATCCACTCCAGGTGATTTATATAGTTGAAAGGTACTTATTGTCCATTCCAACCGATGTCTGGTAATATTTTCTTAGCAATGTCCCAATCCCCCTTGCAGGATTTTTTGGTGTAATTCATTTCTATTCCATTGCTTGTTGTAGGTTCACAACCTGGAAAGTGGGTTCTAAGGTGGAAAATCGATTATTTTTCTTCCCCTCCCGTGTATGATCCGTCTGGATTTTTCAGCGACATTGTGGGGTTAGTTCCACCACTTCCCATGACCTTTTGTAGTCTAACCACTGTGTGAGTGGAAGTGATATTTTCCAAAAGGCATTAAAATTAAGCCTTTTGGGCCCCTCATCTCTTTATTGTACTAAGTACGCTTCTCAGTGTACCTTTGACAATTTCCATAACGTTTAGCTCTATTAAAGAGACGAAGGACCTATTTCCTGAGGATTGACAGGTTCTCATTCCACCAAGGATGATCTTTGTCTAATCGAGCTGTTGACAGTGGGCAGATGGTAAGAGAAACTTCTATTTTTACCTCACTGATCTGTTCCACTCTTTGTTCCAGGTCGTAGTGCCAGTGATTCATCCCATTTACTTCGACCTGTTTGAAATTGTCTTTCAAATTGGTCTTGTAGAGAGACCAATCCGTATTTCTAGGATTTCGGATTGAAGGAATTCCTCTATGCTAAATTCGATGATTCTGTGATCGGACAGTGATGGCTCGTCTATTACCCTCAAGTCTTTTACATTTTTCCTAGCAGCAACATTAACGATTGTTACATCCAAGACCTCTTATCTTCCTCTCAAGACAAAAGGGGGGTTGTGGGGCGTTTAAGTTCTAAAGGTTATTTGCTAAGAGATATTCTAATAAATACTCACATTTAGCTTTGTTGTTATTGCTTCCCCACACGGTATTGTGTGCGTTGGCATCATAACCATTAGCTATTAGCATTCAATATGTCACCTTTTTTAATGACAGGAGTAACCAAAGCGGATTTTCAACTGGGAGGAAAATAACCTAGAGTGAAGAAACAGTTCAACATTATTGCTAGTGGATGAGATATTGAATGTGCATACTTTTTTAGGAAGAAAGACGAAAGAGCATACATTCCCGGAGATGAGATGTTTTTCAGCTTTACCAAATGGGACTGAATTTGTTCCCGAGACAAAAAAAGATTGCTAATGGCACCTAAGGGTCGACGACCCCGTAACGGAGGAAGGTTCAGAAGATTCCACACTCAAAGCTTTGGAGATGGAACTAGATAAAGTTTCGGATGACTCATAGTTAGAAGTGGAAATGATTCCGTCAGATTTATGAATAGCTGGAAATGCAACTTTAGATGAAAGTGATGGGCGGATGTATTTATAAAACAATTTATTGTCGTTGGAGTTGGCAATTTTGTCTTCGTGAGTTTGTATTGGGTTGGTGAATTATTGTTCCAATGTGTCGGAGAAGTCGGCTAAATTATAACGGTGTTCATATGTTCTCCACAAGTTTCATTTGTGCTTGATAATTTGTAAGGTATTCCAATTGATCCAAGCTTTAGTTTGCGTATCTAGTTATTGATTGTGTTAAAATGTTGTGGAAAGTAGACCACATCAAGAAACTATTGTCAGTGATAATCACACAAAACTGTAGTCGTCTGTGAGGGTCATCTTAATTTATTTCCAGTTCCAAATATATCTTGTAGGGATGGAATTATCAAGTTTCAAAACCATAGTGCTCAAACAACTAGAATTATCCGCAAATACTTGTTGTGAAATCTGAATCAATATATCCTAAAATTTTTACTTTTGTCGCCTCAGTACTATCGAGTTTTTCACATTTCTTTGTTTTATTAGATTCTGACCCTAACACCAAACTATCAGTTTCTAAAAAATATGGTCACTGGTAGTATCAATTGTTGGAACAATGGAAAAAAAAATGTGCAGATGGAGTATAACTATCAAATGTTTATCCATACTCTTAAGTGAGCTTAAATCGCCATATAAATTGAGTCTCAACTATGGTCCGTCTTAGTTCAGAAATTCCAATACTCGAATCATATATTTTCGTGCTTTTTATCTTCCAATTTCGTTAAAATTTATTACAAACGTACGAAATATTAATAAAAAAAATTGAAATATGCATCTTGGTGCACCGCTACCTATAAATAAATTATTCATGGAGCGACGCTTCCTGCTACTACTATAAACATAATTTTTCGTTGCGGACATCTTACTCCCGCAGATGATGGTACACATTTATATAAGTTTTGAGTTCTCGATGGGGCCGAAACACGTTCTGAATTCGTAAATAAACCTTCACGACTCGTTAAGCCATCTACAAACTACAAATCTTAACACTTTACATTTCCTACATCTTCAAACTTGAAAAAGCATCAACATATGACAAAAATAATAATGATAACAAGAATATGATGTGATGAAGTGAACATTATACCTATTATACGGGGCGAGGTTATAGTTTGATTTTGTAATCATATGTACCCAGACAACATTAGATATTCTATAACTATCCGTGGAATATTCATTTTGGCATATTGGAATATTCTCTAAAAATGCCAAGAATATCTTTATGCTTTTTGGAATATTCCTAGAAAGTGAAAATGGGAATATCCTAAATATTCAGAGAATATTCCCAAATGAATATTCTTTTTCGTATTATATATAAGCTAGGATTATTCCGAGAATATTCAGAAAAGCATTATCTAAGAATGTTCTTCAATGAATGTTTCCAGAATATTCAATATATACTATGAATATTCATGGTAGATTCATTTGGAATTTTGTAGAATTATATCAAATTGTATATTCAGAGGATATTCTTTGTATATTCAGAATATTGCAGAAATATCCTCAGAATGTTCAGAACCATACATTTAATGGGGGGAGAGGGAAGGGTTAGTATATAGGATTCATGTAAATGCACTTTTTTCAAATTTCTGTAAATCAATAAATTTTCATAACTGATGGAATTCTCCACCCGACCATTCACTCGATGGTGGCTTCTAAAGTGAATAAAGTGGCACAGGTACAAATTGGATTCAGAACATGAGTCCAATAACATTAGTGCTTAATTCTGGTTACACCTAAGAAAAAAATATTTTAACTACCTAAGCATAATAAAATAAAATTCAATATTAAATTGTCCAAGTTTTTATTAGACAAACATAAACTTTATAACTCTCTATAAACTTTTCAAATTTATAAATATTCAACTATAACTTTCATTTTATCGTTTTTAAACCAAAACGACAGAGCTTCACAAAATATATAAAGCATTAATCTACTTGTTGGACATCAGTTTCGTAAAATTAAATATTTATAGATACTAACATTCTCTTGTGAGAAATGAAAAATAAAGAAAAAACAAAATTGACCAAATACTTGTTTCTATTAAAAAATATAGAGTTAATCTTTTAAAATTTGTAAATATTTATAGGACCCACACACTGCGAGTTTTTAGCTATACCTAAATGGATAAAACTGTCCGGTTAAGGCTACATAACTGAGGTATAACTGAAAAACATCCTTATTGTTGACGTTTTGCAATCAGATATATCAATTTACCCGTTCGGGTAAGGCAGTGTTAAAAGCTGGCAGCGTGTGGATTCATAAACTTGCGTTATATCATCACAGTCACTAGAATGTATTTCGACGACCTGAGATGAATGTGCCGGTTGCTGTGATGGTGTGGTATCTGCAATTACAAAAGTGATTGTAGTAATCATTTGTAGAAATTTTACAAATATGAGTATAAAAAATATCGATATTTTCTTAAATTTGTCACTATGCAGAATACATTACATTGACACTGGTATTCTATACTGTCGCTTAAATACCAAAGCATAAGTTGATTAATTATTGTATGCTCTTCTCATGTAAGTTTTTAGCAGCCTCAAGTTCTTAAGATAATTTACTTGTTTAAATTAATGTCACTTAGTTTTATAAACCGATATAAATGTTTTAATTTTTTTGTTTTCATTATCTTAACACCAGGATATTCCCTTATACAAATTTCAAGAAGGTATTAATCCCTTAAAAAGTATAAATCAATTATGCGGCCAGATGACAAAAAATAAATATCAAAAACAGCTGATTATAATGTCTACTTAAATTTAATATTTACCAGACTGAGTAACTATTTTTGTTGGTGGATCATTCAATAAATTGTGACCTTTGCATTTTAACTATGGAAATAGGGTAGACACAGCTAGCAGCTGAAACAAATTCTTGGGATATCCTCCTTTGGAAATAAATTTTTCCTGATAGTGAAGTTCACACAACCTATAATTCTATTGTTAAGTAGTCTTTCCAAACAAATCTGCACAGTTACAATCTTCCAACCATAAGTATGCCCTAAAAAGTAAATAAATGTAGTTATTCACATGTCTATATTAACTACTAATTTATTATTCAAAATATTTTTAGCTGAACAGGGCTCGTCAGCAGAAAGCTTATTGTAGTACATATTATTATTTCATGTTATTGAAGGCAGAGGGACAGATCAATGTTAAAAACCAAAAACATAGAGAATTACACCACTTACGATGCATAGGTACATGTGAAATAATGAAAAAGTAATATATACCTATAATATATTGCATATAGAAACAATTACTCACCTCACAAGGTCTTTGGGAAATCCAAACATAATTATTCCTTCTCCTGTTCTTGAGTGACATCCACGAACTGCACAAGTTATTCATCCCATAACAAATACAATAATTTTTCACTAAGAGTTCCACTAGTCACGATATTGTTGAAAACAAAATTTAAATAAACTTTAACTAAAGCACAATCCACACCAGTTCATAGGTTAGATAAAACGGAAGCGAAACGAACCTATTGACACTTGACTTTGAGCATGCCAGACTTAAGCCCATCACACATGATATTCGAAATTAACCAATAAACGTGTGTACAGAGAACGCCAGTTGCATTTCAATTGGCTGGCCGCTTTTTGTTGACGCGATTGGGTACCTGTCTTGATTTGGCTTTACGCTGAATGTTATAATTATCATTTATATCTTTGTTCTCTTTTTATCACACGACGATAGGACGAATAACATTATATCCACACCGTATCAACCATTTATGTAGTGTTCATATCGAGGATATTTTTATATCTTTTTCTTATCTTATAATCTCTATCTGAACTTCAATGAGTTTTGTTAAGTACTTGGACTTTCCAGGACAATGTGCCCAATCGCGCAACATGGCACTTTTTTTGTAGAAAAGTCATTTTCGAGAAGTTTATGAAAAACTGTCATACATACATGTCATATTTTTGTAACACCGTAATTGTAATCAGCGTAAACTTAAATAAAACTTATAATTCACAACAAGTGAGTTTGTATTCACATCTCAAAACATTTTTACAAGAAACATTACGTTACATTCTGGTCCTATCGAGCTGCGGATGTTACAATAAACGAGAATTAAAAGTGTATCAAGCATTGACGTATAAAATTGGTATATGGTAATGCGTTTCCCATAATCAGAACAGAAGAGCAGGTGATGCAACGATTCTAACGCGAAAATAAGGTCAGACTTTTCCATGTTTTTAAACTATTTCTTTTAAATAATTGGAGATTTATGCATGATTTGCTTCACATGCCAAAGTGTGACATTTTCCATTTCATTAGCAAATATCGAGCCAAAATAGCACAAGAATCAATAAAAATCATAAGAATCTGTTAACATATTAGCATAAAATAAAAATAACTAAAGAACTTTTACATATTTTAGCATACATTCAACAGTTCAGCATATTTTAACATAGTACATTTCATACAATTATTTCAAACAAGATATCAATATTTGCATACAGTAAAAAGGCATCGACTCAATTTCATTATTCAAATAAACTTTTAAAAATACACAATGCCAGATATATTAACAGATTCACAACAAAGGGAGCTAAATGATTTAAAGGTAAATTTAAAAAATTTAGTCGCAAAGAGAGGTCTAGTTAGAGGAAAACTAACTAGATTTGAAACGTCAATCCAAGCGTTTAATGACAACAAAATATCATTAGATCAATTAAAATTACGCGTAGATAATATCATTCCAGTTTTAAGAGAATTTGAGGAGCTACAAGATCAAATTGAAATAATAGCATCATGTTATCCAGAAATATTAAAACTTGAGGAACATCATGATGTGAGAATTCAATTTGAAAACGCATATTTTAGTCATCTCGCAACCGCACAAGGTGAAATAAAAAACGCTGAATCTTCAATCGCAGACATTTCCGAAAATAAACCCAACACTAAACAAAATATTAAATTACCTCAAATAGAATTACCAACCTTTTACGGAGATTATGATAAATGGGTTTCTTTTCGAGATATGTTCGATGCGCTAATAGACAAAAGTGATTTACCTGACATTGAGAAACATTATTATTTGTGCAGATCTGTTAAAGGCGAAGCCGCTGAGGTAATTGCATCCTTAGAGGTAACAAACGAAAACTACAAAATTGCTTGGGATTTATTAAAGCAACGATTTGAAAATAAAAAGGCAATTATACATAAACATCTTAAATCTATTGTCGATTTTGAAATTATCAATAAAGAATCGTGTAATCGTCTAAAGGGGATTCTCGACACCTTGAACAAAAATTTACGAGCTCTAGAAGCCCTTCAAGTCTCGACCCAAAATTGGGGTCCATTACTTAATTTCATTATTTTGAAAAAACTACCAGAATCTACTCAAAAGGAGTGGAAAAAATTCACAAAAAAATTAGATATGCCATCTGTTGAAGATTTAAAAACATTTTTAAATGAACGAATTCAATTCTTGGATGATTACGAAACTATAAATAAGTCATCATACCAATTGAAAAGCCCGTCTAAACATTCATACGAACGGAGTGATACACAAACATACAAAAAAATCATTCATTCCTAAACACAGACACAAATAAAAATCCAACTTATACATGCCCTATTTGCAAAAATTTTCATTACATATATCAATGTGAATCACTTCAAGCCATGTCTACAAAAACTAAATTTGAAACTTCACAAAACCTGAATATTTGTACTAACTGTCTAAGGTTTGGTCACAAGAATAATTCATGTAATTCTTCAGGTTGCAGAAAATGCAACAAAAAACATAATACTTGTCTACATGACAGCAATTTCAAGGGTTTCCATAATCAAGGGTCAAATGAAAAGGTTGCCTTGTCTGCTAGCGTTGACACATCTTCGGAATTTCACCAAATATCGAATATTCCAGAGAATACACAAAATAGTTCCTTTTCTGCAGTACTTGAAAATGTAGTCGGAAATATTGATCAAGTACTTTTCTCAACTGCTGTTTTATATATATTTGATAAAGAAGGCAAACCTCATGAAGCTCGCGCGCTCCTTGATTCAGGTTCACAAATGAATTTTATCTCTCAGAAGCTGAGCGATAAGCTGCAGCTACCAATTGAAGTTTCTGAACATTCCATATCTGGCATAAATCAAGTTAAAACAAATACTTTATCTAAAACAAATGCAGTTATTCAGTCCAAACGTACTTCTTATCGGTCAGCCCAATCTTTTTTCATTTTGCACAAAATTGCTGACACTCTTCCGTCGAACTTTATTAACATATCTCATTTAAAACTTCCTAACAATATCCAGCTGGCTGATCAGACATTTTACAAACCAGGCCCTGTTGATTTGCTTCTCGGTGCTTCTATCTTTTGGGATCTTTTATGCCCTAATCAAATAAAACTTAACGCTCGATCTCCAACTTTACAAGAAACCCAACTTGGGTGGATTTTATCTGGCGTATTTACTCAACGTAAATCAAATCAATCACAATGTTATTTTTCAAACATTGAACTACATAATCAGTTAGAAGCTTTCTGGACTATAGAAGAATGCCTACCAAGCACACTTACTCCCGCATATTCTAAAGAAGAAAAAACATGCGAAGAGCATTTCATATCTACTCATACTAGAGAGCCCAGTGGAAGGTTTCAAGTATCATTGCCATTCAAGGAAAACCCAAATGTACTTGGTAAATCACGAGACTCTGCACTTCACCGATTGACATCAATGGAAAGAAAATTCTTTAAACTACCATACTTAAAAACTGAATACTGTAATTTTATGCAGGAATACATTGACCTGGATCACATGGAGATGGTGTCTGAAAAAGACGACAAAAAACTAACGCATTACTTACCTCATCACGCCGTTTATAAAGAAGAAAGTACTACTACAAAAATAAGATGTGTCTTTGATGGTAGCCACAAAACATCTACTAACCAATCTCTAAATGACATATTAATGGTTGGTCCGGTTATTCAAAGAGATCTTTTTGCCATATTGTTAGAGTTTCGGCAGCATCAGTATGTTTTGACGGCCGATATTACAAAAATGTACAGGCAAATTAATATTAACCCTGAAAATCGCGACTTTCAACGAATACTATGGCGTTCCGATGTATCCGAACCTATAAAGGAATACAGACTTAAAACCGTCACATATGGTTTAGCTCCATCATCTTTTTTAGCAACACGTTGTCTTAAACAATTATCTTTGGAAAATCAGGAAAAGATGCCCGATGCTTCAAATGCCGTGCTAAATTGTTTCTACGTAGACGATCTGCTATGCGGGGTATCCACTTTAGAAAAAACCATAAAACTAAAAAATGACATAATTTCAATTTGTGACCAGGGAAAACTTCCGTTGAGAAAATGGAGGTCAAATCATAATTCAATAATTACTTCTAACGCAGATGATCCATCTTTAAAAATTTTGGACACCAATGTTGATTCCAAAACTTTGGGAATATCTTGGCATTCTACAGAGGATGTTTTCTTTTACTCTTATAAAGATAGATATCTCAATTCTACTTCGTTCACGAAACGTATGATACTTGCAACGATCTCCCAGATCTTTGATCCTATTGGCATGTTGGCTCCCATAACAATCAGGGCCAAGATATTTATGCAAACTTTGTGGAAACTTGGAGTTGGCTGGGACGAACACATACCGGATAATGTTTCTCAAAAGTGGAAACACTTTCAATCGCAATTCAAAGGCATAAACAAGCTGAAATTTCCAAGGTTTATTACTTGTCCCCACACTGTCAATATACAGCTTCATGGTTTTGCAGATGCCAGTGAATTAGCATATGGTGCTGTTATATACCTCCGAACCACAAACATAGACAATAATCACTCTATAAACTTAGTTTGTGCTAAAACCAAGGTCAGTCCGATAAAAACTCAAACAATTCCTCGATTAGAGCTTTGTGCAGCCCTTTTGTTAGCCAAACTCTACCACTCTACAATAAATTCCGTTAGTTTACACATTAACCAAGTATTCTTTTATACTGACTCCAGCGTAGCACTCTGTTGGATAAAGGGTGAACCTAGCCAATGGAAAACATATGTCAGTCACAGAGTGTCTAAAATCCATGAAATTATGGATCCAGCCTCATGGCGTCACATTTCAACACACAATAATCCTGCAGACGTATTGTCTAGAGGATCTACCCCGGAGCAATTATTACAAACACCCCTTTGGAAAAATGGTCCCTCATGGCTCTCTCTTAATGAGGATGAATGGCCTTCCCATGAAATTCCATTAAATACAGAAATTCCGGAAAAAAGAAAAGAAAAACAAACGTGCCTGAAGGTTTCCGAAATCTCTGATTTTGACTTATTCAATAAATTTTCTTCCTTTGCAAAATTACAACGAATCACAGCATACATATTTCGATTCAAAACATTTCGAAGATCTAACCCAGTATTACCCTCTTTCGAGCTGTCCGAATTACAACATTCTTCTAACATGCTTGTCAAGCTAGCTCAATCGCAATGTTTCTTCGATGATATCAAGGCCATCAATTTGTCAAAAACCATCTCTCTTAAAAGCAAAATTCGTTCTTTGAACCCGTTTCTTGATGAATTCCAATTGCTCAGGGTGGGCGGAAGAATTCAGAATGCAGCGGTTCCTTTTTCACAAAAGCATCCCCTTATTCTACCAAATAAACATCCACTCACTGATTTAATAATTTCCCATTTTCATAAAAAAATGCTACATGCAGGCCCTTAAGCTTTACTTGCCGCTATTAGAACAGAGTTTTGGCCTATACATGGCAAAAACAATGTAAAGAGAGTGTTACGAAGATGTACAATTTGTTTTAGGTGTAACCCTCGTAGTATCGAAACCTTAATGGGAAAATTACCCCGCGAGAGAATAACCCCCTCTAGACCATTTTTAAACAGTGGAGTTGATTATGCTGGCCCACTCACTATTAAAATGCACAACACGCGCACAAAATCATTTTTAAAATCATATCTTTGTGTTTTCGTTTGTCTCGCCACAAAGGCAATACATATAGAAGTGGTAAGCGATCTCACGACTCAAGCATTTTTAAATGCCTTTAAGCGATTTGTTTCAAGAAGAGGCTTGGTCGCGAACATCTATTCTGACAACGCCACAAATTTTGTAGGAGCAAATAATGAGATCGGTAGTATTTACGATTTTTTGAAGGCGACAAATAAAAAAAATCTCCAACGAATTGTTGAAATTAAAAATAACGTGGCATTTCATACCACCCCGTTCTCCCCACATGGGTGGAATTTGGGAAGCAGCAATAAAAAATGTGAAGTATCACTTAAGACGCGTCATCGGAAATCAAATCCTTACTCTTGAGGAATTGCACACTTTGGTATGTCAGGTCGAATCTTGTGTAAATTCGCGTCCTATTTCTCCAATATCCGATAATCCCGATGACCTTCTACCATTAACCCCAGCTCATTTCCTCATTGGAGGCCCTCTTCATACTCTGCCAGAGCTTGACCTAACTAATCGGAACATTGGCCAACTAACAAGGTTTCATATGCTGTCAAAGATGTTTCAAGATTTTTGGTCCAGGTGGACCACAGAATATCTTCATGGGCTGCAGTCCCGAAACAAATGGTGGAGGAAGTCACCTAACATTGAAGTTAACCAACTCGTCATCATTAAGGAAGACAACCTACATCCTCTTCAGTGGACCATGGGGCGCATAATTGACATTCATCCCGGTAGTGATGGTGTTGTGAGAGTTGTTACATTGAAAACCGCGAACGGCACATTCAAACGCTCCATAGCTAAAATCTGTCCACTTCCC
Organism: Galeruca laticollis; assembly: GCA_963921935.1. Lineage (NCBI taxonomy): Eukaryota > Metazoa > Arthropoda > Insecta > Coleoptera > Chrysomelidae > Galeruca > Galeruca laticollis. Next base: position 113,816,011 of record OY998180.1, read on the forward strand.
ATTGAAAAATGAAATATGTACATTGCTATTATTGCAGAACTGTCTTTAAATTACTATTGTTCATTCTTAATTTTTGAATACCTGTTAATTTACTTATTTGTTCATTTGTTTATTGAAACTATTCAACAGTTTCAAGGTGGGCGGTATGTTAAGTACTTGGACTTTCCAGGACAATGTGCCCAATCGCGCAACATGGCACTTTTTTTGTAGAAAAGTCATTTTCGAGAAGTTTATGAAAAACTGTCATACATACATGTCATATTTTTGTAACACCGTAATTGTAATCAGCGTAAACTTAAATAAAACTTATAATTCACAACAAGTGAGTTTGTATTCACATCTCAAAACATTTTTACAAGAAACATTACGTTACAAGTTTAATACATGGTTTAATTTGATATATTATATTTATTATTTGTATGAAGGTGATTTTAACTATTTACACCTATGCGTAGGGTTGAATATCCGGATAAATGTTTGAACTATAACTTTCGTCCCATGTGAAAAATAATTTTAATTTTCTTTAATCATGAGTAAATATGCTTAAAAGAATATGCTAGGAATATTCAGTTTGGTAATATTCTTATATGAATATTTTAAGAATATTCAATTTGATAATATTCTAAAATGAATATTTTAAGTATATTCATCAGGCTTGTTCTGTGAATATTCACTAAGGAATATTAATAGAATATTCAAAAATAATATTAATATTATAAGAATATTCTCAGTTGATTCGGAATATTCTTATACTTTTTGGTGTATTTAAAGATTATTCTATGAATATCCCATGTTGTCTGGGTATACATTTACATATATGAAAATGTACCAGGTATCCCAATAAGAATGGCAAAATATAACAAAATTGACCCATAAAAAAATCTGAAACAATTTCTGGCTAATCGGATAACTCTCCATCAATTGTTATGAAATTAGTTGTATTTTTCTTGTTGGCAGATGGATTATTCCTTAGGGAGCACTCTATTGAATGGGATATAAGTTGTATAGTTGCTGCTTCCATCCAATTGAATGAATAGAATATGTCACATGAAACTGCTATGCACTACCTTCTGCCTCTACCGCCTTCTGCTAAGCATTTTAAAAACGGCCGCATTCGATTTTTAGGAGGGAATGGTGAAGACCGACGTTTATACGAAATTAAGCTAGAGTAGAGTCAAATTGGGTTCAAGTTTAAAATAAGCTTATTCAATTGAAAAAATATGGGCACTAGTAAAGAATGAAGTAGCAGCCTGTAATGTCTCAAAATTTCAACAAGTGACAATTGAAAACTGGCCCAACATTTGCGCTCATGTACAGAGAATAGACGATCGGAGTGTAACGAGAGTCGGCCATCTTATTAGGGCAGGTTAGGAGTTACTTTCCAAGTAAAGTAAAGTTTTGACATCGTGTATTGCGTTATCAGAAAGTTTTTTAAATTTGTGTTTATAACCTATTTTTATAATTTTTATAACCGTAACTACTTTTTGTATATTACTAATATTTGTTTACCATATATTAATTATAAAAAGTACATCCATTAAATTTTGTCAAAATTAGTAATGTAAGGTTAAGATTATTATATTATATATTTTTTTGTTTTTTTACTGTTCATTATGGTAATGTGTCTTGTGCCAGATTGCAAACATTACAGTAAAAGAGATGGATGTAGGTTTTTCGTTTTTCCAAAAAATCCTACAGAGAAAAAACGATGGATTTCTCTACTCAGGTAAATATTTGCAATAGCAAAAGTATGTTTTTTATTGATGGTTTTCTTATTTTTAGGCGCAGTGATAGAGAACCTTCAATGTATTCTTTTGTTTGCTCTTGCCACTTTTTAGACCAGGACAGAAAAAATGGACCAACATTATTTGAGCATAATAATTGTTTGAGCCATCAGAAATATCTCACAACGTGACAACGCCGTATCACCGTCAGAACACCATCCCACTACATATCCAATAAAAAAGAAGAAGCAGAACGGCAGAGTTCAGACAAGAGCTTTCAACAGAGCACATGTAGTACTGTCTATGCACTTTTTAGTTTTGTAATATTCAAATAATGTTTAAGCTGTTGAAATATTATTATTGTTATAATAAAATGAATAATCTACATTCCACAAGTTATTGAAAGAAAACGTTAGTCCTAACAATAATTCTAAACGTTTCCTTGATGAGCCATCGACCAGTACACAACAATAAAAAAAGACAAGGTATGGAGTCTCACTATTCTCGCTGGGTGAGTTTTGAATGAAACGTTTTTCATTATTTTATGCTACAAAACGTGCGCCTACCTTTTGAAAAGTACTGTAATTAGTTTTCTGGTTGTATATTTCATGAGTATTAAGGGTTTATTTTCTTTCTCTTGTGGTTTTTATTGTAGATATAACTGACCATGGGACTACTGATTTCTGCTTTGTTTACATTATATTGGGGTGTTAGCCTCAGTAGTCCGGAAAACTGCCCCTGATAAGTGCTATAACTTATCAGGGTTCGATTGTAGTCGACTCCTTGACTTTGTCTAAAATATTTTACTAGTGTTAGGTTGAAACAAATTTGCTGATCAGTCTATACATACTTGTCTCCTGAGATAGTTGGATACTTGATAATCATTTATATACTATGTCATGGCTTCAGTAAGTATTTCCATATCGTTCAGAAACTTCTGTGTAAGACTTGGTTGTCATGGATTACATCTGGTCTGTATGATAATTCGGGTATTTTGGCTTTGTACATTAACATCAGCGGGGGTACTACGGTACTACGATTGTTTAAAATCATTTGAATAATTCCTAATATTTAAGAATCACTGTATTTGTTATCTGTTGAAAAATCTGGTTATGTTGGAATTGACAATTTGCTCTATGGCAGATACGTCTTGGATAGCTGTGTTCGTTTGTCGTTTCGCGCTGGAAGTAGTCAAGATCTCTGTCTAGCATTTGTGGTTTGACTTTACGAGTGATAGACAACTCATTATGCTCACAGATTTCCTCTCCGATGTGCTCGTAGATGAAATGCGAACTTTTATTATTAATATTTTTGGGTTTACTCGACTTTTGTTCGATGTCTTGGTTTATTAATTTAATTTTTCATTTTGTTAATCAGTTGCTATGCATAAGATTAATTTCTTAGTTATAGCTTAGTTTTTGTATATATTTTATTCACATAGGAGGGGATAACTTGGGGTGGATATATTTGTTTATATATATATATATATATATATATATATATATATATATATTTTCTTGTTATTTAATGAATTTTAATTTTATTGAAAGGTTTGTGCTTATCAAGACCTTTTAAATTTTGTATCTCCAAATCAAAATAAAACAAGACGCTTACTAAGAAAAAATTACAATTTTATTTATTTAATCATTTTCCAAATAGAAACGTATTACCTATTAAAAACGAAACCGTCTTTCATACTTTCTCCATGCACACCGTATATCCTGTACTCATAAATACCATTTGGAACTTTAAACCAAAAATAAATATTTATCTTTCGAAAAATTTTATGTAAGTTATTATTGTGATTATATTAATTCCGGCTAGCTGTTATATAATCTACATCTAGATTAATAATATTTGATTAATTTTGAAAATCTCAGTCTTATACGAATATAAGAAAGTGGGTTACTAATATAGAATTCAAAGTTTTTTTAATTGTAACTTTCTAACGAATCTTGTGGAACGTGAAGTCCCACCTCGTATTTCCTTCGTATCTCGCTTAATATTCGATTACTTTCGTTATCATCGACAACTCAGATCATATAATTACTACTATCGACAAGTTTATTTCACTCGTTTGTGGTGGTGTCAACATTTAAGGTTAGATAATTATTATTGAGTTTATTGTTAAAATAACTGTATATTCATAATCAAATTAAACTCTGATGTAAAACAAAAGAAAAAACGATAAAACGATATTGAAAGTTATTTACCTCCAGTGACGACGATATATATAGGTTAGTATTAGACGTTTTTCCTTAAATTCTTGATACTATGATCTTCTTACACTGTATTACTTGAGGATTAGATATTATAAATCATTAGGAAACATGTAATTCAATCACACTTTTATAATCCATTGTTATTCATAGGAATCAGAATAACGATAATATCCCTTTTTAAATGGTTACTTTCTTTGTTCATGTGATGACTTCTTTTAACCAAGGTAAGTAATAATTTTCCTCTCTTCTATCACTTCAGTTTCTTCTTACAATAATGTAAATACTGTATTATCAATACGTATCAAGTTTTATAATCTATTTGTTCCCATTTACCACTAAATTTTTATAATTTTTTAACACGAAAAATTTCAAGCTCCTCTCTTTTCAAATTCAATAAACAACTCTCCAAACAAATAAAAACAAAACAGCATCAAATCACCTCCTTATTTGCCAAGATCTTAAAAAAAATCTGTTGTTGCCAAGACAATTGTCAATAAATTCATTGTTTTACTTTTATGAAAATTTTTTTATTCTATATTATTTGTTTAAATAACTTTTAAAACTAAAATTGATTACTATTATCACCTTCCTTTTGAAATAAACTTTATAAAAATACCTCATTTGCTAGGATTGGTACTATATTAAGGATAGGAGACCGTAAAATGCACCAACATCGAAATGGACTTCTGGGCCCTTTCAAATTGTCCCCAGGTCTAATATTTTACCCCAAGTTCAGTCTAGAGAGATGATTTTAACTATTATTCATTAGAAATGTAACCAAAATAGGTCTTATGTATGAAATTTTGTATCATAATAATATGTAAATTTTGACATCTGATTCTTATGAAGAAACAACTTTGCTTTTAATGTTTGCTTTTATGCTTATTTCTCTGTTAAATTATGATTTTCAAGTTAATTATGGTCACTAATTGAGTTATAAGAACTATTTTTATGATTTTAGTTACTTTTATGACTTCTGGATAATAATAACTTTGATATTAAATATTTATTGTTGATTTTGTGTTTTCTAAACGCTTATATCTTAAATTATAAAACATGTCTATTTAAATTACAAAACTATCCTTTTTACTGAATATATGGTTCAAAACAAAGAACAATTTGTCATAAAGTTCAAACCTAAGATCTTAGATCCACGATACAATACCACAATACCGTAACGTAAAGTTACATACTAGGTAATACATATGTAGACAACTTTAACCAACAAACTCTACAGCTACTGTACAATCTACATTCCCTTTACAATTCCATATTATAAAGTTTGTGTGCACAAACCTAAACACTTTAATACCAGGGGAATCAGATAAGTTATCCCATGAATTTTATAAATTTTAATAATATTGTTAGAAAATGTTTCTCTAAACATGAATTACATGATAATATATATATATATATATATATATATATATATATATATAACAACAAAGAGAATCATGGGTAATTCACGCAAAGTAAAGGGCTACTGAAATAGAGTGAATTACCCATGATTCTCTTTGTTGTTGTTGTTAACATATCACGCGATATTCCTACATCTTCTTTTTTATATATATATATATATAAATTTTTTTTCCATTTTTCGTGGGCATCAGGTTAATAGTAAACACAGTATCAGTTTATGTTTTAATTTGACGTTTCGCTCCCTCAATTTGGAGCATTTTCAAAAACTTCACATATCGATGTTTTACAATAAAATGAACAAGTTTAAACGATTAAAATTGAATGTAGACATACAGGTGATAAAAACTGGTAGTTAATCCGTTCCATCCGATGAAATAAATCATATATTAGCTGCTTTCAATGGTTTTAATCCTAAGCTTCAATTCACAATAGAAACAGAACAAAACAATACCATAAATTTTCTGGACATGACACTTATTAAGACCAGAGATAATAAAATTACAACAAAACATTTTTTTAAAGAAACATCATCCGGTCGCTACTTGAATTACCACTCCCACCATCCTAATTCCCAAAAAAACAGCGTAATCATAGGATTAGTAGATAGAGCAATCACACTTACATCACCTGAATATCGTCCAGAGATTCTATATCAAACCAAAACTATATTACAAAACAATCACTATCCATCCAAACATATTGACAGAATTATTAAACAACGTACACATAAATATTACAATAATCAATCCCATTCAACACAAACCAATACACTACCCCCTCATACATACATCGCAATGCCATATACAAATCAACTATCGGAAAGACTAAATTATATATTATCTAAACACAACATAAAAGTTTGTCATAGGGCGCAAAACACTCTATCACCATTGTTCTCAAAATTAAAAAGTCAAATAAATACGTCAAAAAAATCTAACGTCATATACTCAATACCATGTTTAGACTGCCCCAAAAAATATATAGGTATGACAACCCAACACCTTGAAAATAGACTCAATGGCCATAAATATACAAAAAACGCCTCCACTGCACTTCATAAACATGAGAAAAATGAAAAACATAAATTCGACTTTAATAATACTAAAATAATAAACCAAGACTCTAATTACAAAAAACTAACAATAAAAGAAATGATACATATAAAAAAAGAGAACAATGTAGTAAACGATAAACAAGATATCAAAAATCTAAGCCAGATATATTATAATTTATTATAATAATAACATCAACTATTTAACTGTCCCTTGTATACTGTAAATGAATTGTTTCTGAAGCATGTACTTTCGATTTTATTTGTTTATGAAATTATTTTATTAACTACCAGTTTTTATCACCTGTATGTCTACATTCAATTTTAATCGTTTAAACTTGTTCATTTTATTGTAAAACATCGATATGTGAAGTTTTTGAAAATGCTCCAAATTGAGGGAGCGAAACGTCAAATTAAAACATAAACTGATACTGTGTTTACTATTAACCTGATGCCCACGAAAAATGGAAAAAAAAATTATATATAAAGGTTAAAGAAAATCAAATAATTTATATATATATATATATATATATATATATATATATATATATATATATATATATATATATATATATTGTTTCTCGGAAAACAAGTCAGTATTTGAAAAACAGAGTAAATAGTCACAAATATGACAAACGAAACAAAACGGCAGTCACTATCCATGTTTCAGAGAACCAACACGAATTTGATTTCGAAAATACAAAAATTCTTCGAAGTGAAAACCACACAAAAAACGCGAAGTTCTAGAAATGATAGAAATACAAAGAAAAACCAGTTCCGTAAATTTAAAGACTGACACAAAAAACCTTAGTAAAATTTATAATAACATTATAAAATCTTAGAAATATTGTGAAACACGTGGCACATTCCAAATATAATAAATTTATTACCACACCCTATATAAATATAAATTCCTTTGCAATACCAGTCAACACAAAAACGACAAACAAATTAAAACCTCGTTACGCCTGCTTTTATTGTACAGAACAAATACTCGTATTCCAATACAAATTTTCATCAATGACTATCATATTTTTAAAATGTTCGTTTTGTTTGTGTGTGAGTTATATTCTGTTATGTGATACGTCCTAAACAGCTATAAAATATATTGAATAATTAAATGAACGTTCTGTCGAAGGTAAGATTTATTTGTTTTGCTATTAAGATTCCTTTTGTAACTTGTACCATTTCTTTTAGTTTTAACAAAAATTTTATTTCTGATGAAGGTCATGGAAAGACCGAAACGTTGAATAAAAATGTATTAACTACTAGTTATATGTATTTAAAAATGGTCTTCAATCCCAAATACAAAATAAACTATATATATATATATATATATATATATATATATATATATATATATATATATGTATAGACGTATTAACCCCCATTACAAAGTACAAAACGGTACACACGACCGATTCAACCAAGCCCGATGCAAGTTTGCGAAGCCCGCAATCGGGCTTCCTAAAACTCTTCGTGTATATCGTTCCCATTAGCTTAATAATGAGTCGGCAACCTTGTACGGCTAATATAGTCCGGGCTTCGTAATAGTGGTTAATATCTCAAAATATACACGTGTAGTTCACTTTATTTCCTGTAGAGGGTGCATGAGTACTTCTGTGTATAAATATATACGGTTTGTAATTATATGGATTACAGGAATCCCAGACAGTTCCGCGTATTATCCGAAGCCTGTACATTTGGCAGCATTGTAGAACGAAACATACAAGCTTAATATTTTAAATCACTACAAAAACGGAAAAGACTTCGTAGTACACAGCGTGATGCTATCAGGTGTGTTTGTATAATAATTGAATTGTGATTATAAAAATAATGTACACCAGAGGAGCAAAAATGTTACAGATGATGTTTGATAAGTTTCCTGCTGCAGATAAGTTATACCTTATTTTATAGTAACTTCTGTAAGTATAACTTTTTTGATGAAATCAGTGGAATAATATAATGAAAATTAAGGAGTTGTGAAATGCAAAATGACATTATTACAAAAAAAATAACAATATGACGGAAGAGCCGTGTGATTTATGGCCCGATTTTATTCAAAATTGGTACGGGGTCGGAGATAATATTTTAGAATTCAAGATGGCTGCTCCAATATGGCGGACGAGTTTTGTGTTATATAGTACAATTCGATTCTATTTTAGAGTTTTTGATGAGTGAGAAGAAAAATTATAATGCAAATACGGACACTGTCAATCAGGAGTCCTTCATGGATTCCCTTACTAAAGTGGAGCAGCTGCTTAGCAAAAGATTCAAAAGGGTAGTTGCTGGTGGGATGGGATTTAGACCGGTTCCCATACTATTCTCAAAAAGGATACAACATTATTACTTTTTCAGTAAAAAAAAAACTAAAAAAAGTAGGCAGAAATTACGCTCAAAAGAAAATATCGATTATAGTACTGACGAAGAAGACTGTCCAGTCACTAAAGGAAATTGTATGTACCAGTATTTAACAATTCATGATTATTTCTTAACTACATTTTACTTTTTCAGTGAAAAAAGCTGAAACAAGTGGACGGGTACGATGGTCCGAAACAGGACCATACCAGATGAAAAGTTGCACCTAAAAAACACGAATGTATGGAGTTTCCTGCTAACAAGGAAGAAATATTCATAGATAAAAACTGAGTACGAGTTAAAACATTTGTATATAATTGTTACCGAGAAAAGGAATAAGGTGAATCAGAAAAACTTTGAGTTTTTATATGTTTTTGATATCAGTTTTTTTAATTTTATTTTTCCATATCTCAGTTTTGAATAAATTTCCTGTTAAGAATATTTTATATAGTTTTGTACCTTATATTTTATTATTATTTTATCATAAATATGAACCATAACCTCAAATAGTTTTTTTATTAATAGTATTTTTCGGGGCCGCACTTGTGTATATTTCAGGACTATGGTTGTCTTCCTGTTGAAAAAGGAAAATTGCTCATATCGTTTTTTTTCTTCAGTTATCTTCGAAACGGTACATGATATCTATTACAAATTTCTCTGTGTACAACTTTTTTTTAATTTAACTCACAACACTGTGGTGGCTTGCTTGTAACGTCAGAACATACATTTCTATACAATTGAGCTTTGTATAATTTTTCGAATATCTTAGGGCTCGTAATGGCGGTTGTATATATTTTCCAAAAGTATATCTTATAGCTAAGTGTAAGCACATGTATAACTGATAACTGGTGTTTTGTATAGCCCAGTTATATATCATTTCGCGTTTATTTATTAGTTCACATATTTTACTGATAACTCGTCGCTCTGTGTAGCCCAGTTATTGTTTTTTTTTTATTTAATAGCTAATTCAATAACTTGACAGACGTTATAGTCCATTCATTTTTCATTTTTTGTCGCATCTTTCGAAATTGAATCAATTATTAGAAATTCAGTATGTCTTTCAATTATTTTTTGATTGGTACCTAATTACAGCGATAATAAACTCGTTGGTAAGTTTAGATACCTGTTTTCTTTATTGTTCCCTATTTATTTGCTAGGTTTAGGATAGGACGAATATTTTGGCCGAGCAGAAACCTGGCTGGCGCCCATTTCATTTTAGAACATCCCAACAATTCTGTTTTGTAATTTTTATCTCACTGACAGTGCTGTTTCATTTCTCTGTATATTATTATTAGAAAAGTACTTTATTCAAATATTTTGTGTACCAAAATTACGTACAACATAAAGAAAAAATGTACGTGCCGGTGGTCTGGCTTTCTTCCTGTTGTTTGTGTTCGTCCTGTATCTATTTTTAAGGCTCCTTGCGGTAGCAGCATTATCCAAAAATTTTCATTTGTCTTAATAATCCCCGGCATAAAGATGTAGCTCCTAGAATCTTTCAGCTAAATTTTCCCTGAAAAGCAGCTGAAAAAAAGGGTCTGAATAATTGATGGGGTTTTCAGGTTTGGGGAGACAACATTTCAGCCGTTGATTTCAATTTATTTTATGTTTAGAAATGTTTGGAGTAATTCAGTTTGGATATTTGTCCCGCCCTGAATATACCCCTGTTTACTGAAAAGAGGGTTGATAAGTAACAACCTTGTTATGTAATCAGCGATCCATGCGGAAATCTACACCCACTGTCGCGGATGTCTTCTGCGCGATTCATTTCTCTGTATATATGCAGGTTCTGTATGTATTCCACATCTCGCGGTTCTTACTCTTGCTCTTAGTGTTGTGAGCTCATTTTTCCGTGCTTGGTTCCAAAACTTTTCCCAACAGTTTTTATTGGTATTGTGACATCCATCGCTTTTTCATTCGTTTTGTAATCTCCTTGGTCTTTCATGGATACCTGTCATTCCATTATAGATTCAGGTGTCGTATCTATTGATTTAATAATAATTTGTACTAAGCCAATTTGCAACCCAGAATTGTGAATTTAGACTTTCGGTTCTCACTTTAATAATTTTGGTCATAACCACGCGCAGTTCTTTTCAAGGTCATAGACGTTAAGAAAATCAAACTCTACGGGACTCCTTTACACTTTCATTATTATTAGAATATTTTCATGTACTACAAATTTTTGAATATTTTGGTAGTGTCATAAAAGGCTTGAGTATATGCAACGAGACATCCTATGGATTCCTTACAGGTTTTTAAAAAATGGTATTTCAGGAAAATGGATTCCAATATACCAGTGAATATGAACTGATACCATTTTTCAAGTTGTTTTTCTTTTTTCCGATAATTTTTTCCATTGGAAACAGAGCGTCGAGGTAGTTCAGCTTTGGCTGCTCATTTTCAAATCAAATTTGGCTTTTGAAAACGTTTTTTGTCCATTTTCCGGTATGAAGAAACAAATCTCGGGAAAAATTTAAAAAAACAAAAAGCCTTTTTTCTTTATGAGACATATTTTTTCCTCACAGAGAGCTTTATGATTTTTTTCAGTCTCAAAGTAATTACGACACGATTCGTGAGTTTTTGTCCCAAAATGGAACTGAATGCAGTTTCATACCACCTCGCTCACCCCATTGGGGATGATTATGGGAGGCTGCGGTCGAAAGCACTAAGTATCACCGCGTACGAATTTTGGGTGATACTCGGGTCACTTACGAAGAGTTCTCCACGATTCTTGCTCAAGTGGAGGCAATCTTAAACTCCAGGCCCTTTTGTGCTCTTTCTAACGACCCATCGGATCTTCAATCGCTTACTCCAGGGCATTTTTTGATAGGAGCCCCTTTAACTGCATTCCCCGAAAAAGATTTAATTCAAACCCCAGATAACAAACTCTCATTTTGAAAACTCTGCTCCAAAATGCAGCAAGGTTTTTGGAAACGGTGGACGGTAGACTATCTCCACGGATTACAGCAAAGATCTAAATGGTCACGTCCCTCAGCCAACCTAGAAGTTAATCAAGTGGTATTAATCAAAGGTGAAGATACACCCCCCTTAAAGTGGCCCTTAGCTCGTATTGTTGAGGTAATGAAAAGCAAAGATAGTAAGGTGCGGGTAGCACGTCTTAAAACTCATGATGGTGAGGTGACTAGACCTATTGCCAAGTTATGTCCTCTCCCTTCTGCCTCTAAGGTAGATAATACTGCGTGAATTCACACTGGTGGAATTCACCGACTTTTCACACAGTTTAACACAGTTTTATTTCATATTATTTTTTTTATTTTTTTTTGTTGTTTCGACTTTCGATAATAAATAAACACTTGTTGTTGTTAGGTTAAGTAATGACCTTAAAGTTTGGTTTGATTTCTTAGAGAGTCTTTTCACTCTGTCGCGCGGGTAGGATGTTGGAATTTACACTAAGTAATTCCAACTGTTCTAATTATATATTTCGAGACACCCTGTACATATGTATTGGAACAGGCGTAGATGTCGCTGGGTGTCTAACAGTAACACATCTCTGCGCGCGCAAATTCATTTTAAAAATGACAGTAGTAACTTTCGTCGGAAGCACACCGACTGTATGTGTATCTACACGCTCTAGACAACCCGATGTAAAAGTTTCGAGCTTTACAGCCTTACTGCGAAGTTTGCGTTCTTGTTCAAATTGTTTTGTTTAGTTTAGTTTTAGTCTCTCTACATCAAATCACAATTGCAACAGTCGCACGTTGTTAATTCTCCCTTCTCTATATTAAAACGTTTAACAAGTTTATGATATATAGTTTTTATTTTCGTGTAATAATTATTTTATGGTAATCACCAAGATCACAGTGTTGCCAAATATTGGCAAGAACAATTCTTGGGGATAATACTTTCACATATTTATTTATTTTGTTTTATATGATCCTTCGAAGTGGCATCATTAAAGATCAGTTGAAATTAAACTGACTATTCATTGTTATTGTTTAACCTTTCGTGGTCAGCGGAGACAGGATAGTGCACTTAGATGTCAACAATCACCTCACCAAAAAATAATACAGTCCACTTAGGTTACTGCCCGTCTTCGCTCCCCGACATCCTGTATGAAAATGATAAAATACGATATTTTTTCTACTTACCGTGTAATATAGACAAACATATCATTATATCGACATTAGGAGAAAACACTTCTGAAAAATTAGTGTGTTTGTGTTTGATATTAGAAACTTAAAAATCCTCTTTTTCGTTCATTTCCCAACCCTATGTACGAGACATGAGTATGAATTTAATAACATTTCCCTTGATTCTCGGAAAATCCAATTTTGGCACCTTCACACAGGCCGTTCACTTGACTCTCTAGAGATTTAGAGCACCAAAGAAAACTTCGTATGTAGAGCTTCTACAAGATCATCCCTCCGTCAAATGGTGACGATAGCTTATATATAGTCCTTCCAATAAATTTGATTAGTAGTATATATATTGCATAACAAATCCTTGGTCAAACTTAATTTCGTTGGAGGGCTGTTTTTATAAAAACTACAGAATATAAACGATGAAGAAGCCTGCATCTTAGAAGAAAGAGACAACAGAAGGATGAAGCTTATGTCAGAGATTATTCATTACTTACATGGTTGAGATTATTGAGAAACGTACAAATTTCAGTATTTCTAGCAAACCGGTTCGAGATAGACAATAATTCTTCGAGGAAATATCCGTTACTAGCTGTATTCCACAAAGTTCCGTTCTTAGACCCCTACTTTTTATTGCATATTCCAGTGATCTTCGATACTATCTGACAAGCTTAGTTTCTGCTTACGCTAACGACATAAAACTTTACATCAGTAATCTAAATTTGCAGAATGATCTCCATAAACTACAACAATAATGAAATTTACTGTTTCGACCCTTACTCCGTGGAATCTACTCATAATTCTTTTTTATGGCATTTGACAAAAAAGTTAAGAATGGAAATTAAGACGTTATAGAGGAGAATTCTTATTATAGATTTTCTAATATTTCATTTGAAAATAATAAGAGTATAGTAAACATTTTATAATATCCTATACTAATATACTGAATATATAAAAAAATTTCTATGACAAAATCAAATTGTCATCAATTGAAAATATTCCAATTTAAATAATTTTACGTATATATTGAATAATTTTTAAGTTAAACAATAATGTTTCCTCATATAAATAAATATTATACTTTTGTGAACATCCTCAATTAGAGTAAGTAAAAAATACTTTTACTTTACAACATATTTTAAATTTATATAATATTCCTTGTAGATTCTTTGAAAATGGTAATAATAAATTATCGAAAGATTAGAATTATCTAAACAGAGTTTTCTTTCTCACATTGCCGCATTCCCCAATAAAAAAGTTTACCCTATATATATATATATATATATATATATATATATACATATATATATATATATATATATATATATATATATATATATATATATGTATATATATATATATATATATATATATATATATATATATATATATACATATATATATACATAAAAGTATTGGTACGTTTGACTGATGAATATTAACAAAATATGTTCATCAAGAACTGGGTGTAGCAGTCAACAGTGGGGCTGGTGAGAAATCAAACAATTTTATTAGTCATCAAGCTTTCAACCCTTGTTTGGGGTCTTCCTCAGGATGACTACAAATATTATATATTTAAAAACAATACGTTACAAAACATAGTCGTACTTACTAAAATGGATTGTCAGATCGACTATACCATAAAAGTTGGAAACAATAAAAACTCCATAAACAATATACACATTTAAAAAACATTTAAAAATAACATAAAAACCGTTACAAACAATAACATTGTACTGATTTAGAAATTATTATCGGATCAAACACACAACCATTTCTTGATGTCATGATTAAAAAACTTTCACCAAAATGGTTACAAAGAATCCCAAATCCACAGGAGCATTCAGAAATTTTCAACTCCCACTCCATCACTTTCCACCATCGACTTAGACAGTCAATTAAAAATATCACTTCATTACACAAAAGGAGTGACATACAGAATCTGTAAAATCTTCAAACCAAACGGTATTCGAACAATCTTCAAACCCCAACAGAAAATTTTCCACCTAATCACATCTGTCAAGGAAAAAATTCCCAATGAACAGCATGGAGTATATGAAATCCCTTGCTTAGATTGTCCCCGCACCTACATAGGTCAGACCAACCGACGTATCTCCGTTAGAGCAAAAAAACAATCATTGTCTGTCAGAAATTCCGATCCTTCTTCCACCTTGGCACAACATCGTGTCCAAACAGGGCACACAATCAATTTCGATAAAACCATAACTATCGCCCCAACTCGCTCCTTTAAGTCCAGAATAATTCGAGAAGCTATCAAAATAGAAAAACGTCCAAACTGTTTAAATACCAGGGACGGCAGCCAGAGATTGCCATAAACTGGAAACATTTTCTGCAATCGCCCCATTCCAATACCACCTCACCGCCTTCCACCACGGCCTGCGCCAATAATAACAATTATCCTCCTAAAATATTGCAGGATAACAAACGTCCCATATCTATTACTACTCCCGCCAGAAGCACACTCACCGCGCGCGCCTAAAAGACCATACCCGTCAATAGGTCCCCCATAAATACACTGGCTTCAAGCCAGTAGTGAGTGTTAGTGCTAGTGTTGTACGGTGATTTAACTAATAAACAATTTTTTTATTAATATTCTTATTTTATTTATTGTCATGTCGTTTTTCGGTGAAATTGCAAGGAGTAGGCATATTGAGGCCTTGGAATTAGCCGAAGGGGGTGATTCGTTGCGTAGAGTAGGCAGATTGAGACTACGGAATCGGATCACTTCGTAGATTATTGAACGAATAAGCTTACTCCCCTCTCTTGATAATGGCTACAAAGTGGAAGCCGAAACGTCGAGAAATTTCAAATTTCCAACGCGGTTCAACCCGTGAACCTAGTTCATTTGTTCAAAATTCTAACCGCGGAAACCTTTCCGAATATATATATATATATATATATATATATATATATATATTTTTCGTTTATATTTCTTGGGAATTCTTGGTCCTGGATTAATTAAATCATTAGATGATTTTTAAAATTTATATTGTAATACATTAACGTTTCGGTCGTTTTTGACCTTCATCAGAATATAAAACACTGTGGATTATATTCCAGCGAGTGCCACATCACATATTAAATTAAGTTAAAATAAAATGAACTTTAACGATACATTTAAAAACATTTTACAAGTAACGGTGTGTGTATCTCAACCTTCATAGTAGTACTTAATTGGTTATGCTGTATCAGTCTGTATACCTGTTCTTATTGTATTATTTATTGTTGTATTGTAACAGTTAGAGGGGTTTTCCCGTAATAAATAAATAGATAAATCTTTTCTTAACTCCAAGTTGACAAATAATATTTTAAATATTAACTTGATATTTTGTTATTGCCAATAACAATTTCATTATTATTATTATTTTGAAGAATGCTCCACAGTACCTGAGTTGTACTTTATTGTTGTTCTGTAGTAGGTATACTTATTTTGGAATAAACAACCGATTAAGTATTAAAATTTGCTAATTGTTTTATTCCTTATATTTATTTACAACTTTAAATGTTTATAAAATCCTGTCAAAAAATCCAAAAAGTATAATAACATGTTTTTTTTGTATCAGTACAGTAATTATTTACTTTACGAATTGAGCAAACAGATTTCAATCAGATCTAACAATTATTCTTTTGCTCTGGTAGGCTCTCCGATTCCATATAACACTTTTACATGAATTCTCTTTGCCTTTATAATACTAATTATATCTCATTCAACCTGAACCATCCTCATTTTCCTTCAAAATGCATTAGCAACGCAGCATATCGATAACTGAGTTTTATCTGACGATGTAGATTCATGTGAATAGAAGAAAAAGAAGCCTCTGGGTTCATTGGATGGCAGCCAGTAATTTAAGGAAAAAGAGATCTTATGTTAGCAAACTAGAAATCGCTTGTGAGGACTGGGGTGGCTTAGAGGGGTGGAGGAGGCCACACTAAAATGTTCGTACAAAAATCTGACAAATATACTTGAAATTCGCTAGAAAAAAGATTGACCACACTTCATCTAGTGGGCTTAAAAAATATTCGAATAAGTGAAGAAAATACATTATAGATAGTCCAGTCTTAGAAAAAAATTATTTCGATTAAGGATTACATTCTTGTTATATGTAGAAGAAAGCGCTAAATGAACAATATAACGAATTAAAATATTACGCTACAAACATATTTGAAATCCTACCAAAACCTCGTATTTCATCCATATTAAAATTTGTGTGAAGCACAAACTTTTCAAATAAGAGAAAAAAATAAAAAAATCTGGCTTCAGTGAGTTTCGATAATTCTCTGGAATTCCTATTAAAAAGTTAATAATTAATAACGCTTCGATGTTCCGCTCTCGAACAAAGTAAACAAAAAACAATAATTTCTGGATAAAAAAAGACAAAAGGTTTCCTCCTCTGTCGGGCTTCTTTATTCGCTGTTGAAGAAATTCAGAACTTCACAAAAGACTCACTAAAAAGGGATTAGATAAGAGCATTCCACAATATTTTAACGAACGCGAAATTTATGCTGTGCTTCGAAATTACGAGTACGATCTACAAGGTGAAACCCACTAATAATATCAAGGAATTTACGAAAAATATGAGACTATTAGCTTTCTAAGACAAAGCATAATAATTATTAATACATTTTTTATCAACTATTTAACATTGAAGCGGGCGCGTTGTGGATTTTTCGCGAGAGAGCGCGCTGCGATATTCTACACCGAACATGATTTTTTAAGAGCAAGAGCTCATGAAAATCACGGATCATAACAATTCCAACTCAATTAGACCCTACTTGAATGTTGATGAAGATCATCATAATCAAATTATTACCAACATGCGTAGTGGAAATAAATATTCATTAGTTATAGAAACTAACACGTCTGTATCTTCATTCAACTTTTCTAATTGTTCGTTTATTAGTTTTACATTTCAATTGCACCTCTAAATAAATTGTTTTTGATTTATAGTCTTTTCTAAAATTAGTGAAAAATATTTTCTATCCAATGAAGAGAAAGGCGCGGGTTTATTAGGGCGCCGGGACATTAAGGCGCGAGGGCTCACACCATGTTGCGAAACGTCATGCCAAATCAGGAAAAAAGTAAGTAGAAATAAGTTTCTAATTTTATTAAATGAATTTGTGTTTTGAATGATAGTAAATGAGCTAGGCCGGTTCTAGCCCATTCCTTATGTAAGATAACATGGGAAATTGCTAAGGTCCATTTTGGTCATTTTTGGCTCCATTCGATCTGCGCATGCGTCGATTATGAGGTGGCCGTCAGCCGTATTGTGCCGTGTGCTCATGTCATCCATCTTGAGCCATGTATACTGGTGACGTCACCCCTGATCAGTCAGCTAATAGCGTCCTATGTGCCACACATAGTTCTGCTCCACCAAGTTCCAAGATTCAGATAAAAGACCATATACATCTGTCGTTCGGCTGCGTATTACCATTTATTCACTCCAACTGTTGCAATAATGATAAAATTAAACAATATTTATCTTCGACTACCTCTCTATCTGAACTTTGATCTTCATCTAAACATTCTATTTGATCGATGAAATGAAACAATATAATTTGTTTAAATCTTCATTTATTTGAACTAATGTTCAATTTAAACTTGTTGACACATTTCACTAACACAGTAGCTTCGTCAAAACGAATAAAGATATATATAAAAATGTCTTAATATATACAGTGCGTAAATAAAGAATTCTATTTACTAAAGTTTACAAGGGTATTGAAAGAAATTACCTGGAAATTCATTCACTACAAACATTCCTAAGCTATCTTCTAGGTAAAAAGGTTTAATGAAGGAGACTGATTGATATCTATTTGGTCGTTAAGAAGATTACCTGAATATTTATTTTTTTTAATCTCAAGGGCTTCTAATTAATTTAAACTAAAGGATTTACCGACTACATGGAGAATTTCAAAATTTGGGTCGAAAATGTGTTCGTTTTCTAATAAATGGTTTGAATAGTTAGAATCTAATTTTTGTTGTTGTCATAGCTACGTTTGTGTTCCGTAATTCTAGTTTCTAGATTCATTACTTACATAAACTCGATTCACAATAATATCAAATTTACCGTAGAGGTTGAACAAAATAAGTCTATAAACTTTCTAGACCTTACAATTTCGAATATAAATAATAAACATTATTTTTCTATATTTCAGAAACCATCACATACAGATAGTACAATTCATAATAGTTCGGTCCACCCATTCAGTCATAAACTAGCAGCTTTCAATAGTATGATACACAGACTCTTAAGAGTCCCATTAAATACTTATAATTATAACAAAGAATTAAATATCATAAAACAAATAGCAGTTAATAATAATTACGATCCAAATTTAATTGACAATATCATAAATAAAAAGATAAATAAACAGATTTTAGAACAAGTATTCCCTTCAGATAAAAATAATAATAAACAATTTAAAAGCTTAACATACTTTGGAACACCATCCTTAGAAATTAAATAATTTTTAGAAACTTTGTGCGTGAATATTTCCTTTAAAACTGATAACAATTTATCCAAATTCATTAAAAATAATAAACCCAAATCTTCAAAATAAGGAGTTTATAAATTAACCTTTCACTGGTAACGCGCGGTCCCTGAGACCGAGGAAAATTTGTTTCTCGTTTTAAAACGCAACGCATCTCTTTCTCGCTGTGCGCCGCCAGGTACCTTTCACCCTTATCCTTGGCCACTTAGTATAGAATCGTTTTCTGTGTAGTGCGTATCGTTTTTCTGCTTTGCAAAGTGGCGGTGTGAGACACCGACGTTACCAAACTCGTATTTTTTTGGGGTGAGCATTAAATGCTTTTTTATTTTATTTTTGCTTATAACATTACATTTTAGTTTCTACTAATCAACTATGTCTCACGAAAAAGAGCAAGAGGCATTGCAAAAATTATTTGATGAGGTTCCAACTGATTCCGAGGCCGGCGAACCAGAAGATGATAATGTGAGTTCTTGTATTGATAGGTGTATAAGTTTGTGTTAGTTTGGTTTAAATGTTCATTTATCTATGGACACCTGAGGGAAAATATTGAAGTAATTATGTTATTCTGTTCATCAGTTAAGAGTTTTAGCATTCGTTTTTGTATTAGGAAGAATATTCTATTATTTTTGAATTTTTAAATATAAGTTTACCAAAAATTCAATTGATTATTTGTTATTAAGATTTTTATTATAAAAATAACGGGAAATACATCATAGCATATTTTAAAGCATCTGAACTGTTACAGGGCCAATAACTAAGATATATTTTTTTTAATGAAAAAAAAGAGATGTAAAAAAAATCGGAACAAAAATTGGTCTCATAGACCGACGTTACCAATTATGTACCAATTTAACCACGTTACCCACGAAAGGTTAAAATGTGGTAATGACAACTGTGATAAAATTTATATCGGTAGAACTTTTAGAAATTTTAAAACTAGAATTTCGGAACACAAACGTAGCTATGACAACAAAAAATTAGATTCTAACTATTCAAACCATTTATTGGAAAACCAACACATTTTTGACCCAAATTTTGAGATTCTCCATGTAGTCGGTAAATCCTTTAGTTTAAATTTATTAGAAGCCCTTGAGAAGAACAAAAATAAATTTTCAGGGAATCTTCTCAACAACCAAATAGATATCAGTCAGTCTCCTTTATTAAACCTTTTTACCTAGTAGATAGCTTAGGGATGTTTGTAGTGAATGAATTTCCAGGTAATTTCTTTCAATACCATTGTAAACATTAGTAAATAGAATTCTTTATTTATGCACTGTATATATTAAGATATTTTTATATATAACTTCATTCGTTTTGACAAAGCTACTGTGTTAGTGAAACGCGTCAATAAGTTTAAATTGAACATTAGTTCAAATAAATGAAGATTTACACAAATTATATTGTTTCATTTCATCGTTCAGTATGGATCTTCATCAAGTAAAAGCCTCATCTATTCAATTCTATTTTATCTTGTATTGAATTATAACTATCGAATGCTTTAGTTAAAAGATCTAATCTGGTTTTAAAAAATGTTAATTCACTTTCTGTCATAGAGTTTTTATTAAACCAATTCTCGGTTCTAGTAATTTTACCTTTCTCAATGACTCCTCTCTGTTTAATTAAGGCATCCATAGTTGTATATATTAGAAATATTCAATTTAATTCAGTAGGAATCTTAATTATCAACTACAGTCTATTTCTTAATGTCTGACAGCACAGTAGCCTCATTAAATATTCAAATAGATAATTATCTCTTACAGAGTGATCCTAAGAATTTTACAAGTAAATACTAAAATTCTAATGCAAAACAAGTAGGTGTATGTATTGGTTATCTGTACATCCCTGTTTCAGCTCAAAATACAATATGGTAATAAAACTGAACAATGCCAGCAAAAGGATAAACAGTGCGGCAGTGGCGGAGATAACGATATTAGTTCATTTTGCTTATTTAATTAGATTCGGTCAACATTACAGTTGAAATAAAATTCATTCGTTTAGGCCTATTAACAAGTTACATTTTCATTTTTATTAAATCAAATTAATTAAAGAAAATATAGTTCAATTCTCATAATTCAAATTTATTGACAATGAATTGATGTATATTAAGTAAAGTAAACATACTATTTATAGGAAATATAAACTTCAATCATCCTCTTCGCTGGCCATACAAGAATCATCCGAAGACTCGTCGAGAGAGATCACTATCGGTTCTATAGTTTGTTCTATGAGGTTATCTAAAACCCACATTTTCACTTTCTCTTTAATTACATGATTCACAGCATCTCTCCAGTTCTCTTCAGTTATTGTTGTCAATGAGTACTTCATGAGTTCACGAACATCTTTCATTTCAAATGTTTTATTATGTCTAGCTACATAACCTTTCATTTGGGCCCATATTAACTCTATCGCATTTAATTC
The DNA here is from genome assembly GCA_963921935.1 of Galeruca laticollis. Taxonomy (NCBI): domain Eukaryota; kingdom Metazoa; phylum Arthropoda; class Insecta; order Coleoptera; family Chrysomelidae; genus Galeruca; species Galeruca laticollis. The sequence goes on from OY998180.1 coordinate 113,837,816, forward strand.
ACAATGGTATGGCGGCAAACGAAGCACTGTTATCCCACGATTCTTGGCTATTTCATCAATAACAAACTTTTTTGATTGTAGCTTGTGATCTGGAGCAACCTTTAAAAGTTCTTTTTTCAACATATTATCTTCAAATGGTATATCTTTTACGATTAACCAGTTTCTAATATCAGATTTTCTCCAAGAGGTAGATGGAAGATTTTCTGTTAATCGCGAATAATAAGTGGCATTCTCCATAACGATTACAGTATTATTTGGAATTAATTCGACCATTTGTGTAAAATACATCTGCAGTCATTTCTTCATGATAATCTTTGGTTGATGTTGACTGAAACTCCAGTAAACCACCTTCAACGAACCCTTGATTGCATCCAATATGCGTTATTAATAGTCGGCGACCTTTACCGATATGAGTTTTCAGTCCAGTAGATAAACCTTCTATGAAAGCTTGACGACTGGTTTGAATACTTTTGTCCTGCCATATTTTTTTCACTGAATGTCCTTCATTGATCCATATCTCATCTAGATAATAGATTTGTCTTCCCTCCTGTATGTATTTTCGGATATCTTGTAAATACTGGCGTCTCCAACATATTATTTCTCCGTTGTCGATTAGCACTGATTTGCGACCGACTTTGCTTCTCCCAAGTACAATTTTATTTGTGTAATATTTTCTACAAAGTTTTACGCCCTATGTCAGGCTAATTCTCGTCCTCCTTCACCATACTTAGAATTCTGTCAAGGGTTGGGATCTCTTTTTTAAAATATAATTCATGTACTTTTTGTCTTATTGTATTTTGCATATGTTCATCAAGGTCAAATGATTTTCTTCCAGTTGACTTTTTAGGTGGAGATATATTTCCATTTTTCCTCTCTCTTAGAAGCCTATAAATAAAAGATTCACTGTCCTGTCATATTGGAACATGTCGAAACTATATTTCTAACAGTAGCAGCCGGCATTTGATGTACAACAGCATCATGCACATTTAACACTACAGTCTACGTTTGTAAGCTATGCACGATCTTACACTTTACTGGAGTAAAACTTGAAGACATTTTTCCCAATACAGGTAACACTTATGGAACATAAGCGACTCTAAGCAAAACAAATTATACAAATTTGGGCGAGACCAAGTTTCACCGTATACACCTGCAAAATTTCTAAGTAGTCATTGGGACAATCCCTAGTAGGACCCTATTGTAATGTTTCTTGGAAATGTTATTATCAACATTTCGAAAATCAGAAAGTAATTATCTGGAGAATGAATTGATAAATGGTTTGTTAATATGTCTCCCAAGAATTGACCTGCTTCAAATTCTCAAGATAATTAATGAAATATTCAGTCAGAATAGTTGCGTTACAAGATTATTTCAAAAATAATTTTTTGTTTTAACTGTATGTACTCTACAAATGTATGAAGGTCAGTTAGTTATTTTAACTAACCGAATTTACATTTCTATTACCGTTATATATCAGATCGGGTATAAAATTAAATAGTAAATAAATTCCTTAGATGAACTGGGACGCTTATGGTTTACTACCTGACTAATATCTGTGACCTTTTCGCGTGCTGTCAGACAATAAGAAACGTACTATATTTAGTAGGATACACTAAAAGAAATATTCAATCTGCTTCTGTATACTATTTTGAAACCTCAAGAGTATATTTACATGTGTTAATTTTAATTTGGAAAGAAAACAAAAGATCTTTCAAACTAGGAACTGCCTTCCAATTACTTATATGAAGTTAGAATGTATTTACCAAAATTAAATGTTTATCTGACCTCATTTTCCTGAGAATGGATAGGATGTTGTATGAATTTAGTGACCAATTTTCACTTTACTTCCCTTCTTTAACAGACACTATTCTTGTGAAACTAGACTAGAACTCTTCTTTTAGAACGAAATTGCTGATCTATTCTTCGGAACTGTACTCTCTTCAAAATAAACAACAACGCTGTATTTTCTTTATCAGGCAGAAACTTCAATTTTGATATGTAGATACTTTGGAACAGTAACAAAACGATTGGAACGGAACGGAACTGATAAAACTAATCTCTAACTTTTTTTTGAAATGTACTTGTCATTGCAAGTTAAATTCTTCCAAGGTTTAAATATGAATTTTATTACTTTCCTTTTACTGGTTTTTTTCATATCCGGCTCGAATTAGGATCAGTTGATTGATTTTCAACAGTCAGAGAGGTATATTTGCTTATTTATACATCAGAAATAATTTCCATAGGTCGTAAAATAAAATTCAATGTAATTTTTAAAGACAATTGTGTTCTAAAATCTTTTTCGAAGGACCAGTGGGTTTTTAATCCACAAATAACAAATTATTACAATAATTGGAATAGTAATCTTCTTAATTGGCGCACATAATACACAATGGACAATGACATATCTTTCAACAAACTCAGATAAACAAACTTCACTTTTTTCTTTACTGCTTGATTAATAAAAATAAAATTGAAAGGAATACTTGTAAAAAATATTAAAGATTGTTTGAACTAACACGATGCATCACATTGTTTCGTAATTATAGAATTTTTTATGAAAGTATGTTACCAAATTTTCAGAAATATTGTGGTCCTGACCAGAAATATTTTTCAAGTAGAGTATTATAAAAAAAATGATGGGTGAAAACTTATGTGCTGGGTATACCAACTGGATTCCATTTCCAAAAAACACACACCAAATTTACATGACAGCACTGCCTAATAAAATAATATAACATGAACTCCTTTACCTTGAAAACAAATTACCTGTTTTTTTCACATTATTTACTGGAAGAAAGATTTTGGGGGAGGGGAAGTTTTTAAATTGACACTCCGTATGTATATTTGGAAGCGCTGCAACTGCAATTGAAAATAAGACTAATATAAGCTTAAAGTATAAGTCTAAAATTTTATGAACTGCCTGTTGGTATTTCACGTTTTATTTCGCCCGAATTCAAAGATAAGAGAGTAATTTGCCGTAATTGGAGACGTCTTTCCAACAGAATGCTCCGGAAGGGATGAAATTTGAATTATTCCCCCATAAATTCCATATTTTTACGATTGAAAAAACATTTCACATTCTGATTAAATTCTTTTTGTATGTATAGTTTTATGAGCCAGTATTATTATATGAACTTCCTAATTCATTACTAATAATTTATTACAGGAATAGGTTCTTATTTAATGGATGTGGGTGTCCAGTAATAACTACCCCTTAAAAAATCATTAATCAAGAAGGGTAGCGTTTTATAACGTTTTAAATTCTCTATTCTCTCATATACAACGATTTTTTGAGTTTGCGTCGCTGAAACAAAGAAAGTTATAGGAATATTTGGAATTGTTAATGCCTCTCGCTACTGAAGAGAACAAACCACTGAATCTTGTGTATGAAGAAAGAATGTTTCTAACATCTCCATTAACAACTAGGGTGTAGTAGAATAAAACTATAGACAAGTAAAATTATGGTTTATAAGATTTGAAAATCTTTCGAATTTGAATTTAGTGTTTTCCATAAGCCAACTTAAACTGACTGTGCAATAGATGTGACTTCCAACCTCAGATTAATAAATAAAATAGATATGTTTGTTTTGACTTTTTCCTGCCCCAAACATTGAGTCACATTCTAAGCTCACTTGCGGGACACTTCCACTGCTTTGCCATATTTACATATCCTCTTTAGATGCAGGAAAAATGAAATTAGAAGTTTAATTGAAAACGTGTTAAAAAGTTAAGCAAATAAAAAAGTCATTCTAATTTATGCATTTGAGTCGCTGCTTTTAAAATTAATTAATAATACTTGAATTTTATATAATAAAGGCATATTCTTTTGACAATAAGATATATATTCAAAATGAAGGTTTACCAATGGGAAGCCCTATATCACCTATTTTAGCAAACATTTTTATGGACAATTTAGAAAGAAAGATCTTTGAAAGTAATATTTCGAAAAATATTTTATTTTGGTATAGATATGTAGATGACATATTAGCTTGTTTTATGGGTAGTGAACGACAATTAGATGTATTTTTCAACCACATCAATAAATTACACCCGAAAATTAAATTTACATTAGAAATTGAAGAAAATGGCTCAATCAATTTTCTTGATTTAAAAATTCAAAGAGTTAATAATGTACTTGATTATTCAATTTACCGAAAACCAACACAAACTGATGTAACAATTCCATTCAATTCTAACCACCCTGTGTCACACAGACTAGCAGCATATAATTCAATGATACATAGAGCTTTTTCAGTTCCTATGAACAAATGTAATTTTGATAGAGAGATTAATACAATTAGACAAATAGCAACATCTAACGGTTATCCATTAGATATGATAAATAAGCTAATTAGTAAAAAAGAGGAAAAAGTGGCATTACAACTAATATATCCTAAACAAGCTGATGAAATTAAAACTTATAAAACCATCACATATGCAGGAAATATTTGTAATAATATTTCAAAGATAATATCTTCAGCAACGAATACAACAATTTTTTTTAAAACAGAAAGTAACGTTAGTACAAAATTGTTAAATGTAAAAACAAAAATACCACTATTAAAGAAGTCAGGTATATATAAACTCAAATGTCCAAAATGTAATGCTGTCTATTTGGGTCAGACCCTCAGGAATTTTGAAATACGATACAGTGAGCACTTACGAGCATACAGACTAAAACAACCAGATAAATCCCACTACGCAAAACATCTACTTGACACCAATCATTCATTGACACCTAACACAGAACTAGAAGTACTGCATATTTGTGAAAAGAAACAAGAACTGGATTTCCTTGAAGAACTGGAAATTAGAAGACATTTAAGAAACCCACAATATGAAGTTGTCAATGAACAGTTAAATCTAGGGAATTCTCCACTAATAAACTGTCTTCTTAAGTGATAATTGTAAAGATCAGCAGATATAGTTTTCTGGTTTTCTATATCATTGCACAGTTATACTGATCTTAATTGGAAAAATGATATCCAGGATATCACCATAGGGCTAATATTATCTATGCTTCAATATTTGTAATATCACATCTTCTTCTTTTTTCTATAAACATATATTAAGCCAATCACAAGTTAGGTTACTTCTTGGTCTAGCCAAAAATAACTACTAAACATCAGGTAGGCATAAAATGAAATGTAACTTCTCTCATTCTGACGATGATATTGATTTATCGAAACAATTGTCAATTTTTTAGAATTTTCAATAACTTGTATTATATTGTGGAATTAACTAGAGACATTGAGTTTCATTTAAAAACACTAGCATTCATTTTTGTATATATATTGATTAGATGTGAAGATTAATTAAGTAAAATAAATTAAAATAAACAAACTTCAATTTCATCAAATGAAATATTTATAAACACCAAAAGTCCAATAATATAATTTTATTTTCGTTGTTTTTAAATAGATTTGGTACGCGTATGCTTTGACGATGACGCCAAGGCGATGTATCCACAATACAATCCCCACTTTTTGTAATTAATTCATGATTTTACTACAGGCGTTTAGAATTGTTGGCCGCAAAAATAAACGTGTTTATGAATAAATAGCCCTCTCTATGTATATTATTATTCTAAGCTTCCAACCCATCATTTCAACATAAATTCTTAGATTTCTAATGTTACATTCATCGACTTTTAAGCACCCCACTTTCTGATGTTAATTACAAAAATGAACTAAACATAATCAAACAAATAGCTGTCAACAACGAATATAGATCAATTATACGATAAAATCAAATTTAGAAACCTTGAAAAGCTAGATAATCCCACAATTTCATCTAATGAACAACATTTTGTTGTTGCCCCATTTTTTAGATCAAAAGTTGATCAACAATATCTCTAAAATGTTTTACATTTCCGATAGTTTTAGAATTTTTTCAAATAATAATTTGAGTAACGACCTAGTTAACTCTAAAGATAAAAGTGATAAACTAGCAAAAAGTGGATTGTACAAATTGAAATGTGGTGATTGCGATGCCGCATATATTGACAGAACTTGTAGATCTCTGAATTCCGTACTCTTAAAACCTGTGACCCATAAAAGACTTCTTAGAGGACAATAAAATTGAGTTTTAACTAAGTAATAATAATAATTGCTTCAAAGCCCTAGTGGACTTAGAAAGAGACTTCATCCCTTTACACAGGCTTTTATCATAACCCAATACGACAACGACAATGTCTTGGTTATTGTTTAGACATTTCATTTTATATATTGATAATATTGATATTTGCCGTTCGCTCTCCATTCATTTTTGTCGTTTTCTATGTCTTATGTAATTTTATTTTAATGTTGTACTGTAAGTTTTCACTTCTTTAACGATTGTTACAATCTATCAAGGATTTGGTTTTTTCTTTTATATTTTGACCTGTTAAAATTCAATGCTTCATACTTTTCGAGAGAAGCACTGATGATGACTTATAGTCGAAAGATCTCTGCGAATAATTATTAAATTTTACACATTCTATACAAAGATTTTTCTTTTTGGATTCTAACCTCAAAATTCTGCACATAGCTTATCAAAATTAATTGTTACGTTTTTTTGTCTGGCATTTTTTTCGATATTACTCAAAAATATTCATCATTAATTTTCTATGATGGATTAGACAGACTGGAACAAAACAAATCCAACCAGTAAACTTTATAAACTTTAAAGATCTGTGATGTTCAGAAAACTAGCGGCGATTTCCTCATTATTTTTTTTATTTTCAAACTCCTTCCCACTTATATGCAGTTCCATTAAAATTCAAATAGGAACCAGAATTTATTTTCTAAGCCATTTGCCTCGGATTCGAAGTTTCGTATATTTTGTGAAGAAAGGGCGGGTTGAGGGTGGACAACTTAAGATCCCCACAAGCAAACACCACACCGAAACCAGCGAAGTTATCGGGAAACGAACTAACTACATCTTTAAAAATTTCCCACGTATACAGGGTGTCCCAGGAGTTCGTACCAAAAACTTGTGAGATGATAGAGAGAATAGAAAAAGTGCTGGTATTTCATATTTTTTTTCTTTACGCCCTTCGTTAACGAACTATAGAGCTTTAAAGTTGGGAATGAAAAACAGTTTTTTATTTATAATTATCAAATGGCCAATTGGAAATTCGTAAAACTTTAAACATTTATAAACACCATAGTTGCACACTTTTTGGCGTTATAAACAAGACTACACTATACTTGTGAACTCAGGTACCGACTAAGTTCAATGGGGGTTGCGGACATTTTTTGGTAAATATAACTTTCTTCAGTTATATATGCAACAATTGACTGTAAGCATCCCGTATTAAGACTAAACAGCAACTAAGGTTTATGGTCAACGTATTGGCAGGTATTATACGCAACTGCTTAATTGATCCGTATATAAAGTAAGTTCGGTAGAGATGCCGGTATGGGAGAGATGCCGATGCTTATATCTCGGACTGTACTCGCCTACAAGGCCGAAGCCGGGATCTACGGCAGTCATGTACCAACGCTTGTCAGAGCCGGTCGTCGCCATTGCGCAATCTTGGAGCATTTAGATTTAGCCTAATATTGTTTATTTCGGTGCAGTGAAAAGTTTTTCGGAGCATAAAGTAAGTAGACCTTATATACCTAATTATTGCCCTGGTGAAAATTTTAAATGCTCGTGGTGAAAAAGCATGTGAAGAGGTTATACGTCTTTGTATTCGTGCACTATTTGCATTAATTTCAACTGTGATACGGCTGTCGGCATCTCTCCCAGAAAATCGGGATAGATGCCGATTTAAGTATGAGTGAGATGCCTTGCTAATTTAAAACCATTTAATTGCAGCAATGCCAAGCAAATGCGAAAGAAGGTGTCCCAATAGGGGTAGATGGAGCAAAGAAAGTTTTCAAGTGGCTATAAGAAGCGTGGCAGAAGGAATGGATGTAAATGAAGCTTCTAGGGTGTTTAGCATTCCACCAAGAACTTTAAAACGTTGAGTTACATCCGGCAATTCCAAAAAAGGACGAACGGGACCTGGCAGTTTATTTGGTGAAGAAGCTGAAATAAGAATGGTTGTTCACATAAATAAACTGTAAGCAAGAGAATTTACACCAACGAGAACTGAAGTTAGGCGCTTGGCTTTTCACCTGGCCGAGCAGTTGAAAATACGCCATAAATTTGACAGACAAGCTGAACTTGCAGGTTGCGACTGGCTTACGTCCTTTTCACGAAGACATCCTAAACTGGCCGTATGAAAAGCTGAAGCCTTATCCCGCGGTAGAAGCTTCTGCATGGCTAAACTCATAGGTACAAACTACTTTAACTGCTGGCTTCTACAATGGAGAAACACAAGTTGCTCGACAAACCCGCTTGTGTTTACAACATGGACGAGACGGGGCTCCAGCTAAACAACCGCCCAGACCAAGTCATTACCAAAAAAGGCTCTAAAGTTGTGTCTATTTTGACGGCTGCGTAACAGGGCGAAACAATAACAGTTATAAGCTGTTGCAACGCGGAAGTCACTTTCTTGTCGCCTGCGTGCATTCTCAAAGGTAAAAATAAGAAACCAGAATTCGAGGATGGAATGCCATCCAGATCTATTGTGCACATGAATCAGAAGTCAGCCTACATCAACACAGAGATTTTTCTCGAATGGCTCAAGCTTCATTTCGTCCCAAGAAAAACTGCAGGAAAAGTGCTCCTAATTATTGATGGCCACGGATCTCACAGCTGCTCAGTGGAAGCTCTGAGATACGCTGATGAGAATGACATAAACCTGCTTTTCCTTCCCCCACATACTACCCACTATCTCCAACCTTTCGATAGATCCTTTTTTAAGTCGTTGGAGGCAACAATTTATCAAGCTCGCGATACTTGGGTTAAATCCAATGCTGATAGAAAAATCGGAAGGCTACAGTTCGGACGACTCCTAGGTGTTGCTTGGGGAAAGGTTGCAAGTGTTCAAAATGCAACATGCGTTTTAAGGCGGCTGGAATTTACCCGTTTAATCCGCAAAGTATCCCGGACTACCCTTATGGAGGTACCGATGTGGGAATACAAGAAACGTCTGCGAAAATGCTGTGCCAAGAGGAGGAACGAATTACCAAACCCCAACCTTCAACTTCACGTGCTACCGATTTAGCTGATGAGCCTATAGTTCAAACCCAAACATCTACTCTTCCAAAAATTACGCCCGGAAAAGCCTTGGATATTGTATCTCCTATTCCAGCTGCTGCTGTGCTAGACGCTAAAAGAAAAGGAGGGAAACTCGCAGAGATTTTAAATAATGCAGAAGCCATAGAAAGGCACAAAAGCATTCAGGAGCACAGACAAGTGAATGTCAACAAAACGTGGCACAAAGGCAGCTAAAACACGTGTGGTATATAGAAAGGAGAAATTTACTGCAAAAACGGTGCCAAAGGGAAAACAGAAGATCCTAAAACTGCAGGTAGAGGAGCCCAGTGACGAAGATTCAAGCGTGTCTCTTCATGATAGCAGTTCAATTTGGAAAATCATGATGACACTACCTGCACTGGATATGGCGAAAAATTGAACTGTCAAAATGAGTTGTAGCCAGGGGGTTTCGAAGTTTAAAAGGAAACATTTTCCATTAAAACGTCAAAAAGTTCCATGAATACAGTTTAATTTTAAAGACAGAATCACGAAATACATAGGAAATTATAAAACTCCAGATGATATAAAAAAAAGAAAATATTTCAAGTACCATTTTTATATCTATTAAAAAGAATTAGATACAAAAGTAATACAATGTTTTGAGATGTGCAAAAAACCGAAGTAACATTTTGGCATCAAGTCAAAAAGAAAAAAAGAAAAAAATTCTGGTAAATTTGTGAATTTTCTGAAATAAATAATTTAATGTACGTTTTAGAGAAAAATGTTAAGTACAAAAGTTGTAGAACGTGTTAAGTTTTACGAAAAATAGGATTTTTTTTCAACTTTGACAGGCCGCCATTTTGTTTCTACTGGGCCGATTTGGCTCATTAACGAACTCGTCCAAGGTTTTGGCCCAATCGATTTTTGTAGCGAGTTTAGTTTCGATCCGTCAAAAAGTACGCCCTCTATCGTGCTTACAAATTCCTTTGTAACACATACATATATATTTTCTTCTTTTGTTTTCAAAAACATTTTAGCATATAAAGAGAATGTTTAAATTCATGAATCTCTCAAAATGATTTATGATTGAAAAAAATTTTTTTTAAAAATTCAAATATAATTATATTTACCAATTTATAACAATCTCAATTTACTTATCTTTGATAATGGAGATAAACATTTCCGAAAGCTTAGAAGAAAAACAGTAACAAGTGTTTTCTTTAATTAACTTGCCCTCCTATATATATATATATATATATATATATATATATATATATATATATATATTTAATGAAGCTAAAGTTCTACATACTGAACAAAATATGTCTAAAAGATATTTTCTTGAAATGGTTGAAATCAACAAGGCAAATAATAGTATGAATAAGAAAAGCGACATTGAAAATCTTAGTAATATTTATAGCTACCTTTTGAATATTGAACAAAATAGATAATTTTTCATTATTTATATGATAATTTCCTAAAAATTAAATTCACTTCTATTAAGGTCAAAATATAAGAAATTATTTGTCAAAGTCATTTTCACAGGTTATAATCTAACCTTATTTCCTTTTCTATTAACGTCAAAAACAAATTATCTGTCAAAGTCATTTTATAAGGTTATAATCTAACCTCAAATTCAAACTTCATTAAATAATTATAAAGTAACCTAAAAAAATTAAAATAACTTAGTAACGAACAAACAAATTATGTATCGATTTGTCTTATGTGAAATATGGCATCAAGTATATTATAATTATATTTATTTTTACATTTACAAATTTTTTAAAGATTATTTATATTGAATTTACTTAAAATATTTTACATGTAAGTACTTATATTTATTTCTCTATTTTTAAATCATATTTATATTTGTATATGTATTATAGTACCCTGAAGAAGTGTCAAAAGGACACGAAAGCTTGGCGGCATTTTGTAAATAAAAGATCTTGGCCTGAAATCCCCGTTATCCCCACCTATATAGCATTTTTCAGTCGTTATTTAAAAAAAAAATTTTTATATATATATATATATATATATATATGTATATAAATATATATATATATATATATATATATATATATATATATATATATATATATATATATATATATATATATATATGTATATATATATATATATATATATATATATATATATATATATATGTATATATAGGTATGTAAAATTGGACAAGATGATATAGGGATTGAGGGGTCCAACCCATTTACTTTTCGAAATACAGGGTGTTGAAGTTAAGAAAAATACCACCTTTCCCCACCCATTTTTTACGCCACTGGCATTTGAAGCTATTTTTATTTGATTTTGTATTCCTCAATAGTTTTCACGTGAAAAACGCATGACCTTAACAAATAAGAAAATTTGAAGTTTTCAAGATATTTAATGTTTTTATGAAGTCTGCAAGATCACTTTTTAATGAAAAAATTTAAAAAAAATATTTTTCTTGAATGTTTTTCAATAACTACTAATGGTAAGAGTATGTAACAGGAACTAATTTGTGAAACAGCAATGCATATAAAACATTGAGAGAGGATTGTTCATAATACTTTTCCAAACTTGTGATTTTATTAACAAAAGAATTAATGACAATAAAAATAAGATAATTACAAAGTTAAATATTATCCCATTCAAACATACTTTTTAACTAAGCAGCCAACAAATTACAAAAGATGTTCAAAATATTGTCTATTTACATTTAAACGTAATCTGCAACGTTTTCTTATTAAAAATCGCATACCTTGGAAAGACTGGCGATTGCCGGAAATAATTTCGGTAACTGCATGGAATCTTGTTTCATCAAATTTCCCAAATTGTAATTTGTCCCTCACTATTCGTTGTGCATTTTCTCCCTAACACTGATTAATAAATAGCAGTTCAAAACCAATGAAATTTTTAATCTGTTGTTATTGGCTGTTGAACCATATGCAAGGCTTATTTACTAAAAATTCTCTTATAACATCTTTAAAATTTTCTATATCTTTTGTATGCTTTGTCTCATTTTTAATAGATTTTATAGAAGTAATTGAGTGTATTTTATGAATATCACCATCAAATTTACTGTTTATCTGTTCATTTTGACAATTATTTACGACTCTAGTTTCTACCTTTTCGTTCAGTCTTCCTTGGTCTAAATTATGAAATTCATTTTCTAATTGTTTATATTCGTTCTGATTATCTTCATGTTCCACTATTGAATTGATATTTCATCTATTTCTTTGTCTACTGTCACAAATATACTACTATTTTCTGTTTGTTGATCATTTACTTTCTTATTTATGTCATTAATTTCACCAAAAATTTTTAGATGATTTAATTCTTCTCTAGTTCTCAATTATTTTATTATTATTTTCTCATTCATTATTTATATAAGATATTTCTCCTCCCGTTTTCTCATAAAATTCTTTGTTTTGGTTATCTATTCTATTTCTCTTACAACAATTTTTTTTTAGTGTTCTATACTCAGTCTCATACGTTCTTCCAATTTCTCCATAGTTTCCTCGATTCTCCACTCCATGCTAAGCAAATTCTCTCTCATATCCTCTTTTATACCTCGTTCCATACTCAGCCTATTTTCTTTCACACTTATAATGAGATTCAAATCAATCCATTTTATTGTTCACGCATCTGGCCTTTCAGCAAGTTGCTCTCTTTAAATCAGTCAGTATGCGAATCCTGATAGATTCATGGAAATCCTCCGGTATTTCAAATTCCAATTTCGAATCCTCGGATGAATTGGCTCCGCTTCCCAACCGAGTAAAGCAAAAAGTCAAAGCCGAATAAAAAAGTCAACACAGTCGTTTCAAGTGACATCCCACTTTATACTTGAGTTATTCACACTTAAATCAATTAGAATAAAGAAAAACAACTCGACTGTGAAGTGGAAGACAATGTAGTCGGATTTGAAGCATTTCGTTACATATAAAATGTGATATAGAAATCGGGCGAGAATGATGTTTCGAAAGGAACAAAATCAGATTAAATCCAATTCAAAAAATGAGCATTGATTTAATTGAGGTTCAAATTTTGAATTTCCTATATCTTCTAATAACATGATGCTGGTGGTTATAGAGCAGAACCCCACTTTTGTATATAACATACAACGATATATCAACAAAAGGGTAACTGACCCTTAGTGGTTGTTATACATAAAACCGACATTTACTTCAAAAAGCGGTATACCCACGATAACGTTGCCCTAGAGAACCTTTTTCAGAAACAAGATGTGAAACTCCGGAGGATGTTTTGAAAATAATATGGGTATTAGCATGAATGGATAGAACGAGAAATTTGAAACTATTTATGGCCTAATTGAAATTATACTAAGATATATTCACAAATTTAGCAAAACTTTTCGAATTTAACAACCCTTATTTTCTTAAAACGTTCTATTTTATCGATAATTGACCTTTGTTCGTTTTTATCTGAGATAAAGGGAGCCTAAGGTGGGAGGAATCAGTAAAAACCTGTTTACGAGGTAAAAATAGGTGACGCAAGTACACCACTTGCAAAAGATATGATATTAAATCATACGATGTATAGGATGACACAAGTACTATATCTACTCATAATCTTTTTTAAATAAAGGTAAGCAGTGGCTACCAATTTCACGAAAAATATCCAGATACACCCATTACGCGGTGTGGATTGAAAAAATTGATAAAGAAGTTTGATGAGACAGGATCTGTTCAAGACAAAAAGAAATTTAAAAAGGCGTACGTCGAGGAAGATGATGCAGCTAGTGCACTAGCTATGCATTCGTTAAGGGAAAATCTCAAGTTAAGTCCACGAAAAAGAGCAGTAGTGGTTGGTTTTTGGAAGAGTCACTTACAGAAAATAGTTAAGCAAAACAATATTCATCAATTCGAACCGAATTCATACCTTACAAGATTATGATTATGACACAAGGTTTAGACTTTTGTGCGATCATTGGTGAAAAACGGGATGGCCGATTCTTTCACAATAATATTTTGTATTCTGATGAAGCAACAAACAGAGTCGTTCCTTCCCAAAATTTTCAATATTGGGCTAGTGAAAACCCGAGCTACAGGATTAACTGTAATAGTCAATTTGCCAAAAAAGTTGATGTTTGGTGTGCGGTTTCATCGGATCGAATAATCGGACCGTATTTTCTGGAAGATACATTAAATCAGGAGGTATATTTGTATTTGCTGTACAACGTCTGAATACCTGAATTAGAAAATATTCCTTTGGAACAAAGGCGCAAAATGTACTATCAACATGATGGATGTTCGTCACATTCGACTTTGCTAATTAGGGGATGGCTGGATGAATGTTTTCCTGGGCGAGGAATGGGACGTTATGGACCAATATTGCTTCCGCCCAGATCCCCCAATTTAACTATTTAAGATTTTTCTCATGGGAGTACTTGAAACAAAAAGTTTCTTGAGAAAAGATGAATTAGAATGGTTAGTGACAAAAATGCTAGAACACCACAGTGACGATCATCTCTTATATACAAAAGACAAAGATATCCTTAATTCTTACGATATAATAAGCGTAGACGCTTACTACACGAACCACACTATCGTATTTATCCTACACTTTCCTATTTTATATCCTAAGACCTTCACATACTACCACCTATTCGCAATACCTACACAAAATTCTACCATAATTATTCCTCCAGGACCGTACCTTTTGGTCAACGAAGATACCTTCCAATACTCCGAAATTCCATGCAAAAGAGCCAGTGCCAAATACTTACGCAACGAAAAAGCGCTGCAAACAACAACGAAAACCGAAGACTGCATCAACCAGATTCTTCAACTGCACAATAGAGAAGCCTCTTGAAACTATATTCCATTGCAAATACAGAACACAATCATATAAAGTCTATCGAACACCCACTACGTAGCAATATTTACTGGACCCACGAAAATAACAACTAAATGTTCCACAACTTCCACCAAACTGTGAGTTCAGAACACTGGAACAAAGGATTATTACTTCCAAAACCACTATTGAGGGCGAAACTTTAAGTTACTACAAATTGAAACAAGCAACATACAAAAAACAACAAAATTTAAACCACTGATGATAAACAAAGTGCCCTTAAATGACCTCCATGAACTCATTAAGCAAGAAAACCAAATGGAACCAATAGAGGCCGGAAAGTTGATCTTTGTTGTAGGCTAAAGAACAACCGATGCAAGAGAAATGACCAAAAAAAATCCAAACCAACGAAAGGCGAAGATAACACCAAAGTTTTGTTCGTCCCTAACAAAACTTACCCAGGGGATGGACAAGTTACAGTACATTGAACTTCATTACGCTAACATCCTGTATAGGAAGCCATTACACCTGGACCCTGACTTTGCTAAAATCCAAAGATCATTCGATGAAACATCCGATGCCGACGATGCAATATTTTTTGTATAAATTAAACAATCGATTTTTATTATATTAGGTTTGATTCTAGTTATATTATTTTTACCAGTTTTATTGTATAGATTTTAAAAAGTGAGTTTTGAAGTGGCAAATCGTATTTAACTTAATACGACTTACCTATGCGATAATATGAACTCAAATATTTATTCACACAATCTGAAATAATTTTTAAATCCTCATCAAATACATATTTGAATACAATCATCACCATTTTCAAAGGTTGTATAAAGTTTGTACGTCTAACATAAAAAGTGAATTTCAGATTATAAATCAGGTAACACATGTTTGTCAATGGTAGATAAGAAATAATCGATTTCTTTGTGGATGAATTAGATTTGTATGTTAACTTGAGTATTTTTGAAATGAAATATTTATGTTCCCACTATGCAAATAAATATTACAGTTATGTTAATTCAACATCACATTGTGATAATGTTCTTCCTTTTTTTCCTCTTGTTTTCATCACATTCACATCTATACAACCGCTTACGCCCAGCTTGTGGCTGTTAACATTTGTGATGTTTCAACTTAACTTCTCTGCTATGTTAAAGCGCTGCCCTTTTACATTAATGTGATGTTACTAGAACTTCCTCGAAAGGAAGTCTTTATAACGAACTTAAAACAACATTTCTGCTACATTCTGAAATGCCTTTTAACATCTTGTCGATGTTAATACAATGTCTAAAAAATAACATCTTATCAATGATCTAAATGCGACATTTCAAAAACAATACAGTGTATTCTCGTAGATGTTGTATGAACATTACATAAACCTCTAAATAATATACCTCAAACATTCTGGATGACATCCTATAGATGTTTCTGTGCCTAATCAGCAAATACAGGGTGAACAACTAAGAACGCCGGCTGACGGCCATATTTCAGAAAATAGTCATAGTACAACTTTAAAAAAATACCTTCAGGAAAATGACCCTGAAAAATCGCTGGAAAATATTTTTGAGTTCCTAAAATATCTCCTATGGGGTGGAATGAACACTTAAAAACATAATACTGTGATTATCTCCAAAAAAGACATACTAAACGTATCCTAGAACTACAATGTTTGATATATTATTGAGACTATGAAAAAATGTACTTAGGGACTTTTTGTCTGTATTCTTTAAGTAAGGGGTGGGGGAAGGTTCAACCCAAACAACAAATGTCGTAACACTTTTTTTTTAATCGACATCCATGTTTTTGGCTTCATTTGAAAGAGTTTTTCCTTTTTAATAAGAAATGCTTAACAAAAATAACAAAATTGGACAATTTTGTCAACGCTTTGTGAAAAAGTCCACAATTTTCCCATTTTTCTCGGAAATTTCAAATGTAATGAGGCATTTTTTAAATTCTGATGAAAAGGGGTTGAAAAATAGGAATCTATTCCAAGATATAAGATTTACAATATCAAATATAAAAAAAATGCTTCAATTTACATTTGAAATTTCCGAGTGGATACAAAATTATCTAATTTTGTTATCAATCTTATTAAACAGAAAAACTCTTATATGCAGCTAAAATCATTAATATCGGTTAAAAAAACGAAAAAGTTATACATTTGTTCATTAGTTTGAACCTTCCCCACCCATTATTTGAAGAATAATGGCAAAAAATCTCCTTAATTAAATTTATTCATAATCTCATCAAGATTTAAAAAATTGTATTTTTAGGACACCTTTAGTATGTTTTTTTAGAGTATTATGTTTTCGAGGGTTCATTCCACCCCTAGCGGATATTTTAGAGACTGCAAAATATTTTCCAGCAATTTTTCAGGATCCCTTACCTAAAGGTAATTTTTTTGAAAGTTGTACCATGATTCTTTTCTGAGATGTGGCCTACAGTCGTTCTTAGTTGTTCATCCTGTACATTTAAAATAAAATAGCAAAAAAATAATAAAGGATTTAAAACGTTTATTCACTATTAATGAACAGTACAGTAAATTTGAAAAAAACAGGTACAAAATTAGAAAAAAAATATCTTGTCCAGCAATCCAACCTAAAACAAAATAAAATTGTGTAAGAATATTACATAACAAGTCTGGAAAGTGGATAAACTATTGAACACATTCAGTGAAAGCAAGAAATAAAAAAGGGTATATTAATTCGTAGTTACCATAACGTAACATACTTTGAAACTGAATTAATCAAGTTTAACGGATACACATACATTACAGCTAGTTTACAGAAAATTTATTAGAATAGTTTTTTAATTATATCAAAACTAATAAAAAATTTACACCATAAAGGTGTAATGAAACATTACGTTACATCCACAGAAATCCAATCTGATTAAAGCAAATTCTATCGTTTACTTACGGTTACTTTTTTCGAGTGCCTCAACCATTCCATAACGTACACTTCAAAATCCTTATCTGTGAAATATTTAAAGGTGTTCTGAACAACAGCTAATAAAACAATTACTTTGGATCAAATTGTGCCCATGGAGACTTTTGATCGATCATCATAAACTACATCAAACTTGATTTTCAGCCAATTGACTGGGACCCATTTTCCATAAGATACATGCGGGGTTCTTCAAAAAAATAATAACATATTTTATTTCAAGAAGTGACTTTTCATGATTTACCTTCTATTCCATGCCTCATTCCATTTGGCAGGTAAATTCAGGTGTGCTATGAAAATTCATACTTCTTTTCTGTATAAAATACTATTCTCATCTTGTTATTTTCATCCTGGAACAAATTGTATATTAACATCGTGGAATTGTAACTTAATGAAAACTAAGCATTATTAATACACTGTATACAAAAAAAACTACTTATGAAGAAGAGATATGAACACATTATCAAGTTAAATGAGTTTATAATTAATTGTATCCAATTGAGTATCCAATAGCTGTGTTTCTACAATAATAAATAATTGAATGCTGTTTGTTGACTGGAGAATTCAGTATCATAAGTTACATATTCTTCAACTAGATTAATATAGGTACCATCGTAAGGGACAAATACAGCTTATTTTTTGTGTTCAGTGAATTTTCAAATGGAAATGAGCTTTTTAACAGAAATATCTGTTTTTAAAGTCTTAAACAGTCTCTAATTGTTCACAAGAATTGTTAGTAATAATGTTAAAATTCTCTAAACCTGCAAAATTATTTTGATGGCTAAGACTACTACTAAAAAAACTAGAAGCTAGAGATACTTGATCCAATATTTTTTGTACTGTTTAATACAATGTTTGTATCAGACTATCTGAAATAGTTACTCCCCTTTCATTACATAATTACCAATTATTTGTTTTTTATTTTATTTGTATAAGTAGCTTCTGAAACATCTTGAACATTGAAAATGTTTTCTTCTAGATTTAAATATCTGCGAAGATATGAGCATGTTTTAATATTAATAATAATATCTACCCTATTGCAATATCAAGTTTTTTGTATGGTATAATGCATATCTAGGATTTGATATATTGTGAATCGTTTTCAAAATATACTTACTAGGTAACTAAAATATTTTAAAAATTGAAAAAACCCTTATTTTGTAATATAATGTTACTGTACAATTCCGCCACATGGAATTTCAATGTATAATAGCCGATTAAAGTATTGAATGAGTATTAAGTTTTAATAATTATGATTTTGGAATAGGTACTTACCGATAACAATTGTTGTTCGTCCATTATAACTAAGTATAGAAACTGTAGCTTAGTAGGAACTAACGAAAACGAAGACCACTCTATTCAAGTGCTACTTGCAAAATATGTGCCTCCTGCATATAAAATATAACTATAACACATAACTGAAAACCATCCGCCATCTCATGCTTGTCATTTTTGTTTCCACAGATAACTACTGTATGTTTCGTTCATCAGTTCCTCTTCTGTTTTCTTCTTTTTTATGTTGCTGTGATGTTTAATATGAGATATTACTGAGAGTTTTATGAACTAACGTCGTACAGAAGTACGATGTTAATAAAAATTATTTCGAATGATGTAAAAGTAACTGCAACATGTGATCATCTTAGAAACATGTTAATTTGTAATATTACAGTAACGTTCTGTATGTGATATTAGTGAGAAGTATACAAATTAACACCGTATGAATGTTTCCTATAGGAAGTTACTAAAAAGAAGTTCATAGGATGTGTATGTAACTACGAATTCAAGTATTACTGTGTACATCAAAAATATGTTTTATTTACATGACATGGATGTTAATAGAGTTGGTAATAAAATTAAGACATCTAGGAGATATCTTATTAACGTTTTAAATAAACATCACGAAAAGTCTCTAAAGAGAACATCATAAAAAAGACTTGTTATGTTTCTTGTTTAGGGGTTGTGTTGTTTTAAATCAATTGTGTGTTCAGATATAAAAAATTTCTCTGATTGTTCCCGATATTTCAACTTACTGAAGGTAGGCAACCTTATCTACAAAAAAGGCTCCACCATAGACATATTTATAAAAATCTAATAATAAAAGAATTTTCTTTTTTCTATTTTTCGCGTGTTCGTTGGTTTGTCAAAGACCTACCTAATATATTCAATAGAAACTTAAAATATAGAATATACAGGGCGAACCAATAGTGTATACGTGACATTTACATGCCGTTGTCAGTTTGTTTTGGGGTTTTCGGTGTGGTGGTGTTTGTTCACGTGTACTCGCGTCACTCGGCTACTGCCATTGCATGTGATAGGGTAAGATTAAAGAGATTATTAAGAGAAGCGATGATAGGAGATATCTAGCGGAAGAGAGAAAATAAACGAAGATGGAAAGAAAATTTATGTATTTATTTAGTGAATGGATGCTCAAAAAAATTGTATAGAGAATTCATAAAATACAGGCTTTTGTTTTTGTGAGACAGAATTATTAAGTCCAATGAAAAATAGCATCTCCTGCTATTTTTATCATTTAAGTATTTCAATAGTTGCCTAAACAATTAAATCGCTGAGAGTTATTTTGGATAAAAAATCCAGGACATTTCGTATATTATCACCAAATACGGAAGGATAATTTGAATTCAACTTCCATTTAAAATATCTGGTTCCATGCTAAACCTCCTGAAAAACAAATAGGAACAGCTTACGCAAAGGGATATTTTTTTGTATTTTATTAAAGTTGAAAACAACTTAACGAAGTTTCTGAATTCCTCACAGAACCACCGGCTGTTTTAAATATCTAATAGCTCACGTAGCATTTGGACGAAGATAGCTAATGACTTAATTTAGACTATTTGTTTGGGATAGTCAGGTTCTCATTTTAAACTTTCATGTTATTCAATTATATAAAAGTAAATTTGAAGTTCATATTTAAGGCTTGCATGTAAATATTACGTGTATAGAAGAATTACTAAAATGATAAATGTGTCACAAATCAACAATAGAGAGTTATAATTGAATAAAACAAACCCATATAGGATACAAGTGCTTTTCGATTAAAAGATTTGTAAAACGTACTTAAGGTAGAACATCATCGGTGAAGTACATCGAAGATAATCAAAGTCATCAACATAAACAAAAAAACTGATAACAGAAGTAGACATAAAACATAGAATACGCTGAAGTCCATCAATTTAAGAAAAGAGTAGACAAAATTATTCAAAAAGTGAATGGAGACAGGTTTTCAAATGAGCGTATGAAAATACCATGTTACATATATGACAATTAACCCTCCGGAGGATACGCAGCGGCACTCCGTGCCGCATTTTTAGATTTTAATGAATTTTAGTAATATTTTTTCGTACACGCCACTGTTCATCTAGATATGCGCGAGTGACTATCTTAGGAATGCTAATTGCGGTAGTAGCAGTTTTCTAAGCGTAGTGTTAGTTACATATTAGACGTTGAAGTGAGTGTTGTCAAGTTGCGGCATTCTGTGCCGCAGTGTGTCCGTTCATGTAAGTAAAATTTGTGGCTATGTTTTTTTCATCAACTGCATTAGTTGACATATATTTTTTTATTTTAGGGCTACTAAAAGACCAAGAAACTATTTGAGCAATAAAGAGTTGCAAGAGATTGCGGAAAATTTGTCTGATTTAGAAGATGATGTTGTTGACTTTCGCGATTCAAGTGGAGAAGAGGAATTTATTGAAACTAATAATTACAATAGCGAATCGGAACATCTGAGAGCGATGAGGTTGATAATATAGAACCGTTACAAAGGCAAGACGATGGTAATTACCGGTTTTATATAAGCAAACATGAAGAAACGATTTGGAAAAGTACTCCAGTATCTTATTGTACTAGAACTAGAGCCAAAAATATTATCAAAGTATTTCCTGGACCAATCGGTAATGCAGAAAATGTGTTGAATCCATTAGATTCGTTCTATTTGTTTATAACACCAGCTATGATTGACAATATTGTTACTTGTACTAATATATATATATATATATATATATATATATATATATTAGCAATAGAAGAGCAAAGAATGCTTTTTGCCAAAGAGACAGAAATAGCAAATTTACTTCTCGTAATGAAATTCAAGCTTTTTTCGAGGTCCTATTTCTTCTTGCAGTGAAAAAAGGAAATCATGTGAACGTTGAAGAAGTGTGGGCTAAAGAAAAGGATGGAACAGGAATGATACGACTGAGAGCTGCATTTTGTTACAAAAGATTCCTCTTTCTTCTTCATGCTCTACGTTTTGACGATATTGGAACGAGACAAGACCGTGAGCAAATTGACAAGTTAGCTGCTATTAGAAGTATTTATACTGACTTTTCAAATAATTGTATGAGTAATTACTGCTTAGGGGAATTCGTTACTATAGACGAAATGCTCCATCCATGGCTCGATGTGGCTTTGTACAATACTGCCACAGAAACCAGCCAAATACGGGATAAAACTTTATGCACATTGTGACAGTAAGACTTTCTATACCTGGAATTTTGAGATATACTGTGGAATACAACGAGATGGACCTTACAAGAAATCAAATAAGCCATTCGATATAGTACAGCGTTTAGTTGATCCAATAAAAAACTCGAAAAGAAATGTAACAACGGATAATTATTATACTAGTTATCCTTTAGCTGAATATCTTTTGCAGAATGGACTGACACTTATTGGCACCTTGAAGAAAAACAAAAAAGAAATCCCTCCCCAATTTCTTCCTAATAAATTACGAACTGTTGGATCTTCTTTATTCGGATTTCAAGATGATATGCCTTTAGTCTCGTATGTACCTAAACGAAATAAGGTTGTGCTGTTGCTCTCTACCATGGACGATACAGACCAAATTGACGAAGTAACAGGAAAACCACATATGATATTAGAATATAACAGAACAAAAAGTGGCGTCGATACTGTTGACCAAAAATGTGCTTCCTACACGACACAAAGAATTACCAGGAGATGGCCATTAGCATTTTTTTTCCGCATACTAGATTTAGCTAGAATAAATTCCGAAGTTATATATAATAACACTAAGGGACAAGAATCACCACCAAGAAGGAGAAAATTCATAACTAATTTAGGTTTCGCCCTAATGGAGGATCATTTAAAAGAGCGAGCGAAGATAAAAACACTCCCCAAAGATATTACACAATTTCTTCTTCAGTTTCGGATTGCCGAAGAACCACCCCTACCCCCAACGGTGAACAGAAATAGAACTGGAGGATGTCACATATGCAGTGCGCATAAAAATAATAGAACAACCGTTACCTGTGATTCAACGGTTTGTTTGCAAAGGACATAGTAAAAAAATGTAGAGTGCATCATATGTCTGTATCCCCCAATGGAGGAAGACTGATCTAGATATTTAAGATATTTTTGTTGTTTCAAAGTTTTGTGAGAAAATAATTTTATTTTAGACGTTTCATTTAAGTTCACATTATTTTTAAATACTTAATACACATTTATTTTTTTATTTCACTTTCAAGTCCATTCCTCCATGATTATAATATTACAATAAATTGTTAGAATGGCTACCTATTTTTTTCATTCGCCGTATCTACATTATCTCGTAAACGATGCAGTTCGGTAAAGAATTGGCCATTGATTTACACGCTTTTAAGGAAGGAATGTAAAATTTTAGCGGTGTTGCATTGTTCACGAACTAACACACGACTTCTACTCAATTTTTATAAAATATGTTTGCTTTTTATAACTTCTAATACCGTTTTTCGATAAGCGGCATAAAGTGCCGCAGTGTGTCCGCGAATGTAACTTTATGATGCGTGTCCTCCGGAGGGTTAATATTTCTGTTAATTTTTACTTCACCTTATTACGTATAATATTCACTTAAAATGATTGACATTTACCCTGACGTCATTAATATCTAATAATATAACCGACTAATGTCAAATTATTTTGTTCTGTTCTTCACTATTAATAGAAAGAGATGCCACTTAATAATTATGTCTGTTATGTTATCAGCTATTAATGACATCAGGGTAAAGGTCAATGATTTTCATTGTATGCATATCTACATATAAGGAAAGTTTTGTAAATAATTTTCCAGATTCAAGTGGATCTTACACGTTTCATATATTTCTGAATACAAAAAACCTATTTATTAAATATGTCGGTCTGTCAACACGATAACTCAAAAACGTAACCGAATTTTTAAATGAAATTTAATATATAGGTTCAGAACGTAAAAACTGAGGCTTGGCCAATTGTAGGTATTTCGTTTGTTAATTTGTGGTACGCCTGCCTTTTTGCCACGGATACTTACACCGTCGACGAATGCAGAGCACAGATAACCCACAGATAGATGATACACTGATTGTGGCGCCATCTAAAGAGCCTGCCGACTAAACAATTGAGTGATGTTGAAAAGATTTCTGTAATTTTACGTGTTGGCGGTATATTCAAAATTACTATATTATAATTATTCTATTTGAAAATAACCATTTATAATCCATCATTTGACATTTCATTCAATTTAACTCAATAATTATTAGATGTTGAGTTAAATTAAATGAAATCAAATGATGGACCATAAATGCTTAATTGAATTGGAAAAAATAAAACAGTAATCATATAAACAGTTTATTTATTTTGGTATAAAAATACACAACAGATAATTTCATTCACAAACTACTTTTCTTAACAAACAGAATGACAATAAATAAACTATAATGTAAAATCAATGCAATAATTAAAAAATAATTACAGTAACATACAATCTAGATTGGAGTACCATTAGATTTTTAAATAATGTTAAATCAAGTTAAAAGTAGGAAATTATTCATGATAAGTTTATATTAACTTATTTACACACGTATAAACACACAGAGCTGGACAAACTGCTGGAGTATAACTGCCACTTACTTAATCGAAAAAAGTGTGAGCAATGAGTAGTTAACTACTATTTTTGGCAACTTTCTGTGAAAGATAACATTTGAGTATAATTATTGTGAATGTTAGAACAGCTAGTAATTAAAATATTTTAAAAGGAAAAGTTGTTAAATACTGCTTAGCTCTGTAAATACAAGGTAACAAGTAATTACATATAAGAGTGCTAAAGAGCACTTGTGACTGTACAACATTTAAAATAATATATCTAAAATTCCATTTCCACTTAAAACACATCTTTATTTCTTTACTGGAAGTATTAAATAGGTTTATATCACAAGTTTAAACCTAGTATATTCCATATTTGTATATTTCTACATTTAAAAGCATTCCGTTCTTATGAAACCATCGCATACTGCAGTTTAAGTTACTCTGCAGCTCCTGGCAGTCTATGATTGTTAAAATGTTTCTTAAGGGCTCCTAAAAATCTCACCGTCTCGTGGAAGTCCTTTCTCGTTTCCGGTTGAGGTTCTACAAGTAAACACACAAAATTACAACAATAAATAAGTAAACGCACAAATATGTTTGAAAATTCATGTCAACAAAAGAAAACAAAATGCGCTTACTATTGAAATAACAAGTTTACAGTTTTTGAAGTAAGCCAAAAAAAATATCAAAAAATATTTGAATGTTTAAATTTTTTTGGTTTTTTGGAATTCCTTGTTTTGGAGCTTCCGATTTTTCTAGGAATTCTTGATTTTTTTGGTTAACTATTTTTTTATTTATTGAATTTTTCTTTTTTTTTATTGGATTTTTGGTTACCGTTAGACCAAGTACTTAGACGTAATGCCTCAACAAAAGTTAATACTCACTTTCATTTCCCATAAATTGCCATACCATGGGCTATATATGAAAAATGAAAATCGGCAAGGGGTCAATATCTTCCATCCCACAGCTGGTGGAAGGAATAGCTATAACATAAAATAAAACTCAGATTATTATTTCTTCAATGGGTACATTTTAAAATGGAATTGTCTGAGTATGGTGTACACACTAGATATAAATTGAGTGTATGAAAAGACAAGTACAAGCGCTTTCACCCATTAGGTCATTCTCAAAGCTGTCGATAAGAGAAAAACATACAACTGGTACAATGTACATACAATGAAATGATATGTTTGATGTTACATCATTATTTAAGTAAAATTTGTTAAAATTACCCCATAAAGAGGGTGTACACACATATCATTTAGTTGATAATTTCAAATTAGACTTTCGTTATGTGAATTACAATTGTACACGCTCTTTATAGAGTAATTTTAACAAATTTTACTTCAATAATGATGTAACATCAAACATTTTATTTCATTGTATCTAACAGTTACAGGGTTTGATGTGTTTTGACACTTTCTGTATGTTTTTTTCTTGACGAGTGCTTTCAGAATGGCATAATGGCTGGTATTTTAATAAAATTATATACTGAGTACTCGTCTTTTCATTCACTCAATTTACATTTTAAAATGTCCAAAATTATAGCATGCTATATTGAATACAATAAAACTTACCATCAATTTTTGTTAATTTCCATTCATATGGGAAGGCAAATAAAACTGTCTTAATAACCTCTCTCCATCTTTCTTAAATCTATAGAAACACTGTTTTTGAAAATGAAGGGATCATATCCTCCATCGTTTTCTCGTCGACAAATTTGATGATTGATTACCACTGCTTTTCAGCCATATTAATTTTATCTTCCTGAGTTGGAGGAACAAAACTGTAAAAAGAAATATTTACTTTATTAACGCAGTAATTTTCCATGATCTCTAAAGTTGTCGATTGAATTAGTAAAAATTCTGTGTTTTATAAAAATAAAGATAATGGTTGTTTATTGTGAAAGAAAAAATGCTCAAATTTTTTTAATAAAACTTACCGAGTACACCACTTATTAGACTCCTTCAGAATACACTTTGACATTGTCTTTTCAATTAATAACAAAAAAGCAACGAAAGAACAGATAAATATTACACTATAGCAATTAAAAAATACACCAAAATACCGAAACCTTATAATAACCTCTACACTTGAACTAAGAAATGATACAGTATAACATAACATATACCATGTGGGGACGCGCATACGCAGTAATAAAAATCAATGAAATTTGATTACTAACAACGTTAAAGTTTTCGTTAATTTTTTGGAGTTATTTACCGATTTTAGTTACTCAACAGGCTCTATAGATGGCACGGTCTGCAGTGTCCCTTGCCTGATGCAGAGGTCAGTTCGGTTCAGTTGCTCGGCGAGTGGAAGACTTCATTTAAAAATCAATCATCGCTGTCGGATGCCATTTAGAAACGAGCTACAAGCTGCACCATGTGAAGTGGACTCTGCTCCGACAAGGCGAATTTAATGAGATATACTGGTTGTTGTAGTTTTATGGGCACCATATATTTGCCTGTGATTGTGGAAGATTAGCTACACCGTTTTATCGGGATTTTGGAATTTTATCAACGTCTCGTGGACAATGTCTATCTTTGAAACTCACTGTTAGGGTAAATATATAATTATTATTTCCTAAAAGTCGTTTCTTGAGTCTAATAATCACTTGCACATTGATAAAGTTTATTTACGATAAAAAGACGATGACGTTGCAAAACAAAATGTTGTGATGTTGCCAAGCTGTAGTTTTTTCCTTTACTTAACGAAAACTAGAAAAGTCAATCTGATGTTAGATTGACAGTTCTTCTTTTCCATTGTTCTGTGCCTCGTAGGGCGTGAGTCAAAAATATTTATTTAAAAATAAAAGGCTTGTATTATCGAGGCCTTAGTGTCACAAAGGCGTAACTACAACATTAGTGATTTTGAGATAGGTTGACCAACATATGTCAAAAAGTGACACAACATTGGAAGTCATATATATTGATATAAATATTTTAACATGTGACGAATGTGCATTTTGACGAATGTTTTTTCGATCACATAGGCGTAAGTGGCCATACACCAGTGTGAGCGAGTCTTAGCCTCCTAGAGAAAATGGAAGCGTAAGAGCTGTTACGCTTGTGTTACAGTAAAATGAATGTTATTTTTTACAAGTTCTAACAAGTCTGTTTTCGATTGTTTACGTCCATTTGTGAAGTGATTTCGATGGAAAGAGGTTCTAAAATGTCCAAAGGAAAGTTAATAGCATAGCTATGGCTGTGAAACAAATTGGTT
The DNA here is from genome assembly GCA_963921935.1 of Galeruca laticollis. Taxonomy (NCBI): domain Eukaryota; kingdom Metazoa; phylum Arthropoda; class Insecta; order Coleoptera; family Chrysomelidae; genus Galeruca; species Galeruca laticollis. The sequence goes on from OY998180.1 coordinate 113,865,727, forward strand.
TGTAGTAGAGAACATATTTAAACATTTTGATATTCAATTATTTATTTCTTATACAGAGTCTATTACTACCGACGGCGACATCTTAGTATATCAAGAAGGAAATAATTCAAACTCGCGTGCCAAGGATGAAGATGATAGTATATTATACAGTGGACATAACCTGGTCGTACCATCTACTTCAGGTACGATGTGTATTTCATCGAGTATTTCGTGAAGAATCGATTCAAAATAAACATGATTTCAAACACATTGTTGCAAGTTTAGTTTTTAAAAGTCGAAATGTTGATCAACCACAAATTATGATAGATGATGAAGAATACAATTTGCCAGAGTCTGATGACTTGGATGACTCTGTAGAAGATCCAACGTTCTCACCATCTGATAATGAAGCAATGGATAATGATAGCAACATTTCCATTGACTTGGTTGAGTTAAAAATTGTTTTATTGTGCAATCACAGCATGTTTAATTTTTAATGAATATTCAGGTCAAAATGAAGGTAATCTGTCTCCAAGGGATGGTAATGACAGTGTTGAGAACATCAATAGTGGAAAAACGACAAGAAATAAAATCGCCCAACCCATGAAGTGGAAAAGGAATGAGAGAAAAATAAAACGGCAGAAGGATGATGCGTATATTCCCATGCGAGGAAAAAATGTCAATGCATGTGTACTGAAAGTGGAAGTTTGTTGCAAGTGTAAAAAGAAATGTAATGAAAAGAGGAAAGAAGGGTTATATTTGAAGCGTATTGGAACATAGCTGATTTAGAAAAACAACGTATATTTCTGAGTTTCCTGATTGATAACGAAAACAAACATTCCAAGAGAACCCGTTCTGTTGAATCAAGAAGGAGTAAAACCAATCGCTACTACCTAATAAAGAATCAAGAAAAATTGGAAGTTTGTCAAAAACAATTTCTACTGACTTTTGGAGTTTCTGAAGAGTTTGTTAGAGGAATCATCAAAAAAAGGAATGGACAAAATATCATAGAACCAGATAAAAGGGGTCATCATCCACCTGGTTTGAAAATGCCAGACGAAACGAGAATTTTCATTAAAGATCATATAAACTCATTTCCGAGGGTGCCATCCCACTACTGTCGTAAAGATACAAATAAGGAGTATCTCCCTGGTGATATGAACCTTCAGATGATGTACAATTTATATGTTGATGAATGCCGAGAGTTGAATATTCAACCTGAAAAGCTTTGGTTTTATCGACATATCTTCAATACGGAATTCCATATTTCTTTCCATATTCCTAGGAAAGATATGTGCGATAAATGTTTTAGTTTCAACCAGTTTACGCCAGAACAAAATAATTATAAACAAGATGAATTAGATATGCATTTGAAGAGAAAACATCTAGCTATAAACATGAAAAACTCGATCAAAGAAAGGGCCGAAAAGGGTGAGCTTGACCTGGAAGCTGTTAGATATTGTTCCCATATGAATGCGAAGAAAATGTTCTACAAGAGAAGATTAGCCGTTTATAATCTCACAGAATTCAATGTAGCAACCAAACATGCGTTTTGCTACATGTGGCACGAAGAAGTTGCTAAAAGAGGTTCAATTGAAAATGCTTCTTGCCTCTGGGAATATTTAGTCAAACTAGAAAATTCGAATGAGGTGAACCTTTCCTCTGACACCTGCGGTGGGCAGAACAGGAACATAAACATGATTTCCAGTTTTTTATATGCAATGGTTCAATTGAGAATTGAAACAACAAATCATTTTTTCTTCGAACCTGGACACACTCAGATGGAATGTGACTCTGTACATGCCCACATTGAAAAGAAAAGTAAAAATATTGATCGATAATTTTCTCGAAATTTTGACAAAAAATTGTAGATACGTTTTTGTGACTCTTATATTTTTTTTATTAAATGCAGGTGCGTATTTTGTTATCGATTATGATCAGGAGTAAGTGAATAATTAGAAATGACAATTATATAACTTAGATGCATTTATTGACTAAACTTGTGCACAGTGGTTATAAGTCAATGCTCGAGTAATACTTATTTCAAACTAAATGAACTAATCTGATTTCATCATTTTCAAGTTTGTCGAAGATTTGGCATGGTGCCTGGAATACCAAGTAGTTATATTTATTCTAAAATAGATGTACTAATACGAACATTATGGTCGTTATAGATTAATTGGTAAATAAAATTTAGTTATTTCTGTTTTTCTCGTAATGAATGATCTGTAGATACGCTTCTGTCACACTAAGTCCTCGGTATGATAGGCTTGATTAATTTAATATAAATATTTATTCATGAAAAACTATGGATAAGATACAAGAAACAGTAACCAATCATCCTATATTCGAATTAACATTTTATTATTTTACATAGAAGAGAGTTTAATGACGAACTGTGGGTCCTTATACCTTATTCTATGCTCTATAGAACCATCTTCAAGGGCACTGCAAGGGTTTACGCTAAAAGGAATCAAAACAAGCTGTAATCATCTTCATGCAAATTCAAATATTGTTTCTTTATACAATATCTATTATATTTATTATAATAAAAATAGAATGGAAAAGAAAAATATAGACACACAAAATAAAAACTTGTTACAAGATATAAAAATAGAAAATCTCACATTTTATCAGTATTATTTATGTAGAGATACTGTGGTCGTTGTTTTGATTTGTGTATTATAAAATGACTGTACCTATTTAATTGAATAATAGTTATTAGTGATTTTGAAAAGGTGGAAATAAACAAATTGGATAAAAATATACAAAAAATAAAACACAAGATTTCCAGTACTCCACTACAAAATCATCACTATCTTCATCGTCACTGTCAAAATTAATAATAAGTGGAGGCACACCCTGTCTATCAAATACTACGTCTCTATCATACCCATCTTGTATAATTTTTTTAGTGTGCTCTACTGTCTTTGACCGAATATCAGGAGTCACTTTTTCTAAAGACTTTTTCCATACACCTATTGCTTGTTCTGTTGAAGAACCATCAGTTCCCACATGATCTCTATAATTTTTTTTAACTATGCCCCAAATATGTTCAATTGGGTTGAACATACAGTGGTAAGGGGGAAATCGAAGCACTTTGTGACCATATTTTTCAGATAATATGTCAGCTTCATATACTGTTGGTGGTTTATTCCTACAAAAATGCATATATTTAAACAAAATAAGTTATCTAAGTATTAATGAAATTGACTGTCTCGACCCTTACTTCGTGGAATATGCTCATATTAGTGTTTTTAAATGAAACTCAAGGTCTCTAGTTAATTCCACAATATAATACAAGTTATTGAATCATATCATCGATGATATTGATTTATCGAAACAATTGTCAATTTTTTAGAATTTTCAATAACTTGTATTATATTGTGGAATTAACTAGAGACCTTGAGTTTCATTTAAAAACACTATCTAAGTATTACCATAATATATTGAAAAATGTGTATATCAACTTACTGTTGTACTAAATTCAATAATTGGGTTTTGGGGAGATTATTTTCAAAAGAAATATCATTTTGTATCAACCTGTTCTGTATATCAGCATTTTTGGTAGCTGTTGTTGGTACTTTATTGATCACTGTACTGTGATAACTTGCATTATCCATTAAAATTGTGGCAGTTTCTTCCAAGTTCACTAAAAGCTGCTATTCAAACCAATGCAAAAAAATTTCTCGATTCATTTCACCGTGGTAATCACCATCTTGTTTTTTGGAAGAAAAAACCAGCCCTGCTCCAGGAATAAATCCAGAAGAGGAACCAGCATGCAATACTATATACCTACAATAAGGAAATAACAAATTACTACTAGGTTCCCTAGATAGACTGCATAGCTCAATACAACTATTAATAATTATATAGATATAAATAAAATAGTGTAACTAATAAATATTTGAAAAGGTCTTAAAATGGCAGGAATGTTAGTACATCATAAATTAATTGCTAAATTTTATTATTAAATTACCTTGAACCACCAATTTTGTTTTTTCTCACGCTTCTATGATTAGAATCTTGCCACGAACGTCCAACAGTACCGCCTTTAAATATCCAGGTCTCATCCAAAAACACAAATTGATTTTTATCTTGACATATTCATGTAGAAAATGTACATGTTTTAATGCAATATGTGGCAACTCCATTAAACCACGTCGAGGATGATCTTTTTGGTATTTGAATCCAATATTTTTCACCATCTTCCAGAGTGATGTTTAACAACCATCAAAGAGTTCACGCTCCTGGAGTTTGTCTCTTAAAGTTTTCAAGGTTATGTGTTAGTTAATTGTGAATAAAATAAAACCGTAAATTCAATATACTTACTGTTTCCATACACTTCGTATATAACATTTCAGAGAGCATTTTGATCAAAGTTATCAATTTCAACAGTAGCTTTTATGCGTTGTCTCTTTTTAGGTGGGCTTTTAAGCTGTTCACCCCTATTATGCTTGGCGGCAATACGGTTAACAGTGGTAACGCTTAGTTGTGAAGCTTCTCCAACTCTCTACAATATAATTAATTCAATTTATGAAAGAATAATATATAATCAAATTTAATTAACCTAACCTAACATTAAAAACCTTTAATCATTGACATTTAAATATGTAACAATAATATTGATAATGATGAATACAAATAGCGAATACTATTTCTTACGTCTCTTACAGCAGTAAGCGGGAGAAGCAGGTCCTCATTTCGGCATTCTCGTTCAAAACAGCTCAACAAAGATGTTACCATCTCTTGTCATTTTCTGTTCAGCTGCTTCGGCATTTTATTAACCACACACTGCCGATTTGCCTAAATAATTAGTTATGAAAATAACTTTTTTTTTTAATCTTAAAGAAGCAATGAATTCAAAAGCACCAAAAAAACTTGTGAATATTAGACGATGATCGAATGTCAATAAACGTCAAAACAAACTGGGGAATTTCACTAGTTAATTTGACAACGTCCTGAAGTTTTGCCAACCCGTTAGCTGTAAATTGCCCAGACTGTTGAGGATAAATTGTATTAACGGTTGGTAAATTAATATTTATTCTGATAAGCAGGAAAGTAACTAAAAATGACATCATCTTCTTTTATCGTAAATAAACTATAGTTATTTGATATATTATTCTATCACTTTTATTGTGTTAATTTCCTTATCACGTGGGATTATGCAGGGTTATTTTCGGAAATTATAAGGGAAGTATGCGTTCTACTATATTGTTACGAACTCGCACACCGAAGCAGATACTAAGTACGGTCCTGTAACGTTATGTTAACGGAGTTAAAAAAAATGGCGAGCGCGCCGAATTCTGAGAAGGTCTATTGGGATTTATTGTGACCGTTTTTCATAGACATGTTCTCGGAAGGTCTTTTAAGTATTAAGCCGGCAGTCGAGATATATCGCGAAAGGCATTGGTTTTTGTGTAAGCCGCAATCCTGAATTCTCTAGTAAACAAAGGCTTTAATATAAATAAAGGACCGATCAGCGGAGGAGTTTATAATTTGACATCGTGAGATAATCAGTAAATAGGGGAATATAAATTAAGTGATTATATAAATTAGTTTAAGTGTATATACTGAGTATATATAAGTTAAGTGTTAGTGATTAGTTTAGTGTTTAAATAAATTAAGTAAGTGAACCTACCGTGTGTTTAAAATTTATATTATCCGTTTATTGTTTAAATAAATAACAAAAACATTACAATATTTTATTCATAGTTTTGCATTAAGACTAAAATATAATTATGTCACTGGTGAAGCACGAGGTGAAGTAATTGCTTGGCTATCATACGGCGGTTAAGAGTAACAATTTGTGAATATCTGTGAGTTTTTGTTGATTATAATTAAATATTATTTGTAATATAGAACTGAAAAGTTAGTTAGGATTGAAGTATAGTTGTTATATTGTGGGCTAATTAAAAAATTTTCTCATGGTATTTTTTTATTATTATTTTCCTAACTGATTGATGGCCTTGGAGTTTTTGTTCACTTCTGCATAGTTGAAATATTATCAGAAGCTTTTTACACACTACTGGATCTACACCAGGAGGGCTGTAATTTTGGAAGCGTCGACATCGAGGGATTCAACTACTGTACAGTAAACTTGAAAAATTCTTTTTCTATCGTTTTTTCCATTATAATTGTTACGAAATTGTACATTGGTATAGTCCCTGAATCCGATTCTATCTGATAATTCATATAAAAGTTAAAATTTTGGCAAGAGCGCACCGTAAGGATTACATGATTTTTGTGATTGTTTTTATAGAGATTTCCAAGAAGGTTGATCGTTTGTTGGGAGCCGCACACTAGAAGTGCAAGCAAAACTTTTAAAATATGAGCAACTACCTGCGAACTAGGAGGCAGTTTAGAATTTAATGTCGTGAATAGACGTGAACAGACGTGAACATAAATACAAACAGTAGTGAAGTTAGGTGTTAGTGGATAGTTAAGTATATAAATAAATTACGTAAGTAGATATACCGTGTGTATGGATTTATCCCACCCGTATTGTATTTAAATAAATAAGAAAAACATTACATTGGTGTCAGGTGTGGGCTAATATAAATAAATAGTTACGTAAAAATGACTAAGTGACAGAACTTTAAGCAGATTTGGAAAATCGCGAGTTGAAAACGTCCGGAAAGGAGAGTTAATTAATAGGAAGACTCAAAATAGCACTGGAGAATGACGGCTTTGATCCAGATACATTTTGGTTCAAAGACGAGGTTTCCACCTTAATCTCGTCAATTTTTGCTATGGAAGAGAAGAGGTCAACTATGGGAAGATATTTCTGCCATGAAAAACGATATTTCTGCTGATATGGTGGAGAAAATTCCAACCACGAAGAATTATATTTCTACTAACACGGACACGATGTCTGCTAGTATGGACGAGAAATTTTTAACCTTGAAGAATGATATTTCTGCTGCTATCTTATCAATGAAAAACGACATTGCCGCTGACGTCGGAAATAAAATTTCGTCTCTAAAATCGGATATGGAGAATAATACGACAACGAGGGAAAATCAGATGGACGAGAGAATCAAGGAGTAAGAGACAAAGATTGCAGATTTAAGAACACAAGACATGCCAGCAGAAGAAAAGAATATCGAACGAATAAAACCTTGCAAGCCAGAAATACTTTCCAAGGTAGAAAAGTCAAGGCCCCAACGGTTGAAGGTAAGACATCGGGAACCAATTATGTGAAATAGTGTGAAGCAGCCGCTAGAGTGAATAAATGGTATGATAGGGACAAGGCAGTCAATTTACCTATAGCGCTTAGCAGATATGCCTTAGATGTGGTTCAGACGATACCACTGGAAGAAACGGATGACTTCGAGCAGATGAAGAAGAGATTTGGAATGCGATATGGTCACGAATATTTGGAACACTCCCAACCGAAGAACCGAATACAGAAACGTGACGAAACCCTTCAAGAGTATTAAATGGATATTGCCCGACTAGTTCGATTTGCTTATTTATCAGCACAGGAGAACATGATGGAATGTCTGGGAATCCAGACCTTCATTGATAGCTTACGTGAACCCGACATGCAGAGGACTTTTCATTTAGCTCATCCGAAAACATTGGCCGATGCATTGAGTGCCGCTGTTGATTATGAAGCTGCCACGAAGGCTTCGGGATATAACAAAGTTAGGACCATCCAAGAAGAAGGTGACGAGGACAGACTTGACCAGATCGTCAGTTTGATAAACAGTATGATGGACAAGAAGCCGAAAAGATCAGATGCTAGAATTGTGGTGAGCTAGGGCATGTACGCAGTTCGTGTAAGTACCGCAGGCCTCTTGCAAACCAAGAAACTAGATCGGGTCGGCTACGAGGGGCAGCACCGAGCTAGGATCATTTCAATGACCCTCTCATACTAATAGCTTATCTCAAATGTCGCAACGATAGGAGTAATAAGTGTCAAGACTTTCACCGATACTCAAGGCATATTAGACTCTGTGGAATTGCCTTGTCCTGGAAGAAGGGCTGGTGAAAAGAGCTCTTTAAAACGATGATGACTCCGAAACAAGAAGACAGCTAGTTATACCGAGAACGATAGTACCTGAGGTACTGAGGAAGTTACACGACAGTCTATTGGGAGGTCATCTGGGAGCGAAGAAAACCCTTCAGCGAGTCCGGTAACGTTTTATTGGATGAACAGCTCCCACGATGTGAAGGACTGGTATAAGAAATGTACTACTTATGCTACGACGACAGAGAAAAGTGGTAAATGCATCCTGGTTGTAATGGATTAATTTATAAAGTGGGTGGAAATTTATGCGAACCCGAATCAAGAGGCCACAACTGTCGCGGATGTATTGATGAAAGAATTTATCAGCCGATATGGAGTGCCCTTGGACGTCCACAGCGATCAAGGAAAGAAATTTCGAAAGCTAGTTATTCCAGGAATTTGTGATAAGCTGGAAATGAAGAAGACCGGGACAACAGCGTTGCATCTACAGTCAGACGAAACTGGTCGATAGAATGAAAAGGACCATTCGAAAATACCTGTCCAAAGTGGTTTCCAGCCACCAGAAAGACTGGGACCAGCAGGGGGAGCACGATGAATAGAATTCTACTTTAATGACGTCACGTCGCCTAGCAATCGATAAATCTTGCTTTGGAACGAGAAGTTGGTAGCATGCCTAATAGAATTTACCGTTTCCTCTCCCCTAAACACCCGCACAAAATCGTTTGTAAGCTTCACACTTCCAGTGATCGTTTTAGGTTAGGGCACCGTATTTATCAGGTTGGGGTTGTATGTTTGTGTCATTTGTGTGTGGCTATTGGAAAGAAAGAAGGTATTATTGTGTTGTGATTTATAACTGTTCCAGTCTGCCTCAAAATGAGAGTGAATACGGATCACTGGAATGTATTATTAGATTTCGCCGAAAATTACCCTTCAATCATCACCAACAAATTTCAAGGGATGTGTGGTAAACACAATCAGACCGAGTTATGGAATGAAATTTCAAATATGCTGAATTTGCTTGGTTATGGTGAAAAAAGGGATGGAAGAAGGTAAGAAAAATTATCGAAAGAAACAATGACCTAACAAAATATTACGAATATGTTTGTTACTGATTTTAGACTCTCATCGATTGGAAATCAAAAGCGAAAGCAGGTGGAATTAGATCTTATGAAAGGCAGACTGTGGGAGGCCCACCATGGAATGAACAATTATCTTCTGTTGAAAAGAGACTATTATGTCAGTAGTATATGCGACGGTTGGGCGTGGGAAAATTTTTATCGACTCTTATCAGTTTGCGGTTGTTCACCTACACACTCGGGTTCAATACCACAGTATTTATACAGAGTGTAGTCGTGAAAGATTATACAGGGTGTAGTAATAAAGATATACAGGCTGTAGTCGTAAAAGAATATACAAGGTGTGGTAATAAAGGTATACAGGGTGTAATCGATGTCATACAGGCAAAAAAAATGCTAAAAGGGCGCTACGATGTATCTCCGTTATATACAGGATCTACAAAAATGCCATAAGGGCGCTACGATGTATCTCCGTTATTATTGGTCGGATTGACGGCGTTATAGATTATTTTTACAGGGTATAGTCGTAAAAGATTATACAGGGTGTAGTAATAATGGGAAAATCCTCATATGAGGGAAATCCTGAAAATAAAGAAGTAGGTCTGAAAAACGTGGACTGAGTGTGAGTATTTTGAGAAAAATACATTATATACCTATCGCAGCTTATTTTAGGACAACAATCTTGGACAAGAAATGGCTCCTGTAAAAAGAAACAAGGAAGAGGGAAATAATAAAATCACCATAATCAAAAATCAAATATTGAAACAACCAACAATCAAGGCGACTTCAACTGTTTTTTCAGGAATTTCTCCAGTATCATCAAGCAGAGACTTTTGTCAAACAATTGGTATTCCAAAGCTGGTTCTAGTGAATCCAAATAAAGCACATCACCTGTACCCCTCTCAGACTCCTGCCATATTTACCAAATACGACTAACCTGTCCGCACGGCAATTAGACCACTTCAAAAATTATTGAGTGAAAATACTCAGGAAAAAAAGGATGACACACATGACATATTGAAAAATATGAAAATGACGGTAACTAAACTCCCCATTTCGTCAGCAACACCAGAATGCTCTTTACAGGACCAAGATGAAACGGATAAAAGTACTGTCGAGCACAGCAAGCGTTCTCAAAAGAAAATGAGGAAATCGGGAAGTACGGACACAACACTTCGCATGCATAATGATCTAGTCAATATTTTAGAAAAAATTAATACTAATTTGGGATCTTTAGCATCAAGTGGAAAAGAGATAGTGGATATTTTGAATAATTACTGTTTCTTGATAAGTGAAAAAGTTCATGTATTATTGTGCAATAGTTTGTTTATTTTTGTGTCTGTTATTTCAGAGTTTTATACTGGTGGATGAACACTGTGGTGTAACACAATGGAAATTATGTACAAAAAACCTTACACACTCAATGCTACTTTCTTAGATGCGCATTTCGATAATTATGTTGTCATCATCAGTAGGTGAACTACACTAATTCTGACAATTTAGTTTAGAGTTAACCTACTGATGATGAAAACATAGTTATCAAAATATGAGTTTAGGAAAGTAGTGTTGTGTGCTGAATTTTTTCACATAACTTCCGTTTCCGTGTTTCTTTCCCCAATTTTTGTAGTTCCAGAGTTTATTTTTAATTTGTTTGTTTTTGTTTTGGGAAAATAAAATTAAAAATTCATACATTACTATTTATTTTATTTCTATATAAAAAAGTCACAATTCAGTTGAAATATCTTTCTATTAAAAGCCTTTTTGTTCTTAATCCTTCATCTTCATCATTTCTGACATCTTCAACAGCTTCTTCTACCTGGTTGAGAGGTAAAATATCAGGGAAATCATCATTGTTCATTCTCCCTTCAACACATATATTGTGTAAATCACAGCAGGCTACAACGATTGTTCCTACTTTTTCTGGATCATATCGCAATGTGCGTTCACCTAATAAACATCGGAATCTGTTTTTGAGTACTCTATTGCATCTTTCAATCACATTTCTTGCTGATGCATGTCGAATGTTCTACCGCATTTCCGGTGTTCCCTCAGCAGCATCAGGTACAGGTTTCATGAGCCTAGGCTCTAATGGATATCCAGAATCCCCTAGTAGCCATCAGCTGCATAACAGTTCTGTAACTCGTGTCGAATTGCTGATCTTCTCCATATATATGAATCATGAGTGGCCCCTGTATATCTAGGATTCACATTTAATATACGCAATTTACTATCACATATCTGAATAAAGAAAATTTCAAGAATTATAGATTTATTACAAGTTGGACATTTTTTGAATTATATCCTTTACGATTAACATAATTATGTTCTTCTATCCTAGGGGCTAATATTGCAATATGCGTACAATCTATCGCTCCAATAATACTAGGGAACTGTCTCGTATCAATGAAACCTGTATCAGATAGAAGGCGTACAATCAAGTCACTGATTTCTTTAACACATTTGCTCACTGTTGTTTGTCCCATTGATATAGCATGACCATGCCCACTGACTCGTTGATAAGAACCATTTACAATAAAAATAATGATGTGAAAATTCTTAGCATTGGATCAACAGCGTTAGAGTGCGAAGAATTATTCATTTGAGGCACAAGCTGTTGGATCAAATAATGAACCATGTCTTTACTTAATCGATACAGCGATATGAATTGATTGTCACTGACAGAAAAAGGATCACTTTCATTTCGCATCATTCTCCTTTCTATATTATACTGTAGAGTTTGATGCTGTCTCTCATTTTGATTGATTTCCTCAAAAATTAACCGGTATAATGGAAGCATTTCTTCAATTGAAATAACACAAGCAACTTGTCTCTGCCGGAAAATATTAATTAACCTCTTTTATCCCTTATTAACACAACGAACAACGAAAACAAAACACAAAAATTTTTATCGCAGAGAACATGAACTTTCCAACGTATATTATTGGAATGCATAGTAATTCACGAAGTTTGCCGAGTTTCAGTTTCTATTATCGAACTCTATTCGACGTGCTACCAAATTACTCTTAATATCGTCTCTTTCTTATGACGTCACTAAAGTAGAATTCTATTCATCGTACTCCCTATGCAGTATCTCTCCCATATTTACGTTTACTTATCGATCCGCCATCAATGAGTCTAATTCTGAAACACTTGCGAAAATCCTGTTTGGACGTAAATAGCGGCTTCCTTGTGACTTGGAATTTGACTGTCGGCCTGGCGAAGATCTAGCAGGAGAACATTACGTGGTCCGATTGAGGAGAAGGATGGACGATGTACATGAATTGGTTCGAACGAATATTCAAGTTGTCAGCGACAGAATGAATAACGGTACGACACACAGTCCATAGAAGGCAAATTCAAAGAAGGGTACAAAGTATGGCTGCACAACCCGACGAGGAGAAAAGGATTTTCTACAAAATTATAGAAATTTTGGCAAGGTCCGTATTTGGTCAAGATAAAGATCAATAACTTCATCTATCGCATAAGCAAAATCCCCAATGGAAAACCGAAAGTAGTCCACCAAAACCATCTAGCGCCATTCGAAGAAGACCATGGCCTAGAGGAAGGAGTGGGCCATATGCGAGAAGAGCCTCACACTGCCTTCGAAGAATTCATTGGCGCATATGGAGATACCGGGAAAGCGAGATATGGAGTCACTACAGAACAACGACAAGAGTTGTTCACGCTCCCGGAAGAGTATTCACTGGCACACAACATCTCCGCCAGTAGCAAACACGTACGAGGGTTGGCAACCGTCTATCGAAAGAAGTTTGGGCAATTAGAGAAACTTGAATGCTGGATTCCAGCCCCTGGCAAAACACTGAAACTCGAATACAATTCGCGGTACGTCTTCTACCTGGTAACTATAAACGAATTTCCAGATCGATCCACCTACGGTGTGGGAAGCGCTACGAATCCTTCGAGATCATGTGCTGGAATTTCACGTGGAGAAACAAGCAATGCCCAGGATAGACAGCAACCAAAGTTGCATTGGCAAGTCATCAGGAACATGATAGAGGTGATCTTCCGAGATACCGTTGTCCACATATTAATTTACAGCTACACCCCTCGTTCTAGGTACCCGATGATGACGGTGCCCTGTTATTTCTATACAAACGGAAAGTGTAGAAATGGGTCCAGTTGACGATTTAAACAATCATTGCCGTCTACACAGAAATAAACTTGGTCTCTACACATCAAAATATACCATCAAAATTTATTAGTCAAATACACCTGTTTTATTAAGTCAGAAGTGACTAAAAATTCGTATCGCTACTCGCTTCAAATTGTCAAGATAAAGTAAATATAGTCTCTATGAAGCTTTCAAGTTGTACTAAATCGAGGTGGTCATGGAACGTCGGTATTTAACACGTATTCAAATGGTAACTCCTGTGAATGTGTTTGAGAGTGGTCTTTCACAAGCTGATGATGCACGTCGTTCTGACGTGTCTCGTAAGTTATAAACCTCGATTTCATGGAAAAGAGCCGACGTTGTTGAATCTAAGAAGCGTTCCCCCACTTTGGACAGCGACAACAAAACCAGTTGCGAGCCGGCATTTTCATCTTTATAACTTATACCTTTCAAATATAATATTTAATGGTTTGTTAAGTTAATGAAGTTCCATTTTCTTAAATTGTTCGATTATTTTTAAAAACGTATTTTACGCGAGTGAACATAAAATTGGCGCAGTCAGTAGGATTGTCAAACGGAACGACAACAAAAATAGTGTCAAACCGGTCTATATCAATAGTTTATTGACAATTAACGATCGCGTAAAATCGTCGAAAATATCGGTAATTTGGAAAGTGTTCATCCAGACGAAGGATCCACATCGCCGAAGTTTGGAGACCCCGGAAGAAGCCAACATTGCAGAATCCGGTTAGTTTTAAGAAGATCAGCCAACTTAAGTGGAAGAAACAGCATCGGTCAACCCCTTTTGGTACGAAGTAGATAGATGAAATCAACACATTTACTTTGGTAAGCGAATTTTGTTCTCCTATATAATTTTCCTCCATATTTTTATGTTGATTTATGAGTGATTTTTGATTTTTCTACATTTTTATATGTTTTAATATTTTATGTCAGACATTGAAGACCTTAGCATTTTATGTCAATCATTAAATTTAGAAGATAGTTATAATTCAGATATATTAAGAAATATTGAGAATTTGCCTCCAGTTGAGGATAGTTCAGGTTCAGAAAATTCACTTTCATAAATGGCTACAGCAAATGTAAATTATTCACTTTTAAAATTATATGTAGATACTATAGCACAATTTGATGGTAATGCACACACATTAGGAGTATTTTTAGATGCTTGAAAGTTTGATAAGTCAATTTGCAGATACTACAAATGTAAGTGCTCAAATTAATTCATATGTATTACGGGCAATAATAGGTAAATTAACAGGTAGAGCCTTAAGTTTAATATAATCCCGTTTAGAATTAACTATATGGGATGATATTAAAAAAATATTACAATTAACTTTTGGAGATCAAAGAAAACTTGATTGTCTCGTTCAAGAGTTAATTGCTTTACATCCATTCAAAAATGAAACACCATATAATTTTGGCATGCGTTGCCAAGATTGTAGAAGTTTAATAGCGTCAAAAATAAATGCATCAAATCTACCACCTCAAGAAAAATGTATTAGACTAGAGAGCTATGATGAGTTAGCATTAAAAACATTTATTAGTGGGCTCACGGGCCAGTTACAAAATAATATTCGATTAAGAAATCCAGACAGTCTAGAAAAGGCAATGTCTTTAGTAGTCGAAGAAGAAAATTTCTTACACAGTACGCGTAAAACTAATTATTTAAATTCACAAAATTTTAGACCAGTTCAGAGAATGGCACCATCAAATCCCCGGATAAATAATTTATCAACCTCAAGACCATCTCAATCTTTTAATAGACAATATTCTCCCAATTTCAACAGAAACTTCAATAACTATAATTCAAATCAAAATAACAATAATAATTTCCGCCATCCTAATAATTACAATCATCCGAATAATTCTAATTATAATCAAAGATCTTTCTATGTTCCTCAAAATTAATCACTTCAGAATAATCATTTTCAAAATAACAATTCATATGCGAATAATTTTGCTAGAAATACTCAAATTTCTAGAAATACAAATTATCGTAATAGAAATAGGGATTATCCAGAGCCAATGGATACGTCATCTGGTAATACACGACTTATAAGTCTCCGTATCGAGAACTTATTTTTAAAAAACAATTTTATTACTTTATGACAACTACTTTCAAAAACTCAATTGAACAATATTGTTTTATTATTGCGATCTTTATTATTTAACAGTTAACATCAGACTGAATATGTAAAATGAATTTATTAACTAGCAAAACTATCTATATCCGCAATAAAAATATGTACAATAATAATTCAACAATAAACAAATAATAAAGTCCGCTGTCAGCATCTACAGTGTTGAACCATATACGGGGTTACCAAATATAACACACGTATAAAAAATCATCATTTTTGTGAATATTCTAATGAATTTCCATATCCTGAAAATTTTTAATTCTTCAAATCATGAATTCGCTGGAAATAATAATTGTTACAATTCTCATATTCAGATTTGCCAAGAAACATATGATAATCATAATCCTTATCTAGAACGACAAAGTAACGTGATAAATGCACCTGGTACACATTCTCAGTAGTCTCAGCGTCCCACACAAGATTCAACTTACAATTCCGATAACGCAGATATAAATTTTCGCTTGGGTATGAAAAACCAAGACATAACATAATTAATATAAACTTACTAAAATCAAATCTTCCTTATATTTTTATTCCCGAATTAAATGCTAATTTTTTAATAGATACCGGTAGTAGTAGAAGTTTAATTGATCCTAACTTAGCTTATCGCTTTTTTAGAAATTACATTTTATACGAAGATTTTAGCATTCAAACAGCTCATAGTATCAGTTTTCATAATGAAGTAATTGAAATTCCAGTTTTCCATATTTTTAAAGTTAAAGAAAAGCAGAAATTTCATCTTTTCAAATTTAGTAAGAAATATAACGGACTTATAGGTATTGACTTACTTAAACAACTATGTGCAAAAGTTGACTTATGTAAAAAATTAATTATTACACCTAAGACTCAAGGAAATTGATAAAAATAGATAATTTTCATATAATATACCAGAAAGAACCACTAAAATCGTCAAATTACCAGTAAATATAGAGAATGGTTTAGGATTCATGAAATATATAAAATTTGACACACAATTAGAATGTCCTCAAGCTCTTGTAAATATAGAAAATTACTTTGCATATACATCTATTACAAATTCCAGCTATGAACCAAAAGTAATTACAGTTACCAGTCCATTTATTATAGAAAAATTAGATCTTACAGAAATAAATTTTGTAGACACATTAGAAGAATCAAATGAAATATTTACAGATAGCCACGATAAATTATTGAAAGATAATTTAAAACAAATTCGATTGAATCACTGTAACTCGGAAGAAAAACAACATATACAGGATCTATGTTATGAATACAGAGATATATTCTATTGTGACCAAATTCCCCTTTCATTTACAAATACCGTAAAACATAAAATTAAACTAAAAGACGATACTCCTGTTTACACTAAAACATACAGATATCCCGAAGTTTACAAAAAAGAAGAATAATCTCAAATCGACAATATGTTATCACAAGGTATTATTAGACACTCCTCATCTCCGGCTAATAGCCCAATTTGGATTGTGGAGAAGCGTAAAGACGCATCAAATAAGAAAAAATATCGATTGGTTATAGACTATCGAAAGTTGAATGAAAAGACAGTCGATGACAAATATCCACTACTTTCAATTACTACAATTCTTGACCAATTAGGAAGAAGTCAATATTTCACTACCCTTGATTTAGCTAACGGTTTTTATCAAATACAAATGGATGAAAATGGTATCCATAAAACAGCGTTTTCCGCCGAAAATGGACGTTACGAATTTGTTCGAATGCCCATGGGAATGAAATATTCATCGAGTACTTTATGGATAATATACTTAGAGGTTTACAAAATGAGACTTGTTTAGTTTATCTCGATGATGTTATTATATATAGTACGTCTCTCCAAGAACATATTACTCGACTTAGACAAATTTTTGATAGACTCAGAGAAGCTAATTTTAAAATACAATTAGACAAATCGGAATTTTTACGAAAAGAAGTAAATTATGTAGGACATGTAATAACCCCATATGGAGTCAAACCAAATCCCGATAAAATTTTAGCTGTAAAAAATTTCCCAATACCTAATTGCACAAAAGACATTAAAAGCTTTCTTGGTTTAATTGGATATTACCGTAAATGCATTAAAGATTTTGCAAAAATCACAAAACCTTTAACAAAATGTTTAAAAAAAGGTTCTAAAATTATTCATGATCAAGAATTTGTTAATGCTTTCAATACTTGTAAATATTTATTAACTAATGCACCTCTTCTTCAATACCCAGATTTTAATGAAAAATTTATATTAACGACATACGCCTCAAATGTGGCTTTAGGCGCTATTTTATCTCAAGGACCTATTGGTTCAGACAAACCTATTGCTCATGCTTCGCGTACCTTTAATGATTCAGAGCAACAATATAGCACGATAGAAAAGGAACTATTAGCAATAGTATGGGCATGTAAATACTTCCGTCCTTATTTATATGGTCGAAAATTTACAATAGTAACTGATCACCGACCTTTAGTATGGCTTTTTAAATTACGCGAACCCAATTTCCAAATTAGTACGATGGAGACTTAAACTCGAAGAATTTAATTATGACGTAGAATATAAAAAAGGGAAAACAAACACTAATGCAGACGCACTCTCACGAATAACCTTAAACGCACTAGAAAATGAGTCAATTATTAGCAATCCCGGAGATATCAATAGTGAAACATTACAATATCTTAAACAAATAGCTGAGAATCCTTTGGACGACGCTAGTATTCAAAATCAATCAAATATTAATATAATTTCTGATATACAAATTAAACCCCCTGAATACGACACTGGTAGTAGTACACAACATACAACAGCTAATGAAACTACTAACAAAAGAATCAAAATCCTTGACGAAATTATTAATAATAAAGTGAATCAAATCTTAGTTTCTGGACAAATATATCATAAATTGGACGTTAAACAAGAAAATTATGAGCATAATAAAATCATAACTGTAGAAATTCCCACAGAAAATAATCACGATTTAATTCATGAATTTTTGCGAGATTACACTATACAAAATAAAACATATTGTATGTACTTCCATACAGAAGGTTTATATAGAAATTTCAATGAAGTGTATTTAAACAAATTTCCAGAAAAAGGTTCTAAATTAATTAGATGCACGCAATTAGTTAATACAGTAAAAGATAAAGATGAACAGATTTTGTTAATAAAAAATCATCATGAAAGTAAAACCACCGAGGTATTTCTAAAACTATTGAACATTTAAAAAGAAACTATTATTGGATAGGATTAAGAGACTCAGTCACAAATTATATAAATTCATGCGATATTTGCCAAAAAACCAAATACGCTAGGAAAAATCCATACTCGCCGTTAATGCTCACAGAGACAGCTTCAAAACCATTTCAAATCATTTATATTGATCTTTTCTTTTTTGATAACAAAACATTTTTAACATTAGTTGATTCTTTCACAAAATTTGCTAAAGCATATGAGATAATAGCTAAAACCGCGATTCACATTAGTAACGCTTTGATTAAATATTTTTCTTCATTTGGTGTACCAGAAAAATTAATTTTGGGATACGGTACAGATTTTAACAACGAAGTAGTTCAAGAAATTTTAAAATTGCATAAAATAAAAGTACATTTTACCACCATAGGCCATCATGAAGGAAATGCTATTGTTGAACGTTTTCACTCTTCAATAATAGAACATCTTAGAATACTTAGAGAAATGTATCCTAAAGAAAATGATTATCTTATGAACTATGCTATTTTAGGTTATAACAGTAGTATACATAGTGCTACTAACTACACACCTCTCGAGCTAACTTTTGGGCATACGAACTCCAGAAATCCCAATGAAATATTTTTACCAACATCCTTTTATTCAGACTATGCCGAAAATCATAAAAATAAGTTAGAACATGTACGAGTATATGATAAAGTTAAAGAAGCAATTGAATCCAAAAAAGCAAAAGTAGTTTCAAAGCATAACGTTAACTGAGTCAAAAATGAACAATTTCAAGTAGATCAAATAGTATATAAGAAAAATCCTCAATATAGATGTAAGAAAGACAATAAATTTTCAGGTCCATTAAAGATAATTAGTTTATTAGATAGGAATAGTTTAGAGATAATGAATACTAGAAATAATAAGAAAGAAATAAGTCATATAAAAGAATTAAAAAAAATGTCGTTGCAGGTTCTTCGCAGCCATCAACTTCTGAAGTTACGGACTAATATATCCTACCTTCCATAATGTAAACGATAACCCTGGTATATTACCGCTTAAATTAGGGACCAGTCAAAATATCGTTGACTTTTGGTCATTTGTAAAAACTTTTGATACATCAAAAATAATCAGTGAATTTAAATCATTACAAGATAAGCATACTAAACTGCAAAGCATGTTTTTCAGTAAAATTTCTAATATTTCCAATATTTCAGAATTGGATGAAATTTCAAGTACATTTCAATTACTTACCATGATCGAAAATAAGATCATTGTTCAAATCAATCAATTAATTCCTACAATTGATCAGCAATTCAGAACAAAAAGAGGAATAATAAACGGTTTGGGTTCAATTATAAAATCAATAACAGGAAATCTAGATAGCAGTGACGCCGAAAAATACGATCAAGCTATTGAAGCCCTTTCAACAAACCATAATAAAATGAGATCATTAGTAAATAAACAAGTTACTACCATAGAAGAATCAATTGATATTTTTAATAAAAGCACTCAAGTCCTAACGAGAAATCAAAAAGCATTAGAATCTAAAATAACTGAAGTTGAACATATAGTCGAAAGAGCACGGAACAAAAACCGGCAAACTTTCGAGTATTATTATATAAAGCATGTTTTGTATGAAATAGCCATTTTATATCAAAATGTATACGATTTATTAGAGAGGATTGAAACAGCCATAACATTTTCTAAATTAAACATATTCCACAATTCAATAATGGATCCGAAATATCTCTTGAAGCACTTAAAACTTATTATTACAGATTTATCAAATTCCAAATTGCCATTCGAACCAATTACAGATAATGTTATCAATTTCGAAAAGGTAATGCAGATTAAAAGTTACTCTAAAATGGATAAAATAATATTTATAATAGAAATACCAGTTGTAGAGATCAAGAATTACAATTTATATCAACTTTTTCCTTTACCCACTCCAAAAGACAGCATTTTTCATATACTCGTAATTATACCAAATTCCTTATCCTCAATGAGCAAAATTTCATGCCTTTCGACAACGATTGTCAAGGAATTAGCGATCAAGAATTCATCTGCCATGAGTCGACACCAATATCTATTCAAGAAGAAGATGCCCCTTGTGAAGTGCAAATGTTAAAATTTTCCAAAAATTTAAGTAATTGTCATGTTATTCCAGTTAGTATCAGAGAAGTCAGTTTTTAAAAACTTCAATCGAATAAATGGGCTGTCGTTTCTCCTCAAACTACAGTGGCTGAACAAATGTGCGGTAGTGATAAAGACAAAGTACCATTAAAAGGAACATTTATTATAGAGTTAGGAAAAAACTGTATAGTTAAGATAGACAACGTAATTCTCCGTAGCAATAGACTTAATAAAAGTGAATTAAAATTAATCCAAAACTCACAATTAAAAATGTTGTGAATAAAAAACCAGTGAAATTTGACTCTCTTCAGTTAGAAAATGTTAATTTGGATAGACTTAATAATTTAAAATACTCTTTAGATATTCAAAGTGCAAATTTAAACGAACCATTTCAGAATCCAGTACACTTTAATAATATTAGTGTATGGACAATATTTTTATATGTATTAATTGTTTTTATTGAGTTTTATTTTATTTACTACTACTACTCTAGATATTATAATAGGAAAACTAGAGAACCAGCTACAAGGGATGAAGAAGAAGTACCGAATCCGCCTGTTCAACCCCGGATTCTCCTCTAAGGGTGGAGGAATTATAAACCTCAATTTCATGGAGAAGAGCCGACGTTGCCGAATCTAAGAAGCGTTCCCCCACTTCGGACAGAGACAACAAAACCAGTTGCGAGCCGGCATTTTCATCTTTATAACTTATTCCACGAAGTAAGGGTCGAGACAGTCAATTTCTTTATAACTTATACCTTTCAACTATAATATTTAATTGTTTGTTAAGTTAATAAAGTTCCATTTTATTAAATTGTTCGATTATTTTTAAAAACGTATTTTACGCGAGTGAACATAAGATTCGTATAGTGATTTCGCGATTGTGGCATCGATACGAACAATTATGTGATGTCGCTGAAAGACAGGGGGGTCGTCAACGTGTAACTACACCTCGACAGTATCGATATGTGGTAGGATTAGCTTGTCCAAATGTACATACAAATGCACGCGAAATATTTGGGACCTTAGCAAATACCCACATCGGTATTGTGTGCGAGCAAATTTTGAGGAATAGGTTACATGATCCTGGTCTGCACGGCAGACGACTATTTAGGGTTCCCATGTTACGTCATGGAAATCGTGGATTAAGATTAAGGTGGCAACAACAACATGTGCATTGGAGCCTACAAGAATGGAGTTCTGTGTCATTCACAGTTGAAGCTAGGTTTTGTCTTTATCCTGATTCAAGACGAGTAAGAGTCTGGAAAGAACCTTGTCTACAAGAGCAACGCAGACATGTACAGGGTGTTCGTCCATATGGTGGTCCACAAGATTGAACTGTGCTATCAGCCTTGCATTAATTATCCTTCCATTAATGTAAACTGGGCGCAGGTCCTGAATAAAATTACAAAATATGATGTGTCCCCCGTTGGAATCCTCTCACTTTCCAAGATAAATTCTGGAACTTAAGATTAGGACTTGATATCTTCCAACACTGGAGAATTGCTTCTGGTAAGTAAATATAATGTTTTTAAAATAATATTTGGGCTTTTTCCGCAAATTTTCTTAATTTTTCGGGAACTAATTTTTCTTGACGTTCACTCTTTTGAAATCCACAATGCACTTTTTTTTACCATCTTGCCATTGGCCGAAAACCCATTATAATCTAGGCAACTGTCAACAAATTTATTGTTTAAGAATTTCCAAAATTATTTGATTAGAACTTTCTTTTAAACATTTTTCATCTTGGAAACCAATGTTCTCAGTGAATTCCTTATAAAATTTTCATTTCAAAAATATCCTATTTTTCCAGTTTTGTATTAAAATAAAGTTAGAATTGAGCACAATGTCTCTCCCTCTTGTCTCTATTCTGAACCTCTTTCTGCAGCCCTAGACCCAGATATTTGGGTCTCAGTCTGATATAAAAAGATAACACTTTCAAATGAGACAATTGGAAATCTTTGAACCAGCTTTATAGTTACGAGTATTGAAATAAAATCATGATTTTGTGACATTTTATTCTCCAACAATTACTTGTATTTCTTATGACACCAATTTCTGGACAATTCATATAGTATAATTATACAAAATGTATAAATACTTATATCATTTTGGGTTAAATTTCTGAATTTAATAAATATATATTCATTATACTGTGTGCAAAAATTTCAAAATAATAAATGTTGGCTTCGAAATCTTCATTACTTATCACTTTTATTGAGGATCCACATTATGTATAAGAAAACTTGTAAAATACATGTATGAGGTTAGCAGAAATATCATAGTTATGATAAAATGGATATACTGTGGACCAAATTAGTAAGAAATATTATGTTATTTTTAAATGTTCTTGGAAAATTACACCTATGTTGTATGAACTAAACTCAGTGTAAGAGGTTTTCATGATAATATATATATATATATATATATATATATGAAGCAAAATGGTATTCTTGACGGTAGATAAATCAAAAATCTCTCAATATCTTAGGGATTCCGTCGTAAGTAGGGCTGAATTAAACTCTTATTTACTACCCAACGTTTCAAAAAATTTTATTTTCTTTTTCAAGGCTGAAATATGGACATGTTGGTACATTTCATTAATTAACAATTTTTTTATACTTACGTGTAAAGTGAGTTAATAATTATTAAAACAGTTCATACAACAAAAAAATATATTTTATGTATAGATACTTTTTAAGTACTAATTCAAAAGGATCTTTTCGATTTGAAGGAACATTATATGTTTGTCATAGTGTCACAGTTTGAGTGACAGTTTTTTGGTTGAGACATAACCTAGTTGATGTGTTCAACTTTATTACTTAAGAGACAGTCTTCATTTTTAGTAGCATGACTTGTCACTTAATCATGATCCTATGAACAAAGGAAGTCCTATATATCATATATTCTCCCTTGTCAACGAGCGAAAGTTGTAAGGTATATTACTCTCATTAATTACCCCACTCAAATCTCACGATAACAAGAGTGAATGTAGTATATACACAACAACTCCGTTATAACTCATTAGTTATATAGATGTTTATATTTATAAGTTAGAAATATCTAGGATTTGATTGTTCTTATGTTGTTGGTTAAATGAAAGAAGATACGCATAAGTGTGATTAACATGGTTGCTTTCTCTCTTTTTATTCAGTGACTTTTTATCTAAGGCAGTCTCAAACATTTCTAGTAGCATGACTTGTCACTTGAACATGATCCTTTCAACTTTCGCTCGTTGACAAGATAGAATATATGATATATAGGACTTCCTTTGTTCATAGGATCATGATTAAGTGACAAGTCATGCTACTAATAATGAAGACTGTCTCTTAAGTCATAAAGTTGAACACATCAACTAGGTTATGTCTCAACCAAAAAACTGTCACTCAAACTGTGACATATAATGTTCCTTCAAATCAAAAAGATCCTTTTGAATTAGTACTTAAAAAGTATCTATACATAAAATATATTTTTTTTTGTTCCGAGTATGAACTATTTTAATATTAATGTTTTTAAATGAAACTCAAGGTCTCTAGTTAATTCCACAATATAATACAAGTTATTGAAAATTCTAAAAAATTGACAATAGAATTTTCAATAACTTGTATTATATTGTGGAATTAACTAGAGACCTTGAGTTTCATTTAAAAACACTAATATGAGCATATTCCACGAAGTAAGGGTCGAGACAGTCAATTTTATTTCAATATTTATTAACTCACTTTACACGTAAGTATAAAAAAAAATTGTTAATTATTGAAATGTACCAACATGTCCATATTTCAGCCTTGAAAAAGAAAATAAAATTTTTCGAAACGTTGGGTAGTAAATAAGAGTTTAATTCAGCCCTACTTACGACGGAATCCCTAAGATATTGAGAGATTTTATATATATATATATATATATATATATATATATATATATATAAATTAAGCAAAAAAGCGATAAACGCCTATGATCGTTGCTGATCAATTAAGACACAACAGGACAAATATTATTGAGGTTAGCAGCAAAAGGAAAAGTGTACTCTTCCTAGATTTCCAAGCTTTCGTAAATATTTATTTACATCTTCAGGGAAGCTAATTGAGAATGTATCCTTGATCATAACATAAGGACAATTATTAAACAGTTAAAATCAAAGAAAGAAACAAGTCCAGATTGCATTACAAACACTAACAGTCACATATAAAAATATTTTAAAATCATTAAAAGGTTGAAACATTAAAACAGCGAGAATTCACACAAGCACGTGGGTCTATTTCAATTTAGATAAAAAATAAAATAGATCTACGTGCTTGTGTGAATTCTCGCTGTTTTAATGTTCCAACCTTTTAATGATTTTAAAATACTTTAATATGTGACTGTTAGTGTTTGTAATGCAATCTGGACTTGTTTCTTTCTTTTATTTTAACTGTTTAACAGTTGTCCTTATGTTAAGATCAAGGATACATTCTCAACTAGCTTCCCTGAAGATGTAAATAAATATTTACGAAAGCTTGGAAATCTAGGAAGATTACACTTTTCCTTTTGCTGCTAACCTCAATAGTATTTGTCCTTTTGTATATATATATATATACATATATATACATATATATACATATATATGTACATAAGATTTTTTTTTGTGGGTATGTAGCAATGAATACCTAGGTGTACTTTGTTAAATATTTATTTTCCGAGCTTTCGAATACTTATGTATTCAAGGACTAAAATAAATTAAAAATTGATAGCTATGGTCACAATTTAGAAATAAATATTATGTATAAAATACTTACATAATTAAATGAGATTGATGGTATAGTTGTAGTATAGTGGTGAGATAAATATTAATGATAAATCATTGCAAATATTTTCCAAAAATTATCACCTTTCATAAAAACAATATAAAGACATTGAATAACGTTGTTAACTAACTATTAATTGTGTTAATTTATCTTACTATGATAGTATTATCTATATTTTATTATAATTGGAATTTAGTTGCCTGCCGGACAATCTTGATATCTCTAGCGGATAATCAGGGTTATTTTTATTTTGTGTTTTCTCGTTAAACGCTGTCAATACCCAGCAAACACAAAAACATATTGAATACATATATGTTACATATTTTTTGAAATATAAAAGTCACTATTATATAAAACTGAAGTCACAACTAGATAATATTTATGTATTGAATACTGACAAAGGCCGGCACAGCTAGAGAACAATAATGATATAAGAAATACATATTATAAATTATATCTCGAATATTTCCAAATTACAATGTAATATATATGTAAAAATGAGATAATATCTAGAGAATATTTATGTATTAAATATTACATAATATGGATGTAACAAAAGTTACCTAATTTTTCTTTTGCCTCACCCCTTACCCAAAATATTTTATTTCATTGAATCTATGAAAAAATTCGGCGAAATTCTTAATTTATAATAAATTCAGAAAAATCTGTTAAAACATTATTTTTCATAGATGAAATGAAATACAATATTTTTAGTAGTGTTGACGGCCAAAAGATTAAGGAACTATTGTTATACTATACTATTCAATACCTACCTTATGAATATTTCAAACTTAAAGCAACTTAATACAATTTAATATTTGTATATTGTAGATGGTATTTATCTATCTTTGGAATTTCGTAGCTGGTACTTAGTCACTAAAAAACAGCAAATAGATGCATATAAGTACATTTATTTTATTAACATAAAAAAGAGAAACTAAAAACAAAACACCCAATGAAAAAAAATATTGCAAAACTAAAATATTTGAGAACAAAACAATAATTAACCATAAAATTATTCTCTTAGACTTTTCGAGTTCCACTGGTAAGCATGTGGGCAATATTAAGGGATATTATCCATTGTTTTGACGGGTTACAGTTTCGCCCTTCTTTTTCCTCTGGAGTCTCTTTATTTAGCCTTATCCACACCAAGGTGATTTGATCAAAATCAGTGCATGTCATATTAAACTGTTTCAGCAATGGTTCTAAAAATGTAGGTATATATTAATTATATTAAATAAATAAATCATATAGTAACAATACCTTGAAATAACTTAATTGATTTTAAGTTCCTCATTTTGTAGTTATTTATATGTCCTAACCATGAGTGAGATGTCTCTATATTATGTATTTCTGGTTCACCGTCACCATTGTAAGATTGTACTACGCATCGTTTTTCTGTCTTATTGATAAATCACAGAAGTCTTTCAATTTTTTTCGTTTTAAACAGTTATTTTGCCTAAAATTCATAATTTATATTAATCTAAGTATTCGAATATAAATAACTTCCAACAGATAAGTGTTAAAATTAATCAATCCATTTCAAGATATTTTGTCTTGACTTACTACCTGTGGTCAGAGGATTAAAGATGTGTATTTTATTTGAATTTATTACAAAATCTACGTGAGCCCTAAGTGCATAACTGGGCGGCGGTATTTGTTTCGGAGTAACGACTCCCTACACAGGGAATTATTGTTAAACCATGTCTAAGTTGTAAGTTAAAACGAAAATATTATCTTGAAAAGTACTTTAGTGAAATAGGTATAATGTGATTTCTAATTGTTTACTTCATTGTATATTTTAATATAGTTAACCTTTTTAATACGTTTGTTAAATAAGCTTTTGTTAACGACAGTTGATTGAACGGCTTCATTGGCGATGCCCCTTGCCTGTTGAAAATAATAATAATAATAACACTTACATGATGTGTTGTCCATTCCTCTACAAACAAAACTGAAAACAAACACACAGACAAAACTAATGAAAAACCTTTTAAACCGTTATTGTACTTGCAGGTATGTGGCGTACATCGACTCGTGACAATTTAAAGGTTAGAATATTGAAGAGCTTTCTTCTTTTTCTATAGAAAGATACTAGACGAGGTTCGTAAAAAATACATATGAAATATATAAAATATTTAATGTAACAAATTTTATGTAATAAATATATATAAAAAAAATTTCATCTTTATGTAGCAGAATTTACATCTTGAATACATATAAAATTAGATTTATCCAATATATAAAATATTTTATAATATAAATATTGAGAATATATAACAAAATTTATAAAGATTTTGTTACATACATACTACATAAAAAATATATAAACGTTTTATATAAAAATCGTGCCTCCCCTGTTATATATTCTTATGTAACATATACATTTGTGTTTGCTGGGTAATGACTCAATGACTCCAAAACAAAGCAAATAAATTCCTGACAACAACAAGACTACCTAACCTTTGGAGGTCTTCTAACCAATATACCTATACGACGAAATATCAAGAGGATTAAGCAAAGGTCCTGTAGGACTTCAAAAATCAACACAAATATTTAGTTTTTACTACTAAAAACCAATTTATTTGCTTAACTTTACAGTAATTGCTGCTATTTCTCTGACAACACGTGTGAGTACAGATAAAACCAAGAGGAACAAGGTTTGCCTCGCTGACAAACGTGTGCATTCGCTTCACCTCTTAAATTGCACTGTATCAACTTGCCCCAGTCTCCCCTACTGAGACAAATAAAAGGAAAATTGGAGAGGAAACGAAAAAATTGCACATTTTCTTCATATATTTCAAAAATGCTTTTGACATAATTAGACATTTGGAGTAGTTTAAGGAGTAGGCTAATTTTGTAACACATTAATTAATAAAATCATTAGTGTTCATTAAGATAATAAAGTGTAATATACTTTATTGTTGCCTTATACAAAATTCACTTGCACATCCGTTATAATATCAAATTCCACTTCGCAAACTCCACTCAACCCCGCGATCGCGACATCATCCCTCGCAACATGATTACATCAAAATTAGTCTGATTATGAGAAATGACCACGTGCATGGATTAATAAGCGGTTAGTCGGCACGACCTGTCACCATTCTGGATTAATCCGGTTCGATATACTCAAATACTCTTAGTTTACATCACAGAAATAACGTTTACAATGCATGAACATTGATCTCTCTCCGAGGTCAAAAACCGGATAAATTGGAAAAAACTTAAAATAACCATATTTTTGAAATTTTAGAAGGCCATTAGGATCCCTTGAGCCCTTCTCCGGCCATTTGAAAATTGACGTTTTGTATTAAAAAAATTTACTGTATATGTAGAGTGACTTCCATGGTTTGACATTCACATGCCGGACACAGTTTGTATTGCGCTTTTCCGGTGTGGTCGATTTTGTGAAGGTGAACTTGCGGACCACTGAGGGTTATTTTTATTTCGTGTTTCCACGTTGAACGCTTAATTCGCAAATGACTCGAAAACAAAGCAAAGACATATCTGACAACAACAAGAATACTTTACCTTTGAAGGCCTCAGAAAGATACTCATACGACGATAAATGTAGAGGATTAAACGAAAGTCCTGTGGTACTACTAACAGCAACACAAATATTCACTTTTCATTACTAAAAACCGATTTATTTGTTTAACTTTCTAGTAGTTGCTGCTATTCATCTAACATCACGTGAGTCATATGGAGATATCCTGTTAAACTCATATTTTTTACTTATTAAATTTAACTTGTGTGAGTACAGATAAGACTAAGAGGAACAGGCTTTGCCTCGCTGATAGACCTGTGCATGCGCTCAACCTCTTAAATTGCATTGTATGGTAATAACCTAAGTAATTCTGTCACCAAATGTGATAACCTAAAAAAGCTGTTCGCCATAAAACTAAAAAGACCGCTGTCACCACTGTAATAATAAATAGATTCCACTATGATCCTAAATAAAACAAATTCTATCACCAGTTGTAATAACCTGAAAAACTCTGCTGTCAAAATGTCCCTAATGGACCGAGAAGGCAGCGTAGCTGGCTGTCACCACCCACGATTCCGTGTAGCTCTTATGTGTATATGCTAGGTATTCCTGCTCTCCTGGTTGAGAAAATAAATTAACCGACAATGATTTCTTAAACGAGTTTAATAAAGAAATATAAGAAAAATGAAAATCAATTACACCAAATTGACAAAGCGTGAGGAATAATCGTATATAGAGTCTTGTGACTGTAATTAAATAAAATCAGTGATAGGATCGAGAGAAAACTTGAGATACCCTTTTAAATCAACGCGAATGACTCGCAGAATAAAAATAAATTTGTTATTTTAGGAATAATCGCCAGAACCTGAATATTTTCGCGTACCCTATATATAAAACTTTGATAATAACAATTTAATATTCAACCTCAAATGTGCTCCCTATTCCTAATTCATACGGTAAGATATCACCATTAAATACTCGTATGCGATATGAACTATCATAACACAAATTAAATTATATAGATATAATATCACAGAATGCGAGCTGGCAATGTTAATAATCTGACCAAACTACAAAAAAAATCATAATACACAGTATAATTTTGAAGTCAGACTTACCAATTCACGGACTGGGTGTTCACAAAAACGCCGACGGACACGATTCGCGTTTCGAACAAAAAAAAGAAACCCTCTCAGAGCGCGTACAGTAGACGCTCCCTTGTAATCTTATTTTCCCCTTTCGAAAAAAAAATTATACCAGATTGCTAAAACACTACTTTAATTATATTATAAATTACTGAAACTCAGGACTCCTCAAAAACCGCTATCCGCGAAACCCAAAATAAAGCTAGACCGTTCCCGACCGCGAGTTTTTACCAACTGCCCCTCAATTGTTACACCTTCGCCGTTTTTGACCTTTCTCCCTAGTCAGCAACCTTTTATTTTTTTTGTACCCGTTACTTTTTGATTGGTGGAACTTATCGTTGGACGTAATTGTGTAATAGGTTTTTTACCTCGATTAACAATTGAATTTTTATTTGATTCCGCAAAATTTCGTTAATTTGACGCAAATATTATTTCCGGTTAAAATATTATTTTTTTCTTTCTGCAACAAGACAGATCGCTTAGATGTGTTTTTTCATTGTATCAATGTGAACGACCGCTTTCTATAGTTTAAACGTTACAATGTAAAAAGTAATTTGTTATACAGGATGATTCTCCCCATGTTTCTTATTTTGGTATTTATTACAGTATCAACTTGCCCCCGTTTTCCCTACTGAGATAAATAGAAGGAAAATGGGAGAGGAGGGGAAAATAAATGCAAATATGCTAGAAATATTTGATATAACGTTTAAAAATCTTGAAAAGTTATTTCTTGTTTATTGTGTAAATATACCCTTCTGGGGTCTCGATATTTTTGAATGTCTCCCGATACCCTCGAAGAAATTTCAAGCCGGCCTCCCGCATTAACGCATAAATTTCGAATAACTGATTTCTACTTTATACAGAGCTGATTTGCACTTCAGATAAATCCGTTCCGAGCAGATTCAAATTGGGTATTACTCACAAAGCTTTCGATACTGCTAGAAATTAACCGCTTAATCACAGTTGGGTAATTACTTAAAAGCTTCTTTGACGTGTTTGGAAAAAGTCGAAATAAAAGTGTGGATATCAACTCAACAAAACGGTGATGAAAATTGGAGATTCATTTCCCGTTTTCTATATTAATCGTTTCAATAGAAATTGACTTTAAAACTAAATTTAGTAACATTGGGGTGAGATTACATAACCTAAGAAACATAGCAAGTTTTTGGAAACTTGAATTATTATTATTACTATTATTATTTTTCCTTTTTCTTACGTTTACACGGATTAAAAGTATGAGGGCTCACTCAAAACTACCTTGTTGACTTATTTGATAATTTTCCTGACTATCCGACACGTTTCTAATATCGTTGATTTTTCCATTTCTAATATTGTATATTGTGTGAAGTTGTGCTTTTTGCAATCATCAAGTAGCTCTGGTGGTATGAGGACTGTTACTGAAATGATAACTGGGGTTATCTGAACTTTTTCCATCTTTCACATTGCATTTATTTCTTCTGCTAGTTCGGTGCATTTCCTAATTTTTTCTGTATATATTTCCTTTTTCTTTAAGTTGTGGTCCAGGGGATGAGCGATGTTTATCACTGTTGTACTATTTTATCTATAATTATTATATCTGGTCAATTGTTTCTTATTGTTGTATATGTTACAATTGTTCGCTTCCAGTAAATTTTTAAATGTTGGTTTTCATTCACTGGATCAGGTTTGTACTTATAGTAGGGATCTTCTATTGTTTTTATTTGATATTTTTTAAGTAGATCTTTATGTTAGATTTTTGCTGTAAGATAGTGCCTATTTAAATACTCTGTTTGAGCTAGACCGGAGCATCCTGATGTTATGTGTTGAATTGTTTCTGGAGTTGCTTTACATATTCTACATTTGTCCTCCTCTATGTTCATCTTGGTTATATACTTTTAATAATTTTCTGTAGCTATTACCTGATCCTGTATAGCACACATGAATCCTTCTGTTTCTGTATATAGTTGTCCTATTTCAAGCCATTTAGTCTATAGTTGATGTTGACTGCTGAGATCATACTTCTATCTGTTGTGTACTTTTTTCCTTCCCATGACATTGTTTGATGTTTCATGAATGTTTTCTTTTCTGTATATTGTAATTGGGTATGCGTACTGAGATCATACTTATATCTGCTGTGTACTTTTTTACCTTCCCATGACATTGTTTGATGTTTCATGAATGTTTTCTTGTCTGTATATTGTAATTGAATATGCGTACTCAGTGGTGTGTAGTTTTTGTCTGCTTGTTTGATAGCAACGTGCATTTTTGAGTGTGCTTTATTGTTATTGAAGTAGGTTTGAAGACTATGTACTTGAATATTGTGTGAGGCTTCTATATTCACTAGGCCTCGCCCTCCTTGTACTCTTGGTAGGTGTAATCTCTCGATTGATGTGTTTGGATGTAATGATCTATTATTTGTAAGTATTTTTCTTGTTATCCTATCTAGTGCATGTACGTATATTTTAGTCCACTGTATGACTTCCTATAGGTCAATATAGGTACTTGATTTTGTTCTTTGTATTTAGTTGTGTGTGCTTGATTTCCATAAGCCTATCTTTGTACTTTTTCTCTATGAGTTCTTTCATTTCCTTTGTTTTGTGTGTTAGTGTTCCCTTTACTCACAGGGATTTGTATGTTCCACCCTCGCGGTTAGTGCAGGGAATTTTATATTATTCATGGGTAGGTCTATGTTTCTTCTTTCAGTTATTTTTCCTTTCCTCACTATAAGTGACGTACATTTATCCAGTCCGAAATTCATGTTTATTTCTTTAGAGAAAGTGGGAGTGGTTTCTAATAGTGATGATAGTTTGTATTCATCCGGTGCATACAGTTTTATGTTCGTACAATAGATGTGATAAGTTATAGTTTTTGGTGAACTTGTATCCGATGTTGGTTGCATTCCGTAGGATGCTTAGTGGGTTCAGTGCTAGGAAGAACCACTTAGGGCTCCATGTGTCTTCTTGGAAAATTCCTGTCTTGATCTGTATGTTGTTTGTTTCTATGTATTTGTTAGGTAGGTTGAGTATTAATTTTATTTGCCAGTCCTTCATCGTATGTTCAAGCAATGTATTGACAGTTGGTTCGATTTTGTAGACTTGTAAAATGTGCAGGAGTCACGAATGAGGGACTGAATCGTATGCTTTCCGATAGTTTATTCATGCGAGTGCGATATTCTATTATTGGTTTCTGCTTGATTTGTGATTACTCTGTCCATTATAAGTTGTTCCTCATAACATATAGCTCCTTTTGTTTAACCATTCCGTTCTTCATGCTCTATGTTTTTTCTGTAATATATTTTGTTACCTTTTCGGCGATTGTTATTATTTCTATATTTTTTCTTCTCGCCCTACTATAAATTTGGCGGTAAAATGGGTGAATACAGCTCTCAACTAGAGATCAAAGTAATTCACCCTAGCACCTTTCTTATTATGTGGACAGTTCCCATTAGTGCATTTTTTGCACCTGATACATGGATGGTTTACCAGGGATCATCTTTAAGTATTTTTTAAAACTTTTTCGCATTGTTTTCAATGCTCCTACAATAACGGGTTCCACTTTGGTTTTGTATTCCACATCCGGCTCATCTCAATTTCTAGATCTTTATAGTTGCTTATTTTCTCATTTTCTCTGGTCACTATATTGCTATCATCTGGGACAGATGTTCCGATTAAAAGTCATGTATTTATTTTCTTATCATATAGTACTATGTCCGGTCTATTTTCCAGTATTGTTCTATTAGTAATTACAGTCATATCCCACATAACATCGATGTTATTGTTTCTTACGACATTTACTGGGACATGATTATAATACTTTTCTGCTACACGCAATCGTATTGCCTTGCATTTATATACCAATGGATGAATGAAGCTACCTTATTATGTCTGTTTGTGGATGCTGTTGTAGCAAGAGTCGTTCGTACATCCGGCTATTAAGTGGCTAATTTGTTCATTTGCCTTGTCACAGAGCCTACATTTTCTGTCAACCAATTATTTTAATATGTTCTTTTGATAGTATCTAGAAACTAGTGCCTGACATTGAGCTGCTATCATGAGACTTTCAGGTTCTCCTTTAACTCCAGAGCTACTCATGAACTGCTGGTTTGCCTAGATTCCTGAAAAATTGTCCATGTAGGGGATTTTGTTGCAGTGTCTGGATCTTGTGCCTTTCAATTATATATTTGATCGAATTTGTATTCCTCAGAGCATTTTTTATCGATATCAACTGCTAAGGTCATTATCCGCATACATTGTAGGATTTTATCTTTCTTTACTTAGGTACTTATATCTTTGTGTATAATCTCGTTTGAAGGAGTAATTTGATGACTGTCCTCAATTGCTCAGCT
The DNA here is from genome assembly GCA_963921935.1 of Galeruca laticollis. Taxonomy (NCBI): domain Eukaryota; kingdom Metazoa; phylum Arthropoda; class Insecta; order Coleoptera; family Chrysomelidae; genus Galeruca; species Galeruca laticollis. Next base: position 113,900,110 of record OY998180.1, read on the forward strand.
AGAAGTATTTTCATGGTTCTTCTTGAAATTCACTGTATAGGTTGAATGTAACTATAAACATTATACACTAATATGGGTATATCCTATTAAAATGGAAAAGGACAATGTAATAATTCTCGCTCGTGATTCTTCAATTGGGCCCTACACTATCATAAATTATCGTTGTGACTTATCTTAAAATTGTTTCTATTTTAAGTATTCTTTTTGTGATTCCTGTCCAATTTTTAATATGTCTCTTTTGTTATTACTCTATTATACATCCGATTCCTTCTTTTGTTCCACTGTTTGCGTTCACCCCAATAAATATTAACAAATGCCATTTTCTAGTTCAATTTCGCTTTTGCCTTTCTTTTTTGTCACTGTAATTCTTGATCTATCCAAAAGTTCTTTTTCAAATTCTTGTTAGTTACTCTTTTTCCTAGTCAACTTTCATTCCATCTTTTCAATATTTTCCTTGTCCTTTCATTTTCTATATTTTTATCCCCAATATATTTTCCTTTGTCTTTTCTTTTAAATATCTTTTCAGTACTTTTTATTTCTTTTTCGTAAGTTTTTATATATTCTGATTCATTTCCATTGTCATATCCGTTTCCATCAGCGCTTACTTTCCATTTAATTTGATAATTTCAGATTTTTAATATAATTTATTGTATCCACCATTACTTTTATTCAGAACTCTTCGCGTAACATCCTGTATAAGAAGATTAATTTTTTGTAAAATCCTTTCAGAAGGGAGCAAACCCGAAACATATTTTTTTGATGCAAGCACTAAAAAAAGTGGAGAAAGTCAAACGACTTTCAGTCACATTTATCGATATACCAACACATACGGCATATATATCTGAATGGGACTCCACAGAAGGAAAATCAAATATGTTACCAAACATTTGAACTGTATTCCAATTCTATATCACAATATTGGGGACTTTTTCAATATCTCAAGGGTTTCAAATATATTATAGATTAGGGTAAAAAGTTTTCGAGTGATTCCAGAAATGGAACGGAATCGAAGTTTTCATTCTGCCCTGGGCGGCCGCAATAGAGCCACGAAGAGCGAGGAGGCGGTTTTTTTTCACCTCAAGGGAAGGAAGCTAGAGATAGTAAGACGGGATTGGTTTTGTCGTAATAACACGAAGAACATTTTCGAGTTAATTTATCGGGTTGATCCAACTCGGGATGGGAAATTGATAGCAACTAGGATTAAGCGGAACGAAAAGAAGTAAATGGGGTTCTTGTATCATTTCAACGACAGAGAAGAAGGCGTTATTTACCATACGTTATTCCTTAGATAGACAAATTGGAATAGCAAAGTGTTCAAGTGGAAATGAAAATATAAAATTGAAGAGTTTCTTTTATATAGCAATATGTGGAGTTACTATAAAATAAATTAAAAGTGTTTGTCCGTTACAAACCAAACCTATAATTTTCCAAATTAGAACCCCTGTATATTATACCGGACTGCTGACATTTTTTGAATCTTTTGACAAAAGGTTTTTGTTACGTTATACAGAGTCATTTAAGTGGTACGGACAAGTTTATGTGGAAATCGTAGGTAAATCAACGATCCGTAAAGAATAAAAATCGAATTGGGTATTGAAATGATTTCGTATAGGCGCAGTATTGTGTACGGGCGCGCCATCAAGCAAATGCCACATTTGTCGCCGAATATTGAGTGAAACTTCTCTAATAGAACTGGCAGGTAATTCTGAAAAAAATTTCATCAAAGAAGTATGGTCCTATCACATGATCATCTACAATTCCACCCCAAAGATTTAATGACCACCTCCATTGTCTATTATGGGTTGAGAAGACATTTATTATTATTATTATTATTATTATTATTATTATTATTATTATTATTATTATTATTATTTTAGCAATTCAAAGGGGTTTTTGTTCCCTGGATGTCTTATTTATATGTGCGGGCCAAGTATAAAGGAAGTCTATTGTGCTCTAAGAAACGAGCGGACTATATTGCATGTGTGCAAAATGACGCGTTTAGGCCTATTTCAGAATGAAATAGGGCTATTGTAGAGAGCAGCATGACGCGACTCGCGACTTCGTGAAAATTTCAATGCAGTTTTTCGTTTTGGTGTTCCCTGATGCCAAAATCACCCCCCGTTCCGAAGGTTTTATATATATATATATATATATATATATATATATATATATATATATATATAAATTTCGATTTTCTACTACACCTGTTTTAGTCGAAATTTCAATAATTTCGACTTATTGGCCTGACCGTTCTTCGAAGGGAAAAACAACTACATTCCTGGCTAATACCACGCAGAATATTGAATTACATCCCCTTCGAAAACCGTGACGTCGATCGGCCATTTTGCCGATACGGACATCTGTGGTGATTCGCAACTGATAGCGGAAGAGCATAGTACACTTACGCGTTTCGACCTTCTTGGGTCTCTTCAAGAGTGCCGTAATGCATTCCAGTTCAGAATCTCTAATCCGAACTGAAGATTACACCCTCCGACAACCTCTCTTGGTTCGTGTAGTTACACAAGCGAGAAGTAGTCAGTTGGCGCCATCTTCACTTTCAGTTGCGAACCAACACCTCAGATAAATGCGACCGTATTAGTCGTATTAAATAAAAATGATACGACTAATACGGTCGCATTTATCTGAGGTGTTGGTTCGCAACTGAAAGTGAAGATGGCGCCAACTGACTACTTCTCGCTTGTGTAACTACACGAACCAAGAGAGGTTGTCGGAGGGTGTAATCTTCAGTTCGGATTAGAGATTCTGAACTGGAAGGCATTACGGCACTCTTGAAGAGACCCAAGAAGGTCGAAACGCGTAAGTGTACTATGCTCTTCCGCTATCAGTTGCGAATCACCACAGATGTCCGTATCGGCAAAATGGCCGATCGACGTCACGGTTTTCGAAGGGGATGTAATTCAATATTCTGCGTGGTATTAGCCAGGAATGTAGTTGTTTTTCCCTTCGAAGAACGGTCAGGCCAATAAGTCGAAATTATTGAAATTTCGACTAAAACAGGTGTAGTAGAAAATCGAAATTTATATTTCATATAGCACCTCGTATTTTATGAAATTATATTCATTTTTATATATATATATATATATATATATATATACATATATTTTGGAAAAATTTTTCTTGGGATTGTAGGTACCTAGTTAAACAAATCAAATGGTTTTTTTGGCTTTAATTAACATTTTTGTTTTTTGTTTACGTTTCGGACATATCGTGTCCTTCATCAGAACATAATTCTACAAATAGATGACAAAAAATTAACAATTTATACATTACATATGTCTATCCTAAAAATAACTTACCATAAAACAAGAGCTTGGCGAGCGCATGTTAAAATATGTTAAAATACACGAAAACAATCATTTTTATTAAAAACATTTAGTATCAATATAAAACCCACATACAACTGCCAGTACACTACATTATATTATGACAATAATTACTTCTTAAAAGGAACAAAAATTTTTATTATTAGTAAATAGAACTAGTTCTTTTTTTTGTATTGTATTCAGTAATTGTGATGGAACAAGGTTTTTAATACACATCAATTTTTGTCTTTGAAAAATTTTTTTTACTGATGTTATTATGGTATAAGGATTTAGAAATATTACACGATGTCATTTCATTTATAGACAATGCACCGGAAAAGACATCTATTTGATTAAATTAACATAAATTTTTGATAAATTATTTGTGTCAGATTTAGCATTGATAGAATATGGGTTTTTTTGGATTTCTATCATTTCATAGACGTCTCTTTTTTTTTGGTGGCTTTCAATTCTCAATATTTTTGTGCTGTCATAGTCAAATGTATGTTTGTGTTCAGAACTATGATTTGTCAGGACTGTTCTGTTTTTTTATCATACTTGTGGCCATTTAGGCGGTTTTTAAGATATTGACTTGTCTGTCCAATATATACACCTTTACAGTCTTTGCAAGGGATCTCATAGATGACATTGCTTTTTTTTACTTTGGGAATTTTTGATTTTAGTTTACTAAAATTTGATTTTAAAAGATTATGTCCCTTGTGAGACACTGTTATGTTGTGATCTTTGAAAACGCTTCCAATTTTTTCTGAAAGTCCCGAAACGTATGGTAAAGAGAGATATTTTTTTTGGGGTAAATTGTGTGAAATATTTTTATGTTGAGTTTGATTGTAAAAGAGGTATATACGGTTTTTAAATATTGTATTAATTAGTTTACTTGGGTAATCATTTAGACAGAGAGCTTCTTTAGCTTTTTTATGGCGTTCTCTCGGTATTCGTAATCAGAAAGTTCTATGGCTCGATCTGCGAGTCCTATGACAACTGATTTTTTTTGAGACATCGGGTGTTGAGAATTAAAATTCACGTATCTAGACGACCAAGTATCTTTTGTGTACCATTCAGTTTTAATCGTGTTGTTAATGTGGTGAAGAGTTAAGTCTAAAAAATTTATTTTATTTTGTTATTCTCTCTCAACAGTAAATTGCAATTTGTTGTGGAAGCTATTGAAATTGTCAAGAACATTTTCTACTTTGTTTACTGGTACTAGTGCTATACAATCATCAACGTACCTAAAGAAAAAAGGAACTTGGTACTCCAAGTTTCCAATTATGGATTCTTCCAGATCTTCCATAACCAGTTGTGCAATTGCGCTTGAGATAGATGCTCCCATTGCACAACCATCTGTTTGTTTGAAAAACCTCTCTCCATATACAAAATATGTAGAGTTTAATGTAAGGTTCACCGCTTCCAAAAATTCATTAAGAAGTATGTCAGTATGTGATTCAATTTTATCCCATTTTTTTATTATTACATTTCTGGCTAAGTCAAAGGGTACGTTTGTATATAATGATATTACATCTAATGATATAAGTGTGTGATTATTTGGTAATACTATATTTTTAATTTTATTTTTAAATTCCAAAGAATCTTTGATGTAATATTTGTTCTGGCCTACAACACTTTGTAATATATTTTTCAGGAACTTAGACAGATTTTCAAAAGGTGATTGGATACACGACACAATGGGTCTAAGGGGAATACCTCTTTTGTGTAATTTTGGTAATCCATAAATTCTTGGTGGTTGAGAGTTTAAAATTTTAAGTTTTTTTGCAGTATTCGGTGATATATACATGTTATTTTCCCCAGTGAGATATTAAGTCGTTATGTTTTTTTTGGTACACGTTAGTAGGATCGTTTTTTAGTTCTTTATATGTATCACCATTCTGTAATATGTCGTTCATTTTATTGTCATATTCCATGTTGGACATAATTACTGTTTTATTAGACTTATCAGGTTTTAGAATTTTTAAATGATCATTTGCTTTTAGGAATGACCTAGTTTTTTTCGCTTTAATGATTAACTTTTTTTGTTGTTTATCCCTTATTTTATTTTTATTGGACTTGGTTTTGTGGTTGGTCAATAAATTACAACATTTAGATCTCAGATTATCTTTACGATCTGAGGGCAGGTTTGTTATTGCGACCTCAATATTAGTAATAATATCAGAAATAGGCAAGTCTTCTGCTTTTTCATATGGCAGAGCAAAGTGTGGCCCCAGACTAAGAATCTCCGACACATAATCAGGAATTACAGTGTCAGTCAGGTTCTCAATCCAGTCAGAAGTGTCCTTTGATGTGTTTTTGGTTTTCTTATTTAAAAGTTCAATTTTTTTTATATCTTTCTGTCTAATTTTCAGAAAGATTGTTTCAATTTTTGAAGTTTCTCTTGATATAAACTGGTCTAAAATTTGTTGCGGTAAAATCGCTTGTAAATGTTCAGTTATTTTTGTTATTTCATTCTGTAAAATTATTAAATGCTTTGTCGTATCAGTAATCAATAAGTTTAATGTTTTTTGTACGAAGGCTTTTTTGACACGCTCGCAAAACTCCCGTTCGAGGCTTTTACAATTGAACGATAGGTGTTTAGTTTTAAATTTTAAAAATACAGGTGTAAGACAATCATTTTTACACCTCAGCAAAAGTATTCTGCGGTTTTTTTGTTTTGCTACTGAAACAGAGTGGTAACCGCGGACATGCATTTGGGAGCAAAGATGTTAATCGAAACATGGGAAAACACAAATTTCACATCCTTATTTGATTATGCCGTGCTGATGACGGCAAATGAGGCAGAAACATGCATGTCCGCGGTTACCACCCTGTTTCAGTAGCCCTTTTTCTTTTTGCGTGAATTATTCAAGAATCTCTTTGTTGTTGTTGTTAACATATCACGCGATATTCCTACATCATCTTTGTTATTTACTATGGGTGGGAAGGTTCAGGCGGGGGGGCTGTATGCGCCTCCGTGTCGATCTTGGTTGTTGTCCTGAAAACTCGGGATGTTCCAATTGAAGGCACAAATGAGCGTTTGGTTTTCCTGCTGAAATCCGTTAGTTTGTGTTTTCCCATGTTTCGATTAACATCTTTGCTCCCAAATTTCACATCCTTATTTGGTTATACCGTGCTGATGACGGCAAATGAGCCAGAAACATGCATGTCCGCGGTTACCACTCTGTTTCAGTAGTCATTTTTCTTTTTGCGCGAATTACCCAAGAATCTCTTTGTTGTTGTTGTTAACATATCACGTGATATTCCTACATCTTCTTTGTTATTTACTATGGGTCGGAAGATTCAGGCGGGGGGGCTATATGCGCCTCCGTGTCGATCTTGGTTGTTGTCCTGGAAACTCGGTATCTTCCAATTGAAGGCACAAATGAGCGTTTGGTTTCCCTGCTGAAATCCGTTGTTTTGTGTTTTCCCATGTTTCGATTAACATCTTTGCTTCCAAATTTCACATCCTTATTTGATTATACCGTGCTGATGACGGCAAATGAGCCAGAAACATGCATGTCCGCGGTTACCACTCTGTTTCAGTAGCCCTTTTTCTTTTTGCGTGAATTACCCAAGCATCTCCTTGTTCTTGTTAACATATCACGCGATATTCCTACAACGGAATTTGTAAGCACGATAGAGGGCGTATTTTTCGACGGATCAAAACCAAACTCGTCACAAAAATCGTTAGGACCAAATTCTTAGACGAGTTCGTTGATGAGCCAAATCGGCCCATTAAAAACGAAATGGCGGCCTGTCAATTTGAAAAAAAATCGTATTTCCATTGTTTTTCATTTGACGCAAAAAAGTTACTGAGCTTTTTCATAGACCTAAACACGTTCTACAACTTTTGTACTTAATATTTCTCTCTAAATCGCACATTAAAACATTTATTTAGGCAAATTCACAAATTTGCCAGAATTTATTTTTAATTTTTTTGTTTTTGATTTGATGCCAAAATGTTACTTTGGTTTTTTGTACATCTCAAAACATTCTATCACTTTTGTATCTAATTTTTTATTTTGGGTTTTATGCATAAAAGTGATATCTGATAACCCCCAGGTGCCATTCAGCCCTAACCACGGGACACAGTATTGGCATAGGGAAGCTAGAGTACGCGTGTTCGCCAAAGACGTAGGTTGCTTTCCTGCAGTGTTTGTTCTTCCTCTCGCGTTAGCTCATCTGCTGTAGATCCGCCACCTGGGTTGGTTACCCGATCTTGAATCTCTAAAGATGGTTGCCAGGGCTACCGACGTGGAACTGCGAGCAGGATTTGGTAGGAGAGGCTATAGGAGACGCTTCACCACCCTTTTAACCCCTTATTATTATTATTTTTATTTTTTCACACTTGTACGTGGTTGGTGGTAGCAGTTTCTACCGGACGCAGTTAAATCAAGGTATAAACCTACTGAATTAGGGGGTTAGTGTTCTTCGGACAATTGCAGTTGTTCCCAGAATTACTGATTTTTGCATCAAACCACAGATATGTCGAGATATGCTTAGCTCTTCCAGGTGTTTAGTTACTTTAACGTGCACTTATTATTATTATTCATATTATTATTATTATTATTATTTTTTTGAGGCATCGACTGCTATGGTCATTAGCCTTCCAGCATTTTTTTTCCTTCTTCTTTTTTTTTCTTTTCTTCTTTCTAAATTTCAGTTTATATATTCAACCCTATTATTTCAATTAATATATTATTGTAGTCATCAAAATTTGTTTTTTTATATTCTTTTGTAGATTCCAATCTCTTTGAAGAATGAAAGTGTTCGAGATGCACTATTCATATTATTTTCCAGGCATGCTTGTAAGGTGTTCGTTATTCCAATTCGTTGTTTGATTGCTTGATGTTCTGGGCATTGTGTGAGTATGTGTTTGATAGTAAGTCTCCTATTACAGTGATGACATCTGGGCTGCCGCTCTCCTGCCAGCATAAATTTGTTCGTCAAATTAGTATGTCCTATACGTGCTCGGGTAATAACTACTTGATCTCTTCTGCATGAGTATGGGATCGGTGTATAAGAATGACCTTTCTGCTTAATCTCCTTCAATTTTGACTCCGTACTATCCCACTCCATCTGCCATTATCCTAAGATAGCGTGTTTCAAATGGGTTCTTATATCATCAACTCTTATATATATGTCCTCAGAAACAGGCTCTAGAGCAGCTTCTTTGGCAGCACTGTCAACAAGTTCATTACCAGCTATTCCATAGTGACTAGGAATCCATAGAAACGTTATTGATTTATTTTGAGTTCTCAGCCAATGTATTCGTGCAAGTATTATTCGTACCAGTGGATCTCTACTGAATGGATTCTTTAGGGCTTGTATAGTACTCAGAGAGTCTGTACAAACAACGAACTTATTATATATGTTGAATTCTATATATCCAGTACTTTGTAAAATAGCATAGAGTTCGGTTGTATAACCACTGGCTTCACATGGTAATGTCCATGAAGGGACAATTCCCAAACTTGATATGGCGCATCCAGCTCCGTTGTCGGTCTTGGATCCGTCTGTATAGATAATATGACAATCTGAGAAACTTTCAATTATCCTGTGGAATTCCATAAGAATAGTGATTCTGCTGCATTCACCTTTTTCATATTTCTGGAGGTCGAGACATATATTAAGGGGGGCAATGTCCCAGGGAGGCACCTCGGACGGTCTTATGGTATAGCTCCTTGGAATGGAATAGTCAATCTTATTGATGAATTCTACAAATCTAATTCCAGCAGGAGGAGTGATAGTTGGCCGTCGTTCATAGTAGTCATACTCCTCTTCTGTAAGCATCTGTAGGTGGTTGGGGTGGGTTGGGAATGCACCCAATTTTGAGCTATAGCTCGTGAGTAGTTGCAGTCTCCTGTATTTCAATGGGGGAATTCCAGCTTCACAGCAGAGTGATAGATATGGGCTTGTGCGAAATGCTCCCAGTGCGATCCTCAAAGCCTGACACTGTCCAACTTTTTTAGTATTGATTCACGTGCTGAGTCATAAAGAAGGCAGCCATAGTCAATCTTGGACAATATAAATGATTTTTATAACCTCAGAAGTATTTCTCTGTCACATCCCCAATAAATACTAGCTAATTCTTTCAGTGGATTGAGCGCTTTCTTGCATCTCAGTATTAGATCGTTTATATGTAAGTCCCATCTCAATTTTCTATCTAATATCATTCCTAGAAATTTGACAGAGTCGCTGCATACTAGTTCATGTTCAGACAGTTTCAATTTCGGATCATTATGACCTGATCTAAGTCGACAGAAATGAACACATTTGGTTTTCGCAGCAGAGAAAGTGAACCATAAAGTCTTCGCTCGCTTACAGAGGCTATTTATGGCTTCCTGAAAAGTTCGCTCTATGTCGTCCATAGATGTTGCAGAGTAGAAGATCGTTAAATCATCAACGTATAAACTTCGTCCCACTGTTGGATTGAGATTATCTAGAAGAACGTTAACTGCAATAGCAAAAAGTACTACGCTCAGAGTAGATCCTTGTGGTACTCCGTTTTCTAATATATGTAGCTCTGAGGAAGTCGATGCTTTCCTGACACGGAATTCACGTTGTTTGAGAAAACTTGCGATGAAATTTGGTAGTCTCCCCTCCATGTCCCACTTTCGGAGTTGGTCGAGAATGTTGAAGCGCCAGGTTGTATCAAATGCCTTTTCTAGGTAAAAAAACACTGCTACTGTGTGGTTTCTGTGGGAAAAACTATCCTGGATTTCTTTCTCTAGCAGAAAAAGATTGTCAATTGTAGACCTGTGGCTCCTATAACCAGACTGAACATATGACAAGAGATGATTGGATTCCAGATACCACATAAGTCTGATGCTTATCATCTTCTCCATAAATTTGCTAAGACAGCTTGTGAGTGAGATGGGTCGATAACTACAAGTAAGTTTTGGGTCTTACCCTATTTTAAGAACAGGAATAACTACGGCCTCCCGCCATTTCTCTGGGTAGGTGCCGTCGATCCATATTCTATTATACAAATCTAATCGTATTTTTTTTGATAAATTTGGTAGCTGTCTGATGAATCTATATACAATGTTGTCTCCTCCTGGTGCGGAGTCTTTCATTTCATAAAGTGCATTATCTAGTTCCTCTAGGGTGAGAAGGTGATTATAGTTGGATATATTTTCTTCCTGAAAGTCAATTTCTCGCTCTTCTGCCTGTCTATGGAACTGGAACTCGGGGTCGTAGTGTTCCGAGCTACTGATATATTCGAATTGATTAGCTAAATGCTCAGCAATCTCTTCCTCACTGATTATAAAGTGGCCATCGATTTCTAAAACCCGTGATGCATCCGTGAATGTCTTTCCTAGAATAGCGCGAATTTTTGTCCATACTTCTGATGCGGGTGTTCTAGCTGTGATAGTAGAGACATATGTTTCCCACGTAGCTCTTTTACTATTACGTATGGCACGCCTTGCTCTTGCACGTGCTCTCTTAAACGATATAGTATTTTCCAATGTGAGTGAACGTTTTAGAGTAGTCAAGGCGTGGTTTTCATCTGCCACAAGTTTGGCAACAATGTCATTCCACCAGGGAGTTGATTTAGTACCTTTACGACCACTTGATAGTGGAACCGATATTTCCGCTGCTGATAAAATCTCACTACTGATCAGTTCTGTGGCTCCATTGATATCGGTATCAGGCAGCTGTAAGTTTCCTAATTGTTGTCTATACCGATCCCAGTTAGCATCACTCAATATCCATCGTCTGGGCAGTGCTCGTGGGATGAATCGGCCAGCAAATTCAATTGAAATTGGAAAGTGATCTGTAAGATGATCTCCCAAACAGTTCCATTGTAGCGATGTCGATATAACTGATGAGCATAATGCTAAATCGATAGCTGACAATGAGTTGGATCTTAGGTTTATATAAGTACCCTCACCATTATTCAAGAGAACAAGGTTCATTTCGTCGATGAAATTTTCGATAATTCTGCCTCTATTGTCCAGTCTATTCGAACCCCAGAATGGATTATGTGAGTTAAAGTCTCCCACAATCAAGAAGGGAGCTGGTAACTGGTCAGGGATATTTCTTAGATCTTCAATAGTCCAATTACCGTCAGGTAAGTAGATGTTGCAAATTGAAAATTGGATCGGATAATAAACGTGGACAGCGATAACTTGTAATCTGCTCTGTATAGGAATATTCCGGTGGGGAATATTATCCTTGAGAAAGATAGCTACACCACCTCTGGCTCTGAGATCAGGAATAACATCCTTTCTGTAACTATTGTATCCTCTCAAAGAGAAATTCTCTCGAGATTTCAGGTGAGTCTCCTGAAGACATATGCAAAAGGGTGTCCTTTCATTGAGAATATTTTTAGAGTTCCGGGAAGTGGGTTATACAGCCATTGCAATTCCAAAATATTAGGTTTTCTAGATTGAACGTGAACGTAAGGTGTATTTGTGAAAAGTTTGAAGGACAGTAGGTATACAGTATCTTGAGACAAAACTTCAATTCATTTTCTAGGTTTACCCTTTGGCCATCCTTTTTTCTTTTTAGTACTCTGGGAGGATTGAGTATTCGAGGAGTATGTACTACCATCTGAATCTTCCTCAGAGCTGACGTTCGCATCTTTAGCTTTGAATCGCTTCCTTTTGGTTATGGGAAGCGGAGGTTTAGGAGGGGATGGGGGAGGGGGCTGATTCATAGAGGCTATGGGTTGGGGAATGATAGGTTGAGGGAAGGAGGATGATTCCAATAAATCTTTAACCACCTTCGATAGTAGGGGTATTATTCTGGCCACTATATCGTTAACGTTGGTGTTACTAGTTTGAACAGACTGGGCATACGTTACACCTGCCGTGGGTGTTGTGATTTGGACCCTTTTCTTCGCTTCGCGATAAGGAATTCGTTCTTGAATTTTAACTTTCTGGATAGCTTGCTCGATTTTTAGTTGCGGACATTGGCTTGAGTTAGCTGGGTGTGGACCTTTACAGTTCACGCATACCTCTGGTTTTTCGCAGTCTGTCTCTGTATGTGGTGGCTTTTCGCATACACAGATTTGATCTTTCTTACACCAAGATGACATGTGACCAAAAAGTTGGCATTTGAAACACCTCATTGGGACAGGAAAATATGGTCGAATTTTCAGGTTGTAGAAAGCTGCTCGGATACTATTAGGCAAAACTGGTGTATCAAATGTGAGAATATGATTGGAGTTTCGGTAATAATTCCTTCTCTCTTTGTTTTCATGCGTTTCACTTCAATGACACCTTGATCTTTAAGGCCTTCTAATTTTTTTTCGGTAGTGCAGTTTAGAAAATCTTTACAATACACGACACCTTTGACATTGTTCAACGTACCATGAGGGGTTACTTGTACATTGAAGTCTGAGAGTTTGTTAACTTTCATTAATCGTAATGACTGTGCTCGTGAAGAGGTTTCCACTAGGATGTCATCTCTCACTTTTCTTGTATTTTTCGTAGTACCAATCAAACCATACTTAACTTCACTGATTAAAAAAGGGCTGACTTTCGAGAAATCCTCCCCATCCAATCTCTTAATGAGTAAGAACCGAGGGACAGGTCCCATCGTCTCTGTATTCATAGCATTTCCTGTTTCGTTGGAGTTAGGATTCTCCGTATTTTCTAATTTATTTGAGGTATTCATATGATTCCCACGAGTTGGGATGTACTGGGTATAACTGTGGTAGTGCACCCTTGCCACAGAGAGGCTTAGTACAACCGAAGGTCTTCTGGTATTCGGAGGGAACCGTTAGCGATCAACTACGCATGATCATTCATCTATCGGCACGGTCTCTTCCACCTTAGATTTCGGATTTTTTTATCGCTGGTTTACTCCATCGGGACTCTTCTGTCTGGGTTACCATACCATAGCCGAGGGTTCCAGTTTTTCGGCGCCGGAAACTCGCCGCTCGTCCCCCATGTCTGGTCAGGACTTGCCAGTGTGTTTGGATGTAACTTGGGCATGTTGGATCTTCTACTGGCATTTGTTGGTGCTATCACATCGGCATAGATAGCCCCACCAGTGCCCCACTGACCATTTCTGAGCTGTTTTTTAGTTTCACTCCTCCCTTCCCGTCCTTGCGGCTCGAGGAGGGAGGAAGCTACTCAGCCACTCCACCAACGACAAGGTCTTACAGCTCCTAGGAGGGTATTATTATTATTATTATTATTTTGTTTTTATTATAGAGCATCGACTGCTTTGGTCATTAGCTCTTCTAATTTGGAGGAGAGAGAACTCATGTTCACCCTACGTATAATCGGGTAGTGTTGGACTCCTATTATTATTATTATTATTATTATTATCATTATTATTATTATTATTATTGTCAGAATAAAATGATCTGGAACATAGTAAACCAGGAGAGAGAGAACAATAAATGTCGTAATACAGTTTCTGCGTTAACATCTTCGGAATTTAACAGCTTTTTTGCTAACATTGCAGTCTTGGGACCCTTACTGTTTCTAATATTTATTAATGACTTGCCGTGAGCCGTTAACGGATGTACTTGTATTTCATATGCTGACGACACGACACTACTTTATGATGAAGATGAGTCTGATGAATCTGAACATCTTTCATTAGCAAAAAATTGGTTTGTGGCTAATAGACTTCAATTGAATGAAAGCAAGACCGTCAAAATCACTTTCACCTCGGACAAGCTTGCTCATAAGTCACAACCAGTTAAGCTTCTTGAGTTAACACTTGACTCGAGTCTTACCTGGTCTGCTCAAATTGAAGCCTTGTGCTCTGCGGTGTCTTCGCAAATTTATGCACTGCGGCAGCTTCGGCATTGCTTGCAAACCAAGGCCCTTCGTACTGTGTATTTTGGCACCATTCACTCACTTCTCACTTACGGCATTAGATTTTGGGGAAACTCGAGTGGGGCTTATAAAGTTTTCGCTCTTCAGAAATCCGCCGTGAGGATTGTCGGGAATGCTCCTTATGGTTCGCACTGCCTTGCACTGTTTAGGGGGTGCAGGATTTTACCGGTTCCTTGTCTGTACATTTATGAAACATTAGTATTGATTCACAAAAAAAGATCCAATTATAATTCGCACTATAATATTCATACCTACGGCACGAGGAATGCGGTGGATCTTGTGGCCCCTTTCTCTAGGCTTAGGACTACCCAGGCGAATAAACTAAATGTTGAGTATTACAATGTTTTTAATAGTTTTTATAGAGGTCTCGATCTCCAAAATAGGAGTCTTCGTGAATTTTGTAAATCGGCTAAGATGTTTTTATTGGAACATTGTTTTTATTCTATCGAAGATTTTTTAAAATTTGCGCCCAGAGACCGCCGTTGTTAATTTTATTTTTTAGTTGATGTTTTATTACCTTTAACCCAGTTTTAAATTATTGTTACTTTTCTTTTATTAATTGTTTCAAATATTGTTTTATTCCTTTCATGATGACTGACTTCAAACATAATACATATGTACATGTTGTCAATAAACGTATATCTATCTATCTATTTATTATTATTATTATTATTTTTTTTTGTGTTTGAGCATCGACATCTAGGTCATTGTGCTCGTCGATATATCATTGGGGTAATTTATATTTTATAAAATTAATTTGTGGACTTTAGATAAGTTATCACCTGGTTAAGCTCGTCATTTTGGTTTCTAAGAATGTTTTCGATCTGGGGTATTTTGAGGAATTGTCTGTGAAAATTGAAGGCTGCACAAGTAAATATATGTTGTGTTGTCAGTGGGATGCCGCACTTCTCACATCTAGGTTTGTTCTTTCCAAGGAGGAGGTGTAAATGGGTTAGGTTTGTGTGGCCTATCCTTAATCGGCTGAGGACGACTTGTTCACGCCTTGTAAGAGTTTTGGGGTAGAACCATTTTTGTACGCTCGGTTTAATGTGTCTTAATTGTCCGTCATATGTATTCCATCTGTTCTGCCATGCTTCGTAAATTTTATTCTTTATATCCGTTTTCATATCCAGGAAGGTGTTAGGTATGCCTTTGTCAACTGTTCCGCTTGTGGCTTTTTTTGCTACTAGATCAGCTTCAGTATTACCGGTAATATCGGTATGCCCAGGTATCCACATTATTGAAATAGTCCTTTGCATACTGTATAGATGGGTTGATAATTCTTGAATGCGTACAACCCATTCATTTGCAGAAAAACGATTTTTTGTCGAGAGAGTGGCAGTTAAGGAATCCGTACAAACTAAACATTTTTCAAAGCTGCTCTGACTGAAGTACAACAACGCTTGCCATATTGCATACAACTCGGCATTAAGTATACTAGACTCTTGGTTTAGGGTCCAAAAGAAGGAATCTACACCGATTACGATTGCCGCCCCTGTTCCATTATCTGATTTGGAACCATCTGTGTAGATGATTAAATGTTCGTTGTATAGATCCATTTGTTCTAAAAATAGCGTTCGGTAGATCGATGGAGCGGTATCTTCTTTTTTGTATTTACTGAGAGATATGTTTATTTGTGGTAGTTTTCTTAGCCATGGAGGAGTGTCATACGTATAGGTCATTTTTTCTATTTGTAAGTTTATCCTGTACTCTTCAGATGTGTCTGAAAAACGAATACTGGATGGTTTAGTTGAACTACGTCTTAGTGTGTGTGGACTGGGAAGGTTTGTGAAAATCTTGTTATTTAAATGGTTGGGTAACGTTTGTATTTTCACGCCATATGTTATGAGCTGCATATCTCTCCTTAAGTTTAGGGGTAAGGACGAAGCATCGCATAAGATTGCTTCTATAGGGCTTGTTCTGAATGCATCGATTGCATGTCTTACTGCGAGATTTTGGATTTTATTTAGCTGGTTCAAGTGTGAACGTCTTGCAGAACCATAAACAATACAGCCAAAGTCAATTTTGGATTGCACTAAAGTTTGATAGATGCGTAATAAAATTTCTCTGTCGGACCCCCATCGGATACTCGACAAACATTTGATAATGTTAATAACTCTTCGGCATCTGTTAATCAGATATTCAATGTGCGGTCTCCAGTTTAATTTTTGGTCAAGTATCATACCTAATAATTTTGTTTTATGTTTTATCTCGATATTCTGACTTTGCAGCTTTAGTTGTGGTTCGGCGTGGTCGGATCTTAATCTGCAGAAATGGATGGCGTGGGACTTCGAAGGTGAAAATTTAAAACCGCTGGCTCTAGCAGTTTCTTCTAGGCTGTTGATTTGTCCTTGTAATGAATTCTCAATTTCCGGAATTGAATGACTGTAAGAATAAATGGTTAGATCGTCGACATATAAAGCTGCTTTGGTGTTTTCTCCGATGTTACAAACAAGACAGTTAATTGCAATGGCAAAAAGAGTTACGCCAGAGACCGCCGTTGTTAATTTCATTTTTTAGTTGATGTTTTATTACCTTAAACCCAGTTTTAAATTATTGTTACTTTTCTTTTATTAATTGTTTCAAATATTGTTTTATTCCTTTCATGATGACTGACTTCAAACATAATACATATGTACATGTTGTCAATAAACGTATATCTATCTATCTATTTATTATTTTTTTTTTCACGTTAGCTGGATGTTTAGCGTGAGAACCGGCAAGGTTAGTTGCAAGGTTTCCAGCATTTCCTATGTATTTTTGTTCAACACTTTTCTGACTATATTGCACGAGCTCAAAATGACCGCTTTTTGTAGCTCGTAGAAAAGATTTTTTTGGAGTCCTAGGCTATCCAGGTTCTTTTTCAGGTCTTTCGGTATTTCTCCAGTGGCTCCAATAATAATTGGGATGGTTTTGACCGTTTTCGCCTGCCATGTCTCTTTCAGGTCCTCGCACAATGGTGAGTATTTTTCTATTTTTTCCATGCCCTTTTTTTGTATGTTAGCAGCCGCTGGAACCGAAACATCCACCAAGAGTATTTCTTTTTCAGTTTTATTGAAAACCAGTATGTCGGGTCTGTTGTGTTGTACAGTCCTGTCTGTTTGGATATCTCTGTCCCAGTATAGCAAAAACTTGTCGCTTTCTAACACATGTTGGGGTGTGTACTTGTAGTATGGCGTTTTCGCCTCAGTTAAATCTAGTTTGTGGGCAAGTTCTGTATGTATGATTTTAGCGACGTTATTATGTCGAGTAGTGTATTCTCTAGGAGCAAGTGTTTTGCAACCGCTAAGGAGGTGTTCAACATTTTCATGTTTGTCTCCACACATTCTGCACTATGTTGATATAATGCTTTGGTCTTTGACTATATATTTAAGGTATGAACGAGTAGGGATGACCTGGTCTTGGATGGCGCACATGAAACCTTCTGTATCTGGGAAAATATTACCATTATTGAGCCATGCTATGGAAGCAGCTTTGTCTAAGGAAGTATTATTTAGTGTATTTGGATATCGTCCATGCAGCTCTTTTTCTTTCCATTGTGATTCCAGTGCTAAGACGGAGTGCTGCGGGTCGCATGCGTATTCTGTATCAGTTAGGTTTAGCGGTGTTATATTTTTATCGACATTTATGATTGCATGATGGAGGGGGGAATCTGTTGCTCGGTTGTAAAAGTAGTTGCGCATGAGTTCTATTTGTTTTTTTTTGCATAATGCGCATGTCAGCTATACCTCTGCCTCCTTTATTCCGAGGTAGGTGGAACCTTTCCTTGCATGCTTTGGGGTGATGTTTTCGATGTTTAGTAAAGCATACTCTAGTTGCTCTATTGAGGTCTTCGAGTTCCGTAATAGTCCAGTTTATGACACCAAAGCTATATGTTACTACAGGAATAGCATAAGCATATATTGCCGTCGTGATGTTTTGTGCGGATAATTGTGTTTTGAGAATGTCTTTGGTTCGCTCTTTTAATTTATTTTTAAGTTGCTTTTTTACTTCCGGCTCTTGGATGCCTAACGATTGAGCAAATCCCAGATATTTGTAAGTATCACTTTTTTCCATGCGAGAGATGATTCCACCACCTGATGCTAGTGTGAGCGTGTAATCCTCTGTTTCGTGCCATTTTCCTTTCCGAATACTGTTGATCTTGCACTTCTCTAATCTAAATTTCATTCGTATATCATTCGAAAAGTTCTCAATGCATCGAAGCTCTTTTTGTAATCCATTTTGAGTTGCCGAGAATACTTTGATGTCATCCATGTACATTAAGTGTGAGAGCTGAACATGTTCATTTATCTCATAGCCATTTTTTAGATCATTAAGAGCAGTAGAGAGTGGGTTGATGGCTATGCAGAACCAGAGCGCACTTAGGGCGTCACCTTGAAAGATTCCACGCATGATTTTTATATTGATTTCATCGCTGTCTGCGGCTCCATCAATTAGTCTGGTTTCCCATTGTGCCATCATTGCTTTCAGAAGCTCAATTATGTTGGGGTTCACTTTGTACATAGATAAACATTCAATAAGCCAAGAGTGTGGAACGCTATCAAACGCTTTCTGGTAGTCGATAAATGCCATATACATATTGTTCTTTTTCTTTATTGCATGTTTTGTTACAGTGTTATCTATTATAAGTTGTTCCCGACATCCTTGCGCTTTCTTCCTGCATCCCTTCTGTTCCTCGGCTAGAAGTTTATGGTCTGTGAGATGTTCGTAGATTTTGTTACATATAATACCACTTAGAATCTTATAGAGAGTGGGAAGGCAGGTGATTGGTCTGTATTTCGAAGGGTCTTCTGAAGGCTGATCTGTTTTGGGGATAAGGTATGTCACACCCTTCATCATAAAACTCGGTATTTTCTCTGGGTTGGCTATCAGGTCATTCAAAAGATCCAGAAGTTTTGATCTGATATTGGTAAATTTTTTGTACCAAAAGTTTTGAATTTTGTCAGGCCCCGGTGCTTTCCAGTTAGAGGTGTGGTTCAGTGCCTCAGTAAGGTCCTCCATGGTGATTTTTTGGGATATCATGATCGGTATTTTGTTTCTAATCTTCCCTTCCTTCTTTATCCAATTAGCGGAGGACTTGTGCCTTATAGAATTTTCCCATATTCCACCCCAGAATTTCTTTATGGCTTCAGTTGTGGGGTATTTTGCATTACCATCGTTAGTTTGGTTGTTGCTTAATTTTCTATAAAAGTTTCTTTGGCTCTGGTTAAAAATCTTGTTGTCGGTTCTTCTTTTGTACGATTCTTTGTATCTATTGAGCCTATTGGCAATGACTCTTAAGCGCTGCTTTAGGAGGTCCATTATTTCTATTTGCGATGGGTTGTTTTTATCTTTGTACGTTCGTATTATCTCTTGTGCTTTACGTCTTAATCTCTTATTTTGTGCGTTATGTTTTTGATCTTCTGTTAATATACCAATTTCTCTCCGTGTATTGTTGAGTTTTTTTGTCAGTCTTATTTCCCACCCTGGCCTGTTGTTTCTCTTCGCGTCCACTTTGGTTTGTGTTGTTATGTGTCCGCACATTTTTACAGTGGTCTGAGCTGCACAGTAGACTAGGTCGTGCAGCTCATTTATGTTGTTGCAGTTAGTTATCTCAGTCTGTAATAAGTCGTTGACCTCTTTTATCTTTGCTTTAGTTGTTTTATCAATGCGGATTTTCCTAATGGGAGGTCTAGATGTTGGGTCTAATCCAGTATATTTGGCTATGAATGCTTTTAGTGTATTGAACGCTTCTTGGTTTTCAGGAATTATTATTTGGATTTGTGTCACCTCTGGTTCTGCTTCTCGATTATTGTACGCATTTACTACTGGTGTGAATCCAAGTTCCCGAGCCACCTCTTCCCTGATGTTCTGGATTGTTCCCTGTGGGAGGCGGTTCTTGAGAAAAATTTGACGCCTCTGATCCAATATATTTTGAAGTGTTTGGTTCGCAGTTCTGGAAACTGTCTCACCATTTCATCTCTCAACAGATTACCATATAGTTTTGAGTTAGTTTCCATTTCTGTTATTAGCAGATAGGTCCGATATAGGTGACGGTTAATGTCTTCTGACCATTTGAATCGGGCCTTTCTGCCTTCGATACAGCCTACAGGTATGGGAGGGCCTTCACGTTCCTCGACATCTGCTGTAGGTGGAGTAGTTGGCTCTGAGTTCGTTTTTCTACTCCTAAGGTTAGCTCTGGTGGTTTCCTTACACAGGTTAGCGCCACCTGTCTCACTAGATCCTGCGCCAGCCTGGGGATCATCAGGACGGTTCCGAATAGGAGGAGGCTGGTCTCCTACCCCGCCCGAGTAACGCTGTCTTCTTGTACGCACAGCATTAAAGTCACATTTAGGGGTTGCTAGCCCCTAGAATGGTTGTTCTCCCTCTCGCGTTAGCCCAACTACTGTTGATCCGCCACCGGGGGTTGGTTACCCGATCTTGAAAATCCAGAGATGGTTACCAGGGTCCACCGACGTAGAGGTGCGAGTAGGAATTGGTAGGAGAGGCTATAAGAGTCGCGTCACCACCCTTTAGACCCCGTTTATTATTATTATTATTATTATTATTATTATTATTATTATTATTATTATTATTATTATTATTATTATTATTATTATTATTATTTATCATTTTCCTTTTTGTGTCACCGGATTTACACCCGGTGTGTTTCAACGACAGTCGGCCTCAACAGCAAGACTTTCGTTGGGTGTCACTATTCTAGAAATGACCTAACAATGTTTGTCGCATCTAGGATTACAGATTTTTGCATTAATCGGTAGGTTGACTCAGGAATATCAATGTCTTTGAGGGAAGTACTTAGTTTCTTGGGAATTAGCCCCATGCAGGATAAAACAACTGGAATGATCTTGACTTCTTTAAGATTCCACAATTCTTTTATTTCAGTCCTTAGCTCGGCGTATTTGCTTAGTTTTTCATTGTATTTGCTTTCTGTGTTAGAATTATTTGGGATCGATATGTCAATAAGCAGAGCTTGCTTGGATTGTTTATTAATGACTGTGATGTCCGGCCTGTTGTGTCGTACTGTTACGTCCGTCATGATAGTTTTATCCCAGTAGATCTTAACATACTGATTTTCGATAACTGGAGGGGGCTTATATTTGTAATATGGCTCGTTGTTTTGTGGATCAAGGTTAAGTTTTTTCAGTACTTCTAGGTATACTATGAGGAACATTTCGTGTATTAAAGGGCGTAAAGTTTTCCATGCTTAGGTTTAAAGGTGTATAACCCGTATCTGTTTTCACTATGGCTTTATGAAGTTGACTATTTTGGTGGCAGAAAAAACTCCTCAAGCCTGCTGAGTGCAAGCTTCCACAACATCTTTTATTCCTCTACCTCCTTTTTCTCTAGGTAAATTTACCCTTTCGACGGACGCTTTTGGATGGTGTTTTCTATGTTTTGTTAGCTCGGTTATTATTATTATTATTATTATTATTATTATTATGGATCGTTACACAGTAAATTACTGGTTTCGTATAATGACCAGGTGTCCTCTCGACACCTCAGGTTAAGTAGTACTCAAAGTACTTTTCTTAAAATATGTGCTGTGCCATTCAATGCTATTCTTTGGATCAGTTCTACATTTAGTGTCGTTGGGATTTTCTTCGTGAGATTGAAGAAGTTACTCGTCACAGTCCCCAATGCTTCGACTACTACCGGTATTATTTCCGCCTTGAGATGCCACATTCGATTAATTTCGATGGACAGGTCTTTCTATTTCAAAAGTTTTTCGGCCTCTTTGTGGACAACATTGTTATCACAAGGTACAGCCTCATTTATTATTAAACATGTTTTAGTTTCTTGATTTTTTATAATGATATCAGTTTCATTTGCTGGTGTGTGTCTGTCTATGTGAACCTGTTGGTCATATAGTATTGTTATGTGCTCCTTGTTAACAACGTCTGGAGGTTGGTGTTTATACCAGTTTTCCACGCCCTCAAGTTGATCAGTTTCCAGTGTATGTATCGGCAAATGTTGTTATGTCTTTCGATATACTCTTTTTTGGCCAATTCACGGCAGCATCCCACTTATTATTATTATTACTATTATTATTATTATTTTTTAATCACGTTAAACGGATATCTTTGACTGTTGAACCGGCAAGTTTTATATTGCAAGGTTCACAATGCTATATCTATTCGTTATTTAACACTCTTCGCAGTATATTACAGATGCTTAAGATGACGGCTTTCTGGAGTTCGGAGAAGAGTTCTTTTTTTACTCCGAGGCTGTCAAGATATGTCTGCAATCCTTTTGGTATTTCCCCTGTTGCTCCGATAATGATTGGGATAGTTTTAACTTTTGTGGCCTGCCAGGTTTACTTCAGATCTTCACATAGTGGTTGGTATTTTTCGTTTTTTTCTGTTTCGTTTTTTGAGATGTTAGCAGGAGCTGGGACAGCAATGTCAATTAGTACAATTTCTTTGTTTGTTTTACTGTACATGAGAATGTATGGCCTATTATGTTGAACTTCTTTGTCGGTTTGAACTTCTCTGTCCCAGTAGACTAAGTAGTCTATATTATTATTATTATTATTATTATTATTATTATTATTATTATTATTATTATTATTATTATTATTATTATTATTATTATTATTATTATTATTATTATTATTATTATTATTATTATTATTATTATTACTTCATGTATTAGTCTCAGAGTTGTTAAACATCTGGTTCAAGAAGTAAGGGGCCCAAGCAAACCTTACTCAAATTCCTGATTAGGCATGTTCAGGACTGTTCGTACGATGCGACACGTTTCGAGGATAACATTCTTCTGCATTTTTGGGATCAGTGTGTTTGGGTCGAGCTGCATTTTCAGTATTAATTGTGACAGATTTTTGTTGACCAAGCCAGTTGCCGTTATTACAATGGGAACGATTTGTACTGATTTTAATCTATGAATTTCTTTATATTCTATTGATAACGGAATATATTTTTTTATTTTTTCCTCTTCTGCCTTATTGATGTTGTGGTCATTAGGGTGGGTTATATCTACGAAAATTGCTGTTTTGTCTTTCATATTGTGCAGTACAAGGTCTGGTTTATTCGCTGTTATTGTTTTGTCTGTATGTATCGAGAGGTCATAATACAGTTTATAAGAATCGTTTTCTAATACCGGTCTTGCTTTATAATCGTAGTATGGTACCATGTCTTTTTCTGAAAGGAGGTTATACTTTACGGCTAGTGCTTGATGCAGAATGTTCGCTGTAAGGTTGTGCCTATGGATGTATTCTGTATTCGCGAGACTTGGGCAGCTTGATATTAGGTGATCTATTGTCTCAGACTCTCTATGACACCTCCTGCATCGGTCAACCACATCTAGTTTTTCTATATTATTATTATTATTATTATTATTATTATCATTATTATTATTATTATTATTATTATTATTATTATTATTATTATTATTATTATTTCAGTTGTTGTAGGAATATTTTTAACAATCAACTTTTTTTGTTGCCCCTTAATTACCTACATCGACTATAAGGTGTGGACAACTGCACGCAGCAGTGTTTTTAATCTGTATTTTGAATTGTTGATTTCTGTTTTCTACTATCATTACTATGAGTGGTGATAAATCTGCTGATGATTCACGTGATGTCTGTACTAGATGCAAGAGTACTGCCAAATCTGGAATTAGATGTATTAAATGCGGGGTGCTGTCGCATCCTGCTTGTTTAAAATTACAGAAGAAATACAAAGTTAAGTACTTTGATAACGATACTTGTATCTGTTGTGAGGCAGGTGACACGGGCTCAACTGGTAAACCCAAATCATCAGCTCCTTCCGATGCTCAGGACTCATGTACTTCCGTGCCAATTATATCTAAATCTGAAAGCTCCTATTTTGAAGAAATCATTAAACAGAGAGACATTGTTATCAAGCATAATGAAAATACTATTAATCAAAAGAATATGCTAATTAAACAGCAAGAGGAAATGATTCGAAATCTACTTGATCATATTACCCTATTAAGTCATAACAAATTAGACGATAGAACGACTTTTGCCGGCTTGGTTAATTCTACTGGATCCCGTGGTTCCCTCATCAATAAAAAACAACAACCCTCGGTAACTTCATCACCCCCTTCCTCATCTAAGGATGAACCTATTGTTTCAAGCAGGGAAGTTGCAGGAGCCATACATCAGGTCGAGACTGAGAGGTTATGCCAAAAGTATTATAGCAGTGAGAAAGCTGCTACATCGCATTCTTACAATACCTTTAATGCCAAACCTACTAATCCTAAACGTAAACAAGCCACTATTCTGGTTGGCAACGGAGCTAAAAGTAATGGATATCCTTTTCAAGCAGCTAAGCCTAGGAATAATGATTTTAAACACTTTCATGCTACCAACCTGGAGCATAACCTAAATGAAGTTGACTTGAAGAATTACCTTATACAGTTTTCTCCTGGTGTAGAAGTTTTCAAGCTAAACCGTTCCGATTCTGCCTCTTACTCGTCTTTCAAGATATCAGTTCCCGCTAGTGAGTGCGATGCTATTCTAGTTAGTGATATTTGGCCCTCGGGGGTTTCAATCAATAATTTTTTTCCGCCAAGAAAATTTCATAGTAGAAACCAGTGATTGTGAAGTTCCTATTGTACCATATTTTAGTGAAGTATCCTTAGCATGCTCTGTTTTCCATATTAATGTTCAAAGTATTTCAAATAAAGCCGATGACTTACATGTTTTTCTTGAAGAAACATCAAAGTTTAAAATTTTATGTATATCGGAGCATTGGCTAAATGTTAATACTTTATCCTTTTTCAAGTTAAAAAACTATAATCTTGTATCTTCATTTTGCCGTGGAGATAAATCTCACGGAGGTGTAGCTATTTTTTCACGTTTTGATTTTTACCTTAAATCAGTTGATATTTCTGCATTTTGTCGACCTGTTCACGCAGAGTTTTGTTGTGCTTGCATTCCTGGTGCTAGTACTTGCATTGTTACGGTTTACCGGTCGTCGTGTGCTGGTAATGTTGATATTTTCAAAGCCCAGAATTATGGTTTGATTGATTTTCTTAATCGTAAATTTAAAGTTCTTGTCTTTCTTGGCGATTTCAATATTGACCTAAATGGAGATACAGGGCATGCTCGTGACTTGAACAATATTTTTAATTTATACGGCCTGAGGCATTACATTGACGTACCAACACGTGTTACGTTCAACACTGGCTCATGTCTGGATAACATTGTTACAAATATTTGCCCTGAGTTGTTTGAAACAGGTGTGTGCGAACCATTGGTATCTGATCATTTGAGGATTTTCATATCTATTTTAAAGGTTCCCAACTTGGTCTCGGGGAATCAACGGGTGATTCAGGTGTTGAATGATGTCACATTGAACAGTTTTGCCCGGGGTTTGGCTGCGGTCGACTGGAATAGTCTTAATGCTGCGTCTATGGATTCTAATCAAATCGCTCAAACATTGTTGGGCATTCTATGTGTACAAAAAGATATACACATACCTACCAAGTTACACTCTCGTAGACAAACGCGAGCAAGGTGGTTTGGTCGTGAGCTCAAGATGCGCAGAACAGAAGTGTTTAGATGTAGACGCGCTTTCCAGTCTTCTGGAGGTCTGGAGGATTGGCGTTTGTACTGCAGCATCAGAAAAGTTTGCAAGCAAGAGATTAGATCCGCCAAAAGGATTTCGTATTCTGAGGCTATTTTGACGTCAGATAAACAGAATAAAATGATAAACCAGGAGAGAGAGAACAATAAATGTCGTAATACAGTTTCTGCGTTATCATCTTCGGAATTTAACAGCTTTTTTGGAACATTGCAGAAAAAATTTCTAGCTCTTCGCCGGCAGCAGTTTCTGATCCCCTTAACTTTGTCAGTGTTTTACCTAGCCCTTCTGCCTCTTTCTTCTTACCTCCAGTTGTTGAATGTGAGGTTCAAGCTGCTATATTACAGCTGAAAAACTCAACATGCACTGATTGTTATGGTCTGAATAGCAGTTTAATAAAGGCTGCTCTTGAACACGTTACTGGTCCTTTAACAGTTTTATTTAATGCTTGCTTGACCGAGGGTAACTGGCCTGGTGAGCTAAAGATTGCTAAGGTTTTGCCGTTGCATAAAGAAGGCGACTTGAACTGTGCCAATAATTTTAGACCGATTTCCATTGTTCCCATTATAACCAAAATTTTTGAAATTATCATCAACCACCGCCTTCTAGAATTTCTTGAGCTTCATTCCATCATTTCTCCTCATCAATTTGGTTTTAGAAAGAATGTCTCAACAATCGATGCTCTTGCAAAGGTGATTGGGACCGTGGTCGATGGCCTTGACGAACGTCATGGTACTTCTGCTGTTCTGTGCGATCTTGCCAAGGCGTTTGACTGCGTGGACCATTCTCTTTTGCTTGCCAAAATGCAGCATTACGGCATTCGTGGTTTACCATTGGTGCTCATTGGCTCTTACCTTGCCGATAGAACCCAGTATGTCAGCTTTGATGGGCATGAATCAGTTAATATGCCAATCCGATTTGGAGTTCCACAGGGTTCAGTTTTGGGACCCCCACTGTTTCTAATATTTATTAATGACTTGCCGTCAGCCGTTAACGGATGTACTTGTATTTTATATGCTGGCGACACGACGCTACTTTATGATGAAGATGAGTCTGATGAATCTGAACATCTTTCATTAGCAAAAAATTGGTTTAAAGCTAATAGACTTCAATTGAATGAAAGCAAGGCCGTCAAAATCACTTTCACCTCGGACAAGCTTGCTCATAAGTCACAACCAGTTAAGCTTCTTGGGTTAACACTTGACTCGAGTCTTACCTGGTCTGCTCAAATTGAAGCCTTGTGCTCTGCGGTGTCTTCACAAATTCATGCACTGCGGCAGCTTCGGCATTGCTTGCAAACCAAGGCCCTTCGTACTGTGTATTTTGGCACCATTCACTCACTTCTCACTTACGGCATTAGATTTTGGGGAAACTCGAGTGGGGCTTATAAAGTTTTCGCTCTTCAGAAATCCGCCGTGAGTATTGTCGGGAATGCTCCTTATGGTTCGCACTGCCTTGCACTGTTTAGGGGGTGCAGGATTTTACCGGTTCCTTGTCTGTACATTTATGAAACATTAGTATTGGTTCACAAAAATAGATCCAATTATAATTCGCACTATAATATTCATACCTACGGCACGAGGAATGCGGTGGATCTTGTGGACCCTTTCTCTAGGCTTAGGACTACCCAGGCGAATAAACTAAATGTTGAGTATTACAATGTTTTTAATAGTTTTTATAGAGGTCTCGATCTCCAAAATAGGAGTCTTCGTGAATTTTGTAAATTCTCTAAGATGTTTTTATTGGAACATTGTTTTTATTCTATCGAAGATTTTTTAAAATTTGCGCCCAGAGACCGCCTTTGTTAATTTTATTTTTTAGTTGATGTTTTATTACCTTTAACCCAGTTTTAAATTATTGTTACTTTTCTTTTATTAATTGTTTCAAATATTGTTTTATTCCTTTCATGATGACTGACTTCAAACATAATACATATGTACATGTTGTCAATAAACGTATATCTATATCTATCTATCTATTATTATTCTCCTTCTTCTCACGTTTACACGGATTAAAAGTATGAGGGCTCACGCAAAACTCATACCTTGTTGACTTATTTGATAATTTTCCTTACTATCCTACACGTTTCTAATATAGTTGATTTTTGCATTTCTAGTATTGTATGTTGTGGTAAGTTGTGTTTTTTGAATTCATTAAGTAACTCTGGTGGTATGAGGCCCGTTACTGAAATGACAACTGGGGTTATCTGAACTTTCTCCATCTTCCACATTGCCTTTATTTCTTCTGCTAGTTCAGTGTATTTCCTAATTTTTTCTGTATATGTTTTCTGTATGTTGTGATCCAGGGGATGAGCGATGTCTATTAGTGTTGTTATTCTATTTATTTTATCTATAATTATTATATCTGGTCTATTATTTGTTATTGTTTTATCTGTTACAATTGTTCGGTCCCAGTAAACTTTGAAATTTTGGTTTTCATTCACTGCATCAGGTTTGTACTTATAGTAAGGATCTTCTATTGTTTTTATTTGGTATTTTTGAAGTAGATGTTTGTGTAAGATTTTTGCTGTAAGATTGTGTCTATTTAAATACTCTGTTTGAGCTAGACCGGAGCATCCTGATGTTATGTGTTGAATTGTTTCTGACATTGCTTCACATATTCTTCATTTGTCATCCTCTATGTTCATGTTGGTTATATACTTTTGATAATTCTTTGTAGCTATTACCTGATCCTGTATAGCACACATGAATCCTTCTGTTTCTGTATATAGTTCTCCTATTTCAAGCCATTCGATAGTTGGTGTTGCCTACTGACATCATGTTTATATCTCCTGTGTAGTTTTTTACCTTCCCATGTCTGTGTTAGATTTCTCATGAATGTTTTCTTGTCTGTATATTGTGATTGGGTATGCGTACTCAGTGGTGTGTATTTTTTGTCTGCTTGCTTGATAGCAACGTGCAGTTGTGAGTGTGCTTCCTTGTTATTGAAGTAGGTTTGTAGACTATGTACTTGAATATTGTGTGTAGCTTCTATATTCACCAAACCTCGACCTCCTTGCCCTCTTGGTAGGTATAGTCTCTCGATGGATGAGTTTGGATGTAATGATCTATTATTTGTAAGTATTTTCCTTGTTATCCTATCTAGTGCCTGTACGTCTGTTTTAGTCCACTGTATGACTCCGAAGGAATAGGTCAATATAGGTACTGCCCAGGTGTTTATTGCTTTGATTTTGTTCTTTGCGTTTAGTTGTGTGTGCCTGATTTTCGTTCGCCTATTTTTTTACTTTTTTTCCATGAGTTCTTTCATTTCCTTGGTTTTGTGTGTTAGTGTTTCCTTTACTCCCAGGTATTTGTATGTTTCGCCCTCGGTTAATGCAGGGAATGTTATATTATTTATGGGTAGGTCTATGTTGTTTCTTTCTGTTATTTTCCCTTTTTTCACTATAAGTGACGCACATTTATCTAGTCCGAAATTCATGTTTATGTCTTTAGAGAAGGTTGCAGTGGTTTCTAATAATGATGATAGCTTGTATTCATCTGGGGCATAAAGCTTTATGTCATCGACGTAGAATATATGTGATAGGTTATAGTCTTTGGTAACCTTGTATCCGCTGTTGGTTGCTTTCAGTAGGCTGCTTAGTGGGTTCAGTGCTAGGATGAACCACTTCGGGCTCCATGTGTCTCCTTGGAAAATTCCTCCCTTGATCTGTATGTTGTTTGTTTCTATGTATTTGTTAGGTAGGTTAAGTATTAATTTTGTTTCCCAGTTCTTCATTGTATGTTCAAGGAATGTTATGACAGTTGGGTCGATTTTGTAGATTTGTAGAATGTGCAGGAGCCATGAATGAGGGATTGAATCGTATGCTATCTGATAGTCTATCCATGCGACTGCGATATTTCTATTATTGGTTTCTGCTTGTTTTGTTATTACTCTGTCTATTATAAGTTGTTCCTTACAACCTCTAGCTCCTTTTGTGCAGCCCTTCTGTTCTTCATGTTCTATGTTTTTTTCTGTTATGTGTTTTGTTATTTTTTCGGCGATTGTTTTTGTTATTATTTTGTATAAAGTGTTCAGACAAGTGATGGGTCTATAGTTTTTGGGATCTTATGTTTTTTCGTTTTTTGGTTTAAGATATGTTATGCCGTGGGATAGTGAGGGGGGTATATCTGCTGGATGGGTTATTACATATTGTATAATTTGTAGCATTTTCTCGTGTAATGTTGTTAAATGCTTCCAGAAATAGTTGTAAATTTTATCTGGTACTGGGGCCTTCCAGTTCGGCAGTTTCTTAAAGATGACAGCTAGTTCTTCCTTGGTTATTTCATATGGTTCCATGTGTTCTGCTGTTTTTGTTCTTTCCCTTTCTTCTTCTGTCCATTCATTTCTTTTATGTTGCACTGGGTTTGACTATAATTTTTTCCAATATTCTTCTACATCTTCTTTTTTGGGTGGTGTTTTGTTTTCTGTTACTATATTTTGTTGGTCTATTTTTTGGTAGAACAATTTTTCGTGCTTTGTAAAGTTTCTGTTATCTTCTTTTCGCTTAAGTGACGTATTGTACCTTTTTTAACTTTTACTAGCTGCCATTAGTTTCTGTTTCAATAAGTCTATTGTTTCTGTTATTTCTGACGTTATTATGCCTGGTCTTGTTTTTATATTGTATTTTTTATACAGTTTGTTGTGTTTTTGTTTCGGTGTTACTAGTGAGTTGTTTATTTGTGTTAGGTCACTACGTATACTGCTTATTTTATTTTCTAATCTTTGTTGCCAACGTGGTTTTTCAGTTGAGTTTCTTTTGGTTCTCTTGGTGTTTGGTTTGTGTTTAGTAATACCCAGACTGTCTGCGATTGATATAGCTGTCACATATGTTATTTCTCTAAGGTCTTCTATATTCTCAATGTTGTTGACATGTTTTTTAAAGTAGTTGTTGTAGGTTTGCACAACAGTTTTTGTTTTCCAGTTATATTTTAGCTTGGGTATATTTTCTCTTAGGTTGGGATTACTTCCCTCAAACAGCAGCTTATTTTTGTTGAATATTTGTTCTATATTAGCATGAATTTCCTTGTTATCTATTTCTGTATTTTCTTCTGTTACTTGACGATTCGTTTGTGAATGTGATTGCTTTGTATGATCATCTGTTTTTACTTCGGTTGTTCCTTGGGTAGGTTGTGTGTCTGTATCATTGAGGTTTTATTTTTCTGTTTCTTGTATATCTGTTTCCTGGACTTCTAATCTTATTTGTTCCTTGATAGTGTTGATTTCTGTTGAAGTTAAATATCCATTTTTCTCTATCGCTCTTTTCCTGTCAGAGATGTTTTGTTCGGTGAATTCAGAATGAGGATATATTTTCTTAAATTCTTTGAAAAAGTTCTTTCTATGACCCCGTGTTTCGTAGTATGTTGCTCTAAAAAAGGCTTTGAAAATATCTATATTATTTTGTTTCGTCCATTTTAGCCTTTGTGACTTTCTCTTGGGAGGAACAGATTGCGACTGTCCTAAACCATGAGCAGTTAGAGCTTGATCGTTGTCCTTTGTTCCGTTACCTGTGTCGTCAACTGAAGTGGTCGGCTGTGTAATCCCGCGTCGTTCCCGACCTTTACGACGCTCGTCCGAGGCTTTGTTTTCTTCTTTGTCGAAAACCAGCTTTTCACACCGTTAGGGGGGTTAGCCCTAAGGGCGGGTGGCTCGGTGCCCGCGGGGTCGCCGCTCCCCGAGTAATAGATGTCCCCATTACCCCTGCAGGTGGTTGATCTCCCTCTCGCGTTTGCCCATCTGCTGTAGATCCGCCACCGGGGGTTGGTTACCCGATCTTGAATCTCCAGAGTTGGTTTACCAGGGTCTACCGACGTGGAGGTGCGAGCAGGAATTGATAGGAGAGGCTGTACGAGACACTACCTTTTAGACCCTTTATTATTATTATTATTATTATTATTATTATTATCATCATTTTTCTATTATAGAGCATCGACTGCTTTGGTCATTAGCTCTTCTAATTTGGAGGAGGGAAAACTCATGTTCACCCGACGTATAATCGGGTAGTGTTGGACTCCTTTATGGCCTACCAACCAAAAACCTCCCCCAATATTTGAGGCTACACTTTTATATTCTCAGATACAAATTGTTCGCTTTTAGGAATTTTAGGAGCTTAATTTGCTGGTCTGTTGTTGATGTGCATGACTTAACATCTTTTGCAATCCCCATATCTAGACGGCTGCGAGAAAGCAGTGGGCATTCAACTATTAGATGACTTACGGTGTTTTGTCTTCCGCATTAACAGACAGGTGGGTTTCTACCGAGAAGAAAGTGAGAGCTGGTCAGGTTAGTATGCCCAATTTTTATCCGGGTAATTATCACTTTATCCCTACGTTTTTGAAGTTTGTATTCTGTTGGTTTGAGTTGTATGTTTGGTTGTATTTGTTTTAGGAAGTTATTATTTACAGTCCATTCTTCTTGCCACCTGTCCATAATTTTTTCTTTTATGCTCTTTTTCTGTTCTTCTAGGCCTTCATAATTTTCCTCTGTGCTGATATGAGGACAGTAAGAGTGATGTTCTTATAGGAAGTGATAGACTGCTAATTCGTTGGGTATGGAAAGGTGTCGCTGGTGCAGATAGTATTTCATGAACTGGATTTGTAGGGTTGTCAAGAATTTTACAGTAGTAATTTGACATTAAGTTTTGCCTTCTGTACCGAAGTGGTGTTACTCCTCCTTCACAGCATAATGAAAGGTAAGGGCTTGTTCTGTATGCACCTAGAGCTAATCTTAAGGCAGTACTTTGAATATGCTCCAGTACTTTCAAGTTAGATTCACTTGCCGAGCCGTAAATGATGGACCCGTAATCCATTTTTGATAATATGTACGTCTTGTAAAAATTTATCAGTACAGTTGTATCAGATCCCCAATTGATATTGGCTAGGGTTTTTAAGATATTTACCCTTTTTTTACAGTTCACTGCAAGCTCTTTTATAGGGTCTTGCCAAAGAAGTTTCTTGTCAAAAATGAGTCCCAGGAATTTGGTAGATGTTTCAATCTGGATATTATTTCCATACAAGTACAGCATGGGTTCAGGATGACTTCTCTTTTGGTTGCAAAAGTGTATGCAATGTGTTTTAGCTACCGATATTTTAAAACCGTTGTTTTCCGAATACTCTGCGATGGCATCTATGCTATTCTGTAATGTGCTGACTATATCTTCCATAAGCGGCGAGGAGTAAAATATCGCCAGATCATCCACATACAGACTTTTTTGTACTCTTTCGCTTACAACATTTGCCAAGCCGTTGACAGCTACTAAGAATAGAATTACACTCAAGTTTGCCTCTTGAGGGATTCCATTTTCCATATAATGCCTTCGTGATGTTTCCATTCCAACTCTAACGCTAAACTTCCTTTCACTTAGGAAGCTTCGAACAAATTTCGGCAAGTTGCCACGAAAACCCCATGTATGTAATGTTTTCAAAATCCCGTATCTCCATGTTGTATCATAGGCTTTTTCGATATCGAAGAATATTGCTACCGTATGTGATCTCTCAGAAAAACTTTTTTTTTATGTAGTTATCCATTAATACGAGTTGGTCGACAGTGGATCTTCCTTTACGGAAGCCCATTTGATAATTTGATAATAGTTTTTCTTTTTCCAGATGTTGCAGTAGTCTTACGCATACCATTTTTTCTAGTATTTTACCTAGACAACATGTTAGTGAGATGGGTCGATAGCTAGATGGAATTTTTGCATCTTTTCCGGGTTTTGGGATTGGTATTATAATTGCATTCTTCCATTGTGTGGGGTAAGTACCGTTGATATATATTTTGTTAAATAAATTTAATATATATATATTCTTTTATTTTCAGGTAAGCGCCTAAGGAGTTCAAAAGGGATCTCATCACTACCTGGTGCTGAATTGTTGGTGGTTGATATTGTTTCCTCAAGTTCCTCTAAGCTGAATGGTTTATTATATGGTATGGTTTCTCGTGTTTCGAAGTTTATCGTTATGCTTTCCTGTATGGTTTTGAGTTGTACAAAATTTGGGTTATAATTATTGGTGGCACTCACTGTTGCAAATGATTTTGCAAGTTCTTCTGCTATATTATCTTCGCCCGTAATTTCTCTACCGTTTATAATTAATAAGGGTGAGGTCACTTGGAAGCTATATCCCTTAATTTTTCTAATCTTTTCCCAAATTTCTTTTGTTGGGGTATTTAAGTCGATTGTACCGACATAATCTTGCCACGATTCTCTTTTGCTTTTCACCAAAAGAAAACGGGCTTTGGCTCAGAGTCTTTTGAAGTTAATCATGTTATCGTTGCTCGGCATTCTCTTAAATAAATTGAAGGCTCTCTTCTTACTTTTAATGGCCTCTTCCA
Source organism: Galeruca laticollis (assembly GCA_963921935.1). Lineage (NCBI taxonomy): Eukaryota > Metazoa > Arthropoda > Insecta > Coleoptera > Chrysomelidae > Galeruca > Galeruca laticollis. Next base: position 113,934,145 of record OY998180.1, read on the forward strand.
ATTCTGGGTTCCACCAAGGTACTCTTCTTTTTTTTACCAAACCACTTGTTTTAGGTATACTTAAATTAGCAGCGTTTTGAATGGCATTGGTTAATTCGTCTACTTGCTCCATGATTGATACTCCTGTTATGTTTTGCGAATCTAAAGTATTTCCATAAAGTGTCCAGTCAGCTTTATCGAAAATATATTTTTGTCTACGCCTTTTGTTTATGCTTTTATCTGCTATTTCAATCGATAGAGGAATATAATCTGAATTCCATTCTTCATTGACGTACCAGTTGAATTTGTGTGCGATTTGTGCTGACGCAATGGTTAGATCGATTGAAGTCATATTGTTTGATCTTAGATTGAGATATGTTCCTTCTCCTGAAATCAAAATGATCAGGTCTCGTTCATTTATTATATCCTCTAGGATTCTACCTCCTGGGCATGTTTTTGTCGAACCCCATAGTTCGTTATGTGAATTAAAATCACCCAACAGAAGGAATGGCTCCGGTAATTGTCTAATACAGTTTCGTAACTCTGCCGGTGTCCAGTTTACATCGGGAAGATACATATTACAAATGGTCATTTTGAAGGGAAAAAGTATGGATATTGCGATAGCTTGAAGGTTTGTGTTCAAAGGAATGATAGTGAATGGTATGTTCTTTAACAAACGTTATTACCCCGCCTCTAGCACGTCTATCATGTATGACGTCTAATCTGGCAGATTCATAGCCTCTTAAATTAAAATGTTCTCCTTGTTTCAGATGTGATTCTTGTATGCAGATGAGGAGAGGTGTTTTACTGAGAATCAAGCTCTTCAACTCAGAGTAGCGCGTTTTACACCCGTTGCAATTCCATTGTAGTATATTTTCATTTAGAGCCATGAGATATTAAGTTTGTGTTATGTGCTTTGAAAGGTGAAGAGCTGCGTGAGTTTAAAATTGAGTATAAATAAAATTTATAAATGGATAAAATGTGTGAATAGATAAAAAGTAAAATAAATGAAGTATATTAATAAATAAAATGTATGACTAAAGAGAATGTATAAATAAATAAATAGCACAAGACTAGAATAGACGAATTTATATTACATGTTTGAATCCGAAGCCAAAGGCTCTTGGCCCGGAAGTTGTATTTCTATATCTATACCAGTTTGAGGTATTCTTGGCTTGCCTTTAGGCCAACCTTTCTTTTTCTTTTTATTTTGCTGAATATCAAAACCGTCTTCAGTGGTAATAGATTCAATATCAGAGGTCTCCGAAAGATGGCGTTTGGATCGCTGGGAATGGCTCTGGGATTCTGACTGACTAGCATTATAGTTTTCAGATGCGAGAGATTGATATGGGTGTAAAGGTCTTTTCATTATTTTTGGTGTTATATCGAAATTGTTTTTGAGAGCATTCATAAGGGACGGAATTAAGTCATTAAGCAAGTCTTTTATAGAAGTATTTGCTACAGTAGAGGCTACCTGGGCATAAGAAGTATTTGGTCGAGGAACACTTATTTGTGTTCTTTTTCTTGCTTCAAAGTACGAAATATTTTCTTTAACTTTTATTTCCTGAATTGCCTTCTCCCGTTTAAAAACTGGGCAATCTTTAGAGGTTGAAACGTGAGCTCCTTCACAATTGACACATGTTACAGGTGGTTCGCACGGGATTCCTGTATGTAGCGGTTTTCCACATATACACACCTGTTCTTTGTCGCAAGACAGGGATGTGTGACCAAATTTCTGAAACTTAAAGCATCGAAGTGGAGATGGTATATATGAGCGTACTTTTAGTAGGTAAAAGGCAACTTTGATGTCTTTTGGAAGTTTCGGAGTGTCAAAAGTTAAAATGTGGTTCGAGGTTTCAATAAGTTCTCCATTTCTTTTTGTTTTTATTCTTCGAACTTCTAATATACCTTGGCCCTTCAGTTCTTCTAAAATTTCTGCTTCTGTACAGTTCATCAGATCTTTACAGTTGATTACTCCCTTGCAAAAATTTAGACGTTGGTGTGGTTTTACTTCAATGTCATAATCTAGTAACTTTTTCATTCCACTAATTGTTTTTGATTGGTTTGCAGTCGCTGTTTCAACGAGTAATCCATCTTTTATTTTTCGTAAGTTTTTAACCTGTCCTACTATTGAATACATTGCTCTATTTATTTGAAAGGGGCTGACTTTTGAAAAGTCTCCTTCCTTCCTCTTTACGACCAAGAACCGGGGTGTTGTTCCCGTCTCCAGGTTCGTATTTTTATGGTGCTGAGTAAAGGCAGCGGCAGTTATAGCACCCCTAACTGCAGCTGGTTCTGGCGTATTGAATTTTGGTTTCATGTAGATCCCACGAGTAGGGCAGAAATAACAAGTCCGGCAGGGCAGTGCTCTCATACCCTGCTAAGGCTTAATACATCGAGGGGTCGCCTGGTACCTCAATGGCATCGTTCGCAGCCTCTCTGTCGTGGGGCTATTCACCGATCGACACGATTGCTTCCATCTTCGGTTCCGGATTTTTTTATTGAGGTTCACTCCTCTGGACTCTTTTGTCTGGGTTACCATACCATAGCCGAGGGTTCCAGTTTTTCGGCGCCGGAAACTCGCCGCTCGTCCCCCATATCTGGTCAAGACTTGCCAGTGTGTTCGGAAGTAACTTGGGCATGTTGGATCTTCTACTGGCATTTGTTGGTGCTATCATATCGGCATAAATAGCCCCACCAGTGCCCCACTGACCATTTCTGAGCTGTTTTTTAGTTTCACTCCTCCCTTCCCGTCCTTGCGGCTCGAGGAGGGAGGAAGTTACTCAGCCACTCCACCAACGACAAGGTCTTACAGCTCCTAGGAGGGTATTATTATTATTATTATTATTATTATTATTGAAGGTGAGGTTCAAGCTGCTATTTTACAGCTGAAAAACTCAACATGTACTAATTGTTATGATCTGAATAGCCGTTTAATAAAGGCTGCTCTTGAACATGTTACTGGTACTTTTACAGTTTTATTTGATGCTTGCTTGACCGAGGGTAACTGGCCTGGTGAGTTAAATATTGCTAAGGTTTTGCCGCTGCATAAGATAGGCGACTTGGATTGTGCCAGTAATTTTAGACCGACTTCCATCGTTCCCGTTATATCCAAAAATTTTGAAGTTATCATCAACCACCGGCTTCTCGAATTTTTTGAGCTTCATTCCATCATTTCTCCTCATCAATTTGGTTTTAGGAAGAATGTCTCAACAATCGATGCTCTTGCAAAGGTGATTGGGACCGTGGCCAATGCCCTTGACGAGCGTCACGGTACTTCTGCTGTTCTGTGCGATCTCGACAAGGCGTTTGACTGCGTAGACCATTCTATTTTACTTGCCAAAATGGAACATTACGGCATTCGTAGTTTACCATTGCAGCTCATTGGCACTTATCTTGCCGATAGGACCTAGTATGTCAGCTTGAATCAGTTAATAAGCCAATCCGATTTGGAGTTCCACAGGCTTCAGTCTTGGGACCTTTACTGTTTCTTATATTTATTAATGACTTGCCGTCAGCCGTTAAAGGATGTACTTGTATTTTATACACTTCTCACTTATGGCATTCGATTTTGGGGAAACTCGAGTGGGGCTTATAAAGTTTTCGCTCTTTAGATATCCGCAGTGAGGATTGTCGGGAACGCTCCTTATGGTTCGCACTGCCTTGCACTGTTTAGGGAGTGCAGGATTTTGCCAGTTCCTTGTCTATACATTTATTAAACATTAATATTAGTTCACAAAAATAGATCGAATTATGATTCACACTCTAACATTCATACCTACGGCACGAGGAATGTGGTAGATCTTGTGGCCCCTTTCTCTAAGATCAGAACTACCCAGGCAAATAAACTGAATGTTGAACTATACAATGTTTTCAATAGTTTTTTCAGAGGTCTCGATCTCCAAAATCAAAGTCTTCGTGAGTTTAATAAATTCACTAAGCTGTATTTATTGGTACATTGTTTTTATAGTATCGATGATTTTTTAAAATTTGAGCCCAGGGACCGTCAATGTTAATTCTATTTATTTTACATTCAATTATTAGTTGACGTTTTACTACCTTTCAATCTAGTTTCAAATTATGTATTGCGTTTCATTTTTATTAATTGTTTCCAATATTGTTGAATTCGTATTCCTTTTATCCTGACTGCCATTGTAACTGACTTCAAACATAATATATATATGTACAAATTGTCAATAAATGTATATCTATCTATCTATAATTATTTAGTTTTTTCGCAGGGTATTCCTCTGGATGTTTTCTCCTATTTACGGGCTGAAAAGCAAGTATCCAGGAGAGAATCGGTTTTGTGGTCGTTCATGTGCTTCTTCGTCCGTTTACCTATATGTCCATGTTCAGAAACTTTCGAACCATGTGGCAGGTATTCAAAATTACTGCCTTTTGCACGTGCTGGGAGAGTTCTAGTTTATGGAGGTTCTTTACAAAAGAGTGAGGTGTTACTCCTGTGGGGGACATAATAAATCTAAGGATTGTGATTTTTTCTTGATTCCATATTTGTTTTAATTCTATTGCCAGATCTGAGTATTTGTCGATTTTTCTCTTTCTTTGTATGCTGTTATCATCGGGTATGGAAATGTCTATTATGTAGCTTGTTTGGTCTTTTTTGTTGATCAGTGTTATATCCGGTCTACTTACTGTGTGTTACTGTTCTATATGTGTGTAGTGTTCTGTCCTGCCCTTTCTTCGTTTTCTATTATTTTCGGTACGATATTTTTAATATGGAGTATATTCGGTGATCAATTTGAATTTTGTGGATAGTTCTTGATGAATTATTTTTGCTGCTGCGTTGTGCCTGTCTGTGTAGTCTGTACCAGCAAGAAGTTTACATCCGCTTATGATATGAGATATTGTTTCCGCGTATTGGTTGCAACGTCGATATCTATCATCCTGTATTGTTGGGTCACTTATTATGTGTTTTTTGTAGGCTTTTGTGGTTATTATCTGGTCTTGTATTGCTAGGGTGAATCCCTCGGTCTCCGCTTGCAGTTCCTCTTTAACGAGCCACTGATATGAGTCCTGTTTGTTAATGTGTGTCTGTTGTAGTGTTTCCTATGTAGCGTTTTCTCTGACCATCTTCTGTATTGTTCTGCAACATGTGTGTTAGTGTTTGTGTTGTCCTCGTCTACGGCTTTATCTTGCTGATTTTGGCTTAAATTAAGAGGTCTGAGCTGCGTATCTGATGTTATAATTGCTTTGTGAAGTTTACTTTCCTGCTTACTATGGAAACATTCTTTTAGCTTATTAATTTGATTGTTGTACAGCTCAGTGATATCGATAAGTCCTCGGCCTCCCTTAGATCGAAGTAAGGTCACTCGTTCAATGCATGTTTTCGGGTGTAGCATGCTGTATTTTGTGAGCATGGTACGGTTAAGCCTGTATCGAAATGCCACCTGACAGAATTCCCAAGGTCGTGGAAACTGAAATACCATATCGTGTCAACTTGAGTGGCAGATCTGAATGGGCCCAGGGAGAACCTCAACGCATGTTGAACAGTATCACCTGGTACACCGACGGGTCAAAGACACTAACGGGTACAGGAGCAGGCGTTTATGGCGTCGGACCCAGGCAAAGCATAAGTGTTTGCCTTGGAAAAATGACGACCGTATTTCACTATATAGCTGCACCGTATAGCTGCACTAATCGAATGCGGCAGAACATGCGTAGACAGGAAATATAACAAAAAGACCATCTATGTGAACACGGACAGTTGGGCGGCCCTTTTGGCCTTAGCAAGCCACAGCTATACGTCTAAGATAGTGTGGGACTGTCACAATACCTTGAAAACCTTGGCAAAAGACAATAGAGTAATTCTTACTTGGGTGCCAAGCCATACAAGGGTAGCTGGAAATGAGAGAGCTGATAAGTGTGCCAAGAAAGGAGCTCATCTCACCCTCATGGGACCAGACTCAGCATACGGCGTTTCATACAGTGCCGTACGAAAAACTGTTTCCAACTGGGTGTCGCTTGAACACCAAAAGCGCTGGAACAAAATCACGGGATATACTCAGTCCAAAAGAATGCTGAAAGGACCATCGAGTTCCTACGCAGCAAATGCTTTTAGACTGGGTAGGAAAGAACTGCGAAAAGTGGTAGGATTCATAACTGGCCACTGGATATTCAACGCACACCTATTGAAAATGGGGATTGAAATAACAAATCCCCATTGCAGGATGTGCGGAGAAGCAGAGGAAATCGCAAAGGACGTGGTCTTTGATTGCCTTGCCCTGTGCAGAAGGCGAGCTTCCTGTCTACATATCTTCCTAGACACAAATCAGGAGGGAACGCAGGAAAACATAGTCCGACGAATTTCAATGTTCGCTAAGAATTTAGGATGGGACTCTGCTTAATACCTGTGAGTGGGGGTGCACAATAAGCCAATTAATGGCTGAGCGGCAACCATTAGGGCACCTGAACCCTAACCCCATCGTAAATAAAAAAAGCCTCTCCAGTTCTTGCGTTTCCGTAGTAGACCATTTGACGACGCCGAATGAGTATGTGAGCATGGGTATTGTGTATGTGTTTATAGCTTTGACTATGTTTTTTGCATTCAGTTTACTGGTAAGTATGGCTTTTAGGCGTGTTGTGTATTTTTCTTTTAACTGCTGTTTTATGAGTTTATGTTGTAGTTTGTTGTTTTGTCGAAGACCAAGGTACCTGTAGGTTTCTTGTTCTTGTAATGTTGTTATTTGTTGGTTGTTCATTGTCGGTATGTCTTCATTTTCCTTCCATTTGCCTCTTTCCATTCTCAGTGTCCTGCACTTGTCTATTCCGAATTCCATCTCAATATCCGTGCTAAAATATTCGGTTGTTTTAATGAGGTTTTCAATTTCTGCTGATGTTGATCCGTAGAGTTTTATGTTGTCCATATATAGTAAGTGGTTCACTGTATGCCGTTTTCTTGTATGACGTTTGATTTTGTATCCTAGTTTGGTGTTATTAAGTATTTGTGATAGAGGATTTAGGCAGATGCAGAACCAAAAAGCACTGAGAGAATCGCCCTGAAATATACCTCATTTTATTTGTATTTCATCAGTTTCTTTTTGTTGCGTGTCAGTGTGCGGATATATCTTAGTTCTCCATGTTAGCATAACGTGTGTTAGAAAGTTTTTCAGTGTGATCTGTATTATGTAAAATTGTAGTATTTTTTGAAGCCAGCTATGGGGGACAGAATCAAAAGCCTTTTCGCGATCGATGTAGCATGTGAATAAGTTTCTTTGGTGCTTCTCTTTTTGTTTTACTATGTTGCTGTCTATTATTAATTGCTCTTTGCATCCTTGGCTTTTTCTTCGACATCCTTCGTGTTCCTCTGTGAGGATGTTATGTAGTGTGAGGTGTTTTTCTATTATCTGGCTTATTATTGAGGTTATGATTTTATATAGGGTGGGCAGACAGGTTATCGGTCTATAGTTGCCTGGGTTCTGTGTATAGTTATTTTTTAGCTTGATATATGTTTTGCCTTGTGTAAGAAAAATCGGTGTTTTATGTGGGTGCTATCCAGAACGCGGACTGAAAACCGTCCCCTGCTACTTCCATGAGACACCTTTTTGCAAGAAGTGTACCAACTGTCGTTACATCCACAATCCTGAAGACAGTGAAAGTATTCCAGGAGGAATGCATCCAAGGAGGGGACAGTTTAACAGGATAGCTTCACAGTAACAGGCCTCGAATTTTCATCGTGACAGCGAACATAATCTAAAGGGAAGAAGCAGATAGAGACGAAAAAACGGAAAAAACAAGTCGGAGTGGCAGCTAAGATTTGGGAAGAAATGACAGTTGAATATTGATATTTTTATTATGACTAATGTTAAGATAAATATCCTTTTAGTTTCCTCTTTGTATTCATTTATCGTTCATAATTTAAGAGAAATAAATGATTTCAACCCACAATCTTGTTACAATACCATTGACGTGTCTGAGAATTTTCTAGAAAATGCGTTATATTGCAGCTACTGAATATATTCCATTCTGCTCTTCGACACAGTTTAATATTGTTTCAAACAACCTTATTATTAACATAAAGAGAAGTGTTTATCGAATATACAGTTCATTATTTATTCAAACTTGATTAATTAATACTGAAGTCGATCCTTTTATAACCAGGTATTAAGGTTTCTATGAAAATTCCGCCCTTTGAAGTCGATATTACAATTACAGCACATAAATCGATCAGAACTTTTGGTATACATAGTATTTATAACATTTTATCCATAGGAAGGAAGGTACTTCATATTTTATTTTCGTAATAATACGGATAAAATAATGGGTTTCATAAATTTCTTTATTAGAGCTTTAACCGAAAAATTCAATTTTCATATTTTTCTTTTTGTCGGATACATAGTCAATTTTTTAATAGATTTCCATCAAATCAAATTTCATGTTGCAGGGCCTGTTAGGGTGAATTTGAACTTGAGCTAAAAACAGTAGCTGAGGATGAATTTAGTTTGAGAGGATATCTATGAAAAATAAAGTCACATAAGCGATAATATTTCAAGAGTGACTGCCCGTCACTCACGCTATGTCACGTCTCGACTTTGCCCTCTACCCTTTTTTCTCAGTCTGTTACTCTGTCAGGACGCGATTGACTGCGGACACACTTATACCGAAAATTTCGTCCTTTTCCTCATCCCGCAATTCTATTTTTGTTATTTACTTAAAAGTATATCATCTACGGGCAAATTATTCATACATTTGTTAATATAATTTACATATGATTTTTCATTTGCAGCTTCAATGATTATTTTCCATACAGTCCTAAAAAATAAAAGTTGAAACTTTTGTAAAAATATTTCTAAAGTTGTACGTGTGGCTTATGTCGTTCGATATATCGGTAACAAAATCACTGTCGCTACCGGTGATTCACTTCTTGCAGATGTGGTGGTCGGTGATTTAGTTTTATCCGCCCTGAATATCTAATCTGGGCACTATTCTTGACATCGTTCGCAGCGTTAAGTAAACGCAAGCCTGTGAATGCTCTATTTGCGAATACTTCCTAAAAATGATATTATCCAGCAACGTTCCCAAAATCATATGAATGGTAAATAAGATTACGTTAACTGGTTAACTAACTTTATTTGAATAGTAAAGGTAACCTAAATTTCTCACGGTTATGAAAGGTTTTTTGTGTGTTTTGGTTGACGTAATTTTTCACATCGGCAGTGCACAACAATGTAAGACGACATTAATTTTTACGGTTTTTATGTTGAGTTATTCGAATCAATTAACAGAACGCGAGATTCGTTTATAGTTTGATGACGTCACGAGACGGTAAGGAGCGTATTAGCGGGAATTTGGTAGCCTATTTTTATCTACGTATTTTTAAAAAAAATTATTATTTTCATGTTTATATAGCGTCTATCTTTAAAATAAAAGCAATTCCAAAAATTAGACAACATCCCTATAATAGAAATTCTTCATCATATAATACTTACCTAATAGATAATAATGTAATGTTTTTATTATATATTTAAAGAGTAAACTGGTGGGATAAACTTTAAACACTCGGTGGGTTCACTTACTTAATTTATTTAATCACTAAACTACTCACTAACACTTAATTTATATGCACACAAATTTAATTATTAATTTATATCAACACTCCACTGTTCGATATTTCGGTGTATTCTTGTTTATTTCAGAGATCACTTTATCAACTGTCTAACTCTTTCTGGTCGGTCCCTTATATATTAGTGCCTTTTTCACTAGATAATTCTAGATTGCGGCTTACTCAAAAACAATTCGCTTTCTGGCATTTTCTAGATAAGACTGGTCACGAAAACAATGTCTAGATAAGATAGTCACAATCGTAAACAATTCTGAGAATACCTGCGCATCTGCCAAAATTTTAACTTTCATACCTGGCTTAGACAGAGTCGGATTTAGGGACTATACCAGTGTGTTGTTTCGTAACATTACCCCCTCCTCAAATGGAAGTTCCTCCTGGAACTTTTGTGTAGCCGAGACTGGATGTTTGAATCGGCAACTGGCCCCATTTCTACACTTTCTGATCTTATGGAAATAGCAGGGCACCATCTTCATCGGATACTGATAACGGGGGTTGTAGCTGCAAATTAATATCTGGACACCGGTGTATTGAAAGATAATCTCTACCATGTTCCTGATGATTCGCCAATCCAACTGGTCTTAGGCATAGCCAGTTTCTTCACTCTGGATTCCAACACATGGTCTCGTAGGTTTCGAGGTGCTTCCCACACATCGCGGTAGGTAGATCGATCTTGAAATTCATTTTTAGTTACCACGTAGAAGACATACCGCGAATTATGTTTCAGTGTTGCCAAGGGCTGGAATCTGGTCTTCAAGTTTTTCTAATTACCCGAACTTCTTTTGAAAGACGGTTGCCAACCCTCGTGCGTTCTTGATACGGGCGGGGATGTTGTATGCCAGTGAATAATCTTCCGGGAGAGTGAACAAATCTTGTCGTTGTTGTTGTTCTGAAGTAACTCCATATCTAGCTTTCCCAGTACCTCCATGCGCGCCCATAAGTTCATCGAAGGTAGGGTCAGATACATCTCGAATATGGTAAGGAGTATCCTTTTTCTAGGTGATGGTCTGCTTCGAATGGCGCTAACCGGTTTTGGTAAACTACTTTTGGTTTTCCGTTGGGGATCTTGCTTATGCGACATATAACATAATTGATCCTTTTCTTAATTAAGTTTGGACCTTCCCAGGATTTTTGTAATTTTGGAGAAAATCCTTTTCTCCTCGTCGGGTTGTGTAACCATACTTTGTCCCCTTCTTTAAAACCGCCTTCTATGGCCTGCGTGTCGTACCGACTTTTCATTCTGTCGCTGGAAACCTGAAGATTTGTTCGAACTAATTCATGAATATCGTCCAGCCTTCTTCTCAATTGGATCACGTAGTCTTCTTCTGGTAGATCTTCTTCAGGCCGACAACCAAATTCCAGGTCACAAGGAAGTCTCATTTCACGTCCAAACAGGATTTTCGCAGGTGTTTCACCCGTGGACTCATTGACGGCAGATCGATAAGCCAATACGAATAGGGAAAGATAGTGGTCCCAATCTCTTTGATGGCTGGAAACTACTTAGGACAGGTATTTTCCAATAGTCCTGTACTTTCTCAAAGAAAAAGCGTCCGCAAAATAGGTACTTTCCGGACGGTTGCCGAAAAAGGCTTTAACTCCTTCACACTAAACGGAAAAATATAATATATTAGATGATGAACGGTTAGCAATCGCAGATATGCTAACAAAAAAGGTGAATAATTTTTGAAAAATACCTTCATTATAGTTTTCTTGTTTTTGACCAAAAAAAGCTAAATTCCTAATATTTATATTGTGACAAAACTTTTGTTTTGATCCATTATATCTCTTATAAAACTTATCTAGATTTGCACCCTTATACCAAAAATTGGGCCAAGGATTATAAATTTTTTCTCTTGCCAAATTATTTTTTAGATCAGCTTAAAATTAGTTGGAAAATAACTATATATACATAAAAATTTTATCTGAATAAATATCAGTCAATAAACTGAGAATTATTTGGAAGAATTGTTCTTTGTAAGTATAAATTGAAAATAGAAAAAGTTGGATAAATTTAATTATCGACATGGTATTTTACGTGGTCTCAAAAAATTTGGTGAGTTAAATTTTATTACTTTGTTGATTTTAATGTAAATTTTATTCTTCCTATAGTCCTTGAAACGTGTACATGGTGCAATGTTTTACTGACATCTGTAGACGGCAGTTGTGGTAGGTGTTAGAAGTGGTTTGACTTGATAATATCCTACTGATCCTGTATCTTGTTGTCATAGTTTACATGAATGTTTTGGGAATTATTGATTGAAAGTCAAAATAAAAGTCAGAACTTCTTTATTTAAAAACCATTATAAATTCCTATAAATTGGGCAAATAGTTGGAACTACGCTACAACTATAACAGTAGGAGTATTACATCAAAGAAAAAACAGTTTCAACATTATTAATTTGAGTAATGGTTGGATGTGCTTAATATTAATCATCAATAATATAAAATTTACATTTTCGAAGCTTATTGTCTGAAATCTACTCATATTACTTTTTTAAATGAAACTAACTGTTTCTAAATAATTCCACAATATAATGAGAACAAGGTAAAAATTGATAAATGTTCCGAAATTACTAAATATCTTCGTCAGATGACAAAAGCTACATTTCATGTGATGACTACCTGATTTTCAACTAGATCAAGATCAAAATTAAGAACTGACTTACCTTGTGATAGACTTATTCTATATGAATAGAAAGAACAGAATATCACAAATATTAGAGACCTTATATTATTTGCCCATTTATGATCCGTAAAACTGTGCAATGATATAGAAATCCAGGAAAACTATATCTGCTGATCTTAAGAATTATTACTTAAGAATACCGGAGAACTCCCTTGATTTTTCTGTTGATCAACGACGTCATAATTTACGTCTCTTTAGTGTCTTTTAATTTCTAATTCTTCAGGGAAATACAGATCTTGTGTCTTATCAGAAATATGTAGTATTTCTAGTTCTGTGTTAGCCGTTAATAAATGTTTGCTCTCAAGTACATGTTTTACGTAATGGGATTTCTCTGGTTGTTTTAATTTGTATGATCATAATTGTTCAAACTTCTAAAGGTTTGGCCAGCGTTTGGCCCAAATAGATAGCATTACATTCTGGACATATAAGTTTATCTATACCAGACTTTTTCAATGAGTATATTTTTGTTTTTATATTTAACAATTTTGTACTAATATTACTTTCTGCCGTAAAATAAATTGTTGTATTTGTTGGTAATGATACTCTCTTTAAAATATTAGAAATATGACCATCATATATGTAATGGTTTTGTAATTTTGTATTTCTTTAATTTGTTTAGTGCCACTTTTTCTATCATTTTTATCAAGTAATGTATATATTATTTTTAATGGATAATCGTTGGATGTTGATATTTGTTTAATTTTATCAATTTCTCTATCAAAATTATATTTGTTCATAGGAACTAAAAATGCTTTATGTATCAACGCATTACATGCTGCTCATTTATGTGACTTGGGATGATTGTAATCATATGGTATTTGTCGGTTTTCAGTAAATTGAATAATGAAGTACATTATTAACTTTTTGATTTTTTGAATAAAGAAAATTGATTGAGTTATTTTCTACAATTTCTGATATAAATTTAATTTTTGGATGTAAATTATTAATATTATTGAAAAATGCATCTAATTGTCGGTCACTAAAATGTCCATGAAAATGTTAGCCAACATTGCTGAGATATCGCTTACCATTAGAAAACCTTCATTTTGAATGTATACTTTTTTGTGAAAAATGAAATAATTCTGATTAATACATACATCAAATAAATTAAGTATAATATCTGAAATTACTCCTGATTTTTTACAAGTTATGCATTCTTTTGGAGGAATTTTATAGAACATACTGGCAACATCAAATGAAATTAGTTAAGCGTTATCTTGTAAGTTGACTGTTTAAATTTTTTTAATTCAGTTTATAGTTTCCTATGTTAATACTCCTAATAATAAATTAGCTAAAAAACTAAACAGTTTACTTAATAGTTATGATATATATACAAATACTAGAATAAAAATTCAATAATACTAATCAGAAAATTAATAACATTCAACTTACAAGATAACTCTAGACTCATTTCATTTGATGTTATAGTTCACGTAAGAGATATAGTGCGAACTTCAAAGTTTAGGCTTATCCTTTGATTTGAATAGTGTCATAGTCCAGTCAATAGTATAATTCAAAATACTTATTAGACGATACATTCATTTAATATTATAATTTCAAATAACAATCGGTAAAATGTATTTAAAGCTGCGTCCACATTATCGACAAGGTCGATCGACAAATCTCATTCGACACGTTCGAGTTTCAATTCGTCCACATTGTCAATATATGTGTACGTGTTGACCGACATACATTATCAAAACTGAAAATATTTTGAATTGGTTTTGCTTCATTAAAATTTTTAATTATGAGTGATGCAGAAGATGCTGTAGTAGCAGCTGCTGCTGCAATCATTATTGCAGTTGTTGTAAACCAGCAACAGCGTTTTCGTCGCCCTCGAAGATTTTGAGTACGACCCAGCCTCGTCAATGGTAGGAAAAATAGCATACACAGGAATTTGTAAAAGATTTACCGCTAGATGAGGTTGATGAGTTAAACCTGGAATACAGATGTGACGCGGGCTCCAGAAACTTTTTTAGAATGAAGGGTTCCGATTTTGAAAATTGAAAAAAGCCATTACTGTGACCGAGCGCCTAGCCACTGGGGACTCATACACATCACTGGGCTACCACTTCAAGATTTAAAAGCAAGCGATCTCTAGTATCGTACCATCAGTCTGTGATGCCCTGGTAGAAGCGCTTCGAGATTTTGTCAAGGTAAGTGTTAGCTCAAAGAACAATGGACTGTAGATTTATTAATTATGCAATTAGCGAATCGACAACATACAGAATAAACTTTAATTTAATGTACTTACCAAAGAGCCGGTGTTTGCTATTCACTATGAGTTTTCACAATCGATCGTTAAAATGATAGTGGACGTCCTGGCCTTTGTGACACTAACTAAAGTTTATTCCAATGTCTATATTTGCGAATAATATTAGAACAAAATAAAAGAACTTGACACACGTCCCGGTTTTAACAAATTTGCGGTTTTACAATGATAGAATTGGTTTTAAGTCAAATTGAAACGAACTGTTCCTCAGCGAAAACGTTAATGACCAGAATTAAGAACTAGTCCTTTACCAAAATGTACAAGAACTCAGTTTTGAAATTTAATGAAAATAATCCATGAGTGGCATACCGAATTTTTAGAAACTAAGAGGGTGGCGCGAACAGTAAGAAAAGTATAACTAAATTCATGTACTCGTATTTAAGATTTTTTATTTATTTACTTAAACTGACAACATTTTAAACTTTAAAAATATATATCATACCAAGCTTCATACAGGTCTTCTTGAGCTGTTCTTATGTTATACTTGAGTTATTCATAGAGGAAGAAGCTGGTCGTCCAAGTCAGTTGCGGAAATGACATTTTCACTTGTTGAGGTATGAGATGGAGCAGGCGAATGTGACGGTGAGGTATAGGATGAAGATGAATGTGGTAAAGTTAAGCTCTGTGTGGATGGCGGAAATTGAAAAGTTAGTTGTCCATGAAAAATGGGTTGCGAATTGTAAGGATGTTGAAAAGTTGATTGTCCTTAAAAATTGGCTTGCGAATTTTAAGGAGGTTGAAAAGTTGGCCGTCCAGAAGAATTGGGTTGCGAATTGTAAAAGAAATGTCCCATCTCTGCCTCCAATACTACATTATTCATAATCTGTTGTGCCTTAAACCTTGCTTGTGGTGAAGTAACGTTTCTCAGCTTAATGGCCACCTGTTCTCCATGTAATGTATATTCATCTTTGTCATTCTTTCTTGTTTGAATCGCCCTCAATATGTGTACCTCCTCATCAATGATTGGAGCGTTGGTAGCAGAAGTTGAACTTACTTTACGTTTCTTTTATTATCATTTTCGTTTTCGTTGTCCTCTGTATGTTCGTTCTCTTCTGTATGTTCGTCGTCCTCTATATGTCGTGAACCCTGGAATTATTGTACTGTATAAATACAATTTTACTGCTATTAGCTTTTAGTTATCACTTTTTTAATTCAACTTTATTTTACATTTTACAGATGCCGCAAAATTCAGAGGAATGGGAATGTCTTGCTAAATTGTTCAATGAAAAGTGGAACTATCCCAACTGTGTGGGTGCCATTGATGGCAAGCATACAAACATTCAAGCACCAATACACTCGGGCTCAGAATATTTTAATTACAAGGTTTTTTTAGTATTGTCTTTCTTGCTGTAGTTGATGCAAATTACAATTTTATGTACGCGCACGTTGGTTGCCAGGGTCGAATTTCTAATGGGGGAGTTTTCAATAATACATTTTTTAAAGTGTCTAGATGACAACAAGATGAAACTTCCATTACTCCGACCTCTACCAGGAATAAGCCTTCCCATACTATATGTCTTTGTAAGGAACGAAGCTTTTCAACTAAGCCCCAATATTATGAAGCAATTCTCTGGGCTGCATAATAAGGGATCGCATAAAAGGATATTTAAAAACCGATTAAGTAGGGCTAGAAGAGTTTCTGAGAATGCATTCGGTATAATGTCTTCCAGTTTCCGTATATTTAGAAAACCAATGACATTGGAGCCAGATACGGCAAAAAAGTGACATTGGTAACAATATATTAACATAACTATTTGAGAAAAGGCGGATCTAGAAATGTTTACTGCTCCGTTGGGATGCTGGATACGGAATGTTATGACAGTGGCGAAGTTATTCCGGGCATATGAAGGCGAGATCCATCAACAAGCCAAATAAATGACTTGCCAGCAGTTCCAAGAAGAAGTTGCACTGACGCTCAGAATATTAGAAATGAATTTTTAGACTACTTTATTTCTGACCAAGCCGAAGTACTATTTCAATACGACAAGTGATTTGATGGTGATTAATTAAAAATGTCCTCCAACCCAACTTTTGTATTTGCATTTTAGAAAAAAAGTTAAATCTGTAGTTTTTAATTAAACTAAAATTTTATCTGCCTGTTTATTGACCAATTTACCTTCGTATGCGGACTGTTCGTTGGTAGGTTTTTATGGGCCGAAAACATCATCATTTTTTATGCAAACCATTTGCTTATGTATACATCATCTGCGCCAGTCCCAGTTTTTCTTGACTCTTTTTCCTTCTCTAGCAAACTGACTTTGCAAATTTTTTATCTTATTTTCAACTTCTTGTTTGTGAATTCCAAAAGAAACTGCAATTTCAGTTCATCATGCCTTTTGTTTTTATTTTTATTGTGTTTATCACTAGGGTTCCACAATACAGGACGATCACGATACATTTCAATAAAAGCTAGCGTTTGCTAGTCATTCCAATTTATATTGAAATACAACGCAGACACACAAAACTAACCAAAATGAATACGTTTAGGAAATGTTGAACAACATGCTTCGACACGTCCAAACTAGCCGTGTCGATTCGACTTCATTTTATTCGTACCGACTTGGTTCGGGTTGCATTCGATTCGACCCGACATGGATCGACAATGTGGAGCGACCATCCACACTTGATCGGCATTGTCGATCGACAACATTCGACATAATGTGGACGCATCTTAATTATTAATAAATACATCTTAAACATAACACCAGACAATTAACACAACCTTATATCTTGTTTTATTCACAATAATTTGTAATATAGTTTTCAAATAACTTATTATTTTTCCCATATTTTACTGAAATATAAGTATATTTTTTCGTACCCAGCAGGTGCCTACCAGCGATAAGCAACGCTCACTATTTAGTTGGTAGGCTAGCATCAAGATAGAGTGTAGTGTGTAAGTGGTATTGGTAAAAGTAAACAAAATATTAATACATTTCAGAGTCTAGCTCCGCAACATAACTTGAACGGGATATACCATTACATTTCTGCGCTATATGTTTTGCGCGTACTGTGTCAATATGTTGTCTAGCATTCCTCCAATAGAATGCATAACACTTGTAAGAAAGTCACTAGAAGATGCAAATATCAATGCAGGAATAATATCAGATATATTTAATTTATTTGATGTATGTATATTAATCAGAATAATTTCGCTTTTAACAATAAGTTATTTATTCAAAATGAAGGTTCACCAATGGGCAGCTCTATCTCACTAATTTTGGTAAAAAATTTTATGAACAGTTAAGAAAGAAGAATTTTGAATGTAAGATTGTTTTATAGGTAGTGAAAGTATTTTTCAATTATATCAATAATTCACAGCCAAAAATTAAATTTACATTAGAAGTTGATAGAAATGACTCAATTTCAATTTTCTTGATTAAAAAACTCCGAGTTAATAATGTACTTGATTATTCAGTTTACAGAAAACCAAGTCACACTGATGTGAGTATACCATATCATGGGCACCATAAGACGATTGAAGAAAATAAACATATATTGTCAGTAATTATTTCACGCCTAATATTTTGTGGAATTCATGATTTGCTGCTTAGAGGAAAAGAAGGAAATGAGGGAGTTTTCTTTGACTTTCTAAATTTGAGAATTGACTCTGATGATGAGAAGCTAAAGAGCCACTTGGATAAATGTCACAAAAACGCAGTCTATACCTCACTAATAATTCAAAATGAGATCATACAATTATGCGTTGAAGTTATGAAAGAAAAAATTATCGAGGATTGTAAACGGGCAACAGCTTATGCAGTAATGGCTGATGAAACAGCAGATATCGCTGGAAAAGAGCAGCTTTCTATTGGATTAAGGTTCTGTTATGGAAGCCAAAAAATAATCAGGGAGGAATTTGTAGGCTACATTGAGTTAAAATATCAAGATGCTTCTACAATCGCTAGCGCAATTCAAAGTTTTTTAGAAGATAACAATTTTTCCGCCGATAATTGTGTGGGATTCGGATTTGACGGGTGTTCCACGATGGCCAGCAAAGAAGGTGGTGAACAGGCCATTCTTAAAAAAAATACGCCAAATCTTTATTTTTCCATTGCTCCAGCCACAGACTAAATTTTGTGGTCAATGATACTAGCAAGCTACCAGAAATAAGAAACACAATTGCAACGGTTGAAGACACAATAACCTTCTTTGGTGAATCGCCAGCCCCTAGGAAATCGATTCCAAATTTAGATGGTCGGAAAAATATAAGAGCATAAAAAAATTTTCAATAAGCTTCACTGACATTGTTAAAGCACTAGAACATCTATCTGTCGAAGGAAACTATGTAACAAGAAAATCTGCTCACCAATTGCAATGTGCAGTTACTAAACCAATGTTCATCTTAGGCTTAAACATAATTGTAAGATACTCTGCAATTTTGGAACCTGTTGTAAACGTTTTACAAGGTGAAAATATAGATTTGGTTATGGTGAAGAAACATATTGATGATATTCTAAATGTAATCAAGGAAGATCGACAAGATGTCGAAAATGTTTCTTATGATTTATTTAAAAAATCACTTGATATCGTAGAGAAAGTAGGGGTTGAGTTGTCAGTACCACGAGTCACTTAAAAGCAAGTACACAGAAGTAACTCACCATCTGAGTCTGCAGTTGAATACTGGAAGCGGTCAATAATCATCCCCTATCATGATTCTTTAACTTCGTCTTTGGATGCTAGATTTTCCAAAGAAAATACACCTACTTTTGCTTTAACTTATCTTCATCCTTCAAGCATGCTAAAAATGGCTTCAAACGATTTCAAAAATAATGCAGAATCTTTCATGGAATTTTATAAGTTGGGTTATGTCTCTGCAGAATTAGATTTGTGGTATAATATGTGGAAGAAAAAGAATTTAGCAGAAGACAAACTAAAGGATATTGAAGTGGCTGCATTTTTGAAGGAAGCTAATGTTTTTTCACTGCAACAAGGCACGCACTGCTAATATTAAATGCTGCTACCGTGGAAAGATCGTTCAGTACCCTACGAAGGGTAAAAACCTGGCTCAACAGTACAATGGGTGATGACAGACTCACTGGGTTGTGTTTGATGAGTGCGAATTGAGAATTTTTTAAGGAAAATCAGAACTGCATAGTGAAAAAAGTTTTGGAGAAAGTTTTAATTCAAACCCAAGAAAAATGTTAGTTTAATTTAAGTATAATTAAAATCTCAAAGTTTTGTTTTCATTTGCCTTTCCTTTTTATCCTAAAATTTTACATTTTGGACGACCATGGACCATGGTTTGCCCCCCCCCCCCTGTTATAAATCCTGGCTACGTCCTTGTACCATATAATTCCGATCATCCCATGTCACATGAATTAGCTGCATATAATTCAATTATACATAGAGCATTTTCAGTTCCCATGATCAAATATAATGTTAATAGAGAAATTAATACAATTAAACAAATACCAACATCCAACGGTTATCCGTTACATATAATAAATAAATTACTTAATAGAAAAGAGAAAGACGTGGAAATATCAAATTACAAAACCATAACATATGCTGAAAATATTTCTAATATTTCAAAGATAGCGTTTTTAACAACAAATACAACAATTTCTTTTAATTTAAAACAGAAAATAATGCCTATTTGGATGAAAACCTCAGAAATTCTGAAATTACACATAGTGAATACTTACGAGCATACATATT
This sequence comes from Galeruca laticollis, assembly GCA_963921935.1. Taxonomy (NCBI): domain Eukaryota; kingdom Metazoa; phylum Arthropoda; class Insecta; order Coleoptera; family Chrysomelidae; genus Galeruca; species Galeruca laticollis. The sequence continues at coordinate 113,954,323 of OY998180.1, forward strand.
AAAACAACCAGGGAAATCCCATTACGCAAAACATCTACTTGACACCAAACATTCATTAACACCTATTACAGAACTGGAAGTACTACATATATGTGATAAGAAACAAGAACTAAATTTCCCTGAAGAATTATAAATTTGAAACACTTAAGAGATCCATAATATAAAGTCGTTAAAGATCAAATAAATATAGGCAGTTTTCCACTTTAAAACTGTCTTCTTGAGTAATAATTAAAGATCAGCAGATATAGTTTTCCTGGTTTCCTATATCATTGCGTACGTATGCTAATCTTAAATTGGAAAACGATATCCATGACAACCCTATAGGGATAATAGTATCTAAGTTTTATTATATTTAATATAAAACCTACTTCTTTTTCCTATTAATATATATTTTAAGTCAATCACAAGTTAGGTCACTTCTTGGTCTAGCCAAAAATAACTACCAAACATCAGGTAGGCATCACATGAAATGTAACTTCTGTCATTCTGACGTTAATATTTAGTAATAACGAAACAATTGTAAATTTTTTAGAATTTTTTCATTTCCATTATATTGCGGAATTACTTAGAAACAATTAGTTTCATTTAAAAAGTATTATGATGTGGAAATATGACCCCTTCCGGGCGCGCTCTAGCGGCGGAACAGTTAGTGTTACAAAAAAACATTTCGTTCAAGAAATGTCGGAAATTTTGTCTACTTTAATTTGGAATAGGATGGGTTTGTCGAAAAAATGCTTTCTATTTGAGATATAGGCCGAAAACTGAAAACAGTTCGAAAATTTGGTCAAAAAGTACCCAAAAAACAGAGTTCCGGGCAAAATATTTTCCCGCAAACTTCAAATTCGTGTTCAGCGACCCACAAAAAAGTATAGTCTGGAAATCAAAACTATAGCACAACTTTCTTCTGAGCCGAATTTTTCTGGTGATATGCCTAGTCTCTATGGAGAATCAACATTTTTTCCCAATAGTGGGATCCTCGATGTCTGCATTATTTCTCATAGGGGTATCCTCGTTGCCTAAACATTTTCAGTTGGGGAATACTCGATGCCTAGCCTTTGTTCTATATTATGATTTTGTCTTTAAATTTGTACAGTTTCAGAGGAAGTATAATGTGCAACATGTGGGGAAAACTATTTTCTCCACTTGTTGCACTATATACTATTCTAATACGGGCCGCGAATTTTCTCCCACCTCTTTTGCGAATTAGTACCAAAAACAGTATTTTAGAAATAGAAAAAAGACCACTGGATCATTAACAAAAGGAACGTTTGTTGCATTTTATCCAGAAATTCGTTCGCAAAATCTGTGTGAAGTTAACGCTCCGAAATCATGCAATAATCCTATTTTAGTGAATAAGTACTCAAACGGTATGATTCGCCACCATCTTTTCATTCACCGTAAATCATCAACTTTATCCTTTAAATATACGACGCTTCAAAAACCAGAGCACAAATATGTGGAAGATACATAAAGGCATGTAGCATTTATATAAAGTTAAACCATGAATTATTTCCCCTTTTACTCGATCTAATTCCTCCAAATTTATAGGAATCGAAAATCCCCGGTCCCTGTGAGACGTTACTACAGATTTTTTCATCCTGAACACCGTCTGAGGTATTTCCAGCAAATGTAGATAGGTAATTTGCATACATTTCTTAAATAGAGCATTTTGGGTATCTGGTTACTATAATAATTCAGCTTTCTCGCTTTCCTTCGGAGATAAATGACCTCTCGGGAAAGGTAGAGAGATTATTTCCGAGCTTTTTGTCTTCCTGGTAGGTACCATTTCTCTGAAATATTTTTAATGTCAAATATGTGGCATTTACAAACAATGATAGTGGAATTTGACCATATTTTTCTCGTGAAATTAGAAAATATGATCTAATTTCTAGCATTTTCAATTATTGTATTTTATGTTTGCCCCGTTTGTTTATGACTTTTCAGTGAAATTTAGTTATTGTTGTCTTTTTATTCCAATCCGGATATGCAGAAAAAGGGATGACACATAAAACAGAACATAGATGTTACAGAAAACGTGATGGATGACGGATGAAACAAAATATATTATGGATGACAGATGGCGTATGACGCACATGACACGGAACATACGACAGAAGACACATGACGTGAAACATAAGTAACAAAGAACATAGATGATGCAGAATATATGACAGATAATACATGATGCAGAAAATAGATGACACCGTAGACATAGACTAATCGTTATGTTGACAAAAGTGTACACCCTCTGTGCTGCCAATACCTGTCCCTTTTCGACAAGCCTGTCATAACAGAGGTAAGTGACGTGGAATACTAGAAAGAGACAATTACTGGCCGCATATATAACAACTGGCAGATGACAGATTACACAGGACATGTGACAAATGAGTTCACGTCCCCACCATTGCTCACGTCACTAGAGTGGTGGAGGGAAGTCAGGAAGGCAAAGTTCCGCATTTAACTGTAATTGCCGTATCTTTCCATATACGAGTGAGCTTCGCTGTAGAATGTCGCATCATGGCGATGCACCTGAGGATTTCAGGTTCGCAGTTTCCGGTAATAGTGACGATAGATCTTAGGTATTCAAAGCGATGGACCACTTCATAACCGGCTTTAATTGTAGTGTCAGGGCTGTTGTTGTTGGCGCGATCAACAATCATCACTTTGGTCTTTATAGCATTAATTTCCAGTCTATAACGTTCACTGTATTCAGATAACTATTGCAAGATAACATGGAGTTCGTGCTCGTTTTTTGCTATTGTCGGGGTATCATCTGCATACCTAAGTTATTTATTTTCCGGCCACCGAGGGCGACACCACCTTTCCATTTCTCAAAACCCTCCCTGATTATGTATTTGCTACATATATTGAAGAGGATGGGAGACAAAATGCAACCATTTCTCATGCCAGCAGCAGTCGAAAACGTGTCTAAGAGGTTATTGTTAACTCGTACCGTCGCAGTATTCGACCTATACAGCTGTTGTATTAATTGTATCAGATGCTTCTGTGTTCTTATCTCGGCAAGAACGTTTCAGAGCTTTGACCACCTACCTTGTAGACGGCTTTCTTATAGTCTTCGAAGCACATGACCATTTGAACATTAAACTCTCTGGCCTTCTCAATGATCTGTCGTACGTTCAAAATAATCTGCTCACGGGCTCCTTTTCCTGAAACGAATCCAGTTTGCTTGTCTGATATTTGTTGGAGAAGGAAGTTTTTCAGTCTCTCGTTTAGTATTACGAGCATGAGGCGGCAATTCTTGCAGTCGAAAGGAAAACCCCTCTTATATAGAGGTAAGAAAGTGGAATGGCACCATTATTCCGGTCACTTCCCAGACGTCCAGATCTTCTTATGTAGGCTATGCATAACGCATTTTACTAGTTCGCCCATGCTCTTCTCAGCACTTCAGCTGTAATTCCATCGTGCCTTGGTGCTTTCTGGTTTCGTAGTTTCCTCATTGCTTGCTCCACTTCCTCCCTGTGTATTGCTGGTTCAGGTTCATCGCTCAAGTCACTTGGTGTGGGCTGAAGGTAATCCTCAAAAGTTTCATGCAGTAGCCCGCCACACATCGGCAATGCCTTTTGCGTCTGTAAGTTCATTGCCTAGTTTATTCCTGATGATTTGTGTCTTGGATTTGAATTCACGTGCCAAATATTTTACTTTACTATAGAACTCCGAATAGCGGTTTGCCGTCGCATGTCTTTCTAGTTCTATACATAATCTGTTTATGTCATAATTTTCATCTCTTCTGCAGCAATGTTTTATGGTGTTCTTTATAGTTTTCAGTAGTCGTTTTTTTTCTGAATCTTTCCTTGATGCTCTAATACGTCGCTGTTGTACATACTTTTTCCAGCTTTGGTATGAGCTTCCCTCTAGTTGGTGAGGTCCATGATTTCTAAGGGTTTCATGAAAACTCAATGATTCAGGAGCACTAATTCTTTTGATCTTCTTTTTGGTCCTGGTTTGCTCAGTTTGATCTTAAATATAGCTGCTAGTAGTTTATGGTCGGATCCGCACTCAGTGCCTGGTTTCGTTTTGACGCTGTCCGCAAGGATATAGGCGATTTTATTTTCATGTTATCAATTGGGAGATGTCCACGTGTACAATCGTCAGGGATGGTGTTTAAACATGGTGTTCATTGTGGACAGGTTATTGTCTGTGGAAAACTGTTTAAGTCTGTGGCTCCGTTGGTGGCGTTCTCACAGGCCCTACTGGCCCACTGTGATGCGTGAGAGATCATCTGACGTTGTTTGTCGGACCTTTGCATTAAAGTTCTTCCATCACTATCACGATGTCCTTGGCTTTAAGACTTGCCATAGTATTCTCTATGATATTATATATTTCTTATATTTCTTGGTCATTCCCTTCAGTTGTGGGTGTTGTTATCTGTGGAACAGTTTCCGCAGCCTTTCCAGTGTGTCTCTAAGATACCGCAGATATCGATGTTGAGTCGCAATAGCTCTCTTTCTACTGCGTTAAGGTTCCCGGGCTGGAGCCTTCCTCATATATTCCAAGTTTTAATAGCTCTACAATTGCGAAGTTGGTCCGGTTCTGATCGATCAGTAGCATATTTACCGTGCAGGGCCTGGTCACCCACCACTGCACGCCCGGTCGCCCATTTCACACTAGCCGGCCCGGACCCAGAATGGCGCCGATCACTACTCCGATAACTCGACATACGGTTTGTAATGACTTTTTTCTGCATGATGCGCTCATGGGATAATAATCAGTGGGTTTCCCCTTCCCCTCCTGATCCTATGCCGTTGGTCATGAATACTCATCCGCCTTTGGAGTTCTCGTCTCCTGGGCAAGAGGGTGCCCGAGCAGGAACTTCATGCAAGTTAAATTCATTGTTGACATTTCAGTTTTTTTATATATCTTTCATGTATCAGATTTGCATTTATTAACCATTTTTTTACTTTTGATATTGACTATTTAAGTTGATTTTATCATATGGTGTATATTATTCCAATTATAGAATTAAATATAGGTATAAAGTGTTGCCATTTGGTGAGCAGTATATGTTGCGATTTGACAAGCAGTATATACCTCGAAAACAAATTGACAAAAACTTTCTCCCTCCATATGTAATTATCGGACATGTTTATGGAACCAAAAAGAGAAATGCTCTCTACATGAACCAAAAGGCACTTAAAATATTTACTTAGTTCTAAAAGTCTATTCAGAAGAGAGAATTATGGACCTTTCTAAAATCCACATTGGTTGACGTAAATGAGTTACCTCACACCAAGACTATTTATGGCTTTCAATGAGTAGAAACTTTCAATTATGGTAAGATTACATCCCCTATTCTGTTACAATGATATAACTTATTCCTATTGTCAATGAGCAATTTACCCGATGTCGAGATTTCGAGTGTTGACCTTAATATAATAAAAAGATGAAAGTTATCTTTTACAACATCCAGATCTAAATTACAAATGGTTATCTTTTCATTAAAGCACTGTCGCAAAATTAACATTTTTACTGTCTTTTGCTCTGTAATAAAAAGACGAATCCTCGAGCAATGTCTCTCACCCGATAATGAGTAGTCAATTATCTCCCGTCCAAACAGTGATGAAACATATATTGTCCGAAACGGACAGATTTCACAGTCACTTGTTACAAAATATAACAAATATCCTAACAACTCAGTGAATCTCTCCGGTCAGAATAAAAGTATGAACTAATCAACTAAACTCACTCAGTCGGGAAAATTCCAATTTTACATAGAAGTATAAAAATATCTATCGGATTACGCCGCGAAATACAACAGTGATAACTACAAGTGTTCTAGTTCATCAATAATCGGAGAGAAATACATATTTATCATACGAGCATCTACTATCTGTGATCAACTGTAATTTAATTATCTAACTATCAACTCGCCACATCATTTGTTGTATCTACCTCAACATATGTTTTTTGTAAGACTTGAATTACGTTGTTAATATTGTCGTATTTAAGTGTTTTATTAAACGTTACTTCAAATTACGACTGATCCTTCTTTTCAAAACCTAATCGAAGTGAAATGAGACAAAAACCTGCAAGACATATATCACAAGATTATGGTCTCTTTCAATGCCTATTTATCAGCTGGCATGCGAAGTGTTGGACTCCGGGCCTAATTATTACGTGTGAATATTGTCTATTAAAGGATATTTTACGTTAAACGAGGATTTAGCCAGCAATCGCTCTATACCATTATTTGCTCTCACGTTCAAAATATTCCAGAAGATTTTACTAGAGTCAACAAGATTTTTTGAGAATAAAGTTTATTCTAGAACTTTTTTCGGAGAGAATATTGAGACAAGAAAAAAAGAGTGTGCATAATATCTGAAGCAAGAACATGCAGAAAGGAGTATAGGAAAAGCGTCAAAAGAGCACAGATATGATACTCTACAAGACAAAGTTAGAATTAGCTCAAGGAAAAAATGTTGAACTGATTAAAGCGAAATCAATAAAAAAAAGATAACATCAGATGATCAAAGCCAATCGAAACAATCCTAACCACATAAATTCTGCAAAATAAAAAAGCTGAATCTGATTCGGAAAGTGATCATAGTGATGCTGAGTGTCTGTACTGTACATATTTATATTCAATTTTAATTGATGGATAAATTTGTTGTCCAGATGTTGAAAATGGACCCACAATAATTATGCAGGTATAGATTGAATCACACACACGACCCAAAATTGTTCCTCGGGGTACTCCATAGGTTATAATTCTTTCTCCACTTGTTAACTTTACTACCTACTGTCTATCAGATAGGTAGCTTGGAAACAATTGTAAGCAACTGTTTCGGATGCCCATACGTTCTAACATTCGTAAGAGATAGCCGTGGCTAATAGTATAAAACGCTTTTTCAAGATCCAGGATGACACATGAACACATCTTGTTCCTATTTACTGAATCTTATATTTTTGATTTCAGTTTCAAGCAAAACGAGGCGAGGAATAGAGAAAAATGGAGAGAGAGAGTGAAATATCTCGAAGCCGAGGGCCAGATAGGCCTGTAGTGCTGATATATATACATATATATATATATATATATATATATATATATATATATATATATATAGTTTCAAGATGGCATATTGGGTAGAACTTTTTTGTTTAAAGCCAAATTCGTTAGGTGAAATTAAATTATATTTATTAATATACGAATCAAGTCTGTTTTTTATCTCCTTAAATAACTTCGACATATTATGTGAAATTAGGATATACTTAAATTCTTACCTCCGCTTTTATAAATTGGGGTAACAACCGTTTTTTCAAATGATTTGGGCGACTTTCCCTTTTCTATACAATGGTTAATAATATATGTTAGTGGATCACTTATATAAGATGATATTATTTTGAAGCATTCAGTATTAATGTTAACAAATCCTGTTGATTTTTTATTTTTAAGTTCCTATATTATTTTTTGTAATTCAAATTTCGTTGCTGGTAATAAAACCATTGAATTTGCTACAGAAAGTTCCGGGAAGACATGATTTGAAACTCATTTGCAATATCAGAAGGAATTGTTAGTATAGCTCCTGTTTGTTGGCTTTGGGTAGATTATACCTGAAGTTTTTGGATCTTTAAGCCGCATGAATTTTGCACTATGTTCCATACCTGTTTATTATTATTTAGGTTTTCCTAAATTTCTCTGTTATACTAACTTCGTTTTGTCTTCTCAATTAATGAATTCAAATCTGTTCCTATAAATTCCATACTGCATAATCAAAATGTTGTCATAAGGGTACCGTTTTATCTCCCTATATCATTTTTTTATTAATTGATTTTCATAGATCATTAGTAACCCATGGTGATATTTTTCTATTTTATCTATTATTTTTTTCAAGATAGGTACATTCATCAATGTTGGTCTGTATAACAAACTTGTCTTTTACAGTATCTAGGCATATTTAAAAATTATGTTCCAATTTTCTTGGTAAGCATATGTAGCAAGTGTTTGATAATTTATTAAAATCGTAAAATGATCGAATTTTGTTTTAGCGAGTTGATTATTGAATATTATTTGCAAAGTGATCTGTCATGTTAGTCTCTATGGCTTTTTTTCTTCCAATGCGTATCCACTAATGGATGTTTGCGATAGCATTTTCCATCGCATCTCTATTCCTCGCGGTGTGTATTATCAACTGTACATCGTGTAGCCCCATCCACTGTCTGATATCTCGCAGCCAAGACATTTTATGTCTTCCGATCCCTCTTCGGTCTTCAATCTTGCTTTCGATCAACAAATGTAAGAGTTGATATTTCGTATTTCGCATTATATGCCCAGATATGCGGTTCTTTTCTAAATTAATTCAAACAGTTCACGTTGTTTGTTAACACGTCTCAGAACTTCTTCGTTTGTTAGTCTAGCCATCTAGCCTCGAGCAATGTCTCTCACCCGATAATGAGTAGTCAATTATCTCCCGTCCAAACAGTGATGAAACATATATTGTCCGAAACGGACAGATTTCACAGTCACTTGTTACAAAATATAACAAATATCCTAACAACTCAGTGAATCTCTCCGGTCAGAATAAAAGTATGAACTAATCAACTAAACTCACTCAGTCGGGAAAATTCCAATTTTACATAGAAGTATAAAAATATCTATCGGATTACGCCGCGAAATACAACAGTGATAACTACAAGTGTTCTAGTTCATCAATAATCGGAGAGAAATACATATTTATCATACGAGCATCTACTATCTGTGATCAACTGTAATTTAATTATCTAACTATCAACTCGCCACATCATTTGTTGTATCTACCTCAACATATGTTTTTTGTAAGACTTGAATTACGTTGTTAATATTGTCGTATTTAAGTGTTTTATTAAACGTTACTTCAAATTACGACTGATCCTTCTTTTCAAAACCTAATCGAAGTGAAATGAGACAAAAACCTGCAAGACATATATCACAAGATTATGGTCTCTTTCAATGCCTATTTATCAGCTGGCATGCGAAGTGTTGGACTCCGGGCCTAATTATTACGTGTGAATATTGTCTATTAAAGGATATTTTACGTTAAACGAGGATTTAGCCAGCAATCGCTCTATACCATTATTTGCTCTCACGTTCAAAATATTCCAGAAGATTTTACTAGAGTCAACAAGATTTTTTGAGAATAAAGTTTATTCTAGAACTTTTTTCGGAGAGAATATTGAGACAAGAAAAAAAGAGTGTGCATAATATCTGAAGCAAGAACATGCAGAAAGGAGTATAGGAAAAGCGTCAAAAGAGCACAGATATGATACTCTACAAGACAAAGTTAGAATTAGCTCAAGGAAAAAATGTTGAACTGATTAAAGCGAAATCAATAAAAAAAAGATAACATCAGATGATCAAAGCCAATCGAAACAATCCTAACCACATAAATTCTGCAAAATAAAAAAGCTGAATCTGATTCGGAAAGTGATCATAGTGATGCTGAGTGTCTGTACTGTACATATTTATATTCAATTTTAATTGATGGATAAATTTGTTGTCCAGATGTTGAAAATGGACCCACAATAATTATGCAGGTATAGATTGAATCACACACACGACCCAAAATTGTTCCTCGGGGTACTCCATAGGTTATAATTCTTTCTCCACTTGTTAACTTTACTACCTACTGTCTATCAGATAGGTAGCTTGGAAACAATTGTAAGCAACTGTTTCGGATGCCCATACGTTCTAACATTCGTAAGAGATAGCCGTGGCTAATAGTATAAAACGCTTTTTCAAGATCCAGGATGACACATGAACACATCTTGTTCCTTTTTACTGAATCTTATATTTTTGATTTCAGTTTCAAGCAAAACGAGGCGAGGAATAGAGAAAAATGGAGAGAGAGAGTGAAATATCTCGAAGCCGAGGGCCAGATAGGCCTGTAGTGCTGATATATATATATATATATATATATATATATATATATATATATATATATATATATATATATATATATATATAGTTTCAAGATGGCATATTGGGTAGAACTTTTTTGTTTAAAGTCAAATTCGTTAGGTGAAATTAAATTATATTTATTAATATACGAATCAAGTCTGTTTTTTATCTCCTTAAATAACTTCGACATATTATGTGAAATTAGGATATACTTAAATTCTTACCTCCGCTTTTATAAATTGGGGTAACAACCGTTTTTTCAAATGATTTGGGCGACTTTCCCTTTTCTATACAATGGTTAATAATATATGTTAGTGGATCACTTATATAAGATGATATTATTTTGAAGCATTCAGTATTAATGTTAACAAATCCTGTTGATTTTTTATTTTTAAGTTCCTATATTATTTTTTGTAATTCAAATTTCGTTGCTGGTAATAAAACCATTGAATTTGCTACAGAAAGTTCCGGGAAGACATGATTTGAATTTTCATTGATCTTGTCGGCTAAACTTTTACCTATTTCTAAAAATGTCATGCTAAACTCATTTGCAATATCAGAAGGAATTGTTAGTATAGCTCCTGTTTGTTGGCTTTGGGTAGATTATACCTGAAGTTTTTGGATCTTTAAGCCGCATGAATTTTGCACTATGTTCCATACCTGTTTATTATTATTTAGGTTTTCCTAAATTTCTCTGTTATACTAACTTCGTTTTGTCTTCTCAATTAATGAATTCAAATCTGTTCCTATAAATTCCATACTGCATAATCAAAATGTTGTCATAAGGGTACCGTTTTATCTCCCTATATCATTTTTTTATTAATTGATTTTCATAGATCATTAGTAACCCATGGTGATATTTTTCTATTTTATCTATTATTTTTTTCAAGATAGGTACATTCATCAATGTTGGTCTGTATAACAAACTTGTCTTTTACAGTATCTAGGCATATTTAAAAATTATGTTCCAATTTTCTTGGTAAGCATATGTAGCAAGTGTTTGATAATTTATTAAAATCGTAAAATGATCGAATTTTGTTTTAGCGAGTTGATTATTGAATATTATTTGCAAAGTGATCTGTCATGTTAGTCTCTATGGCTTTTTTTCTTCCAATGCGTATCCACTAATGGATGTTTGCGATAGCATTTTCCATCGCATCTCTATTCCTCGCGGTGTGTATTATCAACTGTACATCGTGTAGCCCCATCCACTGTCTGATATTTCGCAGCCAAGACATTTTATGTCTTCCGATCCCTCTTCGGTCTTCAATCTTGCTTTCGATCAACAAATGTAAGAGTTGATATTTCGTATTTCGCATTATATGCCCAGATATGCGGTTCTTTTCTAAATTAATTCAAACAGTTCACGTTGTTTGTTAACACGTCTCAGAACTTCTTCGTTTGTTAGTCTAGCCATCTAAGGATTCTGCGATACAGCCACATCTCGAACGCCTACAATTTGTTAATTGCTGTTGGCTTTAATGCCCAGCCCTCCATGCCATTAAGAAGCACCGACCAATCGCTGCACGTCATAAAACTTAGTCTTAGATAAAGATCAAAATCGGAACAGGTAAGCACTCTTCGAAACTTCACCTGTCGAGCTTGCTCAATACGACCTTTTATTTCCTTGTCTGTCTAATGCCCAGTTTTCGGAATGCCAGATTCCCAAATACTTGAATGTATCTACCCTTTCTATAGGCCTTGCATTAAATGTTATATTGGAGTTTCCAAACCTGTTTATATTTCTGGAGGTAATTGTAATAATGTCTGAATTAAAGTGTAAGTTAAATAACTGTCATCAGTGTAACGAAATAGTAACTCTATACTTCGTTGTATTTTAAATCTAAATCAAAGTGTTATAACTTGTATACCCCTAATTAAATCTGCTGTCACCACTCTGATAAAATCTATCACCAAATTCTGCTTCCCGTGCGCGGCTGAGCGTGTAAGGCAATCCAGTCCGATTGGTTTTTGCTAGGTTCGCCTGGTCTTAAAACGGATGAAACTTCCTTTGCCAGGACAGGGTTTGTCCTCCTCGTCTCCGTCACACGTCCACGTTTGTTACACTTCCAGAGGGGGAAATTTTTGGAGTAGGGGTGATAGGAAAAATAATGTAGAACCTCCACGTTATACAAAAAAATATATACAATAAAATAATCTCTCCAAATCCTCCTATACAGCTATACATATATTTAAAATTAAACTACAATTCCGTATGATTAAATTAATCCCAATTCCCTGGTGTAACTCTACCTATACATATTTATCTAAAATTGGTTTATTATCAAACCTACTCCTGTATATACTGCAAATTATAAAAACAAAATCAAATTTATGAACAGAATTCTCGTTTGTTCGGTGGTGCGGCAAAACTAGCCCTTTTATCGGCTTGGTCTTGTTATTCAAAAAAAAAATGCGTGAAAGGCGTATGTTTTATATATTCGTTTCTCAATCCTTCTATTCTCCGGTGTCGAGAAAAAATAAATAACTATTACGTGTAAATACCTTTATATGCAACAATGATTCATTTTACGTCGTTCCGGTAGTCATTAACCTTCAGGGAACGAAAGTGAAATTTTTGTTCTATAAAGAAACATTCTGATGAGCTAAGTAAAACAATTTAAATTATTTATCGACACTGGCGTTACAAGTTGCGAAAGTCCCCAGTAATATAATTACCTACGATAAATTTATGCGTTTACGCTGGCAAAATAAGAAAGAGTTTTAATTTATAATTTACGGCTGAACAAAAGACTGATAACAATATTTCTCTATAATAGATTGACTTATCAGCGCAATTCCGCTGAAACCCGTGAAAATATGGAAAACATACGCTCCGGCCTCTCGGCAAAATCTAAATTATTCCAGTACACACGGTAAATTATATATTTGTCAGGACGATAAACTCAATCTGAAGAGTGAACAGCTATGTCCCGTCTCTTTGAAAAAATCAACAATCAAACAAAAAAAATCTAATAAATATATTTGCTATCGCTACACCTTGTATATAGCAATTGACCTATACACCAAGTTCAGGATCCAGCTCGACCAATAACGAGTGAATATATCACTAATAAAAAATTATCCCAATCTGAATTCAATTCAAAAACTTACTGCTTGATAAACGTCCTCCGTCTCGCCGGGAATTTTCTTGACTTTTCTTACTATCTGCTTGTTCACCGCGAGTCGTGCCAATAAACGGAATCGTGCTATGTCGAAAGGCAATTAGCGTAGAGGGTAAGTTTTTACCACTCGTACCGGTAACACTAAAAAACACTAGTGCCGTTCACCGTGGCAGGGGAAAAAAACTTTCCCTTCGCGTGATCGACCCTCGGTACACACTTACTGCCGCTGCTGGTCTGTGTACACTCCTTTTTTTGTTTTCCCCCGACTTCGGTTTTGGGGTTTTCGTCGAGTTGCAAAAAACAGCTTTTGTTTTTTGAATCGTGCTAGTTTTTTGTTATTGAAATAATTGTACTCAAAACAATTATTTCGCTTTGACCCAGTAAGATGTTTTTTATTTCTCTATAATGTTTTGGCTTCGTAGTTGTTTTATTAAACATTATGTGTGTCGCTTTCCAGTTACGAGTATTATTAGATGAAAAATAAAATATGTTTTACCGTGTGTTCTGAAATTTTCTACCATAAAGTTATCTTTTAGGTATTCGTATTTTATTACATTACTTCCCCCTTTGTAAAAGTATTGCGACCTCCCTAGTCCAATACCTTTTTTTTCAAAACCCCCGTACAACTATTCCTACCCTTAATTTATATGTGGCGGCTTACAATAGTGGCCTATAATCTTAAAGTTAATGTTACAGTTTTATACATTTTACATATTTATGTTACATTTTCTCAATATTTATGATCGGCACTGTATTTGGCAATTTTTTCGCTATTACCCTTTTTATCCTTGACCTAGGTCGCGACCGTTTACACTCGCGACACTGCTGCTCAGTAGATCGTTCATCTGGCGACTTCTGTCTGTCCAATGCTGTGACCTCGGGTGGCTCGCCTCTTGCTGCGTTATTTGGTCCATCTCTATTGTTTCTTCCTCTGGTTTCCTCGTCTGATGTGAGTGAATTATCCATGCCGTTAGGGTGTCCCATATGCTGCCTATTAGTGCTATACTGCATCCTAAAGTTTGGTGTATACGAATTCCACTTAGTATGGTGCCTGCTATGTATTTAATGGTTTGGAATGTGAAGTATATTCCAATTATTCCACTTATGACTGAACCTAATTCTGTGAACCATGCCCATGTGTGTTTTAGGGTGGATTCTGCGAGGTTCTTGATTTCTTTTGTATCAAATATGTTTGATACGGTGTAGCCTTGACTATTGGCATTCATTCCCGCTGCTCTGCGAGTAATTATGTTCTCTACTGCTTTTCTCTCTGTCCCAAATGTGTGAGTGCTCTTTGTGCTGCGTTGACTTCTTCTTGCTTGTACAGACCCTTCGCTCCTAGTGGTTTAATGGGGTCGAAATGGAGGTTTATTTCTTCTTCTACTTTTATTGTTTTTGGCTGGTTGGCTATTGTGGGATGTGGCGTTAGACCTATCCATTGATCATCTATAAAATAAAGTGGTGGTATCATGTTATTGCAATCTATCTCTTCTGCGTGGTTTTGTATTATTCTGGTTAGTGGAGCCATAAATTTTGTTTCGTTGTTTACTTTTATTGGTAGTTCGTTGTAACATCTGTTTGTTCGTCTTATCTCGACTGTTACTGGTATGCATTTTATGATATAAAGTACTTCGCCTAATACTCTGCCTATGTGTCCAGGTTCATTTTCCATTAGTTGGCTGACTGTATTAGGTAGTGTATGTGCCATTAGCAGTCTGTTTTTGAGTATTTCTCGTTTCGTTAAGCATCTTCGATGTATTGTATCTGTGTAAACCATGTTTACGTCTCGTTTATATGCTTGTTCAATATAGAGTAGTTTACTATTTACATAATTCATTAGATCGACGTTTTGTGTTAAAATTGGAATTGTCGGATGTAATTTTTGTGTGTTTTGAAGTGTTATGACAATTCGTGGGTGTTCTGTTTGCCATACTTCTATTCTACATAGTATGTTTCTTTTTTGTAATGTTAGTGCGAATACTTTGCCTTTTTCTTCAATTACTATTGGTTCTTCTTGTGTTTTTGTGTTTGTGATTTTGTTGCCTATGCCTTCGTATAACTGGCTTAGATGGTCTTCGCATGTTGTTGGCTCATAACTGGACCAGGTGGATTCTCCTACCGTGGAGTCGAAGCAGTAACCATTCGTGAATTTGCAAGTTATCTCTCCTTGTAAGTGGATCTCGTTCGTTTCTAGCGTTACTCTAGCTAGATAGTCTTTGGTTGTTATTTTGGCTGTTCCTATTATCACTACGTCGTTCCAACTTCTGCCGTTTTCTTGGTATGTGATACCTTTACATGTTCCCATATTGTCGAGTGTGCCGCCTATTTTTATTGACGCTGTTGTGGTACCGTTCATTAGTATGTTGTCTATTGTTTGTTGGTACAACTTTATTAGCTTATATCTGTGGGTGTTTCTGCATTCTTCTGCTCCCAATTTGAGGATGTAGGTTGATAGTCCTCCGTTGACGACTGATGTGTGGCTGTGCATCCCGCAGTAGAACATGAATTTTGTGACTTCTATTACGCATGACCATACTTTTTGCATTTTTATTTCGTTTCGTTGAATCACTTGTATGTCTGTTTTTTCACTCGCGTACGTTTTTTCTGGTTCCGGACACTTTTGTATATCTTTTAGCGATAACACTGTGATATTTGTGTTGGGGTGCGAACACTCATACGCGATTAGCCCAACTGCTATATGTAGCCCGCACATGACGAATGTCACCCAGGTCAGGATAGTACTTTGTCGTGCCATTGATTTGGTTTTGTTATCCTAAAAATTTTTTAGCATTTACAATTGTTAATACAACTTATCTTTCTTACAGACATTTTTAAACATTTCTTTGTTACAATACTATGTTATCTACAATTTTGTCATGTTTATATGACATTTCCTCATTCGACCGAGCTTCACACTTATTTAGGACTGCCAAATGAGCTCTACTCTTTGAAAAGAAGAAAAAAAAACTCTTTAAACTTATGACCCGTGATCTTGTTCCCACTTATTTATTTCTATATTTAATTACTTTTGTAGTCCCCTTGTATTTATGAATTGAAAAAGATTACTTACGTGAAATCATTTACTTAAATCGTACCATTAGTATCCTTTGCCCATATACTTGGTTATAGTGACTTATGGTATTTTATTTCCTTATTCTGTTATGATTCCTAGCTTACTTAATTATTCCTATCCCCTTACTTTGGCTTAACCTATTAATTGAACCCGTAAATCTGTTTGGATTAATAATATGCTAATATATACATGTATGATTGGTCGCGACGTTTTAGTTACGCCGTTTCAAGCTCATCGTTATCCATCTGGTACTTATTTTGGTCTTGTTTCTTTTGTAGTTAGTCGTCTGTCTTTGTCCTGTATTCTGTGTTAGTCTCCTTTCGGCATTAAATGTTTCTGTGTAACTGGGTGCACTTTGTATCCTGTTTCTCACTCTGGCGGATCATCTTATCTCCGGTGGAGGTCGTAGTGAGAAGTGTGGTCTTTGTTCTGTTCTATTCCCTTTATGTCTGGTTTGGGATGGTGGTTTGTTTTTTGGTGGTTGTAGATCCTCGTTCATTGACCATAATGGTAGTGCTGCTACTTTTCCTGGATCTACTTCATTTTCTTCCTGCTCGTATGTTTCCTCTAACTCTTCTATACTTCTCAAGTTCTCTATATCTTGTAGTATCTTATGTTCCTTGTCCTCTATTTTTCCGTGGTATGTTTTTAATCTGTTGATGTGTACTATTTGTGTCTTCTTCCCTTTTTGTGAAATGATTTGATATGTAACCGGTCCTACCTTCTCTTTTACTTCGAAAGGTCCTGTCCATTGGTTTTGTAATTTCTTTGATTTTCCTACTTTCGTGCTTATGTCGAGTAGGTATACTAAATCTCCTGGTGCAAATTCTCTTAATGCTGTTTTTTCGTTATATCTGGCTATCCTTTCCTCTTTTGCTTTCTCTGTGTTTTTTAGTGCTGTCTTGTATACTTGACTTAGTCTAGCTTCTAATTCTGACACATAATTGTTGTCGATGTCGTATTTGATTCTTTTCGGTGTGATGAATTTTTCAAATGGTAATGATTGGTCTCTTCCGTGTAGTAAAAAGTATGGGCTGTACCCTGTTGAAGTGTGTACGCTACCTAAGTATGCCATAAGTACGTATGGTATCCATTTGTCCCAATCTCGTTGATCTGGTGCTATGTAGTGTGCTAACATGTCTTTCAGTACTCCGTGTAATCTATCTATTTGACCGTTTGTCGTTGGCGCATAACTTGCCGTGTGTAGCCTCTTTATGTTTAGTAACTTGCATGTTTCCTGCATTAGTTCTGACATGAAATTTGTTCCTCTATCTGTTAATAGCTTGTGGGGTGTTCCGTGTCTTGATATTATTTGTTCAACGACTGCTCTTGCTACTGTATCTGCTTTCTGATCTGGTAACGGAATTGCTTCACAGTATTTGGTAAAATGGTCTTGGAATGTTAGTAGGTATTTGTTTCCTTCGCTTGAGGTTGGTAGTGGTCCTACTATGTCCATAGAGGTTATTTCCCGTGGTTCTGTGACTTTTGTAAATTTTTGTAATGGAGCTTTTTTGAAGTGGGGTGACGTCTTCCGTCTGTTGCATGCGTCGCATTGTTTGCAGTAATTTATTATGTCTGTTCTCATCGTTGGCCAAAAACAACGTCTCTTTATTGCCAATAATGTTTTTTGTTGTCCTTGATGACAGTATATGGGTGAGTCATGAAAGTCTTCTATCACTTTGGTGATATAGCTTTTCGGTATTACCAGTTGATCTCTATGTTCTTCCTACTCTTGTCTATATAGAATACCTTCTTTGTCGATGTAGTATTTTCTTTTTGCTTCTTCGTCCTTGTCCATTTGTTGTAAGCTGTTGTTGCAGAATTCATCTCGTTTTTGTGCTTTTTTCAGCAGGTCTTTGTGCCATATTGGCTCCCAGCCTTCTTCTATTTCTATCGCGTAAATTTTCATTGTTTCCCCTGTGTTATCTGGCCGTAGAATGATTATTTTGGTGGGTATACCGTAAAATGTAAATTGGATCATTTTAGTAATTTCGTCCCAACAAAGTCCTGGAATTTGATCTTTGCTTGCTATGAAGGTTATGCTCTCCTCTTTGTTTTCTTCGCATAGTGTCTTCAACTGTTGTATTATGTTCCACATGATTTCATACGAGGTTTCTTCTTTCACCGCTGCTCTGTTTACCCCTATGTAGAATTTTGCGTCCAACGTGTCCCATTCTTTAATTTATTCTATTCGATTCTGTGCGACGTCCGGTAAATTATATGTGGCTTCTATTTCCTTTATCAATGGGTCTTGGTTTGGCTTATTTTCGGCTGTAAATAGTACTATTGCTTGTTTTTCTTGTATGGATACTAACTTTCCTTCTTTTTCTAGTATTTTGTCTTTTGCTGGTACTTCGTTTTCCGTTTTGTATTGTAAGTAATCTTCGTATGACGTCTCTATGTAGTTGCACGTTTTGTCGAACATTCTGCTTAGTGCGTCTGCATTTCCGTGTTTCCGTCCTATTCTATGGATTACTTCGAAGTTGTATTCTGCTAAGGTTAAGGCCCATCGTGTTAATCTTGAATTTGGGTCCTTCAGTGTCAGTACCCATTTTTATGCTCTGTGATCTGTGATGATTGTGAATTTTGTCCCGTAAATGTAGCATCTGAATATTTTAATTGCAAAAATCACTCCTAGAAGTTCTTTTTCAGTCGTTGAGTAATTTGTTTCTGCTCTACTTAGTGTCCTGCTCGCATACGCTATTGGTCTTTCTCTACCGTCCCTTATTTGGCTTAATATTGCTCCTACACCTATGTTCTATGCATCTGTCGATAAGATGAACGGTTTGGAGAAGTCTGGGAAGATTAGAACTTTGTCTGACGTTAGCGATTCTTTTAGTTGGTCCATCGCCTCTATTACTTCCTCTGTTATTTTGAAAGGTGTGTCATTTTTGGTCAGGTTTACTATTGGTGCTGCTAATTCGGTTATGTTTGGTGTGAACGGTCTGTACCAGTTTACTAGTCCTAAGAAACCTCTTACTCCGTTTACGTTTTTTGGTAGGGGGTATTTGTGTACTGCCTCCAATTTCTGTGGATCTGGAGCTACTCCTACTTGTGAGATGATATGTCCTAAATATTTCACTTTCTTTAACATAAAATTGCATTTCTTTGGTTTCAATTTAATGTTTGCTTCTGTTAATCTATTGAATACTTCTTCTAATTTTTCTAAATGGTCCTTTTTTCCTGCATAGTTAAATATGATTATGTCGTCCAAATAAACCATGCATTTTATTCCCGTTAAGCCTCTTCAGGTTGCGTTCATGAATCTTTGGAAAGTTGCTGGGGCGTTTACCAGTCCAAATGGCATTTTGGTGTATCCGTAGTGCCTTTGATATGTGCCAAATCCAGTTAGTGGAATGTCTTCTTCGTTCATATCTACTTGGTGATAAGCATCTGCTACATCAATTACTGAGAACAACGTTTCTCCTCCTGCTTTGTAGCCTTGTAGTAGATCCGATATGTTTGGTAGAGGGTAATATTCTTTTTTTGTTACTGCATTTAGTCCTCTGTAGTCTATGCACATTCTCACTTTCTCCTCTCCTTCGGGAGTTTGTTTTACCACTAATACGACTGGCGCTGACCATGGGCTGGATGATGTCCTGATTACTTTAGCTTCTAGTAGCCTATCTATTTCTCTTTGAAGTACTTCTCTTTGGTAATATGGTATTCTGTATGGAGCTTTGCATATTGGTTGACTTCCTGCTTCTATGGTTA
This sequence comes from Galeruca laticollis, assembly GCA_963921935.1. Classification (NCBI taxonomy): domain Eukaryota; kingdom Metazoa; phylum Arthropoda; class Insecta; order Coleoptera; family Chrysomelidae; genus Galeruca; species Galeruca laticollis. The sequence continues at coordinate 113,974,127 of OY998180.1, forward strand.
TGTGGTGTTTTACTTTTGTAGTGCTTGTTAGAATTTCATCGTCGTCTGTGAATAAGTGATGGTACTTTTGTATTGACTTAATTAGTTCTTCCTTGTACCTTGTATCTATATGGCCTAGTTCGAAATTTTTTCTGATCCATTCATCTGTTTTGATGTCAAATTTCGTGATCGTGTCCTGTGTTTTTGTTTGTGGTACTGTGTCCTCTGTACATTCGTATGCTTTTCCTAGTTTGGTTCCTTTTGTTAGGTGTATTTCTTGTGCTGATGTGTTTATTATTCTAATTGGAATCTTTTTCCCGTTATTAGCTATGCTATTTGCTAGTCTTATTGCTTCTGGTCCTTTGTGTTGTGTTTCACACGCAATCGTATTTCCTCTTATGGTATGTTTTAGTGTCCCAATTGTGTGAACTTCGGTTAGTGCCGGTATACTTATGCTATCTTCTATGTATACATCTGTGAAGTTTCTGTTAGTTATTGTTTCTTTTATTCCTTTGTTCTTCTCCCTGGTTTCTGTTTCTCCCTTTTTCCCTGTTTCTGATTCTGTACTATTCTTCTTTTGTTCTATGTGTCCGTATCTTTCTTCGTTAATTTTTGTTTCCTTCCTTTCTTCTTTCTTTGTGTCGATGTCTTTCTTCACTCTGCATAGTTCTATATTTTCGTCTCTGTAGCCGTTTTGTCTTTGTTTGTCTGTTTGATTTGCTCTTGATTTATTTTCTCTTGTCGTTGCCTTCTTATTTTTCTCCATTGTTCTGTGTTCTGTGTCCCTTCTTTTATACATTGTTTTCACTATTCTTAACCATTTCTTCCAATTGTTCATTTCTGTAGTGTCTGGTTTTTTCCTTATTGTTGCCACTTGGTCATTTGCTTCTGTGCTTCTACCGTTATCTATTGTGCTCTCAACTTGCCTTGCGTTTATCAATGGTATTCTTTTTTCCCATATTTCTAATGAAGGCTCTCCTTTGTATGATTTGATTGCTTTTTGCATTTCTAGGAAATCTCTTCCTAAAAGAACTGGTATTTCTCCCATTATTTCGTCTTCTGCTGCGATGGCTCTTGTGTAAATGTTGTGATTCATTCCGTTTGTGCTTATCGCCAATTCCGTCGATCCATACAGCTGTATTGTGTGTCCTGTTATCCCTTTTAGAGTTAATTCTTCTATGATTCTTGTGTCTAATTCCCAGTCTATAATCATTGACCTATTTACTAATGAATACGCTCCTCCTGTATCTATCATACATGGTCTGTTTATACCATTCACCCTTAACATTACTATATATGGGGCATCCTCGTTTGTTATTGACGTTGCATCATTGTGATACATTGTTTCTTTTTTTTCCTTTTTTTCCATTCTCGGTTTATCCGTATTCGTTGCTTCTTGGTTTGTTTTTTCCCATTGTAGTTTATTTAAATCTGTTTCCCCTGTTAAATTTGCTGGGCCACTTGTCCGGGGACTAACTGTGGTCCTTACTAGTTTAAATGTTTCGTCCATTCTTTGTTACTTGTGTGTCCTCTTTCTTCAGACTGTCCTCTTCTATCATCGTTCATTTGGCGTCTGTTTCTCTCGTAGTTCCCAAAATTATTTTGTTGAGACCTCCTCTGTGTTTCTTGTTTATGATACTCTTCCCTTTGGTTTCTGTGTCTGTTATATTCTCTGTAGTTTCCTTGTTGTGTTTCCTGGTTTTCCCCGTGATATCTAGTTTTCTCCGTTTTCCATGGACTTACTTTCCCGTTGGTGTATCTGTCGTACTTCGTATTTCGTTTGTTTGCTTCATCGAACATTTTCTTTCTACATTCTTTTGCCCAATGTCCTTGTTTTCCACAGTAATAGCATGTATTTGTTGGTTCGTTCCCTTTCTCTCTGCAATCCGGTGCCCAGTGTCCTTGTTTTTTGCAAATTTGGCATCTTGTCTCTCTTTTTGTTTCTTCTGCTTCCTTTGTCCTACAATTAGCCATCCAATGCCCCTGTCTGCCACAGAACAAACATTTCGCGTTCCGCCTACATTCTTCCGAAGTGTGATTCGACCTTCCGCACGTTGTGCACCTCAGTTGTTCACTCATAAATGCGACTTTCTGGCCACTGTTTCTGCCGCTTGTCATAGTTACCGCTGTTTCTTGACAACCAACTATTTCTTCTGCTTCTTCTAGTGTCATGTCGTCTTTGTGTAAAATGTAAAAACCTACCTCCCTTAATAAGTCTTTTCTCAACCTTACTTTGAATTGGTTTATTAATACCGAATTATGTTTTTTTGGTATGTTTGGTATTTGTTCCCTACTTGCGCCCTTTATATCCTCTTCTAGTATCTTGTTTCCGATTAATTTTAGTCTGGTGCAGAACGACGCTACGTCCTCATCGTGTCTTTGGTAGCATTGCATCAGTTGCATCCGCTATCGATTTTTTTGGTACAAATTTCCGTAGTAGTTTTTCTCTAAATTCCGAATATGACACTGTGTCCAACCTAGGATCCGCCTTGAAAAAATAGTGTGCTACGCCCGCAAGCTTAAATTTCAATAATGTTAGTGTTTCTGATTCCGTCCACCCGTCTAATTTAGCCCTTAATTCGAGTTTCTCTATGTATCTAGCCGCATCTCTACCTGTGAAATCGGCTAAAGTCGCCGCTATGACCCCTAATGGTTGTGCCTGTGCTACCCTCCATGTGGGCGGCATGCTGCTTGTGTCTCCCGTGGTTTTTTGGCCTCCTTGACTGCCTGTACCTAACCTATTTTGTAAATCGAGTGGCATATCGCTGTCTGAACTTGGTTACTTTTTTATATTTATTAATGGAAAAAAAAATTGTTTTTAACTTTATAACCTTATATTACTCCTACCTTTCTGGCTTCTACGACGCCTGAAATGGATAGCTTTTGGTGCACGGATAGGATATTTTAAGGATGGGTTAACTTCCCCCTTTGTAAAAGTGGAGCTCACGTAGTTTTGGGAGTATGCTGTATTCTAACAAATGGAACTTAAGACGAAAAGAAAAAAAATCAATTGTATGACGGAGTAGTAAACCAAAACTAATCTGTTATTTGTCCCGTTAATTGATGACTTTTGTACCTGTGGGTAGCTGCGATGACGGTGGAAGAGTGTCGGCTAGCTCTCGATGTGTTCCAGCCTTCTCCCCTCCTGTATGCCCCGTTTACTGCCTATTGAAGCCTCTGTTTACAGACCGTACAGCTTCACCGTTCCCTGTATTCTCTTGTGCTGTAGCAAGATTGGCATAAATAATCTTGGCCTGACAGGAGTGTTCGAATTTGGGTTTCAATTACCAAATTCTCCCGTGATTTAATTTCAACTTCCCCTGTATACTACTGTTCGAATATTATGATCAAAACATATAACTAAATATATCCTTATTTTCAACAGTTAATATTTCTTTACATCACCAAAAAAGTCATTTTAAATTTACTAACACCTAATAAAAACAGATAAATATCGTTTTCTGAAATTCTACTGAACATATCAAAGTCCCCGACATCTTATCTCTTCATAAAAACTCTCTTCCAAACTCTGTTATCTGTATCTACGAAACCGTTGAAAACCCCACAAAAAACATCTTCATAATTGCAACATTCACTTGTTGTTCGAACGTTACATTTTAAAATACTTTTATCCCATTGGCTAGTTTCTAATAGTTTACTCATTCCTCGATCCTACGTCATCAAACATATAAGTACGAAAATAACCTCATTCTCACTTCACTTCCCAGATAGCGTTCACACTTCTCAGACACACTCTTTTCATCATCAAACGGGGCACACAAAGGTACTCATTTTAGAAGAGCACCCGGCATGTTCATAGCGGGAACAAATATGTGTTCTTAAACCGTAATCATCTCATAAATCTTAATAATATGTGCAAACTACCTTCAGTCACCGCGTAAAAGTCAAGTGAATTCTTAATTGTCGACGCAACAGTAAATAACTTATAACTTCATGACAATATAAATCATAACGTGATATCAGTGTTTTAATTTCATTCTACGGTTCATCGTTACTTCAGTGACAAACGGCCGTAGTGGTCCTTCGCAAAACCAGATAACCTATATTCCCTCTAATTAGCCTAAGTAAAAGGGGTTAAATTAGAACATGGTCCTGTCGAGACCGGATAGAACCAGAAGAAAGTAAAGCAGTCCTAGCAACCAGGAGAGAGCAGTGAAACAGCCCTTGGAGTCCAGAAAATATAGACCCTCAGCGTTCCCGAGAACTCTTCGAGAATTTCGACAGCAGAAACATTCATTAGATAAGGTATTTATTGATAATAAAGGATTTTGTATATTTGCTTATCAACCAACGTAGATTTTGTAAACATAGTATATAGGGTGATTTAAATGGTTTCACCTTAATATTAATTTGGATTTATAACATTCTTTGACATTGCTGGCGTAAAATAAAATAGTATACAGTGCGGTTTAAATAATTTCACCTTAATAGTAATTTGGATTTTTAATAAAAGTCTTTGATATTTTTCATGCAACATAAACATTTATATTATACAGTGTGGTTTAAATAATTTCACCTTAATATTAATTTGGATTTATAATAAAAGTCTTTGATATTTTTTATGCAATATAAACATTTATATTATACAGTGTGATTTAAATAAGTTCACCTTAATATTAATTTGGATTTATAATAAAAGTTTTTGATATATTTTTCATGCAACATAAACATTTATATTTATATTATACAGCGTGACTTAAATAATTACACCTGAATATTGATTAATTACAATAACATCGTTGAAATTTCTTATAAAACATACATTCATTGTACAGTGTGTCCTAAAATAATTACATATTAAGATTGTTATGGAACCATAATAACACTAGTCGGTATTGTTGTGTGAGAAAACCAGGTACAATTACAGTGTCATTTTAACTTGCAACGAGCCGTAGAAAACTGAACAGGCACGGCTGGTAGCAAAAATATAAAACAAATATATTACGCTGATACAAAATAAGCATTGTTCAAACATAGCCATAAATTTATATTTCATGTTAAATATAATAATACACGGCAGATTGTTACTGCCCATTTTAACCGTTTGACAGCCTGTAATAACATTTCAAAATGTACTGCCCAACAATTAAGAACATTCACGTCCGAAGCTAGATCTATCGTAAAGTCATTATTAAATTTAAATATCAATAAGGAAGAGTATTTGATGCACTAATCGTTCACATATTAAAAACAAAATTAGATTATAATACAAAAAGATCTCTTGAAGAAAAAGAGACTAATCAAAATTTAATTGCTAGTGATACCTTTTTTGATTTCTTGGAAAGAAAATGTACGGTCTTGGAAAACTTGTTAACCCAAGATCCCAAACCCGATACATCCCATCATCGTAACCAGTCTTCTAATGTGACCACACCAACCAACAGAGTAGCATTAATTGCAAACCAAAATTCGAATCCCGAACAAAACACACATCATAACAATGGTCAACGCAATCAACCTTCGTCTAGCACATCCCCTACTCCCAATTATCCATCTTCAACATGCTCATTTTGCAAGGAAACAGGCCATAAAATTCATGGATGTTCCCAATTCGGACGGCTTTCTATCCCTGATCGAAATAAATACATTAAAGCAAACAAATTGTGCTTCAGGTGTTTAGGTTCTAAACACACAGTATCCAATTGCATTTCGGTACAATCTTGTTCCATATGTCAAAAAGGACATCACGCTTTGCTTCACTTCCCTCACACCCACAAACAAAACACATCATTGAGACCTTTGGACATAAACCCTAATTATTCACCACCAATGCAACAATCTTCAGAATATTATCGTCAAGAAACATAGTGTTCTGGACAACTCATTCACAATACCTAACGAATAACCCCTCTCTTACTCATTACATACATTCTTCCGGTGCGACCAAACCACTTTTAATAAAAACTTACCTTCAAAATAAAAACTTACCGTAACACACATTCTTAAATCACAAAACACTTATAAAATCAAAACTTACCCTCACATTAAAACATTCTTGCTCATAAGTCATTCTCAAACCATCACTTACACTCGAATAAACGATTCACTTTCGTATTCAACGCCCTTTCAGTGCAGAATAGCACTCACTCACGACTTCAACTCTTTCTCGTTTAGAACATAAAACTTTATGAAAAACTAAGACATATGCTTGGACATTGAAAAATATAAAAACTTAAACATTTGAAACCCTGGACGAACAAAAACTTGACACTTTCACATGAAACATACTTTAATGTGAATACCTGGATAGAGGTATTATTGAAAAAATTTCTTTAATGTGAATACCTGGACAAAGGTATTATTCTTTTATGTGAATACCTGGACAAAGGTATTATTCTTTTATGTGAATACCTGGACAAAGGTATTATTCTTTTATGTGAATACCTGGACAAAGGTATTATTCTTTTATGTGAATACCTGGACAAAGGTATTATTCTTCTATGTGAATACCTGGACAAAGGTTTTATTCTTTTATGTGAATACCTGGACAAAGGTATTATTCTTTAATGTGAATACCTGGATAAAGGTATTAAAAAGATACTTGGACAATATAAACACCTGGGTGACGTTTAGAAGAAAACGGCATCCCCCCTTACTCATATGTTACTTAAACAATCACCTTGACGACACTTTGAATTTAACACAACTTGACAAAAACATTATATACATATCTTACCCTCCTTTTCTTGACGAGAACAGAAATAACTCCTTTACATTAATTAAAACATTTTAAAAACTCATTCTTACCCGCAAAAGAGTCGGGTCCCCTTAACACAAACATCTATAATCATAAAAACATATACAAAAACAATCTCAAAAGAGTTAGAAAAAACTCTCTCATCATACTTAAACACTCGTGGTCATTACCTTACATTTACTTTTATGCTAACTCACACTTACATAATTACTTGCACTAGCATACAATTTCACCTTAATCATACTTATACTCATACTCATATTGGCACTCAAAGCTCACATTCATAATACTTTTACACTTATTCGTACATACTCGTATTTACATTTGCATTCACATTCATTCATACTTACTCTTACTCACTTGTTGTTGCACGCATTCGTACTTGCTCTAGTCTCATGAGCATACTCTCTTTCATTTCTCTCATTATCTCATTAAACGCTGGGAAGTCCGAGGTTCCTGGACCGTTACTCGTAAAACAAACTGGTACCACACTTGGCGAAATAGAATCGACTTAAACATTATCTTTCGTTTCTCTCATTATCTCATTAAACACTGGGATGTCCGAGGTTCCTGGACCGTTACTCGTAAAACAAACTGGTACCACACTTGTCGAAATAGCATCGACTTAAACATTCTCTTTCGTTTCTCTCATTATCTCATTAAACACTGGGAAGTCCGAGGTTCCTGGACCGTTACTCGTAAAACAAACTGGTACCACACTTGTCGAACTAGAATCGACGTAAACATTCTCGTTCTTTACTTCATTTACTTAGTCTCTTATGTGAATACCTGGACAAAGGTATTATTCTTTTATGTGAATACCTGGACAAAAGTATTATTCTTTTATGTGAATACCTGGACAAAGGTATTATTCTTTCATGTGAATACCTGGACAAAGGTATTATTCTCTTATGTGAATACCTGGACAAAGGTATTATTCTTTTATGTGAATACCTGGACAAAGGTATTATTATCTTCTTATCGTTTACAACTCTAGTCCATTTCTAGAGTATATTGCTGACACTCTTATCGTCTACAACTCTAGTCCATTTCTAGAGTATATTGCTTATCTTCTTATCGTTTACAACTCTAGTCCATTTCTAGAGTATATTGCTTACATCTTATCGTTTACAACTCTAGTCCATTTCTAGAGTATATTGCTTACCTTCTTATCGTTTACAACTCTAGCCCATTTCTAGAGTATATTGCTTACCTTCTTATCGTTTACAACTCTAGTCCATTTCTAGAGTATATTGCTTATCTTCTTATCGTTTACAACTCTAGTCCATTTCTAGAGTATATTGCTTACACTCTTATCGTCTACAACTCTAGTCCATTTCTAGAGTATATTGCTTAACTTCTTATCGTTTACAACTCTAGTCCATTTCTAGAGTATATTGCTTACATCTTATCGTTTACAACTCTAGTCCATTTCTAGAGTATATTGCTTACCTTCTTATCGTTTACAACTCTAGTCCATTTCTAGAGTATATTGCTTACCTTCTTATCGTTTACAACTCTAGTCCATTTCTAGAGTATATTGCTTACACTCTTATCGTCTACAACTCTAGTCCATTTCTAGAGTATATTGCTTATCTTCTTATCGTTTACAACTCTAGTCCATTTCTAGAGTATATTGCTCACACTCTTATCGTCTACAACTCTAGTCCATTTCTAGAGTATATTGCTTATCTTCTTATCGTTTACAACTCTAGTCCATTTCTAGAGTATATTGCTTACATCTTATCGTTTACAACTCTAGTCCATTTCTAGAGTATATGGCTTACCTTCTTATCGTTTACAACTCTAGTCCATTTCTAGAGTATATTGCTCACACTCTTATCGTTTACAACTCTAGTCCATTTCTGGAGTATATTGCTTACATTCTTATCGTTTACAACTCTAGTCCATTTCTAGAGTATATTGCTTATCTTCTTATCGTTTACAACTCTAGTCCATGTCTAGAGTATATTGCTTACATTCTTATCGTTTACAACTGTAGTCCATTTCTAGAGTATATTGCTTACACTCTTATCGTTTACAACTCTAGTCCATTTCTAGAGTATATTGCTTACATTCTTATCGTTTACAACTGTAGTCCATTTCTAGAGTATATTGCTTACACTCTTATCGTTTACAACTCTAGTCCATTTCTAGAGTATATTGCTTACACTCTTATCGTTTACAACTCTAGTCCATTTCTAGAGTATATTGCTTACATTCGTGCCCTTACCAAACAAGAACTAGAATGCATCTAGGCCTCTTGTTCATTGTTACATTCATGACGTTAGAGTCCTTACAACACTCTAACCTCAAATCTTATTCATTCGTTACATACATGACGTTAGAGTCCTTACAACACTCTAACCTCAAATCTTATTCATTCGTTACATTCATGACGTTAGAGTCCTTACAACACTCTAACCTCAACTCTTATTCATTCGTTACATTCATGACGTTAGAGTCCTTACAACACTCTAACCTCAAATCTTATTCATTCGTTACATTCATGACGTTAGAGTCCTTACAACACTCTAACCTCAAATCTTATTCATTCATTCACTCATGACGTTAGAGTCCTTACAACACTCTAACCTCAAATCTTATTCATTCATTACATTAATGACGTTAGAGTCCTTACAACACTCCAACCTCAAATCTTATTCATTCGTTACATTCATGACGTTAGAGTCCTTACAACACTCTAACCTCAAATCTTATTCATTCGTTACATTCATGACATTACAGTCCTTACAACACTCTGACACCGACATTAGGTTACTTTACAACCCCTATACACCTATTTACATAGTTACTCTCACAATTATTCACTTTCATTCAAAATCCTACATCAAAACTGTACACACACTCACGCTACATACCCTTTCACTAACATCAGCATTCGATGTCTGAGAGCAGCCATCTCTCACCTCTCTTCCATTCTTCCCGCGCCCCCAATATGTTCGAATTTGGGTTTTAATTACCAAATTCTCCCGTGATTTAATTTCAACTTCCCCTGTATACTACTGTTCGAATATTATGCTCAAAACATATAACTAAATATATCCTTATTTTCAACAGTTAATATTTCTTTACATCACCAAAAAAAGTCATTTTAAATTTACTAACACCTACGAAAAACAGATAAATATCGTTTTCTGAAATTCTACTGAACATATCAAAGTCCCCGACATCTTATCTCTTCATAAAAACTCTCTTCCAAACTCTGTTATCTGTATCTACGAAACCGTTGAAAACCCCACAAAAAACATCTTCATAATTGCAACATTCACTTGTTGTTCGAACGTTACATTTTAAAATACTTTTATCCCATTGGCTAGTTTCTAATAGTTTACTCATTCCTCGATCCTACGTCATCAAACATATAAGTACGAAAATAACCTCATTCTCACTCCACTTCCCAGATAGCGTTCACACTTCTCAGACACACTCTTTTCATCATCAAACGGGGCACACAAAGGTACTCATTTTAGAAGAGCACCCGGCATGTTCATAGCGGGAACAAATATGTGTTCTTAAACCGTAATCATCTCATAAATCTTAATAATATGTGCAAACTACCTTCAGTCACCGCGTAAAAGTCAAGTGAATTCTTAATTGTCGACGCAACAGTAAATAAGTTATAACTTCATGACAATATAAATCATAACGTGATTTCAGTGTTTTAATTTCATTCTACGGTTCATCGTTACTCCAGTGACAAACGGCCGTAGTGGTCCTTCGCAAAACCTGATAACCTATATTCCCTCTAATTAGCCTAAGGAAAGGGGTTAAATTAGAACAAGGAGTATCTTGTGTGAAGATCCGGCGTCCCTGCTGACTTACAACCCTGTATTGCAGATTCGCGATTTGACGACTAGAACGGCCAATCCTGTATCGGGAACCGCTGTGACGACTTGAACGAAGAACCCTGTATCGGAAAACCGCTGTGACGACTTGAACGAACAACCCTGTATCGGGGAACCGCTGTGACGACTTAAACGAACAACCCTGTATCGGAAAACCGCTGTGACGACTTGAACGAACAACCCTGTATCGGAAAACCGCTGTCACCAATGTAATAAAGTAGATGGTAGTATCACCCTAATCCTGGGTGGTTTTGTTTAAATTTGAGAATGGTTCGCAAACTGCTGTCACCAGATGTACAACTCTACCCTTTGTTACCGAGTTGTTTCTCAACAGAAAAAACCGCTGTCACCAGTGTAATAATGTCTAAATTAAAGTGTAAGTTGAATAACTGTCATCAGTGTAACGAAATAGTAACTCTATACTTCGTTGTATTTTAAATCTAAATCAAAGTGTTATAACTTGTACACCCCTAATTAAATCTGCTGTCACCACTCTGATAAAATCTATCACCAAATTCTGCTTCCCGTGCGCGGCTGAGCGTGTAAGGCAATCCAGTCCGATTGGTTTTTGCTAGGTTCGCCTGGTCTTAAAACGGATGAAACTTCCTTTGCCAGGACAGGGTTTGTCCTCCTCGTCTCCGTCACACGTCCACGTTTGTTACACTTCCAGAGGGGAAAATTTTTGGAGTAGGGGTGATAGGAAAAATAATGTAGAACCTCCACGTTATACAAAAAAATATATATAATAAAATAATCTCTCCAAATCCTCCTATACAGCTATACATATATATTTAAAATTAAACTACAATTCCGTATGATTAAATTAATCCCAATTCCCTGGTGTAACTCTACCTATACATATTTATCTAAAATTGGTTTATTATCAAACCTACTCCTGTATATACTGCAAATTATAAAAACAAAATCAAATTTATGAACAGAATTCTCGTTTGTTCGGTGGTGCGGCAAAACTAGCCCTTTTATCGGCTTGGTCTTGTTATTCAAAAAAAATACGTGAAAGGCGTATGTTTTATATATTCGTTTCTCAATCCTTCTATTCTCCGGTGTCGAGAAAAAATAAATAACTATTACGTGTAAATATCTTTATATGCAACAATGATTCATTTTACGTCGTTTCGGTCGTCATTGACCTTCAGGGAACGAAAGTGAAATTTTTGTTCTATAAAGAAAAATTCTGATGAGCTAAGTAAAACAATTTAAATTATTTATCGACACTGGCGTTACAAGTTGCGAAAGTCCCCAGTAATATAATTACCTACGATAAATTTATGCGTTTACGCTGGCAAAATAAGAAAGAGTTTTAATTCATAATTTACGGCTGAACAAAAGACTGATAACAATATTTCTCTATAATAGATTGACTTATCAGCGCAATTCCGCTGAAACCCGTGAAAATATGGAAAGCATACGCTCCGGCCTCTCGGCAAAATCTAAATTATTCCAGTACACACGGTAAATTATATATTTGTCAGGACGATAAACTCAATCTGAAGAGTGAACAGCTATGTCCCGTCTCTTTGAAAAAATCAACAATCAAACAAAAAAAATCTAATAAATATATTTGCTATCGCTACACCTTGTATATAGCAATTGACCTATACACCCAAGTTCAGGATCCAGCTCGACCAATAACGAGTAAATATATCACTAGTAAAAAATTATCCCAATCTGAATTCAATTCAAAAACTTACTGCTTGATAAACGTCCTCCGTCTTGCCGGGAATTTTCTTGACTTTTCTTACTATCTGCTTGTTCACCGCGAGTCGTGCCAATAAACGGAATCGTGCTATGTCGAAAGGCAATTAGCGTAGAGGGTAAGTTTTTACCACTCGTACCGCTAACACTAAAAAACACTAGTACCGTTCACCGTGGCAGGGGAAAAAAACTTTCCCTTCGCGTGATCGACCCTCGGTACACACTCACTGCCGCTGCTGGTCTGTGTACACTCCTTTTTTTGTTTTCCCCCGACTTCGGTTTTGGGGTTTTCGTCGAGTTGCAAAAAACAGCTTTTGTTTTTTGAATCGTGCTAGTTTTTTGTTATTGAAATAATTGTATTCAAAACAATTATTTCGCTTTGACCCAGTAAGATGTTTTTTATTTCTCTATAATGTTTTGGCTTCGTAGTTGTTTTATTAAATATTATGTGTGTCGCGTTCCAGTTATTATTAAATGAAAAATAAAATATGTTTTACCGTGTGTTCTGAAATTTTCTACCATAAAATTATCTTTTAGGTATTCGTATTTTATTACATAATCATAAACTTTGTTCTTTTGATATTGATAGTTCAGCCCATAGATTTGCTCTATTCTCCTACCTTGTTGACCAGTTGTTGTAGGTCGTGCATGTTATCATCGATTAAGACCGTATCGTCAGCATAGCGGATATTGTCAATCCATACTCCATTAAATTTGACTCCCATTTCCAGATCCCCCAAAGCCTCTCGGAAAATTTCTTCCGAATATAAGTCGAATAGGAGTGGGAACACACATCCCTGGCGCACCTCTATTCTAATCCGTATGGTGTTGGACATCTAATGTCTCGTTGGTCAATATCAAGTCGATTGAGGAGCTGCATTAATTTGTGATGATGTACGCGATCAAATGCCTTTTTGTGATCTATGAAACACAGGCACACATCCTTTCTCTGATCATCTGGGTCCACTTCAGTAGGTATAAACGTGGTTCTTCGCTGTTCGTCTGGATATTGACTGATGTGGAGGGGGTGATGCACCAACCCGGCGCGTCTTCAGATGGCGGATAGGAGAAAGGCCTCTGAGATGATTTTATATGAGCAGAACGTCTGCGGGGAAATACCTGGGGGGTCGTTCTTTCTAAAAACTCAACTGGCAGCTCTCGAATACACTGCCGCGGACCAACTTTACCTGTTCCAGCTGTAGTATCTGGCTAAGGGATTGCACACAGGATTACGATAATAATAATAATAATTTATTTTCAAAAAAAAAATTTCATATACAAAAAACAGATGGTTTGAAATTTCAAAATAGTTTGCAAGTATATAATTCATTCATATAAAAGTAAAATGAAAATGAAGTAGGAGAAACCCACTGAAGTCTTTCGTTTTGTGCGTGGGTGAAGGCTCTTTATTCTCGAGAAGGCTGGTACATCTATTTTGCTATGAATTAAGACTATACAAAACTGAATAGATACAGTCATATTTAAGACACGTAAAATACATATACAAAACAGAACAATAACTCCCAATCAGACAGATAAATACAAATAGGCAACTAAAATCATACTAAAATCGTATTATTAGAGATATAAATATTTTTTAAAACTACCACAGCAAATATTAAAACCACCACAGGAATTGAAATGTACAGAATAGTTCCCAATCATAAAGTTAAAAATACATAAAAAGTAGTGCTTAAATAATCTAGATATATATATATGAAAAAAATATATTAGTAGTACTCCAACATCATATCAATTGTAAATAAACAAATAAACAGGGGAGGCTAATTAACTATTGTGGCTCATTTTGGATCACGGTAACCTATTAAGACCTATGAGGTTGAACATAGGCACAATGATCCCATATGTCACCACTTAATTGCCAGTTTTGCATTCGTTAACATAATGTTAATTCAACTTTCCTCATACATATAAATATACCTTTTTCATCTCAGCAATCAATAATTTTATTAATATCCTTAGTTTCCAGGGATTTTACATATTTTTCAAATATTTTTTTAGCACACTGATAGAATTTAATCTTCTTATATGAGTCTTATACGTTTCTGGAAGAGAGTTAAACAAACGGGGTGCTATGAAGTCGAAGTACCTGGTTCCTACTGTTTTTTCGCTGTGTTGGTTTGGACAAAATCTTTTGTTTTATTTCTAGTATGATAATGGTGACCAGGAGATTGCAAGTATGAGCGATTTTTAAATGAGTAAACAACTAAACTAAAACTATATAGATGCCTTATGGACATTATATTAGATTCGTTAAAAAATTGGTTTGTACTATGGGTTAAATCTTTAGAATGCATTATTTTTAGAATTTTTCTTTGCGGAATTTCAACCTGCTCTAGATGAGTAGGCACAGTTCCTCCCCAACCTAATATGCCATATCTAAGACGTGATTCTACAAGAGCATGATATATGATTCTCATATGCTGTAAGTCCAGTACTCTCCTTATATATTTGACTTTATACAATAAACATCTCAGTGTCTTAGCTACTTCACGTAAGTGAGATGTCCATCGTAGGTGTGAGTCTATTGTTAGTCCGAGATACTTTATTTCGTATTTCAGAGAAATATCAATATGTATGTTGTTAATAGTAACAGTAAATTTTTCATAAGGAGGCAAATTGTTTTTGTCACTAGTGAAAGGTACAATAAATGTTTTCGAATAGTTGACTGTTAAAATTTTATGTCTCAAGATATCAAATAAATGTCTTAGATCGGTTTCTATTTTTTGTTTGAGGCCTTCCCACGTACTGTCTGTATATATTATAGCAGTATCATCCGCGAATCCTATTATTTTAGCTGTAGAATTATAAGAGAATAGATCATTGATATACATATTAAATAGTATTGGTCCCAGCACAGTTCCCTGGGGAACCCCGAACAATATATTTTTTTCTTTACTGACCTTATCGTTTATCCTTACTATTTGAGTCCTATTTTTTAGATAGCTATCAAAAAATTTATGAGGCAGACCACGTATTCGTGCATCCCCCAGGACGTCCAACAACTGTTCATGGCTCACAGTGTCAAACGCCTTCGCCATATCCAGAAATACAACTGCCGTTGGTTTAGTTTCATCAACAGAACTGTACACAGAAGAAAGCAATCTCTCAATTTCATCATTAGTAGAACGTCCTTCTTGAAAGCCAAATTGATGCTCTGATAATAATTTGTGTTTGGCTATGAATTTAGTTAATTTTTTTTTCACAGCTTTTTCCATTAGCTTTGTCAATGTCGTAATAAGTCATATGGGCCGATAGTTGTACATATTGGCCTTGTTGTCCTTTTTGTAGATTGGGGTTACTACAGCTTTTTTAAAAATAGTGGGACATACGCCTTCTGCAAAGATCAAGTTTATTAAGTCGGCTATAGGTTCAGTCAACTGTTCACTTAATTTTTTAAATATTTCTGCTCGCAGATTGTCTATGCCTGGAGCCTTGTTTGCTTTCAGAGATACTATTAAGTCTGTTATCTCTTCCGTATTTACAGGCATCCAATAGAAGGTGTCAGAATTTTTAGATCGCCGAGGAGGGGGTTTAGTCGGTACGGTTATTTTTTGTGCCAAGTTTTTTCCCTCTGTTACGAAGTAACTGTTAAATTCGTCTGCCATATCTGATTTGGATGTTATTTTTTCGTCTTTTTCATTAATTATAAAATTAGTATCATTTTTTGTTTTATTTTTGTTTAAACTAGGTTCCACATATATTTTTTATTACTCCGATTCTTTTGTATTTCGGTTCGGTAGTAGTTTTGTTTCATTATTTTAATTAGGTTAATCACGCGTTTGCGGTAAGTGACATATTTTTCTCGTTTCTCCACATTATTCAGATCTTGCTGAAATTCTCCGTAGATATTATTTTTAGTATTAATTGCATTCACAAGTCCTGCCGTAATCCACTTTTGACGCTTTATATATATTTTTTTTATTTTTATTTCTTTTGTATGTTTTTCTATAAAAATACTTAAGATATTTAGCAATTCTTCAACTTTTTTGTTTACCTCCTTTATATTAAAGTAATATTCCCAATTATAATTTTGCAGATCATGTCTGGCTTTTTCATAGTTTATGTATGTTTTATACTTAATCGTTTCAGAGTTTCTACAAATAGTTTTTATAGGAAGGCTAAGTAGCGTAGCTCGATGGTCTGTTATATTATTTTCATACGTTGCTGCAGTGACATTTTCAAAACATTCTGTGACTGTTCTCAGAAAGATATGGTCCAGGCAACTACGTGAATGATTTTTTATGCGTGTGTATTTATTTATCATTGACTGTAAATTATATTCATATAATAGGTTTAGATATGTGTTGACAATATCGTTCTCATTTCTTATATTTATATTAATATCGCCAATCAATAAATGAAAATCTAATAAAGAGTAATCAATTTGTTTAAGATAATTCTCTAAACACGAAACGATGCTGGGTGAAATTTCGAGCTTACCTCGAAATCACCTGTTATACCAATATCTCCTGGCTGTCTGTGGTCAAGTCTCGCGGGCCAGTTGGATTGGGGGGCGGGGGTCTTGGTTTTACTGCCCGGACCAAGAGGAGACAACCTCATTAAAAACATTAAGTCAAGGTGAGACACCAGTACGAAGAATGCGTGGGTATATAAGAGAATAGTCCTTACTAATTTCAACCTTGGAGCACCGGGCGGAACTCCATTGTATTGAAATCATTTCCTCTGCATGCGGGGCTCTGCAGTGGTGGACCGTAATGACCCTATCTTCACGTGGGATCATCTATGAAAAGATAAAGTAAAACTTCCACCGGAAAAGTAGTGGAGAGAACCTCCACCTCTTCATCCGGGTACCTCACAGAGGGAAAAAAAGCCAAACGGCATAAAGGTCGTATGTCGTTCGACCTCCCAAAACTGGGAGAACCGGGCGGCATAGATGATCCACTGAGAAAAGGCCTCAGTGGAGCAGGGGCAAGGAAATATCTGCGATTCCTCAATTAGGGAATATCTCCTGAAGAAGCCAGGAAGCAGGTTATTCAGCGCCCAACCCATCGAAGGAACCACCAACGTGGAAGATAAAGCTTAAGAGAGGCCCGGAGTGTATTACTCCTCCGCAGCGACCTCTTAACAAAAAACCAAAAACAGCTGCAACGATAACCGGGCAAGCCACTGGTTACGCAGCAGCTGTCAAAACCGAAAAGACTTTCAGGGTGCGAATAATACTCAAGGATTATCCTGGGGTCATCCTGATAGCAAAGCAGCTCTCCACCCTGGAAGGCACTCTGGTGGAAGAGCTGTGCCAGAGCGAAGAGAAGAGAATCCACTTCTCAGGTATCCATTTCCGTTGTGGAATGATACTGGTGGACTGTGGGTCCCAATAATAGGCAGACTGGCTCATGAGGTCAGCGCCGAAATTAAACTATTGGGAAGGACCCGAATTGGTCGCTCGAAGTGGAGACGACATCCCAAAGCCGGTAACCATAACGGTGTTTTCCCAAGAAGCCACGACATGAAATTGGGGAAGATCCTCCAACTTGTCGAAGTTCAGAGCTCCAACCTCACTACTTGGGCTTGGAAGATCCTGAACTCTAAAAAAGAGGGACGGGGAATTATCCTCACGATTGGGATCGATCACCAATCTGGGAAGGCTCTGAAAACAGGAGATTACGCGCTAAACTTCCGTTTTGGGCGTATCCCTGTCTTGGGGCTGGACAAAAAAGAGAACCCCTCGGAGGATCCTAAGGACATGGATATATCCTCTGGAAAAGGGGAAAAAGGCGAAAGCTTGACCTTGGGTTAGCCGGAGATCTCCTCCGGCTCTGCTGAGGTGACTAGGGATGCGGAGATCGCCCCTTCATCCCGGGAAACTGAGCGGAGCAGCCTGGGGTCGAGAGTCTGACTCGAGATCAAGAAACCTGCTCGAACTCCGAGGAAGATATTGCCATGGTGGTCGAGGACGGTCAGAGAGAGATAAAGGAAGGGGATAAATAGAGGCTGAGTAACACGGCCTCTCTCATCCATAATAATTCACCTTCTTTCTTCTTTTCTCTCTATGTCTTGGTTCATCTTTGCCATATCATGTTTAGGTCTATACATCTCACGTGTGAGGTTTGCCAGTTTTGCAGCCTCAAATAGAGTTCTTACGTTCCATGTTCCGATCTTTAATGGTTTTCTCAGGTTTGCTTTTGTATTTGTTACATTTAAACTTTGTGTCAACTATTGGCTTAGTATCGGCCGCCCATTCTGGATCAGACGCCGTTTGCAACCGCCCAATCTGGGAAAAGACGTTGCCGTTGTGTTAGTTTTCGTTCACCCCGGGTATTTTATTTCCCCGTTACTCCGTATATCCAGAGAGCGTGCCCTAATTCACACGGGGGGAGGCGTCCGATAGTAGACCTAGCAACACCCACGGAGTCTCTATGACTAGACTTATTAAATTATCCAAATTATTTGGTGATGTTTTTACAAATAAATGATCTAAGCATGTTGTGTGTCTAGTTGGTTTGTTATTTATGGAAATTAAGTTGAATTCGCTAAGAGTGCTTACATATTCTACCGTATCGTTATTTAAATCGAGCAAGTCGATATTTATATCACCTAGAAAAACGCAATGATCTTCCGAACTCATCTTTATATTTTTTATTATGATTTGTAGGTTATTTGTAAACCCTGAAATAGTCTGGTACATTATGTAAATTAATATCAGATATTTTGAACGATGAAATAAAACAATAAAAATCTAAATTAGTTCAAATAAATGAAGTTTTAAACAAATTATATTGTTTTATTTCATCGTTTAGTATGGATTTTCATCAAGTAAAAGCCTCATCTATTCAATCAGATATTTTCCTGGTTTCGGTCAAAACAAGACAATCGAAAGCGGTCATGTTGGACAAAGTGAGTTTCAGGTCATATATATTTTCTTCTTCTGCTTCTGATATTGTTGTGAAATATTAAGAAACTACTATTATGCTGATTAATTTTAAATATCTCATCGCATTCTTTTAAACTTTGTATACTATATGTGTCAATTGAAGGAATATTAAATCTCTTACATATTGGTCCATTCTAAAAGCAGGTTGACTAAAAATATTAACTTTATATTAAATAATAAAATATGATAAAAAATCCACTAATTAACTGATTAGAACTTAACAAAAAGTTTTCAGTGGATATCAGTTAGAAAGTCTTCACTAAAAGAATTAAAAAGATAACGAAGTTAGCAACTATTTCTTCTGGGAGGAGGTAGAGTTGGACCTTAATTCTCGAAGAAGCTGCGCTTTATTTGAGGGCTTCTCAGTTCTAGGCCGGAAAGATTTCGACGCATTACTGGATGTGTTCGAATTTAATGCACTACTTTTTGGGGATTCTCTGTCTGTATGATAGAGTTACCTGACTGAACTGAGTAAATTGTTTGATATTCCCTTGAGGATTGTAATGGAGTATTCGGGACACTGCTATACTTGGTTGATTCTTGGTTTTATAATTGTAGTAAATCTTAACAGAATATGTTTTATTGTCAATTATTAAATTATTATCTCTCATTTAGCAGCTTGTATCCTTTTCTGTTTGTCTTACTTGATGCAAATGGTGTTTAAGGATTTTAATATCTTCTCTTTGTTCGGCCATTAGTTGCTCATGAACTGCGATGTCTGTCCGTTCAAGGTCCCATTTTTTAGAATCCATTTTTCCTTATGTATTATTGTGGTTTTGCTATTCTATGAATAGAATTTTTGATTCGCCCGATATATTAATTTTTTTTTAAATATGTCCTGAAATAATTACACTCACCTTCTTTATACTTTAAAATCCTAGTTTTTGTTATTTACATGAAAACTCAATAACCTCAGGATTTTGGGTTCATGGAATAAGATGAAATTATTTTAGTTAATATTATAAGCGCCAAAAAACAAAATTTTTGTATTCATATAAAAAAATTTCAATTAAAAAATACTTGCTTTTATTTTCTCTATAAAATCCTACAGAACGGTCCTGTATATTCTGTTTCAAGACCCATCTCTAGTTGTAATCCGTCTGATCAATGATGCCAACTGTCAAATAATAAATGAAACAATCGTCTAGAAATGAAATTTTCCAACAATACATTTAAATCTTTCAAATGAAAAATGTTATTTAATACGAAATCAAAGAAAACAAATACATAACTCAAATACAAAATCTTCAAAAAGAACAACTTATCAATGATGATCGTTCATTCAAAACACATTCACTCAAATGGATTATTTATATATACAAGTACAACTATGCAACATATTATACACATTAAACATCTGATGATGTTAAAAAAAACTCTAGGATATAAAATGGTGGATATGGCAATGAGCAATGTTTGTGAAATTTCAAAGTTCAACTATTTACACACAATACAAGTGAGTTCACTTAACTTTTTTAAATCAAAACAGTTTTTGAATACCTGTTCACTTATGTCCAAGTCACCATTGTTCACTTTTTGTAGGATTCTTCTTTGGATATGGTACAGCTTATCGTGTTTGGGTATGAACCACAATTTATGTTTTATTTCATCTACATCAATACATTTTAGATAGGATTCCATAGTCCAATCAATTCTTTCTGAGGTATCGTAGAGATATCATTTCCACGATACAAAACTTTTCTTGATTATACGGATAAATATTTAAGGTTAGTATATTGCTATTTTTACCAATTTCTTGCTATATTTCTATTTATAAGTTTGATTTACAAATTTCATTGAGTTATATTAAAGAATAATGTATTCCTTTTATATTAACCATTTAAATGGTGCCGTTTTTCTAGTTGTTTAAAATTCTCTTCCAAAGATTTTACTTTTAACCCCCAATCATTGTCAAAAAAGAAATTCCACCTAGTTAATAGTGTACATTATCAACAAACTTCCGCATTCATTTTTTTTTAATTTTCAATCCGCTTGCCGCTGAT
Organism: Galeruca laticollis; assembly: GCA_963921935.1. Lineage (NCBI taxonomy): Eukaryota > Metazoa > Arthropoda > Insecta > Coleoptera > Chrysomelidae > Galeruca > Galeruca laticollis. The sequence continues at coordinate 113,995,328 of OY998180.1, forward strand.
CAAAACATTTCAATTATAATTCACCAATCAAATCGGTTATAAAAAATTTTGTTGGTAAATCTCATTTCAGGTTTCAAATTGTTTATTTATCTTTTTAGGACATTCCGTTTTATATTTTTAAATAATCAAATTTGATATACTACTTCCTTTTATATAATTTCCAAAATATTTAAAACTGACAACTACATTTTCTTTCATTTGCTGTATTCAGTATGACAATTAATTTCACAAATCTCATACATTTATAACCTTAATGTTATTATTATTTTGACTTTATTCCCAGACATATTCTAAATAATTTTCTAATGTTATCAAAGAGTTTGTTTCAATATCTAATTAGTATATTTTAAAACAAATCATAATATTTTGAATCTTACTATGTGAGAAATAGATTGTTACAATTCATATAAGGTGACGTTCAAAAAGGTTCTCTCTCAATAGCTAGGAATTCATGTTATCTCTAACATATGTGCATTTACAGGGTACATTGAAAATTTCCCTTATGTTTCTTCGGTTTGATTTATTTTTATTTTCTCTCTTGAATGATTTTCGTTCCATAGATTATCTATATTTCTGACGATTCAAATGGTAATTAAATTCTCAATTTTGTATTTACATATAGTGTGTAGCATGTTCATTCCATATTATTGTATACAAAGTGTTGCAAGTTCTTTTCCATGTTAGTATGTAACCAATTCCTCTTTCAAAGGGGATTGTACGGATTTTCCCAGCTTATAAAAATTATTTATACCACTATCTTTAAAATCTATTTTTACCAATTCATTGGTTTTATTACCAATTGTTGCAATGGATAGTTCTGGTAGCGTAGTTTTGTTGAGTCCAAAGACTATAATATTGTTGGATTCATGTTTTCTTTCGACTTTCCCTATCATTCTTTTAAATTATAATTTTCTCTGTTTCAAGATGTCGTATGTTATTGTGCATTTCCTCCAAATTTAGCAGAACTCTTGTCGCTACTACCTGTATGGTATTCCTTAATATTATCTTGGACCTTCCAATTTCCTCAAACATTGTGTGCAATGTGGTTTCATTCATTTTGCTTATTAAAAACTGTTTATAATTGTTTAGTGTATGGTACGCTTTGCACCAAGTTAAGTTCTTATAGTAAAGTAATTAGTCACAAAAAAAACAGAATGTATAGATTTTTTGGTTGAAATAATAATTATTGAGCATTTCTTATGATTCCAAAGTAGCAGATTGTGGATAGTTTAAAGGCTCACTCTTTCATAGAATACTGTATTCTTCTTTTGCTCTCTTCTTATGGTGTTTTCACAATAATCAATCAGATATCGATAAACGACAATCATACCACAAGCTTATCACACACCAGCACATGTTCCTCAAATAAACAGTCCAATTTATAGATGTTGATGTAATATTATTTCCAATTTTTACATTATGATAGGAAGTATTATCCACACCCAGAACTGATTTATGAGGCATATTAGGTAATAGTTGTTTGTGAACACATTTCATAAAGTTTCGATGCTTCTTGTCATCATATCATGGTAGTCTCCTCTTTTAGAACTTAAAAAAATAGAATTTTATTGAAGTCTCACAGGAACAACATGTTATCTGACATTGTAAATAGTGTCATTTTTGACTGTTTATCTGTTATTTTATATTGTTTTAAGACCAATGACACATCTATAAGTAACGATAGTATAACTTTACCATAAATCATTATACGTGCTATTCAAAAGTCCCCTCCCCCCCTCGTATCTTTTGAACGGCTACACTTACATTAATAAAATTTTGATGGTGAAAATAAAGTGTTGTAAACTTCTCTACGAATGGTAACAGATGACGTAATAGTAATAGATGACGTCACAGTGCCACTCTGGCCAATAATTTTAAATAGGACCTTATGGCTAGTGATATCTCGTTTGAAAGGCATTGACATTGGCTACATAGCCATATTAATTTTGTTTGGGTTCAAATTAATTTTGACGGATAAATTAAATAAATACCAAAATTATTGAAATTAATTTTTAAATTTAATTAATCAAATATCAACAATGGATTCTTATAGCAAGTGTTCGAAATGTGCTCCGTCTACTTCCTGACAGTAATACATCGGCCGGCGAGGTCCTATAGAATGGCCACCTCGGTCACCAGATCTGACACCAATAGATTTTTTTCTATGGGGGTACTTGAAATCCAAGGGTTATACTACGGCATCAGATAGCATTGGCGTTTTGAAAGAAATAATTACTAAAGAATGCAATGCTATTTCAGCTGACACATTCGAACGAGTACGACAATAGTTTACTAATAGGATGTATTACTGTCAGGAAGTAGACGGAGCACATTTAGAACACTTGCTATAAGAATCCATTGTTGATATTTGATTAATTGAATTTAAAAGAATAATTTCTATAATTTTGGTATTTATTTAATTTATCCGTCAAAATTAATTTAAACCCAAACAAAATGAATATGGCTATGTAGCCAATGTCAATACCTTTCAAACGAGATATCGCTAGCCATAAGGTCCTATTCAAAATTATTGGCCAGAGTGGCACTGTGACGTCATCTATTACTATTACGTCACCTGTTACCATTCGTAGAGAAGTTTACAACACTTTATTTTCACCCTCCAAATTTTATTAATGTAAGTGTAGCCGTTCAAAAGATACGAGGGGGAGGGGAATTTTGAATAGCACTGTAGAATGAATATCACCACATTTAGAGGTTGTTCTTTCCTGAATTAAGTTGAAACTGGTTTTATCGTATGTATAGTGCTAGGAAGCATTAGCAATAAATCCATTTTTCCACCTGCATGTAGAATCAGAAATGTAATTCTACCTTAAAAACTCGTGATTAAAGTGCACTGTCAGAAATTAATTATTGTCACTTTTTACATGTTAATAATTGGTTTTTTAAAATTTCTAATGCTTTTTTCAACCCTGTTATATTTTTTCCTTAAACTACCATAAATTACAAAATTTGTTTCAGATTACCAAAAAAATGTTTACTATTTTTAAAAATTAAATGCTACAAAACTTCAAGAAACAACTTTTTCCCCTAAAAATTAATATAACTTCAGAACTATCAGTAATATGAAAATAAACATTCAATCACTTTTATAGAGAATTTATCGATGTTTCAAATGAATGTTTAGACAAGTTTGAAGCTATTGTTAATCAATTGTTATGCGCATTTGTTAATGAGAATAAAAAATGTCTTTAAAGTTTTTCGATCTTTCCTGACATCCAGCTAATTAAAGAATGCACAAAATTTATAAAAATTAGTTTATCAATAAACCTAATAAATTTTCAATGAAAATTGCAACGTTAACAGATTTTAGTACTTAACAACATTCCCTTAAAAGCCCAATACTTAATTTGAATTAATAATAAAGAAATTTTAAGTCTATAATGATGTTGGGAACGCCAAGGCAATGAGATACCTGAAAACACAAAGCTTTTCCACATCAGTTCTGAAAGCTTTCTGACCGGAAACACAACAACCGAAAGCGTAGCCTCTTCCATTTTCTAACTCACGGAAAACAAAATATGAAATTTTAAATTACCAGGACGTAAATTCACACTGGCAAACGACTTTGTCTCCAGTGGTTTCTTCTTTTTTCTTTTTTAATCCCTCATCAATTCGGTTTATATTTTGAACACTGACAAAAAAAATTGTTCGACAGCTATTTGGAGCTTATATACATGACTACGGCTCTCTTTGTGTATTTGACGTGGTTTTTGTTCCAATAATTGATATTTTCGAAGTCAAACTCAGAAAATCGAACTGCCTGAAAGCTGAGCGTGTTTAGAAATGATTTTGAAATGTCAAACTCAGTAAATCGAACTGCCAGAAAGCTGAGCGAGACTTATAAGTAATTTTGAAATGTCATACTTACCAAATTAAAGTGTTAGAAAGATGAACTAGTTGTAGAAGTGATTTTGAAGGGTCAAACTTTGTAAATCGAAGTGCCACAAAGTTGAAAGAAATTAATTTATACTTTTTGTTGAATTTGAGATAAAATAACATTTACATTACCATTATTGAAGTCTGTATGTCCACTTTTTAAGATTTCTAGTTTAGTACAATATTCAACTGACAAAAAAATTGCTGGACAGCTATTTTGAGGTTATAAAAGTTATTACTCTTCCGGTTACGTGTTTGATGCAAGTTTTTTCAATAACTTATCGTCAAACACAGTAAATCAAAGTGCCAAGAAGCTGAGCGGGTTCAGAAGAGATTTTGAAGTATTGAACTTAATAAATCGAAGTGTCATAAAGTTGAGCGTACTTGATTTATACTTTTTAATAAATTGATGCTAGAATAACAGTTTAATAGTGTTTTCAAAGCCTGTACTTCCACTTTTTTGGAAATCTAGTTTTTGCACAACCGTCAACTGCCTAAAAAATTATTCGACATCTATTTGGATTTTAAAATAATTGATAACTGCTTTGTTTGACTGTTAAACGTCTTTTGTATTGTTTTATTCCAATAATTCATCGTTTCGTAGTAATTTTGAAACGTCAAACTCAGCCAAGACTTTAAATTGCCAAACTCAGCAAATCGAAGTGCCAGGAAGCTGAACGAGTCTATAAGTGATTTTGAAGTGTCAAACGTAGTAAATCGAAGTGCCAGAAAACTGAGGGAATCTTAAAAGTGATTAGGAAGTGTAAAGCTCAGTAAATTGAAGCTCCAGAGAGCTGGGCATGTTTAGAACTTATTTGGAAGTATCAAATTTAATGAATTTTATTGTCAGAAAGATGAACGGGTTTCAGGAGTGATTTTGAAGTGTGAAAATTAGTAAATTGAAGTGTCAGAAAGCTGAACTAGTTTTTGATGTGATATTGAAGTGTCAAACTCAGTAAACCGAAGTGTAAGCAAGCTGAGTATCTTTAGAACTGATTTGGAAGTGTCCAATTTGGTAATATGAGTATCAGAAAGCTGAGCAAGTTTTAGAAGCAATTTTAAAGTGCAAGAATTAGTAAATCGAAGTACCAGAAAGCTGATCACGTTTAGAACTGATTTGGAAGTGTCAAATTTAGTAAATTTGAGTGTCAACATGAACGAGTTTTAGAAGTGTAGAACTTAGTAAATTGATGTGTCTGAAGGTTTAACTAGTTTTAAAAGCAATTTTGAACTGCATATCTCAGTAAATCGAACTACCAGAAAGCTGAGCGTGTTACAAAGTGATTTTGACGTGTTGAACTCAGTAAATTGAAGTGTAAGACAGTTAAGCTTGTTTGGAAGTGATTTTGAAGTCTCAATCTCAGTAAATGGAAGAGCCAGAAAGCTGAGCATGTTTAGAACGGAAATATCAAATTTAGTAAATTGGAGTATCGGAAAGTTTAACGAGTTTTAGAAGTGATTTTGAAGTGTCACACTTAGTAAATTGAAGTCCCAGAAAGCTGATCTAGTTTTAGAAGTAATTCTGAGGTGTTAAACGCAGTAAATCGATGTGCCAGACAGATGAGCGAGTCTAAGAACTCATTTTGAAGTGTCAAACACAGTTAATTGAAGTGTCAGAAAGTTAAGCGTGTTTAGAAAAGATTTTGAAGTGTTAAACTTAATAAATCGAAGTGTCAGAAAGCTTAACGATCTTCACCTATAATTTTTTATTAATTTGTTGTAAAATAACATTTATATTTCATCTTAAAATCATGTAATTCCTCTTTTTGGGAACAGAAACATGTTCGATAGCTATTTTGAGGTTATGAAAGTGATTTCTGTTATTTTGGTAAGTAGTTTTTCGTCACTGTTTACTGTTCTGATGTGATTTTGAAGTAATAAACTCAGTATATGCCACGAAATTGTGTGAACTTGTTGGAAGGAACATTCCAAAAATATCTTCTTTGTCAATTTTAATTTCAACCACATACTTTGATATAAAATATACAATACTTGTTATTTTTGGAATGATGAAGGTGTAATTTCAACCCTCAGTTTTAATATATTAACTGTGTCACACATTCCTTCGAGAATTTTACAAACAAACCGTTGATGTAAGTAAAACGCTTGATTATAGAGCTGACCTAAATTATACCTAAAAAAATAGATATATAAAAATAAAATGATGTAACGATGTCTCCAAGTGACACAGAAAACTATTTAGTATAAAAATGTAACATGTTATAGTGGATGTTCGTGTTAACCATTTTTTATATCTAATTTCTCATATAAAATTTACGATATGACTGAAATTTGGTTTATATTGGGATTGTGATATACAGGAAATTGGAATTGATTGAAATGTGTAGTACGATCAATATATATCATGTATAATTAGTGAATGAAGTACCACGGAACGAGTGAGAAAAGTACTTTTCCCTACATTCTGCACACTATAGGTTTTCTACAACTGCACAAAGACCCCGCCCTTTACTAATGGCAAAGTGGCGTTCCGTCAAATATAATGAATTTTGAATTTGATGTACTCGACTTGTTGACCAAAAGTGTCTATGGGACCAATTCAATCCAATGACTAGTTTTTAAAATACAGGGTGTTGAAGTCGAGAAATCCATATTTTTTTAAGGTACGTAACTTGATTAAAAAGAAAAAAAATAAGCATTTTTAGTTGATTGTAGCATTATTATGTCCTAGTTAAACGCAATCGTACACATAAATAGTTCAAAATGTAAACATATACAGGGTGGTTCTCAGTTACATCAGGGGGAGTTTTTGAAATTCTGGGAGAATGTGATATGGAATGAAAACATGGTCAAAAATAGAAACTCACATAATGTTTACTGTTCTGACATTATACCCATTTTACATTATATGTATACAGGGTGATTGTTAATTCATCCACTGAAAGGCGTTTCTTAAAAAATAAAAAAGTTACACTCTGTATATTAGGGAATTTGTTATTAATATTGATTATGCATTTAGTAACTAGAGAACAATAGTTTTTATGGAATACAGGGTGATATACACATCTAATTCGTTTTTGATGCAGCAATAATTAAATAAATATTCCCTTTTCATAATCACCCTATATTTTTCAATTCGATCCGTCAAAATGTACGATCTATTTATTTTTGTAATAAGCTTTAAGCAATTAACAACTTCATATAGTTTAATAATTTTAGTATGATGCGTTTTTGAGATTCCAATATATGTATATAGTGAACCATATTAAATATCAGACATATCAATTCATGTATAATAATTTACATTCGTGAGGACAAAAATCGTAGTTTACTATCGGCCATGGAGCTAGTATCTATAGGTTAAATAGAAAGAAACAGAAATGCAAGCGGATAAAAATATGTATTCAATACTTTTAATGTGTACAGTACTTTGTTATGGATTTGGTATCTTCTAAAAGCATTATTTTAGTAAATAGTAAATATTTTTCATAAAATATTTGGACCCATTTCAATATTTTCAGGTAGAATTATGTCAAGTGCATCATAAATATAATTTAATAGTTTGATTGATGGAAACTTAACGTGCTCTTGATGCCTGGCAAAACCAAGGAACCATATAACACTTGCTACATGAGCACATGTTCCTAGGGTTCTAGTTCCTGACCTGCAAGTACAGAAATATCCCAAGATTAATTGATGAAGAGCATCGTCATCATTAGGATCTCTATTAACTACCCACAGCATATATTTAGTATTATTTCTAAATCTAGAATATAGCCGGAATCTTAAAAAGTTCGGTTCTTCCACGTGTTCATCGATCTGTAAAATATAATCTTCCTCTCTTTGTAATTTATGATGGATATAAGAACTGGCAAGATGAACATGATATGGACCTGCTAACTTTTTTAAATATTCTTGTGATAAATCTGGAAATATTGGTACATGCATGTGATGAGTCATTGACCATGTCGTCCTCCAAGATTTTCTTGTTCTACTCGCGCCTGAACAATATTTACATCTTCAGAATAAGTTAACATTTGATTTGCTTACTCCACTGTTCCAGGTTTTGTTATTAAATACTGGAATTTATTAAGTAAGGCGCCAGCAATAGAATAAAACTCCCGCAGTTTTGCTGCGTGAGTGCTCCCAGTTTCTGACTTGACGATTTTCATGGTTTATTTATAAAATTCAAATCCTCTTATAATTGGGGCAATAAAGAACCACGATAATCCAAATAATGGCTACAAAGTCTTAAAAAATCAGGTACATATAGTAAAAACCAAATAAAGTTGCGTTTACGTCACCAAGGGCGTATTTCTATCGCATGTGTGGCTACATTTCTATCGAAAAGTGCATATACTTAAATTTGTTAATTAATCGGTTCTAAAGATAACCCAATCAATAAAAAAACTTTTGTACCAAAATAATGTATAAGCAATATAACTTTATTGGGTTTAGATGTCCCTCGATGTAAACATTTGTGTTAAAATTTTCATAAAGAAGCCTCCAAATATTGACGGTAAAATAGTCACTGCCAGAAATAATGTCATGTTGCCGCGTTGTTTGTGACTTTTCTACTCGTGTATTGTCATCGATTTCTGAGGTTATAGTTACGTGATTTATAAAATTTTCTTGTGAGAAATATTCATAATCAAAACTGTTTTTGTTTTCAAAACAACAAAGCATTTTCTTCTGTGATTGTTAAAATGCCCAAACACCTGAATAGCCGATGCAATGAACTTGTGGCTTCATTAGTAAATTATTTTGAACAAGAAAGGAATAATAATGGTACTTTATTGCCTTCAAATGCTGTACAACTATCGATAATTTTGTAGTTTTTATTTATAATATTGTGAAATTTTCTACATTTACGTTTTTTGTTGACTTCATTTATTTTCTGTTAATTTCCATATTTCCTGAACACTCTGACAACGCTACAAATGTTCACAATGATGACGTAAACGCAACTTTATTTGGTTTTTACTATATATGTTACACGCAACAAAAATGTCAACTCTATACTTTAAAGTTACTCGTTGAAGGTTTACTCTTGATTCACATATTATGCAGGAGCGGCTTGTAGCAGGTGATAAAACATTTAACCGTAGGTAATTATTATTATTTTCTATATTTCTCAGTTCATTTGCTATAGTAATATCACAATTAGTACATATCCGTGTGTTGTCAAAAATATCGACGACAGGAAATCCAGCTGCTTGCCTTCTGTTACCGGCAATTTGAAGAAAATATATGTTTTCATCGCGGATTAAGCGAACAGTTTGTCTTGGAAAATAAAAGTGGTCACGAACGTAACTCTTCGTTCTATTTGCAAAAGCCATATTATAATATCTCAACACAACAATTAATGGAAATTGACATGGTAAAAATGGAAGGGAAAAATTCCGAATACATGATAGTCAAATATAGTTACTTGAAAGAATTCGCAAGTAAACAGCAGTTTACCATAAAAGGTGACAGAAAACCGCTAAAAAATGTTATACTTCCCTACTGCCGATATCAGCAGCTAAATATGAAGATCTTATGAAATTATGTTTGCAGTTAGTTATTCCTAACGACTACCATGCTGAATACGCTCTCTACCTCATTCAGGGGAAATTGTTGATGAATTACCCGACACAGATAAAGAAGATGAAGTTGACGCATAATTTTTAGCAAAGCTCTTCTTGTTAAGTAAGTCGTTTCTTATTCGTTTTCAGTTTTACAATTATTTTGGGTTTTAACTATTACTTTCCTGTTTCTATATTAAAATAAACTATAAACAATATGATATTAAATGTTTTCTACTGTTACTGCTACTAGGTGCTAGCTACTTTTGTCACTGTCGTTTACATAAAGGTACAAAAAAATACTTTGTAGTTATTTACATTTGGTGCTTACGATATTATGAAGAGAATTACCTAGTTTCTTAACACAAACAACATCTTAAGCAACATTAAAAGTATCTTAAACTCCACGAGATCCCTAAAATGTCTTTTTCAAATATCGTAAGCGACCTTTATTTAACCCAATAAGTATAGTTTTTAATAATTAGCCCTAAAATCATGGATTAGTATCACTCTTAATACATTATTCACTAATAATAATATAAATAATTTAATAAAAACAGTTTTTTATGTTTCCTGTAAAATTACTCAAATGGCGCATACAATACTTTGCCTGGACAGGGTCGATATTATATGTCTCGTACTATTATACAATTTTTTCAAAATCTACAGTGTAAATGCACTTACTTGTAATAAACTGAAATTAACGAAACGGCACAATACGAAATCAACACGTGTCTCCACTTATGTATCTCTGTCTACAATGGCGCCAGAATGCAGAAAGTTTATCATTTGTCAGACCTGAAATGAAAAACAAAAAACTGGTCGGACGTTTGTGCCATCTATCGGGAAAAAGTAACTCTAAAGTATCAATGTAGCCGCAGAAAACCAGTGGGACATGCACTCCACTAAATTTCAACCTCATTATTTATCCCATCGAGTATTATATGCAGTGCTATTCAAAAGTCCCCTCCCCCCCTCGTATCTTTTGAACGGCTACACTTACATTAATAAAATTTGGAGGGTGAAAATAAAGTGTTGTAAACTTCTCTACGAATGGTAACAGGTGACGTAATAGTAATAGATGACGTCACAGTGCCACTCTGGCCAATAATTTTAAATAGGACCTTATGACAAGTGATATCTCGTTTGAAAGGCATTGACATTGACTACATAGCCATATTAATTTTGTTTGGGTTTAAATTAATTTTGACGGATGAATTAAATAAAAACCAAAATTATTATTTCACATTTAAATATTGAAGATTTTTCAGTCCGCCTCTGGTTTGTTGTCAAAAAAATTGACGTTTTTAATTTAATAGTATTTGTTGCTTTGCAAAGTTTTTCTAAATAGCTTAAATATTTGATTTATTATTGTTTAACGAGACGTTTAAGAGTTTACATAGGCAAAATGGTACGTACTCAAGCCGACAAAGTAGCAGCTATCTTAATAATTGGTGAATCTAGAAAGAATCTCCATGAAGCGGAACGTTTATTTAATGAGAGATACCCAGATCGCCATATCTCGCGAACTTATTTGAGGGAGCTTCTACACAAGTTTGAAGTAACAGGTAGTGTTCAAGATGCCAAACGATCTGGTCGACCAACATTTAGTGACGATAAGAAAATTGATATAGTTGCTGAAATTGTAGTAAACCCTACTTCCTTTCCAAATAAAGTTGCGTCTATCTGTGAAGTAAGTAAAAGTACAGTACAGAGAGTGTTGGCTAAAAATAAATTTCATCCATACAAGTTAAAAATGGTGCACCACCTTTCGGATGACGACCCCGAGAGAAGACTCGAATTCTGTGAATGTATGACAAATAAAATTAGTCAAAACCCACATTACAAAAAAACAATTTGTTTTAGTGACGAAAGTACTTTTTGCCTCAATGGAAATAAGAATACACAAAATGTAAGTTGTTGGAGTGACACAAATCCTCACACCTTTCGTGGACAACATACCCAATTTCCAGAAAAAGTCAATGGTTGGGCAGGTATTTTGGGAAACCACATAGTTGGTCCTGTTTTCCTAAATTAAAATTTAAGCGGTGAAGTGTATCTGGAGATGTTAATTCTTGATATTCTGGAAGATAATCAAGATGAATTCGGCCATCTGGAAATAACATTTCAACAAGATGGTGCTCCTGCACATTATTATGGTGCAGTAAGACGTTACCTGGATGAAGAATATCGAGGTAGATGGATCGGCCGGCGAGGTCCTATAGAATGACCACCTCGGTCACCAGATCTGACACCATTAGATTTTTTTCTATGGGGGTACTAGAAATCCAAGGTTTATACTACGGCACCAGATAGCATTGGCGTTTTGAAAGAAAGAGTTACTGAAGAATGCAATGCTATTTCAGCTGACACATTCGAACGAGTACGACCAGAGTTTACTAATAGTATGTATTACTGTCATGAAGTAGAGGGAGCACATTTCGAACACTTGCTATAAGAATCCATTGTTGATATTTGGTTAATTAAATTTAAAAAAAGAATTTCAATAATTTTGGTATTTATTTAATTTATCCGTCAAAATTAATTTAAACCCAAATAAAATTAATATGGCTATGTAGCCAATGTCAATGCCTTTCAAACGAGATATCACTTGCCATAAGGTCCTATTTAAAATTATTGGCCAGAGTGGCGCTGTGACGTCATCTATTACTATTACGTCACCTGTCACCGTTCGTAGAGAAGTTTACAACACTTTATTTTCACCCTCCAAATTTTATTAATGTAAGTGTAGCCGTTCAAAAGATACGAGGAGGGGAGGAGACTTTTGAATAGCACTGTATTGTTTGGTAATATTTACAATTTACGTATTTTGTGACTTATTATATTGAAGCGAATGTGAGTTATTGTTGCCTTTTCGTTTCCTTTCTTTTATCAGATTTAAGCTAGGGAAATAACTTTTATGGCTCAGATAAATCTGACTGGAGTCTGACAAGTAATCTCAAAGTTTAATATCCCAGATTTGAGACATTGACTCACTATGTCTACAGTTGAGTGAACCGGAGCCACAGCGGTTGACATCTGGGACATCCAAAGCCTTAAAATATATCAAAAAGTTGACGATTATATCTGAATAAGTTCATATAAATGCTACTTTCGTGTCTTTTGTATATTTAAATCATTGATTTCGTACATTTTCCTAATTCCTAATACCAACGTTCTCTCTATGTATAATGGGTAAATATATAAAGAGTATTATCATCCATCAACTCACGTCATTTTTATATTCAAAAGTAATCTTCACAGTCATGTATTATTACCCATGCAGAGAGGATAATCCGATGAGAAACCACAATGTTGAAATGAAACCTCACAAAATCTTGCAAATCAAGAATATTCTATCAGTATTGGAGCAGATTGATTGATTCGTTTTACTCGATATAGAACAATGTGGTTTTTTCATAATACAATTTTTAACTTGCATTGGATAATAGCATTTTTCATCCTTATTGCAAAAATAACGATGGTAAAAGGTGCTAGTAAATGATAATAAATAATTCTGTAACTTTTTTTAATATTAGATGTATGAGTCTAGAAAAGTTGTGTTTTTATATTGTCACTTACACTGAATTGATATTTTATTTCTAATATTCCATTTCCAATTAATTTATAGGAACAATGTTTCGACTGTTGAATACACAAAGAGTATTCGTTTTCAATTCTGTTACAATATATTTTTAGTAAAACTTTCGCATGGAAATGCATACGTTCGAAATCCATGAAATTATTGTCTATAATCCTATAAATCCAGTTAATGCCATTTAAACCGATAAAAAATATTTCAATACTACACGAAGTTTCGGTTTACATTTAATTAAATTATACAATGAGTAATGGATAATGATACTGCGAAATTATTAGTTTTACTACAAAGTTCATTTAATTGAATTCATTGGTATTATTTCGATATAAATGATTATTTTTAATTACTGTTTATATTTGGAGAACATTCGCATGAACCTATTATAAAGTGATGGATCTCACTACCAAATTCACTAAGCCTTATGGAGATTCTGTTTGATCGAAAACATAAGTTAACGAGTTTAACAAAGACTTTAAACACGGTCAGAACATCGCTGAAGACATATTGTTCAAGACGACCTTCGACCTCTTCAACCAAACATAATGTCGATAAAATCAAAAAAATTGTGCTCGAAAGTCATCATACGAATGTTAGAGAGATAGCACGTGAAAACAGACGTTGGATTTTGGTCGACCACTTGAAGATGCGATGCTCCGTCGTTCAACTTATATGGATTCAGCTGAATTTTCTTCAAAAATAATATCGTAATAAGTCGCTGCAGACATTGGTCTACAAATATGACATTTTACTATTTAACCGATTTGAGTCGTAACCTGCTGGAATTGTAGCGAGACAATTCGTAGATTTTGCATAACGATAATGACCATCTCATCGAGACTGCATTATCAACGAATTTAAGGGTAAGCATGCAATAAATACCATCGACCTTATTCACTTAATCTTGCTCCATGCAACTTTTTTCTTCCCCATACTAAAAAATTCGCTTCAAGGAACCCGTTTTCACTACATCGATAATATATGTAAATAATATTGTTACGAAACAGCACACTGGTATAGTCCCTGAATCTGACTCTGTCTAAGCCATGTATGAAAGTTAAAGTTATGGCGGATGCACAGGGATTTCTTAGAATTGTTTACGATTGCGACTATCTTATTTATACATTGTTTTTGTGACCAGTCTTATTTAGAAAATGCCAGAAAGCCAATTGTTCTTGTAATCTAGAATTATCTAGTAAAAAAGGTACTAATATATAAGAACCCGACCCGGGAGAATCAGTTTAGTTGATAAAGTGATCTCGTGAAATGAACAAGAATACACCGAAATAGCAAACAGTAAATAAGTGAATATAAACTAGTTAAGTGTTTATATAAATTGGTTTAAGTGAATATACTGTGTATATAAGTAGTGAATAGTGAAGTGCATAAATAAATTAAGTAAGTGAACCTACCATGTGTTTAAAATTTATCCCACGCGTAATAAAAACGTTTTAATATATAAGAAAAACATTACATTGGTGTCAGGTGTGGGACAATATAAATGAATATCTACGTAAAAATGGCCAAGAGACTATGTGACTTGAAAGTGACTGAGTTAAGAGCAGAATTGGAAGATGGTGAGTAGAAAACGTCTGGTAATAAAAGTGAATTAGTAGAAAGACTTGAAGTGGCACTGGAAAATGACGGTTTTGATCCAGAAACAGTTTTATTTAATGACGAGGCTTCCACCTCAATCTCGTCAATTTCTGCTAATATTTATGCTAACATGGACGAGAAGATTTCTGCCATGGAAGAGGACATGGACGAGAAGATTTCTACTATGAAGAACGACATTTCTGCTATGAAGAACGACATTTCTGCTAACATGGACGGAAAGATTTCTGCCATGGAAGAGAAACTTTTTACGAATGTGAAAAGCGATATTTCGGCTATAAAGAACGATCTTTCTGCTATGAAGAACGATATAGCTGCCGACATCTTATTAATGAAAAACGACATTGCCGTTAACGTTGAAAATTAAATTCCGTCTCTAAAATCTGAAATTGGGTTTGAGATGACAACGATGGACGAGAAAATCAGGGAGTTAGAAAGAAAGATGACAGATACAAGAACTCAAGACACGTCAGCGGAAGAAAAGTAGACCGAGCAAAGAAAACCTTGCAAGCCAGAAACACACCCTAAGTTAGAAGACATTGGTAGTTTTACCCGAGTCAAGGCCCCAACGTTCGATGGAAAAATGTCGTGGACCAATTATGTGAAACACTTTGAAACAGCCGCTAGAGTGAATAATTGGTCCGACAAGGAGAAAGCAGTGAACTCAACTATCGCGCTTCGGGGAGATGCCTAAGATGTACTTCAGACGATACCTCTGGAAGAAACGGATGATTTCAAGCAGCTGAAGAAGAGGTTGGACATGCGATATGGTCACGAACATCTACAACATTTGTACCAATCCCAGCTGAAGAACCGAAGGCAGATACGTGACGAAACACTTCAAGAATATGAAGTGGATATTTCCCTACTCGTTAAATTTGCTTATCCATCATTACCAGGGAACATGATGGAATGTCTGGGCATACAGATGTTTATCGATGGCTCACGTGACCCCGATATGCAGAGGACGCTTCGATTTGCCCATCCCAAAACATTAGTTGACGCATTGACAGCTGCTCTTGAATATGAAGCAGCAACGAAGGCTTCGGGTTACAACAAAAATAGGACCATATAGGAAGAAGGCGACGATGACAAGTTTGACCAGATCGTCAGCTTGATCAAAAGTATGATGGACAAGAAGCCGAGAAAGATCAGATGCTGGAATTGTGGCGAGCTAGGGCATGTACGCAGTTCATGTAAGCGCCCCAGGAGTCCTGCAAACTAAGAACCCCAGTCACAGGAAAACTAAAACGGGTCGGCTACGAGGGGGCGGTGACCTACCTAACAAAAAGTGTTCACCGAAACTCTAGGCGTATTGTGCTCAGTGGGACTCCCTTGTCCTGGAAGAAGGGCTGTTGAACAGACTCCTTGAAAACGATGATGGTTCCGAGATGAGGAGACAGCTAGTTATCCCTAGAACGAGAGTAGCTGATATACTGAAGAAGTTACACGACAGTCAATCGGGAGGTCATCTCGGAGTGAAGAAAACCCTTCAGCGAGTCCGTGAAAGGTTTTATTGGATTAACAGCTCCGACGATGTGAAGGACTGGTGTAAGAAATGTACGACTTGTGCTACGAGTAATGGACCACATCGCAAGAGAAAGGCACCTATGAAACAGTATAATGTTGGAAGCCCTTTCGAAAGGATTGCTTTAGATATCGCTGTGCCATTTCCGACGACAGAAAATGCACAAGGGCGATGTTATATCTCAAAGCGCATACAAAAACTTCTCGGAAAAATCTATCTGCTGGCGTTTTTTTATTGTTACAACATTAATAATTATACAGCAAACAATCTCGATCTTTGACGTTTATTATCTCAGCACCTATTCGGCCAAATTAAACGCATTTTTTTAAAAGGAGCGTCTTTCCGAGAACTTTTTTAGGTACTTCGAGTATTTTTCTTCGGTATCCAAATTCGCTTCAAAAATTATTTATTTATAAAACGAAATTTTTCAACTTTTCAAAATCGCGTAAAAAAATGGTAAAAACTTCAAAATTGTTCATTATAACTATTGTGTATTATAGTTTAGAGGTCTAAGTAGTTATAAAAAAATCGGAGCCTATTACAACTCAAAAATGTAAGCCTGGCATGAACGCAAAAATGACGTTAATTTTTTCGCGGAAATTAATTAACAATTAATTCATGTAAAAACTAACAGGCCAATTTAATCGGCCTTTGGCATATTGTTTTATACTATAATAAGGTTCTTAAATCCCAATTTATAGCGTGATTGGATGATTTCTTATCTGCGAAACAAATGCTTTAAAATAACCCCGTTTTTTAACTACTTTTTTTGAATTTATCGCCATTTCTCAACGAAAAAATTGAATATATCGATTTTCAACCAATTCTATCTTGTAGAGAATTTTATAAAAAATAAATTCGTAGGTATACTTTTTTTTCTATCTTGCATATTTAAAGAGTTATATTAAGAAATATCGGAAAGAATGAGCGTTTTTTGCGTTTTTTGCAGTTTATGATTTTTCCTGCAAAAAGCACTTTTTCAGCTGATGGACCTATATTTTATTTTCGTACATGATTCCCGAGAAATTCCAACCAATATCTAATCTACGTCACGACACAGCCACATTTCAAAGGTTTGAGGTCTAATTCTCCTGGACTACCAAAAGATAACTAACGATTAAATTGGATGGAATGTAATGAAGAATCTTCATCTAGAGGAATATTGGGAGAACAGAATGGGAAAATAAGAAGATGCCGAGCTCGGGATTTACTTTTCCGTCAATTATAGCTCCACGGAATAATAATAAAACTTTGTTTTCAGTTTGTATTACATTTATATCGCTTGCATTTCATTTGGTATTTATCATAAATATACAATCTATATATCATTTTGTAAGAAATTTAATAAACTTCATTAGGTTTTAAGGTTTTTTTCCTACGACGCTTATGCCCCATTTCACCAACCAGTTCCTAAAGTTAGGTAATACCTAAATAGGATTTTGGAATTGCTAAAAGCAATTTACGTTTCACCACGTGCTAAGAAACACCTAAGAATGATAGGAAATACCTAATATTATTACTCTTAGGTATTTATTAGCGCATGGTGAGACGTAAATTGGATTTAGTAATTCCAAAATCTGATATAGGTATTACCTGACTTTAGGAAATGGTTGATGAAATCGGGCATTAGTTTTTGAAATATTTAAGAAATACTAAAATATTCGAAAAAAAAATTATTTTCAATGTTTGAATAATTGTGCTCATGATTTAATAAGCTTCAATAATAATAATGACTTTAGACTCCACTTACAAGATATCAAGATAAGCACGATATTATTATAGAAAGCAAATAATTAAACTTTTCCGCATATGATGGCAAGTATTACTTAACAAAAGTTTTCTGTACCCACCGACATAACATAAACTCTCTTGGTTTTGTTATTTTGTGAATATACAATTTTAGATTTTCTGAAATGGTTGAAAAATGAAGAATACTGTTAGGAAATCCATAATTTTGTAAAAGGAATATGCGAGGGAAAATAAATTAAAAATCATAGGTTTTAATTGTAATCCTACTTGTAGGTTTAAGGCGGTTGCTATTAAGATTATCAATATTCCTTGAAGGTTTACATAAGTTGGTATTATTTATTTCCTAAGGCGTTCTTGGTTAAACCGGATGTTCTGGGATGCTTTGCAAGGTTCTTCTAAACTGCCTTTATCGTTGGAATCTACTCAAGTTATTTAACAATTATAAAAAAACAAGATTTGACAACGTCGGGTTTGTTAGTGACATTCATTCGCCTCATCTTCTACTTCTAAGGCCCGGTTCAGAAAGGACCGATCATCAGTACTGATCATTCGTCCTATACATTGTTCTATATGTGTCGTTCACATGTGCGCGTATCATCGGTCGATCGATAGAAAGCGCACGGGCATCGGTCCAGCCCGTGGCATTTGCGGATCACCGGATGAACCCGAAGCCATTTGATAAATAGAGATTTTCACATGCAAGCGTATCATCAGTTGTCGTTTTGGCGCAGTGTTGCGAGCTTTCTTATTTCACTGTTATTATTGTTGCAATAGAAATAGCGATAAATAGAGAAAAATACCGTTTCGACACAGAGCTATTATTTACTGCAATTGAGCAAAAACCATGTATCTGGGATACATCTTCAGAAAAATACAAAAATCGTGATGCAAAAAATGAGGCTTGGAATGAAGTGGCTGAAATATTGTTTCATGATTTCGTGAATCTTGATGAGACACAATAGTAAGAAGCAAGTAAGTATTTAATAAACATTTAACTAGGGATCGACTAGGAATATTATAGGATTAAATTGAAAATTATACGCTCGATTCTAGGATTTTATTTTACAATCATACAAAATAGAAAACGGTCCTTAAAAAATTTCTGCGAAGTTATATAAATACAGGGTGTTTCCTATCCTAATACTGCGTATATAAAAAAATAAGTGCGAATTCCTGAGATAATTTTCTTAAAAAAGGTGAATGTGAATATGTGCAGATGCGGAAATGCACTATTTTCAAGATATAGGGTATTCAACTTAAAAAAAGTGTTTTTGACGATAATCATGAATATTGTTTGCCAATTTTGTTGAAATTTTGCAGCTTTCTGGATAAGGGCCTATTTATTTAGCCCAAAACATATTAAAATTATAAAGTCCGTTTGCGTAGGGGAGTACTAGCAAAAACTGTAGGGTACACCTGTACCTACTTTTGCATATTAACAGTCACTGGACTTGATAATTTTGATATAATTGTGGCTAAATTAGAATATATATATATAGGTATATATAATAATTCGTACATCTTGTTATTATATATATATATATATATATATATATATATATATTTATCTTTCTATTTATATATATATATATATATATATATATATTTATATATATATATGTATATATATAGGGTATTAAACTTAAAAAACGTGTTTTTGACGTTAATCATGAATATTGTTTGCCAATTTTGTTGAAATTTTGCAGCTTTCTGGATAAGGGCCTATTTATTTAGCCCAAAACATATTAAAATTATAAAGTTCGTTTGCGTAGAGGAGTGCTAGCAAAAACTGTAGGGTACACCTGTACCTACTTTTGCATATTAACAGTCACTGGACTTGATAATTTTAATATAATTGGGGCTAAATTAGAATATATATATATATATATATATATATATATATATATATATGTATTTGAAACAGTACACTTGGTATCATTGCCACAAACCCAAAAAAAAATAATCCTGATTATTAAGTTGGCAAATAATTAATTTAAAATTATATATATGTATTATAAATATATATATATATATATATATATATATAAATTTCGATTTTCTACTACACCTGTTTTAGTCGAAATTTCAATAATTTCGACTTATTGGCCTGACCGTTCTTCGAAGGGCAAAACAACTACATTCCTGGCTAATACCACGCAGAATATTGAATTACATCCCCTTCGAAAACCGTGACGTCGATCGGCCATTTTGCCGATATGGACATCTGTGGTGATTCGCAACTGATAGCGGAAGAGCATAGTACACTTACGCGTTTCGACCTTCTTGGGTCTCTTCAAGAGTGCCGTAATGCCTTCCAGTTCAGAATCTCTAATCCAAACTGAAGATTACACCCTCCGACAACCTCTCTTGGTTCGTGTAGTTACACAAGCGAGAAGTAGTCAGTTGGCGCCATCTTCACATTCAGTTGCGAACCAACACCTCAGATAAATGCGACCGTATTAGTCGTATTGAATAAAAATGGATATAATTTCATAAAATACGAGGTGCTATATGAAATATAAATATATATATATATATATATATATATATATATATATATATATATATATATATATATATATATATATATATATATATATAGGGGAACCGTACTAAGCTGAGCCAGACATAATAATGCGAATGCACCATCCTGAACCAGCCTGACGAACCTGAGCCATATATATGGTTCAGGATGGTTTTCGTGTACATTTTGAGGAGCGGTAATATTTTCGATATCTATGTCTCCTTGCCACTCATCCTCAAGATTGCTCTTTCGTGAAATATTTATATTTGCCGGGAAAAAATTAGCGGGAAACGGAATATGATTTAATTTATGTTGGTTCAGGATGACCGGAAGATGTGTTTTTTAGTTCGGCCAATATCCATTGGGTTAAGCGGCGCTGTTCATATACAGTGGTAACGTGTATTTGTCCTTTCGCATTAACCTGAACCAGAACGTTTGGCAATAGTGCATTTTAAATTTTATTTCTGTTGGGGTACTCATAAGCGCATTGGTAATATTGGCTTATTTTGAAGCGTTTAGTTTTTTTCAAGATCGAACACAAATTTAATTTTCTCTCGATAAACGTAGGAAACAGAGATTGTGGAAGTCACACTGAAAATATGTTATATTATCGTAGGTATAGGAAAGGTATCATTGCCTTTAATATTTATTTAGTTTGATATTAGCAGATTTCACATTTTTCAAGAAAAAACCTCGCTAGTGTAAAATAATACACAAATCAAGTTAGTGATTGTGAAGATGAAACACTTTTAAAACATTAGCTAGAACGTTGAAAAAATTATTTCGCTTTTGATAGAGTCAGCGTATCCTTTTGCAACTTACTACCGATAAGATTAATCTGTACAGGCGAATAACGTTTGAGATAATGTAAGAAGTTCCATTTTCGTGTTAATTGTTATATACATGTTATAAACATCCGTGAAGGAGACTAATTAAAGCTTAGATTTGACGCCAATTAATAATCACTAATCAGCAATAAATGAAAAAATCTATGTTTCTTTGTTTAGAGCCCAGGTTCCCCAAGTGGGGTCCACGAAAACTTTTTGGTTTTAAAAACTAAAATGATGGCTTGGCATTTCTCTTCATAAAACCTCGGGAAATATTGTCGTTTTATAAGCCATTTTAGAGCATTATAACAGGAGTAATTCCAATTCACTATGTTATCAACCGACAACACATGGTAACGAAAAATTTTAGTGATAGATTGCACTAATCGTTTCAATTAGTGATTTAAAAAGTTGACAAAATATGAAGCAATGTGTTGAATACCCGTTTAATTGCCCAATTGTGCGACTCAAATAATGAAGACTTCCAACGATTGCTCTTACATATAGAAGTAAGCTGGTTGTCGAAAAAGTGCATGTTTAACAAGATGTTATTCACTTTTCGAATCAGTTTTAGAGTTTCTGGAGAGGAAGAAATTTCTATCAAATGTAAAGCAGACATCGCGTACAGATTTGTTCATAAAATTTAATTAACTTGTAGTTACAAGCGGTCATCCTAAATTTAATAAAAACAAATAGTGTAATTTCCGTTTTTATTGAAATATTGAAATTTATGAAGCAAAATGTTAGTCGGCGCGAATTCTTCCAGTTTCCAAACTTGTCACGGGTAGAAAGTCTTGGTGAGGAATATTCGAACATATATTGATCACATAAACTACCTGCATGGTGATTTCAAAAGAAAATTTGAAGATATTCTGATGTAGGAAATACCACCACTGATCATAAATCAAGCATTTTGTTAGCAGGGATAAATATTTGAAAAATATACTGGTTTGTGAAAAATTGCGAGAATACTTTTGTTTGCGTTTCTCTCATCATACCTTGTCGAAAAAATTTCTAGTGTCGTTAAATACCTATTAACAAAAAAATATGCTCTGGCCACCACAAAGACCACCCGCAATTTACTACATCCATGCAAAATAGTTTGAAATCGAAACACTGAATAGGGGGTTTTAAGTTAGAACCGCGTGAGCTGTTGTAACTATCAACACATGAACGCAGTACAAACCAATATTGCAAACATAAATTAAAATAGTGTCAACAATATAAAAGCGTAATTTTAGACAAAAATTTTTAAAGCCTTAGTTGTGTATTCCGATCTGCTGAATAATAATAATAGTGGTTTAAAAGGTTTAAAACCCAGCGTTTCATAAAGAAATATTTTGACCCAAAGGTTCTGTAATTTGACCCATTGAGTAATTTTATTTATATACGTTTTTGTCAAATATTGACTGTCAACCGAAATATTCCGCATATTCGCATTATTTAACCCACTCCTAAAGTAAAAACGTAAACCCTTCATTTTATGGAAGAATCTTTCAAACTAAAGTTATGCACATTGATCTGCTGAATAATTTTATTTATGTTCAGTTTATCCGAAAAACCACCTCCAACAGCATCTTTGCATTTATAATTTTCTTTCACTCACTACCTCTAGAGAGGTTGTTCAATTATTACCAAAAGTTTTTCAACTCTTCCTTTGATATCTAAGAATATATTTACCAAATCTGGCGCTAATCGGTTCAGCGGTTTGGCCGGAAATGAGCGCACAGACGGACAGAGAGACATCATCAAGATAAGATAAGATAAGTCTGTCTTAGTTCTCGAGAGAGTCTAGGAAGAGCCTATTTATCTGAAGATACTAAAAATTGGCGATGATATGAATTTTTGTCGATGTATTTATCAGTATTGTTTGCCATTTTCTTTGAGTGATATTGCGCATGTCAAGAGCTCAACATGGAGGGGCTAAAATGGTGATATTGAGAATTTCACGTCTTAGATCGAACACTTTGTTTTCTGAGAGAAAATTAGATCCGTTGATCACAGTTTACTGATTTTTTCACTCAACTGAATAAGGAAGTAACACATAAAGGTAGATCTGATATTTTAAAGTACATCAATTCTTCAAGGCATTTTTCCGGAAAGCTAACTCCTTGAAAAAGAAAGACCCCCAACGATTTTAATTAACTAAGCACATCTCAATGTGAAAAAATTGTGAAGGAGAAAAAATTCTAAAAACATATTTTTGGTCTTTATGACTCTCCAGTTCCAAGACGTCGAGAAAAGTGATTCTCGGCAAAAAATGTACCTGTGTTCGTGTTCCCCGATAGCTTGCAAGTCCCTCAACGTATTAATTTCAAATGTTTATCAGTTATTCGAGGTTCACGAGCGCAGGAGTAGGTAATCCTCTTGTAGTGTCATCGGTTGAGATTACCGTCAAGTACCCCTACACAATTTGGCGACTTGGAAAAGAAATACGGAATCCATTTTATTTAGAAAGGGTTTAACATCCGGGCACTTGTCGACATTGATTTTATATAAAACATACTTAACACTATTCTTTTATTTTCCAAACCTATGAAATGAGTTGGTGAACAGAATGCAGTTCTGGAGAAAACAAAAAATCGTTAACGAAATTAATTGTCTCGACCCTTACTTCGTGGAATCTACTCATATTAGTGTTTTAAATGAAGCTCACTGTTTCTAGCTAATTCCACAATATAATGAATGACGATGATATTGATTTATCGAAACAATTGTCAATTTCTTAGAATTTTAATAATTTTCATTATATTGTGCAATTAGCTAGAAATAGAGAGTTTCATTTAAAACACTATTACAAAAAATCGTTTTTATTAGTGTACTTTCTTTTAAAGTATGGTGCTTAAAATGATTTCTCATCAAACAATTTTAATTTTATCGTTTTCTTTTTCAAAATCAAGAGAGATATTTTTCTTATTGCAAACCAGTTTACCGATTTGATCTCTGAACATAGATTCAGTTACTATAATTATTTGGTTCATACGGTGTTGCAGATATATAAAAATTGTTTTGAGTGCCACCCAACTATTTATGGTGGATTGATAAAATGTCAGATGAAAATAAACAATAAATTGACGTACATTACATATGGAATTTGTGGTGTGAAGTTACGGATTCTTATTTTATTTAGTTCAGCATGGCCAGAAGAGTAAGGTTTTTAAAAATTGATTTTACAGTTTGCCCTTGGACTGCAGCTTTCAATTTCATTTATGATAGAGTGAATGGGTGCAATAAACATTTCCGAGATGGTTTTATAACTTACGGTCCAAACTTGAGTCGTACTGTTTGTAGAAATACGTCCGAACGAGATTCGTCAAAATTTTTAAAAATATATTATTTTGAACCACCATACAAGCTTTTTAGTTTACCATATATTAATTAAATTACATATATACACAGCGAATCAATATTATAAATTATTTACTGTATAAACCCTTAGTTCGTGGAATCTACGCATCTTATGTTTTCAAATGAAACTAACTGTTTCTAATTGACTACACTACATATTTAAAAAAATATAAAAATTGTAAGATAATTCACATTTGTTTCGATAAATAATATATTATCATCGTCAGAATGACAGAAGTTACTTTTGACGTGATGTATACTTGATATATATTTGGCTAGTCCAAATAGTACTCTATCTAGTGATTGACTTAATATATATGAATAGAAAAATAATTATTTCACAAATAGTAGCTTTGATATTATTATCCCTATGGAGATATTCTGGATATATTTGTCCCATTTAAGATCAGTATCATTGTGCAATGATATAGGAAACCAGGAAAACTATATCTGCTGATCTTCACAATTATTACTTAATAAGACAGTTTAATAATGGAGAACTAAACCCAAATTTATCTGTTCATTGGGGACTTCATATTGTGGATCTCTTTAGTGTCTTCTAATTTCTAGTTTTTCAAGGAAATCCAATTCTTGTTTCCTATCACAAATATGTGGTTTATATGGTTTTGTGTCAGGTGTTACTGAATGATTGCCCAGATAGCACGCAAGTTTGCTGCAAACTTGCTTGATTTTTGATATTGAGTTGCTCAAGCAAATTTGTCATATTAAGCGTGAAACAAGTTTGCAACAAAATTGCCATGTCAAAGTTGAATATGAAAAATTGTTGCAAATTTGATGCAAATTTAAAAAAAATACATTTTATTGTTTTTGTATTTAACCGTAATCAATTTTATCACTTATTTGCGAATAAGCTCAAAAAACATAAAATGTATTAGGTAATAGAATAATGTTTAAATATTCATAAAATTTAGACATATCATCGTTGCTACCGGATACTATTTTATTTAAAGATCAGGGTTTCACTACGAAAAGAAGAAGATTAACATAACCTTACACAATGAACTGTTCGTTGTTCGTTGAGGGTCAGACGCCATTAAAGATGAAGATTTTAATGGTGAGTTTTGGTGGTTTTATCTAGAAAAGAGTGTTTTCGCGCGTTATTAGTGTTAGTGATTCTATATCGTTATAATAGTTGCCAGAGACCCTGAAATTCTATCACGATTCTATATAGTGATTTTCGTTGTATAGATGTAAGTATCTTATTTTTATATATAAAAATAATGTTTGTGTAAGAATATGCGTCTATTATTATGAATTGTGTTTATTTAACTTCAATTTCCAATTACTGATTAAATAAAGTAGGAGAATAAGTTATAGAGCACGTGGGTTTCTTTTATTTATAATAGATAATTATTAATTTTTGGATTTCTGGGTAAAAGTATTACAATCAAAATAAAATGATACTAAGATGTAATATCTCATTTCAAAAACTATAAATTCATTTATCTCAAATATAGATTAGTGATATAACATATTCAGAGAGATGGGGAAACAGCAGTTTTCATGAATTTGACAATCTTCTGAAGTAGTTTATATAGTCATACGAGCTTTATTATTTTATTACAGGTTGTAATTGAAAAAACTAAGTTCAGCTGGCTACCCTATTCAATTAGTGACTGACCTAACAGAAGGCTTAAACAGAGGGGAGTAGAAGGTTGACTCCAGTTTATCCCAAACAGAGAATACTGCCAGAGCTCCAAATCAAAATGACAATTGGGAAAATATGCAACAAATTTTTGTTTTTAAATCAAATTCAAATAGACAGATATTGAATAAAATTAAAACAAATTGTTGAATTTGAATTACCCTTATATATTTTTTTGTTTAATATTTTCGTAAAAGCAAAATTGATACACATTTTCTTATTTTAAACTTGTTTCTTTTTCGAAAAAAATGTCTTTCAATCAAACACAAATGAAATTGTTTGAATTAGTTTATCACAATTCAACCTTTGTTTCAGAGCTGAGAGACACCAACGAAAAAATGATGTAAATAATATAGGTTAATAAAAGTTCTTAAATTTGTTTGTCTACTTCATTTAAAACTACAAGTGTGCCGTAGATGCTAATAAAAGTCGTTGACATCTATGATAAAGGAGGAAATGAGTACAAGCAAGTCCCTGTGGGATATACTATTCTGACATTTGACACCCAGTTGTGACTTGTGACAAGTTTGAGTTTATAAACTTTAAGCAAGTTCCATATGGCTGACTTGGTGCAACTTTGATATGTGGTATCTAGCAAGTTTGCTTTATACTTGCAGCAAGTTTGTGAACTTGCTGTAGCAAACTTAATGCAAGTTTAGAAGTTTGATGTGTCAAATATGATGTAAGTTTGTAACAAGTTTAAATTGCTATTTGGGTGGTGTCAAGTAGATGTTTTGCGTAATGTGATTTATCTGGTTATTTTAATATGCTCGTAAGTGTTCACTGTACCTAACTTCAATATTACGACTTGTCTGAAAAGAAATACTTGATAAATAAGAATCCACAATCTCCACTATTATATGGAACAATTAAGTTACATAAAGATTCGAAACCAATTAGACCTGTAGTTTCATACGTTAATACACCTAATAATAAATTAGCCGAAAAACTAAATAATATACTCAATGGCTATGGATGTATATCTAAATACTCAATTGAAAATTCTATAGAACCAATAAAGAAATTGAAAACATGCAACTTACAAGATAACTCTAACATCATTTCATTTGATGTTATCAATATGTTCTCTAAAATTTCACCAAAAGAGAGTTATTAGAGGATAAAATATTCATCCAGGAATAATATCAGATATACTTAATTCATTTGATGTATGTATTAATCAGAACTATTTCACTTTTGATAGTAAGGTGTATATTCAAAATGAAGGTTTACCAATGGGAAGCCCTATATCCCTAATTTTGGCAAACATTTTTATGGACAGTTTGGACAGAAAGATCTTTGAATCTAATATTTCAAAAAATATTTTATTTTGGTATAAATACGTAGATGACATACTAGCTTGTTTTGTAGATAGTGGACAACAATTGGATATGTTTTTCAATCATATTATTAATTTATACTAAAAAATTAAATTCACGTCAGAAGTTGAAAGAAATAACTCAATTAATTTTTTTGATTTAAAAATTCAAAGAGGTAATAACGTACTTGACTTCCCAATTTACAGAAAACCAACACATACTGATGTGACTATACCATATGATTCTAATCATCCCATGTCACATAAACTAGCAGCATACAATTCGATGATACATTTTCAGTTCCTATGAGCAAATTCAATTTTTGATAGAGAAATTAAAACAATTGAACAAATAGCCACATCCAATGGTTATACATTACATTGAATAAATAAATTACTCAATAAAAAAGAGAAAAAGATGGCATTACAACTAATATTTCCTAAACAACCCAAGGATGTAAAAAATTACAAACCTATCACTTATGCTCGTAATATTTCTAATAATTTTTCAAAGATAATATTTTCAGCAACAAACACAACAATTTCTTCCAAAACTGAAAACAATGTAGGTAGAACTAAATGTAAAAATAAAAATACTACCATTAAGAAAGTCTGGGATATACAAACTTGAATCTTCGGATTGTAATGCTGTGTATTTTGGTCAGACCAGTCGTAATTTTGAAGTTAGGGTACAGTGAGTACTTACGAGCATACAGATCAAAACAACCAGATGAATCCCACTACGCAAAACATCTACTTGACACCAATCATTCAGTAACACCTGACACAGGACCAGAAATACTACATATTTGTGATAGGAAACAAGAACAGGATTTCTTTGAAGAGGTGGAAATTAGAAGACACCTAAGAAACCCACAATATGAAGTCCTCAATGAACAGATAAATATAGGGAATTCTCCATTATTAAACTGTCTTCTAAAGTAATAAATGTAAAGATCAGCACATATAGTTTTCCTGGTTTCCTATATTATTGCTCAATGATACTGATCTTAAATGGGACAAAGATATCCAGGATATCCCCATAGAGCTAATAATATCAAAGCTTCTAATTGTAAAATCTTTTTTTTCTACTCATATATACTAAGTCAATCACCAAGATGAGGCACTATTTGGACTAGCCAAATATACAGGGTGTCCGCAGAAGAACCGACACAGAGCAGAGGCGTATAGGGGAGCCCAAAATATGATGATTGGGGGCAATTTACCTCTATACCAAGTTGCACTCCTGAGGAGTTATGGGGCCTCAAAGTGAGGCCCAAAATTTCGAAACAAATTAATTTCTTTGCAACCCTTTGATTTGAAAATACTAAATTTGGTACACTGTATGAGTCTGTTAAGAGCATTAAGTAAGGGTAAGTAGAAAGCGATCAAACCATTCAGGGGAGTTAATTAGGACTGACCTAACCTTAAAATACCACAGAATTTTTTTATTTTTAAAATTTTAATCACCACATCTTTGGTTTGAGAATTTGTAACTCGTAAGAAATACAGAAATCAATATTTGACTTCAAAAAAATTACTGTTTGTTCAAGACATCAAAATCTAAATTTTAGTGATTTCCATAGAAATCGAAACAAAATAGTTGAAGGAAAAAATTAAAAACAAAAAAATTAGTTTTTTTTATGTTTTTATCCATAAATTTCAGGTTAAGTTATGGAAATTGGTAGATACAGAAGTTGTATGTTTTAATTATCTACAACTTTTATATTCAACTTTTCCAATAAAAGGTGTAGTTTAGCCCGGATATCGTAAAATCATTATTCACCCCTCAAAACCACTATCTCCCTAACCGCCACCATTTTTTTTATCATTTACTTTAATTTGTACTAAATTTTCCGACCAACCACATATCTACTGCTACTGCAAAATATTTTCAATGAAGAAAATTACAACAGTCTTTGAACTAGTGAAATCTTGAAAAGATTTTTTATACATGTTTGCCGGCATATAATCCGACGTAAAATGTTTTACCGCATACGAAAAAATATTATAGAAAATGTTTTTCGTCATAAGGAACAATCAATTTTCTAAAATATGCTAAAAATATGTAGGCAACTCACAAGAAACGAAGACATTTGTTAGATTTGCAATTAATCTAATAACTACAAACGATCGTTTCAGGGTTATTATGCCCATATTCAGTGCAATGAAACTAGCATCCATATTCCGTCGATTACAAAGATCTCGAGAATTAAAGTTGTCTGAAAACTGAAAATTGGAATGTTGGGTGTTTGAAGAGTAAACTGTTTAATGAAAATATTGGCATCTTTCTGCTACTTCCAGTTAAAATGGGTTGTAATTTCGTTTTTTTATTATTTATAGAGGATTCATAGTATATTTTTCACTTTTTGTAATAGTTACGTTATTCGGGATTATTTTTGTTAATACTGTCCTGTACTGTAACCCGTATACTCCTCAGTAGTTCTCGCGTGAAAAGGCAACGCGAAAGTCAACAATTAAATGACCATTTTTTATTGCCGTCCGGGCATTTACAATTCACAGAAAAAAATTGGCTTATGCATCTCTTTTATATTTAGTATGCTCCTGTTATGTTCTGTTTGTCGTAACTTAATTTCTTATTATTGAGTTTGATGCAAATAAGTGAACTTTTTAATTCGTTTGTTAAATTTTTCATTTAGGTAACTGAACGCTTTGATTAATTGAGTTATTTGTGTTTATTGCTTATTACAAAGTGGTACCTTTTCATACACTACAAGATTCCAAGAGTTTGAGCGCTATATGCTGAGGCGCAGAGGGAGGCCAATATTTTAATTAAAAAGATCACCCTTTAAACCCCCAGCATTCCAGTTTTCAAATACCTTTAATTCTCGAGATCTTTCTAACTGGCGGTTTATCCGTCCGAATATCTTGCTTCTTATTTCCGCATTTTTCTAGCAGTTTAGTAAATATACTATGAAAAAGATATTGAATGAAATTTTATTACAAAAACATTCACCTAGTTCGAATCTTGCTTAGTATGAAAAGTGGTTTACAGTTATCTTTTTTCTATAACAGGTATAAAGGAATTTTTTTATATTTACACTTATAGGGCTGTTTTTGTAAATTTATTCCAAAGAACTAATTAAGAAACTAAATCCTGTGTCGCTGATTATTAAATAATTATTCGATTATTTTCGATTAACTTGAGTAATAATTTATCCAACTTTCTACAAATCGGATAAAATATAGATCATTTGAATTCTCACAAATCAACTTCATGTTTTGGTGAGAAATACTCTCCTTAGCATAAAGAAGACAACCTTTTATAACCATTATCCGACAACTAACTATTGTCACAGTTTACTTTGAATACAATGTTGTGTGTTGGTAAGACCAGTGAAATGTACCGGGTGTTTCAATAAGAACGCCACTCGGTCATATTTATGAAATTAGTAATGATACAGATCTGAAATTCTGGAAAGAAAAATGGTTGTAATAAAGCTATGTTTCAAAAATATTCTTGAACATACAAGGTACTCCACATTTAGAGATTGAAAAATGAACTTATTTTTGAACAGAAAGATCTTATATATATATTTACATTTTAATATTTACAAAAGAGGTGATTTTACTAACATACATATTAACATGTTAACATTAACGACCTTGAAGTTATAGACGTTTGAATATCGCGTTTTTTGTAGCGGTTATGTCAAATCGGTTGGAAATCTAGTAAAAGGACTTTCATACCCCTATCTTAACTTTTTAATCGCCATTCGATGAGGCAGACTAAATCGATATCCACGGTGATCGAAAATAAGCAAATCTTTATCACCCTGTTCATACATTTAGACTACATTATCGAATAGCAATCAAAAAGTTAAGATAGAGACATTAAAACCATATTTATAGATTTCCAAATGTTTTGACGTAACAGCCAGTTACATTTGGAAAAATGCGATTTTCAAACGTCTATAACTTTAAGATCGTTAAAGTTAGCACGTAAGTATGATATACCGTGAGGTCCTAAAGTAACGGATAAATTCATTCACTAAGTAATTATGAATGCAAATGAAAAATCCTGGTCAATTTCAAGATATTAAACTACACTTTCTCTGTAGAATTATTCCCCTGCTCCTTCAACCCCCTAGGGATAATCACTCCTTTTCAATGAAAAGGAGTAGCGTGTGATACTGCGTTTAAAAGGGTTTTTCAATTCTATATTCAGCAATATTGCACAATTTGATTTTTGAACTTGAATACACAAGAAAAAATTGGTTCCATTTCATAAAATCAAGAAGCACGCAATTAAAGTACCTGTCACGATAGACTGGTCTATTTTATCTTGTAGTCGAAAAGTAAGATCGGATATTTTTGTCACAATTAAATGTCACAAAAAGTACAGGCGTATTTAAAATTAATGTTAATTCGCTAAACATCGTTAATAATTTGTAGTGTATTCAAGAATTTTTTAACATCAATATCCACACTCAAATTGTTTTAAAATGAGCCTTTTTTAGACCCAAAGAATTGAGATATCGATGTAATGTTTCCTTATTTATATGAACGTTTTTTATTACGGGTGGGATAAATTTTAAACACACGGTATGGCTACTTACTAATTTATTTAAACACTAAACTACTCACTAACACTTAATTTATTTATACTTAACTAATCACTTAAATTTAATTTATATGCACACAAGCTTAATTATTAATTTATATCAACACTTTACTGTTCGCTATTTCGGTGTATTCTTGTTTATTTCTGGAGATCACTTTATCAACTAAACTAACTCTTCTCGGGTCGGTTCCAGGTATATATGTATGAATATATATTAGTGCCTTTTTACTAGAAAATTCTGGATTGCGGCTTACACAAAAACAATTGGCCCTAGCATTTTCTAGATAAGACTGGTCACAAAAAAAATGTTTACATAAGATAGTCGTGAAGTCGTAAACAGTTATAAAAAACAGTGCGTATCCGCCATAAGAGTCGGTTTTAGGGACTATACCAGTGTGCTGTTTCGAACATTAATATTAATTGGAGTGTGTGATAAAAAAATAACGCATTCTGTTATGCAGAATATTTAATGAGAAGTATCCTGACCGTCACATTTCCCAATTTACGGTGAGTAGAACAGAATAAAAATTCCGTGAATTTGGAACTGTCCAATATCTTCTCAAACCTGGCAGATCAAAATTGGATGACGAAAAGAAATTGGATAAACTGTTAACAGTTGAGGAAAATCCACAGAAACCTACAAAATAAGTTGGTGGTGATGTGGACGTAAGTGACTCTTCTGTATTGATTATTTTGAAAAAACAGAAATACCATCCTTATAAAATTCAAATACCTCAGGAACTAAATGACGATGATCCTGATAGTACATTAGAATTTTGTGAGATACGAATAGATGCCAACGGAATCCTTTGTTTTGTTTTCTCCGATAAGGTAAGGTTTTCCCTTAATGGAACGGTTACCAAGCAAAATAGTCGGTATTGGAGTACCCAAAATCCGCACTGGATGAGGGAAGGTCACACTCAGTGTCCTATCAAAGTAAACGTTTGGGCTGGCATAATAAATCATAGAATAACTGGATCGTATTTTTTTGATGGGACAGTAACTGAGTTGAGTTATTTGGATTTTTTACAAAATATTTTAATACCTGATTAACGAAAAGGTTTTCCTGATAATGTTAACCCCGCAGACATTAATAGAAACATATGGTTTCAACAAGATGGAGCTACAACACTTTATGTAGCAGCTGTACGGGTTTATCTTAATCAACTTTTTCAGTATCGATGGATTGGTTGACGTTGCGAAATTGAATAGCCACCCCTTTCTTGCGATCCGACTCCACTGGATTGTTTTTTGTGTGGCTATTTAAACACAAAAATCTACAAGAGAAAACCAACTAATATTGATGATTTTATAAACCGAATAAGGCAAAAAATTGTTCAAATCACCGCAAAGATGTTGCAAAACGTTGTCGAATAATTTCAACATCATCTATTTTTTGTGAAGAAAAGAACGGTGTCCATTTTGACCATATGATTAAGATTATAATTATTCTAAATATTGTTAATTACGTCAAACTTTATTTTTTCTGGCATCATTAATTATTTAACAAATTAAACAATTGAAAATTGATGTTTCTTGTTGTTACCAACGTCCAAAAATCAGAAAGTGCCATGTTACTGAATAGAGAATTGAAAACCATTTTAAACGCGGTATCACATGCTATCCTTTTTCATTTATAATTTTTAAAGGAGTAGTGATTACCCCTAGGGGGTTGAAGAATATGGGCCTAATAATACAATGAAGAAAGTGTAGTTTCATATATTAAAATTGACCTGTTTCAAGATTTTTCATTTGCATTCTAACATTTGTCATTTGCATTCATAATTACGTAAAAATGAATGTATCCATTACTTTAGGACTCCACTGTAATTGTTAGTAAAATTATCTCTTTCGCCAGAATATAAAAATCCAAAAACATTTAGGGTATTTCAGTGAGAAATTAAATTTTTTATTTAATCCCTAAATATGGAGTACCCTGTATATTCAAAAATATTTTCGAAACATATATTTATCACAACCATTTCTCATTCCATAACTTCAGATCTCTATAATAATTATTTCATAAATATGGCTGAGGGCCTTTCCTGTTTCGACACCCCATACTATTCTTGGAAGGTCATCATTCAGTATTATTTGATTATATCTATTGAGATATTTGCATTAAAGAATTTAAGATAGACTTATAAATACTACACCAGACAATCTGCTTTTATTATGCATACAATCACCCACCTAGTTTATTACTATATCTATAAAATAATTTAAGATATACCTCATAAATAAATATTACAAGCAGGAATTTGCTTTCGTTTTGCGTACAACCATCCACGTAGTCAAAGGGGTGATGGGAACAGACCCCCTTACTTCAGAGTAAAATATTTATAACTTGGGACAAATGATAAATGTTAATTTAATGATTACGTCTTGAACATGCATTTTTCGATAATTGTTTATCACACAAAAGCATACAAAAGTAATATGATATAGTATGATTGTTCAATTTGTAATGTGGATGAATAAAGAAATTATAACATTGGAATATCCATGGAAATTTACTACCTTTGTTTATTCGCTGTCCAGAAATAAAAACCGATTTAAGGCTATTCTACGCACGGTAGACGATAGTGACGGTGCATAGACATTTTTGATTTTATTTAAACAAACAAAGGTAAAATACAAAAAAGTGCTCCAGCAAGATTAATATAATATATTGTTACTTGAAGTTATTTAAAATAAATACTTTATACCGGGCAGGAAAAAGAGTGCTTTGAGAGAAACGATAAAGTTTTTGTTCAATCACACTGAAAATCTAACTCTACCGACAACTGGATTCGCTTTCCGCATCACAAATACTGGAGTTTGAAAAGTAATATAGAAGTTGATTGACCTAAATTTTCATTTTTATTTTATATCATTTTAGATTAGCCCTTAGTTTTTATTTTATAGGAGTTGGAACAGTCTATTTTTCAATCGTTAATTACATGAAGTTTTTAGTAAAATAGTTAACAATTGTTGCATAAAAATCCACAGTATTGTACCTTTACCAAAAACCACAATATACCATGGAAAAATTATATCTAACTATTCAAATAATTGATAGAAATTGAGAATGCTACGTCACTTTGACTGTGAAATAAAAGTGCAGAACTGTCGAATACTTGCTTTAAGGAGGAAATGGGAAGATGTTGATTTATAGGCTCCCACTATCGAATAATTTACAATTTCCGGATATGGATGGTGTCATTTTAATTACTCAAAATATTTTAGTTTGAAGCCAAACTAATAAAACCCACTTACCCCACAAAAAGTTCTAGGAATTAGACCTAGATACTCTAGATCATAAAAATATAGGACCGGCGATAACTGTACTTACTCCATGCTTTGTACACAACAAGCAGCCTATAAAAGTAGATGTTTTGTGATATAAAATCACAATTCTAGAATAAACATTCTGTCACCAGGTTAAAAGCTAAAAGTAATACATTAGTGCAAGTTTGCGGTGTTTTCTATGAAGATGTAAAGTAGAACAAGAAAAATTCTGCTTTTAGCGGAAAAAATAGGAACAGAAATATCGGATACAAGAGCACCGATTAACTATCGTTTCCAAAACAAAGGTGCTTCAAACAGATGCGAGCAGGTGAGTGAATATTCCGTTCATTGTATTTCCTATGTCTTCTGAAATTGCTTTTTTTACTTAAACGTCTTAAAATAGTTCACAAATATACAAAAAATTGCAGAGAATCTGCGTTGGAGAATGGTTTCATATGAGACTAAGGCCCCTTAGGACCGACATCATTGGCTTTTTTAATTTCTTTTACTCACCAAATACCTGTAGATATCCTTAGAGCCGTCGAGATCCAAAGCGGTGCCTCGATACTCACCTATTATCTTATAATAAGTTCTTCTTTCCTCTCTTTTTGACAGAGGAGTCTTGATCCAGATTTGGATTATTTGATTACTTGTTTCACAGTCTCTCGCCATTTTCCATAATTGTTAACGCTGAGTGCTGCTTGGTTTATTGTCAAGTCAGAGGATGCCTTCATTTGATCAGTTCATCGTAGAGCAGACCTCCCTCTGAACCTAGTACCTTCTACCCAGCATTGGACTATTAGTCGCTCCAGGTTCTCCTCATCTCTTCTCTGAATAAGCCCGAAGTATCCTAAGAGTCGAGCTTGCACTTTTGGGGATCTTTAGCTTCTTGAATGATGGATGCATCAGTTCTTCTTGCTGTCCAAGGGATTCGTAGAATACTTTTGCAGCACCATAGTTCAAACGCGTTAATCCTCCTGCGGTCGACAGCCTTCATCGACGATATTTCTGCCCCATATAGAAGTACCGGTAATATCAAAGTCATGTCTTGCCATGTTTTATTCAGACTTATCGTTGTTGGTCTAGCGATTTCGCATCTACGAATGATTTCCTGAGAACAGCCATCCTCATTTGAGATCAGTGGTCCCGGTTTTTGAGCAGTTGATAAACATGCCAAGATTATTACTTTCCATTTCCAGTTTATAAAAGATTTCTAGAAATTCTTCTTGGGTATTTACCAGTAGAACAGTATCGTCAGCATAACGAAAATTGGACATTTCTATGCCACCAACTGCAATACATCCATGACGGACTCCTTTTGCTATTTTTCAGATATTAGATAATTGATTGTTGACTCTTACAGCTGCCTGACTTAGGGTGTCTATCGACTCTTGAATGCAAAGCTCCCTGACTTTTCCAGGTTTCTCAGGGCTATTGAAAAAAATCCTCTTACATTTTATTGAATAATTTATGAGTTTGTTTCTTAACGTGGGTAAAAAATGTGGAAAAAAAATTGTTAAGTATACCAGATACCAGATGTATCTGAAACTAAAATTGTTTTGAAAACAATTAGAAGTAAATAAAACTTAAAAAACATGTTAATAACACTTCCCTGATCAGTTTAGAAAAGAATTTTGTATATTTACAAGATAAAAAACTGTTCAAATGTTCAAACTTTGACATAAACTTCAAAAAATAACTTTCTTTATTACATACTGATGAGAAATTTTTTAAAATGAAGAAATATTTCAAAATAAGTAAACAGAAAATCAATATCATCATGTACAGCTGTAAACTGCAAGCTTAAAGTCAGGTAGGGAAGTCTCAAAGCATATTTTACTTCTAGGGTATTATACATATAATAATGTAATTTATGGTATTAAAAAGCAGGTAGAAATAACAATACTTTTTGAGACAAAATTTAATTCTATAAAAAATTATCACAAGAATGGAAATGAAAAATATACCTATTATTATTGACACTTTAAGTTTCTTTGAAAAATATAGAATAAAAAATAAACATTCTATAGAAAACAACATGTGAATAAAAATAATACTCACAGTGTCACTATCAATGGATACCTGTTTTTACGGCAATACTAAGTTGTTACTTCAACTCTAGCATTTTTAGGATTTCAATATTTTTAGTAAGCTCCTTGATTTGTGAATGTCCTATATTTTTTGATGTTTTGATTGTTCGTTTGCTTTTTCTTCTGATCTTCTTCCTTTAAGAAGCTCTTTCAAATGAGAGGGTGCATTCTGCACACTGGTAATGCACTTTTTATCAATTTATATGCTCTCCTACAGCATTAATCGCATCAAAAACAACACTTTCGGCAATTAAATATTCTTCCTGCATGTCTTTAATTAATATTATTTCTACAATCACGTTTATTAATGAGAGGAAATTATATTTTATTTGATCTTTAGACAGTGAGAATTTGAAAAATTATTATTGAATATAGAAAAATCAAGTAGATGTTGGTATAAGTAATAGCGAAATTGGATCAATCTTGAATTGTTATGCCTGGTGTATCATTTTTGATAATGAAGTTTTCATTAATAGCAATATTTATGTCTATCAACAAAATTCACTATAAAGATAATGTTTGACATTGACATTTCCGTGGGCGAAGTGACATTTCCGTGCGGGAAAGTGCCATATACAAGTTTTTGTAATTTGTGTATAAAAGCGTATTTTGTACGGTGGTTATGGAAAAAATCTATTCCAGCCTCAAACTTCTAATTGATTTGATTAAGTTGGTTGGGGTTTCATCAGTTATGTCTAAATTTGAATTAAATATTGCTTTCAAATGCAGTAGTTCTTCATACAGTTCTGAAGCTAATTTCCTTTATACCTTTCAATCAGATCTGCGGCCGTTTTTTTATAAATTCTTTGTCCGTGTGATCTTGAAATTGCCACAGTATACTACATTTTTATGCATTTCTTGCGTTGACTGAAAACTATTAAATATATTTTTCTCGCCGTTTTTCAGGTGATAAGTTTTAGAAAGCATCGGAGTGTTTCATCAGGAAATACTTCACTTTTTCTGGTTCTTTCCTAGTCTAGTTCTAAATTTGTAACAAAAAATTTTTAGGGCTACTAATTTTCAATCCTCTACAAGTTTCCCAATTCATTTTTACCGTTTGAAGGTCCCTACATAAATTGGATAAATTTCTTATTTCTAAATTCACATTTCCGTCTGCTCTCAATAATTAATTAAAATCAGAACTACCCTTTCCAGGTTAATAGTAATAGCATCTATAACCTCTAATACCAACACTTCACAATTCTTCTCCATACGATCCTGTCCTTCCAGACATCTTTTGCTTCACTCACACCCATGCCTTCACTCACACAGCTTGTTCGACTTTTCGTGCTTCGAATATCATTCTTTTTAAGTGCTTCATCTATCACAGTCTGCTATGATTTCCACGGTTTTCCATTATTTTGTCTGTCATTCTTTCTATTTTAATGAACCTGTTTTAGACATGCCCGTGTTTCGCTGCCATAACTAAAATTGAAGAAGTGGTT
Source organism: Galeruca laticollis (assembly GCA_963921935.1). Classification (NCBI taxonomy): domain Eukaryota; kingdom Metazoa; phylum Arthropoda; class Insecta; order Coleoptera; family Chrysomelidae; genus Galeruca; species Galeruca laticollis. The sequence continues at coordinate 114,034,315 of OY998180.1, forward strand.
GAATAACGTAGAATGAGATAGTGAAATAGCGATAAAAACAAAAGAATATATTTATACAGTACCCTAAAATGGAACAAATTGACTCTCCCAGCATCTATTTTTGTTAAAAAAATAAGCTTTTTAGATGTTTAATAATTTAAATATATCTTGTACTTGGTATCTACTTAGTACCGACACCGACCGTACCCCTTCACTGAGGCGTGGTCTTGGGCATTATCTAATACAGATCGTTACCATTTATATAGCTTATTTGTTTTCAGCACATTTATTTGTTGTTCTTAATCTATGTATCTATACATTTCTCTATGTAAATTGCATGAAATGGAATAATTTGTTTGTAATGTGATGTTGAGAACTAGAAACTTGACGTCTATGAATGTATGATAATGGGGATTTTGAATTCATTAGAATCAAGAAGTTTCTCATGAAAAAATTGAAGAAACGAGAAAATTAATATCAATTTAAATGAAGGTGGTGGCACTTAATCCATCAGAAATATCTATTCCATCTTTATCTGAAGTACCTTTTTGTCGAATATGTGTTTATATATGTTGTGGATAAAAGTGATTCAGAACAGAGAAATTGAAGCTGTTTACGTAACTTTCCCCAATTCGTACGCCTTTCAAATAAACTCGTTTCAACTATTCCAGTTTCCAAAATGACACTTTTTGCACGTATTTTCAAGTCATTTTCACCTCAATGGAAGGGCGAGTGTCCTCATTAGGAGTTTAAAATCTCAAATAGTAGTAACAGTTTTCAAATTGATACAGGTATCGTTACAAATTAATTGGTCATGTTATAGTCAAGATCAATCAAATCGAAGAAATTTGAAAAATATTTTCTAACGAGAATCTCGGTAGGAATAATACTTTTCCCCTGATCATACAATCTCAAATTCTTCATTTGCAGACGACACAGAAAAAGCATTCAGATGAATGAATTCGAATTTCTACAGTTTACACTATGTAAATGGTGTGTACCTTTGTCTTAACCAGTGTTGTTTTACATTTTTACATTCTACATTTGTTGATTATTGTTCCAGAAATCAGATTCCGATCAAGAGCGAGTTCTTGAAGAAAGCGGGACGAGAATACTAACAACTTTAACAAATGTACCACTTGTTCCATCTGAATCACCTGATATTGAAAAAGGCAAAGACTTAATCAAACTCAAACCGGAGGGACAAAGAGCTAAAGAAACTAATCAAATATCAGAAGAGTTTGATATTGATTTTTCCACTGAAAACATAAGGGTTAGCAGGACTTACGATCTTTACCATTTCTCTTCTGACAGTGACGATCAGGTGAATAAATGATTTATTCAATGAACGAATATCAATTATCTCATGCCTGATGTCGACAATTTGAGGTAAAATATTTTTCAAAAGCCTTGACTGTTTCAAAATATTGAAGTTATATTATGAACGTCATTTTCTTGTTTATCAAAAGGAATATTGTGTTTAAAAAAACATATTTTTTTAGGATAAAGAACCTATCATCTCAGTATCTTCAGCAGTTTCTGCCAAAGATTTTGAAACGAGTGGTACTGAGACCAACTTGCAATATATATTTTCAGAAACCAGTTATTCCGACACTGTCGGCCATGTAAGGAATAGTTCTATTAATTAAACAAAAAATATATATACAATGCTGAATACATCATGTATTGCTTTTTTAGGACTTACAAGCTAAACCAGATACAAAATCATCGTTCATAGGTTTTGGAAGAAAGCAACTTGAAAATGATACCAAAATTTCAACAACTGACAGTGACACTGATGATAGTATTATAGACCCTTACTATTCACCTTCCGAGATTTAGGACGAGGTAAATAAGATTATTTGATATTTCTCTCGTGTCCTCAATGATAAACCAGCCTGCTAAATAGTTTCTGTATGTTTCTTGTGGTATCTTTAATTTGTTGGGCCTAGAATAATAAGATACTTAAAGACCGATGACCGGGTCTGTTATTATTATTTTTTTAATTCAATAACTTAAAATAGACATGCTAAAGGAAAGTTTTGCATTTTCAAATATTGTGTGCTAACATGAAACTTCGAAAATCAATGTATCAAAATAAACGAGGGTGAGGGTTTGCTTAAAGCTGGGTCACCATATTTGCCGCTGTCGCCAACTTTCATTTTAATGTTTGGTTCTAGGGGTGGGGCTTCACAAGCTTAACTAATGTGATTTGAATTTCATAGACAAAGAACATATCGTTTCCTCCGTTACACTCATAATTTAAACGGGGAGAATAGAGCGCACGAAAATAAAGGTTAATAGAGTTATTTTTCCTGTCGTTTTGTTCACTCCTATAAATGCCGATTAATCCGGAAATGTGTAGGTATTTTTAAAAAATTAAAATTTTATTTTTTCATGTCCTAGCATCATGCCGGTACTTGACTACCGCGCGTGCCTTCCGGGAAAGAGCAAGGCGGTAATAAAAATACTGACTAAATATAAAAATAATTAACTTTTGTAGTGAGACTGACCAACTTAAAATTCCCTCCAAGTGACAGCTACCTAACGCTCGATTCTCTCCGCAGGGGTTCTAACCTGCCGATGTAGTCATTGTGTAAATTGCAGATTTTAATGACAGTGAAAGTGTTACACTTGGTTAAGGAATTATATGCATTCCGTCATGGTTACTTTATTTTTACCCAATGAAAAATATAAAACTTGATTAAATTTTTTAAAGCTTCCACTTCACTGTAAATTTTTGAGAGGAATGATGAGTTTTCACACGTGTACCTTTAGTTACATCGGTCTGAACTACTTTGTTCCATATAACGCTGCATTCGTCGGAGTTAACGACTGCTTGCGTGTGTTATTATTATTATTCGCGGTTGACACGGGCTTCTTCAGTATAGATCCGGGACTCAACCAGAGTCCTTAGAAGCAGTTACTGGAGTGTCCCCCGTAGGATGTGTGCGAAAGTTACAATAATATCCTTACGTTTTTTCAAGAATTCAGAAGGGGAACCAACCGTTGACGTTCCCAAAACCTCTTGTAGTCAAGATATGAGGTGAGATTCTTTGAATTTAAATATTCTTTGATCCAAGTCCTCAGGTCCACTCTATGAGTTATAATTTTTCCGGATTGCTTTTCGTCAATGATAGTTTTCAGTAATTTTAAACTAGATTTATTCATTTTATCTGTTCATTTTTAACGACAGTGCAATTTTCAAATGTAAAACTTGTATAAATTCTGGAAAGATCGCTTTTTATGACAGTGATTTTGTTGGATCCATATATGGATTAACTTGAAGATATTATTCAGGAGGGTCATGCTTGTCGAGAAAATGATGTTGCTTATCATATAAAATTCTTAGATCAGATAACCAGGGTATTCATAAGAAAAATCTTCAATATTTAGAAGGAGGGTCATCTCTCACAAAAAGTATGCTTGTGCTTGTCGTAACAAGAAGATTTCTTATCATTAAAATTCTTAAATAAGATAAACAGGGAATTCATATATGAACGGACGCCAACTCGGTAGAAGTAAGCCACAATAAAATTTCGATTATTTTCATTACACGCCAACTCGGCAGGCAGAGTACCTACTCAGAGATTATACAGCAGAGTAGAAGCGATACGTCAACCGGTTAGAATGTGAAAATTAAGAAAAAATTGTAGGTATGGCTTAAAATCTTATTTTCCATTCAATGAAATTAATTGATCAAAAATAAAGCCCGAATACAAATTTTCAAATAAAACTTCCAAATTTTTTTCATAATCATTACTTGTCTTTCGATAACCCTAATTGTGTAATTAAAAAAAATTAACGTTATACGAGTATGTATTGTGTGGAATAATGACTTTAGTGCATTCTAATGGAAAAAAATTAATTCCTTGTTCGAAGATTTGTATTCAGGATTAAGTTTGTTATCAGATTTGCATTGTATAATTACTAATGAAGGTGGGTCACTATTGAACATTTTTTTTTCAATTAACGAATAAATAGATCTGATCCAGGAGTTTCACTATGTGGCAATCTTAGTCTCACGACAAGCAGAAATGTTTATATACATTGACTCCAAACGTTAATAATAAGATGTATTTTGAAGATGAATAGTAATAAAGAGATTAAAACGACTTTTTTAAAGAAGCTTTTTTTTACAGGTGCCGATCAAACAGTCAATGAGGACTAATTATAAGGAGAAAAGAGATTATCGTTTTTATTGTGAGAGAGATGTTTCACATCTTGCTAGGCATATGATTACCTGGCATTCAGCAGAGCATGAGGTCCCACGTATTCTATCATTCGGTGCAAAATCTAGAGAAAGGAGAGGAGCTTTGTCAGATTTGAGAAAAAAGGGTAATTTTGTAGCTAACAGAATAAATAATAAACTCCGACCAGTTGAAAGAGTTCCTTTGAGAAGCAAACCAACAAAATCAGACTACCTGCCATGTTCGCACTGTATTGGTTATTATTCTAAATTATTTTTATACAAGCATACCAAGCGTTGTAATAAAAATCCTGAAGCGGGAAAGAAAGGAAAGAGACAAACTTCACAAAGTTATGGTTACACCACACTTTTATTGGGCACCTTCATTAAACATGACAAATTATTGAAAGGAGTCCTCTCTTCCCGGATGCGTGCTGATGAAATCAGTGCGATTATTAAAAAAGATTACCACCTCATTTGCAATTATGGCTATTCGTATCTGAAGGGTCGACGAAGTAAAGGAAATTTAGACGTTGATAGACAAAATATGAGACGACTAGCTAAATTATTGAAAATTGCCCGGGAAAAAGAAAAAAATAATATGACCAGGGAGTTAATAGATGTACTGCATCCAAGTTATTTCAAGCTTATCATAGAAGGGGTCAACGAAATAGCTGACTATAATCCTGACACTGATATATATGAGTCACCAACACTGGCTATGAACATTGGAACACTGCTAAAAAAATGTTGCGACTTAGCTTATATCCATTTAGTTCAGATGGTGAACACGGATGTTCGGCAGAAAGATGTGCAGGTTTTAAAAACTCTTATCGAGTCACAGTGGGCTGATGAAATATCCGCTCAGGGTGCTCTTAATTTGAATTCAAAAAAACGCAATAAAAATGTATTGGTACCCCTTACTTCTGATTTGAAAAAGCTCAACGATTTCTTAAGAGGAATGGCAGAGGATACTTACCTCAGGTTGCAAGACAATAAAGATGATCAGTTATTATACAATACTTTAAAGGAAGTGCTGTATTGTCAGATCATTTTATTGAATAGGAGAAGACCTGCAGAGGTAGCACAATTGGAAGTCGATACATATAAATCCATTACTTTAGAAGTAAGGTCACAAAATGAATATGAAAACTGTCTTACAGAGATCGAGAAAATTCTTCTAAATACGTACATTCGAATTGTAATAAGGGGCAAACGAGGTCAGTACTGTTCTCTCCTGAAATGAAGTTACATTCTGAGTTCCTACTGAAGATACGGGAAATATTTGTGAAGAATAATGAATTTGTTTTTCATACAAAGGGTTCACATTTTGTTGATGGTACTAAGGTGCTACATAAATATGTACAAAAAAGTGGTGTAAAAAATGCACACAGTATTACCTCAACAAAGCTGAGAAAACACCTCGCTACTGTAACCCAGTTACTCCAATTTTCAGGCAAAGATTTGGAGCAGCTATCAAGTTTCATGGGGCATACTTTAAATACACATTATAATTTTTACATATTACCAGACAGTGTTCATCAAACCGCAAACGTGTCAAAACTTCTTCTCCTGATATCGCAAGGAGGAATAGAGAAGTATAAAGGAATGAGCCTTGATGAAATGAATATTGATTTGGAACCCATCGGTGAAGAAGAACAGGTTTCCGATAGTGCTGTAGCACTTGGTCCATCAACATCAAATATGAGTGGAAATGCTGAAGAGCAGCAGTTGAATGAATTGAATAAAAGCAATACGAAACTAAAAAGTAGACTCGGCAAACATGAGGCATCAGCTCAAAGAGAATAATGGACTTATAAAGAAAAAAATGTTATAGCATCATACTTTAAAGACCACATTATAAAGAAGCAGGCCCCTAGAAAGAATGGAATAGATAAGCTAATCCCACTTCACCCCCATATGTTTAAAGAGAAACGTTGGACTTCAATTAAAGCTGTGGTATTCAATATGTATTCTGGAAAATTAAAATATTGAATATTTCAAATCTGATTTTTAATTCTATATAATAATAATTCATATTCTCGATTTCCTATTGTAAGATTCTCAAAGTATAGAAGATTCTATTTTCAATAAATTTCTTTTTGGGCATTAACGCACACGTTTTCAAAAACCACCTGATTTATAAACATCAATGTACCAGCTGGGCAAATAAAGACAACCATATATTAGGATAGGACTGTAGTACAGCGTCAGGAAAAAATGTAACAAAACTGGTCTCGAAATAAACCTGAAAATTATCTATGGAATTGTAGATCCACCGCTAGAGGGCGCAACTGAATAAAAAACGTTTGCAAAATTTACCTAATTAATGAGCATTATAGAAACAATCATGGTATTCTTCAAAAAATCCTGCGTACATTGGAGGTTTTATTCTATCTACTCCAATTAGCGGTGGGGGAGAGTGGGAAATTTATTAAGCAAAAACGCACATAACCCCGTTTCTATTTAACTAATCTTTGCAAACTTAGTACAAGATAGAGGGCGCTATCTTCTTTCTTAGAAATGTAGTTATCTTCGGAGAATATTGGATATAAGTATTAAATTTTCTATTCCAAAAATATTTAAAGAAACGGGTAAATGGTGGGAATTTTTTGTCAAAATTCAATTAGGCTTAGTTAGTCTCAACGGAAATAAAGAAATTTAGCCTTGCTGGAAATGCTCTATCTGCAGTAATTAAAAATGTTGTAATACAAATGTTACAGTCCCTGCTGGAAGGCATTATCTAAAAGGAAATTTTTATTTATTTTTCGTTTGACGTAAGTATCTACAATTAAAAATAATTTCATTAAATAAATTAATTTTATTATAAACGTGAAGAAAAATCTCTTATGAAGTTTTTTCAAGAATAAGCAACCAATATTCGGTACATTTTAACACTTAGATTAGCCTACTTGATTTCGGCTGGTAATTCATTACCTATCGAATATGATTATTATTGTGCTATTTCCATAAAAGACATTCTTGTTTACCTCTATAATAAAACACATCTAATTGATGGAATTGTTCTGGCAGAATTCTTCCTTCAATTATTTTTGATTGAAGGTACGCCAAAAAAAAATTGATAAGGATTACCTTTTGGATAACGTCCTCCAGCGGTGACTGTAACATTAGCATAACAACATTTCAAATTACTGCAAATGGGCCAATGCGATATCCTTCTAACATCACTAAATTTGTTTACTTCTGTTGAGGCTAACCAGTCTAATTGAAATTTGACAAAAAACATCCACCATTTACACGTTTCTTGAAATATCTTGGAATAGAAAAAACATATCGGAATGCGGTTTTGGACAATTTCTTACCATTTTCATCTACTTCTATATTCCATTGGTAAAACTACATCTTTCCATTTATTGTTTTCCAAAGACGACTAGATTTCTAAAAAAAGATAGCGCCCTCTAACGTGCACCTCAATTATTGAGTTGCGTTGGGTATATAACACTTATACTTATGGAATAGACCTCTCAATACTGAGTTTGCACACATCAGTTACGTGGAACTGGAGTTATGGGCGTTCTTTCATAACAAAATTCCCACTTTTTATTTGATTAGATAGACTAAGATTGACTAAAAATTGTAGCATCAAATATACGCAGGTTTTTTTAAGAATACGATGATTGTATTTGTTATGCTCAATAATTAGGTAAATTTTGTATAATTGGGATTTCTAAATGTATTTTATTTTATTCCGCCCTCTAGTGGTGGACAGACAATTCTATAAATAATTTGCAGGTTTGTCTCAAGAACACTTTTCTTACAAATTTTGTTTCCCGAAGCTGTACTACAGTCAGATCTTGGGATATCCAAAGATATCGGCCATATCTGGCCGGCTGCCGTTCTTATTTGCCCACCCGGTACATAATTAGCAAGCAAGAGATTTCGACAAAAAAATTAATTAATTTATCAATTGTTTTTTGGTGAATTATTGCACAGAATAAACTTCCCTTTTTATTCCTTATAAAAAAATGCCTATTCGTTTCTTTCAGATTTATCATGTAATGTTTTCGAATGTAATGGAAATATTTTAATCATTTAATATACTTGTTACTAAAACTACCCCTAATACAGATTGAAAAAATTGTCAAAAAAATACTGACACTTACATTTTGTCACTTTACGGGAAAGTAATTTAGTGAAGTCGTACAAAAATATTAACAATAAATTAATATTGGTTCAACAGAGCGAGGGAGGACGTACTGTTGGCAACGTTGCGGTGGTTCAGGATAATGCGCCCAACTGAGTATAAAAGTGTATACTGGTTCAGGGTAGTGCGAAAAACATATCGGGTTCAGGATTGTGCTATTAATATGCATTATATACATATTTTTTTTATATGAATGTTGAAGTATATGTTGCGAAAACGGTACTAACACGTTACATATACACCGATATATGCCAGTTCCTACTCTCTATCTAGTATAGAAATGGGTGGTTCAGGATAGTACGAATCACCTATTGGTTCAGGTTGGATATAAAGATCTATATATATATATATATATATATATATATATATATATATATATATATATATATGTATATATATATGTATATATATATATATATATATATATATATATTTATTATCATTAAAAATAACACTGTCAATAATATTGGCTAAAGGTTGTATAATTTATATTTGATATACGATTTTTAAAGCTAACACCTTGTGACTTGAAAACAATTAATACATGTTATTATTCGAATCCACATGATTTCTCTTCATGTAATTAGCTGAGGACTACGCCATTTTTTGAATGCAATTAGGAAATCTGATATTTGTGAATCCTGCCATGAAACTTTTCCAACTGGACTTACAAAATAATTTGCTCATCTCGAACATTCCAAGCAGATCTAGTTAGCGTTGTGTTATTACGCAAGTCTGTTTAGCCTTTTATTGATAATGTTTGATGGAAAGCATAACCATCTCTTGCACATACATAATTGTGCAAGGCACAGCAAGATTTAGTAACTTTTTTTGCAAGTCGAAGTGATACATTAATGGGCCTGTGAAGAAATCTCCACTTATTTGATAAGATTCCAAATGAACATTCAATAAATCGCCTAGCTCGTGTATGTCGGTAGGTATAAACCTTTTTTTTATAATTTGAATTCTTTCGAGCATATGGACGCATCAAATTTGATAACAGAGGAATAGCTTCGTCTCCAATAAAAACAAAGGGCAGTAATTTGTCATAGCCTTGTGGAGGTGCGTCGTCTGGAATGCTTAAATTTTTTGTTTGCATTTTTTGCCAAAATTTGCCATGTTTAAATATATGGGAGTCCGAAAATTTTCCATACGCACCTATATCAATATATGTAAAACAGTAATTAGCATCGCAAATGGCTAAGAGTACTGTAGAAAAATACTTTTTTTAATTAAAAAAGTCTGAACCGCTATTAATTGGTTTGATAATCCTTATGTGCTTCCCGTCGACTGCGCCAAGACAATTTGGAAAATTAGCATGCTGAGCAAACCCACGTGCAGTTTCTAACCGTTGATTTTTTGAAGGTTCATGAGAACATTCAGGGGATAGATGCTTCCAAATACTATCACATACAAGCTCTACAATACCACTGATTTTTATATGCCCATTCTAAATGTAAAATGTAGGTCAGTAAATGTATTTCCAGTGGCCAAATACCTGAAATCAAAATCCTAATTGTAGTGTATCAGAATAAAAAATAAATATAATGAATTAGAAGCGGAAGAAATAACAAATAAAAAATTCTCATTGCAAATATAAAACAAATTTTTATTATATATATTTTTTACAGTTAAATTGATTTAGCAACGATGGAAATCAGCTCGAGATGCCTACCGCAGGTCAAGCTGCGAAGACATAAAAAATATATTTATTTTCAAAATTTAAAGTTTTTAAATAAAATTTTGGACCTAAATGAATCTGACACAAACTTTAATATGGAAGAAAGTCAAAATGTAGAAGATATGTCTGAAATTGAGGATCCCATAAACGAATCTGTTCATGAAGAAGAACGTGTAAGTACTAAACCAAAAAGGCGTAAAAAAAACAAGATATTGATGCAATGCTAATGGAATTCATGAGCAATTCGAAAAAATCTGAAGACAAGGGTAATAGGGCGTTTCTTGAACCCTTGTTGCCAACATTAGATACCTTTGACGAAGAAAAATCATTACAATTTCGTGCAGAAGTGCTTCGAATCATGATGGAAATAAAAAATGTCCCCAGTATTTCACAAATGTATACTGCCCGACATAATTCCCAGATTTTAAACATTTCCAGCCGGAGACGTGTTTCGTATCCACAGTATAATGTCAACTCTGCATCACTAACATTTCCTAATGCTGTTTCAAATTATCCACAACCGTTTTTATCTAATTCCGCTTCTGGATATTCTGATATTAATTCAAGACCCCAGTCGACAGTCTCTTATGTTTCTTCACCTCTATCATCGAATGAATATGGATATTCTTCCCCCAATATACCGGCGCAAGAATATTCACCTATTGAAGACAAACACGACGGAATGGACCGATCTACTTTATTGGAGTTGACAGGGGTAAATGTTGGTCGGAATGCATAAATAATATTTAATTATATTTTGAGCCGTTTCGTATCTTAGTATTAAGTACTCTATATTTTTGCATTTAGTTAATGTTTCCCTTTTTTTATGAAATCAATAAAACGTAAATAATTTATTGCCTATATAATAATTATTATTGAATATTTACAAAATATTTTCAAAAATCTTACTTTAAAGCAACACTCAATCTTTCCACTGAAGAAAATGAAGCTCTAATACGGTCTGCAAATTTTAGATCATCTTCTAGCTTGTAGTGCAGTTCGTCAAAAGAAGAAATGGACATCCGAAAATAGATAAAGAATTTACGTGGGTCTTCTCGTAAATTTGAATACAAGGTGATGAAAGCGCCTTTTATTGGTCTTTGTAGACATAAATGATGGACCCATATCCTTCTGGATTTTCGTTTTTGTTTTTGTTTTTTTATTAATCTTTTTACACACAAAGCGACAACAACGCGATGCTGTGTACTTCTCAGATACATGTTGACAACAGATGATACGCGTTAATGTGAAAACAATTTACTCGACCGATGATCGGCAGCGACCGATCATCAGCACTTATCATCGGTCCTCTCTGAAACGGGCCTGATTTCAGTTTAATGCCTCCTCCCATTAGATATTTAGCCTACGCGAGTTATTTAGTTTAAATTTCTGGAATATTACTTACGGAATGTCTTGAACTATCCATTTCCCTTTCATAAATCCTTTCCTCTGTTTCCATTAACCATACATTCTTCTGCTCAAGGCTAGACATATTATAAGACAACATAACACAGGTGAAGACTTTTCTCGCTCAGAGGAAACAGCCGAGCACTACACAACCCCGAAATGTTGCCTCGGATTTAGGATAGGAACCCAAACTTAACAGATAGAATTTATTTTTTTAACTAAATTTTAATTTGAAAAGTATTGATAAATTCCATAATTATTTCAATTACTTTTGCATTAATTTGGTTTAGGAAGTGAAATGGGGGTTGGACAGCCTATTTTTATCAATTCATCCGCGTCTATAAATAATAAGTTTCAATACAAGTGCACAAAATAAATACACAAGCGTATAATTGGTTGCATACTCTCAGCACGAATGTTTTCATGGGATTACCAGTTACAAAATAATTGGGCAACAATCAAATTATGTAGACATTGAAATAGAAATTTCTATTATACCATCAAAACACACTCCAAGGAAGAAAGGAAAATATGATTATTAATCCGTGTACAACAGAACTTATAAATTTTGATGGAGTTACAAATTTCTGAGTTTTTCATAAAAAAAACAAAGCTCAATGTTTTATTTTTTGTGGCAAAATTATATTTCAAGATTGTGAAAAAAATCATGTTTAGTACACATGAGCATGTCTTTTTCTCACTTGTCCAGTTGGCGCACTAGCTTCGCTCGTGTGGCCAATTTCTGGACGCGTGAGAAAAATATATGCTTTGCTGACTTGTACGAAAAATAGTTAAGATAAAAGCACCATATTCTGACGTATGCTGAATCGAGCTCTAGTCCCGTCCTATTTCTCAAGGCAAACTTTGTTAGTTAATTTCTTTGAACTGACAACGAATATCTAAACGCGATCAACTGTATCCGTTAGAGAACTTATTAGATTGCCAAAGTGATGTTGTACGCAATCCTTGCTTGGATCTAGTATGCATTTTAATATTGTTACGAAACATCACACTGGTATAGTCCCTAAATCCGACTCTGTCTAAGCCAGGTATAAAAGTTAAAATTATGGCGGAGACGCAGGCGTTTTTTTAACTGTTTATGACTATCTTATCTAAACATTGTTTTTGTGACCAGTCTTATCTAGAAAATGCCAGAAAACCAATTGTTTTTGAGTAAGCCGCAGTCCGGAATTTTCTAGTAAAAAAAGGCAATAATATATATAATGGACCGATCAGCTGATAAGTTTAGTTGACAATTTGACATCGTGAGATAAACAAGTGAATAAGTGAATATAAATTAGTGAACTGTTTATATTAATTAGTCTAAGTGAATATACTTTGTATATAATAGGTGATTAGATAAGTATATATAAATTAAGTAAGTGAACCTACAGTGTGTTTAAAATTTATCCCACCCGTTTGCTGTCTAAATAAATTAGAAACACATTACAATATCGACTAGGTCAGTCTAGGAGTCAGAGGTAAAACGTTTGCATTTTGGTAAGTACTTACTTAGATTGAACCAGTAAATAAAAATATTTACTCAAGCTGGTTGCACTTTTCATTTATGCTGAACAAAAAATTCAAAAATAGATATTTAATGGTTTTGGTTTATTATTTTGACACAAACTTTTACAAATATGTTCAAAAAACGTCGGAATAAGGGCCTATTTTTGTATCCAAAGCTAATGTCGTCGAAATATGTCGAAATAAGGATTTTCTACTATTTTATTCAAATTAAATTCTAAAACCTATATGAACTGCAATCAGGAAAAAAATATTTGTAAATTGTAAATTAGGCCTTAGTATATGCTAGCAGCAAAATATGTCTTAAAGATTTCTCACTAGAAAACTAAGTTTTTATGTTTAGAGAGTGTGTCCCAAAAATAGTTTATTATAAATTATAGCTATACCCATAGCAATCTTTAATTTTCCAAATAAACCAAAAATATTCTTATAAAGTGAACAACTTCAATTTAAGTAAAAAGTACGTTCAAGATTTGATTTCAATTCATTTCGATTCAACATATTTATACGAATCTCGGAAAATCTTAAAAAAAATTCGTCGGCATAAGGATCCGCTTTTTATACTCCAGGAGGTAATTGGACCTTAAATTGACTCATGCCCCTATGTGTTACGATATTTTGATAGTGACCTTAGTAGACCCTTCCTTAATTTCCAGCAAAATGGCACCTACAGTAATAATTAAAAGTAAAAATAAACGAAAAAATTAGTATTCAGAAGCCGCGGTTGAACAAGCTCTTGAAAAAATAAAACGAGGTATGTCTGTTTATAAATCCTCCAAAATTCATGGCATACCACAGACAACATTAAAGGACGACAAAACGCAAAATGATATTTTCAAGAAAAGTGGAAAACCGCCTATCTTAACAAATGAAGTAGAGAAGCTAGTAGTTGATTGGATCCATTTTCTGGGAGATGCTGGGTTTTCAGTGTCTAGAGCTCAACTATTTGACGTGGTATCCACATTAATTAAAAACCTAAATTGACCTCATCCTTTTAAGGATGGGAGACCAGGAAAACATTGGTACCAAGAATTTTTCTAACGAAGCCAAGATGTGTCTTGCGGAAGAGCTCAAAACCTTACTTCAAGCCGAGTTGGAGTAAGTTTAGAAGACCCCAGCAGAATCTATAACTGTGATGAGACCACATTTTTGTTGACTCCTTCAGAAAAACAAGTGCTAGTGAAAAAAGGTTTAAAGACTGTCTATAACAGAGTCTCAAATGATGATAAGGAATGCCACACAGTTTTAGCCAACGTTTCTGCGAACGGTCAAGTTGCTCCGCCGATGGTGGTTTTCCATATAAGTCCTGGAAGCCAAAAAATATCCCTCAACCTATGCCAACCGGTTGGGGTTGTTTATATACAGAGAAGCTTTTTTTGAATATGTAACCAACGTTTTATTTAACTGGTTAACGAAAAACAACATCACACTGCCCGTCGCACATTTCCTTGATGGCCACACTAACCATATTTAATTAGGATTTAGGAAGTTCTGCAAAGCAAATGTAATTGTATTGGTTGCGTTGGTTCCGTATGCCACTCATATAATGCAGCCATTAGATGTAGCAAACTTTCGTCGCGTTAAGGCTATGTGGCGAACAATAGTCCATGATTTTAGAATTAAACATGAATTAAATAAAATTAAACGAACAGATTTTTCCGTGCTAGTAAAAGAATATTTTGATAAGACCTTAAAACCTCAAACGATTCAAAGTGCATTTGAATGTACTGGATTATATCCTTTTAACGTCAAAAAAATTAAATTCGAGAAACTTCAAACAAATAGAACGCAAGCCCCACACGTTATTTCTCCACATGCCTGTTCCGAAATCACTGTACTAGGACCAGATTTTAGAAAAGAGTTTGAAAGCAAACTATCTCCTGAAACGCTACGCCAGATTATCAAACAATCTAGTAATGCAGGTTGGTCAGGAAATCCATCTTATACCAAACTTTTTGAATTCTGGAAATCACTTAATTCCAAAGAGGAGGTGGATGACCAGCTACTATCGAATAAGCTACCAAATGAAACTGCACAACATCTTGTCCAAAACCTTGAAGAACTACTGTCTGATGATGAACAGACCTCGTTACATCAGTTAGGGGACTCAACACTAATTAACAATATAAATGATGATGAAGATTTCAGTATATTTTGCATTGGAGGAGTTGGCTTTTTAGAACTGGTCGCTGAAAATAACGAATACATGAAAACTGATAATTCAATCAACAACCTGTGATGCGCTTTCCTGCCACTTGCTTCTTCTTCACCTCTCACACAGGTTCTTAGCGACTGACGCGTCACTTTGGACACCCTCGATGCAAAGTTTTGTGAAACAAATACTCGGGCGCCAGATTATTTTACGTGGTTTACTCCACGGCCCCTTGACTCTCGGCGTCAAGAGTTCCAGGTAGCCTCAAATGGAGGTTACGGAAAATTCCAGGGGTCTCCTTGAATTTAACACACCTACAAAACCTATAAACCTTGGACGGTGATGCTACGGGATATTAGGAAAATACTGATCGTATTTATTGGTATATTACAAGACTTACTTAATATGTACACATACAGATTAATATTCAACAATTTCTGATCAAGCGGTACCAAATCAATTCAATATATCAACAGTAAGCAAAAGTGTTCAAGCCTTATGTTATTATGCACCATGCGAAATTTGCTGGTATTAAGGAATGTGAGCAATGACACAATAAAACAGGTGTAAGCAAGCAAATGGAATTTGTTAATAACAGCGGAAGCGGTATAAGCAGTTTTGTAAATTATGCGGTAAGCAGCAATAAAACAATAATTACCTGTCACGGTAGTCCACGGAATAAAACTATCTTCGCGGTAGGGATAGTCAATCGGGATAGATGGAAATTGAGAATCTAATTTTTTATAGGGGAATGGACACTTTAGATTTTCAAATCAATTTAAATTAGATTACCAAGCAATCAGTGGCATCGGCCTCGTAATCGATTGAGAATCTAATTTTCTATATAGAGGAATTGACACTTTAAATTTTCTATTTTCGCGGTAGGGATAGTCAATCGGGATAGATGGGAAAATGTGACCAGACCAGTTAATAACAAAAGAAACTAAAGAATTTAAACTAGATTATCAATCAATCAGTGGCAACAGCCTCGTACTCGATTGAGAATCTAATTTTTTATAGGGGAATTGACACTTTAAATTTTCAAATCAATTTAAATTAGATTACCAAGCAATCAGTGGCATCGGCCTCGTACTTGATTGAGAATCTAATTTTTTATACAGAGGAATTGACACTTTAAATTGTCTATCTTCGCGGTAGGGATAGTCTTCGGGATAGATGGAAAAATGTGACCAGACCAGTTTATAACAAAATAAACTAAAGAATTTAAATTAGATTATCAATCAATCAGTGGCAACAGCCTCGTGCTCGATTGAGAATCTAATTTTTTATAGGGGAATTGACACTTTAAATTTTCAAATCAATTTAAATTAGATTACCAAGCAATCAGTGGCATCGGCCTCGTACTTGATTGAGAATCTAATTTTTTATACAGAGGAATTGACACTCTAAATTTTCTATTTTCGCGGTAGGGATAGTCAATCGGGATAGATGGGAAAATGTGTCCAGACCAGTTTATAACAAAAGAAACTAAAGAATTTGAACTAGATTATCAATCAATCAGTGGCAACAGCCTCGTACTCGATTGAGAATCTAATTTTTTTATAGAAGAATTGAAACTTCAAATTTTCAAATCAATTTAAATTAGATTACCAAGCAATCAGTGGCATCGGCCTCGTACTTCATTGAGAATCTAATTTTTTTTACAGAGGAATTGACACTTTAAATTGTCTATCTTCGCGGTAGGGATAGTCAATCGGGATAGATGGAAAAATGTGACCAGACCAGTTTATAACAAAATAAACTAAAGAATTTAAATTATATTATCAATCAATCAGTGGCAACAGCCTCGTACTCGATTGAGAATCTAATTTTTTTATAGGGGAATTGAAACTTTAAATTTTCAAATCAATTTAAGTTAGATTACCAAGCAATCAGTGGCATCGGCCTCGTACTCGATTGAGAATCAATTTTTTTTATATAGGGGAATTTACACTTTAAATTTTTGAAATTACCGGTTAAAATTATTCTAAAATACTGGTCGGAGAATAGGACAGCGGTTTCCCAAATAATAGCAAAATAAAACTGTGTCTTAGAATGCAAATAAAATCTAATATGTATTTGGGTAATTTGAATCGGGACACTAGATATAACAATCTGTATCGAAAAATTAAAATCAGAATGCTACTTCAATGTATTGAAGGCTCAGACCTGAATTCCAAAGAAACAATATACAAAACGTGGTGATAAAAACTGTAAATAACTTTGGTTTTTATGGTTTCGAAAAAAATATACCGGCTTATCAGTCTTATCAAAATGCGGAATAATATTTTTAAATACGGAACTATTAGAACTATTCGTAAAATTAAAATCAAAATGATATTTCAATGAGACCCTAATTCCAGAGAAACAATATACAGAACGCGATAATAAAAACTGTAAATATGGTTCTTATTATCGCTTCATAAAAAAAAACTATGGGCTGTCGGTTTCACCAAAATACCGAATTATATTCTTAATAACCAAATTACTAAATTGTTTGTTGAAATTGAATATAAAACTTTGAAACTCGGGTGAAATGTTTTATTTGGTTTTCAAAATAATTTCCACTTACTTGGAAACTACTGGACGATCGGACACTCGATTTACGGCCAAATTCTCACTCTAAACTAACTTAATATCAATTACTGAATAATGACTTTTGCCAATAACTGAACAATAATTTTAATCGCAATAACTGAATATAATAATTTAATTTCAATAACCGAATATAACAAATTAATCTCAATAACTGAATGAAAACTTCAATAATAAATAATTAATCTTAATCGCCAATAACTTAATGCCTTTTGAACGCTCGGTTTTTGAATTTATAATTCACTTCCTACCTAAATTTTGGCAATAATCGTGGTGAGGGAAATCGATATAATTAAAGCAAGAAGTATATCTATTTGTACGGAACGACTCCGGTTTTAAATAAAATAGTTTATATACCGGGCGTCCTCGATAATTTAAATTTTGAAAAGTGGAATTTAATACATTTTATATATTTCCTTAAATGATAAATCACGGCCTTTGAGTTACTAATGGGATAAATACTTAAATTAATATTACGGGCTTGAAACGGTACCAGAAAACAGAGTTGGAAAGTAAGTAACGAGTTATATTAAACTTAAAATACCATCGGAACAAAATCATATAATGCTTCAAAAAAAATAACTCGTTACAAACCATAAAAAATCAAGAGACGAAAGTATTGAAACAATCTTGGAAGCTCATTCAACAGCAAAATTAACCTCCTCTCCAAAACCATGTCATAGTAACTCAATTGACAACAATACGGCAAAAAGAATTCAAATTTAAAAAATAGAATACCTTGAACCAATCAAGCTTCCAAATGAGTCACCTTCCAGTTCATCAGTACAATCTGATGCTCATGACACTACAGTCCATAATGACGAAAATATTTCTGTAAATAACAATTTTCTTATACCACCCAATCAAACAATTTCCGAAAAATCCGATTTTGTCAACCCACCAGTATCTGAGGTATCTCCGGAACCATGTAGTAGTCAGTCATCTTCATCATATTTTAGAACACCGCCCAAGTTTCCTACGCCTTTCAAATATGCATTTTATTTTCCCAAAAAGCCGAAAGAGAATGCCAAAAGGCTAGTAACAAAAAAGATAACACCGATTGTAGCCATAGCTGATGAATTTGTAGAGTATTAAATGCGACTAGAAGCCGAAAAAATGTCAAAAGAGGAAAAGAGGAAGAAAGACCTGCTCAGAAAAATAAAGCGAAAATTAAAACAATCCCTAGGAAATCAAATAGCAAAAAAACAAAAGAGGCAGACACAGAACAAATAACCCAAGAACAACTAACAGAAGAAGCAAAAATGTATGAACAGGAAAATATGATAAACAAAGCAAAAGCGGAACCTGTAGAAAGTAAATGCAAAGAAGAGAGCGGTTATCAACACGATGATTACGTAATTTTTATATATGAAAATGAATATTTTCCAGGACAAGTTTATTGATAAAAATAAATCCATATTTTTTATTAAGGCGATGGAACGGATTGGGATACATACAAGTAATAACAATGAATTGTATTCTTTAGTACTGGAATAAACAAGAAAGAAACTGAAAAATAATCAACGAATGACATAAATAATATGCGCACGCAAGTGGTGATCACAAATCCCAAGAAATAGCCGTCCATCAGAATCAAAGAGCGATCAAGTAAAATATGGTGGGGATTAGGTAGCGCTACTTTCAAAGCGATCCCAAAAATTTCCAGATGAACGCAGCCATTGGAGATGTCCAACTGTGGAGGATGTCATAATATGATATGAAAAAGTTGAAATTGTTTCTCGTATAAGTGCTCCTCGCCTTGTAAATAGGAGGGGGTTTTATTCTGTTCCTGAGATAGGAAGTATAGACTAAACGTGCAATATTTGTTTCAGTGATATACTTAATATAAATCTTAAATTTGATGTAAGTAAATTCTTAAAAACCTATATGTAAAAGTTGTTACAAGTTTTTTACTTTTTTGTTCTTATAAGCGGATTATTTTTTAAATTACTTCAATAAATATATCGTTCTGCATATTTTTCTCGAATTCAATGTTTTTTGTGTTCACTACAACCATGTTTAATAAAAAACAATATAAAACTCCGAAATTAGGAACCTCTCAGTTCGGAATTAGGGTCTTAGTTAAAAATGTACGTCGGAATAAGGAGATTGAGGCATTTTTAAAAAATATTTGTTTCACCAAGGAAGCACGTTATATTATTTAAAAAATATATTTTCCTATATTTCACAACAAATCATTTTACATTTAAAAAATGACAAACTGGATGTAACAAAGTCAGTTTTTCTAATATTTGAACTCAAACTCAAAAAATCCTAAACTGCGGCGGAATATGGTGCTGTTACCTAATGTATTATTACTTTATAATTTTTATTTTGTTATGTTTATTACAGTCGGGTAGGGTTTCTAGTATATAAATACGCCATTGGCGATCACACATTATTATACAAGTTTTCATAACAGAGCTATGTATACATTGCAGTACAGAATGTAATACAACGTAGCCTCAAAAGATGCTACGCAGCCTACTACGGTACAGACAACGGTCAGCACTGCACAGTAGTTAGTATACTATGGACATACGCATCCCGAAAAGTGCCTATAAAAACGTTTTTAAGATATGAAAAGGCAATGGCAGTGTGTATCGCTTCAAATTAAACCTATTTTGAAGGTGGGTAACCGTTAGTTTTCTTGGATTCTAAGAATTTTTATATACCGATATCGAATATTTGAAATCATCAGGTGGTAGGTGATTTTTTTATCATTTTGTGAACTTCAATCTATAACGACCCATGTTTCTTTATCTTGACGTTAAGCAGATGCTTGTATTGAAATATGTAAATGTTCAAAAAACATTTGACCCTATATTTCATTATATTATATGATCGTAGTTATCAATAGATTTTTCTGTAGATGTAGGAACTCACGCGGAATGTGTGATTCTATTTTTTTAACGTATATATTTTTCTCTGTTTATACACAAGAGTAGCTGGAATGGCATAAAAACAGCAAGGGATCCAGATCCCCGACCCGAAATTGGATTTATGTCTTGTGGCTGAAGTAATTGGTCTAAAACGAAAAGGCAAAGGATAAACTACAAACGCTTCTTAAAAAATAAGATCAATAAAACTGTTGCGGCTCCATATACCGACAGAAAAAATACTGATTTAGCTCGTTTTTTTTCATTTTCAACCGGATTGGTTTTACAATTTGTTTTTTTTTTCCACATCATGAAATACATTTGGATTTATTCTAAGTAAGTTTTGATAATAATACTAATAATAAAGAAATGATTTCGATACAGATATTTCTCAGAATCGACAGTGGTGTAGTTGAGTTAGTTTTACATATCGTAATAAAAAATCAACGCCACCACTGTTGATATATAAGGAAGAGCTGCATACCTGTTGATTATAGTTGAGACTAGTTGCAAATTTGTTTATTGTTATGTGAACCATAAAAACTAAACTGAACTATTAAAACACTTTTGACCGATAATATTAGTATATTTTGGTATATATAAACAATAATTAAAATATTTTTTCTTCGACTATTATCGAATTTCTATACACCGACGTAGTTTTTGATTATGGAATAGCTTCATTCTAACCCTAGCGCAAGAATATTCATTCTGGATCTTGGTATGGAATGAATACTTGTGACGCCCTCTAAATGTGACGGTTCATTTGACAGAAAGAGAAAATATGCGTGTTCCGTTTTCTACACCAGCTGCACTACGCAGAGTAGAAGCAGCGCAGAAATATCAAAATGCATAAAAAATCATCTAAAGCGAACGAAAAATGACTAATGTAGTTGTAGAGTATTAATTGTTAGAGCCAGAAGTGCAGTATAGGTATCTATATTTTTGGGCAGTTTTTAAGAAGAAAATGAAAAACGCTATTTAGCAACAATTGTCTACAGTCAAAAATGTCGATTGTCAAATTTATTTAATTATCTATTTTTTCTAAATTTTAGAATATAATTTTATTTGAATCACAGCTATTATTTGGCATCATTCCTATTCAGTGTTCGATACTGACAGCAGTGATGATTTCACCACAACTCCTCCAGAAATTAAGGAGTTAGCAATTCAATATACGTTGTTTAGTATAATTTTCTACCACATACACAACACATGCATTCACATGACCATTCACAAAACTGAGTTATTTAATTATTACTGATTATTGTCCCCTATCACGAATGCCTGTACACCATATATTTTTTCTTTGAAAAGAAAATAACCAGCAGTGTTGACAGTAGGCAGCATCTAGTATTTTAGAATAATAGAGCCAAAACCGATGAACTGCTCTATATTAAGAAGTTGAAAAGTAGGATGATTTGGCTGGCGACCTTCAGAAAAGGGCCTGAAGGCTGTATAGGCTCTATATTAAGAATTTGGCGTTTTCCATTCGTACTTAACATTTTCAACATATTTGCGTTTTAATTTAAGTGATAGCCTATATCGGAGCATGTAGTGTTTGCTGTTTTAGCGTTCTCAAAATACTACGATGCTAAACAAACAAGTACTGTATGTATAATTTCTCTGAAAGGTTTAATTAACTTGTATTGTTATGTTTGAATGAATAAGGAAGCAAAATATTAACCCTTCCTGTTTATAAAAAAATGGCATGTGGGAATTCAAATATTGGCGGTTCTGTTAGTTTTGACTACAACCACGCAGATATACTAAAATTTTAATATTGAGATGACTATCTACCCGTATGTAAAGGTTATCTACGCTCAGTTTATTTTTATGGGTAATCGCATGGACTAAGTTCCTAATTTCAGTGTATGTCTACATTATCTTTAGTTAGTTTGATACATTTTTCTTTTTCTGTTCAATTAATTATATTTACTGTTAATGTATAATTTGGTTGAAAAGTTTGATTATAAATATATTTTCTTTAAATTCTGTGTTGTTATTGACAGCATGAAAAAAGTATATATATATATATATATATATATATGTACAGATATATATATATATATATATATATATATATATATATATATATATATATATATATGTTTATATTCACTACCAAAAAAAGACTGGCCACACTTTATCTAGTTGGCTTTGACAATATTCGAAAAATTGACGAAAATGTGTTGTAGATAGTTTAGAAATAACGAATCACTAAATGAACAATAGAACGAATTAATGGATTAAACTATGAAAATAAATGAAATACTACCAAAACTGCCATCCATGGATATCAGTAAAATTTTGCGCCATGTACACGTCTCAAGTTACTCTAGAAAGAATAAAATTTCCATTTAATAATCAATTAAAGTGCCTAAACAAAGTTGAATTACAAAAAATTTTGCAATCACGTAAAATACCATGTCGTATATATATATATACATATATATATATATATATATATATATATATATATATATATATATATACATATATATATATACATACATATATATATATATATATATATATATATATATATATATATAACGATGAAATAAAACAATATAGTTTGTTTAAATCTTCATATATTTGAACTAATGTTCAATTTAAACTTGTTGATGCGTTTCACTAACACAGTAGCTTTGTCAAAACGAATGAAGGTAAAATATAAAAATGTCTTAATATATACAGTGCTAAATCTATTTACTAAGGTTAACAATGGTATTAAAAGATATTACCTGGAAATTCATTCACTACAAACATTCCTAAGCTATCTTCTAGGTAAAGAGGTTCAATAAAGGAGACTGATTGATATATATTTGGTCGTTAAGGAGATTACCTGAATATTTATTTTTGTTAATCTCTAGGGCTTCTAATAAATTTAAACTAAAAGATTTACCGACTACATGGAGAATTTCAAAATTTGGGTCGAAAATGTGTTGGTTTTCTAATAAATGATTTGAATAGTTAGAATCTAATTTTTTGTTGTCATAGCTACGGTTGTGTTCCGAAATTCTAGTTTTAAAATTTCTAAAAGTTCTACCGATATAAATTTTATCACAATTGTCATTACCACATTTTAATTTATAAACTCCTGATTTGTTTAATTTTGAAGATTTAGATTTATTATTTTTAATGAATTTGGATAAATTGTGATCAGTTTTAAAGGAAATATTCATGTCTAAAGTTTCTAAAAATGATTTAATTTTTAAGGATAGTGTTCCAAAGTATGTTAAGCTTTCAAATTGTCTATTATTTTTATCTGAAGGGAATACTTGTTCTAAAGTCTGTTTTTTTATCTTTTTATTTATGATATTGTCAATTAAATTTGGATCGTAATTATTATTAACTGCTATTTGTTTTATGATATTTAATTCTTTGGTATAATTATTAATATTTAATGGGACTGTTAAGAGTCTGTGTATCATACTATTGAAAGCTGCTAGTTTGTGACTGAATGGGTGGACCGAACTATTATGAATTGTAATATCTGTATGTGATGGTTTATGAAATATAGAAAAATCATGTTTATTATTTATATTTGAAATAGTAAGGTCTAGAAAGTTTATAGACTTATTTTGTTCAAGTTCTACGGTAAATTTGATATTATTGTGAATCGAGTTTATGTAAGTAATGAAGCTCTCTAATTGTCTATTTGTACCGATGAAGCTAGCTAAAATGTCGTCCACATATCGGTGCCAGTACATAAATTTTTCACTAAGGGGGTGTTCATGAATTATTTTTTCTATATTATCCATGAATATTTCTGCTAGTAGGGGGCTGAGAGGGTTGCCCATAATCAAACCATCTTTACTGCTATAAACCTCTCCATTGAAATGAAAATAATTTTGATTCAAACACACTTTTAATAAAGTAATGATATCAGAGTGCATTATAGGATTAACATTATTGTATGTGAGCAAGTTATCAACAAGAGTTATAGTTTCTTTAGGAGGTATACTAGGGAATAGATTTGTTACATCGAACGATATGAATTTAGAATTATGGGGTAGTATTATATCTTGAATATTATTAATTAATTTCGTTGAGTTTTTAACTGAAAATCGAGGTATGAATGAACAATATTTAGAAATGACATCTATGAGAATCTTTGAAATTTTGAATGAAGGTGCTGTGAAATAAGAAACAACTGGCCTGATAGGGTACCCCTCTTTATGGAGTTTAATTAATGAATAAAGTTCAGGGTGTTGCGGATTGGGTAAAAATAATTTATATTTTTCTTTATCGTTAATTATTGATTTAACGTTATCTACTGCTAATTTTATTTCTCTCTGAAATTTATTAGTTGGGTATTTTTTAAGGGTCTCAAAATTGCTTGCCTGAATAAAATTGTTGGTTTTTAATAAATAATCTTCTTTAGGTAATGCTATTACCGTATTTCCTTTATCTGCTTTTGTGAAAATAAGACTATTTCACTTTGATTTTTGTTGAATTGATTTGGCGGCTGATAATTCAAAATTGGGTTTGTTAAACTCGACGAATTCTTTTTTAATAATTTCTGAAGCTTTGTGTTTTAGATTAGAATTATTTGGAATATTATACAAGTTAATTTCTGTTTCTATACCTAGTTTGTTGAAGTTATCCAATGAACATGTGGGTTGAATATTATGTTTAAAACCTTTTTGTAATAATTGAATTTCTTTATCTGAAAAAATTGTATTTGAAAGATTGACGAATGTATTAAAAAATTTATGTTCTGAGAATTTGTTTTGTGGGTTTCTTGATACTGGTTTGTTGGTTAATAATGACTTTAATTTACGTTTTTGTCCTTGGTACTTTTTGTGAATAATTACTTTAATCTTATCTCTTATGTCCCTATCTAAAATGTCAAACTCTATGGGATGTAGTATATGTGATAGTTGTGAATGAATTACCTTAACATAAATACTAAAAATATATCTCTTACTATACTGAATGTTCTTTTCTTCTTTTAACCATTTTTCTTTGCCATAGATACTGGCTTTGTTGGCTGGACTGCTCTTGTTGTCTGTTTTTAATTTCATGTATCTAGGGAATACGTGATATCTGGAACACTGCCCGAAGAACCACAAATTTTGCGTACACACTGCACTTTTTAAAAGTAATTTAAAATACCATATAGCCAAATAGCTGATATCAGCTTTCTTCAAAAATTGAATAGATGAGGCTTTTACTTGATGAAGATCCATACTGAACGATGAAATAAAACAATATAGTTTGTTTAAATCTTCATATATTTGAACTAATGTTCAATTTAAACTTGTTGACGCGTTTCACTAACACAGTAGCTTTGTCAAAACGAATGAAGGTAAAATATAAAAATGTCTTAATATATACAGTGCTAAATCTATTTACTAAGGTTAACAATGGTATTAAAAGATATTACCTGGAAATTCATTCACTACAAACATTCCTAAGCTATCTTCTAGGTAAAGAGGTTCAATAAAGGAGACTGATTGATATCTATTTGGTCGTTAAGGAGATTACCTGAATATTTATTTTTGTTAATCTCTAGGGCTTCTAATAAATTTAAACTAGAAGATTTACCGACAACATGGAGAATTTCAAAATTTGGGTCGAAAATGTGTTGGTTTTCTAATAAATGATTTGAATAGTTAGAATCTAATTTTTTGTTGTCATAGCTACGTTTGTGTTCCGAAATTCTAGTTTTAAAATTTCTAAAAGTTCTACCGATATAAATTTTATCACAATTGTCATTACCACATTTTAATTTATAAACTCCTGATTGGTTTAATTTTGAAGATTTAGATTTATTATTTTTAATGAATTTGGATAAATTGTGATCAGTTTTAAAGGAAATATTCATGTCTAATGTTTCTAAAAATGATTTAATTTTTAAGGATGGTGTTCCAAAGTATATTAAGCTTTCAAATTGTCTATTATTTTTATCTGAAGGTAATACTTGTTCTAAAGTCTGTTTTTTTATCTTTTTATTTATGATATTGTCAATTAAATTTGGATCGTAATAATTATTAACTGCTATTTGTTTTATGATATTTGATTCTTTGGTATAATTATTAATATTTAATGGGACTGTTAAGAGTCTGTGTATCATACTATTGAAAGCTGCTAGTTTGTGACTGAATGGGTGGACCGAACTATTATGAATTGTAATATCTGTATGTGATGGTTTATGAAATATAGAAAAATCATGTTCATTATTTATATTTGAAATAGTAAGGTCTAGAAAGTTTATAGACTTATTTTGTTCAAGTTCTACGGTAAATTTGATATTATTGTGAATCGAGTTTATGTAAGTAATGAAGCTCTCTAATTGTCTATTGGTACCGATGAAGCTAGCTAAAATGTCGTCCACATATCGGTGCCAGTACATAAATTTTTTACTAAGGGGGTGTTCATGAATTATTTTTTCTATATTATCCAAGAATATTTCTGCTAGTAGGGGGCTGAGAGGGTTGCCCATAATCAAACCATCTTTACTGCTATAAACCTTTCCATTGTAATGAAAATAATTTTGATTCAAACACACTTTTAATAAAGTAATGATATCAGAGTGAATTATAGGATTAACATTATTGTATGTGAGCAAGTTATCAACAAGAGTTATAGTTTCTTTAGGAGGTATACTAGGGAATACATTTGTTACATCGAACGATATGAATTTAGAATTATGGGGTAGTATTATATCTTGAATATTATTAATTAATTTCTGTTTCTATACCTAATTTGTTGAAGTTATCCAATGAACATGTGGGTTGAATATTATGTTTAAAACCTTTTTGTAATAATTGAATTTCTTTATCTGAAAAAATTGTATTTGAAAGATTGACGAATCTATTAAAAAATTTATGTTCTGAGAATTTGGTTTGTGGGTGATAACTTAGTTGATGTTGCTCCCACTGATCACTTGTTTTTCTCGTTGCCTTATATTGCTGAGGTTACTCCCAAGCTCACTCGTATCTTCAGCAAGGTTGGTCATGTTAGGATTGCTCATAGAACAGTTCTGACTATTAATTCTTTGTTCACTAAAGTCAAAGACAAAACTCCACTTTTACATATTTCCAAATTAGTTTACTGCATTCCTTGTGCTAACTGTAATCTTGAATATATTGGCCAGACTGGTAGGCTTCTTAAGGACCGTGTCTCCTCACATGAGAGTGACAGTAGATTGCATCCAGAGAGGTGTGCACTGGGTGAACATGTTTTCAGGGAAGGTCATAACATGAATTACGAGGCAGTGAGATTATTGGCTAAGGAGGGTAAGCTATCTAAGCGTACATTCTTGGAAATGGCATTCATATATCAATCTAATTATTGTATGAATAAGAAAACTGACCTTAATCATCTTAGTGAAATCTATTCATATTTACTGATGATAGATAAGAATTGCACATCTGTACAGGAATGTTCATTCGATTCTGTTTAGATAGCATTCATTTGATATTTTTTCTGAATTATAGCTGTTATGTAACAACTAATAAGCTTTTTATGGATTAGAGAGGTTGTTAGTCATCAACCTCTTGATCTGTTGATTGTCTTTGTATAATTGCTGTTAATTTTTGAATAATGATAATCACAATAATAATTTTATAAATAATAATTTTTCATCTTAAATAATTAACATAATATTAAAAAAAAATTGAAAAAAAATTCAGTTCAACTTAAGATCCACAAATTATTGAAGTTGTTGTTTTTCCTGTTGCTTTAAGTTAACCACAGCTGCTTCCGTCAGTTCAGTAGTGCATTTTATTCTATATTCGGATCTAACACATTCTAACTATGTACCCAAACCTATTTCACACTCAACAACACTACGTGTGAAACTAAATGAATTCTGTACATTGAAAGGTATCAAAAATCAGTTCACACACATTGTAGATTAAATCAATACTTACAATATAAACAAAATGAATCGACCATCTGCTATAACAAGTATTGTTTTACAATAACTGTTTGATTGAAAAAGTCATCCATTATCTGCATACACTCATCAATCATCGTTCTTTAAATCAATCAGGCATATGTTTGTTCTGTTTGTCTATATGTAATATACAAAAATGAATTTCACGTATCCTCCACTTATGAAAAATCGACTGAAAATTATTTTCTTCGCACAAAACGAATAGACAGTCAATCAACGAATGAATTTGTGTTAACAAAGTGTTTAATTCAATCAAAACGATTGTTGGTACACTGAAAAAATGATAAATAGCAGCTTGCAAGCACAGCTCCGACCACCTAAATTTCAAGTGATTTATGCTCGTGTCATTTCTGGACGTGTTCTTACAAAAAAATCGTAGAGATGAAAATTGAAGCAAATCTTATGCTCTTGAAGGTGACGTGAATAGTGTTCACAAAAAAAATTTTCCGATCTTAAATTTTCCAAAAATTGAAAAAATTTACGAAAATTATATTTTTGGTTGGTAATTATAAATAACATATTAATATCGAGGTCAAAACATAGATAAACATAGAGGGCAAACTTCTAAAAATTTATATTTTTTCAGATTTGGAAAATTCAAAATGGCGGCTGCGCAAATTGGAAACAATTTTTGTTTTCAATCGCGTCTAAATTTATGAACATTAACGATATAGAGACGGTTTGTTGCAATCGACAAAGTGAACGTTATATTTTTATAAATAACAAACAAAATTTTAAAAAAATTTTTTACATAATTTTTTAGAACATGTACCGAAAATAAAAATTTTTCCATCTAGTTTTTTCTCATTTTGGCGTTGAAAAATTTGTTTAAAACATGTTTTCACATTATAAATATGTGCGTCTTTGAAATACGAGTATTTAAAAGAAAAATTTTTTAGATGCGACTTTTACAAGTTGAGATAAACAAATTCAAAGTCTGTTAGATTCTGTGATAATATTGATTGAAATTTTCAAATTTTGATCACTCCGCTAGGTTGTCGAATCCCAACTCAACTTAAACACAAATTTTCATTTTTCTACCGTCAATTGGTCCATTCAAAAGAGAATAGTAATCCTAGCTCGCTCGGCCAAACGGTGCGGCGGCAGCTGCTTGGAGTTGTGGTGGGGGGTCAGTGCTCGTTCGCTGTTGAACGGAGCTCAAGCTTTTGTTTTCGTTTTCTTTGTAAAAATTTTGCGTTTGTGGTTTGCTAATAGTATGGTTATTATCAACCATTACATATTGCTAGAAATAAGGTACAATGATATTTATAATTTAGATCTATAAATCCATTTATTATATATATATTATACATAATTCGAAACGTAGATACTAAGAATAATATTTATTTACAAATTTACATAATAATTTTCTATAAATTCTCGCCCTTGTTGGTCTCTGAGGAAATGGCTCTGTACAATTTTCCTCGTCATTATCATTAGCAAACAAATCCTCATCGATATTATTGCTACTATCAATTGCAAGTTCACAATCAACTAATGGAGTCATATCAAAATTTAGCTCATCACTCAGAGATTCATTATCATCCTCGTCATTGTCAAATACCGTACTTACAATTTCGATGTTACAACAGTTTTTACATAATATCGTACAATGTATGCCAACTTTTTTACAACCACACCTGGTAGTAGAGCACCCTGTGGTACAAGAACACGAAATAATGTTCAATAATTCGTCGGGTACAAGTACGTCGTCAGTCATGTTAGTAAGGGTCTTTTGGGCGTTCGAAGAAAATGAGCGCTAACCCCCCACCAGAACGCCAAGCAGCTGCCGCCGCACCGTTTGGCCGAGCGAGCTAGGATTACTGTTCTCTTTTGAATGGACCAATTAACGGTAGAAAAATGAAAAATTGTGTTTAAGTTGAGTTGGGATTCAACAACCTAGCGAAGTGATCAAAATTTGAAAATTTCAATTAATATTATGACAGTATCTAGCAGATTTTCAATTTGTTTATCTCAGCTTATAAAAGTCGCATCTGAAAAATTTTTTTTTCAAAATACTCGTCTATAAAAAACAAACATATTTATAACGTGAAAAGATATTTTAAAGAAATTTTTCAAGGCTAAAATGAGAAAAAACTAGATGTAAAAATTTTTATTTTCGGTAAATGATCTAAAAAATTATGTAAAAAAATTTTTAAAAATTTTGTTTATGTTATTTATAAAAATATAACTTTGACTCTGTTGATTGCAATAAACCGTTTCTCAATATCGTTATTGTTCATAAATTTAGACGCGATTGAAAAAAAAATTGTTTCCAATTTGCGCAGCCGCCATTTTGAATTTTCCAAATCTGAATAAATGTAAATTTTGAGAAGTTTGCCCTCTATGTTTATCTATGTTTTGACCTCGATATTAATATTTTATTTATAATTACCAACCAAAAATATAATTTTAGTAAATTTGTTCAATCTTTGGAAAATTTAAGATCGGAAAATTTTTTTTTGACAAAACTATTCACGTCACCTTTCAAGAGCATAAGATTTGCTTCAATTTTCATCTCTACGATTTTTTTGTAAGAACACATCCAGGAATGACACGAGCATAAATCACTTTAATTTTAGGTGGTCGGAGCTGTGCTTGCAAGCTGCGTCGCAAGCTCCAGTGGAAATTATTAGACAATCTAGGAGAGTGATGCTGGGTCAATATATTTTCATTTAAAAATGAAAAATCAGTTATGGGAAAGTTTTGATAGTTAACAGATTTTTTGACCTTACTTTCCCGGACTACAAACAAAGTTTGTAATTTTGCTTTTTTGAATATGGATATTTTAGAAAATAATTAATTGTACACCGCCTGAAATGCGGGAAGCTGCAGAGCAGTTATGCGACGAACTACTGCCCCATAAATCTGAAAGCGTGTATTTGAAAACTTTTGAAAATTTTAAGCATGGGTGTGTAGATAAAGGTACTGCTGGAATGAGTGAAAACGTACTTCTAATGTATTTCAATGAATACGCAAATGATAAGAAGGCATCTACACGGAAACTTGAAAGAAAACAAACCTAACCTAAAGCCTCAAGAAACTGAACACATAATTCTATCTAGAAAAGACACAAATAACAAAATTAAATTAAAGTCAACGTTATTATGCCAAAGGCATCGATAATATAGGTATTTAGGTTTTCATATAGACAGAAGATTAAATTGTCACACGCATGTGAACAAAATCGTACCAAAAGCTTATAATACAATAAGATCACTACACCCATTACTAAATAAAGACAGTTACCTTAGTAAAGGAAACAAATTGCTTATATATGAACAAAGAAACAGATCAATCTTACACACGGATGTCATGTATTTTGTTTGAGTTATGGGAACGCATGTGGTAATAGGACACCGCTTTATGTATAGTCAGAATAGAAATAATACTCTAAATAATCAATCTCACAAACCAATACCGAGAATCACTCCATCCAGACAAACTAATCATCAGCCCAATTTTTCCCAGAATACAATGCTAATTACGAACATTTCAATTCGCCACCTTCTCAATCCATTTCTCCAATTAATCGAAATTCAAATCCAGGTGTATCTAATAATCAATTCTCGCAACCCCAACAGAATTTTAGTAATTTCAATCGTCCTTTCATCCAAAATTCAGAACCCCAGTGAAGGGGCAACAATAATTTTCAAACTCAGAGACAACCATTTTCTAATCAACCCAGGAAAAGCCAGATATTGAGAGCACCCTCAAGTCAAAACAGAAATCACTCAAATCCCAACAAACCATATGAACCTACTCCAATGGACACATCATCAGGTAATACAATGTTAGCACCTCAGAGAAAATTAACGTCCACAGAATTATTTGCACATGATGATCATCATACCAAACCCATGATGTACAAAAGTCTGATTATTTTAATCCACATGAAACCGATGGAACGTATCCAGAATATAGCAATTCTAATCAATATTAATTCGATGAGCCTTATCAAATTTCTCAAGATCCAAATGAAAAAATTTCATCAAGAAGCCTCACAGAACAATACCCCCTAATAACTTTAAATATAT
The DNA here is from genome assembly GCA_963921935.1 of Galeruca laticollis. Lineage (NCBI taxonomy): Eukaryota > Metazoa > Arthropoda > Insecta > Coleoptera > Chrysomelidae > Galeruca > Galeruca laticollis. The sequence continues at coordinate 114,066,838 of OY998180.1, forward strand.
CCAGAGCAAATTTACCACATATTTACATCCCCGAACTAGAAGCAAATTTTTTTATCGATACAGGTAGTACTCGTAGTTTAATTAAACCTGATTTAGCGTATCAATTTTATCCAAATGAAATTTTTAAAGAAGATTTTCAAATACAAAGTGCTCTTAATATAACATATCATGACGAAGTAATGAAAATACCAATTTTTAAAATTTTTAGAGTTTCAGAATATCACAAATTCTATCTCTTTAACTTTAGCGATGCATATGACGGATTAATAGGCATTGATTTATTGAAACATTCAAAAGCTTCAATAGATATGAACTCAAAATTTATCGTAACTCCATTTGCAAAAATTCCAATAATATTCGAAATTGAGAATGAAAAATCGAATATTCAAGATCCTAAATATCAAACAAGGCACCGGACTTTTAGAATATAAAAAGTTTGCACCTCATATCGAGATGGCGGGCGCTGTAGTAAATGTACAAGAGTACTTTGCTCTCACTACGATCATAAACTCTAACATTAAATCTGAAAAAATCGAATTTTCCGAACCAATCGATATTGAAGTTTTAAATATAAACGAAATTAATTTCATTGGAAGAATGGAAACTGATCATGAAATTAGTGAAGAACATGACCATATTTTGAAGACAAATTTAAAAAATATTGATCCAAATCATTGCAATCCAGAAGAAAAAGACGTTATCAAAAAATTATGTTATGACTATCCTGACATTTTTTATTGTGAAGAGATACCTCTCTCTTTCACTAATCAAATAAAACACAAAATAAATTTAACAGACGATACCCCAATATTTACTAAGACATATCGTTACCCGGAAATTAATAAAGAAGAAGTCAAAACACAAATACACAAAATGCTTTATTAAGGTTTTATTCATCCTTGCATTTCTCCTTACTCAAGGCCTATATGGATTGGACCGAAGAAAATAGACAAATCAAATAAAAAGAAATTCCGTTCAGTAATACACTACCGCAAATTCAACGAAAAAAACAATCGCGTACGTTTCAAGAAGCTGAACAATAATATAGTACTATTGATAGAGAGTTACTTGCAATAGTATGGGCTTGTAAATACTATAGACCATATATCTACGGTAAACGATTTAACATATATTGTGACCGTCGTCCTTTAATTTGGCTATTTAATCTCAGAGAACCGAATTGGAAATTAATACACTGGAGATTAGGTTTGGAAGAATTTGACTATGAAATAATTTACTAAAAAGGTACTTTAAATTCTAATTGCAATGCACTTTCTAGAGTAGTTATTAACGCACTCGCAAGTGATTCAATGAATAATAATCCTGACAAAATTACAGATCCTCATGAATTAGACCAATTTTTGAATGACATTATAGACGAACAAATAAATGACAATATAACCGATGCCAATTTGCAAACAGCTGACACCACAATTGACACCAACTCAAATACTCAACACACCACTTTTATTGAAACAACAAATGACGGTATGACGAAATAATTAAAAATAAAGTTAATCAAATTATAGTCACACCCTATCCATATCCTAAATTAATAGTTGAGCAGGAAACGAAAATAATAAATGTTAAAATTCCGACCCAAAATAATGAGAATTTCATAATCGAATTTTTAAAAGACTACACAATTATGAAATTACTGCATGTATTTTCACAATGATTCTCTTTATGACGATTTAAATAAAATCTATTTAGAACACTTTTCGAAAAAAGTCCCAAAATTAATTAGATGCTTAGAACAAGTAAACACAATCAAGGAAAAGGAAGAACAAATAATGCTAATAAAACATCATCACGTTGGCAAAACTAACCATCGTGGTATTGTGGAAACTAATGAATATTTAAAACGGACCTATTATTGGAAAAATATGAAAACTACCATTACTGAATATATAAACTCGTGTGATATTTGTCAACGAACAAAATATGACAGACATCCTCCATACGCACCTCTGGTAATAACTGAAACAGCATCGAAACCTTTTCAAATTGTGGACATAGATTTATTTCATTACAACAATAAAATATATTTAATTATTATTGACGCATTTTCCAAGTCCGCACAAGCATACCAAGTCGAAGGCAAAACGGCTATTCATGTAAGTAAAGCAATAATAAAATACTTTTGCTCTTTTGGAATTCCAGAAAAAATAATTCTTGACCATGGTACTGAATTTAATAATGATACTGTAAAAGAAATTTTGAATTTACATAAAATTTTTGTTACTGTAGGACTTCACGAATCACACAGTGTAGCAGAACGATTGAATTCCAGTCTAATAGAACATCTCAGAATTCTAAAAGAAATGCACCCCAATGAAAATGATTTAATTGCCTATGCAATTTTAGGTTACAATAGCTCAATACATACTAGCACTAAATTTACTACTTTCCAATTAACCTTCGGACACACTAATTCGCGAAATCCAAATGAAAATTTTTTTTCCCGCAGCATTTTACTCAGATTATGCTGAAAATCATAAGGAAAAACTTAATGTATATGAAAATGTAAAATAAACAATAGAAAAATCAAAAGATAAAATTGTAGATACGAATAATCAAAAAGGTAATACTAATACTGATTTTAAGTTAGGACAAATAGTATGTAAGAAAAACTTGCGTTATCATAGTAAAAAAGATAATAAATTCATAGGACATTATGAAACAACTGAAATTTTAGATAGGAACAAAGTAGAAATAACTTCTGAAAGAAATCAAAATAAAAAGGAGATAATACATATAAAGGAACTAAAATAACACCCAACTGTTACAGGTTGTCCATCCATATCCATGAGGGATCAAACAACCCAATAATAACCCCGGTCTTCTACCTTATAAATTAGGCAATGCTCAAAATAAAACTGATTTTTGGTCTTTTATTCAAACTTTCGAAATTTCAGATATAGTAACCCAATTTGAAGCTATATAAAATCACTTTCAAAGAATTCAGCAAACATTTCCAAAAGAAAAAGGAGAATCCGTGTTAATTAATGAATTTGAAAGTATGTGCAACCTAATATTAAATTTAGAACAAAAAATACAAATCCAGTTAAATCAAATAAATCCAGTTTTTAGTATAAGAATCAAAAGAGGACTTGGCTCAATAATTAAGTCTTTAACGGGCAATCTAGATCAAAACGATGCAGAAAAATATGATGAAGCAAATAACACAGTTTCTGAGAATCAATCAAAATTTAAGAATATAGTCAATTCGCAAATAACACTTCTTCAAAATTTCATTATTATTTTTAAAAATAATACAAACACATTGGCACAAAATCAACAAACTTTATTGAAACGAATAGAGGAAATTGAAACCTATTACAAACAAGAATAAGGAGATTTTCACTTTATGTCACGGATACACTGGTTTCTCAAATCGCTCCAATTTACAATATTCTAGAGAAAATCGTAGTAGCTATCACATTTTCCAAATTAAGTACAGTTCATAATTCAATAATTGAACCTAGAGAGCTTTTAAATGAAATAACGATTGTAGATGAACAATTGAAATTCAATAAGCTTCCATTTAAACCAAAAGTAGAAAATATTCTTTTATATGAAAAGGTCACAGAAGTAAAATGTTATACCAAGGGATACAAAATATTATTTATCTTAGAAATTCCTATAGTAGAAAGCGAAGCGTACAATTATTTCCACATATGCTCATTGCCTGTACCCACACAGAACTCCTTCAAAGTAATTCTACCTCAAGCGAAATTCCTTATCCTAAATGACCTTTCCTATATTTGCTACCAGAATGCACCCGTTATCATACAAGAAGAAATCTCATGTGAAATCCGGATGCTTCGCTGCTTCAAGAACGTCTCATCATGCCAGCAGTTAACTATTCGAATGCCTAAATTACGAATCCAAAAATTAGAGAAGAATCATTGGATTCTAATATCTCCTGAAATTGTAGTTAATCTAAAGTGCGAATATAACAAAGACAATTTTCCAATTTAGGGAACGTTTAATCCAGAATTTGATTCTGAGTGCGAAGTGGACGTTGATGGTATTAAAATTAAACATTTTGAAATTTACCAAACCGAACTGAAACTAATAAACTTCCCAAATTTAACATTTTCAAGTGAAATAGCAAATTTTCAAATGGAATCAATCCAATTAAATTCTATCAATTCAGACGACTTTAAATATGTTCAAAGTGCTTTAGACATTCAAAAACAAAAAATCGTCTCCAATAATATCTGCAAATTTTAATATTTGGACTATTTTTATTTATTTCGTTATATTAATAATTATTTTGTATTGGACTGTAAAATTCATTCTAACAAGAAGAACCCGAAGAAGAAGACAAGACCAAGAAATCCAGAATGGTACCCAAAATTTGAAACTCTGAAATTCAACAAATTCCTTGAATTTATGTCTAATGGCGGAGGAACTATGGGAACGCATATGGTATAGGATACCGCTAGATTGCTGAATTGCAATCCCACGGATTGTTTTCTTCATAACGTTTTTTATTATCGCATTCAGATTTTATATAGCTTCCAAGTTGTAAAGTCTCATTTTAGTTTGTAGAAATAAAAGTTATTTTTTAAAAAGTAGTTTTTATAAACTATGAATTCAGTTTTTGGCTCTGATATAAAACTTGTTAACCTCGAACGGATTCAAAACAAATGTCTAAGACTTGCGCTAGGTAATGGACGATATAGTAGAATCGCTGATATCCACAAGGAAGCGAATATCGAGACGATCAAAGAATATATTGTTGTAAATTCAAATAAATTCAACAAATATAAACTGACGTCACTAGTAGTAGAAAAACAATGGGGGAAAGAGCCGGAAATAACCCAAATACAAAACATGGTCTACTTCAGGAGAAACTACCTTTATTCTATGAATCAAGTGAATGAAGATAATCAATAAACATTACAATATCAATAACCCTATTATTTTCAGCCAGTTTTTCATTAAAAAAATAATCGCAACTGCAAACCGACCTGTCAATTTGGATATATAAATCATTACCACGATTTGCACATAAATCATAAACATCCGTTAATGATAATATTGTATATTCACATTTGCTATTTTATGAATTCGACATATTTAATTGTTTGGCAATTGGCAGTCGACTTACTTATTTTTTTAATATATAAATCCATTATACTGATGTATTAAACAATATCGTGAATATTGTAAGGAAGTACAGTACTTTTTTTTAAATCTTCATACCTTTACTTAGAGCAATGGTCCTAAATGGTGGTTTGTTCTAACATTTAATAAAATAATTTCTTTAAAAGAGTATTTACTTTTGTTGACCTTTTATTGTAAATAGTTTTTTATAGTGTATCCGAATTGTTTTTCTTATGGAATTTTTTTTAATTTTCAATTTTTGGCATTAATGTTGCCTATCCGGTAGAAGCCAACAAATTTATTAAAATATTAATTGTCATGCGTCTACTAGAATTTTTCTTTCGAATCAGTAGAGAATCGTGTTTTGACGAGACCACATTTTTACGGTCTAATTAATATAAAAAGGTGATCATTTCGATATAACCGGTTGGACTATAGAATAAACCACTTCCTTTCCATCTAACCCCATTCCCAATAGTGGTGAAACCTATATTGGAATATGATGAGCCATCACGAAAAGTAAGTTTTTTTATAATTGTTATTTTTATTTTTTCATAAAGGAGAAAAATAACCAATCACAAAGTATTTATCGTTATATTTTGTTGATGTTTAAGCATTTTCTTTGTACACGCGTTGCTTGTTTTTACGTAACTGTAAAGTAGAGACACCTATGATCTATCTCAAAGAAGGATAACAAAAAATGTCAACATTGTCATTGTAACATTCATTCTCAAGTAATACATTTGTTACTGAGAAACCAGGTTTTATTTAAAGAAGTATCAAAACATACATGGTATCAGTAGTGATAATTACAATAATTGAAGTATAGAAGATAAAGAAATACGTGAGAAAGGTAAAATGGATAAGGATGACGCATTTCTGGAAAAAGCCACCAGCTAACCTACAAATTGACTCGGACAAATCTACGAGCTAAAAAAAGGGGTTACGACAGTATGAGTGGTATGCTATATCTATTCAGCTAAATAAAATCCCAGCCGAAGTTCAAGCAGCAACATTCATGGCTGTGATAGGTGTAGATACGATCGAAATATATAACAGTATCAATCTTTTAATGAAATTAACTATCTCGACCCTTAGATTAGATTAGATTTTAACGGGGTTACAGTGCACTGAAACCAAAGGTTTAATGTGCCCCCCCTATTAGAGCTGTTGTCGCTACTACTACAGCTCGCCTTCCAGTTTCAAGATTCTAATGAACTCTAGTATTTGGGACGGCTTCAACGAGGTTAGGTCCTCACTCTTACAAGTTTCTTGTCCAAAGGATTTCTTGCGTTGGCTTGCAATGGCGAGGCATTCTAGAACTAGGTGATCAGGAGTTTCATCCTCCTCCCCACAGAATCTACACTCGTCAATCTCTGCTAGACCTATTCTCATTAAGTGCTTCCTAAGGCGGCAGTGTCCCGTAAGAAAGCCCGTGAGGAGATGTAGCTTATTTTTACTGAGGTCCAAATATTTTTTGGACCTAGCAGTGTCAAAGTTCGCCAGGAACTTTCTGGAATGTTCCAACCCGGGAAGGCACCGCCAGAGTGCTTCTCTTTCGGTTTCCTCTTTCTTCCGAAACTCTTTCTTGTAGGAGCATTTTGTTACACCACAGAAAGGCTCCGGGCCAATAAAGGGCATTTGTGCTCCTTTCCTGGCAAGTGTATTGGCCTCTTTATTTCCCGTGATTTCCGAGTGGCCAGGAACCCAGACTAAAGAGACCCTGTTATTCTTGCCTAATTCATCAAGTTTTCTTCGGCACTCCCATGCCAACTTTGAGTCAATGACATGGGAGCTCAATGCTTTGATAGCTGCTTGACTATCAGAATGAATCGATATGTCACATTTCTGGTATTTTCTTTCTAGGTTCATTTCCACGCATCTTTCGATCGCAAGCATTTCTGCCTGAAAGACGCTCGGGAAGGAGCCTAACGATAATGAGTAGCTGGTGCCAGGCCCAAATACTCCAGCGCCTGCTCCAATGGTGGTTTTTGAACCATACGAATACCATCTAATGGTGTTTTCTTTGAGACTTTGGGTGGTGTATTCCCTTTCCCAGTCTCTCCTCGTATTTAGCATCGTGGTGAAATCCTTTTCGATGCTTACTTTCCTGATCATTTCATCACTGGGAAGATTCGCTAGTGAGGTGTATCTTGTCAGAGAGGACCAAGCTCCCTGATTTTTAATACTCTCATTGCCTGAACCTTCCTTAGATATTCTAAGAATTGCCTCTTGGGCAGATCTTTCTATCACCAGATGTAGAGGTGTGAGATCTGTAATGATCTCAAGTGCCCTAGTTGGACAAGTTCTCATAGCTCCAGTGATGCACACACAGGCAAGCCTTTGAACTTTATCGAGGGTTTTCCTCGTGCTGTACTGACTTGCTTTTGTGTGCCAAACTATTGCCCCATATGTAATTGCTGGTCTCACAATCCCCGTACATCCATCGCAGTATTTTTGGGTTACAGCCCCACCTCTTACCAGCTAGATTTCTGCACGCCATCAAAGCTCTTATTGCTTTACTAGCAGTTATTTCAACATGCTTATTCCACATAAGCTTACTGTCTAGGTTTATCCCTAGATATTTAACCTCTGATTTCCATTCTATGATTTTCCCGTTTAAGGATATGGGTTTCATGGCTGGAAGTGTTCTTTTCCGGGTAAATGGAATTACTATGGTCTTGCTTGGGTTAGTGTTTAGCCCCACTGACAAGCACCATTGCTCAATGATTCTGAGGCCCTTTTGTAATAAATCACACAAGGTGCTCTCGAACTTGCCCTGACTATTAAAACAATGTCATCGGCGTAGCCCATACATTCGAAGCCAAGCTCCGTTAGCCTGTAGAGCAACTCATTTACTACGAGGCTCCATAGAAGGGGAGATATCACTCCCCCTTGAGGTGTCCCCCGAGTGGCTTTAACTGAGGTGGTTTGATTCCCCACCTGTGTCTCAGCTATCCTTGTTGTCAACAACTCATACATCCATTTTACAATGGTTTAATTCACTCCTCGCCTTTTTAGTGCTTCTTTGACAGACACATGAGTTGTGTTGTCAAAGGCCCCTGATATATCCAAGAATGCGCACATTGCGATTTCTTTCTTGTTCAGAGTTCTCTGGATGACTTCTGTCAGCTGAAACAGAGCCGTCTCAGTTGATCGACCCGCTCTGTATTCATGCTGACATTTATGAAGTGGTATATTCTCCAGATTCTCTGTTCTTATGTAGTTATCCACTACTTTCTCCATAGATTTGAGTAGAAACGATGTTAGACAGATGGGTCTAAAAGATCGGGGATCAGTCCCATCTTTTTTCCTATTTTTGGTATGAAGGTTACCCTTGCCCTTCTCCATTTTCTAGGTATTAGACCCACTGCTAGACTGCTTCTTGTAATCTTCAGCAGGTGAGGAAGAATCTCCTCTATCCCTTGCTGTAGGAGTCCTGGAAATATTCCATCCACTCCTGGTGATTTATATGGTTGGAAGGTACTTATTGACTATTCCAACCGTTGTCTGGTAAATATTTTCTTAGCAATGTCCCAATCTCCCTTGCGAGATTTTTTGGTGTAGTTCATTGCTATTTCGGTGCTTGTTGCTGGATCACTACCTGGGAAGTGGGTTTTAAGGAGAAGAATCGATCGTTCCTCTTCACCTTCCGTGTATGATCCGTCTGGCTTTTTCAGCGACATTGTGGGGTTAGTTCCCCCATTTGCCATGACCTTTTGTAGTCTGGCCTCAGTGTGAGTGGAAGTGATCTTTTCGCAAAAGGCTTGAAAATTAAGCCTTCTGGCCTTCCTTATCTCTTTATTATACTGAGTAAGCTTCTCAGTGTATCTCTGCCAATTGCCGTCACGTTTGGCTCTATTAAAGAGCCGACGGACCTCTTTTCTGAGATTTGACAGGTTCTCATTTCACCAAGGAGCATCCTTTTCTGAACGAGCTTTTGAGAGTGGCCAACTGGAATGAAGAGCTTCCATTATTGCCTCACTGATCTGTTTGACTCTTCGTTCCAGGTCGTAGTGCGGGTGATTTACCCCATTCACTTCGACGTGTTCCAAATTGTCCTTCAGATTGGTCTTGTAAAGAGACCAATCAGTATTTCTAGGATTTCGAATTGTAGGAATCAAGGTGGTATTTCCCTCTATCCTAAATTCGATGATCCTATGGTCGGAAAGTGATGGCTCGCTCATCACCCTCCAATCTTTTACATTTTTCCTAGCAGCAACATTAACTATTGTTACGTCCAGGTTCTCTTCTTTGGCTCTCGTGATAAAAGTGGGGGTTGTCCCCACGTTTCAGGTCTCAAGGTTATTTGCTAAGAGATATTCTAATAAACACTCACCTTTCGCATTGTTATTGGTGCTTCCCCACACGGTATTGTGTGCGTTGGCATCACAACCAATTATAATTGGCAGCCTTCTGCTATCGCAGTGTCTCACTAGCTCTTGTACCTCTACTGGCGGTGTCATCGGCCCGTCTCCAGCGAAGTAGGCAGAGGCAATGACGATGTCTTGGTCGATACCCCCAATGTTGACGTGAACCATGATTGGAACAAGGTCCCGTGACACGTATTCTGAAACACAAATATATTTTATGTTATTTCTTATGATTACACAGGCACGCGGAGATACTTGCCTTTGATCATAAATCAATTTAGAATCCTTACATGCCAAACCTTTGATTTGGCCTTCTTTGTTGATCCATGGTTCTTGGATCAGTACAATATCCAGTTGTAGTTTAGCGAACAACCTTGCAATCACGGCTGAAGCTCCCTTCGCGTGATGCAGGTTAATCTGAGCTACATTCGTGAACGTGAAGGTGAATAATTATGGATGAGAGAGGCCGAGTTACTCAGCTTCTATTCATCCCCCTCCTTTCTCTCTCCCTGACCCTCCTCGACCACCATGGCAGTATCTCCCTCGGTAATCGAGCAGGTTTCTTGATCTCGAGTCAGACTCTCGACCCCCAGGCTGCTCTGCCCAGCTTCCCGGTATGCAGAGGGAGTCTCCGCATTCCCAGTCATCCCAGCAGAGCCGGAGGAGATCTCGGGCCGACCCAAGGTCAAGCTTTCGCCTTGTTTCCCCTTCCCAGAGGTTCCGGATGTGGAGGGTATCTCCATGTCCTTTGGATCCTCCGCGGGATTCTTCTTTTTTCCCAGCCCCGAGACAGGGATACGCCCAAAACGGAAGTTTAGCGCGTAACCTCCTGCCTTCAGAGCCTCCCCAGATTGGTGATCGATCTCAATCGTGAGGATAGTTCCCTGTCCATCTTTTTTAGAGTTTAGGATTTTCCAAGCCTCAGTACTGAGGTTGGAGTTCTGAACCTCGACAAGTTGGAGGATCTTCTCCAGTTTCATGTCTTGGCTTCTTGGGAAGAACACTGTTATGGTGACCGGCTTTGGGATGTCGTCTCCACTTTGAGCCACCAAAAGTTCCCAACAGTTTAATTTCGGCGCTGACCTCATAAGCCAGTCTGCCGATTCTTGTGACCCACAGTCCACCAGTATCATTCCACAAATGGATACCTGAGAAGTGGATTCCCTTCTCTTTGCTCTGGCACAGCTCTTCCACCAGAGTGTCTTCAGTGTGGAGAGCTGCTCCGCTCTCAGGATGACCCCAGGATAATCATTGGGCATTATTCCCACCCTAAAAGCTTTCTCTGTTTTGACGGCAGCTGCGTAACCAGTGGCTTGCCCGGTTACCGTTGCAGCTGTTTTTGATTTCTTGCTTTGAGGCCTAAGCGGAGGAGTAATATGCTCCGGGCCTCTTTTAAGCTTTGTTTTCCCCGTTGGTGATTCCTTCGGGAGGGTTGGGCGCTGAGTTACCTGCTTCCTGGCCTCTTCAGGGGATATTCCCTGATTGAGGAGTCGCAGGTATTTCCGCACTCCTGCTCCACTGAGGCCTTTTCTCAGTGGGTCGTCTATACCGCCCGGCTCTCCCGGTTTTGGGAGGTCGAACGGCATACGACCTTTGTGCCGTTTGGCCTTTTCTCTCTCTGTGACTAGCCCGGATGAAGAGGTGGAGGTTTTCTCCACTACTTTTCCGGTGAAAGTCTTACTTTTTCTTTCCATGAGTGATCCCACGATAAGCTAGGGTCATTACGGTCCACCGCTGCGGAGCCCCGCATGCACAGGTAAGGGGTTCAATACAATGGAGTTCCCCCCGGTGCTCCAAGGTCGAAACCAGTAAGGACTATTCTTCTATATAGCCACGCATTCTTCGGCACGGTTTCCAACCTTGAATTTAGGTTTTTAATGGGGTTGTCTCCTCTTGGTCCCGACAGTAAAGCCAAGAACCCCCCCATCCCACTGGCCCGCAAGACTTGACCACAGACAACCAGGAGATATTGGTGTTGAAAAAAATTGGGATACTCCTGTAAGAGAATTATTTCTTGATAAGATGTCGAATCCAATGTTCAAAGCTACAATGGCAGTAAATCGTTTTGAAAATATAAAAAAGTATCTTCGTTTCGATGACAAAAGAAGTCGTTCGGTTGGACTTTGCTCATATTCGTCATATATGGGAATTATTTTTAGTTCAGTGCTGAACACAAATGATTCCAAAATAGTACGTTACCATAGATGAACAATTGCTTGCTTTTAGAGGTCGTTGTAGTTTCATACAGTACATGCCCTCCAAGCCAGCAAAATATGGAGTAGAAAACTTTTTTTGGCTTTGTGAAAGTGAAACAGGATATGCCATTGATGGACAAGTATATTTGGGGCGCCAACCTGGAGAACCAGTACAGCACAACGTAGCAGAAAATGTTGTAAAAGCTCTAGCTGTTTCCATGAAAAACTCTGGACGGAACTTAACAGTTGACAATTTTTTTACAAGTATTTTACTAACACAACATCTGCTGCTTATTGGATTAACTTGTGTGGGAACTTTGCGCAAAATCAAGAAGGAAATTCCTAAAGAGTTTCAAGCCTCTAAGGAAAGAAGTGTTTATTCCTCTATTTTTGGTTTCAATAAAGATTTGTCGTTAGTAAGCTATGTACCAAAAAAGAATAAATTTGTGATACTTAGCTCGATGCATCACGACGATTCAGTAGATAATGAGAGTGCTAGAAAAAAAACCAGAAATAATCAAATTTTTTAATAAAACTAAAGGAGGTGTTGATCATATGGATCAAATGATAGGCAACTATACCACATAGCGACAAACAATACTATGGCCTGTCGCAGTTTGGTACAACATAATGTATTTAGCAGCTCTAAATGCTTACTTTATATACACCCATGAAAATACGAATATTCACGATGGAAAAACTAACAAGAGAAGAATGTTCATCAAAGACTTAGTAACTGAATTAGTGTTACCATTTATGAGAAGAAGAGCACAAAACCCAAAAGTTCCAAATACTGTAAGAAGTAGTATGAAACTTTTTATTACGCTTTCGGAAGAAGAGAATATCTTAGCCGGTTCAGTTTTGAAAAAGAAAAGAAGATGTTCGCAATGTCCTACACAAATTGGAAGAATGAGTACACTGACTTGTACTAAGTGTAATAATCCAACATGCAAAGAACGCAGTGTTTTAGTATGCACAATATGCTTGAATTAAAAATTTTAATATATATTTCAATTTCTAACCCTTGCTTTTAATCTATTATTATGATAAATAAACGTAAAATATAAATTGGTTTTTTTTTAAGTAAGAATCTTGGGGACTCATGCTATGCATTCTTGTCGAGAATTCCATCTATGCATCCTAGGGTTAAAATGACTGAAAAAACTTTTTTTCACGTTTTCCTGACTAGTCTACGGGTTTTCCACCAACATACTGCCGACTGGTGATTTTTTTATTTAAATAATGATATGAACTATCATCTCTATAAATTTCAGCCTGGTTGATTTCCTGAAACTCACTGACTTTGATGTGTTTGCGGTGTTTGGCCCACTCACCACTAGTGCATCAGCTGACCGTCAGTATGTTTTAGAGCACAACCAAATTTAGCATTCAACAAATTCATGATCAGGGTTAAAATTGGTCCCCAAAAACTATTATTGGCTCCCGGACTAGAAGCGTTGACATTCATTCTAAACGGAAACTACTATTTGATATATCTTACAACAGGTCTTTTAGTACAAAAATGACCTCATAAACGTACATCAGCTCTAAAAAAGAACTTTTATTAAATTTATCTTAGAGATCGTATCATACTACAATTAATGTGTTCACAATTTACGTCATTAAGTGATACGTTTCCGGTCTAACTGTACATAGTGTACATCACTGTAGATTTGATATTAGAAACTCTAAAACGATAATCCTTTCAATGTCTAAACATTACAAATATTAAATTACATATTTTTGAAAAGTTATGTCCCTTCTGAAACTAAAACTTGAGGCAGCTCTATCAAATATTTAATACTAAACTGTAATTTCACACACATACATCTAATCTACAAATATCATTAACTCATAGTCAATCCTCACAACCGGCAACATCGGTGGTATAGCCACAGCGCCGTATCTGCCAGTGGCGTGTATTGGTGCGGGAATACACGATTGATCGATATAGAGCTGGAAGCGTCGCGAATAATATTTCATCAGTCTCGGTACGTTAGAATGAATTTACAGTTTTCCGCATGTTACGCGTTTAAACATAAAAATTAACTCTACCGACGAGTTAATTTATCCACAGCATTGAGTGCAGTACGAAAACTACAAAAAAAGGATGTTGATAATTGTCACGGAGGACATAAAATTCACAGATTATATGATGTTGAAGCAGATTGAACAATAGGGAATTATCGAGCGTTGTTTTGATTTGAATTTGAACATATACAATGTTTATAATCACAAAGTTGTACTTATTTAATGAGTATGTCTGCCGCAGCTTCAATTATTAGGAAAATGATTCAAATGTTTGAATATTATCTCCGATTTACTTTTCCCCAATATTGAGATATAAATATGGAATTTGGAGTTAAGTTTTGTTGGAAAGAGTCACAATAAACATATTTTCCTACGACCACATAGGAAAGTAACACATATCGCACTCTCTACTCCCATGGAAAGTGACCTTTATTCTCACACGTGCGGAAAATAACTTTTTATGCTGCCACTCTAGAAAATGCGTTTTCCGATCATTTTTACTTTTCCCCCAAAAAATGGTTTTAGAAAAAAAAATCCTGTGTGTATGTCGTCGTCGTCATCGTCGTTTTGGTCGGCCACTTTCCGTTATATGTTTTATTAGCACGATACAGCCTCCGGAGTGCAACAAGTTACCAATTTTATGATTTAATATTATTCGGGATATCTCACTTATGAACCCTATCGATTTTCAGCTTACCAGAGCCAGTACAACAGGTACGACATTTTTGTCATTTTAGGGGAAATTTCAGTTTGTTAGCACGATACAGCCTCCGGAGTATATACAAGTGACCAATTTTATGATTGGATATTATTCAGGGCGTCACAAAGATAAACCTTATTGATATTCAGCTCATTAAAACCAGTGAAACGGGTGCTATGGTACTTGAAGTACCCACTTTTTGTCATTTTTGGAGAATTTTCAGTTTGTTAGCGCGATGCAGCCTCCAAATTGTATAAATGTGACCAATTTTATGATTGAATATTATTCAAGGTATCTCACATATGTACTTTATTGATTGTCAGTTGACTAGAGCGAGTACAACGTGTCCTATAAATCCAGATATACTACTTTTTTGAAGAAATTTTGGTTTGTTAGCACGATACATCCCCCAAAGTGTAGACAAGTGACAATTTTGTGATAGAATATTGATCAGGGCATCTCCCTGATGCGGAAAGGTTAGTTTTAATCTTTAAAACCGTTTATTTTGAGTTTAGTTTTGTTCTTAGTATTTTCTGTAATCTCTGTGTAAATTTGTTTTTTAGTGAAATTGACTGTCTCGACCCTTACTTCGTGGAATATGCTCATATTAGTGTTTTTAAATGAAACTCAAGGTCTCTAGTTAATTCCACAATATAATACAAGTTATTGACGATGATATTGATTTATCGAAACAATTGTCAATTTTTTAGAATTTTCAATAACTTGTATTATATTGTGGAATTAACTAGAGACCTTGAGTTTCATTTAAAAACACTTGTTTTTTAGTGATTTTTTGCTTTGTTTTTGGTCTATTCCTCTGGCTTGATGGTATCCAAGATATTTGTACAGCTCTTCAATTTCCATTCCATCTATTTGTCCTTCATGTCTTTCCCATTTACTTCTCTCCATTGCATTCATTCGGCATTTGTCTA
Source organism: Galeruca laticollis (assembly GCA_963921935.1). NCBI lineage: Eukaryota > Metazoa > Arthropoda > Insecta > Coleoptera > Chrysomelidae > Galeruca > Galeruca laticollis. Next base: position 114,082,187 of record OY998180.1, read on the forward strand.
GTCCAAATTTCATGTGAATGTCGTCGCTAAACATTGGTGTCATTTTTATTAAATTTTCGATGTACTCTTTGTTGTCTGCGTATAGCTTTAGGTCATCCATGTAGAGAGAGTGGCTGATTATGTTGTTTTCCAGTGCGGTACCTCTATTTGTTTTGTTCAGCATGTGTGAGAGTGGGTTTATGGCCATGCAAAACCATAACGCGCTGAGTGAGTCGCCTTGAAATATTCCGCGTTTCATTTCTATGTTGTCAATTGTGAATTTTGTTCAGTTGTTGATTACGCTTAATGTTGTTTTCCATGTTTTCACTATTTGTTTTAATGTGTTTTGAATGTATGGGTCTATTTTGTAAATGTCCAGAACTTTCCTCAGCGGTACGCTGTCAAAGGCTTTTTTATAGTCTATATATGCTGTGTATAGTCGCTTCCTTCCTTTTTTCTTATGTTGTGTTATAATGGTGTCGACAATTAATTGTTCTTTGCAGCCTTTGGTTTTTCTTTTGCGTCCTTTCTGCTCCGTTGCTATTATATTGTTTCTGTCTAGGTGTGTATATATTTTATCCGAAATATTTGATGTCAATATTTTGTACATGGTTGGTAGGCATGTGATTGGTCTGTATTTGTCCGGTCTTTCACTTGTTGGCGTTGTTTTCGGGAGCAGATAGGTGATTCCATCGGTCATGAAATCCGGTGTTTCTGTTTGTCCAAGTAAGATTTCAGAAAAAAGCTTTGCTGTTCTATCATGTGTGCTTGTAAATCTTTTCTACCAAAAGTTGTGTATTCCGTCTTTTCCTGGTGATTTCCAGTTGTGTGTTTTTCTGATGGCTTTCTGTATATCTTCTGTTGTTATCGTCTGATTGTTCATTTGTTCTTTGTTTTGCATCCTTGTTCTTTCGGCTTTAATCCACCGTGCTGTTTGTTTGTCTCTTTTTTCCTGTGACCATATGTTGCTTCAATAAGTTTTTGTTTCTTCTTTTTCTGGATTTTTATTTTGTTGCTTGTGGTCTGTTTCCTGGTTGAGTTCTCTGTAAAATTATCTTTCATCTTCTCTAAATTGCTTATTTTGTTTTCCGCGTTGGTAGCTTTCTTTAAGTCTTCTTAGTCTTTTTGATTGAGCGGCGAGTTTTTGTTTGGGAAGGTCCATTAACTCGGTGGTATTTGTGTTTTTTCCATTGGTGTATTCCTTTATTATTTGTTGAGCTTCCTTTTTTAGTTTCTCACTTGCATTTGGTTCTTTTGCTTCGGTCAATCGTCCTTTTTTCTAGGTAGGCGTTCATCTATATCTTTGTTTATTCGTCGCTCCCATGGTGGTATTGTGGTTGATTTTTGGATTTGTTTCTTTTAATTTTGTTTTAGTGCAATAAGCTTTGTGGTCGTTACCGCTCCTATATATACCAGATTATGTATTGTAGAAATATCATCGTTTGTTTTTATTTCACCTCAATTATTATTATTATTATTATTATTATGGAAGTGAAGCACAGGTTTGTCCTGGTGTGTTCCGCCTATACGGGTGGAGACCAAGTATAGGTGAACTCTATTGATGTCGGAGAAATGATCTAACAATGTTGCATGTTTGCAGTATTACGGCTTTCTGTGTTTGGTTGTGTATAGTTGCAGGTAGGTTGAGTTCTGATAGGTGTCCGATGAAGGATGTGTAAGGCCTGTTGATGAAATAATGATTGGTATGACAGTGACCGTTTTTTGTTTCCATATTCTTTCAAGTTCTATGGCGAGCGGGATATACTTTTGAATTTTTTCTGAATATTTAGATGGTACGTTGTGTTCATTTGGTATTGAGATGTCAATTTGGTATATGTGTTTCTCCTTCTTGTCTTTGAACGTTATATCGGGCCTATTGCATGATAGAGGTTTGCCAGATTGGAGAGTTTTATTCCAATATAGTTTGTAGTCTGCGTTTTCAAGTATGTCAGATGGTGTGTATGTGTAGTAGGGCGTATGTTGGTTGAACAGTGAATGTTCAATAGCAATGCTTTGGTGTATAATTTTTGCAGCGGCGTTGTGTCTATCTAGCTATTTGGTGGGTGCTAGTGTGCTACAGCTATTAGTTATATGTTCAATTGTTTCTCGTGCGTTGTGACATCGTCGACATGTATCGTCCGCTACTGTCGGGTCTTTAATTATGAATTTGCTGTATGCGCCTGTGTTGATTATACCGTCTTGGATCGCCAACATGAATCCTTCTGTTTCGGGGAATAGGTTTCCTTTGTGTAGTTATGTGTGGGAGTGTGTTTGGTCAATGTTTGTATTTTTAGAGTGGTTGTAGTAACGTCCGTGTATGTCTTTCCCTGACCATAGGTTAACTTTTTCGTTGTGTATGGTTGGTTCGTCTTTTAAACTTTTGTTTGTGTTGCAGAGGTCCAGTGGGGTGTATTTTTTATCGGCTTTTATGATTGCCAAGTGAAGAGAGCTTTGTGTAGCTTTATTGTAGAAGTAGGTCCTGAGGCTCGTGATTTGTGAGTTATGAAGTGGGTGCATATCTAAAATACCTCGCTCCGTTCGTGACATCTGATAACCCGCAGGTGCCTTTCAGCTCTCGCCACGGGTCGCTTAACAGCTTAGCATAGGGGAGCTAGGGTCCGCGTGTTCGCCGGTCACGTGAATTACCACAGAGTGATACCATAAAGTGATAATTCCCCCATGTGGGACTCTTCTGTCTGTGTTACCATACCATAGTCGAGGGTACCGGTTTTTCGGCGCCGGAAACTCGCCGCTCGTCCCCCATATCTGGCCAGGACTTGCCAGTGTGTTCGGATGTTACTTGGGCATGTTGGATCTTCTACTAGCATTTATTGGTGCTATAATATCGGCATAGATAGCCCCACCAGTGCCCTACTGACCATTTCTGAGCTGTTTTTTAGTTTCACTCCTCCCTTCCCGTCCTGGTGGCTCGAGGAGGGAGGAAGTTACTGACCCACTCCATCAATGACAAGGTATTACAGCTCCTAGGTGTAGTTATTATTATTATTATTATTATTATTATCATTATTATTATGATTATTTTCCGTTTCCTCCCTTGCGGGGTTGCTCCACAACGTGGGATTCATGATCATTCACGTTGCTTGAAACTTGCGATTCTTCTAGCAGGATTTCGCAGTCACATATTTTCAGGTAAGTTTAGAGTTTTCCTGACATTTCTACACGTTTCCAGTACGACAGATTTCTGTATTTCGGGGAACACTTCTTTATGATTTATTTTCAACGTTTCGGTGTATTTTTTTAAGTTCTTTGTTACTAATGCGGTTGCAGAGATGACTATCGGTAGAACTTCGACTTTTCTTAAATTATTAGTAACTTTGAATTCTTCGGCCAGTTCGAAATATTTATTAACCTTTTCTCTTTCTGCTTTATTCTGCTATTATTATTATTATTATTATTATTATTATTATTATTATTATTATTATTATTATTATTATTGTTATTATTATTTTTATTTTTATTATTATTATTATATACTTAATTCATTTGAAGTATGTAATATTCAGAATTATTTGACAATAAGGTATATATTCAATATGAAGGTTTACCAATAGGAAGCCCTATATCACCAATCTTGGCAAACATTTTTATGGACAGTTTAGAAAGAAAAATCTTTGAATGTAACATTTCTAAAGATAACTTATTTTGGTATATAGGGTGTTCCAAGATGTTTTTAACTGCCAATACTCATAAAGTAGTGATGATTTCAATTTGAAAATTGGGAAATTTCAATTGGACCTACAATGCTACCATTTGAGGTATACTTGAGATATGTGACGTCATCACAGGCGCCATACCGTCATCGCAATGAAAAAACTTAAATGGATCATTTATTGTTTATTCCTAATATTAATAAACTTTTCTAAACTGAGGAATAATTTTATAAGAGATGTTCAAAATGACTCGTTCTGCTTCAACACATGCGTCGAACCATCTAAACAGGTCACGTGTTCATGCCGTATGTATCATCTCTGGTGTAATCTGATTACACAATTGCCTACTTTCAGTTATTAAATCGTCTACATTTGTAGGTTCATCATTATAAATCATTCCTTGTAATCTGCCCCATACAAAAGAAATCTAAGGCTGACAGCACAGGTGATCTTGAAGTCCATCGGATAGGTCCATCAGTTACAATCCATCGGTTTGGAAATCTGGTATTAGGGTGAAGGAATTCTCTCCATAATAAAAGGTAGCTCATTGTTCAGAAAATTCAAATATCTCTGACCAGTTACGGCGATTTATGATTCCATTATTATGGAAACGAGCTTGATCACTCCATAAAAATCTACTTAAAAGGTCAGGAGTTTGTGAGTAAATTGAACAATCGCAGATCCAATTTAATACATTGGGTTGCATGTAACATAGATTTTGGAATATATACGCACTTCCCCGACTACGTCAGGTACTATCTGCCTGCACTGTAGATTTTTTGTGCTTCCTGAATCCGAATTGGGATAATAGCTTATTTTTTTGGAAGTAAGAAATCAGCCTCTCTCTGATAATAATTTCGAATATTTTGCCTAATAATGGTACAATGGTTTTTTTTCTATAATTGTCAGAACAATTAAATAAATATATAAATATTTTAAATAATTTAAACTAGCTTCCATTCACTTGAGTTATTGCAGCAAATTAAATAAGATAGGAGTATGAACTAAAACAATCCAGTGTATATTTTTCAGCAAGAACTAATGAAATATGATTTCAGAAATATTTCTACTTTGTTCCAGACTGTTTACAAATTTTATTGAGGAGAAGAATACATTCCTTTCCAATATTGAATATTTTTTATTTATTTCTACAGTATATGTACGTCTCTAAAAGTTATATTTTTCAGAATAAAAACTAATAAAATACAATTTATGAAAAGTTTCTAATTTGTTTCAGATTGTTAACATATTTTATTAGGGGAAATTATACATTTCTTTCGTTTATTGAATATTTTATTTATTTATTTCCAAAGTATGTGTACGCCCATGAGCAAAAGAATAATGTCGTCAAAAACGTATAATCTCTAACCTAAAATTCACTGTTTCGACCCTTATTGTGTGGAATCTCTCATATTACTTTTTGAAAAAAGTAATCACTAACCTGTGGAATCTTTGGTTTGCACCGGTAATTTCCACTTTGTGGTACACTATGCACTTTGCAGTTTCACTACGGAGAAAAACTAAAAGTAGCCTCCAATCAAATATGAAATGCTAACATCTCAACGATGTGACAAGAGAATAACTATATTCCTCGTCTACAAAAAAATAATCACTAAATGTGATATAGAGTGGTTAAGATCTCAGACCATCAATAATGCAGGAAAAACCTTGCGAGAGATGTTAATCGCGTCGTTATTTATTCCCCACAATCAACTTCGCATCTCTACAATTACCGAAGTGAAGACATGATCGTCCAACAACTACATTCCTTGCAACCGGAAACAAAAGAATTAACAGAATCAAAAGAGAAAAAAGAAAGAAAACATTTAAAAACGAAGAATTTTTTAAGCAAACTCGGGTAATTAACAAACCCAGCATTATGTAGAATCGCCACAACTATAATGGAAATTTCCAAAGAAAATTTCAAAGCGAAAAAATGACTGGATCTCTAAATCTATAACACCGTGATGCAATGCTCACGTGACACATCCTTCCAGTGCGACAACATGACAAGTCATCAAACCACCCTTTCGGAAAAACGGCGTCCCGTAGGTACCATATCTAAGTTTTTTTATTGTGATGACATCACATATCCCAAGTATACCTCAAATGATAGCATTGTAGGTCTAATAGATATTTTCCAAATTCCAAATACAGTATAGGCTGTTAAAACATTTCGGAATACCCTATAGATATTTAGATGGCGCATTAGCTTGTTTTGTAAGTAGAGAACCACAATTAGAGGTATTTTTCAATCATATTAATAATTGACATCCAAAAATTGAACGTACACTAGAAGTTTAAGAAAATAGCTGAATCAATTTTCTTGATTTTAACCCTTAGTCAGTCACGTGAAAGAAAATCACGTAGCTGGTCGCGTGGGGTCATTGTGACCCAAAGAATACAAAATTATCATATTTATAACAAGTTAATCCCTGTCAATACAGTCAGTACATAAAATTGACATGATGTGAGTTTTGCAAATAAAATTAAAACAGTTTTTGCATTTAACTGAATGTTTGTTGTCATTTTTTCTTGGGCACCTTGCGCACCTTCCCCGTGAGGGTCCAGTTACATTTGGTTGTTGCAAAATATTGGCAGGTATATCTTGTTGAATGCGAATTCGCTTTCGTCAATTTGTTGGGAGATACTGGGACGAGGAGCGAGATATTTGATGATTTTTTACTAATTCCATTACAACTTGCTTCAGAAATACCCTACTTTTAATGTTCATTGTGTTTTCCTTTTCCATTTTATATATATAACCAGAGCATTGTGAGAAGCAACATGTAGAAGATGGAAAAATACTGCCTTTGTCCACCTATTTGTTCGCCTTCTTACATTATATGTTAGGCAAAGTTCATCACAAACATCCACCCCCGCCTTTTTACAGTTATAAAATGTGATTAGTTCTGGTTTACGCAAATCTTCAGTGGCGTCATCAATTTTATCATCATAGTGCATGCTTGACACTAAAATGACACTCTTTGATTTTTTAGGTACATAAGAAACTATTATCATATCTTCCGTAAAACCAAAAAGACTACTTTTTTCTGGCCTCGTTCTGTAAGGAAGAAACTCTTTCGGAATCTCCTTTCTATTTTTACGCAAGGTACCAACCATCGTCAACTTATAATCTGTAAGTAATGACCTCACAAGAGGTATGCTTGTATACCAATTGTCGGTAGTCACATAACGATTGGTATTTTTTATTGGTTGAACCAGACGTTTTACAATGTCCGACGGCGAATTACTGGTTTTATACGAACCTTCTGGATGAGTCCCTGCATATATTTCGAAGGATTTCAAATAAAATGTCCTGGCATCTACCGTAGCAAACACTTTAATGCCATATTTGCCTGGTTTGTTTGGTATATATTGTCTAAAGTTGCAGCGGCCACGAAAGGGAATCAGTTGTTCGTCGATTGTTACATATGCTCTTGTTGAATAAGAAGAAGAGACATTTTCTGCCAAAATATCAATGAACTCTCTAACGGCAGCGAGCTTATTTGTCTATTTTCTTTCATCTCGAGTTGCGAGGTCGTCAAATCTTAGACATCTCAATAGGAAAAGAAATCTTCTAGACGACATTGTTAGGGGAAACATTTCACATCCTGTGCCATCTGTTGCCCACAACTCCTCAAAATTTAGATGTGAAAACTTCAAAACGCCACTAAGAATAAGCAGACCTATAAATGCGCTCATTTCTTCATGTGTTACATCCTTGGCGTCTCTTTCTCTTGCAAAATTTCCTTGCACAATCGCAATATACATATTTGTATATTTTACAAGTGAATTCAAAATTCTTTCATCAAAAAATGAAGAAAATGTTTCGAGAGGGGTGGATGCATTTCTTGCACTTTGTCTTGTAACTGGTAAGCAAGAAACAATTATATGTCTTCTGGTTCTAACATTTATCAGTGGAGTTGTTTTTCTCCACTTTACGTTTTGATCTCTAGTGTAAAAGTAGTTTACTGATTGTACCTGTTCGTCTTCACTTTCCTCGTAAATGCTATCTTCACTAGTATCTTTGACCGTGTCAGAAAGATGCTCACTGCATTCATCAGGATGATCTGTATCAGTGTCATCACTACCGACTTCAACAGGAACCAGTTCATCTTCGTTCAAATTATCTATAATCGCCTGTAATTCTGCTTCACTTAGGGGTCTTTTTGAATCCGATAAAGCCTTCCTGAGATTAATATTTTATTATTGTTTTATCACAAAAAAATGAATCAATTCGGAAAAAAAGTATCTATAATTGTTACAAACAAGAATGTCAATGAACAGCTGTTTCCAAAATAGAAATACCATACATTATAGAAATAAACAAATAATTGGACACTTACATTGCCAAATACCAATAATCCGCCCGAAATAAAATTGTTACGCAATTAGTCGCGTGGGGTCAAAAATGCACAAAATATGTAATATTGTTTCCTGTATAATAGCTAACACAGCACTGGTATGTCTGTAAGACGTAGAGCTAAGAAGGTAGAGTGAAGGAGAGCGCCAAAAAATGGTTAGTTTTAAAATTATCGATTTTTGAACGAAGCGCGGGGTCACATTGATCCCACGCGACTAACTAAGGGTTAAAATCCACATAATGTATTAGATTTTTCAATTTCCAGAAGGCAAACAGATACTGATGTGACTATACCATATAATTCCAATGATCCCTTGTCACATACATTACCAGCATACAAATCTATCATACATAGCGATAGAGAAATTAATACAATTAAACAATTAGCCACATTCAACGGTTATCCATTGCAAATAATAACTAAATTTCTTAATGTAAAAGAGAAAAAAGTGGTATTGCAACTACTATTTCCCAAACAAATGAAAGAAAAACAAAATTTCGAGACCATCACATATGCTGGTAATATTTCTAATAATATTTTAAAGATATTATCTCTAGCAGCAAATACATAAATTTCTTTTAAAACAAAAAGTAGAGTAAGTACAAAATTGTTAAATCTAAAAACAATAATATCCCTCCCCCATTCAAATTGTCTGGTTTATATAAACTTAAATTTCCAGAATGTAATGTTGTCTATATAGATCAAGCCAAATTTTGAAATTAAATACAATGAGCATACATATTAAAACAACCAGCAAAATCCCATTACACAAAACATCTACTTGACACCAACCATTCGCTAATACCTAACACAGAGCTAGAAGGGACCCGCAATATGAAGTCGTCAATGAACAGATGAATCTAGGGAGTTCTCTACTATTTAATTATCTTCTTAAGTATTAATTGGAAATATAATAGTTTTACTTGGTTTCCTATATCATTGCACAGTTATACTGATTTTAAATGGGAAGAAGATATCCAGGATATCCTCATAGGGCTAATAATAGCTTAGTTTCTTCTTTTTTTAATCATATATATTAAGACAATCACAAGATAGGTCACTTCCTGGTCTAGCCAAAAATAATCAAGTATCGCATCAGTAGGCATCACATGAAATTTAGATTCTGTCATTGTGAGGATGATATTTCGTAATATCGAAAAAATTGTAATTTTTTAGAATTTTTATAATTTTTCCATTACATTGTGGAATTATTTAGAAACAGTTAGTTTCATTTGAAAAGTTACATTTTCCATATAACTGCATCATAGGCACTTTTTGATTGAAACTTTAGAATTATTCAGTTCCAAAACTTTTAGATGACCATATCCTAGTCATCCTTAAATAATTGAGGCCTTTTAAACATATTCTTGTGAAACGATAGCAGTTTTTGGCAAAAATTTTGAAAAAATCAGTCGTATAGGTAACAAAAACTATATTTTCCAATGAAGTAACAAAGAGGGTGAAAAACTATTGAACCTTTTAGAGAAACAGACATAATAATAGTCTTAAATTGTCCTAAACATAGTCTGGAGAATTTCCGTTGATATCGGCAATGTTGCTTTAGACTCGAATTTCCCGACGCAGCCGTTCGTGGTGGATGCGACGGTGCTGCCGTCTGTGGTTCAGGTGTCGATAAAGAGGGCGGTCGTCGCGGCATTCAACATCGTATTCAGGCTCTGGCGGAATTTTTACCAACTTTTCTCCCCGCGTCTCGCATCTCATCTACATAATGTATCACGATATCCTGCCGTCCCAGCGTGTTGGAAAATTCACGTCGGCCGATTGTTTTTGCTCTCAAGAACTGAATAAGTAGACGAGAAGGTGACAACTGAAATTAAGTGATTGGACTTTTTTTTAAAACAAATAACTGGAAAAATTTTAGTGAAACGGTTTTGGAAAACGGTTTCCAAGTGGAAAGTGGTTGAATCATTTTCTTGGATTAAACCGGTAGCTTCGTTATGTGTGTGTTATGATTGTGATTTGAGAAGAGAATGTTTTGTGATTTGTAGAAATACTAAGTGTTCCAAGAATGTGCAAATTTAAGATTTGAAAAATAAGAAGATATGGATACGGTGGAATTTAAAGTAAGTTTTGTAGTACAAATGTCTATCAATTATTTAGAAAAAATACAAGATATTCACAACGATAAATATGAAAAGAATGCTTCCTTTTTCATAAAAAATTACAAACTTCCTCATCTTCTAAATAATTGTATTTATATCAGAAAATTTGTGTAAGCGTATATGTATATTTACTTCGCTATGTTGATATTTATGAAATACAATTAGACCAATACCAATGTTTGTAAAAATTCTTATCATTTTCCTCAGCCTCGCTGGTTCTTCTTTTTTCAACGCCTAGGTTCCCCACCCATACGTCACAATTGGTATAAAGACTGCACCTATTTGTTTTTCACTTCTTGCTCCTGCAATGAAATTATTATTTTTGTTTTAACATTGCTTGTAAATCTGCTGCACTTCCTACTTCAAGGAATATATTGCCTTAACATGTTCATTTCAAGATTGTTTGCAGATTTTGTTGTTTTATTTATACTGATGATGAAAAGAGAATAGCTGACACTTTTTTGTGTAGTCAACAGTTCTGATTTTATATATTTTTTCAATTGTTGAATTAGAGACAATAAATCATTGAAATATAGTGAAATCTTACAAGGATAGCTGTAAATTTCCAAATTATACTGAAAATATCAAAATGCAGCGACTATTTCTAGTTTTTGTTTCCATTCACATATTTCCATATCTCATTTAATTCCCAACGTCTAGCCACATCTCTGCTATTAAATGTTCACTATTGAAGATCTCGTTACTATCTCTATGTACTTTTCTCAATCTTTATTGTTTTGATTGCATTAATTTTGTTAATATACCTCCAAACTCTATTATTCGTATTTTCAAATTCTATAATTTCGGAAATATATTGAAAATTATCAAAATATAGTGAAAATTTGAAAAATATAGGGATCATTTTCCAATATATGGTGAAAATTCAGAAAATATGATGAAAATATCCTAAAATTAACAGGATCGAGGGAAAATAATTATGAAATTTTATCGAATATAGTGAAAATTACAAAATACTATTAAAATTCAGATAATATATATATATATATATATAATGATGAAGAAAAAATTAGAGCTGAAACTCTTTTATTTGTAGTCACCATTTCTGACTTTATATTTTTTTGTATTTGTTGAATTAGTTTGAGACAACAAATCACCAAAATATAGTAAAATTCCAGAAAGTGTACTGTAAAATTGAAAAATACTGTAGAATTTGGAAACATTAAAATGCGGTTCCAGAATATCGTGGACATTTCCATATACTTCCATTTCTTCATCAATTCATAACTTCTATTCAAATCACTGCTAGTATATGTTCACTATTGGAGAAAAAACAAAAATTTCTATTAATTTTCAAAATATGGTGAAAATATCCAAAATAAAGTGAAAATTAAGAAAATATAATGGAAATCTCTGAAATATAGTGAAAATATTCAAAATTTCAATTCTTATAGTACAGAGTAAAAACATTCAAAATCATAGTAAAAATACAAAACAATTTAAAATGTTTCAAAAATATAGTAAAATTTGCAATATGGTAAATTTTTCCAAAGTTGAGAAAAAACTCCCAATGTATACTGAAAATTCTTTAATTGTACTGAAGATTTCCAAAATGTACTGAAAGTGTTTAGAATATTGTGAAAATTGTCGAAATGTAGGGAACATTTCCAACAAATGGTGGAAGATAACTGGATTCAAAGACATTCATTATGAAATTTTCCAAAATATAGTGAAAATGTCCAAAAAATAGTGAAAAATTAAAAAATATAATGGAAGTATCCTAAATATAGTGAAAAAAACATTATATAGAAATTTCCAAATGATAGTAGAAATCCATGAGAGGATCAAACTTTTCAAAATAAAGTAGAATTTCCAAAATCAAGTGGAAATCTCTGAAATATCCTGAAATGTACTGAAGATTTCCAAAATGTACTGAAAATTTTTATGATATAGTGAAATTATTAGAAATAAAGTGAACATTTTCATAAAAGAATGAACATTTTTGAAAAATAATTATGAAATTTTTCAAAATACAGTAATCATTTGGAAAATTAACTTCAAATTTCTGAAATTTCACTTTCAATAACGAGTAAAAACAATCTATAAAAATTTCGAATTGATAGTAGAAATCCAAAACGATAAAACTTTCCAAATTATAATGGAATTTCCAAAATTAAAAGAAAATTCGCGGAATATTCTGAAAATGTACTTTTTATTTCCAGATTATGTTGAAAATTTTTAGTATGTAGTGAACACTTTCAAGTTATATTGGAAGTTTACAGGATGTAGGGAAGACCATGACTAAATTTTTCAAAATATAATGAACATTTGTGAAATATATTGGAAATATGCGAAACACAGTACACCTTTCAATTTCTAGTAAAATTTTGCAAAATATAGTGAGAATTTTCCAAATAAAACAAGAATTGTAATAAAGCATTAGAAATTCAGAAAAACTTGTTGAGAATTTTCAAAATTTGGTGAATTAGATAATAACAATTCAGAACAAAATTTCAAATAATAATGAAACATAATGAAGTTCCTCAAAATATTATAGAATTTTTAATGCTTAGATAAGATTTCCAAGATATAATTTGAATAATAGTGAATTTAATATATTCGAAATTCCGCGGAAATTTGATAAGTGAGATATATTGTTACAATTATAGTGAAAGTTGACAAATTTAGTGAAATTTTGCAAAATATAGTGAACTTGTCCAAAAAAATTATAATTTACAACAAATAGAGAAAGGATTCAGATAAAATTATGAAATTTTGCAAAATATTGTGAAAAATTAAAAAACAATTGAAAATTTGGAGAATATACTAGAAATCTCCCAAATATAGTTAACATTCTCCAAGTTTCAGTACCATCACCAAGAAAAAACATTATAGAGAAATTTCCAAATCCTAGTACATATCTAGGAGAGGATAACACGACAAATTATAGTAGCATTTCCAAAAGAGAGAGAAGAGAGAAAGAGAAAAGTCTCGAAATATCCTGAAAATTCCATTTCCAAAATATTCGGTATGCAGTCAACATTTTTGAAAGCAATGCACATTTTCATATAGTGGAAGTTGACAGGATGTAGGGAACGTCATGGCGAAATTCACCAAAATAATAAAGTAAAATTGTTGAAAATACAGTGAATATTCTGGAAATCTTCGAAATATAGTGAAAATGATGAAAATATCAATTGTAATAACGAGTAAAAACCTCACTATAGAAATTTCCAATTGATAGTAGAAATCTTAGAAGGGATGGAAATATTCAGAGTATTGGAGAATTTCCAAAATCAAGAGATAATTCTTGGAATATCCTGAAAATTCCTGAAATATACTGAAGTTCTTTTAATATAGTGAAAATTTCTGAAAAATAGTGAAAAATTAAGAAAATATACTGGAAATCATCAAAATATGGTGAAAATTCGCCAAATTTCAATTCAAATACCGAGTAAAAATATTTTACAGAAAACGACTTAATAGAAATCCAAGAGATGATAAAACTTCAAATTATAGTAAAGTTTCCAAAATTAGGAGAAAATTCCTGGAATGTCCTCAAAATTTCAGAAACGTACTGAATATCTCCAAAATGTACTGAAATTTTTAGAATATAGTGAAAATTTTCAAAATATTATGAAACTTTTCAAAATATAGTGAAAAATTTGAAAATCCCAATAAAAACACTCAATATCAATTTCCAAGTCATAGAAATCCAAGACAGTATGAAACTTTTTAAAATATAGTAGAATTTCGAAAATGGAGAGGAAATTTCGAAAATATCCTGAAATTCACTGCAGAGGGTTCCAAAATGTATTGAAAATTAAATTTACTGTTTCAACGCTTACTCTGTGGAATCTACGCATTCTGACGATGATAGCAATATAGAATCAATTGTCAATTTCTTAGTATTAACATTTTTTGAATATACTATGTAATTATATAGAAACAGTTAGTTTCATTTAAAAAAGTGTATTGAAAATGTGTAATATATAGCACTTCCGATATACAGCAAAAACTTTAAAAATAAAGTTAAAAGTCTAATAGTACATTAGAAATTCTGGAAAGTTTGTTGAAAATTTCCAAAATGTAATCAGCAAAATATGACAACTCAGAACAAATTTCCAAATAATATGAGAATTTGATGAAAAATTCTCAAAATGTAGAAGAACTCTTAAAGCTTAGAGAATATTTCCGAAATATATTTTAAATGCCCAAGTGAGATAGATAGTTACAATTAATTGTGAAAGTTGCGAAATTTAGTGAAAATTTCCAAAATATAGTGGAAATTCCTAAAATATTGATACTAAGTATACCGGAAGCTGCTATACTTGTCGGAAAGCTTCTGCTTTATACAGAAAAATTTTGTGATTTTTGTAAACATCCAATTTGTAATCAGCAGTCTATAACTATCAAAAAATACCTATAACGCAGCTTGTAAAAGATATACTAGAACGTAATATTATAATGTTAATTAATTAGTTTTGCATATGTGGCATAATATTCCCCAGCAATGCTTGAAAATTGGAATAAGCAATCACATCGTAAGAATTTCTTGAATAAAATATAAAAAGTACCTGGGTACCTTTGCGTGTATTTGAGGGGTAAAATTTGAATATAGCCGAAATTATAATTTGTAATTCAACAAAAATTTTAAACTTCACAGAAATTCGACTTAGAGAAGGTTGTTCTAGGATAAACTGACAGGACGTCAATGTAAGAATTCGGAAAAAAGAAAAACATCAAATTCAACATGCAATTGGTACCCCGGTACCTAACAATGAACATAAAGGTTAATATAAAATATAGAAATAGGTGTGTAGACGTGAGATTGGTAAATTTGAAAATTTGAATACTGCGGAATCAGAATGAACATGAAATTGTAAATAAGTTCATAAGGGAAGAATATGATAGGAATCTTCACGCAGGTCCTAAAATACTACTAGGAATCATTAGGCAAAAATATCGGTTAGTAAAGGGTCGAAATACATTGAATTCTATAATCCAGAAGTGCATTAGGTGTAAAAATCAAAACGGAAGACCAACTGAAACACCTTTACAAGAAAATCAAATCAAAGACGCTGGAGTGTTTGAAATTACAGGTATTGATCTGGCTGGACCTCTTTATTCAAAAGAAGGTAACAAAGCGTGGATTGTATTATTCACAAGTGCGGTTTACCGAGCCATACATTTATAATTGGTAAAGTTTCTCCCGACAGAATCATTTTTATACGCTCAAAGATGCTTATGAATATTTAATTCACCTCCCGCAGCTTGGTGGGGCGGATGTTGAGAGAGGTTAGTAAGTGTTATCAAAACACTTTTACGTCCTAACCTACCATATAAATGAGAAGAAGGATAGTTTAAATCACAAGGATGACGTCGCGGAAGCAAGAGCTATGGAGGACAATGCAGATCTACATAGGAATGATGGAAGTCAAGTGATGAGATCAAGATATGGGAGAATATTGAAGTCGCCAACATGATTTTCTCATTTCTGAGCCCGGGGGCCGGAGAATGTTAAGACTAAAATAATGATTTTGTATTATTTCCTTGGTTCCAATATGTTAAAAAAGTGGTTGTTAAAAATAATAATAATAATAACTGTCAAGAAGTTGAATGATGCAAAACTATTTCCCAATTAATTGAATATTCTGGCTATATTGGGTCCAATTTTCCAATTCTACGTAGTCTGAAACCTCTTCAGTGAAGGAAAAATTTCATCTCTGACCTTTATTTGTTGATTTATTTATTTATTTATTTATTTATTTATTTATTTATTTATTTATTTATTTATTTATTTATTTATTTATTTATTTATTTATTTATTTATTTATTTATTTATTTATTTATTTATTTATTTATTTATTTATTTATTTATTTATTTATTTATTTATTTATTTATTTATTTATTTATTTATTTATTTATTTATTTATTTATTTATTTATTTATTTATTTATTTATTTATTTATTTATTTATTTATTTATTTATTTATTTATTTATTTATTTATTTATTTATTTATTTATTTATTTATTTATTTATTTATTTATTTATTTATTTATTTATTTATTTATTTATTTATTTATTTATTTATTTATTTATTTATTTATTTATTTATTTATTTATTTATTTATTTATTTATTTATTTATTTATTTATTTATTTATTTATTTATTTATTTATTTATTTATTTATTCATTTATTTATTTATTTATTTATTGAATTGTTCAGTTTAAATCATCAAACATACACATATATAAATGGACTGAGTGATCCGTATTCAGTTGTGCAGTAAAAACAGACCGAAAATTACGAGAGAGACAAACAATTGTATTGGCAGCGTAGTCGCTTTATCTTTCTCTAGAGAGATGACCGCTCAATCCATTTCAATATGTCCATGACATGTCATTAATGGTGAGATGTCAACATCAGGTTATTTTTACTAGGTTTGTTTTAGGTTAGTTTAGATTGTCACACCTACTTCTTCTTATTATTGCCCTCTTTTCAAAAACATTTGAAGGCAGTTATTATGACCTTATAATATTGAGAAGAGACGGCGACAAATAACATTAATTGAGTTAATTGAGTTCTATACATAAAGATGTATTTTGACTTTATCTGATAGCTGTCATTTGTTAAAATCTTGTCACTGACATATTCAGGCAACAAATTCTTTGTTGGATATAGAGTGTTTATGTCTCATTATTTTGTTATTGCATTAATTATTTAGTAGACAAATTCGGTAATTTAATTGTTCATCATACTGAAATTATCGGATAGAAGTCTTTGTTTACGCCACACTGTGGCGCTTCTCAACTTGTTCAATTAGCTGACCTGACATATTTGTAACATTGATTATTTTCGTCCATGGTTTATCCAGTACATAATATATCTGTGGTGATGTGTTCTATCTCTCCTATCGTATTTTACATGCTGAATAAATACATCAGTTATTAATTTTTCTTTACCCATTTTAAATAAAATATACTTTTCACTTCTAACTTATCTACGAGACTGACAAAAAACAAAGTACGGTTAGTGTTAACACGATCTACTAGTTTAATCTTATGCCAAAACTCCTATAGTGTATAGTTTTCATCTCACTGTTTATTCAGCTGATAATATTGTGTTACTTTATGAACGCACTTTAGATATCAACAATAAATTGACTAAATTGTGTTTTTCGTATTTAAAAAGCCACTTTCGTTCGATGTATTTCTATTAAACTTCTTTTTCAATTTCGAGATATCCCACTTTCTTTTTTTTTCACAATTTTTTACCTCATCGCTTTCGTCGAGAGCTTCTCAAATAGCGACAAACCTTTTTCTAAACAAGCCATTCGATATAATATAAATCTGGAGGAAAAATTGTAAGAAGTATTTTTCTGTTTAGTCAGGAATACAGAGATTTTGGCCGAGAACTTACGGCTGTATTAAAAAAATCGATATGGATGATCCCCACCAACCTTAATTCATTGGGAACGAGTTTTTGGGTGAGAACGAAAAGGAAATGGCTGTTTCTTTGATGTTAGAATAATTTTCTATATGTGATGTGCCAATTATGTTACAGAAAATCTCATCTGAAATTTCCAAGATAGAGAATAAAGATTGAATTT
Source organism: Galeruca laticollis (assembly GCA_963921935.1). Taxonomy (NCBI): domain Eukaryota; kingdom Metazoa; phylum Arthropoda; class Insecta; order Coleoptera; family Chrysomelidae; genus Galeruca; species Galeruca laticollis. The sequence continues at coordinate 114,099,902 of OY998180.1, forward strand.
GTTTGATAAATTTCTTTATAATATTGGAAATTAAATTCAATGCTCAATGTAATATTGTATTATTATTTTATTTCAGTTTCTTTTGTAACGATCACTAGGAGGCGTTGTTTGACCACTTTTTATTTTTTCAATTTGTTTTTGAATCTTCAAATACGATGCTATCTTTCTCAATTATTTACTTGAAAGAGCATGAAAAAAAAATGGTGAAAACCGCATCTTAATATATATTTTCTAAACGAAGATACGATAAAAAATAATTATATTAGGAGATCGATGATGTTATTTCACAAGATAGAAGAAAAGGTACAGAAGCAAATGCTGTACAGGGTGTCCCAAATTGGTGTGTTTTGCAGCGTAAACTAGAAGAGATAGAAGAAAAGCAGTTAAGATGTTATGACTTCTTTTATTGTTGAAGTAACGATAGCCTAATTAACTCTTTATTAACTCCCTGCAGTTGGAAGATACAGGGCGATTATTGAAAACTGTGGAAAACTACAACCCAATAAACACACATACGTAAAAAAACCTTTTTAAAACATTTTAATGTTATTTCCACGTTACTCGTTGAATTTTCAACGTTCAGAAATTGATTGAATTCGAAACGTTTTTTCATATTTGAAAACAACGACTTAGCTTAACCCACATATATTTTCGAAAACGGTTTTTATGGCCGTTATTTTTTACGTAGTATTTTTTAACATCATTTATACCATTTCGCGAGTTATAGACGGTTATACAGAAATGTTTTTATTACGTTGTATATACAACGCTTTTATAAATTTGAAAACAACGACTCAATTGAACTCAAATGTATTTACAAAAATGCTTTTTATGTCCGTTATTTTACGTAGTATTTTCAACATTATTTATACTATTTCGCGTGATAAAGACGGTTATACCGTAATGTTTTTAACATGTTATATATACAACGCTTTTTTAAATCTGAAAACAACGACTTAATTGAGCTCATATGGATTTACAAAAACGCTTTCTAATTCCGTTATTTTAACGTTATATTTTCAACATTATTTATACTTTTTTCCGTGATATACAATGTTATCCAGTAATTGTTTATAATATGTTGTTTTCACAATGCTTTTTTAAATTTGAAAACAACGACTCGATTGAACTCATATGCATTTACAAAAACGCTTTTTATGCCCGTTATTTCAACGTAGCATTTTTAACATTATTCATACTATTTAGCGTTATATAAATAGTTAAAAAGCAATGTTTTTACCACGTTGTATATACAACGCTTTTTCAAATTTGAAAACAACGAATTAATTGAACTGCATTTACAAAAACGCTTTTAATTCCCAATATTTTAACGTAGTACTTTTAACATTATTTATACTATTTCGCGTGATATAAACGGTTATACAGTAATGTTTTTTAACACGTTGTATATACAACGCTTTTTTAAATTCGAAAACAAAGACTTAATTGAACTCATTTGCATTTACAAAAACGCTTTCTAGTCCCGTTATATAAATACACGTTGTTTTGTAAAATATTAAAACTAGAAATCTTATATATTTCATGTTATAGTTTTAAGAACATTTTTTATTTTATTATGTCAATTACAAGAATTTTCTTTTTTTTATTGTATACTATTTTTGTGTGAATTTATCAAATAAAATAAATATAACGTGTAACAATCGCCCGTAATTCTCGCAATCCCAAACCACAACGGCCAACACAAGACGCCTGAAGAATTGGTAGTAATCCTATTAACGTCGCCGTGGAGTTCCGGTTCCCGCTCATCGATGTCGCTGTACGAATTGACTAGCTTCTTTTAATCGTAAGCGTAGCTCATCAGTATGAGGGACCCATCGAGGACCGAAGACGGTAACAAGTAAAGAATAAATGGATGCTTTATTTCTTGTATAATAAATATTATTTGTTATTTTATTAATATGAATAAAGTTTTATTTATCAAATATTACTTGTTTACAAACGTTAATATATGATTCCAGTTTTTGTCAAATATTCTCCCCTCTACTTTTAATTTTAAATGTGAATATAACGTTACGAAAATGATGGTTTAAACCGATTAAATGTAACGCTTAAATCACGTTAAAAGTAAGTGCTGAATATTATTATACAAAAACGTTTATAAATTGCATTATAAAAACGTTTCTATTACATTACGAAAACAATGAGTAAATCACAATGGAAAGGTGACGTTTAAGTGACGTTAATAAGGTGGGTACTAAATTTCGTTTCAAAAGACCGTCTATAAGTAGCATAAGAACGTTCATATTACGTTACAAACGCAATGGGTACATCACATCAAATAAGTAACATTTAAATTACGTTAAAAGTATGTGCTAAATATCATTATACAAAAATGTTTATAAACTGCATTATAAAAACATTTATAGTACGTTATAAAAGTACTGGGCAAATCACATTAAAAAGGTAACGTTCAAGTGACGTTAGTAAGATGTGTGTTAAATTTCGTTTCAGAAGACTGTTTTATAAACGTTTATATTGCGTTCAAAAGCAACCGGTAAATCACATTAAAACGGTAACGTTTGAATGACGTTACGAAAATCACGTTGTATTTGACGTTGGAAAAATCGTTATATGTTACGTAGAAACGGGCGACATTACTCCGGTAATATAACCAGTTGCCTAAAAACCATTTATAAACGTTAGGTTACATGTTAAATATTTCACGTTTTTAAAACATTTGTGTGTTTATTGGGAAGGTACTATAACTTCTTAATTAAGAAAAATATAAAAAAACGTTATGAAAACTTTTGACAGATATAATAATAAAGAATTCAATGGTGCACAGAAATATTTGTTAGGGGACTCACTAAGGAAATACAATGCAAATTCATGTTGTTTTAAATGGGACACCCTGTATATTTTGACGTTTCTCGTTTACTCTTTGAATTCTAATTATTAAAAAATAAAACCGGATTAAAAAAATAAAAACAAATAAACTTATGAAACAACAAGAAATATTGTAACAACTAATCTACCTATAACTAATTTTATTAGAATGTGAAAATTACATTAAATGTTCGAGATGTCCTCCGATTTGTTGTAATAATAGTTGACACCTTTTTCTTACGGATCTTACACTATTGAGAATGTGCACTGGCAATATTTTGTAATAAATCTTCCCTACTCTCGATGTTAGTCTGGTAAATATAATTTTTTTAAAATCCCCAAATAAAAAAATCAGGAGGATTTACTTCCGGAGAACGAGGGGGCCACCTAACCGGTCCTCCATAAGTACCAATCCATTAATTAGGAAATTTTTCGTTTAAATAATCTCCAATGAATAAAGCATGATGGGCAGGTGCTGCATGTTGTTGGAACCAAAATGTGTCCCTATCAGCCAACATTTCTTCCTCCAAAAGTTGGTGTAAGTTTATTTCCAAGATATCTATATATCCAGCAGCAGTTAGTTTATCATCAAATATATGATGAACTAATTTATTATGTTTGACAAAACAACTAACGTTAAAGCCGAATCTGCCTTGTCTCCTGATCCCCTGAACCAAGTGTGGATTTGAGTCATTCCAATATAGTTCATTATGTCTGTTAAATATTCATGCATTGCTTATGCGAGCTTCATCGCTAAATATTACCTTTGAATAAAACTGTGCACTGTGGAAATTGTGTGCTTCTCAAAAAATCGTTTGGGTATAATTTTTGACGGACGGATATCCGATAAGGCCTAAATTTATATTTCTTTAAAATCCTTCCTGCAAGTAGTTTTTGAAACACCTATTTCATTTTCAATTTGACGCAGAGAAGATTCATGATGTGCTTGGATATATCCTGACGTATTTACCTCTCTTTCTTCATGATTCTTTTCGTACTTACGCCGTGGTTTCACAAAACATCCATACTCGATTAAATTTGAATCGAGTTTTTTTAAAATTCTCTTGTCAGGTTGCCTTCTTTCTGGATATCGTTGAAAATATAATTCAGACGCATAGCTAACATTCTTTTGACATTCAATATGTGCCACATGCATATCCTATTTTTCATAATTTTCAAAATCAAAATTCATATTGTTGACAAGACTGCACGTCGTAAAATAATTCTGACAGGTAACACAGGTTTTGTTTTATTTTCCATGGTAAAAGGACCAAAGTCTACTTGATGAAATGAACATTCTTATAAGATATAACAATCATGTCAATTAAGGTAAACAAACTAAGGTATAACAGCATATCGGGTTAAACATAATTAGAAATAAAAGTGAAAATACAGACGTCTTATTTCGTGATGTTACTTACCAAAAAACGGATTCAATAATTTCAAAATAATAATAATATAGGGACTTAAAATCAATAATCAGCTTTATTTACCTACTTTGTTTTTAGTTCACTGATTTTATTTTTGGTAATGCCGAATTGGTTGAAGATTATTTGAACGAAAAACTTCTCAATCGATGGAAACTGAGGACATTTAATGTAATTTTTACATTCTAATAAAATTAGTTATAGGTAGATTAGTTATTACAATATTTCTTGTTGTTTCATAAGTTTATTGCTTTTTTTTCAATCTGGTTCTATTTTTTATTAATTATAATTTTGATAAATGAAATTGTCACCCATCAGTATCCTTATAACAAAATATTAAATTTCGTTACTGAGTGTTCAATTTTTTAAGGGTGTTTCACCTGATAACAACAATAAATGGTTTATTTGCACTGTAGCTCCAACCATTGAAGATGGATATATAATATGTCATATCAGGTCAATGAGAATTGAAAAAGGAAACGAAAAACGTTAAAATATACAGGGTGTCCAATTTAAAACAACATAAGTGTGCATTATATTTCCTTAGTGAGCCCCCTAACAAAAAAATTCTGTGCGCCACTGAACTCTTTAATATTATATCTATCAAAAGTTTCTATAACGTTTCATTATATTTTTCTTAATTAAGAAGTTATAGTACCTTGTAATTTTCGACAGTTTTCAATAATCGCCCTCTATCTTCCAACTGCAGGGAGTCGCTAAAGATTTAATTAGGCTATCGTTTCTTTAACAAAAAAAAGAAGTCATAACATCTTAACTGCTTTTCCTCTATCTCTTCTAGTCTACGAGATACCCTGCAAAACACACCAACTTGGGACACCCTGTACAATAAATAGTTTCTGAGTAATAGCGTGTCACCTCCCGTTATCAGGTACGTGTTACATCGATATATGCAAACATTTATCAACAAGGGAGCGGGACACCGCCAATTTCCAGAAAACCATTGGTTGATGTATGGAAGAGATATTTGATGAAATATTGATAACAAATAAACCTCCTTTTGTAAAAGTCGTTAATACGATACTATTATTGCAGGTATTTAATCAGGTCCTTATCAAAAAAGTTTCTCAGAAATTAGTAAAAGTGGTTAATCCGATACTATTACTCTATGTATTTTGTATTATGTTATCAATAGGTGTTTTAGTTGTAACTTGTATTATATTGCAATCAATTGAAGCAAAAAGTTTGACAATTTTTTATACCTACTAAGTACTGTCAGTGTACCATACTTGGCCCTTTTCATAACTTGGGACGAAAATATATCTCTAATGGAAATTAGCAAAAAATGTAACCACGCACCTAGACCACACCCGACCGCGTTCTCGCTAGTTCTCTTAGTAGTGTGCTCTGTATGGTGAACAGGTGTGGACGCACGGTAGGTCGCTGATCGGCTTTTTTTTTCACCACGGTAAGTGAGACCATATTTATTTACCTTATTTGGCTTGAAAAGAGTTGTCCGTATGTTTCACGTCAAATTATGTAGAAGCTTTTAATCATGATAAAGTATTAGGATACCAATTGCTTCAACCGACAAAGCACTTTTTTCTCTCGCCAGTGTACCTCGTAGATAGACATAAAACAGATTTAAAACAAAATTAATTGTAATTAGTATCAAGAGCCCAGAGCGTATGATTTTGTCTTCGTAAAGTCACGTTATCAGTGAAGTTTCGCTACGACTAAATAATTTTGGTTTTTTTTCAGACGTGGTTAGGTCTCCTCAGAGCAAGTTAAATAAATAAACATTATAGGTTATTCAAAGAAACGAAAACCGCAACTCGGAAATTTTGTAATTAACACTGAACTGGTTGCCGATAAGAATTATTTCTCATAAATCAGCAGGATTTTAAATTCCTCTACTTTCATTTTCTGTTTACATAAAGTACAACGAATTGCAACAAACATGGAAATTAGCGGCAGTAGATTTGTACAGTATTTCTTTCAATATAAATAAGTATTTATCGCAGCGAGGCAGGTCAGTTTACGGAATAAGGGCTAAATCATACGGCCCTCGCACACATTGAACAAATTTATAGATAAGTGGGAAATATTTTTATTCTGAGGGATTTAATATTTAATGTAATTAACTGTCTCCACCCTTACTTCGTGGAATCTACTCATATTAGTGTTTTAAATGAAACTCAACGTTCCTAGCTAACTCCACAATATAATGATACAAACAGCATTTTCAGTTCCTATGAACAAATGTGATATTGATAGAGAGATTAATACAATTAGACAAATAGCAACATCCAACAGTTATCCATTACATATGATAAATAAGCTACTTAATAAAAAAGAGGAAAACGTGGCATTACAACTAAAATTTCCTAAACAAACTGAAGAAATAAAAACTTATAAAACCATCACATATACAGGAAATATTTCTAATAATATTTCAAAGATAATATCTTTAGCAACAAATACAACAATTTCTTTTAAAACGGATAGTAACGTTAGTAAAAAATTGTTAAATGTTAAAACAAAAATACCAACATTAAAGAAATCAGGTATATATAAACTGAAATGTCCAGAATGTAATGCTGTCTATTTGGGTCAGACCCTTAGAAATTTTGAAATCCGATACAGTGAACACTTACGAGCATACAGATTAAAACAACCAGATAAATCCCATTACGCAAAACATCTACTTGACACCAACCATTCATTGACACCTAATACAGAACTAGAAGTACTACATATTTGTGATAATAAACAAGAACTGGATTTCCTTGAAGAGTTGGAAATTAGAAGACACGTAAGAAACCCACAATATGAAATCGTCAATGAACAGATGAGTCTAGGTAGTTCTCCACTTTTAAACTGTCTTCTTAAGTGATAATTGTAAAGATCAGCAGATATAGTTTTCCTGGTTTTCTATATCATTGCACAGTTATACTGATCTTAATTGGAAAAATAATATCCAGGATATCACCATAGGGCTAATAATATCTAAGCTTCAATATTTGTAATATCACATCTTCTTTTTCTATTAACATATATTAAGTCAATCACTTCTTGGTCTAGCCAAAAATAACTACTAATAATCAGGTAGGCATCAAATAAAATGAAATTGACTGTCTCGACCCTTACTTCGTGGAATATGCTCATATTAGTGTTTTCAAATGAAACTCAAGGTCTCTAGTTAATTCCACAATATAATACAAATTATTGAAAATTCTAAAAAATTCATAAATCGAAACAATTGTCAATTTTTTAGAATTTTCAATAATTTGTATTATATTGTGGAATTAACTAGAGACCTTGAGTTTAATTTAAAAACACTAATCAAAGAAAATGTAACTTCTGTCATTCTGACGATGATATTCAGTTATCGAAACAATTGTCAATTTTTTAAAATTTTCAACATTCTTCATTATATTGTGGAATTAGCTAGAAACGTTGAGTTTCATTTAAAACACTAAGATTAAATATTTGTTTTGATATTGGGATTATTTTATACAGAGAAAGATTTATTATATTTTTTTTATATACAACTGGTTTCCGATACGTTATTCGGATCCCTACCCCGATTTTCCCTCTAGAGTGTGCAGCGCTTTTGGTTACGAGGCCGATCAGAGAGATCAATCCTGGCCTGGCAAATGTAATTACACCGTTTTAAGTCAAGGAGTCCCCAGCCCAAAACCGGACTGGTTTTAGTTTTTTTTCATGCTCGGCTGCTTTATTAAAATTTGGTGACAGCAGTTATTACACCTCTTTTGAAATTTTGAAAGCTTCCTTCAAGAAACGCGTAAGTCCGAAACTCAAACTTCATGAAAACAAAATAAGGTGAACAATGTCATTCCTGGAAAAAGTTTGCCTTACAGCGATGTTATCAACACTATAATATAGAAAAAAGGCAAGAAATCAGAAGCAGTAAATCAGCGTAACAATTCTGCAAACCGAGATCGGGAACAACCAAGTACATCGAGATTAGGAAAAGGGTTAGCTAAGAAGAAAAAGAAGAGCAGAACAATATATGACATTTCTGAATCCAGCGAGGAAGATGATATCATGTCTTTTCGCGATTGTAGTTCTGACGGCAGCGAAGACTTTTCGGATGTTATAGCAGAACGAAGAGCCTTGAACACCGAAACAGGGGAAGACCAATATGAAACTAATTTTTGTGAACAAGAAGATGATAATTTAGATGCCGAACTCTCAAGTAGTGACAGAAATTCCATTGAGCACGAAGATGTTGAGTTAGATTCCGAACAATCTAGTAATATTGTTGTGTTGCTGGGAAAACTTAGAATTAGGAAACTTTGTATTTGTGACTTTAAAATATAATGAGGGAAGTAAGAAGGAATACAACAAAAGTTTTATAGCTAAAGTAGAAAATCTACAAATCGATGACAATAAAGTGTTACTAAAGTTTATGAGAAATTATAAAGTTGCCAAGAATTCTTTCATATTTCAAAGTTATAACGCATGTATCTGTTGTAAGGGAGATTTATACATTTGACATTTAGAATGCCAAAGAAAGTATTTTTGCAGAATTTAATTTAAGTTTTTTTTTTATGTTTGCTATGTTTTGTAATTTTTGGAGGATTGAATTTAAGTTTTTTATAAGAGTTAACGTTTCGAGTTATTAGAAGACTTTTCATTTGTTCAGTAATATATGTATTTTAATAAAAAACAATCGTTTGAAATTTTTTTTAAAAGAAAGGTACATGTCCCATGATAGATTATAGCGTTGTAAAATAGGACAAAATCATGAATACATTCATTTCTTACACAAAATTTTAAGCAGTCCCATGTTAGAGCCTAACTTGGGACAAGTTTTCTTTTTTTAAATATGTAAGCTATTTTTTTTATTACAAAACTGACGTTTTCAATAATTCAGACCGCCAGCCAAGTTTAAGGCCCAAATTTGTCTTGATTGTGTGCTTTTTCGAAAATATACAAAGCTTCATAGTCAAAAACTGTACCAAGTATGGCACAATGACAGTATGTTATAATATTTCTGGCTAAATAAATATAATATTTCGATTAGTTTGATAGATCAGTTGGTTTTGTGAACAAATAATGGAATTTTATTGAGTATGCGAAATATGTGAATTAGTTTGTTAGTAAAATAAACTATTAGTTTCTGCGCCGAATTGTTGTCTCGTCGAGTTGTTCTCGCGCCGAATGGATCAGCACCGAGATGGTTACGCCGAGTTGTACTAGACCCCCGATAAATGGTTCGGAAGGCGTTTCGAGTCACTATCATCACTGTAGGAGGCAACAATAACCATAATTCAACAATCTTACCAATGTTTATAGTAGCATGGGGCTTTTACTTCACTATTTTTGCAAATTACTCATAATATTATTAATGATTTTATAAGTTTAAGTCAGGATATCGTTTTTCAGAGACTTGACTTTTTCTTGCTGCGATTTTTTGATCATCTTCTAAAAATAATATTAAATTCATAAAGTACTCGTTCACTACTGTACCTACTATAAAACATTCAATATACATGGTCTTCTTAACGTATTCTATAGTAAATATTGGTTCTTTATTGACTGTATGACGTGACACGCAGGACGCATGACTAAACTTGAGATTATCATTCAAATTGTAAGGATAGTTTAACGGGTCAAGTTAAAAGAACCGAAAAATTTACTAAGCTACATTTTCCGTTTTCCATAAAATTTGCGCGTGAAAATTTTGTTTTCAGTTTTTTTATTGTAATTGTTTAAATAATAAAAATACGAAAAAATGTTCAAATTAAAATTTGTAGCCGACGCGTATAAAAGTTGGTTGAAAAGTTTCTTTGTCCAATAAAAAGTATACGAGATATGACTGATTATATTATTCATGAAAAAATTAGCCAATAGAAATTACGAATTGATCAAAGTTACGGCATAAAGGTAAGCGATTATCAGCTTGACGAAGTAGTTTAATCACTTCGTTTTTTCGGTGGGTCCAACAATGTGTGTTACGATGGTAACCACCATTTGAAGTTTCTCAAAAAGTCAGAAAACGTCTTAAAATCGCAATTAACCGATTCAAGTTTAGAAATGAGCGAAGCAAATGGATCTATAACGTCTCTGAACACGCTGAAAACGCAGGAACAATTTTAATTCATATTTGTTTAATAATTGTTTTAGAGAGAATTTTTTTCTATTTACTGTTTTAAATATTTATCTAGTTTGTTTTCACAAAAAATACAGGATAACTATTACGGGGGAAAACAATTTGTTAAAATGATGGTTTTTTTATGGGTTCAAATCTCCATGTATTTTTATGAATTTACTTGGAATCACATGCTTTCTAAATAATTATATAGTTTTTACATGAAAATAATTTTTTTTTGATAATTTCCATTTGTTTATAACCATTACAAAAATTAGACGAATTTTAGAAAATATTTCAGTAATAATATTAGTACGTAACTATATGCGAGCTTCAAGATTAATGAGTGTAGAAGCGATTGCGATATATATATATATATATATATATATATATATATATATATATATATATATGAACACACCTATGACTCAGTTAGAAAGTAGAAGGGAAATGAAACTTGGAAAATGTTGTATCTCAGGCGCAAGCTTTTGGAAAAATGTATATGTAGACAAAAAAGTTTTTAAATGAATTCCGCAGATTTAATCATAATCTTTAAAATAAAACGAATTGTATAAGTAAATTTTTCAATATTTTCACAATTTATAGTGGAAAAAATGACTTTTTACCGGTGTTACCTGCTACCTACCTACCAAATATTTTCACGAAATATCAAGATATTGATAAAAATTTTAAATTTAATTATAGATACCTTATTTTACTGCAAATTGTATTTGAAATATTTTTGTGTATATGTCAGTGAATAATTACTACAACAAAAATAAGAACTCCAAAAATGATAATGGTCAAAAATGGTATTTGGAAAATTCCATATATCTCAAGAACTAATAAAGATGTAAAAAAATATTTTTGTCAAATTTTATAGATAAATGCTGCAGCTACAAATTTTAATTTGAACATTTGTCGTATTTTCATTATTTATACAATTACAATCAAAAAACTAAAAAAAAATTCACTCTCAAATTTTCTGGACAAACGAAACGAAAGAATTTGACCCTTCGAAGTACTCACATTTAAATTGTCTCTCATTTTGTATATTTTGAGGCATTTTACGGATACAGTACTGTAATGTTTTTCTCATTTATTTAAACAGTGAACGGGTGGGATAAACTTTAAACACACGGTATGGCTACTTACGAATTTTAAACACTAAACTACTCACTAACACATAATTTATATACACTTAACTATTCACTTACATTTAATTTATATACACACAAATTTATTCATTAATTTATATCAACACTTTATTGTTCGCTATTTCGGTGTATTCTTGTTTATTTGTCAAGATCACTTTAAAAACTAAAACTAACTCTTCATGGTCGGTTCTTTATATATGAGTGCCTTTTTTACTCTAGATAATTATAGATTGCGGCTTACACAAAAACAATTGGCTCTGGCATTACCTAGATAAGACTGGTCACAAAAACAATGCCTATATAAGATAGTCATAATCGTAAACAAATCTAAGAAATCTCTGCGCATCCGCCATAATTTTAACTTTCATACATGGCATAGACAGAGTCGGATTCAGGGACTATACCAGTGTGCTGTTTCGTAACAGTACATACTCTTACTAGGCTATAGGTAGAGCATTAATCTCAGATTGAGAAATAAAATAGATATGTTTGTTTTGATTTTTTATTGCCCCAAACATCGAGTCACATTCTAAGCTCACTTGCGGAAACTCACACTGCTTTGCTACATTTACAAAGTCTCTTTAGGGTAACCCCAGCAAACACAAAAACTTATTGAATACATATATGTTACATATTTCTTGAAATATAAAAGTCACAGTTATATAAAACTGAAGTCACAACTAGATAATATTTATGTATTGAATACTGACAAAGGCGGGCACAGCAAGGGAACAATAATGATATAAGAAATACATCAAATATTACATAATATAGATGTAACAAAAGTTGCCTAATTTCAATTTTGCCTCACCCCTTACCTAAAATATTTTATTTCATTGTATCTATGAAAAAATTCAGCGAAATTCTTGATTTATAATAAATTCAGAAAAATCTATTAAAACATTATTTTTCATAAATGAAATGAAATACAATATTTTTAGTAGTGTTGATGGCCAGAAGATTAAGGAACTATTGTTACTATATTATTCAATACCTACCTTATGAATATTTCAAACTTAAAGCAACTTAATACAACTTAATACTTATATATTGTAAATGGTATTTATCTATCTTTGGAATTTAGTAGCTGGTACTTAGTTACTAAAAAAACAGCAAATAGATGCATATAAGTACATTTATTTTATTAACATAAAAAAGAGAAACTAAAAACAAAACACCTAATGAAAAAATATTGCAAAACTAAAAATGTTCAAAAACTAAATGATAAAATATAAAATAATAATGCAAAACAAATGAATATTCAAATACAAAACAATAATTAACCATGGAAAATATTCTCTTAGAAGACTTTTCGAGGTCCACTTGTGAGCGATTGGGCAATATTAAGGGATATTATCCATTGTTTTGAAGGGTTACAGTTTCGCCCTTCTTTTCCCTCTGGAGTCTCTTCACTTAGCGTTATCCACACCAAAGTGAATTGATCAAAATCAGTGAATGTCATATTAAACTGTGTCAGTAACGTTTCTAAAAATGTAGGTGTATATTAATTATATTATATTAGAAAATCATATAGTAACAATATCTTGAAATAACTTAATTGATTTTGAGTTCCGTATTTCGTAGTTATCTCTATGTCCTAACCATGAGTGAGATTCCTCTATATTATGTATTTCTGGTTCACCGACACCATTGTAAGATTGTACTACGTATCGTTTTTCTGTCCTATTGATAAATCACAGAAGTCTTTCAATTTTTTTCGTTTTAAACAGTTATTTTGCCTTAAATTCATAATTTAGATTAATCTACGTATTCGAATATAAATAATTTTCAACAGATGAGTGTTAATTAATCCATTTCAAGATATTTTATCTTGACTTTTGCTACCTGTGGTCAGAGGATTAAAGATGTGTATTTTATTTGATATTATTACAAAATCTAATTGAGCCCTAAGTGCATAACTGGGCGGCAGTTTTTGTTTCGGAATAACGACTCCCTACATAGGGAATTATTGTTAAATCATGTCTAAGTTGTAAGTTAAAACGAAAATATTATCTTGAAAAGTACTTTAGTAAGATAGGTATAATGTGATGTGTAATTGTTTACAATCTTTTGTAAACGATAGTTGAATGAACGGCTACATTGGCGATGCCCCTTGCCTGTTGAAAATAATAATAATAATAGTAACACTTACATGATGTGTTCTGCATTTCTCTAGAAACAAAACTAAAAACAAACAAACAGACAAAACTAAAGAAAAACCTTTTAAAACGTTATTATACTTGCAGGTATGTGGGTAGATCGACTCGTGACAGTTTAAAGGTTATAATATTAAAGAGCTTTCTTCTTTTTCTTTAGAAAGACACTAGACAAGGTTCGTAAGAAATACATATGAAATATATAAAAAAATTTATGTAACAAATTTTACGTAATAAATATATATATATATATATATATATATAAAAATGTTCATATTTATGTAGCAGAAATGACATCTTGAATACATATAAAATTAAATATCTCCACTATATAAAACATTTTATAATATAAATATTGAGAATATATAACAAAATTTATATAGATTTTGTTACACAACTACTACATAAAAAATATATAAACGTTTTATATAAAAATCATCCCTCCCCTGTTATATATTTTTATGTAACATATACATTTGTGTTTGCTGGGACCTATTTAGTAGTTTTGTCGTTGTTTAATTACCATATAAAGAGAGGTGTAAATATCGTCAGAGTGTGCTCGACGATAATTTTGAATGCGCTGTAGTATGGCAGTAAGTAATGGCAAACGTGGTTTGTTTATACGAGCGCCATTACGACTAGATAGTTAACATTTAGTTCTTTCGTTTTGATGTGTTGTTAAAGACTTTTAATGACGAAATAAACTTTTAAGTTAATTAATATAATGTTTTTCGATGATCATGGTTCGTACATGCCAAGTTTGTCAGAAAAACAGCCGGAAGTACCAAGGCCATGTATCTGCAATACTATCCCCACTTTTTGTAACCCATTCATTATTTCACCACTGGCGTTTAGGATTGTTGGCCGCAAAAATAAATGTGTTTATGAATGAATAACCCTCTCTACTGTATATTATTACTCTAAGGCATTAATAATGATAATAATTAGGTTCTTGTCGGTCTAATGAAATGTATGCTATGAAATTAAGTGACTTATAAGACTAGCGAACACTTCTGCGGTTAACGTGGATATATGTGAAGAGTCCAGGGGAATAACGGTATTAGTCCATTCTTTTCAAAATCAAGATAACTGTTTACGTTTGTGGCAATTTGCCGGCACTAACAGATTGTTAGATCGTTGAATGGTAAAAACAGCTTAGGTACCGAAAAACAACAGCCACAAGATTAGCAATAGCGGGGAAGATTGGCGTGAGCCCGTGCCTGTGCACGGAAAAAGGGCATCAGTCCTTCGGTAGTTGGGTTGTTATAGCATCAGCCATTAGTTTATTGTTCATGTAGTGTCCACGTGCATGTGTTGTACTTACGTTTTGGCAACATTATTAGCTACACCAGATTATTTGGAGTAGTATATATGATTTTGTTAACAAAAAATACAATTGAAATCGACTATTCAGTGTCAAGTGAAAGCGAATTCAGTCAATCAGGAAGGGGACGTGATGTAATGAAAATTTTGAGTGCCACTACCCATGAACTAGGGTCTGATTGTTGTTGTAAACGTTTTTGTTGTTTTAATGTTGTTTGTGAACTTCCACGCCAAATAATCATTCGGGAATTCAACGAACTACGTAACACTAACGCTCAAAACTCCTATCTCAGTGGTCTCATCAATGTTCTTTCTGTCATGCGTAGGCGTCCACGGAAAAATGAAGCAGAATTAAGACTTAATAATGGGTCCTTTAGTTACCGTGTCCGAGTGGTTGAGGATGGAATTACTCGTGATGTTCCAGTTTGCATCAAAGGTTTTTTGTCTGTAGGATACGGAACTACAGAGCGTCGGGCCAGATACGTAAGAGAGTTCTTGCCTTTAACTGGGAAATCACCCCTCGACATGAGTGGGAAACACAACAACCGACCTCACAAACTTTCTGAAGTCACCAAAGAGAAAGTGATTGAGTGCATTAAAAGTCTTAGTGGGCGTTAATCCCATTATTCCTTGGCAGACTCGAGAAAACGTTGCCTTCCAGAAAATTTAAATATCGTCAAGTTACATAAGATGAAACTTTCCTAGGAATTTTTGAAAGTAACTTCAATATAGCTTTCGGCTATCCACGTAAAGACACGTGCAGCACGTATGATTCCTTAAAAGCCGATATAGCTTCGCTTACTATAAGATTAAATTCCATCTTAGGTGACAAAACCAGGAAGACTGTAAGCAATGAGGTGGCGAAAAAAATTTGACAAGTATCTACATCAAAAAAAAGGCGAACGGTTTTACACTCTAAAGCAAAATTATCGCAAACGTGCCACAAAATCGCTGACTATGGGAAGTATGACCATAGATTACCATAAAAATTTACCATGTCCCAACATGGCCAATTAGGATGCTCAAATTATGTAATCAAAATCGCCGCTTAGTTTTATACAAATCCACTTATATGGGCTTATATGCTAGTTCTAAGTTTGACCAACCAGACCAACCATCGCTCAAGAAGAACCTAAGAAAGAAGCAAAAACCTCAGGGAAACCTCAGAAGAAAAGAGGAAACTTTGAGACAAATTTACCAGGGTCCAATCCCCATTAAAAAGGCCAAATGGACGGATTTGCAAGCTCTGCATTTCTTGAGAGGCCGGAAGCGAAGGTATTTTATCAACAATTAACATTTGCCGAACAATCTGAAGAGAGCGAATACGAATTCGTCGATGAGCCACCAATAGACGCCTGATTCGGGGGTAAAGTGGCATGAGACCAGCGTTAAACTTTCATTTTTTGTTTAGTTGCTAATATTATTATCTATTTTGTTCCATGTTCAAAAGGTAGCTATAAATATTACTAAGATTTTCAATGTCACTTTTCTTATTCATACTATTATTTGCCTTGTTGATTTCAACCATTTCAAGAAAATATCTTTTAGAAATATTTTGTTCAGTGTGTAGAACTTTAGTTTCATTAAGTTTTTAAAAACAATTTTTATTACTTATTATTGAGTTACACAGTTTTATGTTATATAAAAGAGATATTAGTTTGGGATGATAATTGTAACTGAACTATTCTACATAAAGTCAAAGAATTTATAGATTTGGTTAAAACAACGTCAGCGTATATTTTCATGGAGAACTCGATGTAGCGTCGTTCCCATGAAAATTCAGGAATCATTATTTTTCTGTAACATGATATTTGTGTTACTTAATGTGTTTATTTTATAAAAAACGCAACGTAGCGTCGTTCTCATGAAAATACGGAAATCGTAACCTGATGATTGACATTGCGTAACCTAGCATTTGTATTACTTAAACATAAGCATTTTTTCCTATATAACAACTCCCCCCTTAATTAAAATTGTTGTTTAATAGATAACAATTTTTAGATTAAAAATCAAAATACATAAAATATAAAATAGACAGTACAATAAAAATATAAAGGTATACATTAAACCATAAAATTGTCAATTTTCGGTTTCCACTTCTTCAGAGGCTTCGGTTTCAAGTTTGGGTCTTCTTTTTGGAAGAATATTATGAATTTTAATAAAAACATCATTTGGTTTGTCCGGAACAGGCTTTCCTGGCGATTTGTTGAATTTAATATTTCTACACTTGTAACAGGTGTAGAGGATGATCGTGGTATATGTGAACCAAGAAGTATTCTTCTCAACAAACGGTTTGTTTATGAGTTCATCTAAATTTTTTGAGTATTGGTCCAGTTTGTGTTTTGTCACTTGCAGATCATTCAAGTTAACGTTATTAAGATCTAGTGGTTCTGTTTTGGGTACTTCTACTTTGTTTGGAATGTCCAGACAACAGTTGTAATCAACCATTACGGGATGAAGTACATGAGGAATGTTTATAGTTTTTCTGGTACTAGCTTGTATTTTAGTAATGCCAACAAAAGCGGAACATCCTGAGTATAGCTGTAAAATAGAATTTTCATTTACGGTTAATATTTTCGTTTTTGTGTCTGGAAGACTTACGGTCACGTGTACCGGTTCGGCAATCGACACTAGCCACACGTTTTCTTCGAGTTTTTGCACATTATAACATTGTCCGTTGACTACCGCACTTTAACAATGTCTTATATTGTCTTAACCAACGGGCTTCACATATCGCGTTATCGTCTATAGGGTACGCGTAAACATCGCGACACAACTTTTGATGCGTAGATAACTGTTTACATTTTGTAAATCGTGGATTGGAATGTAGGATAAAGAATCATCATCTCGCGCTAAATATTGTTGTGAAAATGATAAAATGTGGTGAAATCCAGTTCTATTATCACAAATTGGTATTGGGTATAGGTGGAATAGAGTAAATACTTGTGGTTCAATCAAAGGTATTTTAAGAACGAAAACAAGATCTGAATTTGTTTGATATGCTTTGAGATCGATTATTTCCAAATACTGTGAAATTTCAGAATATTTTATTAGTAGCAGTAAACCTTTCCTTACTGTATTTTCCGATATTCTCTTAAGAGCAGTGATCAAATTTTCTGGTTCAATAATAGAAGTGTGAATTATTTGAAACTGTGCAAAAGTGATAGAGTTCAGAATATCATTAATAGTATTTTCAAGATACGAATAACTCTCCATTAGTTGTTCGCAAATTTAAAAGAAATTTAATTTAGCTTCGATAATTGCAATTTCGTTTGTTGATTGTCGAATAGTGGTTTCAATTTTTTATATATCTGAATTAAATATTTTCTCATTCAATTTTAATTATCCTATAGTACTGTTGAGATTTGTTATGACTGAGCTTGTGATTGACATTTGATTTTTTAATAAGTTTTCTATCTGGTTTTGATCAGTTTTTAATTTATTAATGCAGTCCATATAATATTCACCGTCAGACGCATCGAAATTTCCGGTTATTGATTTAAATATAGTACCGATACCATTAATTAACCCTCGTTTTTGTCTTTTAACATCGAAAGATATTTCACTAAATTTATCGCCAATAGATTTTGTAATTTGTTGCAATAATGCCAAATGTGATTTTACTTCGGATCGTAAGGATTTCATACTGAAGTAGTTTGAAGTAAAGGTATTTTGAATTGTGTCAAGAATTCTATTATTTCTTTCAAAAGTTTGTTTAAAAGCTGATATATTTTTATGCACTAATAAAGTCCATTCGTCGTTCGAAACCATTATTTTGGCCTCGTCGTGGTAGTAGATGCCAACTGTATTGTTTATGGGTTCGATTTTATATTGACATGTTGCTGTTCCGATCAGCAGCAGAAACTTGAAAATAAGTTAATTTTCAACATAAGGTTTCATAAGATCGAAATTTATTTTTGATTTGTCATTTGTTTCTAAATTTAATACTGTTGCGGAATTTCTGTGTATCTCTAGTATTTCAAAATGGCCATTAAACTTATTTTCCAATTTGTTTTTTATTTGAGTTTCTTTTACGTAAACTTTGTCACCTACTTCATAATTTGGTTTTTTATCGGAGACATGTTTTTGAAATCGGCCTTTAGCTCTTTCTTTTTGCTTTATGGTTTTTTCTCTCGCTATTTTATAATAATAAGATATGCGGTTATTTAGATCTCTAATATATTTAGTGATTAATTCTTGTTCGTTGTATAATTTTTCGTGAGGTTTACTGGACGTGTGTCCAAATACAAGTTCGTATGGTGTGAATCCGTGTGTTTTATTTATAGAGTTATTATAAGCGATAATAGCGAATGGTAAAATACTGAAGGGGTGTTCATTGGGATGGTCTGCTAAATTTATTCGAATCATTTCTAACAGGCTAAATTTTGAGATTGTCTTTGACGTGTGAGACACTCATTTATAGTATGTCCTATTCTATGACAAAAATTACATTGTTTTGGTGGATTTTGGCTAAATCTACTAGCAGATATATTATTTGTATTACGATTAGTCTGAGGTTTGTGGTTTTCATAGTAAGTTAATTGAAGTTCTCTTCTGATTGGTGAAATAGCTGATAAAACACTTATTGGATTACTAGCTCTAACAATTTGACCAATTTTTGGATCTAGACCGGTTAATAAAGTTAATGATTCTATAAGACGTGTTTGTGCTACTTTTTGATCTGTTGTTAAATGCTGTTGTTTACTTATAGCTGAATACATTTTTGCTTTCAGAGTTTGTAATCTCGAAACAAAAATTAAAGGCGATTCGTTTGGTAGTTGTTCCATTTTTGAAGGTCTTGAATTAATGAGTTTAAGTTGCGAGAATCTCCAAAGTGAGTATTTAATAATGTTTTAATTTCTTCCCAATTTGAAGTGTCGCGTGAATTAACTAATTCAGCGGCTCTTCCCTTAAGTTTGTTTTTTATATGAAGAGTTAAAAGTACTTTTTGGTTGTTGCCGGCCATTCTGTAAGCTGTTTTACAAGCATTTATAAAAGTATTTAAGAAAATTTTATTACCGTCACATTCCGGAATTATTGAAAATATTCCGGATATTCTGTAAGGTTCTAAATTTGACGCTTGATCCGTTTGAGCAACTGGAGCTCTTTCGATAGTATTAGCATTGGCATTAGTGTTTGTTGCACCACGTGTTTCAGGCATTTTGCTTTATATTAAAATAATTGTATTCAAAATAAAAGTAAATTATGACAATAGAACTTGGTAAAATTAAAAAATAAATTGCAAAATATTAAATAAAAATAAAACGAGATGATTCTTACGTAAATATTTTCATTCCTTCCTTGGCAGCTGAAATCCTTATCCGTGAGCTTTGCTACACCTGGTTAGCAATTTGCGTGTTCCTGGTGCCGGAGAGACCGTCTGCTTCTTGAAGATCTGGAGCTGGTACTTCAAAATTCCTTAAAGGTTTAGGAACCACCACACTTAGTTGGGCAATCCTTGTTCTAAATGTGTTTAGGAATCCTACTAACTGCGCCATTGTCATATTCACAAATTCACTTTTAAGTTTTTAAAAACCATTTTTATTACTTATTATTGAGTTACAAAGTTTTATGTTATATAAAAGAATTATTAGTTTGAAATGATAATTGTAACTGAACTATTCTACATAAAGACAAAGAATTTATAGATTTGGTTAAAACAACGTCAGCGTTTATTTTCATGGAGAACTCGATGTAGCGTCGTTCCCATGAAAATGCAGAAATCATTATTCTTCTGTAACATGATATTTGTGTTACTTAATGTGTTTATTTTATAAAAAACGCAACGTAGCGTCGTTCTCATGAAAATACGAAAATAGTAGCCTGATGATTGACATTGCGTAACCTAGCATTTGTATTACTTAAACATAAGCATTTTTTCCTATATAACATATAAATATATATATATATATATATATATATATATATATATATATATATATAGTCAAATTAAGGGATGTCTAAATATTCATACGCTAGGCTTTAGTGAAACGTTGTTTATTGGATACTATTCATCATGATTTACATAAGATAACTACAAACTAGCAATTATAAAAAATGCTCATGGAGTATGGTAAAGTCTCAAACAGTCGATATGAAATCCGATGTTACATTTACTACAAATGAAGGTGACACACTTATGACATCTTGCACAACGCCGCTGTGTGGGATTTTTCATCGGCCAGTGTTCAAGCCTATCGTATCTTACATCACTTAAAACATTTGATGTTCTTTGGGGCATCAGGATACGAGGCTTTGGTGTTGCCAACAATGGAATTACAATTTGACGGATGAAGTATACTTGTTTCATTCGTGGTTGTAGATTTCGGAGCAAAATCCAAGCATTGACGATAGATGCATTGATACAAAAACGAATAATTGGGCAATGCCACTTTCGTCTTCTAATATTTATTCGATGTCTACCGCGCTATTGATCAAATAAATCTGCACCACCCATTCCATTATTGTACTCTTGGATCAATGATGGCTGTAAAACTTCTACCTTCTGTTTTCGAGCTTGACTGTAACGTCTGCAAACAGTGGTTTTATTGAGCAATTCGTCACATCTGTTGGTAGCTAATGTAACTTGACTGTTATAGTGCCAACGGATCAAAGTTATATTTGTTGAATTATCTGTTAGACCATATACAGAACCCCGGAGATGCTTTTTCAGATCTTTTAAAGGAGCATTTTCAATGCGATCAGTTCGAATGGTTCCTGTAACTATAATATTCTCACGCTTCATATCTTCCATCAAAGACAAAGAGTTGAAATCATTATTATCTAAAAAATTTTCACTTCCTTCAGGTACGAAGTCTGATACCAGTCTTTTTGTAACAGAGCTCCCAAGAGGCACTGCTGGATTCTTTTCAGTTTTTCCTTCGTAAAGTTCAGATTTTACACAATAACTATTTGGGTTATTCAAACACCATAATTTGAACCCAAATCGTATGGGTTTTCCTCTGATAAATTGTTTGAAATGGTGACGACCATAATACGGTTCCATCGCTTCATCCAAAGACCACACTAAAGATAAAGGTTCAGCAAATTCCTGAAATTTTGAAGACAAATGATTCAATATTGGTCTTACTTTCCGTCATGTGTCTTCAGGATCTGTGGTATTATTGTCACTGAAATGAAAGTAATTCAGTATTTGCAAAAATCTATCGCGAGACATAGCACTAGAAACAGCAGTGTTGAATGTATCCGCCGATGTTTCCTAATACAATCTCCTGTTTGGTAGTTTCACGTACCCCAACAGAATTAAAATAGCCAAAAACTTGTAAAATTCTTCCGGAGTAACTCTAAAAGCCTCATTTCCGACCTTGTAGTTTGCGTATTTTTGTGATTCGGAACATATCTATTCCACAAACTCCAAAGGCCTGAATAATTTGGAAAAGTTGATAGGCCCACCTCCAGATGCCATCATCTCCTCTACTACATTAGGCTGACTTTGAACTTTATTTTTAATTTTGAACTAAGTGTGCTCTTCCTTCTCTTTGAAACTGAATGGGATGCCAAGAACGTTTAGGCCTTTCAACCTTCAGTTTTTTACGTTTTGGTCCTTTCTTCGCTTTTGCTAACGTTTCTATTGCTATTTTTTTCTTTCATTCCCACGAGTGAGAATTTCAATTTGAGAACACTCACCCGGTAGTCCAGGACCTAGCAAATGTACGCTGTTACTGTTCACTATATTTGACGACGCAAGTCGAAAAATTAGCCAAAAAACTAAGAAATTCATGGACATCAGAAGGCATTCCGTCAACTTTACAGCTCATCATAGCCAAAAAATTGGAGGCTGTGAAAGAAATCATAGTTTATAAGGATTACGTAAAGATATATATTTACGGATACGTGGTGCCTTGTTATACGTTCTGTTACAACACAACACCCAGTACATATCACAACTATACATGGTTTGAAGTAATTTACGGTAAAAGATGTAATCTTCCCGAAGATTCAGTCAATACCAAAATAGAGCCACTATATAAAATCGATGCTTATAAACAGGAAATATGCTATATATTACAAGTAGCACAAACACGAGCTAAAGAATTACTAGACAAACATAAAGTCAACAGAAAAACTGTTTGGGATAAGCAAGAAAACAAATTACAATTAATAAAAGGGGTTATAGTAACATTATCAAACGAAAACGGACATACATTTGACATAAATATACAGTGCCGTATAATGTAATCGATATAATTGTAGCGAATTGCGTTATACAGGATCAAGGGGAAAAACTAAGTACAGTCCAAAAAAATTGGTTGCAGAAATATTTACATAACCAAAGAGCATAAGTGTTAGAGTAATTTTTATTGAACTTTTTATAGGAACATAATATTGCATTTATTTTATGGGTATCCTGCAGCTAACTTTTAGTAATTTGTTCTCTAACTATTTTCATTAAATAAGTTTCTATCATTATGTTTTAAACAACCCTATCTATCAGTAATTTACTGAGCAGCTCATTATTTTATATATTACATTTATAATCTATACTTACTTCAACCATTTTATTATTTAAGCGTTGTTATACTATTTAATTTATAACTTTAACGTATATTTATAATCCATCGCCTCACTATTTGTACATTTGTTATCGCGTAAATAATTTCATTCTTACTCATCAAAAGTCGTATAACTCGATATTTACTTGAACATTAACATTAGTACCTATTGAAACTTGCATAGGTATTCAGTATTAAGTCAAGATCACTTAAATCATAATTGTGTAACTTTTGGAAGTCAGCACACAAAGCTGACCTACCTTAACAAAGTTGCAGTAATGTAGAGAAGTAGTTGGAAAATAATTTTAGGCCTGATCAACCTAAAACTATTTTCACCTAGGGGGATGATGTAATATCAAGAAAGGGCATTCTGTACAAATATTGTCCTAAAGTGCAAAATAAAACATTTATAATTGTTTAATAAAATATTATCTGAAATGCAATAACAAAAATAGTTTATTTAAGGAGGATTTTGTATAAATCTATCAATATTATTATACTTGTTGTTGAATAAACTTCAAAACATATTCGCTGTTATCTATAAGTTATTTTTGTAATAAAACATATTGCGTTGTCAACTGAGAATATGACAAATAAAGAAGTGAAGTAGACGTGACCATTAGTTCATCTTTATCGTCCATGACCTGTATCCCAGCATCACAACATCTTGCGAGTACCGTGTAACTGTTAGGTCCCTAATTCCTATCTTGTAATCACGCCTTAACGAACAGTAACACTGAGAAAGATTCAATATTATAAGTTGAATCAGTATAATTCTTATAATTAATTGCATCTAACGAACCAAAAGAAAGCAAAGAACAGGATTTTTAAAAAGAGCTCGTTAAATAGTGATGTTTCGTATTAATTAGCCATTTTGACCTGTTTTTATTTCTGTCTTCAATGTTACACCCGCTCGTCTCGTATTTAATCTACATAATGTATTCCGGAATCGGGTCGTTTCAGCATGTCCTGAATTATATGTTAGCTGACTCCTTGTTCTAGCAAGAGTCCCTTGAATATTGTAATCACGAAGACGACTACTATTTTTTTTGTGGGATGTCTTTCGCTTACAGAAACAGTTAAGAAATGTGTCATGTTGAGTAAATAATATTTGGAAAAATCAAGAAAAATATTCACGAAAGGACCAAAACCATAATTATTTAAAAGTAGTCTATATTCTTATGATTTATAATTAAAAGGAAATGGAGAAGTTATTGGTTGAGAATCTGTTATCTTTTTACATATGACTTAATTTGTAATTTGGGTATCATTACTAGATTGTTACCTTATCCATAAAATTCATCCTCAATATCAGGAAAGTCTCGAAAACTTCCTTCTTTTATATATAGAGCTACGCTTGGAGATTCTCCCAATATGGGGTTAGCTAATTTACATCAATTCTATGAGATAAGAGTGTCAGATTTAACACCTTGTATCTTCATAAATAATGAAAATGTGTTGGCTACCATTTTTTTTTGTAGTGTTGTTTATTTCAATAAAACTATAACTTTTTGTGGATAACATTATTTTTACTATACAAACTGATTCAAAAAGCGTAATTGCAAATTTCTTAACTTCCACAATATCCACATTTGTTTCTTTTTTTATTTACAATAGCCGCTTCTACCTCTAGGGTAATTAGCGGTGAAGCTTCAAAATACATACAAATTATTTCAATAAGAAGTTTATTACAGTTTGTGAAAAATGTTTATGTCTCAGGAAGGAAATAATGCTTTGAGGGTTGCAGTTTTCTCCAATTATATCTTGAATGGCGGTTCCTATTTTGGAGGTTCTTCTTCCAGTTTCATATGATGGACAGTCTAATACAATATTAGACACAATTATAGTTTTATCACAAAGGCACAAAGTGGAATAGGGTCTGGAATGAGCAGATCATCGTGTGTTAACCTGGTATGTTCGAAGCGGAGTAATGTGAGCTGACGTTCATTGGTATTGCAATTTTCCTGTGTTAGGTTTTACTTGTTTGAGTTTGGATGTTTTTTGTTTCCATTCAGTATTCTAATTGTTAAATATATGGTAGCAGAAATAAGGCAGTCGTGTGGTATGTGGACGTGTTCGGTTTGTTTGCAGCGGTACAGGAATATTTGTCTGCTGTTTCGATTCCTTTTATTCCTGCATAAGATGGGACCCATAGGAAAGCAATCTCTCTGTTAAGATAACTTAAGTTGTATACCTTGTGGTTAATGTATGAAGCAATTGGATTTTTGGGTATGTCTTGGTTAGTAAAGCTACAGCGTTAAGTGAGTCGGTAGTTAAAAGGTTTTTGTCCTGGCGGCTATCACGTATAAGTATTCTGGCCTCTAGAATCGCGTGAAGTCCACCTGTGAGAATACTTGGGTTCATGGATGTCAGGATTTATTAGCTGTACGGATGGTGTGCGCAGTGAATTGTTTGAGGCAGTGGGAGCTGCTAGTTCATTAGAAGTGAGATGTATATTTGGGGATTGCGATGCTTGGTATCCAGTGAATCTGCATTTGACACAGCCCTGTCTGTCTTGTGTAATGAATATGCGATAAGAGGAGTTATAATAGCGGATATTGAAGAAGTATTCTATATTTGATTTTCATTCGTTAACGGTGATTTTTTCATAAAGTTCTAGGAAATTGTCGACACAAAAGATCAACGCATACTCTGTTGTTTGACATTCTTGAAGAAAAAAAGTGTGTTTTTTGGTTCTACAAGTGGTCCTAGTTGAAGAAGATAGTCCTGATGTTTTGCTCCGTTAATGGCGTTGAAAATAAATGCATGATCTTTAGTAGGATATTTTATCGTGGTTTGGCTTAAAACTTTGGAATATGATTTGGGCAATATATTTGAGTATTTTTGGATGGTGGATCAAGTCCACAGTTATCAGGTTCCATTTTTGTTTATTTAATAGCGAGTTTTCATGAGATTTATGTGCATTTGAAATGTAGTTTCTCACAGTTTTATTATTTTATCACTACTAGCTTTTGCACAGGTCATTAAAAGCGGGTTCAAGACCAACAACGTTATTTTGTCGATTTATCGGTTCTGCTTTGCTGCCAAAGCAGTACTCCTATTTGTTTCTTATTCACAGAATAATAAAGTCTTATATCACCATTATTCATTCAAAACATTCAGTCGTGAAAGGATGTGAATTATGTCACCCCTTGTAGATGAGATGATATGAAGATGCTGACACGCTGTATAATTTCATAATCATAATCATAATCAGTTTTAGTTTACCTTATTTTCTAAATTCGTTCAGACAGCAGTCAGTAGTTACTTTTAAGTAAATTAGACGTAAAATTATTGTCGGTAATATTCTAAGAGTATAAGTAATAAATAAATATTTTTAAAAATAGACTTTTCAGCTCCAGTGATTTATTTTGTGTTTTATATATTTCTGGCGATAGGCAAAGACAATATGAAATTAGCGCTATAGGTCAATCTGAGACTACAATTGTGTATTTTTATAAGAAAACAATGTGTTTAGTCAAATTAATATTATTTTTTCTAATGTTATGTATACCATAATACAAATAAATTTCAAACACTTCGTATGAAACTCGGACTTTGATCTGATCTATATATTTATAGTTATTCAATACATACGCCGCGTGGCGAGTATTCCTCATAACCCGTTATTATCCAATATTCAGTCCGGTTTTGAATTAATTATTTGTTAGGGTGATTTATCGTGGGGTCTTTATTTCACACGCAAACTCTGCCACGAAGGAAGTTTGGATCAGATATAGGTCAATTATTTATGAATTACTATCAATGGTTCTCCAAATACGGAATCAACTTTTGAAATTGTCGAAATTAGCAAATAGAACTTGATAAAAGATTGAATATAATATAAATAATGAAAAGAAATGATGAAATTTACTGTCTCGACCCTTACTATCGAAACAGAAGGTCAAGGTAAGATTTGTATCATGGCATGCCACTTTATAATGTTCTTTTTCTACCACAATTGAAGGTTAATTTATTTTCCCAAGGAAAAGCATTAGATAAGGGTCTGTCATTATCG
Organism: Galeruca laticollis; assembly: GCA_963921935.1. Classification (NCBI taxonomy): domain Eukaryota; kingdom Metazoa; phylum Arthropoda; class Insecta; order Coleoptera; family Chrysomelidae; genus Galeruca; species Galeruca laticollis. The sequence continues at coordinate 114,127,422 of OY998180.1, forward strand.
TCTGATGCTACAAAAGCACAATTTGTGACTAAGAATAATGAAATTGTGGCAGTAGCCATTCGCTCTGATAAACGTTTTAAAATTATATTTAAAAGAGTCGATTCTTCTCAACACACGTGTAGTTTCATAAATAGTAATATATCGGTGAAAGAAAGTTGCTATTTGTTAAAGAAAAAAATAATGTAGACTGGTGGCATAGAGCTTTAGGTCATCAAAATTTTTATTATGTTAACAATATTTTGAGGCGTAATAATATTCATATTATAGAAGCTAAACAAACTTGTACTTCTTGCATACAAGCAAAGCATTGTAGGGAACCTTATAAAGTTAGTAACAATAGGGCAAGTGAACTTGGGGAAATTATACACATAGATTTGTGCCAGCCTATGGAGGAAAATTCTTTAAACAATTCACGTTATATTTTTTTGTTAAAAGATGACTTTAGTAATTATAGATTTGCCTACTTTATTGAAAATAAGTTTGATGTTTATGAAAAATTAAAAGATTGTTTAACATATTTTGACCCGAAAAAGGGTGAAAGTAATTAGAAGCGACAAAGGAACAGAGTTTAATAATATGTCAGTAAGAAAGTTGCTGAAAACTAAAATGGTATTAAACATGAATGTACAGACCCCACAACAAAATGGGAGAGCTGAAAGGGAGTTCCGCACTATAATAGAAGCTGCAAGAGCTATGCTTGCGGATAGTAGCGGCCTAAAAGTTTTTGGGAAGAAGCAGCTAATACAGCTATATTTTTATTAAATAGAACAGGCACAAGTCCTGTAGGAGGTAAAACGCCATTTGAAGCTCTATTTAATAAAAACTTTATTAAAAAAACAATTAGAGGAATCTTTGTAAGTAAAGTTTGGGCATATATACCAAAGGAGAAGAGGGAAAAATTAGAGATGAAAAGCAAAGAAGGAATCTTTATAGGGTATTCAGAAACTATTAAAGGATACAGCGTATATTTTAAACAAGGAAAAAGGGTGAGCATAGAGAGAGAAATTACATTTGTATTGGAAGAAAACTTTAGAAAAGGGGAAAAGATGGTTTCGCTGCAAGTAAAAACCGAAAATGTCGAAGACTATGGGGAAGAAAATGTGAAAAATATTGAGGACAATTCAGAAAATATTGATAATTCATGTGATGTGACACAACGTTTAGAAGAAGATAGTGATGAATTAGTGAATCCCAATTCTTTATAAGAAAGGAATGAAAGACTACGACCCTCGAGAGTATTAAAAATTCCCCGAACTCTCTTTAATGAATATGACTTAAATTATTTCAGCATAGATATTGATGAGACAACAACTTATGAAGAAGCAATGGATAGCAAATATGCAAGTCAATGGAAGAAAGCAATTAATGAAGAAATGAAGGCCTTAAAAGAAAATGACACTTGGCAGCTAATAAAATAACCAGATAAATGTGAAATAATAGACAGTAAATGAGTTTTTAAGTAAAAAGAAACGAAGAAGGCAAAATCATAGTTATTTATGTACCAAGGCAGTAAAGTGATTCTTTATCGAACGAGTCTGAAATTATGAGAAGAACGAGTGAAGCGAGCGAGGCGAATAACAAGCGAGTTCGATAAAGACACTTTACTGACGTGGTGCATACAAAATTTTATCGCCGCCGACGAATTCAGAATTTAAAAAACTGAGATATCACTCATTGCATTTTATTATGACATAGGTAACAGCAAATATAGAACAAATCTACTTATTATTAGTTATATTGAAATTGAACGTACACCCTGAAGCATTATAAAAATTAATACCTGAAGTGGAAGGAGTTCCAACCGAAAACGTTTGAGGGTTATCTATATTGAAAATGTGCAAATCTTCTCTTTTAGAATTGGTGATAGCTGTGTTGTCAGTTGGATCATCGCCTAAAATTCTCTTCGCAATTTTTGTTGTATTGAGCACAGATTCTTCAACATAAGACTCTGCAATCGTGTCACTTTTCCACCCTCCGTGGCGTTTCTAATTTTCTTTACTTCCACCAGCGTTGGCAAAAAGAGTGGCGGATGTTCGACGGAAACAATGTCCCGTGTAAATTGATGGTTCTGGCAGAAACAGATATTTGGTAATTTTGCTTGGAGCACTTCCGATAGTATGAATTCCAATTGGCCGAACAGTATATTTACCGTTCCCGTACTTTAGGAAAAATCGATCGTGAGACGTGTGCTTAGGACGCAGAGAGAAATATAAATTAACTAATTCTATGGATTTTACTTTTCGTCCAAATTCTTCAGCGACAATAAATAAACGAGGCTTGTTGGTCTTTGTTTTGGGTATATGAACAACCAGAATTGTTTCTTTGTGCTCTATGTCACATTGTATCATTTTGGATTTGAAAAGTTTGTACAAATTACCTTCATCATCAAGTAGATTTCGTCCGATGCATCTAGTAAAAATTTAAATATTTCTTCTTGTGAAAGAGTTTTGGATTTCTTTGGAGCATGATTCATTGATTTTTGTTTTAAAACAGCTGTAAGTTTTACATATTCACCTATACGTCTCGCTTACCTGAAAGGGTTGCTTTAGGCATGGAATAACAGGACCACATTGAAGAGGAGCAATACTTCTTTGATAAATCGGAAAAATATGCCAATAACACGTTTTCACTGTTTTTCCTAACTTTGTGTCTATTGCACCACTCCATAAAAATGTCTTACTGGCGATTGTATTTTTCTTTGGATTTTTCTCGCAGAAGTTCTAAAGACGTCTCTAATGACTTCAATTGAATTTCAGGAGGCGTGCACTGAATATTTTCCATAATTTGTTATAGGGAGAAGCGTGACACTGACAGATGATTTTCGATTACTGTCAAAGTCAAAATACTTTACCTGCCGCAAATGAGGTACATATTAGTATATTACGTAACGTGTGTTATAAGAAGCATTTTACGCACGAACGGAAAAGTTACGCACGAAATGGTAGAGTGTGCAAATTAAACACAGCAATTTATGGGCTCAAGAAAGCACCACTTTATTGGTGCCAAAAGTTTTACCAATTTATGGCAAAAGAAGGTTTTATCAAAAATAGATGTGATAATTGCTTATACATGAAACAAGACCATAATGTTATAATATATGTTGTAATATTATAGATGATATTTTAATAAGTAGGTCAAGTAACGATGTAATTAAAAATTTCAAGTTTAATATAAATTAATATTTGAAAATGAAAGATCTTGGATTGTTAGGCTATTTTTTAGGAATATCAGTTAAATGGAATGAAGCATCTGCTCCAACACCTCGGAGGAGAATTCTTCCCGAGGAACACCGCTACGGATGGATGCCAAATCCAAAGTAAAGGGCTATGGTGAAACAGTTACCAACCATTTAAGGATAGACAAGGCCGATACATACGGTGAAGTAATAACCGATTAGGGAGACATTGTTAAGAGACAGATAATGAAGGCTCTGGACGAAACCTTGATGTCCGCCTCCGGCAGTCAGAGGACGCCACCTAGTTTTGATCATGGTCGCACTCCGGCGAAACACCTGCGGCAATGACGAAATCCTAGAGTGGCTAAATAACACGGTTTCACATCTGAAATCGAGGGAGGAGGATAAACTCGACGTGTTGCTAAAAAAAGCCACAGTCTGGGTCCCTAGTGAAGCTCACGCTAAGGACATCTTTCAACAAGGCAAAAACACTAGATTTGAAGACGACTGGAGCACATACAAGTTCCACCTCGTGGAGTATATATTGTCAAAAACAAAGAGAAGCGCGAGAAAATCGAAAATTTCGCCCAAGCAGCTAAGCTCCAAAAATCCCTCTCCAAATATCCCTACCGTCATATCGGTACAATAACCAAAGAGGATGGCACAAAAAGTGGCAACTAGGAAGAAAGTCTCAAACTATTAATGTCAATTAACTTTCCCGACTCTAGAACCGCAAACAGGGTAATCTGGGAGGAAAAGGGAAATTACTATCCGACGAACGATGACTGGCGCATAGCGCGACAGATCGTCGACGCGGACAGGCTGAGGTGGGCCATCTCAAGTGTCTCTCCCTTTTCACCTCCAGATTGTCATTGCACTGAGGAAAATCACCCAATACAACTTTTATTCTGACCCAAGATATATAACCACAAATTATTATTATAATATTGATAAAATACAATTATATTGCAGCAAAAACAAATGTTATTCTAAGTAAGGGTGTATAACTGCTATACAATTTGTGTCTGTAGTTACCTACCCGAATCAAGTTGTATAAAATTATCATATACTCCTTATATTTTCACGAGTTTGCCACAAATTATAAAATCAAAATACAAAAATTATATACGGGTTTTTTAACACAATAATACCGCCTTTATATGGTTAGTTGTATAATAAATATCCGACTTGTTGTATAAAAACCAATTTCGAATATATACGTACAATATATCTATTGTCTTAGTTTTAAAATTACTGCTAATACGCACCAATTAACCATTTGCAAAGAGGGAGAGAGAGAGAGAGAGAGATTATACCAATGGACAAGCACATATTGGACAAGCTCCTCTTTATTCATTTATTGTTCAGATGTTTAGAAGCGACAAGCTACCATGTTCACCATGTTTTATTTTTATGGTTTGTATATAGTGTGGTATCATATGAAAATGGATACTTTTGATTTGTCCGAAGATGTTCAGGAAAAATTCAGAAGTAAGTACCTGTACCTATTTAATTATGTTTGTTAATATTTAGCAAAAACCATCGTTTATTAATTATTAAAGCACTAAAGTGTGTGTTAGGTCGTTGGGTAGCGTCCATGCATGTTGGCGAGAGATTTTTGTTCCCTCTTAAATCGCTGGCCCGAATAGGTATGGGAAGTTATAAAATCTAAATTGATTCATAGTTTGCTTTTGATAATCCCCAATACCTACCACTAAAACATGATTTCTTTAAAATTATGAGTTACTTGTTATTTTTAGATATAAGGGTTGTAAGTATTATCAAAATTTCAATGTATGAAGCCATCATAGGAAGCCATACACAGAGATATATTTGACTAAAATAGGATATTTTCCTCCAATGCAACTCACATGAGGTTTATTTATTTTACTAATTTTTTAACAATTTGTGATTGAAGAGCATTTTAAAATTCGATTATATAGGTTCTCTAAAAAAAGTTATAAATAGAGGATCTATATCCACCTAAAAATCAAATTTTAATCATTTTTGATTGCTGCAGTAGCACGCTTGAGAATCGGAAAAAACGGCTATCGCCTATCTGAACTTTTAATGTGTATAAACTGACACATTTTAAACATGATTATTTACTAAACGCAATAAGATAAAAATGTGTGGTTTCAACCAATACGTTTCAAATTTAGAAAAGTTTTTTTCCAATCATTGAAAAATTCACATTTATATGGGGCGAGGACTAAAGTGCCCATTTTCAAATAAAAATTACTTCTTTATGTTTTTAAAAATGTTAATATGTGTAATTTATATTTTACAAATAAAGCACAGTTTTTGAAAAACTGTTGTTTGATACTCGGTGCGAAATTCTTTTGCATTATCGAATGAAAAAACTTCATTCTCGAATGCAAAAGTGATATTTCGCAATATAGCATCAAAAATAACTATTTTAAAAACAAAATGTGTAATAAATTCCAATTTTTTCATAGAACTTCGAGGAACTTCAACAGAAAAAGGCTGAGAGATTGGAGAAATTGACTAACTACAGTCTCACACTTCAACCTTTTGGAGTTATTTGTGGACCTTTGAACAACGTATCAACATATCTGGCCGTAATCAATGACGTATACACCTTTGATTATATAATAAGAACCTTAGAGATTCTTTACAAAACGTTTCATGCGTTAGATATTGAGTACCCTCCCGAGTGTCAACATATCTGGCAACTTATTGAAGAAGTGATTTTTTAATGAAACATTCTCCATCAAGTTCAAGTGACCTTATATCAGATCTTAAAAAATTTATGTAAGTTAATAATCTAAGAGAAACTAACTACTTTTTTCATTTTCCACATGTGAAAGAATTGTTAATTTTCACACACTAAAGATTAGTCATCATTTTCAAATAAATAAGAAATGCCTATTTGTGCATTTTGTTTAATGGAAAAAAAGTCTTTTGCTGTTCATTTAAAAATAATTCACAGACTAAGTTTTAATGTGCTGAAATTAAATGTCATAGACATTCTCCTAATCTAAATTCATATTTAACATTTAGACAGTCATGTAGTTATTACAGGTAAATCAATTAATACAAATGTCAATAACCAAACTCCAATTGTTGTAGAAGTTCTTGAACAAAGACAGACATTAATTGATGTTCCTACTAAATGTGAAGACAGAAATACTTTTGCTAGCTATATTAGTCACATTTCATAAATCCATAAATTTGGTGTTAAGTATTTACTTTTTTGTTGCCACTTTTCCGCCAATTTTTAAATCGCAGCCAGAAAACATTTTGCTGGCTTTGATGATTCACAGTTCTGATTTTAAAAAATATGGAGCAAAACCAATTTTTTATCATTAATCAGTGACTTTAATTATATAGAATCTAATGGTATAAAAATTAATATTGATGGTACGGAACAAACATAATATTTTTCTGTTGTCCTTATTTTGGGGGACAATTTGGGAATCCATAGCATGTCAGGATTTACTGAATCCTTTTCAAGTAATTTTTGTTGTCGCTTTTGCAAATGCTCAAAAAGTATAATGCGAAATTTGTGCAAACAAGACGAGAGTACTCTTGGAACCAAAAACAATTATGCAGAAGATCTGGAAAAATCTGACATGTCTCTCTCTGGAATCAAGTCTTCGTGTGTCTGGAATAGGTTAAAATCATTTCATATAGTGGAATATTATTTTGTTGACATCATGCACGACATATTTGAAGGTGTAGGTGTTTTTGTTATTATGAATGTCTTACATCAATTTATTTTAAAAGATAAATATTTCACTTTGGAAAAATTGAAAGGTTTTAATTTCGGTTCCCAAATATCTAATAGACCTTCTTTAATAACAGAAGATAATTTAAGAAAGAAAAAAGTAAATATGAGTGCCTCTGAAATGTTTTTTGCTTTATGCCGGGATACTGATTGGACCCTTTGTACCTACTGATTATCAGTATTGGAAAATGCATGTGTGAGGAATAAAAATATTAAATATAGTACTTCTCCCGACTGTCTCTACTCAAAACTGCCAAAGGTTAAATTTTTATGTAGAACAACTTAATTCATTGTATACAAGTTAGTTTTGTGAACCTTTAAAACCAAAATTTTACCATTTATTACAATACAGTTATGTTATGTTAAAAACTGGACCCGAAATGAACTTTTCCGATTTTAGATATTAAGCAAAGCATAGAAAATCCAAACTATCAGCTACTGTGGTAGCTTCCAGAGTTAGTATAACTAAAACTTTGGCTATCAAACATCAGTTAATGCAAGCTAACAGATTTATTTTGCAAAAAGGTTTCTTAAATGAAATTGAAATCCACAGAAGTGTTACGGTTTTTAGCCATGATAAAGAGTATTCAGATCTGAAAAACTTATTTTTGGTATCTAATGTAAATTTTGATTTTGCAGATTCCATAATTCTAGTAGAAAAAATAGATATTCATAATAGTACATACGAACCAGGGAATATAATACTGGTTGAACCTACACCAAAACTATTTGGTAAAATATATAAAATTATTTTAAATAGTACCTCATCTGATGTTTATTTTATATACTATAAAATATTTTGCACATTTGATAATCATTTAATGACTTATGAGTTAACAGGTAGTACACAAAAAAATATAGTCCTTCAATCACGACTTTGTTATCACAAAACATTATCACCCTTTGCGCAGTCCAACAAAAATTACATAGTGTGTGAATATTAATACAATTCTTACAATTAAGGGTGTATTTTGGTTTATTTGTTATTTGTTTGTGACGAATACATTTCTATTTATTTGTTTGTTCATGAAGAATATAGTTTTGTTTATTTGTTTGTTTGTGAAGAATAAAATTAGTATAACCGTAAAAACTATTTTCTTTTTTATCCTTATCCATTTGTTTGCAGAGTGGTCATGTATACAGTTATATGGTGGTAAAGTTTCTATAATAATACTCTAATATTAAATAAAATGAAATTCCTCAGCATAAAATATTAAAGTTTCACTAATATCTCAAAGACTCATGAATTGACAAAATTGGAAGTAGGTTTGGGGCTTTTAAGCCCTGCTACTTTGGATGATAGCGAAGAAAATTCCTATTGTTTGAAGTTGTGTAGACAATAGAACTTCTATGTAATTGCCTGATTCGGATTTTCTCTGTCTTATGCTTGTTTTATTCTACATAACGTTTCAATCGATATGAATGATCTTCAGGCGAAATCTGCTCACCTGAAGAAAATCGAAGATTCTTTTGAAACGTGGTGTAAAATATATAAAACAATCAAGACAATGAAGTCCGAAGCCAGCAATCATATAATGACTATCTAAAAATATTAAAATGCCTATATAATAATATTATGATGCCTATCTAAAAATATTATAATGCCTATATAATAATATTATAATGCCGATTTAAAAATATTATAACGACAATATAAAAATAATATATTGGCCATACAAAAATAATATAATAGTCATACAAAAGTAATATAATATCTATACAAAAATAATATGATGGCTAGTCTTCAATAAAGTAAATTCAACAAAATTGTATACAAAAATTTTATAATATTTAATTAACAATTGTATAAAGTTTACATCTTGTTTACTAGAGTAAAACAATGTCAAATAACGATTATCTAGAAATTGTATAACTGTCATACAATATTATTATTGGCCTTTACAACGGGTGTTATAATGATTATACAACATTGTTATTGGCTCAAAAATATGTATAATTATAGCTATACAAAGTGAGAATAATAGTTATTCAAGTGAATTTGAGTGCATATAAACTAGTTGTATAACCAATATACAAACATGTTTAATAGTTAAACAATCCAAACTTAGTTTCAGAAAAACGCGTTTTATAACCACAAAATAATAGTTGATTTGTCACAAATATAAAGATAATACAAGTTTTATATTATGGTTGATGATTTTTCTCTCAGTGTGGGAGGGATACTTTCGCCATTACTGTGGAACATAGTATTAGACTCCTTGGTCAGCCGCCTCAACGGTAGCAACTTCTATACAATTGCTTATGCAGATGGCTTAGTGATTCCGCTAACAGGAAAATGTGATGAGATACTCTGCGCTCTAATGCAAGAGGCCCTCAATGTGATTGAACAATGGTTATAAGACTATTCACTGTCAATATATCCGAAAAATAAACGTTTTAAAGACTAAAACTAACTTTTCCGCATCTGTGGCCCTGAACAATATTCTATCATAAAAGTGTCACTTGTATACACTTCTGGCGATGTATCGTGCTAACAAACCGAAATTTCTCCAGAAATAACCAAAAATGTAGTATATCTGGATTTATAGGACCCGCTGCACTCGCTCTAGTCAGCAGAAAATCAGTAGGGTACATCTGTAACACCCCTTGAACAATATTCAATCATAAAATTGGTCACTTTTATACACTCTGGAGGCTGTATCGTATTAACAAACTAAAAATTCTACAAAAATGAGAAAAATTTGGTACTTCAAGTACCATAGCAACCGTTGTTTTGGCATTAGTGAGCCGAATATCAATAGGACCGGTTCTGGCATGAAAACTGATAGTTGTGCTTCAAATCGATCTACGAATAATTTGAAAATTTCCTAGTGCAAACCCATAAATTAATCTGTGAAGTGAGTTCACCCCACGTGCAAGTGCATAAGAAGTCAGGTAGTACCTACTTTTTGATATTTATTAAATAATTATAACTACAAGTAATTCCAGCACATTGATTAATGCAAAAAACGATAACACCAGATAAACAAGTTAAGTGATATACGAAAATAAATTACTGGTTAGAATCAGATATAATACAGGTTCGGATCTAGGACAATTCAGTTTCGCCTAAGTGCAGGGGAAACTGAATATTATTTATCCCACAGAATCTCACAATACATAACAATTGTGTGAGACAGTATTTAAAGTGTGAAATATAGACAAGAATACATACGTTCATTTAACAGCGTGGATAGCGATGACGCGTCGGATGATACTAGTAAGAAGCGTGGAAGAGAGGTAGATGATGAAGTCTTCAGCAGAAATGAGAAAATAAAGAGAACACCAATCAAAATTAAGCCGAAAAACGAAGAAAAAATAGATCAAATATTAAGCATGATGCAAAATCTGACAGCTCAAGTAGCACAAACTACAATCGAATTACAACAGCTAAGAAAAGAACAGCAAGAAAATGGGAAGGAATTTCGACAAATTAACGAAGAGATAAATAGGTCCAAAATGTACCAAGATGCTACAAAAGAAAATCAAGAAATCAAAAAAGAGCTACAATTCACTAAAAATAGAATTGAGCAGCTAGAAAAAGATAACAAAGTTTATACAGGGACTACCCTTAGATACAAACGAACCAGATTCACTGAAAGAAGAGATTACAAGCTTTATAAAACAAAATTTAGAAACAGACGTTAGTATAGAATCTGCCCATAAATTAGGATTTAGAACTTGCCTAGTCAAATTTGGATATAGTGCCGAAAAATTAAAAGTAATGACAAATAAATATAAGTTGAGAAATATGGAAGAAAATAAGATTTATATAAATAATGACACAACAAAAGGAGAAATGGAAATTGAAAAAAAATAAGAGTCAAAGCAAAAGAAGAAAGGAACAATGGAAAATCAGTTAGAATTTAATATCAAAAACTAGCGATTGAGGGTATTTTGTGGAAATGGAACAAAAACACAAATATGCTAGAGGAATCAACAACCCAGTACATCCAAAACCATATCTCAAAAAACTCTGCGAATTAAATTGTAAAGACTTCGACGGACCAATGAGAACGATAAAGAAAACAAGTAGTGAACCAAAAAAAGGAATTAACAAAAAATGTAGAGGTGAATTAAACAACCTTCAGTTACTATTCTGGAACTGCCAAGGAATAAATACCTTAAATGGCTCTAAAACACGGGGCATTGAACATTTGAATAGTTTTCCTATCATTGGTCTTGTGGATACTTGGATTACACAATCAGTACCTAAGCTGCCTTCATATTTAATGAAATACAACTTTTTCCATAGTCAAGCGACGAAAGACAAACAACGAGGAAGAGGAAGCGGAGGTATCTTACTCCTTATAACAAAAGACTTTCCGGGTCTTGAAACTGTAAATATTGTGGATTTAAGTAATTAAATTTACCTAATGATTTTATTATCTTAGGTATTGTGTATCTCAAACCGAGGCTGGACGATTGTACCTGTATAGAAGAAACAACTAGAAACTTAACCTTTACATACCCTAATGATCAGTTTATCATATATGGCAATTTAAATGCAAGGATAGGTCATCTCAATGGCTCTGAGAAAGCAATCCCCTGAACTTTGATCTCCCCTTAGAAGGCCGCGAAACAATGGACAACGTGATTGATGTACGGGGTACACTACTTATAGAAGCACTAGAAAATTTAGGTTTTTTCGTTCTAAACGGCAGGTATAATGATTACCAAGGTAAATACACTTACATTGGGCACACGGGCTGTGTGATTGGTTTGGGCTAATTTTAATAATAAAAATTCTATCTTAAACTTCTCTATTAGTGGAACACTCATTTCTGATGATATGGGCTGCTTAGGAACCTTAGAAAATAATGTCTATCAAATCAACTCGACCCCACACAGCTATAATAAACACCTGATTAGATGGGACCCTACAAAACTTCAATCCTACAGAAATATCATAGACAACTATGACTTTGATCTAAAGTTAAATACTGTGGAAGGTTTGGATCGATAAATACATGGGGCAATCAGACTGACAACAAGATTTCTAGACATGGAAAAAACACAAACATTCAACCCCAATAATAGTTGTAAGGCTAAACCTTGGTTTGATTAACAGTGTAGGGATTCTAAAAAATTATTAAACGTAGCAAAGAGAAATTTAGTAGCATCAAATTTTAGTAAAAACATTGTAATAACGTACGAGCAAACTAAAAAAGAATTATTAAAAGTAAGAAACGTGCATATGAAAAAAATATGAGATATAAATTTACGAATATAAGCAACCCCAATGAATTCTGGAAATATAATAATTCAAACATAACTAAAACAACAATTGGCGGTGTTAACATGAATCAAATGATTACTTATTATAAAGATTTTTTTCTACGCCCTATCTTTAAAGTACCTTGTATTTCATCGGTTAGTAGCGCTTAAAGTGGTTGTTTATGGTTAGAGTGAAAAAAAGGAAAGAAGCGTTAAAAAAAGTGCCATAACGTTAACTTTATTTCACGCTTTCCATAAGCTAACACAATGAAACTTGGCTGGGCATCGAGGATGGACTTCTAAGATACTTGGCTGGGCATCGACGATGAACTTTCATGAAACTTGGAAATCGTATAATTTTAATTTACCGAAGAAGCTTAATTAAAATATCCCAAATTTCTATTTGAATTTTAATTTTTTGTATAGGGCGACAGAAAAAATAATGTATGCAACATGTGCACAAAGTGTCTTTTTTCCACTCATGGAATTCCATTCGTGAAAAAAAGTACCACTTTATGCACTTGTTGCATAAATTACTATTACAAACCCACACCAATTTCAACTTATTGTGGCCTAGATGCTTTACACCCTTATCTTGATATATCTTTCTCTACTTGTGAAATTTACAATGCTTTAAGCTTAGCTAAAAATAATAAAGCGCCAGGGAAAGACAATATAAGTAACGAGTTTTACAAAAACGTGCCTTTGAACTGGATAATGCAGTTAAAATTGCTTTTCCATACTATACTACAAGATGAAGAAACCCCATCGACCTGGCCAATTATTAAAATGATTGATTTTCATAAAAAAGGCCCAGTAGAGGATCCTGACAATTACCGTAGTACTAGATCAATAAATCACATAACCAAACTTTTAACGCAGCTCATTAGTACTAGACTCACAGATTATGCTGAAAAATATCAACTACTACCTGAATGCCAAACAGGGTTTCGGAAAACGCGTTCCTGTGATGATAACATTTTTGTCCTTTACAAAATTATAAATAATTAGTCACGCCTTCCGTCTAGGAAACTATTTGCGCTATTTGTAGATTTTAGGAAAGCACTCGACTCTGTGGACCATGGGTTACTGTGGGAAAAACTATTCGATATTGGAGTGAGCACTAAAATTATTAGGATACTAAGAATTATCTACAGTTCAGCATCACTGTTCATTGAACAAGGTGGTCAAATCTCCGATAAAATTAAAATAACTAAAAGTTTCCTACTAGGAGATACCTTAAGCCCCTTGTTATTCTCTCTCTTTATCTCGGACTTTGAAATTTACTTCCAAAATCATGGTGCTAAAGGAGTAACTCTCGATAACAATGAAAATATCAATATGCTGCTGTACACAGATGATATGGTCCTACTTTCAGAATCCCAAAAAGAGCTGCAAAGAAACCTTAAGATTTTAGAAGCCTATTGTGAAAAATTTAAACTGGAAGTAAACACAAGTAAAACTAAAATAGTGGTTTTCCGCAGAAGTGCTAATACGGAACAACAGCCACAATTTATTTATAAAGATGTCACTATTGAGATCTCGAATACCTATGAATACTTAGGAACAATTTTCACATTTATTGGAATATTAATAAACAACCTAAAATAACGAGAACAAAAAGCGAGACTCTCCCAAGGAGCAACACTAGGGAAAATAAATTCAGCTGGTGTATCATCTCTTAATTCAATAAAGACCCTGTATAACAAAGTTGTACTACCTACTTTTACATATGCAAGCAGTATTTGGGCGTTAAGATACTTAGAACAAACAGAAAAAAATCAGAGTAGTTTTTCGAAAAATCTTTTATTTCTGCAACCGCGAATAGCAGCCTATATCATCGGAAGTGAGGTAGGTATCTGTAAAATAAGCTACTTTATAATAAAGCAGGCGTTAGAGCTACTGCACAGGATAAAGGATCGAAACCCTAGAAGATACACTCATAGAGCACTTCTCCATTTGATCCACTTAAAAGATCACTCTAGCCTATGTCAAAAATATAACTGGATAGACCAATTATACCGCGGTATAGCGACGTACTGTGATAATGATCTGGATATAAATAGTTTTAACACAAGCCATATCAATAAACTTTTATCACAATACCTGCAGAAAAATGTTTATGAGGATTCAAATAAAATACTTCTTAGTACACACCATACGTTGTATAAATACCTTTTACGAGATCGAAATGAACCAAGCAATTATCTACAGGGGGATTCCCCATTACATATTAAAAAGCTCGTCGCACAACTCCGGACCGCTAATTCCAAAGTACTGTCTATATATTTAAATAATATGTCTCACAAAATAAATACAACCCTAATCTGTTCAATCTGTAATGAAATATTACCAGAAACGCTTGAACATATAATTCTAGTGTGTCCAATGCATCAGTGCATAAGAGCTTATTTTATCAAACCTCGGGGCCATTCAGATGACTTAGACTCACTACTTACCTCAACAGACAGAAATCAACTGAAGAAATTATATCGATTTATGAACGAGGCAATGAAAATCAGATCATTTATAATCAATGAATAATGAACCAAAAATGATTTGTATACGTATTTGTTGTACATGTATATGAGTATGTGGATATGTTTATACAAAATTACAGAGCAATAGTTCAGTACCTATATACTCACGCTCAGAATCGTTTATTGTAGAATCTCTTATGTAGTACCAACTGGCTCTCATGTTCATGTGTATTATATGTATACAAAGGAACAATGAATATATTGTATTGTATTGTTGTATTGTATTATCAATAGGGTTCATCATTGAGACGATCGGAATAATATGCAGTCATAAAATTGGTCACTTGTATATACTCCGGAGGCTGTATCGTGCTAATGAACTGAAACTGAAATCTTATTTTTTTGCCATTCATATATATTAAGTCAATCTCAAAGTAAGTCACTACTTGGTCTAGCCAAAAATAATTATTAAACATCAGGTAGGCATCACATGAAATGTAATTTTCGTCATTCTGACGATGATATTCAATCAATATCGAAACAAATGTCACTTTTTTAGAATTTTTATAATTTTTTCAACATATTGTGGTATTATTTAGAAACAGTAAGTTACATTTATAATAGTATATGTAAATAATAGCGTACAGCACTTAAACCTATATTTTTCACTCACCTATATGAAACTAGTAAAGTTTCTTATATGTCTATATTACTTTGAATGAAGTCAATGTTTTTGATAAGTACTTATTGTATAAAAACCTGTAACCAGTCTTTATCAAACAGAAATACATTTTGAACCTCCTCCTAGTGTCTTCAGCATATTGAAGAGGTTAGTTTTCCTGCTCA
Organism: Galeruca laticollis; assembly: GCA_963921935.1. Classification (NCBI taxonomy): domain Eukaryota; kingdom Metazoa; phylum Arthropoda; class Insecta; order Coleoptera; family Chrysomelidae; genus Galeruca; species Galeruca laticollis. Next base: position 114,142,891 of record OY998180.1, read on the forward strand.
AAGTAATGTGCGTGGGATTTTTTTATCTTAGAGGTAGGAAAAATACTTTCAACTTTCATCAGGACTAGGTGTTTGACGTGGTATATCGGACTCTGTTGTTCAATATCGACAAAAATCCTCCTCTGTCTCCCCCGCGGAAACTGTCCTTAGTCATTACTTAGCGGGCAGAATATCTAGCTGTTGTTCTTCCTTCTGGTAATTGACGTCACTGCTTATTTCCTGGCCGTGATTATCTTTTGCACTCTTCCTTTCTGTGAAACGGAGCTCTTGTATTCTCGTTACGTCACAATCCAGACAGATTTCAATGAAAGCATCGCGTCAACTAATGTCTCCAGTTGAATTGTATGTTCGAGAACAATCTCTTGGGTATTGCGTAGATTGTTGACAAGGGGACATGTAAAAAATAAGTGCTCCGCGTCTTCAGCGACTCCAGGATGGAGGATGGTCAGTTTGGAGAATCATCGTTTTAAGCAGATAAAACTTTTATTGAAAATTAAATTAAAGATGAGGGATATGGCAAGAATAGAACAGATGTTCCAACAAATAAACGAAACTGCACAACAAACGAATGCGAAAATAGATTCTTTTGTTAGTCTTATTTCAGAATGAAATAGGGCTATTGTAGAGAGTAGCATGACGCGACTTCGGAAAAATTTTAATGCAGTTTTTCGTTTTGGTGTTCCTAGATGCCAAAATCACCCTCCGTTCCAAAGGTTATATATATATATATATATATATATATATATATATATATATATATATATATATATATGTGTGTGTTATAACGGAATTTGCAAGCACGATAGAGGGCGTATGGACGAGTTCGTTAATGAGCCAAATCGGCCCAGTAAAAACAAAATGGCGGCCTGTCAAAGTTGAAAAAAAATCGTATTTCCTTTGTTTTTCATTTGACGCAAAAAAATTACTGAGCTTTTTTATAGACCTTAACACGTTCTACAACTTTTGTATTTAACATTTTTCTCAAAATCGTACATTAAAACATTTATTTAAGAAAATTCACAAATTATAACTGAATTTGTAAGCACGATAGAGGGTGTATTTTTTGACGGATCGAAACCAAACTCGCTACAAAATCGGTTAGGCAAAAATCTTCGACGAGTTCGTTAATGAGCCAAATCGGCCAAGTAAAAACAAAATGGCGGCCTGTCAAAGTTGAAAAAAAAATCGTATTTCCTTTGTTTTTCATTTAACGCAAAAAAGTTACTAAGCTTTTTTATAGACCTTAACACGTTCTACAACTTTTGTATTTAACATTTTTCTCTAAATCGTACATTAAAACATTTATTTAAGAAAATTCACAAACTTACCAGAATTTTTTTTAATTTTCTTGTTTTTGATTTGATGCCAGAATGTTACTTTGGTTTTTTGTACATCTCTATTACTTTTGTATCTATTTTTTTATTTTCGGTTTTATGCAAACATGTTACTGAAATAAGACTGTCCAATTGGTCCTGTGCCATTGGGATTTATTGGAAATGAAACAAATAAAAGATGAAAATTTAAAATTGAAAGAACACATTATGAAGCAAGAAGAAAGGATAGAAAAGTTGGAGAGGGAAATCAGGAAGAAAGATATTGTGGTAATGGGCATTAGCGATGAGGAAAATGAAAAGGAATCTGAAACAAAAGATAAAATATATAAAATTATGCATAAAATAGGAACGTCTATCAACAAAAACGTAGATATAGATGAAATAAAAAGACTTGGGAACTATTCGAAAGATGCGAAGAGGCCAGTATTGGTAAAATTAACTAAAGAAAGCACCAGAACGAAAATACTAAAATCTGAAAAAAATTTGAAAGGCACAGAAATATGGATAAATGAAGATTACCAAAAAAAAATTCAAAAGGAAAGAAGATCATTAATATCCAAATTGAAGGAAGCTAGGGATAAAGGACATACAGCATACATTAGATATAATAAGCTAATAATTAATAAGCAAGTATACCAGAACATAGAAACATCCGAAGATGACGAAAATGGAAGTGGCAATCATAAAAGATCAAAGATCCTCAGCTGAGAATAATACAGGCGGAAACCTGAGGAAAAATAACTAAAATCACAAAATCCAAAAATTAATAGCGACAGACGAGGAAAACGACGAAGAAACTGACCGGGCGATAAAAGTGGACATGAGAAAGGATAATGGAAAAAATAAAAATAATGATATAGAATTAAAAAGGGACATAGAAGCTCTACTTCCTCTGCTATTCTGGAACTGTCAAGGAATTATTACAATAAATAATTTTGATACGGAAGAAAAGATAAATTTTTGTAAATTCCCAATTATAGGAATCGTAGAAACATGGATAACTACAGAAAACCCAACTTTACCATATTTTCTAAATAATTATAATATTTTACAGTCTTGCGCAACGAAAGACAAGCAGAGTGGCAGAGGAAGTGGGGGTTTAATGTTCCTTCTGTCAAAATCATTAAAATTAGATAATACTGTTGTTATAATAGAAAAATCAAATCTTTGGAAATTTATTAAACTAGAAATTAATAAAATTAAGCTCGTTTTAGGTATAGTATACTTTAAGCCAAAGTCAGATGATAAGGTTTGCATAGATATGTTTGATGGGTGTGAAGGATATTAGTCGTAAATACTCCGAGTATAAAATATTTATTTATGGGGACTTCAACGCTAGAATTGGGGAACTTAATAGCTTCAACAATAATGACCTATTTGGAAATAACTTTCCCCTAGGAACTAGATTCTAACGATTAACAAAAGAGGGACCTTACTTAATGACGTATTTGAGGATGTAGCTTTCTTCACCCTTAATGGCCGCTATGATGATAATTTAGGACACTACACATATTTCAGTAAGCGAGGCAATAGTGTAGTAGATTTAATTTGGTCTAATCTTAATAGCATAAATTGTATAAAAACTTTTTATGTGAATAGTGATTTTATTTCAGACCATCAAAGTTGTACGGTAAAACTAGACATAAAAATGTTTAAACTAGCCCAATCACAAATTCAACAAAAAGAAAGAAAATATCTTAAGTGGAACCCACAAAAAACACAAAACTATAAAAACGTTATGTCAGAGGTGACTATAAACCCAGAAACATACAATGTTGAAGAACTCGATGCACAATTGATAAGTTCCATCATTTCTACAGCCGAAACTTTAGATATGTGTAGAACACGGCTTTATGAAAATACTTTAATAGATACAGAAATCGAAACCCTGGTTTGTTGAAGAATGTGTGAAAGAAAAAAAAATTCTTAAAATTAAAGAAAAATAACATTAAGAAAAATAAATACAGCATAAGTACAATCGAAGAATATAAAACAGAAAAGAAAATATTTAAGATGTTAATCAAAGATAAACAAATCAAATATCAACAAAACCTACAAGCAAAATCTCTGAACATTATTAACCCATCCGAATTTTGGAAATATATAAACCTTCATAAAAAAAGCACTATAATGAACACCCTATTACGGCCAAAGAATGGGAGAACTATTATAACCTATTTTATAACACCACTGAAGCTAATATGAACCTATCCATAATGGATGCCAGACGTCCCTATCTAGATTCACCCTTTACAATCCAAGAAATATACAATGTAATAACAATAGCAAAAAATAATAAGGCGGTAGGGGATGATAAAATACCAAACGAATTTTATAAAAACTTGCCTACTAACTGGATCATACATCTAAAAGAATTATTCAACAAAATATACTTGTAAGAACACCTTCCATGCAATTGGACAAATATTAACATGATTCACTTTCATAAGAAAGGCCCTGAGAACGATCCTATAAATTACCGAGGTATTGCCTTACTCAATCACAAAACTAAGCTATTCACCCAACTAATAAATCAGAGACTACATACATTCAGTGAATCAATTGAAACGCTACCAGAATGTCAGGCTGGCTTTCGTAAACAAAGAAGTATGGAAGATAATATTTTTGTTCTTTACTCGGTGATAAGTAACCATCTGCGACTGCCTGGGAGGAAAGTTTTTGCACTTTTTATCGACTTCAAAAAGCTTTTGATAATATCAATTTGGATATACTTTGGCAAAAGCTTTTCTCTAATGGAATCAGCGGCAAGATAATAAGAATTTTAAAAAATATGTTCTCTTTAGGGACAATAACAATTGAGCAGAACGGTTGTACCTCAAAAAAAAATCACCAAAGGAATCATCCAAGGCGACTCGCTAAGTCCACTATTATTTGCTTCATATGTGTCAGACATAGACGACTACTTTAAACAACGAGGAGCTAGAGGTTTATCTCTAGACCAAAAGAAAGACATTTCATTGCTGGGCTATGCTGATTACTTTATAGTAATAGAAGATTCGGAAATTCAGATGAATAGATCAATGAAAATATTAGAAAGTTATTGCGACACTAATAAATTACAAGTTAATGCAGATAAAACAAAGATATTTATATTCAGAAAAAGCCCAAATATCGGACATAAACCTAAATTTTGGTATAAAAATGCACTAATAGAACAGGTAAACAGCTATAATTACTTAGAAGTGATATTCTCGTTTAACGGCACATTCTCAGAAAATTTAAAATCACGTATAAAGAAAACGAAAATAACACAAAACGCAACAAAAATGTAATTAAATCCTCACATATGACCGCTTTATCATAGCATTGTAGTTCCAACCTACACATATGCCAGTGGAATATGGGGACTTCGGTACATAAATGAGGAAGAAATAGTTCAAAATCAATTTTGGAAAAAATTTCTCTATTTACAGAAAACAACTCCCAGTTACATTTTGAGAGCGGAAATAAGACTAGTGAAAATTGGATTTTTTATTATAAAACAAGCTCTAGAATATTTACTAAAGATTAAAAAATTGTCCTCAAAAAGATTTCCTAAGATAGCGCTAGATAGAACTTACCAACTATACCAACAAAATAAAACTGTATCAAAATACAATTGGATAAGTCAAATAAATAATATTTTAACTGAAATTGGAGCTCCAGAGTTTGATATGCATAGTTTCGATGGGGATAAAATTAACATTATTTTAGAAAAATACGAACAATATAGTCATATAGAGGATTGGAATAAAATATTACTAAGTACATATTGTCCAATGTATAAACACATACTACAAGACAAGCATCCCTTTCAAAGCACAAACCACTTAGATCTTTCAATCCCTTTGCATATTAAACGCTTCATCTCACAACTACACACTACTAACACTATAATACTGTATATGTATGTTAATAACAATGCATATACCATAAAAACAAATGAAATATGCACAATTTACAACTGTCTAGTTCCGGAATCCCTACAACATTTTTTTTTATTCAAATTAACGTGCATAAGACAGCTATGGCCATTAGCACGAGGTACAATACAGACAAAGTTACATTACATAATGTAAATCAAAACTAATAGCTTAAAACTAACATGAATATGGGATTACATGATATGATATTTAAATGGAATTTTTTTTCATTAAATTCTGTTAATAAGTTGTTCTTCCTCTAGGAACTTGATCACTTTGCGCACTTGATTATCACTATTTAGGATCTCCGTGTAGTTTGTATGTATTCCTAGTTGTAGGCGTCTTGTGGGGAAGTATGGACATTTAACGAGGATATGTTTGATGCAGAGCTTTACGTGGCAATACTGACAGTTCGGCTGAGGTGACGATGTAATTAGGTAACCATGCGTAAGTCTAGTATGACCTATACGTAATCTTCGTATGACAGCCATATTTTTCCTAGATAAATCGGGACAGGTGAACTGATTCAATATTGGTTGAATTTCACGCAGTGAACACATAATTTGACTCCAGTGAATTTGCCAGTTGTAACGGATGATTTTTTTCAGGCTAGCTTTTAAGTCATTACAAAGCTGAATATTCACCGTGGCAGTAGCAGTTGAGGCAGCTTCTTTGGCAAGGCACTCGGCTTTTTCGTTCCCAATAATCCCAACATGGGATGGGACCCATGTTATTGTAACTGTTGTATTTTGCCTTCTTAGTTATTGATATATGTCGTGTATATCTTGGACAAGGGGGTGGTTAGTAAATGTATTCTTAATGGAATGGATGGAGGATAATGAGTCTGTGCATATGGCTATGTGTGTATTTGCAAGTTGTTGGACATGTTTAAAGGCTTGTAGGATAGCGTATAGCTCACCCGTGTGGACGCTACAAATAGAGGGTATTTTGTAGGTTCCGATCGATCCATGTACTGTGGTTATGGAACACCCAACTCCTACTTCTGTCTTGGATGCGTCCGTATATATGACCATGTTATATTCTTTAAGATTTAGCAACTCGAGGAAAGCAGATCGAATAACATATCTAATGGTTACATCTTTGTTAAATTTGCAGAGGAACAGATCGTATTGTGGGTGAAATTTGGTCCATGGAGGAGTGTTGGAGAGTGGGCGGGATCGAGTATGTGAAAGGTTTACGTGTTGAATTAGAGGTTGTATAAGTTGAGGAATAGAACGTATAATAAAGGTATATGGAGGGTTGTCATGAAGTTAATATGATGTTAATATAGGATATACTGGATTGGAGGGATTGGAGGAAATTGCGGCAATATAGTTGAGAAGGAGGTGTTGTCGTCTGAACCAGAGAGGGGGTTCATTTGCTTCACAATAGAGACTTTCAGCTGGGCTTGACCGAAACGCTCCCAGGCATAAGCGGATGGCGGTATTATGTACTGTATTGAGGGAACGTAAAGTAGTTTTTGTTGCAGACATCTAAATGAAACTTCCATAATCTATTTTGGAACGAATGAGGGTTCTATATACTTTAAGCAAGGTAGATTCATCTGCGCCCCAATGAAAATGTGAGAGTGTTTTAATAATATTCAGTCGGTTGAGACATATTCCTTTAATTTCCTGTATATGTTGTTTCCAGGATAATTTAGAGTCGAATAACATTCCCAGGATTTTACACTCATCTACAACAGGTAATTGGAAGTTGTTGACTGTGATACTAGGGATATAAGTTTGCGCTCTTCTACTGAATTTAACTTTCGATTTGGTATGTGAGAGGGTAAGTCCTAGAGTGGCAATTTTGGTTTGTAGGGCATTTACTGCTAGCTGAAGTATTTTGGAAATAGAGGCATTGGGTTTGCCATGACAGTACATTATTAGGTCATCTGCGTATAGAGAGCATTCAACAGGGGAAGGAAGATTGTCGCATAACTTGGTAATGGCGAGGATGAACAAGGATGAACTTAAAACTGAGCCTTGGGGAAATCCATCATGATGGGTATATGAAGAGGAGATGGAGTTATTAACAGAAACCCTAAATGTTCTAGATGTTAGGAAACTTTTTATGAATGCATATATATTACCAGTGAGATTGTTTTGTGTGAGCATTTCGAGAATTGCATTTCTAGAGATGTTATCGAAAGCTCCATCAATGTCGAAGATAGTGGCTATTACATCTTGTCTGTTATTAATTGCGCTAGAAATGTGGGCTTGTAGTAGTTGAGCGCTGACGTTGGAAGCCAGATTGTTCCTTTGGGATGATACTATGTTTTTCAAAAAACCATAAAATATGTCTATTGATCATCTTTTCCATTAATTTGCACATAGTGCATGTAAGTGAAATCGGTCTGTAAGATTGCGGAAAGATAGGTGACTGATATGGTTTAAGTACCGGAATAACTATCGACTTGCGCCATTGAGAAGGGAACTTTGGTGACATCCATATGAAATTGTATATATTCAGAAGCTTAGTGAAGCTATACATGGATAAGTATTTTAGGAAACTATAGGGAATATCATCAGGACCAGCAGCAGAGTTTTTGCATTTGGCTAAGGCAGTTGTTAGTTCGCTTATGGTGAAAGGAGAATTAATGTGCTTGACATCTTCGGATAGTAGAATGTTACTAGAAGGAGTTTCTTGAGAAGGTGAAGTATTGACATTTGTGTGATTCCTGGATTTTGCTTCGAAATGACTTGCAAGAATATTTGAAATATGTTGATGTGATCCAAAACCCGAGCCGTTTGAAATGGGACGGGTAATTTTGTTATTTGTTTTATGACCTTGAATTTGTCGGATTTTCTTCCATAGTTGACTGGGGTTGGAATTTTCGTTTATGGTTGATACATAATTCTACCAAGATGATTTCTTACTCTGTTTTACTACGTATTTAGCTTTAGCCTTGAGTCTTTTGTAGCTAATAAGATTGTCTGAACTTCTGTTTTTCAAATATTGGTTCAGAGCTCTTTTGGATTGGCGTATTGCGTCATCACAAGAGGAGTTCCACCAAGGAACTGCCCTATGATTGGGCAAAAAAGACATTTTTCCAATGTGGATATTCGCAGCCGAGAGAACTGAATCTGATATTGATTTTATCAAGTCATCAACATTGTTGAAAGCGTGAGCATCATGAGTAAGTAAAAGGGTGTCAACTGTCGTGGAATACTCAGACCAGTTAGCTTCTTTGAGGCACCAATAACTTTTTTCGGAAACTGCTACATTGTGAATTGTCTGATATAATTATTGGGTAGTGATTACTATCATAAACTCCATCAGCTGTTTTCCAATACATAAAAGGGGCTGATTTGGAATCACTTAAGCTTAGGTCTATGGAAGAAAAGGTACCGGAGGAAATATTAAAGTGTGTATTACACCCTGTATTGAGTAGGCAAGAATTTGTACAGTTCAATATATTTTCGACTACCTTTCCGCGTACAAATGTCTTTTGTGAACCCCACATGCTGTTGTGAGCATTAAAGTCTCCTGTGAGGATAAACGGCTGGGGGAGTTGCTATATTAGTTCAAGAAGCTCATCTTCTTTTAGAGGATGATCTGGAGGAATATAGATGGAGCATATGGTTAGCTTGTTGGGGCAGTATGTCGTTATGGCAACTGCCTCCAGGTTTGTTGTCAGAGGAAGTAGTTCTGAATACATTTCGTTTGAGGCGAATATTGATGAACCCCCTCCTAGCTCTTTTGCAGTTATTTCTAATAGAATGGTACCCTTCAAAAGATTTACTTCGTGGGATATTAGTTGTTTTAAAATTGGTCTCCTGTAGACAGAGGAAATCTGGGCGGTAAATTGAGGTTAGATGCTGAATTTGTTCTAGGCGCGGATAATATCCGTCGCAGCTCCATTGTAAAATACTGAATTTTAAAATTTGAAATATTAAAAAAATGTTGAAAATGTGTAAAAGATATATTAAAATGAATCGGAATCTTCCTGATTGGAGTCATTTGAATTGATGGACGATAGGCTTGCAAGTTCGACAGCATCATTGGGGTTTATTGCGCGTTTTAATTTTTTTGCAATCTAGTGATTCGATTTTTAAGATATCTATCAGATAGAATTTGGTATATTTGTGAAAGGTCTTCAATGAGTGATATAATATTAGTGGTGAAGCTATAGGCTTCTTTTAAAGGATCACTACCGCCAAAAGAATTTTCTAGGAAAGCTATTAACTGTATGGACGATAGAGAGAATTTTTTAGGATCGATATCAATTAATTTTTCTATTTTGGCATGATTAGAGGGAGTTATCTTCCAAACGTCTTTGTTTTCAGTTTTGGATTTTTTCTTAAGAGCTGAAATTGGTGTTACAAAAGCAGCAGTTGAGGGGGATGGAGTATTTTCAAGGTCGAGAATTGGAGGAATGGTAGTAATTTGTATAGGAGGTGATTCTATGCTGGTGTCAGTGGAGTGTGTCCTGGTAATGCCAAAGTTGGGTGTTAAACCATCTGAAATTTGGGGTTGTTCGTTAGTTTTTTTTGAAATGGAAGAGGTATTATCGGCAGGATGCTCTTCGGATGAGGAATGTTGAGAAGGTGATAAGCCAGAAGATATGTCTTTACTTTCGTCTGAATGTAGAAGGTGTAGGGGGGTTGCAGGATATATCTTACGAATTTGGGTCGGAATCTGCGGTGTGTCCAGACTGCTTACAGAGGAAGCATTCAAGTTTGTCTGAAGTAATGAAGATTCTATAGTTCGTATTTTCATATAGGATTACTATTGAAGTTTGTATTTCAAAAGGTTCATTTTCAGGTATAACATAAATAGATCGTCGGAAACTGAAAATGTGTGCATATTCATCTTCTGGGGAGCCACATCGAATGAAGGAAATTGGAGAGGCGAGCTGCAGCCCAAGTTCATTTTTAAGTGCCTGTTCGATAAAATAGTTAGGGATAGAGGGACAAACATTGGAGAGTAGTAATCCTTCAGCCGGTGTGATAAGTCTACGAATTGGTATGATTTGTTGTTTGATGGTAACAGAAGGATGATTTTTTATAAGATTATCTATAACGGATACAGAAGATAGATATATACATATACGGTGATTGGAAATGCGTTATGCAAAGGTAATCCGTTGCGGTCTTACAATTTCGCCGATTGCCTTAATGTAGTCAAAAAGGACGACGTCTGGGAGAGCGTTCATGACAATAGCTTGATTTCTGCTTGGGAATGATGTAGGTGCTTGCGGTTTCTTTACTGAATTTTTTGTAACTGCTGCGAAGCTAGGTCCAGCTGATTGTGGTTGGTTTATTGTGGTTGACATTTTTGGTTTTAATATTTTGGATACCAAAATATTAAGTGAAAATTGGCCAGATGGACTGGCCTATTATTTAGTCGTTACTATACGGTAGATATAAAGCGACTTACCACTTGTAAAAATAATACACATAAAACTAACGCGTTTTTAATGATATTTACCAAAAAAATGCAGAAAACGAGACTATATGTGTTTACTCGTTGAAAGCTTAATTCGGAATCACAAAATTTATTATTTGTATGTCCAATGTTTCATACAAATTAGATATTTCTTCTCTAAAACCTATCAGTCCCTAACGGACTTTGAAACAGTAATTAACGAAGCTGAACTACAATTATTATATCAAATATATAATGTGACAAAGAATATTTTAAAAATCAGATCATCCATTATAAACGAGTAGTAAGTATCCTTTCACTCTCGTCAATGCATTATCTAATCATATCTATAAAACTATAATTCATTTCTTTTTTTTAGTTATTATTTTTTACATTTATATTTGAAATATTGTCACCTCCTTGTTCATGTATTCTGTACGAAAGAACAATAAATTTTCTATCTATCTATCTATCATCGTTTTTGAGGCGAAGGAGATTTTTTCGAAAACAGTCATGTCCTGTGAGCATATGTGTCATATAGTAGTTGACGTCGCCATGATTCCGACACAACCAGACTTTTTCCTTTGGTATGAGACGGTATCCACCTGCATTTGTTTTAGACGAATACTGTAAAGCTTCAGTTCAGAATTAATCTGACCTCGACGTAGATGATCTCAATCACCGTTAGAGGCCTTGTCTTTCCTCGGTTACTACTCCAATAGCGCACACCGTTTTCTCAGAAACCATCCAGAAGGCACTGGACACATAATAAGTAGGGTTGAACTTCTGAAATTTCTGAATTACTAAAATTGTAGTCTGCTGCAAAATTGAGTAAATATTATTACTCTGATTTTATATTTTTACTTCGTGATGTGTTATTTTGCAAAAAAGTATAAACTACGATTTGTTACTCATATTACAATATTTCAACGACAATAAACTCAAGTTGCATTCGTATACCACTACTTTTCCGTCACATACGACACGATTTCCTCGCTGTTGCTACAGATACATTCGTCGAAAATTAAACTTTCCATTCTCGAACAAACTCCCATAATAATACCAAACAGCAGTTTGTATCTCATACAGACTTTCGCGATTTCAATTTATTTGTATACCACACTGCAATCACTGATGTTTGTGTAGTGTAATGTATTTAGGTTGCTGGGAATTTGCCTAAATTTATTAGAACATTTCTGCTGTGTTTATATATACTGAATGACTGAAAGATGCATCACCGTTTACAATTTCTTTTAATCATTTTCGTCATTAGTTCGGCCTCTAGCAAACCATTAAATTTTGAAGTGATACAGGGTCACTTAAATACTGTTTACTCTGTTGTTGATTAGTTACATTCGGTTGTTTCGTGTTTGACAGCCACCTACTGACGTGCCAAGAGCTAGAAGACAACCTGAGTATAGTCAATTTCGTTTTGTTAGTACGAATTATATCCTGTTCATTGCCGACGTACCCTCTGATTTCCGGTACTGCTACGAGCGTTGGTGCAACCTCAGCAATTCAAAGTGTAAATACGATTGTAAATATATTTCATTCAGTCTGCATATTATTTTTAATCTACATTATATTATTGCAAGTCGATATTTTGTATTTGTAAGTGAATAAAAGTTTTTAAAGACAAAGTTCGTGTAACAACACATATATTTGGCGCAGTCAGAAGGATTATCACGAAAGGCATCCAACGCTGAAAAAATTCAACTATTTCAATAGTGAAGTGACAATCAAACCAAGAAAAGTATCCATTTCCATCCTAAGAAGTCCAGGACCAAGGGCAAATGAAGACCGTACTGTAAGTCGATTTTTTTTCATTCATTGTATATGTCAGACTCCTCTCCTTCAGTGATAGCGAGAACGACCTAGAGATAAATTTAATTAACGTTACGTCTAATAACAATTTAGAAATAGAAATACTTGCTCAAACTTTAAATTCATTTTCTTTAGACGAAAATAACTTAGAAATGGCAAATATTCCCAATTTTAGCAAATTTCATGGCGAAACAATTCCAGATTTCGATGGTAACGAGAATGAACTACATTTTTTTTAGAAAGTATCGATAGCATTGTAAATCATTTCTACGATATTACAAATGCCGGTAATAACCAAAACATTATAATTTTTAGAACTTGTATGTGTAATGAGTAAATTCCAAGGAAATGCACGAGAAGCCATTAACATTAGTGGGTGTACCACAATAAATCAAATCAAACAAGAATTAATCAGAAATGTTAGTGATCCGAGAGATGAAACATGCTTATCTCTTGATTTGAATAACTTAAGGCAATGGCATAACCAATCTCCGTACCAATTTTACGATAAAGTTAGAAAATTATTGCATACTATTTCGAACTATTTAGCTTCACATGAAAATGATAGAAACACACGTGCATTCAAGCAAAATATGTATAATAATCAAGCTTTACAAGTATTTTTAGCAGGTTTAGGAAATCCGTATGGTATCTTGGTTCGTACAAAAGAGCCTCAAACTATGTTAGATGTCATAAATTTTATGAAGAAGGAAGATAATATTAGATATCTCCAAAATAATTCTAATTTTCAACAGAACTCACTTGAATATAAATAACAATTTTAATTTTATTCAAAGATTGCCTCAACAACAACAATCTAATTTCCAAAATAATAATCCTTAACCTAATAATAATTTCCCACGAGGTCCAATTCATGTTCAACCCAGACCAATCAATGATAATCAAAGATATTTTTCTACTACAGAAGTATTGGGCAGGACCGTACCTAAAAATGTTTGGAAAACTAATCCAAACTATAATTCAAATGACGGGCCCAGACCTGTACATATGACAACTAAAACTACACAAAATAGTAATAATTATCAAGTACAATCACCTCAAAATCGTAGGTGGGTGTCCGAAGAATTATATAATGTAGAACACGTTGACAATGAAAACAATGTAGATAATGTAGAACATGTTGATAATGAAAACAATGTAGATAACGTTTTTCAAGAAAATAATTATAATGACTACTGTGAACTCCAATACAATAATGACAATTTTGAAAATTTTCACGAAGAATCCGCCTCTCGACGTCAAACCTTGATAGAGTATACCTAACAATTCTTCCGATAAAAGAGAACTACCTTATATTACTATAAAAAATCTTGTTGTCTCCAGAAATTATTGATAAATATTTCGCTGAGTATAAAAGTCATAACATTTTGTTGTCTCAACGTCATAATATTTCCGTAACTGTACCCGTTTCTCAGAATTTACCGATGACAAAAATGTAACATTTTATGCGTATAAATTTCATTGTATTTTCGACGGTTTAATCGGAGTAGATTTATTGCAACCACTCGGAATTTGTATTGATTTTCCAAATTCACAAATTAAATCAAGAAATGCCAATTTACCAATTAATTGTTTTAAAGCAACTCCAGAGAAAATTGTATCAAACATTATACCAGGTCAAACAATTACAGAAATTGTTATCTAAGTCACAAGGGTCACAGTAGGAATTTTAATACCTCAACAAATTTTAGGCAATTGTATAATAGTATAATAGCTGAATGTATCTCAGTCGCTAACAACGGTTGTGCAACTGTCTAAGTTCGTAACAATTCCGACGACGATACAAATTTTACTATTTCATATCCTATTAATAGTATCCCTGTGGAAAATAATTTTGAAATGTAACATTTTGATCTTAAAAATGACAATGACAGATTTCTTTCTTAATATGTGTAGGCAATACGCTGATATCTTTCATAAAGACCAAAGTCAGTTAATTTTTACAAACGAAATTAAACATAGAATTCGTACTACTGATGAAATACCTGTTCATACTAAAAATTTCCACTTACCCATACATCAATAAAGAAGAAGTTAAACTACAAAATGAAAAGATGTTAGAGCAAAATATAATCAGACCAAGTAATTCACCATAGCATCACCTATTTGAATCGTCGCAAAGAAAGCTGACGCTTCTGGCAAAAAGAAGTGGTGAATCGTCGTGGATTATAGAAAAATCAACGAGAAAATCATTACTGACAAGTATCCAATTCCTCGTATAGATACAAATCTCAACAAACTCGGTAACTGTAAATATTTTTTCAACATTAGACTTAGGATCGGGTTTTCACCAAATCGAGATGCACCCGGACGGCATACAAAAAACAGCATTCACTGTAGAATATGGGCATTACGAGTATTTAAGGATGAGTTATGGCTTAAGAAATGCTCCAGCCATCTTTCAACGCCTAATGGATAACATCCTTAGAGGACTACTAAGAGAAATTTGCTTAGTATATCTCGACGATATAATAATTTATTCGACATCACTTCAAGACCACATGGTTAATTTGAAAAAGATATTCCAACGACTTCGGGAGAGCAATTTCAAAATTCAGCTCGGTAAATGTGAGTTTTTAAGAAGAAAACCGCTTATTTAGGGCACATTATTACAAAAGATGGTGTTAAACCAAACCCAAATAAAATTAAAGCTATCAAATTATTCCCAATTCCAAAAACGACTAAAGAAATAATACAATTTTTAGGTCCACTAGGTTATTACAGTAAATTCATACCTAAATTTGCGCAAATAACTAAACATTTCACTTCATCTTTAAAAAAGGGTTCAAAGATAGAATTCACAATTGTACAATACTTTTTGGGTGGTTCTTTTTCGGTATACTTAGGAAAAATCGGAAAAATGGCGCACTAGTGTCTTATATATTACTGATACTTTCAATTTAAATCATTTTTCTTGAATTTACAGTAGGAGAATTTGAATTTTTGCCTTAGGGAACCATAACGCGATTGTAGTGTTACTAAACTTTCTCCAGATCTGAGGAAGTTTGATTACATGTTATGAATATTATTAGATAAAGCTGTTTTCTCTAGGACTGGAAACATTGCATTAACTGCTTTGAAGAAACATATTGAGGTAGCAGTGTTGCCAATCCTAGTTTTCCCAAGATCTGAGAAAATGTGATTACTTGCAATAGAGAAATATTAATAGATAAAGCTGTCGTCCCTAGGACCTGGGAAATTTATTTAATTGCTATAAAGAAACATATCTATACAGCAGTGTTGCCAAACCTAGTTCTTCCCAGATCTGAGGAAATTTAAGTACTTGTTATAATTAATAGATAAAGCTGTTTTCCCTAGCACCCAGAAAAAAAAAGCGAAAAAATAAAGTTCATGTAACCAAAATAATAGTTTTCATTTTTCAAGATCTTTTAATTTGAATAATTATACCCCAAATCTAACATTATGTATACATCCTTAGATTTATACTTCGTTTCATTCATAATGAACGGAATTCCAGTATTAATGGTAAATTTACGATTTGGCATTGAGCCATTTCGTTCCGAGCTTCCCTTTACATTATTAGAAATTATCCTAATGAGTAAAATATATTTCCCCAACAATTCATTTTCCCTTTCTAATCGCCTGTTACGTTCAAGAATTTCCGACAGTAGAATACCATAAATATTGCAACGTTTGGAATAGCATTTATTTGTATTTACAAAATTATGTTTTAATGTGGACTACCCCTCAACTGGGACTAACGCTATTCGTGATGCGGCCCCAACCTTTGCAGCGGTGTAACAATATAAATGACGATAGAATTTGAGTATTAGATGCGATTTATTTGACATAATAATATTATTGGTGCTGGATTCAAATAAATGACGTTGAAAAGATATCGGGTGTCCCAAATAAAATTTGCATCCTCCAATATCTCGAGAACTATGATGACCCACAACTGAGTACGTCTACAAATTTTGACTCTGATTATTTCGTAATTGATTAAATGAACGGTGAAAATTGTGATACAAGTAAATCTTGGGATATTGATTTATTAGTTAATAATTATTGTAAAATTTACTTAGAATTAGATATTGGTGCAATGGCTAATTGTTTGTCAATTCATGATCTAAATACGCTAGAAATCAGTAGGTAAATTTAACAAAAACAAGTAACAACTTAATTTAATACACAAAAAATTAACTTCCCTTGTAGGGCAAAGTTTATTTAATCTGTTTACAAAAAGGAAAGTTGAATTTTTTGTAAACAACTTCAATTCTTATTCCTTATTAGGATTGGAAGCTTCTCAAAATTAAATTTTATACGAAAGATTGATTCTATAGGAAAATCAACAAGAAATACAGATTTTGGTTATTATGACTCATTTCTACATATACATACATACATAATCATAACCCTGGTTTACTCTACGTGTGTTAGTGTGGCTTTTTTACTTTTCATACACAAACTTCGCCAGTTCATTTTCGTTTCGAGCCTTTGCAGTTGCTTCAGTCCACGAAATATTCCTCTTCTCTAGAATTTCCTTAATTGTATTGTTCCATGTTTGCCTTGGCCATCCTCTTTGTCTTCTCTTGGTTGTTCTGAAGTGCCATATCTTCATAACAGGTATATTATTATCCATTCTGGTGACATGCTCAAACCACTTCAACTGTGACCTATATGACTTCTTTATTATTGGTTGTACATTTAACTCTTCCCTTATGGCTTCATTTCATATTCTATTCCTTCTAGTTACTGCCTTCGCTTTACGTAAGTACTCAATTTTCGCTGCCTGTAGTTTGCTCGTGAATGATTTTGTACGGACCCAGCTTTCACAATCATATTGTAATGTTTTCCTTATTTATTTAAAACGTTTGAATACGGGTGGGATAAGTTTTAAACACACGGTATGGCTACTTAACTAATTTATTTAAACACAAAACTACTCTAACACTTGATTTATATATACTTAACTAATCACTCAAATTTAATTTATATGCACACAAATTCAATTATTAATTTATATCAACACTTTGCTAATTTATATTCACAATTCTAGTGAAAAAGACAATAATATATAAGGGACACCGGTATCTCGAAAGATAACCTCTACCATGTTCCTGATAACTCGCCAATCCAACTGGATATTCGCTATCTTAAGCATAGCCAGTTTCTTCGCGCTGGATTCTAACACATGGTCTCGTAGGTTTCGAAGTGCTTCCCACACATCGCAGTAGGTAGAAAAACTTGAAGACCAGATTCCAGCCCCTGGCAAGACACTGAAACTGAAACATAATTCGCGATACGTCTTCCACGTGGTAACTAAAAATGAATTTCAGGATCGATCTACCTACCGCGATGTGTGGGAAGCACTTCGAAACCTACGAGACCATGTGTTAGAATCCAGCGTAAGAAACTGGCTATGCCTAAGATAGCGATTATCCAGTTGGATTGGCGAGTTATCAGGCACATGGCAGAGGTTATATTTCGAGATACCGGTGTCCCTTTTATATTAATGCCTTTTTCACTAGATAATTCTAGATTGTGGCTCACTCAAAAACAATTGGCTTTCTGGCATTTTCTTGATAAGACTGGTCACAAAAAACAATGTTTAGATAAGATAGTCACAATCGTAAACAATCCCTGCGCGTCCGCCATAATTTTAACTTTCATACCTGGCTTAGACAGAGCCGGATTTAGGGACTATACCAGTGTGCTGTTTCGGAACAATATGTAAGAATTGGACAGTATATCGCTCTATAAACCTTTAGCTTCGTTTGTTCGGATACCTCTTTTCTATCCAGTATATTTTATATACTTTTACTGCGGCACTTATCCTTTCGTTTATTTCTGTTTCTTGTTATCCATTACTTTGTATCTGTATACCTAAATATCTGAAACTATTCACTCGTTCAAGTGCAGTTCCTTCTATTTGTAGATTGAAGCTTTCACCTTACTTTTTTCTGTATTTATATGCATATTCCGAATTTTTAAGGACTCGTTCCATGCCAATAAATTGTGTTGGAGATGTCGTTCGTTCGTTGCTAATATAACTAAACCATACACAAAAACACACTCAGTTTTGTTGATATGTTACAAATTTCTGAATCCTATGGGTATCTTCTTCACCTTTTCTTTTAGTCCCTTCGGTACATCGTCCATTACAATGTTATATAGTACAGGACTCAATACTCGCCCTTGACTTACACCCTTCTTTCAATAAAAATTCTGCAGATTGTGCATTGTCCTTCCTCGCATCGTTTCTTTTTTAAATATGCAAATGATATTTTGTCATTCCGAAAAATACTTTTTGAAAAACGAAAAATTACTGTTCAAGACGTTTATTACATGAAGGTTACAAACAATCTCTCTTATTATCACATTATTATTCTTTTATATAGTTTTCATTAAAAATACAATATAAGCAAATATTTTACATGGGTCAGCCATTGTCGTTTCTCAACTCCTCCGGCCAAAGAGGAAACTATGGGGTTTCTCCAGAGTTTGAGATGACTGGAAAATGTTTGAAATCCCTTTTTCCTTGTTTCTTCTCATTCTTCCTCTGTTTTTTTGGTAAATTTTGAAGGCTACTAGGGTTATGCTTAAAAAAGACTATAACATTTAATAATATTGTGTAGAAATCGATTTTTTCGAAATGAACAGGAGCCAAGTCTAATCTTGCTAATTTCGATTTGTCTTCTTGGAGCATGTTTTGAATGTTACTTACTTCATCTAAATTCACTGAATCTATTTGCATTGTATTTAAATGCAAAGAGTCTGTTTTTGGGTCTTCGTCCGAAAATTGTAATTAAGGAAGTTCTACACTTTTATATCTTGGTAAATCACTTGCAATTGTTTATTGACACTACGCACTGCTTATTCAAGTCAATTATGTAACTACCCTTTAATGGAATGTTGTTAATGCTTTTACCAAATTTTTGGATGGCCACTGTGTTAAATGGAGATATTACGATCCACTGGTTCTATCTTCTGAATTTTTATATTATTGATAATCACTGGAATTTGTTTACATAATAAATCTCTTGACAGAATATTTAAGTAGTTATACTTCGCAAGGGGTCTGTGGAGTAATTGGTAACTTTTGGAGATCAGTACACAGGAAAAATTCATGAGATATTTCTTTGCAGCTTTCTTCTGAGAAGGTGTAATGTTGATCGTTTAGGAGGATAAATTTGGATTGTGGTATAATCGTTTTAAAGGATTGTTTTGATGGTGTATGTAAAGAATAGAGATGATAGTAATTATATTCTGAATTTCCGACAATTGGTATTTCTAGAATGAAAATTATATTGTTACCTTTACTATAGCTTTTGATGTCAATTATTTTCTCAAGCAATAAAATGTTTTGCAAAGACACATTGATTGGAAATTTGTTATTTTTGTCTATGTTTTTACTGATTTCTAATATTTCAGAAACTAGATCGTTAGGATCAACTATTGAATTGTGAAAAGTGTAAAAGTTTGGCAAAACTGATTGCCGTTTCAATTTTTTCAAGTATATCATATGTTATTTGAAAACTTAGAGAAAATTGTGAAACAAGTTGTTCTATTGCAAAATAGTGATAATATTTTGGTATTATTCTCATAGTTATTGATAGATGATTAGAGTAAAGTTATTTGATCGTCAATAAGAGATTTCAACTTGTTTTGAGTGTTAGAGAAAGATGTTATGGTTTCGTCATAACGCTTTGCATCATTTTGATCTAAATTTCCGGTTATAAATTTTATTGCAGATCCTAATCCATCAAATAATGATCATTTTGATTTTGTGTTCCAAAATGGATTTAGTTGATTCAATTGAAAGGTAATCTTTCCTTCAATTAGTTTGATCAGGTGATAGGAATTTTGGAAATGTTTACTAAAATTATAAATTTCAGATGAGTTCGATAGAGAGTTATAGAGATTATTATATTGTTCTTTTAAATCAAGAAATTCTTTGTTAAT
This sequence comes from Galeruca laticollis, assembly GCA_963921935.1. Taxonomy (NCBI): domain Eukaryota; kingdom Metazoa; phylum Arthropoda; class Insecta; order Coleoptera; family Chrysomelidae; genus Galeruca; species Galeruca laticollis. The sequence continues at coordinate 114,163,292 of OY998180.1, forward strand.
GTTTGTAATATCAAATATATGTATAAACGTCCAATAATTTATTTTAATTTGTGCTGTTCCTAAATGAAGAGGAAAAAGACCGGGATTATCATTTAGGTTATGGAATTGGGGTGTGTCTGGTTCTGCCTTGGCGATCCAGAGGAAGAATCTGTAATAATTCTTTAATATGTATTATTAGTTTGTCTATTATTAATTTTTTTCATTTTAATGATTTTCTGGATATTTCTACTTTATTTCTATCTAATATTTTTGATATATTATAAGGTCCTAAATATCTTCTATCTGTTTTATTTCGATTTTTGGGGTTTTGTTTGAATACAGTTTGTCGTATTTTAAATTGTATGTTTGTGTCACCTTGTATATTTGTTTTCTCTATCACTTTTTGTCTATTTTTATTCATATTTTCTCGAACATTTTCATAAATATGCTCTAGTTTTTCTTTATAGTTATTAATGTAATCTGTACAAAATGAATGAGACATAAAAATTTCATTAGGGTTTCTAGAATGTGTATTTCAAAAGGTAAGTTCAAAAGGTGTGAAATTCGTGGCACTGTGTATTGAATTATTGTAGGCTATTATAGCAGAGTCCATTAAGAGAATAAATTTCTCTTCAAATTCTTGAGTGTTCTATTAAGTTGGAATGTAATCTTTCAACTATTGAATTTGACTCGTGATGACCAGGAGTAGTGAAGTGAACTTTTATTTTATGTAATGCCAAAAGATTTTTGACTGTTTCATTATTAAATTCTGTACCTTTATCGACTATTATTGATTGGGGAATTCCAAAAGAAACAAAATATTTTATAAGTGCTTTGCTTATAACAACTGCAGATTTACCTGGAATGAATATTGCTTGTGCGACTTTTGTGAACGCGTCAATTAATGTTAAATAACTTTTTCCGTCAAAAACGAAAATATCTATGTGAACAATTTGGAATGGTCTAGAAGCAGTTTCTTCAACATGAGAGGAACATAAGAATTATGTCTTGAATATTAATTTTTTTGACAAATGGTATAATTATTAATGTAGTATGTGATTGTATTTTTAATATTTTTCCAATAATAAAGTTTACGTAGTTGTTCTAAAGTTTCATTGATTCCTCGATGGTTGTTTTTACCTTCATAGTAGTTTTTTAACAGAAGAATTTGTTCTTCCTGATCTTTTGCAGTGTTAAGTAATTTAGTACATTTAATTCATTTCGGTCCGTTCGCCGAAAAATATTTTAGATAAACATTACTAAAATCACGATATAGATTATCATTATGAAAGTACATATAAAATGTATTATTTGAATCGGTATATTCAGCTATAAAGCAGAAAATGAATTTTCCTACGATCACTACCCAAAGTAGACTTTTGCACACTCAAATCTAACCGCAAAGTTGATGTTTTCCGTGATCTGTCATAATTGGACATTATTTCCGCTCTAGAGCGTACTTTTCCGCTCGCCCGTTTTCATTTACAATAAACTAAAGAAAGGTAGTAAATACTAGATATATTAAAACAAAATGTAGGGCAGTCCGAATATTTTAGTTGAAATATTAATATTTGAAGATATTTCGAACGAAATTAAATCTTATTTTATAAAATTCACCTAAACATATAACAGTCAGAAGGTAGGCAATACATTATACACCTAGATGGAACAGTGATTGCATATTTAAGTACCTAACTACTATTTTGTGAAAATAGTAGACTAAAAAATTAATGGAACGTCATTATTTCATTTTTAGTTTATAAAAAAGTTGTCTGTTTATAAATATCTATTCGAAAACTGGATAGTGACAGTAAATTTTCCAGCACACCTCCAGATATAGCAGATTTTGCTAAAAATATTACGCTTAATCTTCTGCCAACTAAATCCAGAGGTGAATACGAAAAACAATACAATATTTTCATGGATTGGTGCCGCTCAAAGAAAATTAAAAAATCTTCGTAGAATGTATTGCTGACTTATTTTGGCGAAAAATCCAAAACTCTCAAAACTTCGACCTTGTGCTTCGAAGCACTTTGCAAGTACAAAATGATATTAACATCAGTAAATACACTAAACTGATCGCATTTTAGAAGTTAGAAGCAGTGGGTTACAAAGCAACGAAGTCACAAACATTCTCAAAGGAACAAGTGGAGAGCTTTATTAGATTTGCACCTGACGATGAACATTTGCTGAGAAAGGTACAAACGTTTTACTATTTATTTTATTCGTATACAGAATTTCTCAGAATATTGTTTTTAGGTGAGCTTAATCATGGGTATCCCTGGTGCATGCCGTATTGATGAATTAATCAAAATTGAATTAAAGGATATAGATGATAGAGAATCCTTTCTAGTGGTACAAATCCCCGATTCGAAAACGAATCAAAGTCGTACATTCGCAATAATTAATAGTGCCGAAGAAAATGCGATCGACTATATATTGTATTATAGAAAATATTTTAATTTAAGACAGCAATGTCAAATTAAAAGTAATAACGTTATTCAGCGCTTATTTTTACGATACTCCAAAGGTAAATGCTTCAATCAGGTGATTTGGTATGAATACTGTGGGCAAAGTACCAAGCGAAATAGCCAGTTTCTTGAAATTTATTTACTGGTCATTGCTTTAGACGAACGTCGGCGACATTATTAGTAAATGGTGGAGACGACTTAATTCAGCTTAAAAAACATGGTTGGTGGATGAGCAGTAATGTGGCTGAAGGATATATCGCCGAATCCATTAGCAATAAAATAGATACCTTCCAAAACATTTTTGGGAACGCAGCAGTACCAACTAGCGAAGAACTTCCGATTCCTTCTATATCTGATAATATTGCAGAAAAAGATTCAGAAGATATTACGCTACCTCCGACTTCTTCAGGTCCTGTGATTAATATTAAAAATTGCCAAAACTGTACATTCACTTTTAATATTGTAGGCAATAAATAAAAATAATAAGTAAATGTTACATGTTTTCAACATCACATTCTAATAAAGTGTATTTTTCATGTTTTTTTTTAATTATTTGTCTAAAAATAATGTGATCGTAGAAAAAATCTTGTGTGCAATTCGAACAGAAAGTGCGTTGCCGTTTTCGGCAGATTGCCCGCGCTTCGCTACGTGTCGCGCGGGCAGCTCTCTGCCTCAAGCGGCAAAGTATCAATTTCCGCTCTTAATACAAAAAGAGCTATTTTCGTTATCTATCTCGGAAATTTTAGTTTTCATTATTTTTTTATTTTCATATGTTTCATGAGAAACATCTGTTTTTGAATATATATTTGGATATACAAGAATTTGATGTACTTTATTATTTATCATTTCATCAAAAATGGGTATACCCTTACCTTTGCTCAATGATTTGTTATATTGTCAGAGTCGTCTGAGTCAGGTTTTGTCCAGAAGGGTTCAGGAGTGTTTAAATCATTACGATCATTATTTTCTTGTAGTATTGGGGGTTGTATTTGTATGTCAGATATAATGTTAAATTTTGATTGATTGATGTTACTTGTAGAATGTTGTGGATCTATGGGAATATTTTCAGCAAACTGCTGTAAGAGATCTAGAATATCGTCTTGGGAATCTCCAGGGTTATTGACTATTGATTCTGTTTCTAATGCATTGATAGGAATTGGAGTTAAGCAATCGGGATTAGAATTTAATTTTCTCTTTTTGTAGATGCTTTTATAATCATATTCTTCCAACATTAAACGCCATCGGACTAATTTGGAATTTGGTTCTTTAGGACTGAATAACCAAGAAAGGGGTGTGTGATCTGTGTAAATATGAAATTATCTGCCGTATAAATAAGGCCTGTAAGCATATGCTATGGGTTTGTTATTGGGTACGTTTCCTTGGGATAAAACTGCACCTATTCCATATTTACTAGCATCGGTTGTGAGAATGAAAGTTTTTGAGAAATCAGGATATTGCAAAATGGGGTTATTGGTTAATATCTCCTTACAAGTTTGAAATTAATTAAGAAATTCTTCGATATGAATAGTTTTTGAACTTTTTTTCTCTGTCTTAAGGTGTTGAGTGCCATGCCACACCAGAATGCTTGTATTACTGGAGTCAGGTGTATTTTGGTTATCGACATTTTTTTTTCAATTGCAAGACCCACCTGAGTGCGTTTGAAATTAAGGGTTCCAAGTAGAGCTATAATTCCAAGAACATCTTTACTTTTATCATATTCTAAACTCAGGAACTCTGATAACAGTTGACTTTTTGCTTTTTTTGTATCTCTCTAGTACACTTTTGTAATTGCATCATACATTTTTTCTTTTGGTGTTATGGCAGACACCCCGTCACTTGAATTAATGATCCTCAAAATGATAGGTTTGGCCATGGCATCTTGAGTTTTCTATAAAGTGATGGCGTTTGTATCAGTTTCTAGAAGTTTCACTGATCCATTCACTATGCTTCTAGAAGAATTTTTATTTGGAATTCCCACAGAGCAAAAGACATCTTGATATTTTGAGCAATACTTTCATTAACACATTTCATCACTTTCACACTGTCTCTTTTTTCCAATATCTCTCTGGGCCCATAACTTGTTCGTTTTTTTATTATCTTAAAGTCTTCCAAGTGATATTTATTTTATTTTTGATAATTTGAAATCAACATAATAGTCGATTTATTATTTTACACACACTATTTTTCTTTTCAATATCATTTAAGAACATCAATACACACTCATACCAAAATTAACGTGTTTCAACATAACATTTGAAAAAAATTATCCTACTGAGTTAAAATGGATGAAATCCAACATTTTAAACCGCTAATATTGATTTTCCAAATTTCTGTAGTTTCTGTATAACCGTTTCAAAAATACGAGGGGGGGGACTTTTGAATAGCATATAGTTTCGCAATATTTCAACAGATTTATCTGACGTTAATTATTATTACCATGAATCGTATACAACTCTCTACGACTATTATTTCGACAACTAATTGGACTTTTGAGTCTTAATTTAAACATAAACTTCTCTCTGTATACCATGTTCATTTGAATTAATTTGTTGCCATATTGGAAGTTACATTTAAAGATCAATATACAAATTTTGTTGAGTCAGAAAACTGGTGGAGATTAATCAAACCGAAAATGATGTAAAACGGGAACGGTACGTGTTCGGTTCGAAGGATATGTGATATGATAATGGAAGCGCAACCCTTGAAGGAGATCCTTTCAGACGAGATCAACGCTAAAAGTATTGTTGAGTAGACAATGAAAAAAAACTAGAACGCCGATGGGATATGAAGCTGAGGTTTGAACTACAGGGTGATTAAAAATGAACGTCCGCCCAATCGAGGGACTTGAACAAATTGTAAGAATTAAAATTTTGCGTTGGTTACTGAGTTATTGATAAGAAACAAAAGAGTGGAATTCAATTTTTAAACTTGATTTTGTACAAGATTCCTTAATGCCAGACTTTATCTAAGGCTTGAGTTTCGTCTTACAATGCGGCTGAGCAATACTTTTTTTTCTAGTGCTTTGTTGATTTCTTGGAATAATCGATGGCGTTGCTGTACAGTGGAGTGGGTTTGACGAAAACCAAATTGATAATTTATAGGACGTTATGACGTAACTTCTGCTGGATGATTTCCTGGTTTGCCAATTATTATAATTTGTGCGATTTTCAAACAATTTGGGCAATATCCAAGTCTGAGTACAACGAAAAAGATATATGTTAGTATTTCTGATCTTTTCTTCTACTCCGATTTCTGAAATGGAACTTTACACTTCGATAATATTGCGTGAAGTTCAAGTTTTAATACCGATCCGTTCATTCATATGGGATTTATTTTACGCATCCCTCCATAAGAGCTAATATACTTTTACGCACTGATGAAAAATGCAGAGATAGCTAAGCTTTTAAAACCAATTTTGATGACCCTAGGAAACGTCAGTGTCATTTGCGTTTTACTTTACAGCTTGGCAAATTGATTTTGGCAGTTGACGTTGCGCGAGATAGCCATACAACTTGACAACTTTGTAAACGCAGTTACCGGGAAGAGCAGGCGACGTACAGTCCGCACGCAAAGTTTTAAAGGTTGTGGGCTGCTAATTCGTACGAGGGTAACACAATATTTTGAATTTGAATTTAAAAATAATGAATTGTGGCACATGTATAATGCTCTATTGAATCGAGTTTACAAAACAAAATAACATTAATGTGTTCTTTATTATTAATTAAATGAATAATCAAATGAAAACCATTAGATTTTTCTACGAAAATTGGGTTTTTTTGTACAGACATAAGTATTTATTGCTTCAAAAACCATACAGGAGATTCTATAATTACCCTTTATTATTTTATGTGATGTAAATGATAAATTGATTCCAAGAGATATGAACTTTTACCTTTACTTCGAATTAATGTTTTTTAAGTGGTCCCTTCATAATATTCGTCATTGTGGTTTATTTGTATATAAACTGGAACTGGAAGCCAGGTAGACTTTGTAGATAAAGCATACAATATGATAAGAATTGTTAAACGACTTTCTAAATTTAACAATGGTCAACATTTTTTTCCTATCTGTTCGTAATGATAGTTAATGACATACCTACCTATTAAGCTTTCTAAAATTGTTATTCTCAATAATATGTAGTAGATAATAATGTGAAAATTCGGGTTTATACATAAAATTTGAAAAATAAATTGGGGAAATCGCCTTTAGAGAAGGTCTAATACATATACTATTAATATAAATAGAAGATTAAAGCTTTATTGTGGTAGATATTTCTACTTTCATATCTAAATTTTTGGATTTTTTTGCAAATATTTACTATGAAATTAGAATACCTTCACTATGTACAAATGTGCTACAAATATTATATTACTCTAGTAAAATTCGTCTCTAATATCTACAATTTTGTAACACCTATTTACATTTTTACATTTGTTGCGTTTATTGTATTGAGTCATACCACCTACAAAAACTATAATGAAAAATATGTTTTAGATGTACAGGGATCATCAACAGTAAATTATGATGTGCATTTAGCAATGATTCTTCAAAATCACTTTCTATATCAACTTCATCATCCTCGCTATCTCCGTCGTTGGCCAGATTAATAGTAATATTATCTACAACAGTATCTAAAAGTGGTTCATTGTTCATAAATTCATCTTCAATTTTTTAACATGGTCACATCAAACTTTCCAAGAATTTGCAGAAAATGTGTCAAAAAATTCATTACAGAAATCTTTAACCTTTTAACCTTTGTAAAATTGAAGGTAACATTTCGTTTGGCCACATATTCTTTAAGTGCCGCCCACACACTTTCGATCGGATTTGAGTCCGGGTGATAAGGAGGTAGCCTTAAAACTTGCAATCCATATCGAATAAACAATTCATCAATTTTATAAGTATTATATTGCGGTTTGTACATTTTTGCAACGTTATAAAGATCCGGTTCTAACATTTATTCACTGTAATATATGTTTCTTTCAGAAAGGCAGTTTTCAAATTGTTGTTCAGTCCAAGAAGTCGTAGGTAATTTTTCATTTAGAACATTGTTATATGGGGCGTTATCAATTATCACAACAGCGTTTTTTGGGAGGTTTGGAATAAGTTTTTCTTGTACCCTCTTCTCATAGTTTTCGTAAGCCATTCCATTATAATAATCTGCTGTTCTTGACTGGGAGTTCCACATAATACCAGCATTAGGTACAAAACCTTTTTCATTCATGGATGTATGTTTCATCCATATAAATGATAGGTTTGTTCTGTTCTCTGCACTTTTTTATGTTTCTTAAATTTAGTAGGCGTGACGATCCATTAACAAACTTCTGTTGTTTTTCATGCTGGTCCAACGAAAACCCAAAGAATGTATTTGATTCCGCAGAAATTCGCGACTTCCTGCGAAGCCATAACTATCTTCAAATGTTTGGTGTCCATTTATTAACGTGGGTACTTTTTTCTCGGATATGTGATCATTTATTATGCACCTTCTAAGCACATTTTTGTCGAATTGTCTCATACGGATACTGGACGTTCTTTATTTTTTAGTAGACACATCAGTGTCAGCATTACTTCCTACCAGAGCTTCTTTTTTAATACGGGAAAGCGTTTTTTGGCTAACTTTCGTAGCAGCAGAAACTCATTCAATGATCTGACAATAAAATACGTCGATATAAATATTCTATTAAAAGTTTTACTAATGTGTATTTTCATACAAATAAAATGAGGAAGTAGTTAAATTTGTTTTCAGTGACCTTTCTTTGAAATAAAAATTTTTGGTGTGGTTTTCGGCCATTTAAAAGAAGAAAAATACTATATAACGTTCCAGTTCATTTGTTGTTTTAAACGATCTTCAGATTTTAGGTCAAACATATTTTATTATGACCAAACCGCAATTGTAACTGAAATCGGTAGATGGTTCAAAACAAATAATAATACCGAAACGTAATAGAGATGGGTATGAAATGAGTATAATATTTATAATTATTAGCTAAAAAACCTATTACATTTAAATAGGTATCTTACACAAAATAAACATGTGCCCTTTTTTATACTCCTGTAGACAGAAACAGAATAGTTATTTATGCAACAAGTGCATAAAGTGGTGCTTTTTTTCACGAATGAAAAAATTTAAGCATGAGCCGCAGGCATGCAAAAACCAAATAATGTCTCATTTAGGCTGCTCTAAATGGACTAAAAATGGCGTCGATTCATTTGTCATGATGACATTGCGGTGCATAAAATTGACACATGAGTGCATAAAATACTTTGTACCACACTAATGTCACTTTCTTAAATCGTTTAACAAATAAATAGTCTATGTACGAAAATCGATTTAAAAAATTTACTATCGGGTGTGAATTTGTTAGATAATTACTTGGGTTTAAAAATTTTATTGCAATAATTAAAACTTACGTTTGTTAGTGGAATGTCGACTTACCATTGTTTGCCTTTTCGGTCATGAAATTTAAAACGTTCATAATTATTTCACGACACTGCTCACTCAACTTTTCATGAACAACTTCACTTTCTGGAGTCGCCATAACAAGTTAGTATTGCACAACCGCTGTAATCACACTTTTCTCTGAACTGTACTGTCGAAACGAAGCTTACGAATTCTGCCAGCGAAGTGACCTCTTTAAATCCGCATACGTCTTTGCTACGGCGCATCGGACGTTGCCAAACTTCCGACTGCCAAAAATTATTTGCCAACCTGTACGTGTTCTGCGCGATAATAGTCATGGAATAGAGTACAGAAAGAACGTCTACGCCACCAAATATAACGGAAGCAGCAAACGCAGCAAGTGCATCCTTATTGCCGCAAAATGTTCATTCGTTTTCGGAAAATGTTATGTTAACATATATATCAGAACTAGCGAAAAACTTCCAATCATCAACACTTTGGAGTCACTATTCTATGTTGAAGAGTGCCATAAGCATCGAACATAATATTGACATTGGTAATTATATGAAAGTTTGTGCATTTTTGAGAAGAATGAATGAAGGATATGTTCCCGAGAAAATCATATATCTTATAATGACGACATATTTTCCAGTTGTGGACCGTGACAGTAAAATTAAAGTTACATGAAAATTCGCTATCACTGAACATCTAAAGCTCCACAGAGCATATGTAGCTCTTCATCCTCAAATTACCTCGGTAAAGATATTTTTTAATAATTACCAACGCTGAAAATGTACTCAAGTCATAGCCAATAATAAAATTGGAAGAGTTCCTTCCGACGTTGCGAAATTTTCAAAACTGCCTGATCCAGGTCACTGCATTAGACGCTCCTCTGCCTCCTTACTGGTAGAAACTGGGGCAGATTTATTAACGCTCAAACAGCATGGGGGCTGAAAGAGTTACTCTGTGGCAGGAAGATATATAGAAAACTCCTTGAATAAAAGAATATATATCTAACAGAATTTTGTTCATGAACAATTCCAATAATAGTACAGATGTGAATGAAACTTCATCATCTGAGGCCGCTGGTGTGAGATTCGAGCATCTCACAAATTGCAGCATTACTATAAATAAAAATAATTATAAACAAAATTAAATAGTTGGTTACAATTGATTTTTGTGTTTTAAATTTGCTTATTCATAGCGTCGTAGAGAAAATATAGTGTGTAACACTTGTTTGTTTACAAACTATTTTCGCGGTTATATTAATTCAAAACACACACCATAGCTTGGAAGAAGGGGTTACGAACTACGCGCAGATGCGACAAGCAACGTGCGCTGGTGAAATGGCTGACGAACTGAAATTTTAAAAAGTGTAAAAACCAAAAACGAGTGTGTGAAGCAATGCAAAGAAAACAACTGTGTATACAGAAACATTAAACGCCTCCAGCCAACTCGGGTACCCGAAAGTGAAACCCTCAGGAATAAATTCGGTGAGTACCCTCTTTCTTCATCAAGTAAATGGTGTGAAAATCGTTAGACGCTTATCAATGACAATTTTTCTATAACTAAATCAACGATTCTTCGCGGTACAAATAATATATAGTCCACGTTCTGTCTTTTTAACGTCAGTTAGTACCTTGATTGATCAGATGGTCCTACGAGCGAATTTGAGATAATTTATTTTAAAAAATATTTAATTCGTAATACAGGGCCGTTGGAAGCGGGCGTGCAAGGCGTTCATGGAACGCGGGCAGCCAATTTTTGGGGCGGCCTCACAGGGCCAACTCTTGCTTAGTTTATAGTTGCCAACATTTTCAAAAAATTAAAATATCGGAAGTAACAAGTAAGATCTGTATAAAATTGGTGCAATATTCCATACTTATCCCCACATCATAAAAATTTATTGATTGGTGTTTAAGTACTCAGATCTGGGGCGTAGCAGGTAGCAAAGGCAATTATTTTGTTACTTTACAGCCACTGTAAAGTTCTTTGTTGAGTAGACATTAGACAGAATTACTGGATTTTCCCAGCGCCGTCGATCTTATAGTCTTTGTTGATCAGGTACTTGCATGTTATTCTCAAATTTAGCATTTATTTTATTACCTTTTAGGGCAAAATATTTTATGAATTCGTAATAGCGTTTATTTTTGGTAATTATTCGTGCTTAACGCCGCCCATTTCTACCCCCTAATTGTGGTAGATTTTTCTCATTGGTTATACATTAATTTTGCAGTAGGAGTAGGTAATAATAATATTTTTGTAATAAACTATTTCTTTTAGTTTCACCAGTCAGTTTCAGTTACATTTTTGCACTTACGTACGAATCAGTTATATCATCTTGAGTCCGAAATTCGTTAGTTAAGTGTCGTGTTTTATAATTACTAATTTTCGTTATTGTACTTATGTTAGTTATTAATAATGTTAGTGTGTTAACTAAAGTTTAGTAAAGACATAAACATCATTTTTAAATTTATTGTTGTGAGAAAAAGACGAGGTATTGAACAGTGAAAATATGGACAATATGGTAAGTAAATTTAGTCTTATTTTTTAAACTTTAAGTTGATGTCTATTGAATTGGATTCGGTTTTCTTTTTTTAAATAATTTTAAGAAGATAACAGGTGCGTTGTTGTTGTTGTTTAGTTTTCGTAAAATAATTAAAATTAATAAATCATTTTACAATCTGAAACTAATTTTACAATCTGAAATTACATCTGAAACTAAAACTAACGATCATCGAAATTCTAATCTTATCGAAAGCGCTTTCTCTCATGCATATTTACAATAATACCAAAAATTTAAAAAATAATAATGCGAATTTTGATTTCCAGAAACGAAGAAAAACAAAGAGATTATCTGGTTTTAATTACCGACAACAAAAATCAAGACGTGAGGAGGAGAAATTGAAATTAGCAGGATCCATGTATGTCTTTTTAAAGAAGGAAACGAATCCAGACGAAGAAACGAATACTGAAGAATTTTCGACAGAAATGCCCTCTACAAGCGGCACATCCATGCAGTCCATGGATGTAGATATAGAAGAAGAAGCTAGAGGCTCTAATGAGGAGGAAACCAGAGATTTTGATTCTGATGAGAAAGGATCGGAATTGTTTAATAAAGTCAATTTAACAGAGATTTCCACCGCGCAAAAAGCCGAACCGCCTGCTGAATTATCTCATGAAGATGAAATTGATGTAAATATTACCAGTGTATCGGATGATCCAGGGACGTGGCCTGAAAACATCACTAGCAGTATGGCAAAAATGTTGGTAGAAAGGGGACCTATTCAAGTTAAAAACTTAAAATATCCCATTAGTGAATCTGGACGAAAGTTTTCGGAAAATTATTATTATAAATCATTAAAAAATGGTGAAAAAATTAAGAGAGATTGGTTAGTTTATTCAATTTCTCATGATGCAGTATTTTGTTTTTGTTGCAAAATTTTTGGCACTTCATTTATTGGCAATTTAAATAACCAAATAGGCTTTTCTGACTGGCACCATCTATCAGAAATATTAGGAAGGCACGAACAAAGTGTTCGCCATAACAAAAACGTTAAACAGTGGATATCATTAATTAAAATGTTAAATCAAAAAAGTACCGTCAACCAAATGGAATTAAGACTTTTAGAATCAGAAAAAAAATATTGGTTTAATGTTATGGAAAGAATTGTTTCAATAATCCAATATTTATCGCGACAGTGTTTAGCTCTTAGAGGGTCTTCTTCCAAATTATACGAACCAAATAATGGTAATTTTTTGAAAGCCGTAGAGATGATAGCGCAATTTGATATTGTAATGCGTGAACATGTATCTCGTGTCCAAAAATCACAGGAGAGTCAAATTCACATGAGTCATTATTTGGGTAATACGATCCAAAATGAAATAATTACTTTAATAGGCATGAGAATAAAAACATTTATATTGAATTCGAGCAGGGCCGCAAAATATTACTCTGTAATATTAGATTGTACTCCAGACGTGAGCCATACTGAACAAATAACAATTATATTTCGATTTGTTTTTCTAAATTATGAATCTAAAAAGGTAGAAATAAGAGAGCATTTTGTGGGATTTTGTCCAATAACTGATTGTACTGGCGAGGGCTTAAGCGATTTTTTAACTAATTTAATTGTTCAATTAAACTTGAACATTTATAATATGCGTGGGCAGGGCTATGACAATGGGGCAAACATGAGAGGTAAGCATAATGGCTTGCAAAAGAAAATTTTAGACATAAATCCTCGTGCATTTTTTGTTCCTTGTTCAGCGCATACGTTAAATTTAGTTGTCAATGATGCTGCTAATGTGTCTCATGAAACAACAAGTTTCTTTGATTTAGTCCAAGATTTATACGTATTTTTTTCTGCATCGACCAAAAGGTGGGATGTTCTTAAACGACACGTGCCAACATTAACTTTAAAACCACTAAGTGATACAAGATGGTCAAGCCGAATCGATGCATTAAAACCATTAAGGTATCAAATCGGCAATGTCTATGATGCGTTATTTGAAATTTCGGAAAACTTAGTATTATACGATGCATCTACTAGACATAAAGCACAAGCATTGGGACTCAAACTGCACGATTATAAAGTTTTATGCGCAGTAATTACATGGCATGATATCTTATTTAAAGTAAATGTGTTAAGTAAAATGATGCAAAGTTCTTCATTAAATATAAAAGTTTGCGTAGATTATCTTGAAAACCTAATAGATTTTTTTTCAAAAATGCGTTCTGATGAGGGATATATGAATGTACTTGTAGGAGCTACCGAACTTGCAAATGATTTAGAAATAAAAACGGATTTCCCGCCCGTTCATAGCATGCGTCGTCGTAGAACCTCGCGTCAATTTGATTACGAGCATGAAGACGAAGCAGTGCGAGATCCCAAAATTCATTTTAAAATAAATTTTTTCTTTAAAGTCCTTGATCAGATATTATCGTCTTTAAGTGACAGGTTTGATGGTTTACAAAGTTATAGTGACATTTTTGGCTTTTTGTTTAAAATCGGTGACATATCAGACCAAGATTTAATGAAAAACTGTAAAGATATGGATTTAAAGCTTCGAGATGAATCCCTAAACGAGTCCGATATTGACGGAAGTGATTTATATAATGAAATTAAAGCTTTTAATTTACATTTTAAGGAGTCTTTACAACGTGAACCTGAGGATATTCTACAATTTATTTTAGAGAACAGCCTTATGGCAACATTTCCTAATCTGTTTGTTGCTTTAAGAATAATGTTAACTTTACCAGTTTCAGTTGCAACCGGCGAAAGGTCTTTTTCAAAATTAAAAATTATTAAAAATTATGTAAGGTCTACCATGTTGCAAGAACGATTAACAAATTTATCATTAATATCTATTGAACATGATATTTTGGACAGTTTGAATATTAATGACACAATTCAAGAATTTGCGGAAAGTAAAACTAGAAAAGTACCTTTTTTATAACGTTTTATTATGATAGACAATTTAGACCTAAGCGTTTATTTCTTTTTATGTTTATTTTTTATTTTTATTTAATATTACTTCCATACTTGCATTATATGTTTAAATGTATTTTATACGTGCTAATTTGCACAAATAATTTAATGTTTAATTATTATTATTAATAAAAACGTTACAAGTTACAACATTTACTTCATTTTTTAAAGTTTATTTTCAGAGCGGGCGGCCGAATTAATTCTAGCACGCGGGCGGCCGAATTAATTCTAGCACGCGGGCGGCCGAAGGCCTAGCAACGGTCCTGTCGTAATATATAAAGATATCGTCCGGCAGCCATTAATAACCGGTACTTCCTTATCCATATCAAGTTGTTCTTGCCAGGGAACGACATCAAACCCATCAAAACAAACAATAAAAAGGCGTATAGACTAATTACCTTGTTTGTTTACCAATTTTATAAATAAATGTTAGTTTTGAACTCTAATATTTCGGTAATCGTCTAGCGGTGTTTAGTACGAATATTTATTATTTATCAATATCAACAAATTGCTATTATACGTATTTCGACAAAATCGTCACAGTGTAATACTAATAATTAATCATCATATCATATCAAATCAAAATTGGTTTACGTATTGCGACAATATCGACACAGTAGCGTAACACCAATAGTCAAATCGACATTTTTATCTAACTAAAATCAAGTAAATTTAATTAAACTCCATTATATAATCAATCCAAATTTAATTGAGTTTAATTGAATAATAATAGACAATTTCATCAAATTCAATCAAATTAAATTAATCAGGTTTAATAAAATAAAATCGACAATTTCATCAAAATCATATCAGATTTAATTGGATAATAACACTAGATCAGAGTCGAATCAAAATCATGTCGCTTAAAAAAGCAATTCAAAAACGCAATCGATTTGTAAGCGCTATAACTGAGTGCTATACGTTGTCGTAAAGCGCTCAAGTGGACATAAATTCTAAAGAGGAGTTTAGAATAAGGTATTTGGATCTCGAGGGTAATTTTGAGAAATTTGGGGAACTTCACAATGACGTTATCATGGAGATTGGTGAGGACGACGATGTCCAATTTGCAGCTCAAGACAAAATCTTTTCCGAAACTAGGAAGTTTTATTATTCATGCAAAGGTGTGTATGCTAAACTTTTTCCTACCCCCACCAATACATTTTCTGGACCATATGTCCATACCAACCATCCTCCTTTGAAGGAATTAGGAATACCCATTTTCAAGGGGGATAAAAAGCTTTGGCCTACATTTTATGATCTTTTTAATAATCTAATTGGTCAAAATCAAAACATCAGTGACGGTCGTAAACTGCAATATTTATTTTCTTATCTTGAGGCCGAACCCTTGAGATTGCTTTCAGGAATCAGTCTTTCTGATCAAAATTATCAGATTGCCTTTGAAAAACTGGTAAAACGTTATCAAAACAAGCGAGATATCGCCAGCACTGCTCTTGGTGCGATTTTCAGTGTCACATTGAGAACCGATACAGCCAAGGACTTGCGATATTTAATCGATACTTTTCCAGAATCTTGCAAGTTTTAAGGGCCCTTCAATTCGATGTAGAAAGTTGGGATTTTTTGTTGTTTTTTATTCTTTTGGAAAAACTAGACATACCTACTCGTTCTAGTTTTGAAATGTCAAATATTGCAACTGAAATTCCCACTTACCAATTGCTTTTTCAATTTTTAGAAAATAAATGTAAGGTCTTAGAATCCCTTCCACAATCACTAGCTGTTAAAAAACCGGCTCATCAAAATAATTTTCAAGGACAAAGGTCGTCTTATCAAAATAATCACACTGGACAAAGGCCGTCCTACAAATCACAAAATTCACCTTTTTCAGCATTAACTGGACCCTCAACGAGTACAGACACGCATTTTAAATGTTATAAGTGTAATCAAAGTCACGTGCTTTCTAAATGCCCCAATTTTCTAAATCTATCGCCGTCAGATAGGATGAATTTTGTACAACAGAGAAAGCTATGTATTGCTTGTTTCCATCCCTCGCACGAGGTGGATGCTTGTAATTCCCGATATTCATGTCGAACATGTACTTCAAAGAGGCATCATAGTTTATTGCATTTTTCAGAATCTAATCAAGCATCTAGTTCAAATCAAAACAATCAACAATCTGCTACCAATCTGCATACATCTTTGAACACTTCAGGACCTTCAGGCACCTTTCTTTTTTGCACCGCTGTTCTAGATGTCATGGACGGTTGTGGTAATTTTCGGCCTATAAGGGCCTTATTAGATTCCGGGTCACAGACAGGCTTTATCAGTGAACATTGCAGTCGCCGTCTCAATTTGCCGAGACGATGCTATACCACCGAAATTTTCGGTTTAAATCAAATGTCTTCTTTCACCTCAAAGGGGCTTGCTCAATGTCATATCAAACCAAAGAGGAAAATGGAACCTTGGTTAAATTTCGAGGCAATTGTAGTTCCTCAAATTTGTTCAAATATGCCTGCTTTTACGTTAAATAACTCAACTTGGGATCATCTAGAAAATCTTGATCTTGCAGACCCTTCATATTTCAAGTCAAGACCGATCGATTTAATTGTCGGTTGCGAGTTATTTGCCGGAATTTTCAAGGAAGGGCGAATTCTCGGAAAAAAGGGCCAACCTTCTGCGCTTGAGACAGTCTTTGGTTGGGTTCTAATGGGGAAATTAGACGATAATTTTAACCTTTCAAACCCAAAGCAAACTAGTTGCAATTTAACTAGCCCTTCGGTCCCTTTAGAGATCATCGTTCCTAAATTTTGGGAGCTAGAAAATATTCCGTCAAAACAAATATTATCGCCAGACGAAAAACTAGCTGAATCTATTTTTTGCGAAAGCGTCACTAGACTGCCATCAGGTAGATTCATGGTAGATTTGCCTTTCAAAAATAAAATCATGCCCGACCTAGGAAATACCTATTCCCAAGCACTTAGACGAATTTTGCTTTTAGAAAAACGTCTTGTCAAAACCCCTGAGTTGTATATTTCTTATTCTAATTTTATGAAAGACTATATCGATTCAAATCACATGTCGTTAATTTTGCCTACTCAACAAAAATCAAATTTTTCATGTTACTTACCCCACCCCTGCGTCTTAAAACCAGATAGGATAAGTACTAAATTTCGAGTCGTTTGGGACTGCTCTGCAAAGGGCTCGAGAAACATCAGCCTAAACGACACGTTATTATCAGGGCCAAAACTTCAAAAGGATATTGGCTCATTGCTTCTTGCTTTTCGTCTTAATCCAATCGCCTATGTCACAGACAAGAAACAAATGTTTCGACAAGTTCTTATCAGTCCTCAACATCGCCCCTTTCAAAGAATTTTGTGGCGATTTTCCCCACAACATCCGATATCGGAATGGGAACTCTCAACTGTCACTTTTGGTATGACATGTTCACCTTATCTTGCAATGCGAATTTTAAACGAGCTTGCAGAGCAAGAAAAGGAACGCTTTCCTAGAGCTAGGAGCGTCCTAAAGACGTCAATTTTCGTCGACGATCTTTTAGTTTCTAGCCCTCCAATTTCTGAGGCAGTTTCCCTTCAAAAGGAACTTATGGAATTGTTGAAATTGGGAGGTTTCGAGTTGAAAAAATGGGCGAGTAATTGTCCTGAATTGTTAGCCTCATTGCCTGAATCGGACCGACAAATGTCGCTATCGTTTGATAAAGAGGAGCCACATTTTATCAAGGTCTTAGGTTTGCAGTGGCATCCCAAAAATGACATTTTTTCATATCAATGTCAAATGAAGGATAAACCTCCGACAAAACGATCTATCTTGTCTATCATCGGAACTATTTTCGATCCATTAGGTTTTCTTTGTCCCTTATTGTTGCAAGCGAAGTATTTGTTGCAATAACTGTGGCTCTCTAATACAGGTTGGGACGAAAAACCTAACCAAAATATCGTCGAATCTTGGACTAATCTACATTCTGAATTTCCACTTTTATCTAACTTCAAAATGCCCAGACAAATAAAACTGTCAAAAACTCAATCTTGTCAAATCATAGGGTTTTGCGACGCCTCGAATAGAGGTTACGCAAGCGTCATCTATTTTCGCATAGAAGAGGAAGAAAACATTTCTATCTCTCTCATCTGTGCAAAATCTAGAGTCGCACCTATCGAGACACAAACCTTAGCTAGGTTGGAACTCTTAGGTGCTGTGCTTCTAAGCGATTTAATTCAGTATGTTTTGTCTACCTACGAAGGTAAAATAACTTTCACAAATATCTATGCATTTTGCGATTCTCAAGTAGTTCTTCATTGGCTTTCCTCACCTCCGAATCGTTGGAAAACTTTTGTCGCGAATCGAGTCAATCACATACAAGAAATCCTTTCATCTACTTTTTGGCATTATATACCGTCGTCCCAAAACGCAGCAGATATAGCTTCTAGGGGGGTATACCCTTCGCAACTCATTTCCCACGAAATGTGGTGGAATGGCCCTTCGTTTTTGTGGTCACCAGAAAACGATTGGCCCGACTTCAAAATTACACAATTTCAAATTGACGAAATCGATGTCAATTTGGAAGAAAAGCCACCTGTTTGTTTAAAAACAAATATCATTCTTAACACTCAAGATTGCCTTTTGGAAAGAATTTCACATCTTTCTAAAATTCAGCGTATCTGTTGCTATGTAATTCGCCTTACTAACATTTTCAAAAATCATTTATACAAAAGACCCTCTAGCATTCCCGATATCCAAGGTTTATTCAAAAAACTACTACATCCTAGTCCTGAGGAAATGGAAAATGCACTTTTGGTTCTTATTAAACGAGTTCAAGAAACTTGTTTTTTGGAGCTTTTTTCTACCCTATCTGAAAACAAATCAATACCTAAGCCTTTCAGAAAACTTTCACCATTTCTTGACAAAATGGGGCTTATAAGAGTGGGAGGTAGACTTCAAAATTCACATCTTTTATCCTATTCTGCCAAACACCCCCTGTTACTGCCAAACAGACATCGATTAACAACCATCATTATTGAATCTACGCATCGTCAATATTTGCATCCAGGACCTAAAACCTTACATCATCTAATTTTACAACAGTTTTGGATATTGTCAGCTGAAAGAGTCATTCGACGAACCGTATCCAACTGTTTTCAATGTTTTAGGGCAAATCCTAAACCTTATAAGCCACCAATTATGAGTTCTCTGCCCTTTCACCGCATCAATCAATTAAAACCTCTTTCTAGCGTGGCTATAGATTTTTGTGGACCCTTTTTCGTTATCCCCCACCGTTATCGAGGATGTAAATCTTTTAAGTCGTATGTCTGTGTGTTTGTCTGTACGACCACACACTGCGTGCATTTGGAAGTTACCATGGAATTGTCCACTGGTTTCATTGCTGCCTTTCATAGGTTCGTATCTAGGCGCGGTAGAGTACTCGATTGTTGGACGGATCAAGGAAGTAACTTTCTCGGATTTCGAAATCAACTTATTGAGTACGCAAAACAGGCGTCAGGTAAACTTTCAATCCGATGGAATTTAAGTCCTCCGTTAAGCCCTCATTTTAACGGTCTTGCGGAGGCCGGAGTTAAAAGTTTTAAAACTCATTTTGTTCGAGTTGTAGGCGAACAAAAACTAACACTTATGGAAATGACCACACTAACATGTCGTATCGAGGCTGTCCTTAACTCACGCCCTCTTTCCCCCTCTTCATCAGATCCAAATGATCTACAACCCCTTACTCCTGGGCATTTTTTGACCCTAGAACCCCCTAACTCAGATATACCTGAACCAGATTTATCGGAAGTTTCTCTAAATCGACTCACGAGATGGCAGCTTATTCAAAGACTCCACGCGGATTTTTGGAAAAAATATTCGCGCGAATACTTGCACACGTTGCAACAACCGTATAAATGGAATAATCCGTCTTCGGAGGTTAAAATCAATGATCTAGTCGTTATTTCGAATGACAGTAATAAAAAACCTTTATTAGTGTTTTTAAATGAAACTCAAGGTCTCTAGTTAATTCCACAATATAATACAAGTTATTGAAAATTCTAAAAAATTGACAATTGTTTCGATAAATCAATTTCATCGTCAGAATGACAGAAGTTACATTTCATTTTATGCCTACCTGATGTTTAGTAGTTAATTTTGGCTAGACCAAGAAGTAACCTAACTTGTGATTGGCTTAATAAATATTTATAGAAAAAAGAAGATGTGATATTACAAATATTGAAGCTTAGATATTATTAGCCCTTAGTGATATCCTGGATATCATTTTTCCAATTAAGATCAGTATAACTGTGCAATGATATAGAAAACCAGGAAAACTATATCTGCTGATCTTTACAATTATCACTTAAGAAGACAGTTTATTAGTGGAGAATTCCCTAGATTTAACTGTTCATTGACAACTTCATATTGTGGGTTTCTTAAATGTCTTCTAATTTCCAGTTCTTCAAGGAAATCCAGTTCTTGTTTCTTTTCACAAATATGCAGTACTTCTAGTTCTGTGTTAGGTGTCAATGAATGATTGGTGTCAAGTGGATGTTTTGCGTAG
The DNA here is from genome assembly GCA_963921935.1 of Galeruca laticollis. NCBI lineage: Eukaryota > Metazoa > Arthropoda > Insecta > Coleoptera > Chrysomelidae > Galeruca > Galeruca laticollis. The sequence continues at coordinate 114,184,148 of OY998180.1, forward strand.
TGGGATTTATCTGGTTGTTTTAATCTGTATGCTCGTAAGTGCTCACTGTATCGTACTTCAAAATTCCTAAGGGTCTGGCCCAAATAGACAGCATTACATTCTGGACATTTGAGTTTATATACACCAGACCCTTAGGAATTTTGAAGTACGATACAGTGAGCACTTACGAGCATACAGATTAAAACAACCAGATAAATCCCACTACGCAAAACATCTACTTGACACCAATCATTCATAGACACCTAACACAGAACTAGAAGTACTGCATATTTGTGAAAAGAAACAAGAACTGGATTTCCTTGAAGAACTGGAAATTAGAAGACATTTAAGAAACCCACAATATGAAGTTGTCAATGAACAGTTGAATCTAGGGAATTCTCCACTAATAAACTGTCTTCTTAAGTGATAATTGTAAAGATCAGCAGATATAGTTTTCCTGGTTTTCTATATCATTGCACAGTTATACTGATCTTAATTGGAAAAATGATATCCAAGATATCACCATAGGGCTAATAATATCTAAGCTTCAATATTTGTAATATCACATCTTCTTCTTTTTTCTATAAACATATATTAAGCCAATCACAAGTTAGGTTACTTCTTGGTCTAGCCAAAATTAACTACTAAACATCAGGTAGGCATAAAATGAAATGTAACTTCTGTCATTCTGACGATGATATTGATTTATCGAAACAATTGTCAATTTTTTAGAATTTTCAATAACTTGTATTATATTGTGGAATTAACTAGAGACCTTGAGTTTCATTTAAAAACACTAATATGAGCATATTCCACGAAGTAAGGGTCGAGACAGTCAATTTCATTAAAAAACCTTTAAATTGGCCACTAGGAAGGGTAGTTGATGTACACTCTGGCACGGACGGTCAAGTGCGAGTTGCTACAGTTCGTACGGCTGCCGGTATTTACAAAAGGCCAGTCATCAAACTGTGCCCTTTACTTAAAGAGGATTAATTTGTTTATCTTCTACCTATTAAAAATGTATGTTTTTTTTCTCTTTTCATTTATTCTTTAGGAAATTTAATTCTTAAGTCAAATTCAGTCGTCAGTTAATCTTTTCTTTTTCTTTAATCATGTCAAATTAGCTCAAATTCGTGTGTTTTGGAGGCCGGTATGTTTGTTTACAAACTATTTTCGCGGTTATATTAATTCAAAACACACACCATAGCTTGGAAGAAGGGGTTACGAACTACGCGCAGATGCGATAAGCAACGTGCGCTGGTGAAATGGCTGACGAACTGAAATTTTAAAAAGTGTAAAAACCAAAAACGAGTGTGTGAAGCAATGCAAAGAAAACAACTGTGTATACAGAAACATTAAACGCCTCCAGCCAACTCGGGTACCCGAAAGTGAAACCCTCAGGAATAAATTCGGTGAGTACCCTCTTTCTTCATCAAGTAAATGGTGTGAAAATCGTTAGACGCTTATCAATGACAATTTTTCTATAACTAAATCAACGATTCTTCGCGGTACAAATAATATATAGTCCACGTTCTGTCTTTTTAACGTCAGTTAGTACCGTGATTGATCAACACTTGCGTGAAGGCTTTTTACACTCGTGTGGCTGCTCCACTTGCTTCGCTCGTTTCGCAAGCTCCATGCTTTTGTAATAAGTCCACTTCACGCACTTGATACACATTATAATCTAGGTAGTTTGGTTGGTATTTTTGCTGTTATAAAGTGATAGCATGGAGCTTTCCTTCGATTTCCTTTGAGCGGTTGCTGTATATCTAGAGGTGTGGATAAATATCATTATATATCTTAGTCTATTTCTCCCTGTACTTGGTTGAAGACTATTGTTTTTGATTATACTTCTAGCTGAACTTCGTCGACTGGCGTAGACATTCAATTAGATAAATAATCTTAATTTGACAAAATTAATGTCGAAATTAATAATTTATTATGTACAAATTTACAAAATGGTACGTAGTTATGAATGTTGAACTTCGGTGGTTTCAGATCGGAAGACACTTTATGTTTCGATTTGATGAATATTAAAACTAACTTTGTTATTGAGTTATACACTCATCGAATCGAGCACAACGCTCAACAACAGGCGAGTTTTACACACTCATCGAATCGAGCTCAACGCTCAATAACAAAGTTCTTCTATCGAAACGAGTTCAAAATGTCGACATTAATTTTGTCAAATTAAAATTATTTATCTAGTTGAATGTCTACGCCAGTCGACGAAGTTCAGCTAGAAATATAATCAAAAACATTGGTCTTTCGATAGCCAGATATAACAAGTACTGTTATATAACATTGTAAAGTGCCAGTACCAAGAGAGCAGTTCAAATCGTAGTGCAATTTCCAGTCCAATTAGCAGTTCAATTAGCAGTCCAATTAGCAGTCCAATTAGCAATTCCATTAGCAGTCCAATTCGCAGTTCAATTAGCAGTTCAATTAACAGTCCAATTAGCAGTACAATTAGCAGTTCAAATCGCAGTTCCAAGGATTCATCACATCACATCACATCTATTTAAATGTGCCAATTATCCGTCCTGTTTCCGTATTAGTATCGTATAAACATTGTTGAAATTCCTTACCATACTCAAGCATAAACTAAATTTGAGATGGCTGAACTGAAGAAATTAAGACGACAACGCGATTATATACTAACAACCATTACGAAATTAGGAAAACTCATCGACCAAGCAAACGATGAGCCTACGGGATTCCTTAAACATTTTATTCAAGCAACGTTAGATGACGCAATTAAAGCGTATAAAAAATTTGATTCAATTCAAGTATAGAGGAGTTAGATCAACAGGAAATTGATCAGCGTAGCCGCTACGAAGAGAGCTTTATGTGGAAACATCGCGTGTTAAAAGGTTTCTCAATAAATCCACAGCTTTAACATGTAGTACATTGAGGGTACAACCAGTAGATCCCGTGCAAAGGGCTACCAACAAAGCACGTTTGGCTGAGCTTACTAAACTACATGATAATTGCACTTTAATTTTTCTTAAGAGATATAGTGTGCGTAAGTAAACGCGTGCGTCGGATGCAATTTCAGTTGTATCAGAAAGTCCATGTAATTGGACGCCTTCAACATCGGCGGTAATTACGGTACGTCGCAGCCACCACGTGTTGGGAAATTAGGTGAAGCAAGATTGAAAGGATTTGAAAGGCATTTGTAGAAAGTCGCCGGTTGCGACTGATTATTTACGTATAGACGATTTAACGTGTTAATTATCGAAAACGAAACTAATATTTCTTCTCACCCTACTTAACCTATCATCCTTATTCCTGGCAATTTATTAATAGGTAATTTATTGACCAACTTGCAAAGTCGTGATTACCCCCCGACTACCAGCGAACATATGTCTCACGAGCAGCACATACTTAAGATTAAACCGCATTTCTGGACGCGGTGGAGCAAGGAGTACCTGAACGAGTTGACGGTGCGCACCAAATGGGAAAAGGCCGGTCCTGAAATCCACGAAGGGGTTGTGGCCTTACTACGAGAAGACAACATTCCACCCTCACAATGGGCTCTAGGAAGAATCATGAAGTGCTATCCCGGTTGTGACGGTGTGGTACGTACTGCTTTAGTGAAAACCGCGAAATATTCAGTAGTCCGAAATGTGAAGAAGGTAGCGTTACTTCCGATTCTACCGACTAATGCTGAAGATGAACATTCATAGACTTTATAATTGATCGTATTCTATCCACGGGAGGAGTATGTTCAAGATTACAAAATCTTGAATTTTATTGTTTACGATACTTTAAAAATTATATAAGATATTTGTATGTTACTTCTTTTCTTCCTTGTATATATTCAAAGCGTAAATTCATTTAGTTGCTATCGTTGTAAAAATATGTTTCAGAATGGATAAGATCTTTTGTATTGTTGTAAATTCAAAGCGTAGTTACACTTTATTTCCAGCTTTCGTTAAATACCTTTAAGATATCACGTTTTGCGACAATAATTGTAAATAGTTTTGTTTGGGCATTGAAATGGCACATTTTTGAAAGTCGACATATTGTCGCATTGTGTTTGAAATCCGATAGTTAGGAAGTTAGGAAAATGTCACGTTTCACAATATTATCTATTGTATTGTAAAAACCCTAAACTTATTGACAATTTGTCAGTGAATTTTATGGTCGACGATCGATATTTTAATTTCTATTGAATACTACAATAGCAATTGTAACCTTTTTACTCTGAAAGGTTATTCAAAAATTTCTTACAAATCTTCCGATCGTCGACCATAAAACTCACTCACAAATTGTCAATAAGTTTAGGGTTTTTACAATACAATAGATAATAGTGTGAAACGTGAAATTTTCCTAACTTCTTAACTATAGGATTTCAAACACAATGCGACAATATGTCGACTTTCAAAAATGCGCTATTTCAATGCCCAAACAAAACTATTTACAATTATTGTCGCAAAACGTGATATCTTAAAGGTATTTAACAAAAGCTGGAAATAAAGTGTAACTACGCTTTGAATTTACAACAATACAAAAGAAACATATTTTTACAACGCTAGAAACTAAATGAATTTACGCTTTGAATATATACAAGGAAGAAAAGAAGTAACATACAAATATCTTACATATTTTTAGAGTATCGTAAACAATAAAATTCAAGATTTTGTAATATTGAACAACTATCGACATATATTTTCCATCCTTTTCCTAATCACGTTTTTCCCATGGTTCTCTATTTTCTCTTATCGGTGGTATTGCATATTTTGAATCCAACAATTGATAACATTCTCATATTTTAAAGCTAATTGCTTTCGCAAATTTCTTGAAATGAATTCAACAAAGCATTTAAAGTTTCTATGAGTACACTTTCACCTAAGAGCTTCATAAATAGTCAGTTCAATAGACTTTTCTTTATATCAATAGAACGAAATGATGAATATTCTCTTTCATAAAACTAAACGAACATAGTCAGAGAGCCACTTGAAGAAAGTTTCTCGATTGATCCTTAACGTGGTCGCGTTCATCGTTATCTGCATAACCGAACTGTCAATATACACTTGGAAAAGTATGCGACAAATGGAAAATAAATGTAGAGCGAATTGCAGACACAATAGAATTTCGTTTAACTTTATTTTGGGTCTTTGTGTCCTCAGATGAAACTTTACCGTTGCATCGGTCGGTCGGTTCGATGTAGTTCTTATTCTCTTTCTCTACCCGATGCATGGAAAATAAATGAGAATCTTTTGTTCGCGGTGAATTTGTCGATTCTTTTATAGATTTCTGATGCGGTTGAATGCCGCGGTTCACATTTGTGGAAATGGAAAACTCAGATGTAATTTTGTTAATTTTTATCGAGTTAAAGTGTAACTGTCGAGATGAGTGAGAGAATTGGTGTTTTCATGATAATATATACTGTGTTCGCGTACCCACGTCCATATATTTAGATAATTGTTCATCAATAGTTACTAGTTGTTGACGTCCAAAAAGATAATGTTTGAAAAGAGACACACTATTTCTAGGTAGACCTATATAATTCAATATTGCCAACATCAGTGTTTCGCGTTCTCTTAGTTTTCGACTTTCTGGACAGGTTTCTGGACTGCGAAGGTGCTCGATTCTATCTTGGATCGTAGAATTTTGAACTGCAAAGGCTGCTGGATTCAGTCCGGACTCTAATCAGGACCATGTTTCGCGTTTTCGTTGTATTTTAGCGATTCCGCAAAATGCGGAAAGGTTGTTCACTTTTGTTGACTACGAAAGACCAACCACCATCGTGATAAAATGTGTTGTAACTTAGATGAGTTATAAGGTTACATAAAATGAATTTGGTTACACTTTCACTGTTGTATATTTAAAATGTATTATAAATATTGTTCATTTTGCTGAACAATTAATAGTATCACTGCGTAATGGCTGTATGAGTATTATTTATCACATTCTCTGATATTAAGAGATGATTGTTTCAGTTCTATGCCGGTAATGCTGACAAATTATTATAACTTGAGTACAATTTTGTATGATGAACGGATGAAAAGTCAAGGAAAGTCGGGTTGAATTCGTATTTATGAGTTGTTCAGAGGGGTTGAGAGTAGGGGAAATCATGTGGGAAATTGACCAATGGGTGATGAAAGTTTAAACTTTAACCGTCATAAACGGCGGGTAAGTTGAGTGTTGCAGGTGTCGTTTTTTTGTCATTCTGTTATGTTCGTTATATATAAGGAAAGCAATGAAGATAGTTTTTGCGTGGAGCGATTTGAATAAAATTGCGATTTGGGGTCTTTGAAGTGTTGAATATATATTATGAAGTAATTTTGAGGCAGAAATTATGTGGGTTTTTATGTGAAAGGGACGTTAAAAATGGATATTTACGTAGTTGAGAAAATATTGAGTAGATAAGAAGATCATGATGTATATGGAGTGTGTAAATTTTTATATACGGGGTGAAGAACAGTATTGGTTACAGGAAGAATTTGAGGGTGAATTCAAATTCGTACAATCACCTTATGATTTAGTGTATCAAAAGCTTTATTGAAGTTTAATAATACCACAGCTGCACATTTTCTTTTATCTGTAGATCTAATAATATCGTCTACAATGTCCAGTAGGGCAGTTCTACAGCTACAGCCTTTGCGGAAACCAGATTGCGTTACAGACAACACCGAATTGGAGCATATATAAAATTTTAATTGTATCTCTTTCTAAAATAGTTGACAATGTTGGTAATAAGCTTACTGATCTTTCGGATTTGGCTCTTTAGATAGAGCCTTTACAACTACACATTGGGAAACGTATTGTTCGTCAAACAAAAGACAATTAAAAGTGTAATATATTGAAAGAAGTGAGGGCAACACATTTTTATGAGATTAATCCTTAAACCCTAATCCCCTACAGCTTTCGTTGGTATTTGTGAAATTGTTTCAAAAACTAATAACTCAGAGAATGTAAAGTTAGTTTCAATCCATTTATATTGAGAATCCGGTCCTGGAAACTGTAGCCTGAACAGTGAAAGTGTCAGTTCCTGTGAAAATAATTTTTTTCGATAGTCATCGTAGTTCGAAAATTTTATAAAACATTTCATAGTAACTTTTAGAAATGTACTCACATAAACTACAGAGGTCGGTTATTAGAATATATTATTAAATATGCTAATTTTTCTGGCTTGTAAAATATCAGCAAACATAGACGACGCTTTAAAAAATGTTATCACTATTATTCAACGAGCTGCGGACCTACCAGTCGCAAGAACCTCGTGCCTGAAACGACGCAATCCGGAGCCATGGTGGAAGAGCGACTGTGATTCAGCAATCAAGAGTAACCAACCTGCTTTTAACATATATAAAAGGCACATTATTACAGTAAACAAAATTGAATTATTAAAAAGGTGAGCCAATAGACTTACCATAAAAAACAGTGAACGCAAGTGTTGGAAATAATACGTATCTACATTAAATTCTGAAACACCCATGACGGACGTGTGGGAAAATGTAGGAAAAATATATCGTCTGTACAAACATCATAATATGCTAATGCTGGAGACAGACGACTACATGACATCTGATCTAGAATAGTTTCAATACTAGCAAACACCTACAAAATTCGTTTCGGCACAGGTAAATACAACAACACCTTTGTTACTCATAAGAAGCGAGAAGAACAGAAAAAGGTAATAATCCAATTCGACCAAAATGATCCTACTGTACATTTCTTACACCAGTCCTTCACATCATTGGAGCTGTTCATCCAATAAAACGTCTCACGAATCCGCTGGAGGGTTTTCTTCACTCCCAGATGACCTCCCGATGGACTGTCGTGTAAATTCTTTAGTACCTCAGCTACTCTCGTTCTAGGGATAACTGGCTGTCTCCTCATCTCGGAACCATCATCGTTTTCAAGTACTCTTTTCAACAGCCGTTCTTCTAGGACAAGGGACTCCCACTGAGCCCAATACGCCTTGAGTTTCGGTGAAAATCTTGACACTTCTTGCCAGGTAGGTCGCCGATTTTCTTCCTTCCATTGCCGGATCATCTTCAGGTGAGGATCATTCTCCTGATCTTCTCTGATCCTGGTGGGTGACCATTCCTTGTTGACTACAGTAGCTCTTGAAACTGCAGCTTCCCTAGATTCCGCCTTGTTGCAGTGGGCGCAGTCTGTTGGGCACGGCCGTCTGGACAGGGAGTAGACATTTCGGTGACTCACATCGGCTCGATGTTCGATGTTGAAATCGTACTCTTGAAGTCGTTCAATCCATCTAGCGATCTGGCCCTCGGAATTCTCGAACTGCATCAACTACTTGAGTGCTGCACGATCAGTCCGAATTAAAAACTTCCTACGATAGGGATACTGGTAAAAGTGTTCCATGGACTTCACTACTGCCAAAAGTTCTCTTCTTGTGACACAGTAGGTTCGCTCTGGTTTGGAGAGGACTTTACTGAAATGTCCCAGCACTCTTTCTTGCCCTCCTTGGATCTGTGAGAGCACTCCTCCAATTCATCCGTTGCTTGCGTCAGTGTCAAGAATAAAGTCTCCTTCAGGTAATGGGTATCCTTATATCGGCGCCGTGGTTAAATGCCTCTTCAAGGTTTCAAAAGCCGTTTGACAGTCTTCGTCCCATTGGAAAGCTCTGGCTTCTTCTGTAAGTCGAGTTAGAGGCTTGCCAATATCTCCAAAATTCCTGATAAATCTTCTATAATACGCGCAAAGTCCAAGGAAACTCCTAATTTGATGTTTGTCGGTTGGTTGCGGCCATTGCTGAATGGAAGTAATTTTCTCTGGATCAGCGGCCACTCCTTCATTGCTCACTATATGACCTAGACAGTTGACTCGATTTTGAAACAGCTGACATTTCTTCGGGTTTAGCAGGAGCTGGGCAGCTTGGAGTCGTTTGAATACGTTTTCCAAATTCTTCAGATGTTCGTCAAATATCTTCCCCAGTACTACGATGTCGTCCAAATAGGCCAGGCATGTCTTCCAATACAACCCTCTCAAGACATTTTCCATGAGTCTTTCAAATGTCGCAGGTGCATTACAGAGCCCGAATGTTAGTTATTTTCATGTGCTGCCAATGTTTTTATGGATTAGTTGTCTCAGTTCTTAATAGAATTCTTCAACTTCGTCTTCTGATTCCTCTGCGGGGGGGTGGGGCGTATACTTGTATTATGTTAATATTAACCGGATTTGCTTCCAATCTAAGTAAAACCATGCGACCTGAGTGTGGGAGAAAGTTAATTACACTCGTAGATAGTTTTTTAGGAATTATTAATCCAACTCCTTTCCGATGACTTCTGTCTTGGTTTCCTGGATAGAAAAAGACTTTTCCTTGTGTAACACATTTTGTTACGTTTGGCCACCATGTCTCTGCTACCCCAAGGACATCTATTTTCAACCTGTCCATTTCTTGTAATACATTAGCTAACTTCCCAGCTTCATATGGACTTTGTACGTTCCATGTACTAATTTTGATCTTTCTTCGTAGATTTACTCTAATTACTTTTTTATCATTGAACACTGTTCCCCCCGGAGATCCGATTGGGGAACTATTTTTACGGCCGAAAAATTTCGAGTTAAATGAGGTCATTTTAGTTCTCTTGAGATATCTATCTTACAGATCCTTAATACGGTGGTTTCCCGTTGCCTTCCGTATTCCTATGCCGTTGACTAATCTCTTGGTTCATCCGCCTTTAGAGCCAGTTTCCCAACCCTAGGACAAAAGAGTGCCCTTCCATTCACCGGCTCCTCCACCCGAGGCTGTTGGCGAGTAAATGGGGGATTGCTTATACCGGCAATCATTGGGTCGTCAGAGCCTCGTTAGTCATCTAACAGGGAGCACCACTCGAAGGTGAGGTTGATATTTGAATAGGAGAGGCTATATTAGGCGTATCCTACCCCTTACCCCCCGATAAAGTCTAAAATGCCGAAATACCATAAAATATCCAGTACAAAGAATTGCGAGGTGGGCAGTACGACTGCAGCAAAATGACTTTGTCATCGAGTTTAAAAAAGGCAAACATCATATTGTACCAGATGCTCTATCACGTTCAGTACCATGTGCAGATACCCTTGCAATGCAGACGGCTAATAATGAAATTAAGGACAAGTGGTATTTGTGTATGCGCGATCGAGTTTCTCGAACTCCGAGTTCATTCCCAGATTGGAGAGTTGGAAACAACCAACTCCCCAAATTTCATATTCAGACTTAGTTACAAGAGCTAATGAATGGTGGTTGATTGTCGTCCCCAAGGAGCGATGATCTGAAATAAATATCTCAATAATGGTATACCTACTTGTGGCCATATGGGAATATTCAAAACGCTAAATCGTATCTCGTCCAAATATTACTGGGTCACGATGAAAACTGATGTAGCTCTATACATAAAAAATTGTGCAGCTTACATTGTGTCTAAGCCTTAACCGCGCCCCGCTAAGGGAATAATGTTAAATGCTTCACCTACCACAACTTGACCTTTCGAGATATTAAGTGTTGACATCGCTGGACCGTTACCAAGCATTACATTACATAATATCAGCATTAGGTACAAAGCCATTTTCACTTCCTGCATGCACAATAATGAGTCTTAAATATAGTAGGCGTAAATGTCTGATTTCGTGACGTTCCATTAACAAACTTCTGTTGTTTTTCATGTTGGTCCAACGGAAACCCAAAGAATGTATTTGTTTCGGCAGAGATTCGTGACTTCCTGTGAAGCCATAGCTATCTGCAAATGTTTGATGTACATTTCTTAACGTGGGTATTTTTTTCCCGGATATGTGATAATTTATTTTGCACCTTCGAAGCACAGTTTTGTCGAATTGATCCAGCATCACTTTCTGCCAGAGCTTTTTTGTAATACGGGAAAGCGGTCTTTGGCTAACTTTCGTAGCAGCAGAAACTCGTTCAATGACCTGACAATAGAATAAGTCGATATAAGTGTTGTATTAAAAGTTTTACTCATGTGTATGTTTATACAAATACCATGAGGAAGTAGTTAAATTTGTTTTCAGTGACCGTTCTTTGAAATAAAAATTTTTATCGTGGTCTTCGGCCAATTAAAAGAAGTAATAAATTCAAAAATACCTTATTACGTTTCAGTTCATTAGTTGTTTTAAACAATCTTTAGATTTTAGTTCAAACATATTTTAATATGACCAAACCGCAATTGTAACTGAAATCGGAAGATGGTTCTAAACAAATAATAAAACCGAAACGTAATAGAGATAGGTATGAAATGAGTATAATAATTATAATTATACGCTAAAAAAACCTATCACATTTAAATAGGTATCTTACACAAAATGAACATGTGCCCTTTTATATACTCCTGTAGACAGAAACAGAATAGTTATTTATGCAACAAGTGCATAAAGTGGTTCTTTTTTTCACAAATGGAAAAATAGACGCATGAACCGCAGGCATGCAAAAACCTTGAAAAGTCTCATGCAGTTTGCTCTAAATGGACTAAAAATGGCGTCGATGTGTTTGTCATGATGACATAACGGTGCATAAAATTATCACATGGGTGCATAAAATTGACACATGAGTGCATAAAATTGACAAATCAGAGCATAAAATTGACACATGAGTGCATAAAATTGACACATGAGTGTATAAAATTGACACATGAGTGCATAAAATTGACACATGAGTGCATGAAATTGACACATTAGTGCATATAATACGTTGTTTCGCCCTAATGTCACTTTAAATCGTTTACCGAATAAATATTTTATGTACGAAAATCGATTTAAAAAATTGACTATCGAGTGTAAATTTGTTAAGTCATTACATTGGTTTAAAACGTTTATTGCAATAATTAAAACTTACCTTTGTTAATGGAATTGTCGACTTGCCATTGTTTGCCACTTGACATGAAATTTAAAACGTTTATGATTATTACACGATACTGCTCACTCAACTTTTTATGCACAACTTTACTTTCTGGAGTCGCCATAACAATTTAGTATTGCACAACCCAGGTAATCACACTTTTCTCTGAACTGTACTATCGAAACGAAGCTCACGAATTCTGCCAGCGAAGTGAGCTCTTGCAATCCGCATACGTCTTTGCTATGGCGCATCGGACGTTGCCAAACTTCCGACTGCTAAAATTAATTTGCCAATCTGTACAATTTACGCCGATTGGATGATGTTTTCAGGATTGACGACCAAGTTCGGATAAGGCATCTGTAGTCACATCAAAGCTAGCACCTAAGTTCGAAGGACGCTTAAAAATATCTAGAGTTCTATCGCCATGGTCATACGAATTGGTAGATGCGAATGGTAAATGGCGAGGTGTATGGCCCGCAAAAGACTTAAAATGTCGCCCACCTATTTACAATGACGCGGCCAGTGATACTAATGACGATTAATGTATCTGTTAATTTTTTTCTCTCGTTATCTGTCCGTCTAGTGAACTATTTTGTTCACTTTTCGGGTAGTTACATTTTCGAGAGAGGGGGAGTTTTTACGGTGCCAGCGAAACAATGTTTTATTCGGACTTATAAGTATATAGTATATTGTTTAGCTCTAGCATCTAGTTATAGTAGTTTGATGTATGCTTGTTTTTTTATGGTGATCGCACACGTACTATGACGACTGTAGAACTTACCCCCTGCTTTTCACCTGCAACTTAGATTTGGCTTTGCTTACACTCAAGTAGGAGCTTCCCATTTTAATGAATACCACCTGCTCACTCCGTGAAAAGAAACACCACAGTATTAGTAATATTACTACCCCTTGTATAAACATTTAGTGATTAATTCCTCAATTCGTAGCTGAAGAGCTACAATACTTACAGTTTATGTAATCTAATTGGGGCAATTACTATTAGTGGCATAGCTATTACATTCAAATAATATCCTCCTGTAGTGAAATAATATCAATTATACTCGATAGTCGAAATTCTGTAAAGTGACTCATCGCCCTTACTGTCCATAAAATCAGTTGCAGAAGCGAACTTCATGAGCGCATCATTTTTGAAGGGTTCTTAATAGTCCTAAATAAAAAATAAATAGAAAATGTTCTTGTACGCTCTGGCGTTTAAATTTGAGAGAACAGAAATACGAAATTATTATGGTAGGTATCATTATGTATATACAGGGTGTTACCAAGAATAATACACATTTTTAAGGATGAGCTATAATAAGATGTATATAAAAAAGTCGATAGTCGAAATTCTGTAAAGTGACGTCATCGGTTATCTACCGATTTAAAGTGAACTCCATAAGCGTATCATAGTTTAAGGGTGCGAATACTGAAATATCTGGAATTTCAATTTTTAACATTTGAAATAATAACTTATCACAAGTTGTTCATAAGTAAGTTAAAACAAAATAAAAAAATGTTTAAAAGTCAATTCCAACTTACTACTACTAAAACTAAAAAAAAGTTGTTTGTCAAGACCAAAATAAATTACCAATAAGTATAGGTATGTTGCGAGGTCACTTGTAAAATGTCTGACTAACTGGAAGATGTATCACTCCCTGACGACTCCTCAGAATCATCGCTTTCTCCTCCTATATCGATAATGAGTGGTTCCGTCATTACTTCTACACGTATGTCTAAATCCCAAAACTTTATTTCTTCTTTTAATACGTGTTGAATACATTTACGCCAACTCTCAGCAGTAACGGTATGCAGCGCTTTGTCAAACAGTTTCTCAACGTCAGCCATTTTGAATGTACTGTTTTTTCTCGCAACATAATTTTTCACTTGGGCTCAAACCAGCTCGATGGGGTTTAACTCACAGTGGTAGGGAGGAAGTCTAACAACTGAGACGTTGAAATCTTTCGCCATTTCATCGACAACGTACTTAATATAACTGCTTTTATGTTTCCGTACGAGAGATAATAATTCAACTTTAAGCATTGCCTCGTTGTGCGGAATGCTTTTACTCTGTAACCAATCAATTATAACCCTCTTGCGGCTAGCTGAAGTAGGTATTTGCTCCAGTCGACGAAAGTGGTATGAAGCATTATCCATAACTATCACTGAACCAGGAGTTACCTTTGTTAAAATTGATCTAAACCATGTTTCAAACCGGTTACCATCCATCTCTTCATGGTAATCGACAAATTTTTTGGACTGAAAACTTAGTAATCCACCTTCTACAAATCCTTCCTCGCTGCCAATGTGAGTGATAATCAGTCGACGTCCTTTCCCAGAGGGAGCTTTTAAACCGGAAGAGAAACCCTCCATAAAGGCTTGTCGATTGCTTCGTATATTCATGTCTTGCCACACTTTTGACCCAGTGTGGCCTTCATTTAACCATGTTTCGTCAAGATAATATATGTGCCGTCCTTCGTTACGAAACTGTCGTATCTGTTTTAAATAATTTCTCCTCCATTCCACAATGTCATTTCGTTCAATTAAGGCACTGTTTCTACTTCTTGTTTGGTAACGAAAATTCATTAATTTTAAAGTTCGTCTCAAAACTTTATCACTGATGTTTGGTAAAGTATCATCAGCTTCTATTACCTTGCTCAATTTAGCTACCGAGGGGATTTCATTCCTAAAATAAAAAGAATGTATTTCCCTACGTATAGCATTCCGTGTTTGGTCGTCCAAAACAATTTTCTTTCTTCCCCTACTTTCCGGTTTACAGTTTTCACCTCGTTCTCTTGTCAAAGATCCGTCCCGCGATTTCTTTAGAATATTGTAAATAGTACTCTCAGAAACTTTAGTTAAATAACTGCACTTAATCACAGCGTCACTAACACCCAACTGTTTGTCCATGGCACGCAGTCCTTCGTACACATTTAATATGAGGACTTTTTCTTCCCGAATTAAATTGTTACGACGCCGTTTTTTATCGCCAACACCGCTACACTCCGCCATTATTGTCACTAAATATACCGATATAAATATTACAATAAATACCAATAATAACCGATTTATCACACAAAACCACAACACAAATACTGATGTTACGCTCATGAAGAGAATAAACACCTCACATAACTGTTTACTATCACTGTCTCATTCGCGTAGCTCGAACTATCTATCTCGTTCTCAAAGCCGGAACATTGAAGCGACTCTCCAACATTGTCAAATCGGCGAGTTTTTCACAACAAACTTTGCGTTCAAGAAATATACATAAACACTTTATTTCACATTTCAAGTAAACTAATTATTATTAGTCTGCTTGAAATTTGAAATAAATATATTAAATTGGTATTGACTTAATTACATTGCATCTTTTGTACCTGAAATATTGACACAATGGATTTGAAGTGTATTTATAAAATACAGCATTTCTCTCTAGAATACATATGGCAACTGCGCTTTAACCAAAGTGTTGATTAGATAGCTCTGACTCACTTTACACAATTTCGACTATCGAGTATAGTAAGAACTGTGCCTCTAAACTGAATTTAAATTGTACATTTACATCTTTGAGGTATTCTAAGACTGAAATTTAGGACCACTTAATATTTAATTCTACTTACCATGTCAAATGTTTTTCTTTCGTATGAAACAGAACAATCTACCCGAATAAATCT
Organism: Galeruca laticollis; assembly: GCA_963921935.1. Lineage (NCBI taxonomy): Eukaryota > Metazoa > Arthropoda > Insecta > Coleoptera > Chrysomelidae > Galeruca > Galeruca laticollis. The sequence continues at coordinate 114,199,604 of OY998180.1, forward strand.
ATGTAGTCCAATATTCGTAACAATTGTGCTACGTACCTTGCTTCGCTCGGCAATTTTGTTGTTAAAATTGTAAAAATGAGTAGGGCCAATCATCGGGTACGTATACGTAAACTGATTGTAGGGAGTACATCAATGTGAACATATGAATTTTAGACGTAAATTGTTAAATTTCCATTTTGACATTTCTCCGTTCAAACTTCAAATACAATATGCAAGTGACATATTTTTTCTTAATAATACATTCATTTAACTTCCTTACGCTGCATAATCATATAATAGGCGTAGGCCAGATAAATATTTAAGTAATGTGATGTTTTACTTATTTATTTAATCGTTTTTATTACGGGTGGGATAAATTCATACACACGGTAGGTTCACTTAGTTAATTTATTTATTCACTACACTATTCACTAATTATATACACATTTTATTCACTCACACTAATTCATATAAACACATCACTAATTTATATTCACTTATTTACTGTTTATCTCACGATGTCAAATTATAAACTCCTTCGCTGGTCGGTCCTTTATATATATTAGTGCCTTTTTTATTAGATAATTCTAGATTGCGGCTTACATAGAAACAATTCCCTCTCGCATTTTCTAGATAAGACTGGTCACAAAAACAATGTCCAGATAAGATAGTCACAATCGTAAACAATTCTAAGAAATCCCTGCGCATCCGCCATCATTTTAACTTTCATACGTGGCTTAGACAGAGTCGGATTCAGGGACTATACCAGTGTGCTGTTTCGTAACATTACCCTCTCCTTAAATAGCAGTTCCTCCTGGAACTTTTGTGTAGCCGAGACTGGATGTTTGAATCGGCAACTGGCCCCATTTCTACACCTTCCGATCTTATGGAAATAGCAGGGCACCGTCTTCATCGGATACTGCAAATTAATATCTGGACACCGGTATCTCGAAAGATAACCTCTACCATGTTCCTGATAACTCGCCAATCTAACTGTTTACTCGCTATCTTAGACATGCCAGTTTCTTCTTCTTAGTTACCACGTAGGAGACGTACCGCGAATTATGTTTCAGCTTCTGTGTCTTGCCACGGGCTGGAATCTAGCCTATAAGTTTTTCTAATTGCCCGAACTTCTTTCGAAAGACGTATGCCAACCCTCGATCGTTCTTGATACGGGCGGAGATGTATGCCACTGAATAATCTTCCGGGAGAGTGAACAAATCCTGTCGTTGTTCTGAAGTGACTACAAATCTAGCTTTCCAGGTACCTCCATACGCGCCCATAAATTCATCGAAGGTAGGGTCCGACACATCTCGAATATGGTTTACTCCTTTCTCTAGGTCATGGTCTCCTTCGAATGGCGCTAGCCGGTTTTGGTAAACTACCTTTGGTTTTCCGTTGGGGATCTTGCTTATGCGATATATAACATTATTGATCCTTTTCCTGATTATGTATGGACCTTCCCAGGTTTTTTGAAATTTTGGAGAAAATACTTTTCTCCTCGTCGGGTTGTGTAACCATACTTTGTCCCCTTCTTTAAAACCGCCCACTTTGGCCTGCGTGTCGTACCGACTTTTCATTCTGTCGCTGGAAACTCGAAGATTTGTTCGAACTAATTCATGAATATTGCCCAGCCTTCTTCTCGATTGGGTCACGTAGTCTTTTCCTGCTAGATCTTCTCCAGGCCGACAGCCAAATTCCAGGTCACAAGGAAGCCTCATTTCACGTCCAAACAGGATTTTCGCAGGTGTTTCACCCGTGGACTCATTGACGGCAGGTCGATAAGCCAATGCGAATAGGGAAAGATACTGGTCCCAATCTCTCTGATGGCTGGAAACTACTTTGGGCAGGTATTTTTCAATAGTCCTGTTCATTCTCTCGACCATTCCATCTGACTGTGGAGGTAATGCTGTTGTCCTGGTCTTCTTCATTCCCGGATTGTCGCAAATCTTCTGGAATAGATGGCTTTCAAAATTTCTTCCCTGGTCGCTGTGGACTTCCAAGGGCACTCCATATCGGCTGATAAATTCCTTCACCAATACATCTGCGACAGTTGTGACCTCTTGGTTCGGGATAGCGGAAATGTCCACTCACTTTGTGAAATAATCCATTACAACCAGTATGTATTTGCCACCATTTTCTGTCGTCAGAAATGGTCCAGCGATATCTAAAGCAATCCTTTCGAAAGGACTTCCAACATTATACTGTTTCATGGGTGCCTTTCTCTTGCGATGTGGTCCATTACTAGTAGCACAAGTCGTACATTTCTTACACCAGTGTTTCACATCATCGGAGCTGTTCATCCAATAAAACCTTTCACGCACTCGCCGAAGGGTTTTCTTCACTCCCAGATGACCTCCCGATGGATTGTCGTGTAACTTCTTCAGTACAACAGCTACTCTCGCTCTCGGGATAACTATCTGTCTTATCTTCTCGGAACCATCATCGTTCTCAAGGATTTTTCTCAATAGGCCTTCTTCCAGGACGAGGGAGTCCCACTGAGCCCAATATGCCTTGAGTGTCGGTGAAAATCTTGACACTTCTTGCCATGTAGGTCACCGATTTTCTTCCTTCCACTGCCGAATCTTCTTTAGGCAAGGATCAATCTCCTGATCTTTTCTGATCCTGGTGGGTGACCATTCTTCATTGACTACTGTAATTCTTGAAACTGCAACTTCCTTAGATTTTGACTTGCATTGTGAATAGTCTACAGGGCATGACCGTCTAGGCAAAGAGTTCTCTTTTCGGTGATTCACATCAGCTGGATGTTCACCCCTGCCTGATTTCCCCTGTGACTGGAGTTCTTGAGTTACAGGAGTCTTGGGGCGCTCAGACGGACTGCGTACGTGTTCTAGCTCGCCACACTTCTAGCATTTGATCTTCTTTGGCTTCTTGTCTGCCATACCTTTCAACAAGTTGACGATCTGGTCAAGTTTGTCATCGTCATCTTCTTCCTGCATGGTCCTACCTTTGTTGTACCGCGAGCTCTTCGTGGCTGCTTTGCATTTAAGAGGTACTTGGTTTGCAGGAGTCGTAGGACGCTTACACGAACTGCGTGCATGCTCTAGCTCGCCACAATTACAGCACCTGATTGTCTTCGGCTTCTTGTCTACCATCGTCACTGCTGTCAATGCGTCAACTAATGTTTTGGGATGGGCTAAGCGAAGCGTCCTCTGCATATCGGGGTCACGTAAGCCATCAATAAAGGCCTGTATACCCAGACATTCCATAATGTTCTCTGCTGCTGATGGATAGGCAAATCGAACGAGTCGGGGAATATCCACTTCATATCCTTGAAGTGCTTCGTCACGTTTCTGCCTTCGGTTCTTCAGCTGGGATTGATACGAATGTTCTAGATGTTCGTGACCATATCGCATGTCCAACCTCTTCTTCAGCTGCTCGAAGTCATCCGTTTCTTCAAGTTGTATCGTCTGAAGTACATCTATGGCATCTCCCCGAAGCGCGATGGTTGAGTTTACTGCCTTCTCCCTATCGGACCAATTATTCACTCTAGCGGCTGCCTCAAATTATTTCACATAATTGGTCCAAAATGTCTTTCCGTCGAACGTTGGAGCCTTGACTCGGGCAAAACTGCTGATATCTTCTGTCCTGAGTTGTAATGCTGGCTTGCATATCTGGATCTTCTTTTGTTCTGCTGGCGTGTCTTGTGTTCTTAAATCTGTTATCTTACAATCTAACTCCTTGATTTTTTTGTCCATAGTTGTCATTTTATTCTCCATTTTCTCGTCCATCGTTGTGATTTTATCCTCAATATCCGATTTAAGAGACGAAATTTTATTTTCCACGGCAGCGGCAATGTCATTTTTCATTAATAAGATATCTGCAGAAAGTTTGTTCATGTTAGCAGAAATATCTTTCTTCGTAGCAGAAATCTTCTCGTCCATATTATCAGAGATGTCGTTCTTCATAGCAGAAATCTTCTCGTTCATGGCAGAAAAATCGTTTTTCGCTTTAGTTGAAATATTTTCTTCTATGGCAGAATTTGACGAGATTAAGGTGGAAGCCTCGTCATTGAATAAAAATAATTCTGAATCAAAGCCGCCATTTTCCAGTGTCACTTTCCACTAATTCACTTTTCTTACCAGACGTTTCCAATTCACGATCTTCCAATTCTGCTCTTAATTCTGTCACTTTCAGATCACATAGTCTCTTGGTCATTTGCACGTAGCAATTTATTTATATTACTCAACACGTGACACCAATGTAATATTTTACTTATTCATTTAATCATTTTTATTACTGGTGGGATAAATTCATACACACAGTAGGTTCACTTACTTAATTTATTCATTCACTACACTATTCACTAATTATATACACAGTATATTCACTTAAACTAATTTATATAAACACTTCACTAATTTATATTCACTTATTTACTGTTTATCTCACGATGTCAAATTATAAAGTAAACTCCTCCGCTGGTCGGTTCTTTATATATATGAGTGCCTTTTTTACTAGATAATTCTAGATTGCGGCTTACATAAAAACAATTGGCTCTCGCATTTTCTAGATAAGACTGGTCAAAAAAACCATGTCTAGATAAGATAGTCACAATCGTAAACAATTCTAAGAAATCCCTGCGCATCCGCCATAATTTTAACTGTCATACATGGCTTAGACAGAGTCGTATTCAGGGACTATACTAGTGTGCTGTTTCGTAACAGTAATATCATGAAATTTCCAGTTTTTAATAGAAAAACAAGTTGACAGTATCGAGAAACACCTCAAAAAAAGGTTTTGTACCTATTTTGATACGAGGAAATATTTCTGACCTCAGTTCTCTGAAAAAAATTGTGGTTTCAGAAGTTAAAGAATATTTCCAAAAGTTTTCGAAATAAAGTATTTGGAAAGATATATCGGAAAGAAATGAATGGTTTTGTTAGAATGTTTGTCGCCATAAAGCCTGTAATTCCAAATTTTTGTCCAAACTTCTGTTTGTAAGACCAGTAAAAAACCACATTGTATATAATTCTAAAAAGTATGAGCGATTTTTTGCTAATTCCATATAATTAATTCCAAATCATCTTCAGAATGGATTAAGAAAGCTAAATTTCGAACTAACGTATTACAAATTTAAAATATTTTAATGAAAACAGTACAAAATATGAAGTAAATGATTAAATTGAGGAAAACAATAGACGCTGCCTGCCATGTTTCATTCCGGGAACAGTTAAAAACCAGCTTTCCTCCAAAAATAAAAAGGAAAAATTCATGCTCTACCCATTATTTCAGCTATTATATTCGCTAAACATTGTGTTTTGGAATCATTAAACTTTTTAATTACATTCCTTTTGTAGTTGTAACGATTAACGTTTAAAGTAAACTAAAAATTCAAGTTAAGCAAACATAACTGCATGTTTTTGGTCAGAATTTATTCTCGGAATAGTAGCGACGTGTTAAATGCATCGCACAATAATTTTAACTGAAATATGACTCGTTAAATCATCGTTTTATAGGTTATCTGTTTGACTCAACCGAAATTTGAATTCCCATTATAGGCACAAATTTCAAGTCCTAAAATCTCAAAGCATGATCTGTTAATTTACCTGAGGCAAGATCAAGAATCCAGCTTTTTAGGGCAAATGTAATCAAATATTCAGCAATTAAAGGCAATTACCCTGAAGCAATTTTGAAAATTTGGCCTCCCAAGGCAAGGTCAATAAAAGATTCAGCCGTCTAAGGCAAGATTTATCGAATAACCTTAGGCATGATTAACAATTCCACCTCATAAGACAAGACCAATGAAATATTCAACCGCCGAAGGAAAGATTTATCGATTAAGCTAAGGCAAGATCGACAATTCAGCCTCCCATACAAGGTCAGTAATAAATTCAGCCGCCTGATTCAGCCTCTCAAAACAAGATCAATGAAAGGTTCAGACGCCAAAGACTAGATTTATCAATTATTAACCTGAGGCAAGATCGACAATTCAGCTTCCAAAGGCAGAATCAATAATAGATTCAACATCCTAAGGCAAGATTTATCGATTAACCCAAGCCAAGATCGACAATTCAGCCTCTCAAGGTGAGTTCAGTGAACGAATGAACCGCCAAAAGCAAGATTCATCAATTATTCTGAGGGATTGTCAACAATTAACGCTCTCAAGATAAGTTCAATCAAAGACTCAGAAGCCGAAGATAAGATTCTTCAATAATTAACATATGGCAAGATCGACAATTCAGCCTCTCAAGGCAAGTCCAATCAAGGATTCAGCCGCCAAAAAGATGATTTATCAATTAACCTATGGAAAGATCGACATTTTGACCTCTCAACTTGTTTGATAATTTATTCAACCGCCTAACGCACACATATATCAATTAACATGAAGCAAGATCGACTACCAGGCCTGTTTAGGTGAGACTTAACAAAGATTTCGCCATTTGAGGCAAAATTTTCCAATTAACCTGAGGCTATATCGAAAACACAGCCTCTCAAAGCAAAATCAGTCAAAGATTCAGCCACCTTAGGAAATATATATTTGGTTAACATCAACAAAAATTATTTTATAGCTTGCTAAAAAAATAATTCCGTGATAACTTGCTAACGATTTATTGCTATAAAAATTATACTTTTGGGTTTGAAGTTCTGAAAAAAGTGAATCAAAACACCCAAAATTGAAGAAAAAACATAGGCGAGGAACACAAAACTTAAAAAAGCATCACAATAAGTTGATGGTGTTTCGAGAAGTAGCGTTTCTCCGTTTATCGCGCGACTCTTTGTCCAATTTTTATTACACAAGGCAGCTTACTCCGAAAGTAACAGATTTTTTTCTTCACTAGTTTGAAACTTATGGATTCGTCCAGGAACTTTTATAAAACTCTTTTTTTATATTACTACTCTTTTCAGATTCATTGCTATTGTTAAATAAAAACTTGAGTGTATGAAATAAAGGAAATTTTGTTTATATTTACAGAAAAAGGATGGAACAGTTCATTTCATTTTGCATATTAACCTCTAATGTTTGAGTATTATCAAAGTTTATTAAACTTTTAGAATAAAATATGTTACCATTTAACTTTGGTCTGTTGAACTTCCAATAAAACTTTGGAAAATTACTTATGACGATAAAATAGAACTAAATGAAGTGAGCCACAGACAATTTCATTTACTGTTTCTCCCCTTACTGTGTAGACAAAAAAAATGAATTATTAGAACATCATCCGTGAAATATTTTCACTATAAAAAACTAAGAAGTATTATTCAAGTTATGTGAGCTGTCTTTAACAATTCTGCTGCTGCTGACTTCTAACCAGGTTTTTCTTCGTTCGTCTTGAGTATCTGATCAAACCTAAAGTACTCCACATACAGTTTATGTACATAGTACTTCATCTTTCAATTGCGAACGCTCGCAATCATCCAGGTTATCCTAAATTTCGAAGCTACCAAGTAGTTTTCTTGACGTAATATATTTTTCTTCAAATTTGGAGTGAGTTTGTAACATATTTTGTACCATTTTTGGAATATTCCACAAAATCGCCAACCAACTTCCTTTTTCGAACTCTTGGATTTACATAACTGCTACATCTCTCCGAGTTGAGTCTTAAAGTTCAATTTCTTCGTATTTCCCTCTGTTTCCAGATAATTTGTAAGAGACAACTGAGTACAAGTCCATTACAGATTTTATACATTGTGCTTCTGCTCATAAAGTTGTACATACGCATATTCTATCCTGTGTGTTCCCTTGTTAATATCCCCCATTGTTTATCCTTTAACTTAAGACAAGAAAGTCAGTTCCTTAAACTTCCAACTCGAATTTGAAAAGAAAATTGAAAAGACAAGCGAAATGTAATAATTCGCTTTAAGAAAACGTTCTAAGTTCTAAGACAAACTTCACAGAAGCTTAAATAACTGAAAGTTGGTATATTAAGCGAGTATGTAACTTTGTATTTAAAGTTAAGATGTTCAATAAGCAAGCGACAAATATAGCGGTCTTTTTTTTTCTTGACATGATTAGCCATTTTTGTTTATTTTTGACAGATATATATATATATATATATAGACTATACTTATTTTGGTGTGGTTAAATGTCAGTTATAGAATGTAGAGTTTACTTTAGTTTACTTTTGTTACGGTTTGGAATCAGTTATGAAAAATATTTTCTGTAAATAACCAAATGCTTACCTTCGAAGAGGAAAACAAAATATATAACTTTCAACGTTTCCATATTCATTTAAACTTGGTAAAACGAAATCACCAATATTGAAATATTACAGTGTGTTTATTTTAAAGAAAAGAATAACGTTATTGAAATTTACTGTCTCGATTCTTACTTTGTGGAATGTACTTATATTACTGTTTTAAATGAAACTAACGGTTTCTAGATAATTCCACAATATATTGATAAAATGTTAAAAATTCAAAGAAATTGACAATTGGTTCGATACTTAATATCATCGTCAGAATGACTCTTCATTTGATACCCACCTGATGTTTAATAATTATTTTTAGGTTGACCAAGAAGTAACCTACCTTGTGATTGACTTCATATATATTAATAGAAAAAAGAAGAAGATATGATATTATAAATATTAAAGCGCAAATATTATTAGCCCTATGGGGATATCCTGGATATCTTTTTCTCATTCAAGATCAGTATAACTGTGCAATGATATAAAAAACCAGTAAAACTATATCTGCTGATCTTCACAATTATCAATTGAGAAGACAGTTTAAAAGTGGAGAGCTTCCTAAATTTATCTGTTCATTGACTACTTCATATTGTGGGTTTGTTTAGTGTCTCCCAATTTACAATTCTTCAAGGAAATCCAGTACTTGTTTCTTATCACAAATATGTAGTAATTCTAGTTCTGTGTTAGGCTTCAATGAATGTTTGGTGTCAAGTAGATGTTTTGCGTAGTGGTATTTATCTGGTTGTTTCAATCTGTATGCTCGTAAGTTTTCACTATATCTGATTTCAAAATTTCTAAGGGTTTGACCCAAATAGATAGTATTGCATTCTGTAAATTTGAATTTATATATACCAGATTTCACTAATGGGTAAATTTTTTGATTTTACATTTAACAATTTTGTACTTACATTACTTTCTCTTTCAAAAGAAATTTGTTTTGTTGCTAAAGATATTATATAATATATAATATCATTAGAATTATTACCTGCAAATATGATGGTTCTATCATTTTTTATTTCTTTAGTTTGTTTAAGAAATATTAGTTCTAATGCCACTTTTTCCTCTTTTTATAATTGAATCATTTATTTATCATATGAGGAAGAAGTGGCATATCAACTAATATTTCCTAAACAAATTAGAGAAATTAAAAATTATAAAACCATCACATATGCAGGTAATTTTATCTTTCAAGGCATCGACTTCTGATGTCATTAGCCTTATACGCATATGTAACCACATGTAAGAATGCATGTCATAGTTTGGAGTATATTCCTGTTTCTTTTAAGAACTTCAAAACCTTTTTCAACGTATTCCATTCGGCTTTCAGGCACGTTTGAATATCATTCGGTAGGGCAAATATTTGTCTCATTACATCAAATTGAGGGCAGTCTATGATAATATGTTTTACTGTCAACCTGGATCGACAGTAGTCGCATCTAGGTTGTCTGTCTCCCGCTAGCATGAATACGTTTGTGCGGCGGGTATGCCCGATTCGTAGTTTGGTAATCACAGCCTGATCTCGTCTACATTGGTAAGGTATTAGCGTCCAAGGGGTGACATTTTTTTTGATGTCTCGAAGTTTGGCATCTGTTCAATTCCACTCATTTTGCCATACCTCCTAGAACTTATGTTTCAAATGTAGTTTTATGTCGTCTGGTCTAACAGGTATATTTTCTATTATATCTCTTTGCGCAGCTGCTCTAGCTGCTCGATATGCTTGTTCATTCTCTTCAATTCCGTGATGACTTGGGATCCAAATTAACGTTGTGAGTTTTCCATTAGTTTGAAGAAGAGTCAGTATCACCGAAATAATTTGGACCAGCGGATCTTTGCTGAATGAATTACTCAGGGCCTCAATCGAACTCTTGGAGTCAGTACAGATTATGTAATGCAATTTGTTTCCCAATTCAACATATCGTAGGGCTTGCATAATGGCGTAGAGCTCCGCAGTATACACTCTGGTTTCCCTGGGCAATGCCCATGAATAGGATATTCCCAGCGTAGTGAATGCCGAGCCACAGCCTCCCAGAGTTTTTGATCCATTTGTGAATATTACTTGGTCTCCTGAGTATCTGTGAATAATTCTGTTGAATTCTGCTCTAACAATTGTTCGATTGACGTCTCCTTTTCTATGTATCTCAATATCCATAATTGCATGTATGGGGACGATCTTCCAAGGAGGTATTGTAGTGGTTACTTAGTAAGTGTCCCTCGTATACTTGACGTTTACCATAAAGGCATATTATCATTAAGGAAACCACTTACCTAGCAACCTGTATTCGGGAATAGAATAAACAACATCACATTTATAAAAATCAGTGGGTTAAGTTTTAATACGTTAAATTACACAATTATAAATATATAGATGGACTTAGTCAAAGTATAAATAACAATAATTCCATCCTGGTTCGTTCACTCTCATTTTATAGGAAACGTAGTTATGTTTAACTACATGTATGACCTCTCTCTATAAGTTGTACATGTTTGTTTATATATTAACAGAAACGTGCCTCCATTGATAAATGACATTGACCGTTTCAGAGCAATGGTCGCTAAATACTATAATAATTATTAACCTAAATTTAACTCTTATTTCTAAACTAATGTCCTTTTGTCGTTAATGTCTTTTAGGGATCACTACAGTATTTCTGGTGGACCGAAATTGAGAACATTTGGGAAGGAATATTGCATGTAATCAAGATCCTCTTTCAGACGGATACCTGCTGGTCGTGTTATTGTCGGTTGTCGTTGAAACAAGTCGTGTTCCTCACCATAGTATGTTGGATAGTTTGGATGGTTCGGTTGAGCCCATATTCCCATACAGTAGATGGCTAGCAGTTGTTTCCTTCTGATACTTAGAGGTGGGATACTTGCTTCAGCACACAAGGATGCATTAGGGCTTGTTCGAAATGCTCCTAGAGCTAGTCTTAGAGCAGTGCATTGTATTGAATCTAGAATTTGGAGCCTTGTTTTTTGGGCTGATCCATAAATCATACATCCATATTTTATTTTGGAGGCTATAAGTGCCTTGTACATCCTTAGAAGGACGTCTTTATGACAACACCAGTTGATATTTGCTAACACTCGTAGATGATTCAGTGCCTTTTTACATTTCGGAGCAAGTTCGTTGATATGAGTACTCCAGTTGAGTTTCTTATCAAATATAAGCCCCAATATTCTGTCTCTACACCCAAGATCTTCGTCATATAGTTTCAGTTTTGGATCTTGGTGAATTGATCTTAGCCGACAGAAGTGCACGCAATGCGTTTTGTACTGGATAATTCAAATCCCAGATACTTTGCTTGGCTAGAAAGAGTGTTTATTGCAGCCTGTAGGGTTGTTTCTATCTCTGCCATCGTCTAGGCCGCGTAGAATATTGTGAGGTCATCGACATATAAGCATCTTCCTATAGCTTGGTCAATATTAACAAGGAGTCCATTGACTGCTATCGCAAACAGCAGTTCACTCAGGGTGGATCCTTAGGGTACTCCATTTTCTAGTTGGTGTAAGTTTGATTGGGTTAACCCATTGCGTATTCTGAATTTTCTGGAGAAGAAAACTCTGTGTGAATCTCGGCATATTGCTTTTTATTCCCCATTTGTTCAGTTGATCGAGTATGTTGAACCGCCAGGTTGTATCAAAGGCCTTTTCTAAGTCGAAAAATATAGCCACCATATGGCTTCTGTTAGCAAAGCAGTTTTGAATTGCCCTTTCCAACATAAATAACTGATCAGTTGTGGATCTATTGTTTCTGAACCGTGCTTGAGAAGTTGATAGTAGGTTGTTTTTTTCCATATACCATCATAGCCTTAGGTTTACCATATTTTCTAACAATTTGCTGAGGCAACTCGTTAGTGATATGGGTCGATAACTTGCTGGAGATGTTGGGTCTTTTCCCAGTTTGAGTGAAGGGATGATGATAGCTTCCTTCCACATTTCTGGGTATGTTCCGTTCGACCAGATTTCATTATATAGTTCCAGTATAATGTGCCTTGTTGATTCTGGTGCTTGTTTTATGAAGTTGTATGTGATTCTTTCTCCGCCTGGTGTTGAGTTAGTCATTTCAGAGATTGCGTAATCAAACTCCAAAGTAGTGAATGGTATGTTATAATCTGAGGTAATTTCTTCATGAAAATTGATTTCTCTCTCTAAATATTCCCTATGTTGATGAAACTCGTGGTCCAGAATAAGTGTGCTACTGGCAGTTTCGAATTCCTGAGCAATTTTTTCTGCGTTTTCTTCTTTATTTGTAATCGTTTGTCTATTTACTATGAGAACTGGGGTGACATCTGATATTTTTTTTTTCCTATAATGGCACGAATTTTTTTTGCACACCTGTGACACCGGTGTCTCAGATGTTATAGTAGAAAGATAATTTTCCCATGATTGTCTTTTACTATCGCGAATTTTTCGCCTAGCTTTGGCTCGTGCCTGTTTGAAGGCGGTCATATTCTCTTGTGTGGGTGATCTTTTGAATTTGTTGAATGCTTTATTTTTTTCTTAAATTAAAAAAGATGTTCCTTCGTTCCCCCATAGAACCATTTTTTTCCTTCAACGCCCTTTGTTTGAGGCACTGCTGTCAAGGCGGCTGATATGATCTTATCGGTGACTATTCTTGTGGCTTCATTGACACCTGTAGATGGCAATTCAAAATTTTCCAAGTAGTTCTCGTTGAATAATGCCTAATTTGCATTATGGAGTTTCCATCGTTTCGGAATGGCATGCGTTTCGGTTCGACCCACAAATTCGATAGATGTTGGAAAGTGATCTGTCAAATGGTCGCCGAGGCATTTCCACTGACATGCTGGAGCAACTGTAGAGGAGCAAAAGTAGAGAAGCAAAATGCTAAATCGAGAGCGGATAGGTTATTTGATCTTTGGTTCAGTTGAGTGCCTTCACCGGTATTTCAAAGGATCAGGTCATTATCGTTGAGAAGGTTTTCAATTAATCTTCCCCTTCTGTCCAATCTTTCAGAGCCCCACAGAGGATTGTGAGCATTGAAGTCGCCCACAATCAGGACTGGAGTTGGTAGTTGATCGATTACTTCTTGGATATCACCAATATTCCAGTCACCATCTGGTAGGTAGATGTTACAGATGGATAGCTTGATCGGAGAATCCACACGCACTGCAATGATTTGAAGCCTAGACTGGAGTAGAATTTGTCTGTTGGGGATGTTTTCTTTGATGAGTATTGCAACTTTCCCTCTGGCTCTAAGGGGGGAACAGTATCTTCTCTGTACGTCGTATAACCTTTGATATCGAAAATGTCCTGTTGTTTCAGGTGAGTTTCTTGTATACATATACAACATGGTGATTTTCTGTTCACTATATCTCTTAGCTCAGCATAGTGGTTTTTGCAGTGGTTACATTTCCACGAGATGAGATTCATTACATTATCCATTAGGATTGGTTTGTAAATATTTGGACATTCACTTTTAGTACATAGAATTATAATGATATTAATAAATTATATATACATGCATATGTTCTTATCTAATATCACAGATTTCATCACAAATCATAAATTAATGATTCTAGGTAGGTGTAGTCGGGGCAGACTTTTTGGATTTACCCTTTTTACGACCTTGCCTTGGTTTTGGTTTTTGTCAGCTTTCCCAGTGAATGCTTACGTCAGAGTCTGATTCCTCCACCGCTGATATATCTTCGGCAGATTCATTTGGAGTACGTTTTCTTTTTTCAGCCGATGTCACAGATACCGTCGATGTATCACTCAAATCTGGTACTGAATTGGTAGTTACTTTTGCAGCCTTGGGCGGGATATAACCCTGACTGGGTGGAGGCATGAGGTTCCTCATTTGATGGAATGTATCTCTAACTATCTCGGTAGAGATTCTAGTTATTTCTGGTACAAGTTGTCGAATAATTTCTTCTGTGGGTTGTTGTGTTGCTCTGGTAGCTTGCTCATATGATTCATTTGTTTCGGTTCTCTATTACTCTTCTTCTTGCTTCTGCGTATGGAATACGATCTTCCACTTTAATTTTTTGTATTGCAGCTTCTTGTTTATATACGGGACAGTTTCTCAATATATCAGAGTGTTGTCCGTTGCAGCTGATGCAAACTAGAGGTTCTGTGCATGGAGAGCCTTGATGTGGGGGTTTGCCGCATACGCAAATTTCTTCTTTATCGCATCTTGTAGAGGTATGGCCCAATTTCTGGCATTTAAAATACTTGAGTGGTGCAGGAATATAATGAAGGTAATATTTCTAATAATATTTCAAAGTTAATATCGTTAGTAAAAAATACAACAATTTCTTTTAAAACAGAAAGGAAGATGAGTACAAAATTGTTAAATGGTTGTCTTTTTGAGTGAAACCCTCAGAAATTTTGAAATCAGATACGAGCATACAGATTAAAACAACCAGATAAATTCCACTACGCAAAACATCTACTTGACACCAAACATTCATTGACACCTAACACATAACTAGAAGTACTACATAATTGTGATAAGAAACATGAACTGGATTTCCTTGAAGAATTGGAAATTTTAAGACACTTAAGAAACCCACAATATCAAGTCGTCAATGAACAGATAAATCTAAGGCGTTCTCCACTTTCAAACTGTCTTCTTAAGTGATAATTGTAAAGATTGGCATATATAGTTTTCGTGGTTTTATATATTATTTCACAGTTATACTGATCTCAAATGAGAAAAAAAATCCAGGATATCCCTATAGGGCTAATAATATCTAAGCTAAAATATTTGTAATACCATATCTTCTTCTTTCTATTAATATATATTAAGTCAATCACAAGGTAGGTCACTTCTGAAAATAATTATTAAACACCAGGTAGGCATCAAGTGAAATGTAACTTCTCTCAATCTGACAATGATACTCAGTATCGAAACAATTGTCAATTTCATAGAATTTTTAACATTTTATCAATATATTGTGGAATTATCTAGAAACAGTTAGTTCCATTTAAAACAGTAGTAACCTTATTGTTAACCATCTGATTTTCTCGTTCTTCTCCTTCATTGAATTATTTGTTGACGTGGGATTATTAGGAACAATAGCACTCCATCTTGTGGCTCACTAATTACTCTTCTTCATAGGTTAATTAGCCTTAAGACCTAATAACTCAAATTTACAAACTCAGCTTCAGATATCTTGACTTACACCTTTTTCCAAGTTTCTCCTTTGAAATGGCTGCCTTTTGAACCACATGGGTTCCAATTTTTCGAAGCAATCTCGGATTTAAAATACCCAGAAATAGAAAAGGAAAAAGAGTGAATTGAACTCATTTGTATTTATTTCTTCGAGATAATTGGGGAGAAGCCCTAAGGGGAATATTTAATTGTTTAATTCATTTCACATAAAAACCACACACCACCAAGTTGCTTTTCATTTGTTCTTATTATTTTAATAGTATGCTTGTAGTTCTAATACTTCTTTTGGTCTTTTACTTACTACTACCTGACTTTTATAGGCCACCGCATGGAATAATTGGAATAGCATGTATTGAGTAATGACACACTGACTCTAATCACCAGTTGAACTCGCTTTGTCTTTCTTGCTTTATAGTCCTGGCTTACCAAGCAAAAGTTGCATGTATTACCAATCATAGATTCACCTACCCTCAAGCTGAAAATAGTTGCTTTCTTTACTTTATATTAGATGCCTTGTCAACAGAAAACCATTATCGACCAGTAACAATTATGAACGTTACTTCTTTACATACTTATCGCATGCAAAGAACATCATGAAGATCTCCATAGTGTTGTAGAATCATATCCACCTAAAACATAGACTAATTAAAGTGTGTAATAATAATAATAATGTTTATTTAGTAATAATGGAAAATTTACAATTTACAATGTGTACAATATTTTATGAATAAACAGAAACGATCACAGAAGCTGATGTAGGAACAGCTTGTGCGTGATAAGCAAATTAATTCTATATAAGGTCTATGCTATATAATATAAGATACAGAGATCAACAGTAATATAACAAACACTACAAAATAAAACTTATAGTATAAAAGTAAATGTGTATGAGTATGAGAGATGAGTAATATAATGTAATGAGTAGGAATAATATAATACGTATAGTTATAGGATTAACCAAGGTACATACAATAAAATATGTAAGTATAAAAATATTGAATATTTTAAATTATATGATATAGAACATTAGAAAACATAGACAATATATCAGAATATATACCTGTCACAGGACAATACTCTAGATTCAAGAGAATCTGGAAAAGTGGAAAAGTCATGTAGTTTGAGATGCTTATGACTAGACGTTAGCTATATGATAATAGCAAGTATAGTTGTTCTATTTAATTTTCAATTTTATCGTATTTTTCTCCACGAGAAGTATGCTGAACATGAAGTTTCAGTTTAGTTTTAAATTTTGTAGGGCTTGGCTCACATTCTAGTGCTTCTGGTAAATTGCTGAAGAGTTTTGGGCCTAGAAAATGGTAGCTCCTTTGACCGACTGACTTGTTCATGACTGGTATTTGAATACATCTTCTGTGGCGGTTCTTGTAGTTATGGCTGTTGGTGATTAATTCATTTTTGTGTTTAGATTGAACTGCAGTTATATTTATGAAAAATAGTTGCCTTGGGTCGAATATTGCAGTTTCAGAGTTGAGGAGATTGCTGGGATAGTCGTATGATTTTTGCATAATACATCTTCAAAAGCGTCTTTGAATGACTTCAAGGGAATGTAGATGTGTTTTAGAGATTCCTCCCCAACCAATTATGCCGTAGTTCAAGTGTGGTTCTACCAAACTTTTGTACAAAATTATTTTCTGTTTGTGGTTGAGTATGCTTATTATCTTTTTGGATTTGTACAAAATGCATCGTAGTTTTTTCACGTGATGTAGTCCTATCTTAGATGCTTGTCCAGAATTATCCCGAGGTATTTTATCTTTTTGGCAGGTCTGATGATAGTCGTGTCGAATACCGCTACACCATATTCTGGAAGGGAAACATCATAGCTACTGAAAGGCAAGTAGTGCGTTTTTTCGAAATTGATTGATAGTGATCTATAGTCCAACCATTCCTTGACTTTACTCAGGTCGTATTCTAGCTTAAGTTTTAAATTGAACCAGTCATCGTCCTCGCAGAACACGACCGTGTCATCCGCATAACTGATAATTTTTGAGTGGGTATTCAATAAGAAGAGATTATGAAGGTGCATATTGAATAGTATTGGTCCAAGGACCGTTTCTTGGGATACACCACATAAGATAATGTTTTCATCACTCATGCTGTCGTCAAGTTTCACTCTTTGCCGCCTATTTAGTAGATAGCTACTGAAAAGTTTATGTGGTTTATGAAAACAGCAATTGAAGGTTTAGACTAATCTAGACACTGATATATATATATATATATATATATATATATATATATATTGTGTCAATATTTTTATCGGGTCTTGGGTAGACATGTTTTCTCTAAATCCATACTGAGATTTTGATATTAGATTGTACTTTCTGAGGAATTTATTCAACCTTTTCTGAACAACCTTCTCTAATACTTTAGCTAGACATGTTATCAATGTAATAGGTCTATAATTTGAAACATCAGTCTTTATTCCACTTTTATGAATTGGTATCACCACGACCGTTTTTAATGCTGTGGGGAAATATGTAGTTAGCAATAAGTTTGAGGGTCACTGCTTTGATATTATCAATGCCAGGGGCTTTTTTATTTTTAGTTGTGATATTATTTCTATCAATTCATTTTAGGTTGCAGGGTATAAGAAAATTGATTGGTCACACAAACTTTTCCTCTCCGCATAATCCAGATTTCTGTTTATATTTTCAGCTAGTTTTTCACCTACTGATATAAAGTATTCATTAAAATTGTTTGCTATTTTGATACTCTCGTTGATTTGGTCATTATTGTTCGTTATGATCGATTTTATTGGTAAAGGTTCTACATTAGACTTAATTCACAGTTTACCAAAGTTTTTTAGAGTCGTGTCTTTCTGCATCCAGACGTTCTCTATAGTATGAAGTTTTGGTAATTTTTATGATTTTGTTTAGATTTTTTTATATGTGCTTTCTTCAGAAAGGGCGGTATCATTTTTCAATCTATGGTATATACAATTTTTTTTATTCACAGAATTGACGAGTTATTTAGTCATCCACTTTTTTCGTTTTCTCTGTTTGTTGTTGATTTTTATAAAACTCGTACATTTATTTAAGTTAGTTTTTATAATTTTAATTAGTTTATTTGTGTCGGAGTCAAGATCATCATAGTGATAGATATCATCCCAGTTTACTTTTTTTATGTAATCTATGAACCTTTTCTCATTCACTTGTTTATAGTATCGTATCCTATTTTTTCAACAGTGTTACTATTCTCAAGAACTATTTGGGCTAAAATTGTGTAATGGTCTGTAATTAATGTTTCGAACGTAATTTGTAAAATTGTGTCATAATTATGATATCCTGATTTTATAAATATGTGATCTAAACATGTGCGAGATCTTTTTTGTTTTCTTGTAGGCGTATTTATTGCAGATATATATCCGTGCTCGCTCATGGTATCCATGTAATATTCGGTATCACAAGAAGTATTTAACAAATCAACATTCATATCATCAATCACTATATTATAGTCAAATGTTTCGTCTTCCTTACTCAAGATAGTATTCAATTGGTAGACAAAGGGACCGATGTCTGTAGCTGGTGATCTATAAATGCCATTTACTATAATAGTGGAGTGTTGCACAGTCATTTTGGCTCTCGTGAGGAAACTACCGTTCAGACCGATTGTATGTAGTATGAGATACGTACGCCTCTGATCTAACAAACATTACGACCCCATCGTTTTGATTCAATTGTCCAGAATTATAGATTGTTTTGTATCCAGGAATGTTGAAAATTGTGATATCAGGAATGATATGTGTTTCTGTGAATACAATACAGTTGAAGGATTCATCTAATTCATCTAGAGTGATTAGAAAATCATCGAGGTTATTTGATAGACTGCGAATGTTGTTGTGTATAATTTTGAAATCATCATATGGATTATTGATTTCTCAAACTTCTTTATCAGTACTCAAGAAGAATGAATCTAATTTAGTTTTAATGAAGTCCCGTATATAAGGATCCATACTCTAATTTGACCCACCTGATTATTTGAAATTTCTAGTTTAATTACAATACGTAAATAGAATTCTAGTAAAATGTTATCATTACAGCCACATTTGGGTACTTTGCAGTTTAGTAGGGGAATTTCTCCTTTTCTTTTTCACTTATCGATCTTGTCTTCGCTTTCTCGATGATTTGGTTGGTCGTCTGTTTCTGGAGTTGTTTCTTGTTGGCTCCAAGGATTCCGCTGCTTTTTGGGGTCCCAGTGTTTGGTTTGACCGTTTCTTCCTAAACTTTCGTCGTTTCTTCCTCAAATACTTCACGGAGGAGGGGTTGTGTAGGTGTCGATGGGGCACTATTTGTCTTAATGGTTTCTTGTCGATCTTCTTCGCCTTCAAGTAGTTGACTTACTGAATATTCTGTCCCATCACTACTAGCTTATTTCCTTTTATGAAAGAATTTTTGTTTGGATTTTGCCGCTGGATCAGTAGATCCCTTCTAAGGACTGCCTGTTGTTCTCTTTGTTTGGCGGTGAGGTCTTGAGAGATTGATATTTTGGTTCCTTTCAGTTTTTTGCAGTTTGCGAATATGTATTTCTTCGTGAGATTTGATACAAATTCGATTTTCACAGGACAGTTACTTCTCGATCCCAAGTAATATATGTCTTTTATTTGGTTTGTTGTAATATCTAGCTGGAGTAGTGACTAACTGGCCTTGGATAAAATCAAAAGTGATTTCGTTACGTTCTCGATCGAGTCCGAATTTGACAATGTTATTTGATTTCTGCTGCCTTCCAGTTATCTGATTCTCTCGTTTGATTCTTCTATTCTTAATTGGGTTCGTGCCTCACTGGCATCAATGGCTCTCTTTAGTTCTATTCTATTCTGCTGGATTTCTTCAGTTATAAGTTTTGTATCTATGCCAGTGGAATGTTTACTCAAAACTGAAATATATATATATATATATATATATATATATATATATATATATATATGTATATATATATATATATATATATATATATTTCTTTAAAAACACTTACTGTGTCATTAATCCTGGCCGTGTATATTCAATTTACAAATAAAATTCCTGGGATTCGGCCATTAATTATTTATAACTATGGTGATGTCATATAAAAAACATAAAAGATACTTTACTACTACTACGCACGTTTCGGCATAACGCCATTTTCAAGTAGGTACAAAGTTAGATAAAAACCTAAAAGAGATATCTTCAGGTACTCAACAAATACAATATACAAATTAATGAGACTCAAAATGATAACAGAAAAAACAAAATAAACTTACATGTAGAAAACCCAACGCTCAACATCTCAAGCTGTAGGAGTAAATGCAATAAAATACATTTGATAATAGATTTTAAATCATTCAGCCAAAACCATCGTATACACCTTTCGCTTGAAAGAAAGTAGTATACTGTTTACTCGGTATCAATTAAAATACATTTAAGGTGGAAATAAAAACAACAAAGCCGTATTCAAGGTGACAGAATTGTATGTCTTCAAAATAATTTAAATATAGAGGATTATAGAATTCATTTTATTTAGTTATTACTATTAATTAGGTTGTAGTAGCAATTGGATAAGTTAATTACATCATTTCTAAAATTAATACTATTTTTATTTTTCTGAATGTGTATCATCTCATAAATTTCTCGTTTTTTAGTATTAGATTCGGATTGTAATATTTTAAAATTTTCATAATTAAAGCTGTGGTTATTTTCTATGGCGTGTTTTGATAATGCGGTGGTATTAGTTTTGTTATTTTTAATGTCGTAAGAGTGTGAGTACAAACGCTTATGTATGTATTGTTTAGTTTGCCCTATATATTGTTTGTGACAGTCATTACATTCAACTTGATATACTACGTTTGATCTATATTTATTATCAATTTTTGGTTCTAATTTTGAAAAAAATTGTTTAGTTGTATTGTAAGGTTCGTGAACAATATTGATATTGTAAGGTTTGAACATTTTCTTAATGTTTTCTGATACCCCTTTTATGTATGGAAGGGGTATGTATTGACAGCATTTATTAGTTTGTGAGCTAGTTATGTGTTGTTGGTTGTAAAACTTATGTACACGTTTCTTAATGATATGATCAATGAAGGCTTTTGGATAGTTATTCTGATAGAGAACTTCTTTAACTTTATTAATATTTTCTGGTCTATATTGAGGGCTGGGAAGTTTTATAGCTCCATCTGCTAGGCCTGTAACAACACTACGTTTGTAAGTAATTGGAGTATCAGAATTAAAATTTAAATATCGACCGGACCATATATCTTTCGTAAACCAACTAGTATTAATTTTTCCGGAAGTATCGTAGGAAATTATAATATCGAGAAAATGTATGCAGTTGTTTACTTCTTTCTCAAATGTGAACTGAATTCTAGGATGAAATGTATTAAAAGCATTTAAAAAGTATTCTAATTTATCTTTGGGAATACAGAGAATACAGTCATCTACATATCGTTTGTAAAAATTTGGAGTGAAATCAAGTCCTGAAATGACTGAGGTTTCAAGCTCTTCCATGACGAGACTAGCAATGGTGGCAGAAATTGGAGAACCCGTAGCTGTGCCGAAAATTTGAGAGAAGAAATCATTGTTGTATCTAAAAAATGTAGAGCTCAAACAAAATTGAACTCCATCTGAGAAATCTTTTAATGACAAACTTGTGTGATCTTTAATATTGTTCAAATTATTTTTTATACATTCTAATGCAAAATCTACTGGTATATTTGTATACAAAGAATTGACATCAAAAGAAACAAGAATATGATCCTTTGGAATATTTTGCTTGCTAATAAAATCATGAAAGTGCCATGAATCTCTCATATAATACTGGTTTCTTCCAATAATATTAGGAATAATGCCAGATAAGAATTTTGATAAATTATATGTAGGAGCACCAATATTGCTGATAATTGGTCGAAGTGGTATTCCAGGTTTATGGAGTTTTGGTAAACCGTAAATGTAAGGAGAAGTTCCATTATTACATATGAGTTCCAATTTTCCTTGCAACGAAATTTCTTTTGCATTAAACCACTTTTTGATTAAAATGTTTAGCTTATCTTGAATTTTGTTTGTGGGATCTGATGCTTCTTTTTTATATGTACTATTGTCATTTAGCAATGATGTGATTTTTTTATTGTATTCTGTCTCCAACATGATAACAGTCTTGTTACATTTATCTGCATTCAAAATAAGAATTTCAGATTTTATTTTAATAAATTGTTTTGGTTCTTTTATGTAATGATTATATATATTTTTTGTAACCTTGCGTGTATGTGCAAGTTTTTGTTGTTGGCTAGTTAGAATATTACAAACTTTATTTCTTATCTCCACCCTATTAATGTCGTTAATATTATTGAGACTACTTTTAATTGCAGCAATATACTCATTTATAGGTATATTGAACGTTGGAAAAGAAAATCTAGAACCTAAACATAAAATGTATCTGACAGAGTCTGGTATAAGAACATTGGTAAGATTGCAAATCCAATCATTGTTCGATTTATGTTGTTCATCGTTTAAATAGTTTTGTTTATTTAACAAATTTTGAATTTTCTATCTATAATTAGTTTTTATTTCATTAAAGATTTTTTCAAATATTATATTTTCATTGTTAAAATATTCTTTTGCATTGTTATTTCCAGACATATTTTGTCTCACATGTTTTGCGTTATTAAATTCTTTAGAGAGTATTGAAATTTGATGATAAGAGTCGCTAATGCAAATATTGATGAGTTGTAAATAAAAATTTGATAATAAATTTGCAAACTTACTTTTCATGTTATCATTCTTAAAAATATGTTGTTTGTTTTTAATTCTAATGAAATTGGGGGTTAAGCCCAAATTTATGAATCGGAGTAAGAATATTTTCCTATTTTTTTCCTTCGCTAGAAGCATCAGAAGCATCAGATCCCACCAACAAAATTCAAGATAAACATTTTAATCAAAAAGTGGTTTAATGCAAAAGAAATTTCGTTGCATGAAAAATTGGAACTCATATGTAATAATGGAACTTCTCCTTACATTTACGGTTTACCAAAACTCCATAAACCTGGAATACCACTTCGACCAATTATCAGCAATATTGGTGCTCCAACATATAATTTATCAAAATTCTTATCTGGCATTATTTCTAATATTATTGGAAGAAACCAGTATTATATAAGAGATTCATGGCACTTTCATGATTTTATTAGCAAGCAAAATATTCCAAAGGATCATATTCTTGTTTCTTTTGATGTCAATACTTTGTATACAAATATACCAGTAGATTTTGCATTAGAATGTATAAAAAATAATTGGAACAACATTAAAGATCACACAAGTTTGTCATTAAAAAATTTCTCAGATGGAGTTCAATTTCGTTTGAGCTCTACATTTTTTAGATACAACAATGATTTCTTCTCTCAAATTTTCGGCACAGCTATGGGTTCTCCAATTTCTGCCACCATTGCTAGTTTCGTCATGGAAGAGCTTGAAACCTCAGTCATTTCAGGACATGATTTCACTCCACATTTTTACAAACGATATGTAGATGACTGTATTTTCTGTATTCCCAAAGATAAATTAGAATACTCTTTAAATGCTTTTAATACATTTCATCCTAGAATTCAGTTCACATTTGAGAAAGGTGTGAACAATTGCCTACATTTTCTCGATATTACAATTTCCTACGATACTTCCGGAAAAATTAATACTAGTTGGTTTACGAAAGATATATGGTCCGGTCGATATTTAAATTTTAATTCTGATACTCCAATTACTTACAAACGTAGTGTTTTTACAGCCCTAGCAGATAGAGCTATAAAACTCTCCAGCCCTCAATATAGACCAGAAAATATTAATGAAGTTAAAGAAGTTCTCTATCAGAATAACTATCCAAAAGCCTTCATTGATCCTATCATTAAGAAACGAGTGCATAAGTTTTACAACCAACAACACATAACCAGCTCACAAACTAATAAATGTTTTCAATTGTGACGCGTTTTCCTCCCCGATAGGCGATGACTGCGCGCTGCACTGCGCGTGGAACGCCTCGGAAACGTCACTCCTGACACCTTTGAAACCTTACACTTTCTCGGGCGCCAGATTTTTAACGTGGTTGTCTCCACGGCCCCTCGACTTCCCTCGTCGAGAGTTCCAGGTAGCCTCAGATGGAGGTACGGTAAATTCCAGGGGTCTATTGTCGTCAAAATTCGGGATGTTGCTAAATATATAAAACAAATGTTCTCGCTAGTCCTGAAATAAATGTTATTATCCTGATCCACACTACGGAGAAGCTAAAATTCGTGCTGCCAAACAACTACGCTACCATAAGGAAATACTAGTCTATAATAGGTCAATAAAACACAACACAGGTTTATTTCAGTTTTATTACATCTATACCTTCTAAGTTGTTATATACATACAAAATAAACAATACTCAAAAGCACATAGGTATTATTAGCGACGAAGCAGGCAGGACATAAGCGAGAGTGGTTTGTAATTATAAAATAGCGTTCATGCAAATAAAAGAAGCGGTAAAAAAAAGCAAGCAAAACTATGTTAAGCTTGGTGGTCTTTTCATTCATGTATTTGATAGACCCTTAGTAACGAACGGGTCCGGTGCTACTAAAAAAACTATCCAATCGGGAAAACAACACTACAGATCGGGAACTCTATATCTACTCGTCAGACATCTCCCTAAGCTTTGAACAAAATCAAGAAGGGTATCAAAAGGGCGGAACTAATATCACGAAATCCCACTAAAAGAAAGTTCGGGGAAGGTAATGAAAACGGAAGGCAATTCTAGAGTTAACCAGATTTAAATATAAACCAAATTTGTGTTAAAGAACGGGCGACTATCAACCAAATTCAAAGAAATGAAACTCGGAAAAGTATTGCAATTGGGAACTCACAATTTAAAATATTCGGGAGCCCTAGCTTGTGTATGCCTGGCGCAGACGGATATTTCAATCAGGAATTTTCCTTGCAAAATAGAAGAATAATATATTCGAAACGAGACTAATATAAGCCAAATTCGTGTCAAAACACGGGGCGAATATCAACTAAATTCACACAAAGGAGACTCGGAAAAAGTATTGCAATTGGGAACTCCAGATTTAAAATATCCGGGAGCCCTAGCTTGGGTATGCCTGGCGCAGACGGATATTTCAATCAGGAATTTTCCTTGCAAAATAGAAGAGTAATATATTCGAGACGGGACTAATATAAGCCAAATTCGTGTCAAAACACGGGGCGAATATCAACTAAATTCACAAAAAGGAGAATCGGAAAAAGTATTGCAATTGGGAACTCAAGATTTAAAATATCCGGGAGCCCTAGCTTGGGTATGCCTGGCGCAGACGGATATTTCAATCAGGAATTTTCCTTGCAAAATAGAAGAATAAAATATTCGAAACGGAACTAATATAAGCCAAATTCGTGTCAAAACACGGGGCGAATATCAACTAAATTCACCAAAAGGAGACTCGGAAAGAGTATTGCAATTGGGAACTCAAGATTCAAAATATCCGGGAGCCCTAGCTTGGGTATGCCTGGCGCAGACGGATATTTCAATCAGAAATTTTCCTTGCAAAATAGAAGAATAAAATATTCGAAACGGAACTAATATAAGCCAAATTCGTGTTAAAAACACGGGGCGGATATCAACTAAATTCACAAAAAGGAGACTCGGAAAAAGTATTGCAGTTGGGAACTCAAGATTTAAAATATCCGGGAGCCCTAGCTTGGGTATGCCTGGCGCAGACGGATATTTCAATCAGGAATTTTCCTTGCAAAATAGAAGAATAAAATATTCGAAACGGAACTAATATAAGCCAAATTCGTGTTAAAAACACGGGGCGGACATCAACTAAATTCACCAAAAGGAGACTCGGAAAGAGTATTGCAATTGGGAACTCAAGATTTAAAATATCCGGGAGCCCTAGCTTGGGTATGCCTGGCGCAGACGGATATTTCAATCAGGAATTTTCCTTGCAAAATAGAAAAATAAAATATTCGAAACGGAACTAATATAAGCCAAATTCGTGTTAAAAACACGGGGCGGATATCAACTAAATTCACAAAAAGGAGACTCGGAAAAAGTATTGCAGTTAGGAACTCAAGATTTAAAATATCCGGGAGCCCTAGCTTGGGTATGCCTGGCGCAGACGGATATTTCAATCAGGAATTTTCCTTGCAAAATAGAAGAATGAAATATTCGAAACGGAACTAATATAAGCCAAATTCGTGTTAAAAACACGGGGCGGATATCAACTAAATTCACAAAAAGGAGACTCGGAAAAAGTATTGCAATTGGGAACTCAAGATTTAAAATATCCGGGAGCCCTAGCTTGGGTATGCCTGGCGCAGACGGATATTTCAATCAGGAATTTTCCTTGCAAAATAGAAGAATAAAATATT
Organism: Galeruca laticollis; assembly: GCA_963921935.1. Taxonomy (NCBI): domain Eukaryota; kingdom Metazoa; phylum Arthropoda; class Insecta; order Coleoptera; family Chrysomelidae; genus Galeruca; species Galeruca laticollis. The sequence continues at coordinate 114,226,252 of OY998180.1, forward strand.
CGAAACGGAACTAATATAAGCCAAATTCGTGTTAAAAACACGGGGCGGATATCAACTAAATTCACAAAAAGGAGACTCGGAAAAAGTATTGCAATTGGGAACTCAAGATTTAAAATATCCGGGAGCCCTAGCTTGGGTATGCCTGGCGCAGACGGATATTTCAATCAGGAATTTTCCTTGCAAAATAGAAGAATAAAATATTCGAAACGGAACTAATATAAGCCAGATTCGTGTCAAAACACGGGGCGGATATCAACTAAATTCACAAAAAGGAGACTCGGAAAAAGTATTGCAATTGGGAACTCAAGATTTAAAATATCCGGGAGCCCTAGCTTGGGTATGCCTGGCGCAGACGGATATTTCAATCAGGAATTTTCCTTGCAAAATAGAAGAATAAAATATTCGAAACGGAACTAATATAAGCCAAATTCGTGTCAAAACACGGGGCGAATATCAACTAAATTCACCAAAAGGAGACTCGGAAAGAGTATTGCAATTGGGAACTCAAGATTTAAAATATCCGGGAGCCCTAGCTTGGGTATGCCTGGCGCAGACTGATATTTCAATCAGGAATTTTCCTTGCAAAATAGAAGAATAATATACTAATATTAAGAAAACTACGAAAAAGGAAAATCGGGAAAAGTATTAAATCAGATACGATATATAAATGGTTTACCACACTCTAATGTACTAGATATATCAACGTATTTTAAAATGAAAGTCGACTATCTAAATGTTTTAAATTATCATTGAAAAGACCACATATTTTCGGAATTATTATTGTTTAAAGTTCTTACCTTCACAGCAATAAGTTATCACTGAAATTTTTTTCAACGAAGGAAAAAAACTCAAAAGTAAATCGGCAAAAGAAAAGTTAAAATAATTTACAGCGGACGATGAATAAGTTGCACTTCTGGCTCGGTCGGCTGGCACTTCGATACTCTCCACTATTTTTAAAATATATCAGCCGTCTAACCTCACGGTTCCACCTCCCTCTCGACCTGCGCGCTTCTATCCATATCTACCTTGTTGCAGTGGGGCGACCAGTACCTTCAAATGTTGAATTTTAAAATTGAAGTAAATACTTTACTCCCGAAAAAATTGATCCCTCCATCGCAACTAGGAAGAAAATAAAAATATCGGAATTTGGATAAATTAACCTATTATAACATTTGGTTCTACCCCGAAACCAGGGGATAAAATAAAATAAAATGTTCACGAAGATTAACAATACTTTACCATAATTATAAGTCAATATACAAATGATTAGATACACTCGTCGACATAAATTGTAAAATGAAAATATATTCGGCTCATAAAATATTAAATGAATTATAAATAAAGAAACGAATATGTGACGGGTGATACATAATATCAATTAAATATATACAATGAAATAATTTAAATTAAATATATATTCGGTGACATAAACTATCAAATGATTTAACTCAAATATATACTCGGTGACATAAACCATCAAATGAAAATATAACAAAGAAACGAATACGTGACGGGTGATATGTAATATAAAACAATTATACTCAGCGGCAGAAAATACAAAATGAAAATACACTCAGTTACACAAAATAACCTTGTAGTAACGAAAACTTCGTTACACAATACATACCCCTTCTATACATAAAAGGGGTATCAGAAAACATTAAGAAAATGTTCAAACCTTACAATATCAATATTGTTCACAAACCTTACAATACAACTAAACAATTTTTTTCAAAATTAAAACCAAAAATTTATAATAAATATAGATCAAACGTAGTATATCAAGTTGAATGTAATGACTGTCACAAACAATATATAGGACATACTAAACAATACATACATAAGCGTTTGTACTCACGCTCTTACGACATTAAAATAACAAAACTAATACCACCGCATTATCAAAACACGCCATAGAAAATAACCACAGCTTTAATTTTGAAAATTTTAAAATATTACAATCCGAATCTAATACTAAGAAACGAGAAATTTATGAGATGATATACATTCAGAAAAATAATAATAGTAATAATTTTCGAAATGATGTAACTAACTTATCCAATTGCTACTACAACCTAATTAATAGTAATAACTAAATAAAATGAATTCTATAATCCTCTATATTTAAATTATTTTGAAGACATACAATTCTGTCACTTTGTATACGGCTTTGTTGTATTTATTTCCACCTTAAATGTATTTTAATTGATACCGAGGAAACAGTATACTACTTTCTTTCAAGCGAAAGTTGTATACGATGGTTTTGGCTGAATGATTTAAAATTTATTATCAAATGTATTTTATTGCATTCACTCTTACAGCTTGAGATGTTGAGCGTTGGGTTTTCTACATCTAAGTTTGTTTTGTTTTTTCTGTTATCATTTTGAGTCTCATTAATTTGTATATTGTATTTGTTGACTACCTGGAGGTATCTCTTTTAGGTTTTTATCTAACTTTGTACCTACTTGAAAATGGCGTTATGCCGAAACGTGCGTAGTAGTAGTAAAGTATCTTTCATGTTTTTTATATGACATCACCATAGTAATAAATAATTAATGGCCGAATCCCAGGAATTTTATTTGTAAAAAAAAGTATATATATATATGTTATATTCACAAATTCACGTTAAACTTTTTAAAAACAATTTTTATTGAGTTACACAGTTTTATGTTATATAAAAAAGAAGTAATAGGTTGAAATTATAATTGTAACTAACTATTTTACATAAAGTCAAAGAATTTATAGAATTTGTGAAATCAACGTCAGCGTTTATTTTCATGGAGAATTCGATGTAGCGTCGCTCCCATGAAAAGTGCAGAAATCATTATTTTTCTGTAACATAATATTTGTGTTACTTAATGTGTTTATTTTATAAAAACGCAACGTAGCATCGTTCTCATGAAAATACGGAAATCGTAATCTGATGTTTGACATTGCGTAATATTACTTAAACATAAGCGTTTTTTCGTATATAACAACTCCCCCCTTAATTAAAATTGTTGTTTAATAAACAACAATTTTGAGAATAAAAACCAAAATACATAAAATATAAAATAGACAATACAATATATACAGAGATTTCAAGATTAAAAGGAAAATACACAAAATACAAAAAATAAAAATATAAAGGTATACATTAAACCATGAAATTGTCAATTTTCGATTTCCACTTCCTCAGAGGCATCGGTGTCAAGTTTGGGTCTTCTTTTTGGCAGAATGTTATGAATTTTGATGAAAACATCATTTGGTTGGTCCGGAACAGGCTTTCCTGGCGATTTGTTGAATTTAATATTTCTACACTTATAACAGGTGTAGAGGACGATCAAGGCAACGATGAGTGAGATCGTAGTATATGTGAACCACGAAATATTTTTCTCAACAAACGGTTTGTTTATGAGTTCATCCAAACTTTTTGAGTATTGGTCCAGTTTGTGTTTTGTCACTTGCAGATCATTCAAGTTAATGTTATTAAGATCTAGTGGTTCTATTTTGGGTACTTCTACTTTGTTTGGAATGTCTAGACAACAGTTGTAATCAACCATTACGGGATGAAGTACATGAGGAATGTTTATAGTTTTTCTGGTACTAGCTTGTATTTTAGTAATGCCAACAAAAGCGGAGCATCCTGAGTATAGCTGTAAAATAGAATTTTCATTTACGGTTAATGTTTTCGTTTTTGTGTTTGGAAGACTTATGGTCACGTGTACCGGTTCGGCAATCGACACTAGCCACACGTTTTCTTCGAGTTTTTGCACAGTATAACCTTGTCCGTTGACTACCGCACTTTTACAATTCGCAGGAAATGTCTTATATTGTCTTAACAAACGGGCTTCACATATCGCGTTATCGTCTATAGGGTACGCGTAAACATCGCGACACAACTTTTGATGCGTAGATAACTGTTTACACTTTTGTAAATCGTGGATTGGAATGTAGGATAAAGAATCATCATCTCGCGCTAAATATTTTTGTGAAAATGATAAAATGTGGTGAAATCCAGTTCTATTATCATAAATTGGTATTGGGTATAGGTGGAATAAAGTAAATACTTGTGGTTCAATCAAAGGTATTTTAAGAACGAAAACAAGATCTGAATTTGTTTGATATGCTTCGAGATCGATTATTTCCAAATACTGTGAAATTTCAGAATATTTTATTGGTAGCGGTAAACCTTTTCTTACTGTATTTTCTGATATTTTCTTAAGAGCAGTGATCAAATTTTCTGGTTCAATAATAGAAGTATGAATTATTTGAAGCTGTGCAAAAGTGATAGAGTTTAGAATATCATTAATAGTATTTTCAAGATACGAATAACTCTCCATTAGTTGTTCGCAAATTTCAAAGAAATTCAATTTGGCTTCGATAAGCGCAATTTCGTTTGTTGATTGTCGAATGGTGGTTTCAATTTTTTCTATATCTGAGTTAAATATTTTCTCATTTAATTTTAATTGTCCTATAGTACTGTTGAGATTTGTTATGACTGAGCTTGTGATTGACATTTGATTTTTTAATAAGTTTTCTATCTGGTTTTGATCAGTTTTTAATTTATTAATGCAGTCCATATAATATTCACCGTCAGACGCATCGAGATTTCCGGTTATTGATTTAAATATGGTGCCAATACCATTAATTAACCCTCGTTTTTGTCTTTTAACATCGAAAGATATTTCACTAAATTTATCGCCAATAGATTTTGTAATTTGTTGCAATAATGCCAAATGTGATTTTACTTCGGATCGGAAGGACTTCATACTGGAGTAGTTTGAAGTAAAGGTATTTTGAATTGTGTCAAGAATTCTATTATTTCTTTCAAAAGTTTGTTTAAAAGCTGATATATTTTTATGCACTAATAAAGTCCATTCGTCGTTCGAAACCATTATTTTGGTTTCGTCGTGGTAGTAGATTCCAACTGTATTGTTTATGGGTTCGATTTTATATTGACAGAACAAACTCACCAACCAGGAACAAGCTATGCACAAATTTGTAAGGGACAACAACAAGAATTCGCTGGAAATAACACACAACCAGTTAATATACAACAATACCTTCCAGCGACAAATGATATGGCTGAACTTAAACACATGATGAAAGGTCTCATGGAGCAAATGGGCACAATGCTAAATCTGTTGACAACCGTGATTAGTAAATTAAAATAATGACTAAGTACTTAAAAATATCAATATGGAATGCCAATGGGCTTACCCAACATTCACAAGAACTCAAAACTTTTATATATAACCACGACATCGACATTATGCTGGTGTCAGAAACCCACTTTACAAAAAAAAGTTACCTTAAAATTCCAAATTATGTAATATATGACACCCAGCACCCGGATGGTACGGCGCATGGCGGAAGTGCTCTAATAATTAAATCTAAAATAAAACATCACGAAACAGTTAGCTTTAAAAAAGACTTCTTACAAGCAATAAGCGTAATAATAGAAGACTGGCACGGTCCATTAACAGTTTCTGCCGTCTACTTCCCACCAAAACATGCTGTCAAAAAAGAAGAATTTGAACAATACTTTAAGCAACTTGGTAATAGATTTCTCGCAGGTGGTGATTACAACGCCAAGCACACCCACTGGGGTTCGAGGCTAATCAACCCGAAAGGCAGACAACTCCTGATGGCCATAAATGATAATAATTACAAACACCTATCTACTGGCGAACCTACGTACTGGCCAACGGATAGAAGTAAAATCCCAGATCTAGTTGATTTTTGCGTAACCAAAGGTATCCCAAAAGAATCGCAAAAAGCAGAATCCTGTTTTGATTTGTCTTCTGATCACTCTCCCGTACTAATAGAGCTGAGTACAACAATACTAATACGAGAAACACCCCCAAAACTCGGCAGCAAGAACACAAATTGGGATATATTTCGAGAAATAATAGACGAGGAATTAAAATTAAACATACCATTGAAGTCACGCATAGATATAGAAAATGCAGTGCAAAATCTTAACAAAATTATTCAAGCAGCAGTGTGGAACAGCACACCTACAAACACAACTACTTATTCTCGTCAGGTGTTGCCAACTATAATAAAACAAAAAATAGTAGAGAAACGACGGCTACGGAAAATATGGCAGAACACGAGGTGCCCTCAAGACAAAACAAAACTTAATCAAATCACTCGTCAACTTAAAGATTTACTAAATAATCACAAAAATTACAGTATCCAAAAGTATTTGAAAGGGCTCACCGCAACCGAAGCTACCGAATATGCACTTTGGAAAGCCACTCAAAAAATCAACCGGCCACAACTGCTTAATCCACCTATACGCAAAGAAAACAATCAGTGGGCAAAGAGCGACGAAGAAAAAGCAGAAACATTCGCTTGTCACCTTGAAAAGGTCTTTCAACCGAATCCACCAAATAACGACAACGACATCGAAGCACAGCTCTTAACTGATCTAGAATCTCCATACCAGTTAGAATTACCAGCAGAAAAATTTACAATCGCGCAAGTCAATAGTATAATTAAAACAAATTTAAATCCTAGAAAAGCCCCTGGCTATGACCTTATTACAGGAAAAGTACTTCAAGAACTACCAAGAAAAGGTGTAGTATATTTAACACAAATATATAACGCAATTCTGAGGATAGGTCACTTTCCCATGGTTTGGAAAGTAGCCCAAATAATTTTAATACTTAAACCTGGTAAACCGGCTGAAGAAGTAAAATCATACAGACCGATCAGCTTACTGCCAGCAATGTCCAAAGTCCTGGAAAAGTTAATACTCTCAAGAATTGAACCAGTCCTAACAGCCCGTAAAATTATACCAACTCACCAATTTGGATTTAGACCAAAACATGCGACTATTGAACAAATTCATCGTGTCTGTACAAACATAAGCCAAACACTAGAAGACAAAAAATACTGCTCTGCAGCCTTTTTGGATATTTCTCAGGCTTTTGATAGAGTTTGGCATACCGGCCTCCTCTACAAACTAAAAAAAATCCTTCCACTTAGTTGCTTCCTAACCCTAAAATCCTACCTAGAAGATCGCCATTTCCTCGTCAAATATCAAGACGCGCATACGTCAATATTTCCTGTTAAATCTGGAGTTCCTCAGGGAAGTGTTCTGGGACCTGTGTTGTATCTCTTGTACACAGCCGATTTACCTACCACCAATGGCGTTGTAACAGCCACATATGCTGATGATACCGCCCTACTATCAATGCATGAAGATCCGAATCAAGCATCACAAATACTCCAAATGAACCTGAACAATATACAAACCTGGTTAAAAAAGTGGAGAATACAAGCAAATGCAACGAAATCGGTGCATGTTACTTTTACGAACCGAAAAGGAAACTGCCCACCAGTGACCCTAAACAGTCAACAGCTTAACCAGCAACAGGATGTAAAATATTTAGGCATGCATATAGATAGAAAACTGACCTGGAAAAAACACATTTTCATGAAGAGGAAGCAACTTGGACTGAAACTTAATGGTTTATATTGGCTTATAGGTCGAAAATCACAACTATGTCTTCAAAATAAAATACTTATTTATAAAACAATCTTGAAACCCATTTGGAGTTATGGAATACAACTATGGGGAACTGCTTCTAATTCTAACCTCGAAATCTTAGAAAGGTTCCAATCCAAAACTCTTCGAGTCATGACCAATGCACCTTGGTATGTCCCAAACAACTATATACGAAATGACCTCCAAATACCCACTGTAAAAGAAGAAATATCAAACTTCGCCCAAAAATACCAACAGAGACTGCAGCAACACCCCAATAATTTAGCAAAGTCCCTCAGGAGAATACCGGCAAGAAGAAGATTAAAACGTTATATTGTTAGTGATTTACCAACAAGATTTTAAATGTATATTTAAATTAATGTGCACAATACCCTAGAGACAAATAATTTTATATTTTATATAAAATATTTAAGAATAGAGTATGGTTATAGGACCATTGCTCTGCATGTTAATGTGATTAGTGACAAACTATTTACCTATTGTAATTTTAATTTACAGATTGTAAATAAATTGGGAAGTTTAAAAAAAAAAAAAAAAAAAAAAAAAAAAAAAAAAAAAAAAAAAAAAAAAAAAAAAAAATATTGACATGTTGCTGTTCCGATCAGCAGCAGAAACCTGAAAATAAGTTAATTTTCAACATAGGGTTTCATAAGATCGAAATTTATTTTTGATTTGTTATTTGTTTCTAAATTTAATACTGTTGCGGAATTTCTGTGTATCTCTAGTATTTCAAAAGGGCCATTAAACTTATTTTCTAACTTGTTTTTTATTTGAGTTTCTTTTACGTAAACTTTGTCACCTACTTCATAATTTGGTTTGTTTTCGGAGACATGTTTGTCAAATCGGTCTTTAGCTTTTTCTTTTTGCTTTATGGTTTTTTCTCTCGCTATTTTATAATAATAGGATATGCGGTTATTTAGATCTCTAATATATTTAGTAATTAAATCTTGTTCATTGTATAATTTTTCGGGAGGTCTACTGGACGTGTGTCCAAATACAAGTTCGTACGGTGTGAATCCGTGTGTTTTGTTTATAGAGTTATTATAAGCGATAATAGCAAATGGTAAAATACTGAAGGGGTGTTCATTGGGGTGGTCTGCTAAATGTAATCGAATCATTTCTAACAGAGTAGCATGTAATCTTTCTAGAGATCCGTTACTTTGCGGATGACCGACACTTGAATATGTTAACTTAATATCGAACATATTACAAAGGTCTTTCATTAACGCATTATTGAATTCGCGACCGGCATCGCAATGAATGCGAAGTGGTGCACCAAAATGCTGAAAATAAGCTAATAATGAAGTGACAACGGATTTGGCACTTTTATCTTCAAGCGGATATGCTTGAGAAAATTTTGTTAGTTCGTCTCTTATTGTAAGAGCGTAATTCTTTTGAGGTACCTCTAAAATATCAATATTAATACGTTCAAAAGGTGTTTTAGGCGTTTCCGTTATAACGAGGGGACTGTCCAAATTTTTGCGACATATTTTTGTCTCTTGGCATGCCCGGCATGACTTAATATAATTTTCGACATCTCGATTGAGCCCGGCCCAATTATATTTTTGTCGTATTCGCCTAATAGTTTCATTAATTCCGCGGTGAAGGTGGCTTTTGCCATTATGGAATTGATCTAAGATAATAGGTATTTGATTTTGTTCTGGCTCTTTAGTAATATTTTGACAAATAGTGAATTTTACGTCAACTTCCGAAAGTAGAAATGATAGTGTTTCTAGTATTGGTAGGTCAGGATTATTTTCGATAAAATATTTTTCTGAAGGTTTAAATAAATCTCGATTTCTGTAAATTGCAGCAAATAAGTATTCACTAATACTGTCTGGATCCCATGGTATAGCAATAATAAGGTATTTTCTATTTTTGACAGTTTTACTGCTAAGTACATTAATTTTTGCATAAGAAAAGTCGGGGTTTTCCTCAAATATATCGTCAATTATTTTTTCATGAAAATCTTGTAAATTGTTTTGTTGAAAGAAGGTTAAAATGTTTTTATTTTGTTTGTCTAGTAGATGATTATTGGAATATTCTATTTTAGAATAGTCAATCAGTGATTTTGTTTTATAAAGTTCCTCAAAAGACAAAAATTCTTCTGCAGCGGCATCCCAGTCAATTTCAGGTTTATTTTCAGTTTGTTGGGATGGCCCTGCATCTTCAAGAGCGGGATAAATTGGGTAAGGTAAATATTTAAAGTTTCCTAATTTTGAGCGAAATGAATCAAAGTCATTTATGTGGTTGATTTTTATTCGAGAAAGGGCATCGGCATTTTTATTGGATTTGCCAGATTTGAATTCAATTTGATAGTCATATTCCTCTAATTTGAGGCGCCATCGTGCTAGACGACTACCGGGGTCTTTTATAGAAAATAACCAAGTAAGTGGACGGTGGTCAGTTATAAGGGTAAATTTTCGGCCATATAAATAGGGTCTAAAGTGTTTAACTGCCCACACAATTGCCAAAAGTTCTCTCTCTATCGTAGAGTATTTGGTTTCTGCTTTGCACAATGTCCTGGACGCATAGGCTATCGGTAAATCCTTACCTATTGGGCCTTGTGACAAAACTGCACCGATTGCAAATGCGCTAGCATCGGTAGTTAAAAGAAATCGTTCTTCAAAGTTTGGGTATATCAATATCGGAGTAGAAGTAAGAGCATTTTTTAATTCTTGGAATGACTTTTGACATTCGGAGTCAAAATTAAATGGGACATCCTTTTGTAAAAGTTTTGTCATTGGTTTGGAAATTTTAGCGAAGTTTGGTATAAATCTTCTGTAGTAACCAGCGAGTCCCAAAAAGGATTTTATTTCCTTTTGGTTCGTAGGTTGAGGGAATTTTTGGACGCATTCAATTTTTGCCGGAAATGGCTTAACGCCATCTTCCGTGATTAAATGTCCAAGGTAGGCGACTTCTTTTCTCAAGAATTCGCACTTGTCTGGCTGAAGTTTTAAGTTAGCTTTTTGAAGTCTCTTGAATACTTCTGTTAAGCGGGTAATATGTTCTTGAATTGTCGGTGAATAGACGATGATGTCGTCCATATAGACAAGACATCGCTCGTTTTGAATTCCAGCAAGGACATTGTCCATGACCCTCTGGAATGTTGAAGGTGCATTTTTTAGACCGTACGGCATTCTAAGGAATTCGAAATGTCCGTTTTCAACTGTGAAGGCGGTCTTTGGTATATCTTCAGGCATTATTTCAATTTGATGAAAGCCTGATGCAAGATCTAGTGTCGTGAAATATTGACACTTACCAAGCTGGTCCAATAAATCTCCAATGTTTGGTAACGGATATTTGTCGTCTACAGTAACCTCATTCAGTTTTCTGTAGTCTACGACAACACGCCATTTTTGTTTACCTGATGCGTCGAGCTTCTTGGGCACAACTCACACGGGCGACGGCCATGGAGAATTGCTGGGTTGTATAATGTTTTGTGAAAGCATTTTATTGATCTGATCTTTCACCTCTTGTTTATGAATTTGGGGATAGCGATATGATTTTACATAAGTGGGTTTAGAGTTTTGCGTATCTATGGAATGTTTTATTTCGTTGGTGAAAGTAAGTATGTCTCCTTCTAAATAAAAAATGTCATAAAAATCATGACAAAGTTGGGAAATTAAGTCTCGTTCTTCTTCATTAAGATGATCAAGTCTTAGTTGATTTTTTAATTCCGATGTCCTATCGGTGCACATTTCTTGGGTGGTTAGTTGAATATTATTTACATTATTTATTTCATATGGTTCTAAGTTAAGTTTTGAAAATGTTACGGTTTTAGGTATACAATTAACATTTAATACTGAAACAAAAAATTCTCCCTTTTCATTTATTTTAACTAATGCGTTTGGTAGTTTAACTTTCTCTACTTCTTGGCCTATCAGTATAGCATCAGTATTAACTAAATCGCATTTTAGTTTAAATATTTGTTCAGTCCTAGGTTCAATGGAAATTGTATTTTTGTAAATTTGTGGAAATTGGTTTTCGATTGAAATATTGGTAGTTTCATTATCTGTTACTTTAAATAATGGTACAATTTTGAAATCAGTAATAAGTTGTTTATTTTTTAGATCAACTATACAATTATAATGTTCTAAAAAATCCATTCCTAATAATCCATTAAAATCAATATCTAAATTACAAATGAATACTCTGTGTGGATCGTTAGGTTTAAATGGAATAAGGGTTGATTCGTTAACTCTTATTTTTTGGTTCGTTATACCTTGAATAATTACATTTTCAGGGGATCGATTCTATAATTTTCGCAAGTTTTGGGTTTGAAAATTGATAATCCAGCACCTGTATCAATTAGAATTTTATAAGTGTTTGTTCTGTCTTTAATATAATATAAGTTTTTAGAATTTACCGGTAAGGTATTTTTTACATGAACATCTGTTCGAGGCAGTCCGATTCTAGACTGTTCAAACTCATGGTTTGAATTTGTGTACTGAGGTCTGGGATCGACAAATTTGAAGTTTGGTCGTTTAGCGGATCTGGGGGTTTCGTTTGTAAAGGGCCTTGTCGAAAATCCTGATAATAATCATGATTTGGATTTAGGAGGTTATCAGAATCAAAGTTATAAACATTTTCATTATTATAATTAAAATTGTCTTGTTCGATATGGCTATAATCGAAAGTTTCGTCTTCATTCGTATTGCAAACTGGTACACCATTATCAGAGTTAGGATCACTATCAGCAGTATAATAGTTTTCCTCTATTTCACTATTAACAGTATAATAGTCAGGAGCACTGGGGTTAATTTCTTGGTAATATTCTTGATAATCAAGTGAATTATCGGAGTATTGTTCTTGATTTTCATAATAATTTTGACTATCATCTGTATAATAGTCATAACTGTTATGAGAGTGTTTGTTGAAATCACGATTTCGATTGAAATGAAAAGTTCTTTGTTGATTAAAATTTGTGTTGGGTCGATTTCCCGGTGGTCCTTGAGGTCTAAAGCTTGGATTTGGTGTAATTACAGATGGGCGATTTTGATTTTGTTGGTTATTTTGAAATTGTGGCCTTTGTTGAAAATTTTGGCCTGTTTGGTTATGTGAATTAGGAGTTTGATTTGGTCTAAAGGAACCCTGAGCTACATTTTGAGATTGTCTTTGACGTGTGAGACACTCATTTATAGTATGTCCTATTCTGTGACAAAAATTAAATTGTTTTGGTGAATTTTGGCTAAATCTACGAGTAGGTATATTATTTGTATTACGATTAGTCTGAGGTTTGTGGTTTTCATAGTAAGTTAATTGAAGTTCTCTTCTGATTCGTGAAATAGCTGATAAAACACTTATTGGATTACTAGCTCTAACAATTTGACCGATTTTTGGATCTAGACCGGTTAATAAAGTATTTAAAGTTAATGATTCTATAAGACGTGTTTGTGCTACTTTTTGATCTATTGTTAAATGCTGTTGTTTACTTATAGCTGAATACATTTTTGCTTCCAGAGTTTGTAATCTCGAAACAAAAATTAAAGGCGATTCGTTTGGTAGTTGTTTCATTCTTTGAAGGTCTTGAATCAACGAATTTAAGTCGCGAGAATCTCCAAAGTGAGTATTTAATAATGTTTTAATTTCTTCCCAATTTGAAGGGTCGCGTGAATTAACTAATTCAGCGGCTCTTCCCTTAAGTTTGTTTTTAATATGAAGAGTTAAAAGTACTTTTTGGTCGTTGTCGGCCATTCTGTAAGCTGTTTTACAAGCATTTATAAAAGTATTTAAGAAAATTTGATTACCGTCATATTCCGGAATTATTGAAAATATTTCGGATAATCTGTAAGGTTCTAGATTCGACGCTTGATCGATTTGAGCAGCTGGAGTATTAGCATTGGCATTAGCGTTTGTTGCACTACGAGTTTCAGGCATTTTGTTTTATATTGAAATGATTGTATTCAAAATAAAAGTAATTATGACAATAGAACTTGGTAAAAATAAAAAAATAAATTGCAAAATATTAAATAAAAATAAAACGAGATGATTCTTACGTAAATATTTTCATTCCTTCCTTGGCAGCTGAAATCCTTATCCGTGAGCTTTGCTACACCTGGTTAGCAGTTTGCGTGTTCCTGGTGCCGGAGAGACCGTCTGCTTCTTGAAGATCTGGGGCTGGTACTTGAAAATTCCTTAAAGGTTTAGGAACCACCACACTTAGTTAGGCAATCCTTGTTCTAAATGTGTTTAGGAATCCTACTGACTGCGCCACTGTTATATTCACAAATTCACGTTAAACTTTTTAAAAACAATTTTTATTGAGTTACACAGTTTTATGTTATATAAAAAAGAAGTAATAGGTTGAAATTATAATTGTAACTAACTATTTTACATAAAGTCAAAGAATTTATAGAATTTGTGAAATCAACGTCAGCGTTTATTTTCATGGAGAATTCGATGTAGCGTCGCTCCCATGAAAAGTGCAGAAATCATTATTTTTCTGTAACATAATATTTGTGTTACTTAATGTGTTTATTTTATAAAAACGCAACGTAGCATCGTTCTCATGAAAATACGGAAATCGTAATCTGATGTTTGACATTGCGTAATATTACTTAAACATAAGCGTTTTTTCGTATATAACATATATATATATATATATATATATATATATATATATATATATATATATATATATATTGTAATATATTTTTTGATTACGCCTCTACGGTGGACGTCACTTTGTAATATATTCAATTTTTATTTAATTAAGCTCAATTATTTTATATTTATTTATTTAATAATGTATCTGCGTCGTGAGCCAATTTATGATATATTTATTATTGATGATTATTTATTTTTATTTAAATAATTTATTAAGGTTATGAGCGCCAGAATTGGTTCGCTTACCACGAATTCCAATTCAAAACAATATATATGTTTTTTAAAAAATTGTACATTTGTTTTATATTGTTGTTACCATATCTCAGGAATGGATTCGGCACTTGATGCTTGCCAGCAACAGGAAGCTATAGGTAAGATACCAAAGAAAATACAAGACGAACATAGACAAACGATTTAATTAAGTGTGAATAAAAGAAATAACGGATTCTTTGTCAATTAACGAATTAAACAATACATATCTATAAATTCAATAAAAAACTAGCGAAAACCTTCGCATAGAACGATGCATACTAGTTATGCATTTATTTGCATCAAACACAACAAGTAAATTGCGCTCAAATTATTAATTGTGTGCGTTGAATGTACATTCGTAGCGCTTTCAACCTCAACGTTTGCTATTATAAATATAATCGTCGCGTGGTGTGTGTATTCTGTGGTGGGTATAATTTAGTTTGCAAAGATAAAGAAGAATGTGGCGTGTTTAAGATTTATTATTATGATTCATTGAATGAATTTGGTAAGTACTTATTTTAATATGAAATTAGTGTTTCGTGTCCGATATATTAGTGGAGATTGAAATGTTTAAAACTAATATTTAACTAAGAAATTGATATCACCAATAACATAACCTAACATGTAAATATATCTGTGAATGTTTTCATTGGAGAAGTTTTATATATACACGAGAAGTAGTGTTCATAGTTGGTTCTTCTTGACGATCTACGATCGAATAAACCGGAACTCAGGATGTGGAAAATGATGAAATGTGAATTATTTCACCAGTTGAATACCACAATCAATGGCATGATGTATGAATAGTCGTCGAAGCTATTCTAATAAGGTAATTGTTCAATCTTACCAAGTCTAGACGATAGCACAATTACTTTCACTTATTTGTTCGAATACGAATTATGTTTTTAGTTAGTTAACTTTTAAAACTTTGTTGAACACTTTGGTCAACGTTTCAATATGATTTTGTTAAATTATCTTAACTTTTAAACAAATTTGGAGAAGAAAAATTTCACGCGTCCTCCATCTATAAATTCACGAGGCTCCTCCCCAAGCTTAGAATCAACAACTTGCAACTGTTTTCCTTTTTGTTTCTCATTGTTCGTTTGTTGCTAAGTAAATAATTGTTTTTATTAAATCAAAACATCCATTTCTGTGTTATTGTAGATAAATTCACTGTGTTTATTTACACTTCTGTAATCACTCCGAATCACTCTACCCGAACTAGAACGTTGATTTCCGCGTTGATATTTCGATTTGACATTTGATACAAAATAATTGGAAAGTTTATGCAATATACAGGGTTTCTGAAAGTGTTTACTAAATATAAAAATATAATAGTTGAATTTTGTTTCAAAATTCACGTGATCCTATATACAGTGATTATTATAATTATATACAAAATATATTCGACGTAATTTACTTGTCATTGTTATTTTTATATACCTTGAAATATACTTCAAAAAATAATTACTAAATTAAATAGGAATCTCTTAAATCATTTTATTAATTGTATATTATTCGTAAATATTTCTTAACGTGTCTAAGCTATGTCTTTATGAATTATCTCTTTTTATTGAATATTCACATTATTCTTAATTTAACCTGGTAGATATGTTTCACTTTAATATATATATATATATATATATATATATATATATATATATATATATATGTACATATATATAAAATGAATATAATTTCATAAAATGCGAGGTGTCTATATGAAACATAAATTTCGATTTTCAACTACACCTGCTTTTATTCGAAATTTCAATAATTTCGACGTATTGGCCTGACCGTTCTTCGAAGGGAAAAAGAACTACATTCCTGGCTAATACTACGCAGAATATTGAATTACATCCCCTTCGAAAACCGTGACGTCGATCGGCTATTTTGCGGACATCTGTGGTGATTTGCAACTGATAGCGGAAGGGTATAGTACACTGACGCGTTTCGACCTTCTTGGGTCTCTTCAAGAGTGCCGTAGTACCTTCCAGTTCGGAGGCTCTAGTCCGAACTCTCTACAATAGCCCTATTTCATTCTGAAATAAGCCTAAAAATTGTGATTTCTACGTCTATGGAATATGGTGGCCGACAATACGTGAAACTTTGAAGAGGAACGTTTATACAACTATAATGAAATATAGAAAATTACCACTGATAATAAAAACTCAGTTATAAAACATCAAATTTTAACTTTCTTAAAAGAATTTCTTTTGGAATAAAAATCGAAAAAAAATATTTACAATTTCATGAAATTTTGTATGGGAGATTTTTTTGATACGGGGATTTAAAAAATTGTCAGTTGATCAAAGAAAGAATTATTTTTAGTAAAAATTGAGAGAAATTCATGAAAATGTATTTTTCCGTAAAACTATCCATCAGAATCCAAAACTGAGATACTTTTTGTATTCCTCGATACCAAATGCATCGTATTTCTCAATTTTTGCTTAATATATTCACTCCCACTCCCGCTTGATACTTACAACAATAAATCAATTTAATTACCCCCTAACTAGAAATTACCACTTTCCACGTCTCCAATGATCCCGTTGAATTGGAATAAAAAAGGCAAGCTGGTTTTGGTATTGTCTCACGCAAATTCCAAAGCAATGTTCGTTATTGACATCACTTTCTACCTACGCACCAGGCCAGTGCAATAGAAAAAACATATCCCGAATGGTTTCCGATAACAATTGAAATCATTGGATTTCTATATATGTTTCTTCAACAGTTATGACCCTCTTTAGTAACTTTGATCTTAATGCTTTGGTTTAAGGCCTGAAATATCCGAAATAATGTGAATAGCAAGAGCCCAATGATGAGTCGACATTATCAGCAACTTCTCTTTATTGTGAAGGTATTTTTTTCTCAAAGTATTACGTTGTGTTCTTATTATTATTTATTAAGCTTAATAGCAAAGGTAACCTAATTTTCTCACCTTCTTCAGCAATACTACTTTTAAATTATTACCCAAGTGAGTATTAAAATTTTATTCACATGGGGAGGGCCTACGTTTTCGTCACTATAATTACAAACTAATTAATGTGGTAGTGTATTCGCAGTTTGATGATATTGGCAAAACTTTGTAAAAGTATTCTACAGCGGTTCCTTACAACTCTCAAAAAATTCACATATGGTGATGGTATCAATAGTTAACGAAGATGGAGTCTCCTTTTAGTACTAGAAGGTGTACACAGTTTATATGCTGTAAGTAGATCTAAGGCTGTAATATGCTAAGTTTAAGATACATCAAATAATTTGAACAACTACAAATATTTATTGAAAGTCTATTATAAGTATAATTCTTCATGAGTACCTCGATTCTTATAAACACCTCTCTATACATATATATATATATATATATATATATATATATATATATATACAACACACAACACACAACACAGGTCTGAATATAGATGGAGAATACTTAAACCATCTAAGATTCGCTGATGACATCATCCTGATAGCGAGTAACCCTGGCGAAATGCAATAACAAATAAATGAATTGAATGCAGCAAGCAACGAAGTAGGCCTTAAAATAAATCTGAGTAAGACCAAGATAATGTATAACGAACTGATAAACGCACAAGCAATAACAATTAATGACACTGTCCTGGAAATAGTAGAGGAATACATATACCTGGGTCAACTAATACACATATCAGGCTCTCTACTTCCAGAAATAAACAGAATAATCAAATTAGCATGGAGAACATTTGGACAAAACTCTATCATCTTCAAGTCTAGAATGTCACTCCGTTTGAAAAAGAAAGCGTTTGATCAGTGCGTACTACCAGTATTAACATACGGCTGTGAAACCTGGACCCTGAAAACTGATATCATTAGAAAACTCCAGGTAACGCAGAGGTCTATGGAACGATGCATGTTTGGAATAACAAGGAGAGATAGAAAAAGGCTTGATTGGATCAGACAAAAGACCCAAGTGATAGATGTCATAAATAGAATCAGGTCCCTAAAGTGGCAATGGGCGGGGCACCTCGCTAGAAGGACAGACGATAGATGGACCACAAAGATAACGCAATGGTATCCCCGAGGCGTGAAAAGACCAAGAAGACGCCCCAACTTAAGATGGGATTACGACATAAAGAAACTCGCAGGATCAACTTGGGGCCGCATAGCTAGCAATAGACAACAATGGGCCCACATGGAAATGAAATATATAAATATGTAGAGGGAGGCTACACCATAACAAAATGGTTGAATAAGCTGCATATGATGATGATGATGATGATATATATATATATATATATATATATATATATATATATATATATATATTATAACGGAATTTGTAAGCACGATAGAAGGTGTATTTTTTGACAGATCGAAACCAAACTCTCTACAAAAATCGGTTAGGCCAAAATCTTGGACAATTTTGTTAATGAGCCAAATCGGCCCAGTAAGAACAAAATGGAGGCCTGTGAAAGTTGAAAAAAAATCGTATTTCCTTTGTTTTCCATTTGAAGCAAAAAAGTTACTGAGATTTTTCGTAGACCTTAACACGTTCTACAACTTTTGTATTGAACAACTTTCTCTAAATCGTACATTAAAACATTTATTTAAGAAAATTCACAAATTTACCAGAAATTTTTTTTATTGTTTTGTTACCAAAATGTTACTTTGGTTTTTTGTACATCTCAAAACATTCTATTACTTTTGTATATAATTTTTTATTTTGGGTTTTATGCAAAAATGTTACTGAAATAAGCCTGTCCAATTGGTCCTGTGCCATTGGGATTTTTTTTAATGTAATTTGTCACACAAATTTTTTCTTCAAATGTCACCCTGTATATTTTCTACAAATATGAAATGGAAGAAACGAAATATAGTCAGTTATCAAGAAGCCTCTTTCTTCTGTTGAATCGTGTTAGAAGATGTTCATATCTCTTATATTTATTAAATTATAAAAAAATTATGGAGGCATGTTGAAAATTTTTAAATAATTCGGTTTTTAACCATAAAATTGAAAGTTTGGGTTTTTGTGAATGTATGGGAAAAAGTATGTACTACCTTGTATTTTGTGTAGGACAATCCAAAAAATATGTCAGTTTTTGACTGCGGAAAATCCAATTTTCATGAATTTTTTCCTCAGTTTTCCATACAAACGAATTTTTTTCCGATCAACTGACAGATTTTTTGGAAACCTGTTATCAAAAAACCCCGCCATATAAAATTTCAACGGAATAGAATTTGGAAAACGTAATCTTTAAACGTAAATTTCAGCTATGAGATTCAAAATTAAACATAATCAACAGTTTATATTCATTGGTGTTAAATAAATTATATTTTAACTGAAAAAAGCGTGGCCATTTCGTTCATTATTCAAGAGAAAAAGGCCAGACAGGTCGATATTCAAACTAAACTATGGTATGACACAAAAGTTTCTCTCTTCACGTGACAGTCGATTTTTTATATCACGCGATATCCATAACAAAAAACTCAATTATCAAAACATGAGCAATTCGTTTTAAAACGATTCTCTTGTTACTCTGTTTTTCTTGCTTATATTCAATTTAAAAATAAATCAAATTCGTTTCGGAGTGTAAGGGGTGACCAGGATAGAAAAATAGAGTAATACATAGATAGAGAAAAAATAAGCATATAACTGTTTACATTATTCTTGAAGTCAACATCATTTCACAATCTAAGCGAAAATCGAGTGGGGAGCACGATAGAGTAACATTGTTTCTACTTTTTCCACATTTAGTTTATGTGGTGTTTGCTGCAGATGCAATCTATTAAAAATAATCAATATTTCAGATAGTAAATGTAGCCAATCCAAATGCCATTCTCACTTCCTTTACTGTACCAACGTCTGAGGAAATGTAACCAAACAAACCCGCACTATCTAGGTTATTAGAATGAGGCTAAAAATTCCTTAAATGTTGTAAATGACGAACGTCCTGACGAAAGCTGAAGTTCCACAACGAGCAGATTTCCCGCCGGTTCACTGCACCGCAGATATTTCTAAAATGGTCACCACCATGACGGCCCGGTATCACAAAGACTTCAGCAACTCATGACCGAATTACCGACTGGTGACAGCATCAACGCCAAGAAGACAATACCCGCATTAGACTATCAAAGGTAAGTATCTGAAAGTCATCCTAGACCAAGAACTGACGTTTTATAATCACTACCAAGTGAATAAGACCAGGAAAGCAAGATGACAACTGGGAGGACTTATCGTAAGAATATCCAAGCTAGAAGAGAAGACTAAGCTGCACCTAATCAGGGCTATCATGCTCCTCATCAAGCTGCACGTATCTACAGCTTGGGGATACACAGCTAAGAAAGGCATCGAAAGAAGCTCCAAGCCCAACATAACATCAGCCTGGGGTAAACAGTCAACGTCATAGTCCGTTAGGACCAAGAAGCCTACGTTAGGTGGGTATCCACGGCTGATAAAACAGCTAGACCACCACTAACAGTGAAGACACCAAGAAGAACACAGATAATGTGGAAAAGTTTACAGATTTCAAGGAAATATTGTTCTTGTTTCTTATCACAAATATATACTACTTCCAGTTCTGTGTTAGTTGTTAATGAATATTTAGTGTCAAGTAGATGTTTTGCGTAATGGAATTTGTTTGGCTGTTTTAATCTGTATGCTCGTGTTCACTGTGTCAAATTTCAAAATTTCTAATGGTTTGACCCAAATAGACAGCACTACATTCTGAACATTAAAGTTAATATATACCAGACTTTTTTAATAGGGACATTTTTGTTTCTACATTTAACAATTTTGTACTCACATTACTTTCTGTTTTAATAGAAATTGTTGCTAAAGACACTATATTTGAAATATTATTTGAAATATTACAAACATATGTGATGATTTTATAATTTCATATTTCTTAAGTTTGTTTCGGTTATATTAGTTCTGATGCCTTTTCTTTCTCTTTTTTATTGAGTAATTTATTTATTATATGTAATGGATAACCGTTAGATGTAGCTATTTGTTTAATTGTATTAATTTCTCTATCAAAAATATGTTTGTTCATAGGAACTGAAAATTCTCTATACATCATTGAATTATATGCTGCTAATTCAAAGGACATGAGATGATTGGAATTATATGGTATAGTCACAAAAGTGTGTGTTGGTTTTCTGTGAATTGAATAAAAAAATGCGTTACTAACTCATTGAATTTTTAAATCTAGAATATTGATTAATTTATTTTCTTCAACTTCTAATGTGAATTTAATTTTTGGGTGTAAATCATTAATATGATTGAAAAATACATGTAATTGTTGTTCACTACCAAAATAAGATATTTCATGAAATGTTAGACTCAAAGATTTCCCTTTTTAAATTGAAATGTTTGCCAAAATTGGTGATATAGGGCTTCCCATTGGTAAACATTCATTTTGAATGTATACCAAAAGTGAAAAAATTCTGAAAATAAATTAAGAATAATATCTGACATTATGCCTGGATTCATATTTTTGTGTGTGTTATGCATTCTCTTGGAGGCATTTTAGAGAAGACACTGATAAGATCAAATGAGTTGTTGTATGTTTTTGATTGTTTTAATAGGTTGATTAGTTCTATTGAATTTTTAATTGAATATTCAAATATATATCCATAGTTATCAAGTATAGTCTTTAGTTTGTAGCTAATTTATTGTTAGGAGTAATACCAAATTATGCAAACATAAAATTCCATAATAATACACCTCAAGCCCAAAAATCGATAAAATTGTTTAAAATAAGAGACTCCTTATACACCTACATAAAAGTTGTATATTAAGAACTCATGTTCTAACTACATCCAGTAGAATTTCAATAATTAGAGGACAAAATCAGAGAGAAAGTGTCAGCCAAATGAAGCATGAGGAATTCAATTAACAAGAACAAAAACTAAAGAATCTTGAATACATACAACATAGAATTCAGTACTTACATTCCAATACACTATGCATCAAGATCTGAAAACCTTTCCTTACACTAATTTCACATAGTGAAATTTTGAAATAAAGGCTTAAAGTACAGCATACTATCAACATTTACGAATAATATTAAACAAAATATTAGCTACAGAATCGGAAATAGCTTTAAAATCTAATTCAAACGATTTTCTTTATGATAAATCACAAGTTACCAACTTAATCAAAAATATTAAACCCTCCAATGTTAAACATCAAAGCAAAAATGACATTTCATTCATTTTTGAATCCAATAAAAATGAGAGAAAATTATAACTTGATAATTACCAAATCTGTCAAAGGCCACTCTCATATTGAAAACTGACGATTATTATTTCAAACTAAATAACTGTATAGACTATAGCTATGTCCAAATTCTACAGACCGAACAAAAAAAGTTCCTAATAATGTAAAACATATTGGTAGTAATTATGGATATATATCTAAATATTCATTAAAAAATTTAATAGAACTAATGAAAAAGTTGAAAACATTAAATTTATAAGATAATTCTAAACTGATTTCATCTGATGTCACCAATATGTGTTCTAAAATTTCTCCAAAAGAATACTTGTAAGAAAATTACTAGAAGATAAAAATATTGATCCGCGAATAATATCAGATACACTTAATTTATTTGATGCATGTCTTAATCAGAATTATTTCACTTTTGACCATGTATATATTCAAAATGAAGGTTTACCAATGGGAAGCCATATAAAAAATTAAATTTACATCATAAATTAAAAAAAATCACTCAACTATTTTCTTCATTTAAAAATTCAAAGGGTTAATAATGTACTTAATTATTCAATTCACAGAAAACCAACACACACTAATGTGACTAAACCATATAGTTCCAATCATCCCATGTCACATAAATTATTTTAAAATAATTGCGTACTCACATTATGTTGAGATTAATAATAATAGTTGTTACATCGTTGTGACTCAAAAAACATGACATAGTGGAAGCTACTAAAAAGATTATATAAACTGAAATTACATTTTAAAATATTCTCTTCGTAAAATGAGACATTTCACACACACACGGCAAATCCATATATCAAGTTATTACAAGAAACTAGTTATCATTATCAAAAAACCACAACAGGTGGGGGAATAAATTGAATTTTGTCATATAGATATTATTATGATAAAATATAATGAATAATTATGCAAATCCCGAATCATATTGAAATTTTGTTGTTTGTCAACAGACAGTAAAAAAGAGTAAATTTCACTACGAATTTTGATATCTGATTTTTTGTTGATAGTATTTGGCTCCTGTGCGATAAAAGTCATTTCTAAAACGAGTCTCATCTGATAATTATTTTCCATTGTTAAAACCTTTACATCAGAATAATTCACATGAACATTCACATGCTCAGCCAGAGCACATCTCTTTGGATGCAGCCGAGTGTCAGACTTATGGGACATATCCTTTGGGATAAGGTCCTAGAAGTCTGGCCAATATATTTATTATCACAATCACTACAAGATATAGAGTAAACCACGTTTGAGAGAGCTAAGGTTGGAGTCCTATCTTTCAGTTTGCTAAAAACAGATTTAATTGTCAAAACTGTACTAAAAGCAATCTTAACATTACTAAGTTGTTTAAAAATTCTACAAATTTTTAATAGTATATTAAGTACCAAGTTTCAAAACGGTTACTTTAGTCACGAGTTTTACTACGCACGAGTGAAGCGAAACGGAACGAGTTCCTTGTGAAACGAGTGACTAAAGACGTTTTAAAATTAATTAAAATTTCTTAAAATACGAGGTTTGTCTATATGAAAAATAAATTTCGGTTTTCTACTGCGCCTTCGTTTTTGTCAAAATTTTAATAAATTCGACTTATTAGCCTTACCAAACTTTGAATAGAAAAACAACTACTTTCCTGGCTAATACTACCCAGAAGATTGAACTACATCCCCTTCGAAGAACGTGACGTTGATCAACCCTTTTGTCGATACAGACATCTGTGGTGATTCGCAACCGCAAGGAGAAAGGCATAGTACACTGACCGGTTTCGACCTTCTTGGGTCTCTTCAAGAGTGCCGTAATGCCTTCTAGTTCAGAGTCTCTAATCTGAACTGAAGATTCCGTCCTCCGACAACCTCTATTTGACTCGTGTGTTTACCCAGTTGCGAGAAGTAGTCAGCTAGCGCCATCTTCACTTTCAATTACAGACCACCACCTCAGATAATTATGCGACCGTATAAGTCGTATGAAATAAAATGAATTAAAATATCATAAAATACGAGGTGTGTCTATATGAAAGATAAATTTCGGTTTTCTACTGCGTCTCCGTTTTAGTAAAAATTTCAATAATTTCGACTTATCTGCCTGACCGATCTTCGAAGAGAAAAACAACTACTTTCCTGGCTAATACCACGCAAAATATTGAATTACATCTCATTCGAAGATATATATATATATATATATATATATATATATATATATATATATATAATATTGGAAATGTTTATATTCTTGGGTTCATAGGTTGTTTTAAAATAATTAAAATACGATTGTATTTCACATTTTTCTATTGAAAATGGATAAAAATTTTAACGTTTCGCCTCCTCCTTGGAAGCATTTTAAAACAACCTATGAACCCAAGAATATAAACATTTCCAATATTATATACAAATGGTTGAAGAAACTAAATGAATTTATATATATATATATATATATATATATATATATATTAAGTCAACTGCAAGGTATGTCACTTCTTGGTCTAGCCTAAAATAATTATTAAACATGAGATACGCATCACTCATTATGTAACTTCTGTCAGTCTGACGATCATACTTAATAATTACGAATTAATTGCCAATTTTTAGAATTTCTATAATTAATTCATTATATTGTGCAACTATTTAAACAGTTAGTTACATTCAACAAAGTAAAATGAGTAGATTTCACGCAATAAGGGTCGAAACAGTAAATTTATGACGATGAGGTTTAATTAATTGAGTTTCCTATCAGGGACACATAATACGATCAGTATATATTTGGAGGATGTTACTTGACAGTGGAATATTCTCTGCTCTGTGGCATACTAGTGTTACCTCAGATTTGCGTCTTTTGCTGCCAGTCCATAGTATCTCAGTTAATAAACCATAGAATTAGATGTCTTTTATGCATTAAAATAAGTCAGTCAATAAATTTAATATCAGGAACGGAGTATTTTTCATCAATAATTTATCCAGGTGAAATTTGAATCCCGATTTGTGAACGGTGGAAAAGTGTTAAATGCAAAACGGTTTTGATTTTCCATCGTCACGTTTCCACTTAAATCACGGCTGTCGTCTCACTGGAAACTTAAATATTCATGAGCGTCATATACCCCTGAAGCTATTCTGAAACCTTATTCACGACCGAGAGGTGAGAGGGCGCTCTAAGTCTTACAAGATCTAATAACTCGGCCTAGGAAACGCAATTTATTCACCCTATACCGCCTAAAACACTGTTTCTTTCTCTCCTAGAGTAGTTTTTCCACGGCAGAGGGCACGCGAAACCTTACTTTATTGGTTGTAGATTTATCCAAGTTTTTTGCATACTCTTTGAACTGTACAAAAATTGTTCTGATACTGTCACCGTTTCAAAGATTTCAACAATCTTAGACCATTCATTTCAATCAGCTCATTGATCAATGTCTATGAATATTTTGTTGTTTTTTGCTATAAATATAATTTTAACTAGGAAATCAAAATGAATAGGAAATCATAACGAAATTAAATGTTCACATCGGTTATTAATTTAAAATTGTATTTTATGATTACAATAACAACTCGTACCAACTGGTTACATGTCTGCTGATATAATTAACATCCCAAAATTATGTTCGTGGTTGATATCACACGTTCTGTTAAGCAGACGTTGTTCTACCAATTGCCATTACCATCAGTTGAATATCGTTCTAACTAGTTATGATTAATATGCGGCATTGCCGATTCGATTACTTTGTTAGATCAAAAACAACATCTTCGATTTACATTACACAATTTAAAATGCAAATGGAACACCCTGTTTATCCATGTCAAATGGCAATTTTAACGCCATTTCAATTTAATTTTTTCAATTATTTGGTTATATTATCAGTAGTAATACTATAAGTACTTCAAAATAATCAGGTTATACATCGATAACTTGTTGCATAATTATAAAGAGTGTCAGTTTGACAGTTTAAATAATCCGACCGCGAAGCGGGAGGATTATTCTGTCAAACTGACACGATTTGTAATTATGCCGGAGATTTGAGATGTGTAACCGTATTTATTTTGAAGTACGTATTGTATTTGATACGATTATTTTTTGAGTAAATTAAGTGAATATATAAACAATTTATTAATTTGAATACAAATTGGTGCAATGAAAGTTACAATTATTATATACTACGTTTTTTTTAACTGAGTTATTTTCGGCGCAGGAAACGTGGCCACTGCTCATTGAAGTGCTGGAAATACTGGAGGTGTTATTACTTGAACCTTCAGCGTTTTTAAAATTGGATCTCATCTTATTTATTAGGTTTTGGTGATGTTGTTCATGTATCTGTAGGTAGGGTTTGATAGAATTGCTATTACCATGTCCTGTTATTTTAATAAGTTCTTGTTCCGATACACCTGCTTTTGCCAATTGTGAAACAGCAGTGGCTCGGTGAGAATGATTTGAAAATATTTTGTTTGTCATATTCAAATTTGCAAATTCTGCAGACTTTTCGGTCCATTTACTAATTTCATGCACTCCAGTTGGCATATTTTTGTACCAGCCAAGGGTTTTTTCTTTTCTCCAATTGGGATTTACTGTCAGAAATAACCTATCTGTTTTAATATTGATGTTTTCGCTTCTTTTCTTCATTAGCTTATCTAGAAGTCTCACTGGACAACTACTTACTTCATTATGGTTAGGTACAAGCCATTTATTATAAGCACATGGCTTTGCTCCTCCCTGTGTGGTTTTGGTAAATATAGGATTATATTGTATTCTACCAGTTGGAGTATCATCATTTCCAGTTTTTTTTTGAAAATAATGAGTCAAGCATGACGCTCCTTCATTTCCTCTCCACGCAAGTTCTACAGAAGCAATTAAGAAAATTTTTATTTGTAATCCTTCCGGTGTATTTTCGTCCCACGCTTCTATCATTGCTATGTACTAGTTATCTTTAAATGCTGATGCACTAACCTTTCTCTTGTCCGGTAACATTTGAAGTTCCCTTCTTTTTGAATTTCTTGCGTTTCGTGCGGCTAAAAATATGGGACTAGAGAATGGATCAATTACTCTATTAAACTCCTTCATATATTTTTCTTGTACTTGTTTTGCCGTAATGTTCCACATCGTTTTAACCACATTTTCTCCATTACATTTTCGCATATTGAAAGCCCAATCTTTCAAAATGGACGCTATCATTTCAGTGGAAATTGATTCATTTAGCACATAGTTTCTTTTACTGCAAAACGTAAGAAATTGTTTCCATACGTACTTTTTTGTTTTCACTGTATTATGAGGCTCAGTATTTTGTATACTTTCGTCTATTGCATTTGATGATAAATCTCCGAATCGACCAATTTTTGAACAATTTTTGATAAACGTCACAATTTGACAGTTCTGTTTGTTGTATATTGATGTCGATGTGGTTACTATGAAAATGAAATTATTTTAAAATTTTCGATTGGTGGAGTTACTCTATGTATAATCAGGTATTATCGAAATTATACGAGGTAACTTAACTAAATTGGACATTCTGATTAGTTGAAAATCATACGAAAAAAATAATCATTGTTTTTTTAGTTACAATGTGCGTATTTTTTCTTTAAAAAGTTTTAATGAATCTTTGATAATAAGACCCAGGAGAGAGTGGGAATGTTATTATAAAAAAACGCTCATAATGCCAGTTCTATCTACTCGATCTTCATAAATTTGATCTTGTTAGAAAGGCACATTTTATCAATATAATAATTATAATTTCTCAGATATCTAATAATCATTATAAGCGCTATAGGACCCTATTTATTTATCGTTTCCTACCAAAACTGTCATCTACGGATATCAGTGAAACTTTGCGTCATGTACACGTCTCAAGTAACTCTAGAAAGAATAAAATGTCCGTTTAATAAACAATTAAAGTAGTGAAATTTAAATTACAAAATTTTTGGAAATTCCGTAAAATACCATTTTTATTATTTTATTAAATTCATCCAACTTTTCCTATTTTCAATTGATACTTACAATGAAACGATCTTCCAAATAAATCTCAATTTATTGAATGATTAAAGATGGTAATGAACCAAATCACAAATCTGTACTGTGGACTGAATCAGATACAACATCTTCATTTTTATTATATTATGAAGATGTTGTATCTGATTCAGTACACAATACAGATTTGTGTTTTGGTTCATTACCTAGTTTAACACCTGACCTGCTTAAAGTTTTGAAGGGTTCAACTACTGTTAAGGTTGCAACCTATACTTTACTTACGATTAACAACCTTTACACTAAGGTCAAGTCAAGGTTTGGCATAGGCGAAGTGTCTAATCTTGTTTACAGCATTCCTTGTAACGAGTGTGAGCAAATTTAACACTCTATACAGATGCTTCTAAAACTGACTCCGGAGTTGGTTGTGCAGTTACCTCGAAACATGAACTCATAGGCTCCTTTACTTTACCTTTAGTGTGTAGCGTCCATACAGGTGAGCTTCATAGCATTCTTCAGGCTTTTAAATATATCTCCCTTCCCCACAAAAATATTGCTATATGCACTGATTCCCTTTCCTCCATTTTATCAATTAAAACAATCTTCACTGACCACCCAATTGTCCAGAACATACATGATATATATCAAACTCTCGTTGCTCATGATATAACAGTCTCTCTCATCTGGCTACCTTCAGACATTGGAATTGCCGGTAACGAAACTGCCGATCGCCACGCGAAAGAAGCTGCCTCTAGCAACAATCCAAAACACATAGTCCAACTCGCCAGCGACCTCAAGTTCCATTTCAAAAACATCACTCAAGAATCTTGGCGACATCTGTGGCGCAACAGTACGACAGCACTTCACGATATTCGTTCATCTACTTCTCCTCTCTCCCTTAGCTTTTTAACAAGGAGATATGCCACTATAATCAGAAGAATTCGAATCAGCCACACCAAACTCACACACGGTCATCTGATGTCTTCAGGAAATCGTCCTGTTTGCCATAGCTGTAATACTATACTGACCGTTAAGCACTTACTTACTGACTGCAAACAATTTTCCGCTACATATAAACGATTCGACCTAAGGCCTAACCTCAAGAAAATGCTACACTGTCCCACCGAGATCAAGAAAGTCTTACAGTTTCTGAAAGCTACGCATCTCTACCATAAAATCTAATTTAAAAATTAGTAATAGTTGTTATTTAATATCATGTAAATAATTGTAATTATTTTTCTGTTCCAATAACCTGCGCTGTCGAGGCACGTTAAGCTAAAATAAAAAAAAATTATATAGGCCAGACTTCTAGATGTTTATTTGAGAGACTGACTTCACATAAGAGCGACTGTAATACTGCAAAGTTGTCTTGTTCTTTGGCGGAACATGTTACTGTTGGTAAACATACTATGAGTTTTGATTATACTAAAATACTTGCAAGAGAAAAAAATTACAATAAGAGACTTTCTCTTGAGATGTGCCACATACATAGAAATTTAAATAACTGTCTAAACGAAAAGTCTTGAGCTTGATGGACTTAGCAAAATCTATATCTATCTATTAACTTTGTAGAATAACTAAATTATTTCATTTCTACATCACCCTGTATATTCCTTTATAACACCAATTCATATCATCACTGTATAAATATATTCGATACCTAAATTGCTAGTAATATCATAAGAAGATTTGTTTCTTGACAAAAACCAATACTTACTGACTTTGAAATAGATACCTTTCTCCCTTGGTATATCGTTTTTAATATTCATTCTGACTGTATTTTAATTGTTGTGCTAGTTCAAAGTTTTTACATTTCTACAAAATATTGTAGATTTGATTATTTTTATATGTTTAGACTGACAGAAAATTGTTTTTGTCTCAATTTTTATTAATAAATTTCATGCTCCTGTAAAACTCTTGTGATGTTCTTGATGGACAATTTTTAAAACTTATTTTGGTGAGTCATTTGTGCTTTTTTTTTCAAATATATTTTCAGCTTTATTCATTTGAAAATTTTTGTCCATTGTAGATGTTCTGATGAAGGAAATAAACAGGGAGGAAATAAACAAACAAAAGAATTACAAATAGAAAAAATTGAGTTCATGTTGTAGTATAAATTGTATTAAAACATTTTCAAAAACCTAACTTCAATCCTAACTTTTATAACTGTATAACAACATAGCCGATTTTCGTCCCAGAACCGGCCTTACTCATATATTTCTTTTACTCTGACATCAACCATAGCACATTTTACGATTTTACCAATAGTAAATTATAATTTATTGCCTACGGAACAACAGCACTTAGACGATCTTGAATCACCGCTGTGACTACAAAATATTCGAAGAGCACGGTGACTGGCGACGAATACGAATATATCATTTATACATTTCTTATCGGTTTAAATCTCCATTTTTTCTTCGCATAGAATTATTTTTATATAATGTTACTATATTAGATTTTCTATCGGCACGGACTTCCACTTCCAATGGAGGTCTCGATGGCAATTGCTGGTGTATTCGGTTCGAAATTCCGGGCGGGAGAAACTGAATAACCGATCGTCGCATCTGCAAGAAATGAATCACCGGTAGCGACAGCGATTTTCCATTCACCGGTGAAATATAGCGGTTACCGATATACAGCTTCCAATTTTTGTTTTTAGTAAATGCATGGAAAATTATAATTGATGCTTCAAATGGAAGAACGTATTTAAATTATATGGCAAATGTTTGCATAATTCGCCTGTAGATGATATGATTTTTAAGTAAATAAAAAAATAGAATTACGGAGTAATTTTATTAAAGAAAAGCTCATTAGTCCTATTTTATCCACTCGATCTCCATGAATTTGATCTTGTTAGAATGACCTTCATTCGTCAATATAATAATTATCATTTGCTGAAAATATATTAATTATTGTAGGCGCTAGAGGGCCCTATTTAATTCCCTTTAGAAGTATGTAATTTTAGTCAAAATTACGCAAAATTTGTCAAATTAAGTATTATTCCTGAAATTCTGCGTATTTATTATCTGAAAATACTGTATCTTTGCAAGTAAGATCTGTGGGAGAGTGGGAATTTTATTATTAATAAACCCTCATAAATCTGGTTCTACTCACTCGATCTTCATAAATTTGACTTTCTTGGAAATGCTTTTTTGCAACAATGGAAACATCTCAATTTTGAAGCAATTAATTGACTAATGTGGACGATAGAGCGCGTTATCAAAATTTGTATCAATTACTTTCTTTTTTAGGAAATATTGAATGAAAATATCCAATTGTGATCGGGGATAATGAAAGCAGAATACATTTTAAAGACATTTGTGAAAATTTCATATCGATATATTTTTCCGATATATCTCGAAGAACATGTAAATTTGAAACGATATCTTTAAATCTAGATTACTTCCCTTCTACTGAACAGAATTCGGAAATTTTGTGATTATTCAGATTATTTCAGTATTACAGTTATCGTCACCAATGGAAGTCGTTAAAAATAATGCTTCAAATTCACATGTTTCTGAGGATATTTCGGGATAGGAAACAGAAATTGACATGCAGTTTCCACCATTCTCTTTATAATTGAGGCTTTTTTCATAATGTATTATCAAAACTACATATTTTTCTACAATTTTTTTCAAAAAAAAGAAATTAAAAATCTTTCTAGCGGCCGCGTCCATTATTGGATTGTTCCTAAAATGCAATGGTTGTATTTTCAAAAAAATGCTCTTTCTTATGATTCTAAATTTGCATATATCTAATGGGCAGAACCGGATTTAGAAAGGTTTTTTATAACAAAGTTTCCTCTCTTCCCAGCGCTTATTTGCAAAGATACATCGAAACAATTGAGATAAGAAATAACGCAGAATCTTCCGAAAAATATGATGATCATATTCTCAATGCACTTTAATACGACATAATATTAATTAAAACCTCATATTACTAAAAAATAAAAAAAACGCCTACTAGTGCGGCAGTTAACCTTTATAATACCAAGCTTTTTTACATACGTGCGATACGAAGCGGGGCTCATTTGTAATTTTTACACTTTTTTTAAGTAAAATGAAAAAAAACGCAAATAAATTATTTTGTATCTATTTTTATTTCAATTTAGTTACTAAAAAATAAACAAACCTTAATTAGGTATTCAAAATTAATTTTTTGCTTTACATGGGATACAAAAAATTTCTTTTTCAGAGTGATTTACACAAACAAAACGCTCACATTTTACACAACGTTGTCTTGATTTTCTGTCTTTGGTTCTTTCACAGACAAAAACATCTACCTTGAGTTCCTACAGGTCTTGTTGAAGGGATATTTTGCTCCAATTCTGGAACAACTTTAAGAATATTTTCTTTTATAGTTGCTTGCAAACCAGTAGTATTTCTCAATCTATAAATCATATATTCCTTGGTCAGTTCCTTTCCCAACTGAAGAAGATATTTTCTTCTTGCATCTAAGTGCCCACACCCGTAATTTGGATTTTTAATTTTCCATATTTTATAAGCATTTATAGCTCCAATATCAATAATATGGTAAAAAAGTACCATGGGCCATCTAAGAGTTTTTCTTTGAGTGGTAGATTTTGCTGCCATTTGGTCTGTTGGATCTACAGCTCCTTTAGTACTATTATAATGCAAGACAATATCTGGTTTGTAGTCTGACTCCTTATTACTTACTTTGTCATCTTCATGCTCGGTTGATAACAAAATAACGGCATTGTTGTTTTTCGGCACATAAAACACTAATGTACAATGTTTTGTAAAAGCAAACAACGAAGAATATTCTTTTTTTGAAGATGATGGAAGTAGTTCCTTTGGTATAAACGTCTTATTTTTGCGCAGAGTGCCACATAATGTAAGCTTCTTATCCAACAATTTTTGAGACAGCTGAAGACTAGTAAAGAAGTTATCAGTTGTGATACCATACCCTTGACTTAGATAATCAGAAAGTTCAAGAACAACCCGTTCACCTTGCCTTTTTTCAGGCTTGTTACCTACTTTGCCTAACAAAAAAAATCGGTAGATAACATAGCATAAATGAAAATAAATGACTTACCTAAATACACTTGCATATTCAAAGTATAATTGTATTCACAATCTGCCAGTGCCCATATCTTTATTCCATACTTTGCTGGCTTGCTTTCCATATAGACCCTATATGGAGCCTTTCCTCGAAATGGGACGAGTTGCTCGTCAATGCACACGTGCGTACTCGGATATAGTGCTTTTTTTACAGTTTGATACGAATTTATCAAATACTTCCCTTATTGGTGCAAGCTTGTCTTCTAACTTTCTCTCAGCCCTGGTCTCAAAATTATCGAATCTCAAAAATTTGGTCAGAAAACGGAATCGATTTCTAGACAAAGTTGCTGTTATTATAGGCCGACAATATGCAGGGTCACTAGTAAAAAGCATTTCAATGGGTTCGGTACTAGCTTGCAATGATCCTAATGTAATAAGTAGACCTATATAGGCCTCGATTTCTCTTCTGTTAGTTGGCACATATTTCTTTGTACTCTCGGGATGAGTTTCATTATAATTATCAAAATAAAATTTAGGTTTCCGGTTGGTTTCAGCGACAATAATGTTAAATATATCGTCTGAAAGAAACAGCATAAACGATTCTTTGATCGTACCAATTTCTGCACTGGTAGGTGTCAGTCCTAGAACATGCACAATCTTGTTTGCCTGCGAACGTCGAACTTGATTATTTATTGGCATTTTATACCACTGGGTACCATCTTTAGCTGTATAAACAGGAATATCAGCTACAAGTACCTCTAAGTTAGTGTTTTCTTCATCAGAAGAAGCATAGATTTCTTCATCGAATTCTTCTTGGTCGAATATATGGTCCTCACTTTCGATGTCGCTTGCATCATCTTCCTGCAATAATTCCTCATATTCTGGATCATCATTTTGCAACAGCATTAACATTTCCTCCTCCGTTAGAGCTTTTTCATTTCGAATTCGGAAATTACTCATTTTCGACCGAATAAACAACCACGTGGCGCACTATAAATCGACTCGTTTATCTTACACAGACGCTTGCATAAACGACACTAAATAGTAATAACTATTACTCCTGTACCAGTAGGCGGCCGGCGGCGTAGCAATGCAAGCGCCGCGCCGAATAAGAGAAGTGAGGATACGAACAGTAGAACATGTAAGGATTTTACCCTGCCGTTACCTCATAATAACATAGAAATATTGGTATACGTAAAATGCCAAGCGGGGTGCAAGTGCACCCCACACTCTAAAAACCTGAATAATTACTGAGATGGAAAAAATCCATGTAAGATTTTAGGTAAATTACATTTGGAACCTAAAAAAATGCAGCTACTAAAAAGAGGAAATAAAACTAAATATAATTGGCTTAGATATATACAAAAAAGTACATGTGGGGGGCATTTGCACCCCGCTTGGTATTATAAGGGTTAATCATTAAATTAGTTAGAAATTAGGATCAATTTTATTTATTTAAAAGGCTCATCTCTCATTCCGAGGTTGAACCACTTCTTTTAAAATTGGTACAATAATGAGACTCTTCACATAGATGAAAAGTTTCATAACATTATCAATTTTTACAATGAGAATAAGAAAATAAAACCTAAATATTATCAAAAATCTTGATATAATCTTGCATATTAAGTGATAATAATAACAATAAAATAATTCTGTTTTGTTATAGGCCTTCGTCATGTTGAAAGAGTATTGGAGAATCATATTCTTCATCTCAATCAGTCCAATTGTAGCATCATCTTTGGATACAAGTGAGTTATTTATATTTTATATCAAATCCACTTGTAGATTTTGAAGTCAACAACGTTGTTGAAGCTGGTCATCATAATTTAATAGCTCATATAAAATTAAACACGGTTACACTTTTTTTCGTGAAAATGTAGAGCGTCAACTATAATTTGCACTTTTGACATCCTTTGAAGTAATAAATGAGAAGTGAAGGGGTTTTTACTTCAATTAACATTGTAGTAAGAGACCTGTCTATCATGAATTACTGAAAATAGTTGCACAATTTGAAATATTTATATAAATAGCATCTTTATAGATATATGTTAAAACATTGAGAATTTTTATTTCTACTGAATGTATATCGCTTTTTCTTTTATTTTTTGACAACAAGTCTATGGCCAGAATTTGATTATTTCGACAAGATTTGGATATATGAATCAAATATGGAACTGGAAAACTGGAATTTGGATTTTCGAGGTCAAAAATTCTAAATCCAAGCACCCAAATTCAAAACAAGATCCATGCACCTGAGGTGGAATCAAAGACTTCTCCAAATAAGGCAAGATTAAATATTCAGCAATCTGAGTCAATATCAAAGACTCAGCCCGTTAAGGCAAGATAGTTAATAGATCCGGTGATCTGAGGTAGGATCAAAGATATAAAATCTTAACGCAAGATTTTTAAAATAATAAACTACTTGAGGAAAATAAAAGACCCAACCTCTCAAAGCAAAATCAATAAAAATGGCAAATCAATCAAATGGATCCAGTCACAGGAGGCGAGGCCAAATTCTGGACCTCACAATGCAAAATCAATCAAATAAATTCACTCAAATTAGGCAAGATCAAATGCCCGGCCACTCAAGGCAAGATCAATCAAATAAATCCAGTCAAATTAGGCCAGATCAATTACCCGACCGCTTAAGGCAAGAACAATCAAATAAATCCAGTCAAATGAAGCAAGATCAAATATCCGGTCTTTGAAGTTATGATGAATCAAATAGATCCAGTCATCTGAGGCAAGGTCAATTGCCCGGTCTCTCAAGGCAAGATCAAAATAATGCAGCCAGTTACATAAGGCAAGCTCAAATATTCGGCCTCTCAACGGCTGATCAATCAAATGAATGCAGTTACATGAGGTAAGCTCAAATACCCGACCTCTCATGGCAAGATCAAACAAAATAGTTCCAATCACATGTGGCAAGATCAAAGGCCGAAGCTCTCAAGGCAAGATGAGTTTAATGGAGCAGTCACATGATGCAGGCTTAAATGCCCGGCATCTCAAGGTAGAATCAATAAAATGGATCTAGTCACATGAGGCAAGATCGAATGCCCGTTCTATTAAAGCAAGAAAAATCAAAATAATTCTAATCGCATGAGACAAGATCAAAAACCGAATTGCTCAGGGCAAAATTACTCAAATTAATCTAGTTACATGAGGCAAGAGGAACAACCCAAATTCCGAAGGCAAGATCAATCACATGGATCCAGTCCATGAGGTAAGGTCAAATGCGTAGCCTCTCAAAACAAGATCGAATAAATAGGTACAGTCACCCGAAGGAAGATAAAAACCCAATCTCTCAAGGTAAGAACAATCAAATGGATCTAGTCACATGAGACAAGGTCAAATTTTTGACCCCTCAATGCATCATGAATCAAATAAATTCAATCAAATCAGGCAACCTCAAATGCCCGGCCGCTCAAGGCGAGATCAATCAAATAAATGCAGTCAAATGAAGCAAGATAAAGTGCCCGGCCTTTCAGGGCAAGATCAATCAAATGGATCCAGTCATCTGAGGCAAGGTTAAATGCCCGGCCTCTCAAGGCAAGATCAATCAAAATAGTTCCAATCACATGAGATCAGTTTAATGGAGATAATCACATGATGCAAGCTCAAAAACCCGGCCTTTCAAGGCCGGATCAATCAAATGGATCTAGTCACCTGGGGCAAGCTCAAAATCTGAAGCTCTAAAGGCAAGATCAATCAAATGGATCTAGTCGCGTAGGGTAATCTCAAAATTCGAAGTTCTAAAGGCAAGATTATAAAATTGATCCAATCACATGGGCCCGGCCTCTCAAGGCAAGATTATTCAAATAGATATAGACACCTGAGATAAGATCAAAAACTCAATCTCTAAAGGCTAGATCAATCAATATAGTTCAAGTCTAAGGAAACATTAATCTTCTAATTGGTTGAGTATCAGCTATCAGTTCTTTAAAAATATCTTCAAATATGTCCTGCAAGTCTTGACATGAATTTACCTCTAAAACATAGACTTATTCCTTAACATGCTACCAAACTGTGTTCAAAGGATTGAAATCGGATGAACGTGGAGGCCCATGAATTGGAGCTTCTGCATTTCTACCATCCATTGATTTTGATAATGAGTACTGAACCAATTACGACACCTTATATCAAAGTGCGTGGAGCGTGATAACCAATTAATTTCGTACCTAAAGTTGCTTCCCAAATATTAAGTCATCCTAGTCAGGATTCAAGAAATAACCTCTTGGTGCAAAATCGATAAAAAACTAAGCCACCTGAGGCAAACTGACAGACGCTATCTCTCAGACCAAGATCAAATGCTCGGTCTGTTAAGGCAAGAACAATTAAAATAGTTCCAGTCACATAAGACAAGAATAGAAACTCAACTTGTCTTGGCAAGATCAATCAAATGGATCTAGTGTCATGAGGCAAGTTCAAATGCACCAGTAGTGTGCATTATGAGAATTTAAAACATTCCTTGTTAGTCAAAAGGATATGTTCTGAAAAATTGGGATTGAGGGATCTCCTTTCTTCTAAGAAAAATTCAATATATCACGTAGATCGTTTGGAAAGAGCTTGTCGACTTGTCTGTTGTAGTGAGAAGTATGTAGCTGCTGCTCATTAGTATCCTCCAATTAATTGTAGAAGACGTATTTTTTGTCGTGCAACGTTCCTTACGCTAATTGTGAGATGATGTTCATCAACTAAAAAAATTATGTTCATTTTCTGAATGGTTCTTGTTGCTCTAGCCCTAGAAGAATTGCTTTTTTTTGTTTGACATTTTCAGGTTCTCGACAAAGTCTGAACGTTTTTTACTTGGTATTTTTCTTCTAAGAAACGCTTCAGAAGAACCACTGCTATAGCGTTTTCTAAACACTCGCTTAAGGTTGATAAAATGTCGGTGTTTTAAACATTTGGATACATTTTGATTACTAATTAAAGTATTTATCAACAACATTCAATGTTATTGACATTTGGTACCGTCTAATATATCAATGAATGTTTGTTTTCCGTAGCTATGACAAAATCATTTTGAGATTTGCGACGAACCCTATAGTTTTTTCTACGGAGGATGATTTGAACAATTACTCTAACTGATAAACAGTACACATTATAAAATTTACAAAAAATAAATTTTTGTTGTAGAAATTGAATGATGTTTGAGTTCACGTAAAATTTGGACTAGACAAAATTCAATCTGAATAAAGTTACGTTTGAAACTATTCGGTATAAACCGTGTATCTAGCGCCCTCTATAAGAGACAGTTATAAAAATCAATTAAAGCGCTGTGTCAGCTACCAGAACAAATTAATATAAAATGTTATCACAATATTTCAACTAGTTTAGACATAATTGTGAAATATGTGTTTAAAAATATTTTTTCAATACCCTGTAACTTGAAAACGAAAATTTTGCACTGAGCAAAGCTATTTCATGAACGGGCCACTTTTTTATTGAAACATCCTCTATATTTTTTACTTATTGAAAGGACTTGATAGATAGAGAAAATTCATAACAAAACAATAATAATAAACATAAGTTTTAATATCGATTTGATTACAAAAAAGTAACTGTTAAGTGAATTCAATTTTATCAAGACATGCGTCATAATATTGATTCCCAACTTGTTAAATGACCTTTTGAAGTTCACATAATATATTTATTCTGTTCGTTTTTCCAATTATTCCGAGGAAAATGTCATTTTATGTGGAACGAAATTGACAACAACGATTTTATGGAATGTACATATTCTCAGAAACCGTTAATTTAAATCATATCAATATTAAACCCAACCTTTCGTCATCTCAAGGTGAAAGAGTGTTTCAAAAAATGTTTTTCTATTCTCTGCGAACGTATACAATAAAATATTTATTCCTACTGCAACATCTTTCATCGTCACAAACTAATGATGTATTTAGGTATTTTAACAACTCTTTGACAATCTACAACTGTCATATTGAAAACCGCAAATTATAAATCTATTATTATCAATATAATGCTTTTATCACGTGTTGTGATGATTTCGTAAAAATAGCGTCAGTTATGTACATTTTATTCACATCAAACCTATTTAACTTCACTTCCAGTTCCTGATGAAGAGTCAAGAAAGTCTCGAAAGCTTGAACAGAATAAAGAGTCCACTTTTTATTTCTCCTTTGGCTGAAGACCCAATTAAGAATTTTGATTTCCTTAACTTAGTCAGCCGACTAATACTCAACTTCTTCTATGTATATATATATATATATATATATATATATATATATATATATATATTTCATTCTGAAATAAGCCTAAAAATGAACACTCGAAATTTGAATAATTGAAAATAAGATTCGGGATAACTGTGTATATGTCGAAAACAAAGGTGGATATATAAATAATAGTGTTTAAACTGTCACGTGTGATATGTCGCTTACTATTTTCATGAAATTCAATTATTTTTTGTTGATATCGTCCAAACTTCCATAAAAAAATCGATATTGCTCGACCGGCAAATGGGGCAAATCTTCATAATTTTCACCCAAAGTTAATATATCAACGTAAACTAATATGAATCTTATAAATACTTTAAAGCACTAAAAATCTTATTTGTAATTTTTTTCTGTATCGTATTTTTAATATATGTACAAATTCTCACCGAAGTAAATGTAGTCAAAAACTAGAAGTCAAGTTAGATGAACAGAAAAAAGTAAGAGAAAAGGTTTTTGAAGAATATTGGTCGCTTGGTGATTGAAATAAAAGAGTAAACTTTGTCGCTAGCTTGGTCAATACTATGCAGCCCATGTCTTCAAGAAAGAGGGTCACGGACTCCGAGAAAGAAAGATTTCGTTTGATAACTCATAAGTTCCACTTTATTATAAATGGTGAAAGGATTCGCGTCTACCGCGCTTGCTTTATGAAAACTCTTGGGGAAACACAGATGTTTTTTACATTGGCACTTGCCAATAAGAATGCTAGTATATCTGGAATAACTTACGACGATAACAGGGGATCATCATCACCTGCAAACAAACATAGTAATGAAAAATTACAAAAAGTAAAAGACCACATCTTATCGTTTCCGCTTTATGAATCGCACTATACCGGCAAGGAAAGTTCTAGGCGTTACTTACCTTCACATCTGAGTTTGAGTTTAATGTACGATCTTTACCGTGAGCAACATAGCGCCGGAGATAAACCATATAGGAGAGAAAATTCCATAAAATGAAGTTTTAAGGAACCTAAAGTGGATACATGTAACACATGTGATTGACTCACAATGAAAATTAGAATATCTGAAGGCGAAGAAAAGGGAAGGAGCGAATTAGAATTAGCTGCACACCACGCAGAAGCTGATAGGGCAATGAAGAAAAAAGGAGAGATAAAAGCCAAGCTGTAGACGATAAATGTAGACGTTGTTATATGTTTGATCTTCTGTAATGTCTACCAACTCCCATGCTTAATACTTCAGTTGCCTTTTATAAAAGGTAACTATGGACATTTAATCTTACTATTCATGAGAGTAGTGGAGGATTGGCAAGATGTTACATCTGGCATAAGGCTGAAGGTGGCCGAGGAGGGAACCAAATTGCCACATGCCTTTTTAAACAACTTACATCACGGCCGTCACAAGTATCATATGTAACATTATACTCAGATACATGTGGAGGACAAAACAATAATTCTCATTTAGGTGCCATGTTTCTTGTAGCATTGCAAAATAATGCACATTTGAAAACAGTTGATCATAAGTTTTTGGTGAGAGGACACACTCATTTAGAGTGCGACGTGGATCATGGGCTTATTGAGAAACAAAACAAAAAGCTGCAAGTTCCCATTTCACATACCCATGGTTAGTGTCAATTCGTTCGTTTAGTTTGAATGATAAAAAAATTTGAAGTTATACAATTGAACCATCTTGATTTTGCAGACCTTTTGAAAACAAATTCAGGACAGTGAGGTAAGTATTTTTAACTGAAGATCTGTTCGTTACACCCGCGAGTCTGGAATCATTTATTATAAAAATTCTTTCGATGATGAGGAACCATTTAAATCTTATTCGTCGGGTACAATCAGTCACTAACTTACACCCTAAAGGGTGTTACACACCTTTCGAACCCATTTTCAAAGAAAAAGAGAAGGATCTTATATCCCTTTTACCACTGATTTCACCTACATTCCACGCTTTTCATAGAAATGTTAAAACTGGTGACATTCCTGATACATATCCTGATTTTGAAGATTCAGACGAAACTAGTTAGTAGCCTAATTCGTCAATTTCACATTTTCCTATCATTTTTTTATTTATCTAAAGTTATTATACATATTACTGTTTTAAATGAAACTCAATGTTTCTAGCTAATTCCACAATATAATGAAAAATGTTGAAACTTCTAAAAAATTGACAATTGTTTCGATAACTGAATATCATCGTCAGAATGACAGAAGTTACATTTCATTTGATGCCTACCTGATGTTTAGTAGTTATCTTTGGCTAGACCAAGATTGACTTAATACATGTTAATAGAAAAAAGAAGAGGATGTGATATTACAAATATTGAACCTTAGATATTATTAGCCCTATGGTGATATCCTGGATATCATTTTTCCAATTAAGATCAGTATAACTGTGCAATGATATAGAAAACCAGGAAAACCATATCTGCTGATCTTTACAATTATCAGTTGAGAAGACAGTTTAATAGTGGAGAACTCCCTAGGTTTATCTGTTCATTGACGACTTCATATTGTGGGTGTCTTAAGTGTCTTCTAATTTCCAACTCTTCAAGGAAATTCAGTTCTTGTTTCTTATCACTTCTAGTTCTGTGTTAGGTGTCAATGAATGGTTGGTGTTAAGTAGATGTTTTGCATAATGGGATTTATCTGGTTGTTTTAATCTGTATGCTCGTAAGTGTTCACTGTAGCGGATTTCAAAATTTAAAACACTCATATGAGGAGATTCCACGAAGTAAGGGTCGAGACAGTTAATTTCGTTATTATACATGTTTATGTCCATCTAGTTCGTTTTAAGTTAATAATGCAATATTCAAATTAATAAAATTAACTGTCTCGACCCTTACTTCGTGGAATATGCTCATATTAGTGTTTTTAAATGACCGTGAGTTTCATTTAAAAACACTAATGCAATAATCCATTTATGGATTTTTTAGTCCCTAATTTCTTTGGACAAAACAGAATAAGTCGATTCTTTTCAATACATTATTAGTTATTCATTATTTCATATTAAATACATATTTAAAGTTTATACGTATTTTAAAAATTGAAAAACCATTTGAAAATATATTACTCCTATAAATATTATACAAATAAACTTGATTTACCAAAAACCAATATTTTTGACTTAGCACCCTAGATATATCGAGAGGCGACGGTCGAATCGGAATCAAGAAGTAATCAGTAACTACTTAACAAAGCTGAAATATTGTTCGACAAGGGAACGGTTGGACTCTGAGAACACATATAAATAAAATCGGACGTAGATTTGTAAATAACTGTATACACACAGTAAAAAGTCTTTAATACATTTTACACTCTGGTTCATTCTTTTTGGTGACCAACCCATTTTAAGTAAATATACTTAAACTTTGTAATAATATAATGTCACATTTTTGTTGTAATTTGTTATTCACAGGATAAATGTGAAACGATTCTGGATAGAAATAATTTTTTACCCATAATTTACATTTTTGTTGTAAAAGCAAATATTTCATGTAATTAAATAATTACATTAAACAAGTGAATTCTACTCGTAGTTATGTATGAACTTCACGCCATCCCTGTATGTGTTGTTACAGAAAAAGTGTAAATTTTCTTAATTATTGTAAGTTGTCATGTTTATGGTAATACACTAAATATATGATTTTCCTGGAAATATATGCAAGATTCACAGGAATTATGTAATTTTATTTTACATGATTAATGTAGATTTTATATATATTTGTAAAATTAAATAATTTTACCGATACATTAAAAATGTAACTTTCCTAAAATTGTGTGAAATTTACGATATATATGTGGTTCTATTTTACATGGTTGATGTAAATTCCCTGTATAAATGTAAAGCTGGATATTTTTAGTAATACACTGAAGATGTGAATTTTCGTAAAATACCTATGTGAAATTTACAAAATCAGTGTAATTTTGTTTTACATGGTTGATGTAAATTTCCCCTATAACTGTACAGATCAGATGTGAATTTACCTAAAATGTGTGAATTTCATAGTATTAATGTTATTTTGTTTTACATAAATAATGTGAAGGTCGATTCATGTACCGTATGTTTCAAATATTTTAATTTGAGTCATCCCGGAATGTGAAATTTTTTAACTGTCTTCTGTCAA
Source organism: Galeruca laticollis (assembly GCA_963921935.1). Classification (NCBI taxonomy): domain Eukaryota; kingdom Metazoa; phylum Arthropoda; class Insecta; order Coleoptera; family Chrysomelidae; genus Galeruca; species Galeruca laticollis. The sequence goes on from OY998180.1 coordinate 114,270,127, forward strand.
AATTCACACTTCCACAACAGTTAAAAAATTAAAAATTTTAACATTCCGTGATTACTCAAATTAAAATATTCTAAATATTTATTAATTCAAATACGGTACATAAATCGACCTTACATTCTCCTTAGACTTCTGAAATTATAAAGGTTAAGTGTAGCAAATTGTCTTATAAAAGGTAAATCTTTTAAATTAGATAGTAGGAAACAATGTCTATCGTTTAAAAAATTTATTGAAATGAAATATATAGAGGCGCTTTCTAAGTATCTAATTATTAACATAGGTATATACAGTGTGCCCTATTAAGTTTTCAAATGAAATGTTGAAATTTCTAATGTGACAAACATGTATTATTGATTAGATAGTTTTAATATGGATACAGTAAAAAACTCAAATTATGAACCAATATTATTACTTTTATTATTCTAATATTTTTATTTTAATAAAAATCAAAATTTGAAAAAACATTTTTGAGACTAAATACAATTTATTACACGGCATTTGGCAAACAAAAGAAATTCTTAAAAATGTTAGAAGAATCATATTCAATATTAGCTATTTTTTTATATCTGATCGAATATCTCCCTAATATTATCAACTATAGTACGTTTGGACAAACTGTATAGAGAAACAGAAAGTTCATAATTCTCTACCAAGCAACAAGTACCTAACTATAATAAATAAATACGTATAAAAAGTGAAATAAATATGAAAACTCTTTGAAAAAATACATTTTCTTAGTTATGTGATAAAAAAAGTTATGAGGATTTGGTTATTACGTTAATTAAAGCAATCACCTTTTTTTGAGTTGCTGAATTTTTTTTATTTAGTTCCCTCATCTGGGTGAATTTTCAAAAAATATATTTGAATCCCTTCTAGAACACACAAAATTTCTTTCGGATATTCTAGATTATAAATGAAATAAAACGCGAAGCAAAACTTCAGTGCTTCTGGAAAACTTGAATCAACTATAACTGGTACCTTCTCGAAAAAGATTTTGTAGCTCCCTTCTAAAAACCAATTTATAGGTTAAATGATATCACATTTATCGATCCAGTGAAACTTAGTCGCACATTTGTCATAGCTTTAGTTTAGTTACAACGCGAGTTTAAAGTTGTTTTAGTATCGTCTACAGTTTAATGAAAAGATGGAAAGTAATGGCAAACATTTATAAATTACAATTACTATACAATTCTATGACGCGAAGTTTCGCCACACCTTGTAGATTTTTTGTTAAGAGTTCAGTGTAATTACACGAGCAAAATAAATGGAAAAGAATATTCGGTCACTACAAGTTTCAAGAGAAAACGTAAATTTAGGATGATATATTTTTTAAGCCATACGTGGTATGATGACTATCTCGTATAAAATAACCCAATATACTTTGTATTTTAAAATGTTCTTTGTAGCATTGATTTAAATAAATCTAAATCAATAAACTAAACTTTTTGTGAAGAAAAAAAGCTCAATTCTTTTTCCTAAAATGGATACATTCTTCCATAAAAAGTTCATAAAAATTTCGAATTTAAGTATTTTTTTATCATAGTATATTGATTCTAAAAATTGAGTTTTTCTATATGAAATAGATTTAAAAATATATTGAAAGTTGAAAAAAAAATAGTTCCCCATTGTTACTTTTTAACCATCTATTTAAAAATAATGACTAAAATGTGATAGTTGGTGGATATCAGCTGTTCAAGAAGCTTTAATTTACAATTTTTTTTCAAATATTTGTTTATTGGTACATTGCTTTACTTCACTTACCTATATTAATTATGCAAGGTGACAAAGTATCAATTTTCACATCATTTCTTGAATCTTCCTGAAAATAGAAATTACAGTATTACTAAACTATTGTTATATTATTTTATTTAAATAGGAATCAGCTTTCATATAACGACATAATTATAGTAATAGTAATGTTCGTTTACCTTAATATCCCATAGAGGTGAGAAATATCTTCCTTAAAGTGTATCGTCATTATATATAAGGATTCATGGACTGGATTTTCTAATGGTTCTGGAATTTTTCTGATTTTTTGCAAACAACTGAAACCTCTCTAATTTCACTACCATGATGGTTGGAAGAGAACCTATATAGACATTGGTCATTTTGTGAAAATTCCATAAAATTGCTTTTTTGTTCATTAAAATTGGCCATACATTTAAAATGTCTCCAACAACATTTTTAAGAAATAATAGGAACTTACCTAAAAATTATTTATCCTGCAAAACAATACAATTCACGTGAAACTCGTCTGCAAACTGCAAACATAAATTAACAAAGACACACGCTGTTGTTTTGTCAGTAAGAGAAATCGCCTCTCATTGGTTTTAACTAATCACGTGGGGTATAGTGTCACACATATAATGTAATAATTACGCAAATCATGTAATTTTAGGATATTTATGTGTATAATTCCTTAAATGGTGTAATTCTATTACACGGATTTTGTAAAAAAAAACGCAGTATTTAGGGAAAATGTTTACAACTTTTTATAATTAATTTCACTAGTTTATGTAAAGGGGATGTTTATATTTAATTTTAAACTTTTTAAGGGGCAATGCAATGCCATACCTCTGGAAAAAAGTGTTGGCTAATATTTGGAACACAATAACATTTTAGGCCCTTGATGTACTTTGAGCATATGTTAAGAGTAACTGTTTAGTTTGCCAAATATGAAAAGAAATAGATGTAAAATCATATCATTTTTTCCAAAAAACCGCATATTCAGCCGTATCACTTTTTCTCTATTGTCAAAAGATGAATTTTTAGGAATAGCTATAGTTTCACATTGTTTAGGATCCATACATATTTAAATTACAAAATTTTATAATAAATTATCAATAAAGTTTTTTATTCTTCCTTTATTTACCAATATTTCATGTATACTTACAATATTTTTTGACGTCACATGGTCACTGTTAAAATTTAGATTTTAAAAGAATTTATTCCCATCATTTCAGATTTTGCACAAATATTACATTAAAATCCTATGTAAAGTTACAAGATTATTAAAAACTATAAGTATAATTATATGCACATTGTAAAATTACAGGCCTAATCTGATTTTACTTGAAAACTACACAAAAAAGAAAGTTTGATTTATTTTTAGTAAAGTTACAGTGAATTATTCGTCTAAGTGTCATGTACATTTACAACAATTTTTGAAATTCACATAGTAATTGTTGAAATTCACAAGATAAAATAAAATAATTTCAGAGTAATAGATTGTCCACATAGATTTCGTAAAAATACTATGTAATCTTAAAGGAAAATTATTGAAAAATGTGTGTATAACCACAAAAATATTGGATAAGTACATGTAGAATGTAATTTCACTTATAATCCAGGGTACAATAATCATTTACATTTTATTTACAGTAAAGTTCCACCTATTTCTTATGTAAACTACATGTAAATTTACCTTCATTTTTTACTGTGTATAGGTAGATTTTGAATTTTTGATTAGGAAGATCCATTTAACTTGATTTTTAAATAAATTATTCTATTCAATGGAATAGATCTAACTAAACAACCCTTTATGTTCTACTCCTGACTACCCATGGCATTAGAGTTGTATCCACAGCAATCTATAGCAATACAAACACGCACGATACCTTTCACGGCATATTAACTATATTAATCCTTAATCAAATTCAGCAACTGTAGTTTCAGCATGGATATGTTTTCTTAGATACCTTTTTTATAACTAAACGTGAATTTTTTTGAACAGTAATTACTAATTTTACTTCGCCTTATATAAATTCAGAATTACTATTTATATGTTAATAAATACGAGTTGACGCCATTTTTCTAGTGTTAGACTTGTGGAAACTCCTTCTACAGCTTCATGGTAGATAAAAAAAGATTTCGCGAGAAGACGTAACGATTGCCAAGCTCGGAATAGAAAATTTTCAGCATTTAGATAAAAAGCATTTGGATTTACCCAGTGAATGTTGCGAACATCAATTTTCCCGGCACGTATTAAATGCAATTATTTTCACAGTTGCTAGGAGTTTCTAGATGTAGGTCATTCCATTTCTGAAGTTTTTCCTTGTTCTTTTATTATTATTTAACAAAAACAGGAGATAGGTCATACTTTCCAAACTAGTTCATTAATATACATGACGAGTATTCAGAGCTTTCTGAAGCTCCAAAATTACTTGATTAAATTTGTTAAAAATGAAACTATTGCGTTTTAGGACACCTTATGTTACAAAAACAATTGTAATAAATGAAGACCTTGTTTGTACACTCTTATGGTGACCCTATTGTAATACTTTGGCCTTCAAACGTGATAAATTTGACCCCTTCGATACCGGGTCCGCTGTCACCAGTCTAACAAGTGCTGTCACCAACTCTCTTCTTAAATATGCAGCCGAGCGTGTAAGGCAAATCCAGTCCAATTTAGGCTGGGAACGCCTGGTCTTAAAACGGTTTGATTTCCTTCATCAGGACAGGATTGTTCTCTCAGTTCGTCCTCGTATTCACTATGTATACACACTCTAGGGAAACTTTGGAGTAGGATTATAAATAAAGTATGGGGAAACCACAACGTTGTATAAAAAATATATAATAAAACTTTCTCTGTATATATATATATATATAGATATATATATATATATATATATATATATATATATATATATATATATATATATATAAATAAAATCCCACTATCAGAACAAATTATTAAATTTCCCCACTATAAAAGTAACTATACACTTATCTCACTTATCTATAAATTGTACCTACTAAATCTGTCGCCGTATAACATATGACTAACAACAAAACAAATATAATATCCCTCACCATGAAATAGAGCAAAATTATTACCCACTTATCATTTAATATGTTTAACGTGTGCGAGGGGCGTATGATTTAACCCTTATTTCGAAGTTCCCCTGCCTCGTGACGAGAAATACTTATTTTGTTCTTAAAACAACACTATACAAAACGGCTGTGGTTTCAAGTCATTGCACCTTGTATCAACAGAAAGTGAAATTAGAGTCGTTAAAAGGAATTCTGCTGATCTATGAGTAATAAATGTTTATCGACACTCCCGTTCAGTGCGTAAGTGCCGAGTTGCAAATTTTCAGGTCTTTGAATAACCCATAATGTGTATTTGTTTTACTTAATATGAATGAAATTACCGAACCACGTCTGAAATAATTAGCTTTTATTTATCGTAGCGAAATTTCACTGGAAATGGGACTTCCAGGAGGCAAAATCATACGCTCTGGGCCCGTGTTGCTAGGTACAAATAAATCTCGGTTTAACCCTTGTTTATTTTCCCTCTACGAGGTGGAAGCGAATTATGTGGCGTAAAGCAATAATCAAATAAATAGTGCCTAACTCCTATCGGTTATATGCGAAATGTCCCTACAATTTTGGAGAGGACCTCACTCTGTCATCACACATGATAAACTCATATCTTATATAACGAGCGGTGCCCAAATTGTGAGCCTGGACCTGCAGTACTTAATTGAAACCTGCCAACTTGTCAAATCTCCGTGAAAGAATAAATAATAAAATAAATATACTGTTATAGCTTCTACCTATGTATATAGTTATGTTATAAATGCCAAGTTTAGAACCAGCGTACAATAATAAAAACGAATAAATTGCTCCACAAGAAAAAAAAACTTAAATCTCAACTTGTTTAAAAGCTTACCGCGTTGGAAACTCCCTTTCTCCGGTTTTCGATTACTGCCTGCGTTCGCTATCTTTCTAGAAACCGCGGTTAACGCTAGTAACCCGTATCGAACTATGTTGAACTTCGAGTAAAGGGCGAGTTTTCCCGTTTTGCGTCACCGACGGGGGACAGTGTTCACCGTCTAGGATATCTAAGTATCCTTTTTACACCCTGACACAGCGGAAAAAAACTTCTTCCTCTGAAGCCGCTGACACCAAGAAAACTGATACCCGTTACCGTGACAGGGAAAGGATTTTCTCCTTCGCGTTTTTCGCCCAACACTGTCTGTCGTTCTGACTGCTCTGTACTTGGTTTTTACTATCCCCCCGAATTAGGTTTGGGTTTTTTTGTTGAATTGCAAAAATCAATTTTTTGTTTTGAAGCGGCCTCAATTTTTCGTTATTAACTAGTTGTATACAAAACAATTATTTAATTTTGACCTAGTAAAATGTTTCATTTGTTTCAAAGCTGTTATGGTTCTGTATCATTTTTCTTAACAAACAGTGGGTCGCATTCCACTTTTTAATTATATTTTAAATAAAATATGTTTTACCGTGTGTTCTGAAAGTTACTAATTCAAATTTTTCTATTTGGTATTCGCATTTATTACACAATAGTCAGTATCACAAATGTACAGTGAAGTGTGTGATTCTCGCAGCAGTATTTACAGAATTTTATTTTTTGATAGGGCTATACTTTATAGATGGTACTTTGATTTGGATTTTTTGCAAAACGAGTCTTGGAACATGTTTGATGCTACTACAAACTCGTAGGAATTTATGGCTCATGCATTATGGGGATACTTTTAATTTCAGTTTCGATGTTCGTCAACATTTGAACACAAGGTTTCCTAACTGATGGATTAGTCGGGGAGGTCCTTTTTAGTGGCCAACGCGATTAGGATATTTCTTTTTCTGGGGTCATTTCAAAAATAAAATATAAGTAACACGTGTGCAAACGAGTTAGATTGGACTTTCGACAGAATATTGAATAAAATTCTCATTATTTTGGTCTATGCGATTTTTTATATAAAAGCATGTTTTCTATTAATCTAAATCCTCCGCTAAAATTTGAAACATTGATCTGATCGAAAAATGGACAAAACCAGTCCATTTGTTGCATCAAAGAACCCCATTCCTCATAATTTGAGTATTTTTTGAGAGGAAAAATATTTTCTATCAAATATGTACCTGAACTATAGTATGAAAAATATTGCATTTTTCGCAACTCTCCAAAAATACATTTTCAGCCTATCTTTCACTCGAAACATGTTCGATTAGATAAAATTTCGTCTCAAATCGATGGGTGACTTTGTTAGTATCCTAACTCTATTAATTTATGAGTACCTCTGGATATTTGATTTCACCCCTCTTCATTATGTACTCTAAGTTTGACGCACTCTACTTCTGAATCGCATCATTGTGGTGCGCTCCTGATTTTTTGCTTCATAGATTGGACCTTTGACAATACATTCCTAGAATATTAAATAAATATTCTCATTATTTTGGTCTATGCGATTTTTTATTAAAAGGCATGTTTTATATTTAATCTAAATCCTTCGCTAAAATTTGAAACATTGATCTTATCGAAAAATAGACAACACCGGTCGATTTGTAGCATCAAAGAACCCCATTTTTCATAATTTCAGTATTTTTTGAGAGGAAAAATATTTTCTATCAAATATGTACCTGAACATATAAAATATTGCATTTTTCGCAATTCTCCAAAGTATTTTTTGAGAGGAAATATATTTTCTAGCAAATATGTACCTGAACTATGAAAAATATTGCATTTTTCGCAACTCTCCAAAAATACATTTTCAGCCTATCTTTCGCTCGAAACATGTTCTATTAGATAAAATTTCGTCTCAAATCGATGGGTGACTTTGTTAGTATCCTAACTCTATTAATTTATGAGTACCTCTGGATATTTGATTTCACCCCTCTTCATTATGTTCTCTAAGTTTGACGCACTCTACTTCTGAATCGCATCATTGTGGTGCGCTCCTGATTTTTTGCTTCATAGATTGGACCTTTGACAATACATTCCTAGAATATTAAATAAATATTCTCATTATTTTGGTCTATGCGATTTTTTATTAAAAGGCATGTTTTCTATTTAATCTAAATCCTTCGCTTAAATTTGAAACATTGATCTTATCGAAAAATAGACAACACCGGTCGATTTGTAGCATCAAAGAACCCCATTTTTCATAATTTCAGTATTTTTTGAGAGGAAAAATATTTTCTATCAAATATGTACCTGAACATATAAAATATTGCATTTTTCGCAATTCTCCAAAGTATTTTTTGAGAGGAAATATATTTTCTAGCAAATATGTACCTGAACTATGAAAAATATTGCATTTTTCGCAATTCTCCAAAAATACATTTTCAGCCTATCTTTCACTCGAAACATGTTCGATTAGATAAAACTTCGTCTCAAATCGATGGGTGACTTTGTTAGTATCCTAACTCTATTAATTTATGAGTACCTCTGGATATTTTATTTCACCCCTCTTCATTCTGTACTTTAAGTTTGACGCACTCTACTTCTGAATCGCATCATTGTGGTGCGCTCCTGATTTTTTGCTACATAGATTGAACCTTTGACAATACTTTCCTAGAATATTGAATAAATATTCTGATTATTTTGGTCTATGCGATTTTTTATTAAAAGGCATGTTTTCTATTTAATCTAAATCCTTCGCTAAAATTTGAAACATTGATCTTATCAAAAAATAGTCAACACCGGTCGATTTGTAGCATCAAAGAACCCCATTTTTCATAATTTAAGTATTTTTTGAGAGGAAAAATATTTTCTATCAAATATGTACCTGAACATATAAAATATTGCATTTTTCGCAATTCTCCAAAGTATTTTTCGAGAGGAAAAATATTTTCTAGCAAATATGTACCTGAACTATGGAAAATATTGCATTTTTCGCAATTCTCCAATAATACATTCTCAGCATATCTTTCACTTGAAACATGTTCGATTAGATAAAATTTCGTCTTAAATCTATGGGTGACTTTGTTAATGTCCTAACTCTATTAATTTATGAGTAACAATGGATATTTGATTTCACCCCTCTTCATTCTGTACTCTAAGTTTGACGCACTCTACTTCTCAATCGCATCATTGCTAGCGAAAACTTAGAAAGTGCGTAGATGTGGGAGGACCTCATATTGAACATTTATTAGATTAACGTGATTTTTTTTGATGGTTAGGGATTGGTTTAAATTTATTGTTTTATAACTTTTAACGTTTTCTTAATGGTTTAATAAAGTTGTGGTTGTAATTTTGATTCAAAGCAACTAATTACGTTTTTTGCATACCTATCTAATTTCCATGTGAATAGGTTGTCTGTCTTTCTACTGATTGTCTATTAATACAAAATCTTTTAATAATTTTCTAGCCTAAATTAATCTGGATCAATACAAATAACATTATTCACCTCATCATACACCTCTTATGCTTTTTGTTAAAGAAAATCTGAAATAACGATAAACAAATTTCTTTACGTATCTTAAAAATGTTATTTTCTACTATTATCCATCTTCTCGAAGTTCCACTAATTCATTTCCGTTTTCAAATTCAACTTTTCAGGTAGCAGAGCTTTTACTTTGAAACAGAATTTCTGAAAGTTTTGACGATTTGGATGTGTATATTTACGCTTTTTTCAAAGGCAGCAAACGTCGTAGTTTTCGCTCCAATCGAGCAGAAGCAGGGGCACATATTTAAACACATACACGAAGTTTGAAAATATATTATTTAGAAATATTTTATATGAAGGATGTCCTGTAAATAGTAACTCGTTTGGATTCCTAACATATGCACAATTTATAGACATCTCTTGCGAATCCTTAACTAAATGCATATTATCTGAAATTTACCCATAAAAAGAACCAAAGACGGATACGTTTCGAGCAAAGACTAGGAAAGAAGGAGTACGTTCAGTAACCTAGTGTTTGGATAGACGGATAGCTTGTACAACTTTATAGATTTATAAATCCCATTTCCTATTATATGAAAAAACAATAAGAACAATTTCGTTACTCGTTCGGTATGATTCGCTTGAGGCATATAGTTAGATATATACCAAATACACGACATATTAAGTCATCAAGTCTTTAAATAAACGACTAGAAAATTGTTTTACTTCGCAGAGGTAACGAGATATTACAAAACGTAACATTCCTCCAGGGAATATTTTGAGAGTGAATTTAGAGTGATCTTCACCTTTGCAATTTTAAATCAAGCAAACTGTTTTGGAAGACGAGAATCAATCAAAATCCTGATCCCCTATGAACCTATAATTTATTCTAAAGGCGATAAAAAATCAAAACTGTAGTGGCTACTGCACCATTTGGCGAATTGCGTACGAGAAAAGCAAATATTAACAGTAATTGTTAATACTACCAAAACTGCCATCTACGGATGTTAGTAAAATTTGCGCCATTTACACGTCTCAAGTTACTCTAGAAAGAATAAAATTTCTATTTAATAAACAATTAAATTACCTAATCAAATTTAAATCACAAAAATTTTTGAAATCACGTAAAATACCATGTCGTATATTAAATTTATCCACCTTTTTCTATTCTCAATTGATACTTACAAAGAAACATTCTTCCAAATAATTCCATAGTTATTTTCCAACTAACTTTAAGCTGATCTACAAAATCATTTGGCAATAAAAAAATGTATAAGACTTGGCCCAATTTTTGGTATAAGGTAGCAAAAATGGGGCCAAGTCTTATAATTTTTTTTTGTCAAATGATTTTTTAGATCAGCTTAAAATTAGTTGGAAAATAACTATGTATATATAAAAATTTTATCTGAATAAATTTCAGTAAATAAATTGAGAGTTATTTGGAAGAATGTTTCTCTGTAAGTATCAATTGAAAATAGAAAAAGGTGGATAAATTTATTAGACATGGTATTTAACGTGATTTCAAAAATTTTTGTCATTTAAATTTGATTAGGTAATTTAATTGTTTATTAAATAGAAATTTTATTCTTTCTAGAGTAACTTGAGACGTGTAAATGGCGCAAAGTTTTACTAACATCCGTCGATGGTAGTTTTGGTAGTATTTCAGTTATTTTTGTAGTTTAATCTTTTAATTCGATCTATTGTTCATTTAGTGATTCGTTTTTTCTACACTATCTTCAAAATATTTTCTTCAATTTTGACTATTGTTTAAGCCAACTAGATAAAGTGTGGCCAGTCTTTTTTTGGTAATATATATATATATATATATATATATATATATAAAACTTCAAAGAGTGGTCTTTGGTAAAAAACCCTCAAACTCGTGGGGATAGCAGCCAAAAAAAACTTTACAGGTTAGAGATAAAGTGAATCAAATAGTACATTACCTAAGCTTTCGAAGCTATAATAAACCAGAAAGAAAAAATCGGTTAACTTAATAAAGAAAATAATTTTTGAAATAATTACGACTTACTTGTAGTGTTGATTTAAAATTAAACTCACATTTCACAAATTGTAGGAATACCTTCATCCACTAAAGACAAAAATGTCGACTAAATATAATTTCTCTCCTACATATAGTAATGAGAGCCAGAATTTTTTATTACTATATGTAGGAGAGAAATTATATTTAGTCGACATTTTTGTCTTTAGTGGATAAAGGTTTTCCTGCAATTTGTGAAATGTGAGTTTAATTTTAAATCAACACTACAAGTAAGTCGTAATTATTTCAAAAATTATTTTCTCTATCAAGTTAACCGATTTTTTCTTTCTGGTTTATTATAGCCTTTGAAAATGAAGACAATGCTCTTCGAAAGCTTAGGTAATGTACTATTTGATTCACTTTATCTCTAACCTGTAAAGTTTTTTTTGTCTGCTATCCCCACGAGTTTGAGGGTTTTTTAACAAAGACCACTCTTTGAAGTTTTATTTTTTAACTAGTCAGCTGTGACTAACTGCCAACTTTTGGTTTTTGGTTTTATATATATATATATATATATATATATATATATATATATATATATATATTACAATTTCAAACCTAGTTCGTTTGTTCATAATTCTAACCGCGGAAACCTTTCCGAACATATATATATATATATATATATATATATATATATATATATGAATCGTCATTATCTGACGATTATATTGAAACAAGTATATTGGCATTAGTTGGAGAGGCTGGTAGAGAAAATATTTTTCGAACTCACGGAAATTTTTGAAGATCATAGAAAAAATGATTGACGCAGAACTCCAACAACATTTACGTTTGACGAGGTCTGCTTATAATGATTTATTTAACAAAATTGCCCATTTGCTGAAAAGCAACAACATATTCAAAGAAAACATTGATCCTAGTTTACAGCTACTATCAACTCTTTGGATTTTGAGCACTCCAGATAGCTATAGGTAAAGTAGGAGAAATTAATAAATTATGAAATATTTACATTGATTTTATTTTGCAGAAGTATTGCAAGCAGGTTTGATATGGCAAAATAGTCTCTGTTTGTGTCAATAGAGAGAGTAATCAATGCAATTATTTCGATTACCGACAAAGTTTTGAAATGGCTAACACTAGAAGAAAGAACTCAAAGTGAGGAACAGTCCTATTCTATGTGTCAATTCCATGGTTGTATTGGAGCAATCGATGGAACATACATTCCCATGAAAGCACGTCATGAAAATCCAGAGCCATACATACATAGAAAATGTTTTTATGGTGTACCTTTACAAGCCATTTGTGATAGCAAAAGAAAACTTCTAGACATTTTCTGTGGTTATCCCAGCAGTGTTAGTGATATTCGAATTTTTAGGAATTCAACCATATTTAAATACTTCATAAGACAAAAGATGTTTATTTTCAACCAAGCTCTTTCATAATCGGAGATAAAGCATATCCAGTATGGTGTATAGCACCTTATAAAGATAGGGGATATCTCCATATTTATAAAGTTAGATTCAATACCCAACTTGCTAAAGCCAGACAAGTTATTGAAAGGGCATTTTGTCTGTTATTTGGAAGATTCAGAAGAAGAAAATATTTAGACATAAATCGTACAAATGTAATTTCCCACGTTGTTCAAACTGCATGGGTTCTACGCAACATACTCGTATGTTTAATGTTTAACGATGATGAGGCAAATTATGAAGAAGAGGACAATTAGTTCTGCATGAAGTCAATGCAATAGTAAATAACATCCAAAATATTGAAGAAATGGAGAATGAAGGAACTAGACTTAGAGAAGAAATAGCAAATAATTTTAATTAATCCAGTTTTGTAGTTTTTAGTTAAGTTAGTTATACTTATTTGTTTTATTTATTTTGTTATTTTGAAGACAGTTAAAACATTTGTTTCTTTTTTTTCTGCATTTTATTTCCTGATCTTAGTGTAGGGTTGTGTTTCTATTGAATGCATAAGTATTCCATAATAAGCTACATCTATATGACAAATAAATACCTGAAATATTTTCACTTATAATCTCTTTAGATCTCTAATTATTCCGAAAAATTTTTCAAAGTGCGAATTTTCTTGAAAAAGTTTGCAAATGAGAAAAATTGTATGGAAAATAATTCGAGCTCGCCAGAGATTCGGTAAGAAAATTTTATAGCTACATTGTATTTGAAATAGTTCCAATTTTTTTTACTCTTCCTTTGCCGTAGTAATGAAAGTAGAAATCGGTCTTAAATAAATGTATTACTTCTTACTATAGATACTAGAACCAGAGTCACAAAGAAAACATCATAAAATCAATCGTACAATTTTTGTTCCTTCTGAGGATACTCAAATTTATCATAAAAATATAAAATATTTTTTCTACGACCATAAAGAAAAATGTACATTTCAAGTGCGTCTTCGATTAAGGAACCTACCACATTGTAATACAGATTTTCATTTCCCATGGGCTAGCTGTATCGAAATACCTATTTCATTTCCCACGACTATCATGCGCTACTAGATTGTCATTATATTAATGAATTTTATGGTCATATATATTATAATATAAAATCGAGTCATGTTTGTTAATGTCTATCTAATAATTTGACATTTCACATCGGTGTTTACAAAATCGTTTGTAATGGTATATTACGTAACGTGTGTTGTAAGAAGCATTTTACGTACGAACGGAAAAGTTACGCACGAAGCCGCGTAGCGGCGAGTGCGTAATTCCGTGAGTGCGTAAAATGCGTTACAACACGAGTTACGTACTATACTTTACCTACGACCCACTTGTACTCGTGTTTATAATCTTATTAAGGTATTTAAAGTACAAATAAAAACGTACATCCTCGATGCCCAGCCAAGTTTTATAAAAGTCGCTCCTCGATGCCCAAGCATCTTAGAAGTTCACCCTCGATACCCAGCCAAGTCCGTCCTAAGTAGTATTCATTTTTATTAAAAATGTATGTAGAATTACCGGAATTGCATAAAATAGCGTATACACCTCTCGACTAAAGTGACATTAATCCCTTAGGTGGATTACTTCCCTCAGGAATCAAACACCACCCGCGGGATTAAATGGACCACTTTAGTCGCTTGCTGTATAATATACTATTGTTTACTAATATAAGATACATTCATACAGCTAAAAGATGATCATTGAATGAAACGGAACCAATTATCATATAATTCCAAATAACTCTTAGTATTAAATGCAATCTCATATCTAATAAATGTTATCTACCATTTATATATAGAATAAAATTCAAAGTCAAATATCTAAGTAATACATTTTGAATAAAATGGCTACGTCTATTGACAGTTGCTAAGTGGGTGCTATGGAAGCCGTGCGCTTTGTTTTACCATGCGTAATAGACGTCTTACATTGATTGCTGACTGTGTGTTTTTGACTACTTACAGGGGTGGTTGTAGGTAAAGAAAATTTATAATCGAAAATGGGTCGCGATAGTGAGGATGATGCGACATTGACATGCTGATCCAGATATGTAAACTAGCCATTGCTTCAGAAGGACATAGGTCACTATCCTGGTACATGCAGGAGGTGATATTACTCCTTTAAAGAGACACGATAATTAATAACTTTCTCCGCAGGTGAATTATAACGATTTTTCTGGATAAAGTATTTTTATTTCCGAGTTGTCAAAATTTTAAAATGTTGAACATTATTTGTTTCAGGACGTAGGTGGATACATGTACAAGAAGAAAAAAATGTATGGGTCATTCAAAGGGCTAAGAGCTAGACCTAATAATATCAGAGGAAAAATTCTCTAAACCATGCAACAATGACGGCAGGAAAAATTATAATAAAAATTATTATGTGAAATATTACGGTTTTGTTTATGATTTATGATGGTCGTAGAAATAGTATAGTGTACAATTGGCATGAAATGACCAACTTCTAACTCGTAGGTATATGAAATTTTGTATTACTCGCTAAGCTCGTACTACAAAATTTCATATACCTATTTGTGGGCATTGTATAGTCATTTCGTGCTCATTGTAGAATATACTATAACGTATTTGGTGAACAATTTTGGTTTAAATCCCGAACAAGAAGATTTATTCAAATATATGATCAATATTTTTCATGAAATTTTCTACTATTTAAGGCGTAAACAATGTCCCGTATATAAATACGCATCTGGTAATTTTAAAAATTTAGCAATTATTTTTGTCTGATTACCAATTTTGTTAATTCCAACTACTTTCTTCGAACATTTTCTTTTTTGGTTATTAACAAAAAACTGTTCTAGATCTGGTGGTCAAAGCAGCATATATTTTTTGAAGACCTCGTAAAACATACAAGAAATTACAAAGGATCTGGGTTTGTTCATCAATTAAACTAATTTGAAATTCATTTTCTAAATCTTTACATGATTTATCTTAAAAATTTTCAATTTTTGACGAAGACGTACTCCATAAATTCCAAAAATGAACACAAACTAAAATTTTATGAAAATTACTATTTATAATACAAATATCAGAAATAAAAATAAACGCATGAAGCGGGGATTGAACCAACTATATTCTCTTCTATATACCTACATTTAGAGACGTGCGTTAACAGACTGATCCATCACAAACTTATATGAAATGAACGCAATTTACGGTAACTTGAAATGTCAATGTCACTTTTAATATTTATCATTGTTTTTTTACATAGAATATGTTGTCCAAAGGGTTGAGAGCTTCTTTTTATTCGATATTTCATTCATATAAGCGGTGATAACATGTTGTGATAATATTTTTAACTCCGTTTAACAGAGATTCATATTTACTTTTTGATTTTTGGGGTAATGATGTGTGATATACATCTCCTTTGCGACTAAACGAATATCTGATGGAGTAATATTTATTCATTTTTGATTCATCACTGGAATCACTCATTTTACTTAAATATTTTTCTTGATAACTAAAGAAATATTTTGACAAGTTATCTTGACGTTACATTGAAATTGTAAAAAGAAGAGTTGACGGGTACTAAATGCAAATGCTGATTGGTGACTTTCATATACATTCTAGGATGTAAATGAAATCATATGCGTTCAGTTAACCGAAATGGAATGCATTTCCATTCTGTAAATTGTGCAGAAAATGGATAATATAGATGTGGGTGTAGAAAAAAATGTGAAAAGTCTCGTTCAATATTAATTTATTATTTGTAATTTTGTAAACATAACCCAACCTTCTCAATCATGCATTATAAAATGTAAAGCGCATGCGGGTCAATTTCTACCATGTGTCGACTGGGTTAAATAAATAAAACGCGTCCGACGTAGCATCTGAATGCACCCTTACATTTGACGCTGTTGTGAGGGACGATACAATTCGATGATTCTAGTAACGGTGCTCGAGAACATCATTTTAGAAACTATTCGCAAATAGAGCATTCTCAGGCTTGAGTATGCATGACGTTGGGAACGACGTCAATAATAACGGCCCGATTCGAGATTCAGGGCATCAGTTCGGATGAAACTCAATCATCCACACCTGCAAGAAATGGATCACCGGAGGTGACATTGATTCTCTTTCCGAAATATCGAAACCACACATGACCAACGTTCAACTTTAGAAATATTTTAACAGAAGTTACAACTTTTATATTTTAGAACTGAATATCTTTTTAATAAATACATGGAATTATATGGCAAATGTATGCATACTTTGCCCGTAGATATTATACTTTTCAATTAATTGAAAAATATAGAATTGCGGGGAGAGGAAAAAGATGAAATTTTCGGTATAAGAGTGTATGTCGTCTAGCGCAAAAATATATAAAAGAGGGCGGAGTCGAGACGTGACATGGCGCGAGTGACGAGCAGTCACTCTTGATTTCAAATCATTGAACGCACCATAAGTTAACGTTTAGAACAGAGGAACAAAGATTCCCGCGAACAAATACGAAAAATACGATTTTCTAACCTGATTCTGTTAAATTTGTTTAATGTATGTTACTTTTGTTTTTATATTTATAACGACAGAATACTTTTGACTGTTCTTGAGTAAAGAATAATACGACATCATTTGTGTTGAGTATCGTTATTGCGCACGTGAAGTTCTGAAAATATAGACGATCAACAACAAATAAGTTATTTCGATAAAAAATACCGTTTCAATAGGTAGAGATATTTCAAGAAATTTATTTTACGCCTTCTATCGACTGTAAACTGACGCATATATGTGACGATTCCGGTTTCAGAAATAGAAAAAAGTGGGCACTGAATCTATCTAATCTTAATTCGTTATCCTCTTCAAAATATCAGCTTACGTATTTTCAAAAGCGTGTACACAAATTAACTGTACCCACAGGTGATTTATCAACGTCACCGAGACAGTTAATGAACATAAAAACAATACTTACGAAAGGAGTACCCGGGTCTTTTTAAAACAGGGGACTTTCACGAAATGGTAGTTGAATTAGTTCCACTTTAGGAGTAAAGTAACACTTTAAACTTTTGATAAATGTTCTCCTCTAACTTCTCTAATATAACGATATTATAATGCGGTGCTTGTGATCCGGAGTAATTCACGTCTTTTGGTTGCAAACTAGAGGGTTCCCTCGACTTCCGATTAAAATTTGAAGTTCAAGAAGTTTCGTATGTTAAACTTCGTATATCAAATGTAAAATATGATACTTTTGTTCTTTGATGTGCAATGGTCTATACAGAAAAGTGGTAATTCAAATTTTCATTTTATGCTGTCTCGACTTGAAGGTCACGAGTTCAAGTCTTGTAAATATTTTCTTTCTTATTTGTTCTTAGAATATTTCTGCACTAAGTATTTCTATGCATATTAATGTAATAAAAAGTATAAATAAATCAAAAACTGGACATTCTCAAAATTAAACGTTAGTTCTAAATTGAAAATAATACCTGTAATGCTATTAACTGTGTGTTTAGTTGACTATGTCAAAACTTTAGATTTTATATAATTGCTCTGATGGTATTATACCAGGAAGTTCATGAGTTCAAATCTTATATTCATTCACGAGTCATAACTCATTAAGTTCAAATCGTCCAGTCGTCAATATCATAGCAAATTAAAAACGTGTTTTTTGTCATCATTAAAATGTGATAATATAACTTATAAAAGTGCTGTTTTTCTGCAAAATTGGTGAATATTCTTGAAATTTATGTATGTCTTGGAAATAAATAGGCCAGTCACTGAGTTACAGACTGTCTTCTGAGCTGAGATTTACTCATATATTTCTTTTTATTTTTATTTCTAACTATTGTTTGTGATTTTGGTATCCAGGATCACATCAATATGTCAAAGCTCCCCTCACAACCACTGCTCTCAAATACCACCACTTCTTCAACCCCCATTAAACAATCTATCAGGATAAACACAAATACCCCTTCAACACCCATAACTTATGCCACGGCTACTTCAGCAAGGCTACCTCCTCCCTCGGTACCATGTCGAGATCAAGTCATCATTATGCCTCCTATCCCCATGTCATTCCTATTGGTCGGCTTATTTCCTCCACCAAAAGAATCCTCATTTCCAATGGCAGTCCTTCCATTCCACATTCCGTTATTGAAAAAGCCCTGTATGACCAAGGATTAACACTTACCTCCCCTATTTCATACGTCAAATGTGGCTCGCCTGATGACGAATACGCACATGTCCTGAGCTTCCGCCGTGTAGCTTACGTTCTGCCAACCAGTAATAAATTTTTACTGCAATCTTCGATTCTTATTACGCATGAAAATACATCACACAGAATATTCATTTCTACTGATAAACTTGAATGCTTTCTTTGCAAACAGGCTGGACATGCCGCTGAATCATGTCCCAACACTTCCCACAACCTTCCCCCCTATTAAATACTTCCGTCAATCTTGAACCCTCCATTTCAGCTGACCCAGCTACTACTGATACCTTTTCAGACAATCCCGAATTACCCTCTCAAGTGCCACTCGCCCCCTCCTCCCCTGCACCTGGCGTAAAACGACCCCGATATAATTATAGCACTCTTAACTATCCGCAGTTTATATCATCTTCCAATACTCCTCTCACTAATCCCAACCCAATGCCTCCTCCAGAATTCCCAAATTCTAATTAAAAAAATCTGCAAAAAAAAGAACCAAAAAATCCAAACTGGCGGAAGATGATTATCACAGTATGAGCCCCGAATCACGTTCTATCATACTTAAACTTTTTGAAGAGTCTCCTAAATCCTTCTTCCTCAATAGCATACAACTTATTACGTTCCTCGAAAATACTTTCCGCGTCAACGACCCTCTACCTGAAGCCAATAAATTTATTTCCGACACTGCCTCCCTACTGAAAGATATATCCTTAATTTATTCTAATATCAACGAAAGATCTTTGAAAAATCGCATTACATGTCTGACCAATAAAATTAAATTTAAACTTCACCCTGACCAAAACAATCTTACTGACTATCTTTTTTCTGATGACGGTACCACCACTGACTCCTCTACACTATCTCGGTAATTAACCTCTTTTCCCCTTTAATTGGTACCATTCTCTCTCATTCAGTGGAACTGGGATGGATTTTATCCTCGCTTAGAAAGAATTCAGAAAATCGTATCTTTCCATACCCCTGACTTTCTCTGCCTCCAGGAAAAAAAACTTTAAAATTGACCAACAGTGCAAGCTAAAAAACTTTGTAGGTTATCATTACATCCGTACCAACTGTATGAGAGCCAGTGGTGGTACTTCAATATTTGTATCTCATTTCCCAGTAACCTCAAATCTAGAGGCAATTGCTGTAACTGCTTGGTTCCCTAATAAGCTTACCATTTGCAGTATTTACATTCCACCTGATCACCCCCTTAATGAAGAAAACTTAACCGACCTAGTATTTCAGCTCCCCCACCCATACATCCTTGTTGGTGACTTTTATGCACATCACACCATGTGGGGCTCAACCCGTTGTTGCACTAGAGGTAAAGCTATAGAAAACGTCATAAACTCCTCCGGAACCTGCTTGTTGAATACTGGACTCAACACTCACTTTAACATTTCCTCCGGCTCCTTTTCTGCCCTTGACCTCAGCTTATGTGAACCTAAAACTGCACTTTCCCTTTCCTGGCAAGTTTCAGATGACATTTATGATAGCAACCATTTTCCTATCATTATATCCAATCATTGTAAAAAGGAAACTATAACTAGAAGCTTCTGGCACTAAAAAAAGCAAATTGGTCTGAGTTTACTTCCCTCTCCCAAACTTATGTATCCTCTTTAGCTATTTCTGCAAACATAAATGACACTCTTAAAATGTTTACTGACAACATACTTGCCGCTGCAAAGAATCACATCGGTAAATCAGTCACTTCCTCTGCACAAAAAACTGTGCCTTGGTGGAATTCAGCTTGCGAAAATGCCATCCGAGAGTCCAAACATGCTCTTAACAGGTTTATACGAAATAGAACACAAGAAAACCTCCTACAGAAACAGCTCAAAGCTGAAGCTAAATTCTTAGTCAAGCAAAACAAAAAATCCACATGTCAAAGCTTATATAAATAATAATACAAATCCCAGTCAAGTCTGGAAAAAATTTTCACAAATTCAAGGCAAGAAAACCAATACTAAAATTCCTTCCTTAATATTGAATGATACTGTTATCTCCGACCAAACAATTGCCGATTCACTCGCACAAAATTTTGATGACACATTTAATAATCGTAACCCCAATTCTGTTTATCAGAATATTCATATTCAGCCTTCCTACACTTTTCAGTCAAACCCTCATGACGATGCTTCCGTCAACGCCACTTTCAGCCTAAATGAACTGAAATCTGCCTTGTTGACTTGTAGAAATTCTGCCGACGGCCCTGATGATGTTCCTTACATCTTTCTCAAAAAACTACCCAATCCATCTCTCTCTAAGCTTCTCGAAATCTATAACCTTATCTGGAATACTAATCAGTTCCCTGACCCATTGCGCAAATCCATAATTATTCAAATAAAAAAAGCAGAGCAATCCACCCTATCGCCCAATTCGTTCCGACCGATTTCACTCACTTGCACTACTTGCAAACTCCTGGAGAAAATGATCAATAGAAGACTACTTTGGTTTCTTGAAAAGTACAGAATCATTCTTAATTCCCAATCCGGCTTCCGACGTCATCGATCCACTCGCGACAACCTTGTTCTTCTCCAAACACATATCTCTTCAGCAATAAACAATCACCAGGACGTCGTTGCAACCATCTTTGATATTGAACGTGCTTTTGACTCGATATCTAGAACGGCAATACTAAATAAACTTTCCCAATATAATCTTCATGGCAACATTCTATCGTTCATTCATAATTTCCTAACTTGTAGAATCTTCAGGGTTTCCGCTAATGGCAAACTCTCCTTGCCTCACCCACAAAATACTGGTGTCCCTCAAGAATCAGTATTAAGTTCTACTCTATTCATCCTCACAGTGTTGCAAGTTTCTTGCTGTCTTAAAATATGTCCAATATGCTGATGACCTAATTGTTTATTGCCATGGTAAATCGATCTCATCCACTTACAAACTCCTTCAAACCGCAGTAAACCTTCTACAGGATAGATCTTCTTACCTGGGGTTATCCTTATCTCAAAGTAAATCCACACTAATAATGTTTTCAATAAGAAAATCTCCTCCTCTACCTCACATCTTCTCTAATAATTCACCCTTACCCACTATAAATCAATGTAAAATTCTCGGAATAACCTTCGACTCTCGACTCTAGAAACACCATATCCATGAACTCAAAGGCATATGTCTGAAGAGATTAGACATATTTAAAACGCTTAGTCACTTTCACTGGAGTTCCGACGAAATCATATTATTAAGAGTTTACAGAGCTCTCTCTCATCAGTTCGAAGTTTGCCTATGGTTGCTTTATTCACATGTCAGCCCCCAAATATGTCACAGATTTGCTGAATTCCACAATACCGCTCTCCACCTCTGCCTTGGTGTCTTCCGCTCTAGCCCTGCTGATAGTCTCCATATTGAAGCTAATGAATCACCCCTCCACTTAAGACGACAATCCCTACTCCTCTAATATGATGCCTCAGTATTATCCAATCCTTTCAACCCTGTTTACTTCAATGACTAATCTCCCTACTAACCCTCGAACAATTATTAAATATCTTCCCCAATTGCTCACTCCTTTACTCAAAGATCTCATCTCAGACATCCCCGCTCCCACTTCTACTCCTTGGACCAAAATTATTCCTATAATCGATACTTCACTCACCATTTTTAATAAGCATGAGTCACCCACTGCACTTGTAAATAAAGCATTCCTGGAATTACTACAAAAAAATCTTACGATTTAACACTCTATACAGATGCTTCTCAAACTGACTCCGGAGTTGGTTGTGCAGTTATCTCGAAACATGAACTCATGGGCTCCTTAACTAACCTTCAGTGTGTAGCGTCCATACAGGTGGGCTTCACAGCATTCTTCAGGGTTTTAAATATATCTCCCTTCCCCACAAAAATATTGCAATATGCACTGATTCCCTTTCCACCATTCTATCAATTAAAACAATCTTCACTGACCACCCAATTGTCCTGAACATACATGACATATATCAAACTTTCGTTGCTCATAATATAACAGTCTCTCTCATCTGGTTCCCATATCACATTGAAATTGCTGGTAATGAAACTGCGGATCGCCACGCGAAAGAAGCTGCGTCTAGCAACAATCCAAAACACATAGTCCAACTCGCCAGCGACCTCAAGCTCCATTTCAAAAACTTGGCGCAATAGTACGACAGCACTTCACGATATCCATTCATCTACTTCTCCTCTCTCCCTTAGCTTTTTAACAAGTAGAGAGGCCGCTATAATCAGAAGAATTCGAATCAGCAACACCAAACTCACACACGGTTATCTGATGTCTTCAGGAAATCGTCCTGTTTGCCATAGCTGTAATGCTATACTGACCGTTAAGCACATACTGACTGCAAACAATTTTCCGCTACATATCAACGTTTTGATCTAAAGCCTAACCTCAAGGAAATGATCCACTGCCCCACCGAGATCAAGAAAGTCTTACAGCTTCTGAAAGCTACATATCTCTACCATAAAATCTAATTTAAAAATAGTAATAGTTGTTATTTAATTTCATGTAAATATTTGTATTTATTTTTCTGTGCTAAGGACCAGCGCTGTCGAGGCACGTTAAGCTGAAATAAAAAAAAATCTTATAGAAATACTTTTTTTACTCGTAATATATCAATACTTCTGTGCATAATAATTTGATAAAAATTGTAAATAAATTAAAAACTTGTATGTTTGGTTGCCTATATCAAAACTTTGATTTCAAATAATTTTTTTATGGTTTTTTAGCCTCCCCGCATTTCAACAATCAGAAACTTTTGTACATATTAATATGATAAAAATTCTAAATGAATCAAAAACTGAGAATAAACAAAATTAAACATCAATTCTATATAGTGTATGTTTGTTGCCTATACCACTTAATATATTACTTGGCTTTGTTTTATTTAATTAAATTTCCAATCTCGAATTTCGATATATATATATATATATATATATATATATATATATATATATATAATTATATGTTATTTACTATGGGTCGGAAGGCTCATGGCGGGGGGGCTATATGCGCCTCCGTGTCGATCTTGGTTGTTGTCCTGAAAACTCGGGATCTTCCTACATCTTCTTTGTTATATATATATATATATATATATATATATATATATATATATATATATACACACATATATATTAAAACTGAATTACCGCCTTGCGGCAAGCCGGTAAATGGCACACACGCCTTAAAACGAATGATATAAAACTCATTGTCAGTGTACCTACACGTTCTAGCACATGAAATATGTCCATAATGGGAAATTCGTGTAGTGGCCGTTAAAGAAAATGACCAGTTCGCCCGATGGCGTTATGAAAATACCACAAAACCGTTTGCTCGTTTACTGCCACGACGTGATACAGAAATAACCTCAAACGTCTATGCGTGGAAATATACTGTGTTTCAGTTTGAAAACTGACCAGGAACAGACTAACCAAAAACCAAAAGTAAAAACGGTTAGGGTTATAAAATAATAAATATAGATTCAAAACAAATAATATATAGGTCTTTAGTTCAAAATGTTTATCACTTCCAAATTTTGTCTATTTAAACGACATCGTACATAGGAAAACTCTTTTCCAATCAACAATAATCAGAATTATGTTGTGGTGGTTTCACATATTTGCTGGTGAGTTAAATTCTTCAAATATTTGTTTTATTCATGTGTTTGCAATGTTTTATCTCTAATTATAGTATGGGCTGGCGTTTGTTAAAATTGGTATTTTCAAATATTTTTTTATAAAAAAAGAAACATTTCACATTCTTTCGAAACAAATTTTTAATAATCTCTTTTTTTAACTTCATTATTTCGCATTTTCTGTTAATTTAAGGAACAAAGCGAATAGGATAGAACAGACTTTTGTTAGTTTTATTTTAAAAACTAAATTCAGTTTTTTATGTGTTGGAACATAAGCTTCCAATCCGTTCTATCCATTCCTTTCTTCCCAGTAATTTTCCTTTAATTTTTCTCATTCTTTTTTTCTTTCCGCAGCTCTGCAACTACGCCGGCCCTAAGAACTACCGGTAGAAACTAGAGGCAATAGGGAACCGGCCGGGATGGTATTAAGCACCACATCTCCATCTACTAGGACCTAGCTGAGAGCTGAATAATTCCAGAACCTCGCCAAATTAAGTCCTTTGTCTTATACTCAATTCATGGAAATTCTAGCATTCTATTATATAACTGCGTTCGTATCAGTCTTGTATTTTGGATATGCAGTTAATGTGAATTATCTTATTAATTTATGAATAAATATAATTTGCTGAAACCTATTATATTTGATTTTCAGCAATTTATTTAACTTGGACCATCACGTTAACATATTTTCAGTATTTTGCTTTGTTGTGTTAAAGTAAATATAAGATTTTCCAGTTTCTAACATTTTTAGTTTTTTATTTATTTAAAGTTATTATCGCTTAAAAAACTGGTGGCTTCCAATTTATTATCGATTTTCACCCCATCCCAGTATTAGCTACGAAATTACTTTAACTGAGGCCGAATACCACTACCTGAGGAAGACTCCCAGGCCGGGGAAGAAACTCACGTGACAGGTTTTTTGTAACATACACGCTTAATACGAACTATGAAACGAATAAATTATTGTTGGTCTCGTACTGTTTTTGTTAATTGTTATTTTTCTTAAACAATGTCACTTAAGAATACATGAATAATCTGTATTTTTATTATTAATTGTCTTTATTCACACACATATTACAATCTTGACACACATCGGACATTACTTGACTTGTTATTTTTAAGATTGCCAACATACGTTTCTCAACAAAACATTTGAAATAAAACATTATCTCAAACACTCACTAAAAAACAGAACTCAAATAATAGGAATATAATTTAAGATATAAGTGTGTTTTTAACGAATTGAAATTTGACTGTTTGTAAAGGCTTAGTAAAAATATCTGCTATGTTTTCATCAGATGGACAATAGGTAATCTTGAACCAACCCTTCTTATATTCTTCTTTAATGAGATGATATTTTATATCAATGTAGACACATTTTCTTGTGTAAAATGTTGACCGATTATAAACGCCATAATTGCACACTTTTTGGTGTGATGAACAAGTCTATACTATTCTTGTGAACTCAGGTGCTGACTAAGTTCAATTGTGTATTTTTTCAGTTATAATTGCAACAATTGACTTTTTTAGCGTTTTTAGGTATATCAAGTCTTGTGGTGGCATCTCGATAAAATTAAAGGCTAAAGAGATATGGGCAATTTTATGTCGCACTATGTAGCTTCTTCTTGAGCAGTAAAAAGTGTTTTTAATCGTTCGTATTTTCATATCAACTTCGTACAAGAATCTGTGATTTGGATGAGGGTTGTTTGGTTCTCAAAATATAGTACTGAGCAGATCTGTCTCTTGAATTTCTTGAATACCATTTTTCAATTTTTTTATCATCTTTTGTCTTCGGTTATTTACCTTCAATGAACTCCATTAGTTACTTTGTCTTAAACTGGATCTTAATTTCCTTCTACCGCATTGGAAAAGGAGCCGCATTCCTGAGTTTAGAAATGCTTTCAATCTCTTCTTTGGTAGCTTTGTAATTTTTATATCACTTGTCCACGTTCAAATCAAACTTCACGAACCATTTCTGGGCCAATAACCTGTTTTTTACTTACTATTTTTATTATGTGTTTTAAAAACAATGTCACTAAAGGATAAAGGAATAATATGTATTTTTGTTATAATCTTCACACATATTCTACAGTCTTGACATACATCTGACATTACTTAACATTTCTCAACAATTACTTCGAAAACTTTAACGGTTTTGGTTAATCCATTCTGTATAGTGAATTTGATGATTTTTTAATAAAACAAACAAAAATTAAATTCAGTTATTCCGTGATGCATCTTTTATACAAATTGAACGTTTATGATTTGTGGATTGTAAAAAACATCCCAAATTTCTTATTTTCGAAAAATTTTCCGTCGATCAACAAGAAATTTCCGACATCTTTTCGTTCGGGGAAATTACCATAATACGTGCCTCAAAAATTATAATAATTTAATTCAGTAATTGAATTTAATTCTTTTGCTTTAACGAAACGTAACTAAGGAATTGAATAAGGCCGAGGAAACAATAAAACATTGTTTTCTTGTTATACGCAGGAGCTGAAATTTCACATAGGTACGTGAAAACACACAAAACGCGATAATATCTCTTTTTTCAAGGAAAGCACGAACTTGTCACGACATAAAACTGGTGATTGACTTGTAGGCCTAGCAACAGGAAATATCTAGTAATTGATTTTTGCCATAAATAAGTTCAGAAAACCGCATTGAAAAGTATGTGACATAGAGCACAAAAAAACAATTCTGGTTATTCATGTATCCAAACTAAATACCAACAAGCCTCGTTTAGTTGTAGTCGCTTTACGATAAAAGTTTATTTAGGATTAAGAAGATTTGTCCCTTTTATTTTTAGAGTAGCTGATGTCTCTCGTCCTATCATTGGTGCGGATTTTCTTTTATCATTACGGAATTTTAATTGATATTAAAATTTATTGTCAATGAAACAACGGTTAAATCAGAAGGTCGTGTTTTATAAATATTTCACCAAGATTATTTGCTGTTAAAAATAAATATACTGAATTATTTGAAAAGTATTCCCAAACTTTTTTCGTCTCCTGATTTTTTAATACCTGTTGGTTATAATGTTAAACATCATATTATCACTGAAGGTCATCTTCCTCATAGTAAAAGTCGTCGTTAAGATTCTAAAAGACCAAACATTGTAAAGATGGAATTTGAAACTATGGTTGAATTAGGAATTTGTCAATACACTTCATCTCCAGTTACATTGTAACCTTACCTTGTTGTTGTTACTACACGAAGTGAGGTTACAATGTCGAGGGTTCGCTATTTGCCAGAGAGCATAAGGTCGTGAGTTTAGTTAGGAATATTTGAAAACTGGTCCTGTATTATTTTTTTAGGCACCACTTGATTAGTAGGACATTCAAGAAACGCTTACTGATTAATCAAGAAACCAATAGTGAATAAATTAGCTATTATGACTTTTCAAATATGTTATTTACATTGTTTTGCCTTTACGTTTGTGAATCAAATAAAACGCCAATGAATCTGTTTACCTTGAATATATGGTGTAATAACCTGTCCCAATAAATACAAGGTGACCGACACTAATTATGAACTGATAAGCAGTTATCAATGGTTGGTTAAATTTGGAATGTTTAAGAGTTTCTAATGTTATAAACTATCTGAGAACATCATGTACAATACACAAAATTAGCAACATGTAAGTGGTATACCAGTTACAGCTTTACAAACTGTGATAATTATTAAAATGTCACCAAATAGATAGAGAGGGTGTCTTTTCAAGTAAAATTAAGCTGAATTATAATTTCAGGGCAATATGCAATGATAAGATTATGAGTTGATAGACGTCTATATAAGAATTTTAAGTTACTAATTATCAAAATATTAAAATATAAAAGTTAACGTGTCGTTAATTGTTAAGCATGAAATCACAAAATTAATAAATTGCATAAAATTTGGATGAAAACAAATAAAACTTTGAAAGCTACTTGCGGTCAGAGTCCAAACTATTAAACGTCAATCAGCTCAATTGACAAATCACATCTGACTTGTGGAACAAGATTCAGCCATACTGTTAAGAACCATTGTCCATAACGGAATCAACAATCTTAAGAACGGCGCAGACTAATTTGCGCGAACGGTACAGTAAGCAATACATATTCAATATACGGGATGTATCAAAAGCAATACACATATTTTAAAATTATTACTAATAAATAAATTTATAGCTTGTCATGAAAGAGGGGTGTATAACTTAATAATAACATAACCTAATAATAATATTAATAAAATGAGAAACTAAAATATATACAGTGGGATGTCGGGAACGAAAAATAGTGACATAGTTACAGTGTGATATCGCGATATAACTACCGAAAATATCGAAACATTGCGTTCCACTTTTTGTGTATGTACACGATGAAATCATCATTTTTAAAAACATTATTGGTCCTTCCAAAGCCAAATCTGAATAGTTTATGGAAATATATTCCAGGGATTATCCATATAATTTCCTCCCGAATTACCTTAAGTTCCTCTATAAAAAATATTTTTGTTATACAGGGACTATCCATATAGTTTCCTCCATAACTATGGGACCAGTTGCCGATTCAAACATCCAGTCTCGGCTACACAAAAGTTCCAGGAGGAACTTCCATTTAAGGAGAAGGTAATGTTACGAAATAGCACACTAGTGTAGTCCCTGAATCCGACTCTGTCTAAGCCATGTACGAAAGTTAAAATTTTGACGGATGCGCAGGGATTTCTTAGAACTGTTTACGATTTTTTGTGACTATCTTATCTAGTCATTGTTTTTGTGACCAGTCTTATCTAGAAAATTCCAGGGAGCCGATTGTTTTTGTATAAGCCGCAATCTAGAATTATCTAGTGAAAAAGGTACTAATATATAAAGGACTGACCAGCGGGAAAAGTCAGTTTATAAAGTGATCTCGTGATATAAACAGCGAACAAGTAAATAGTCTAAGTAGTGAAATGTTTATATAAATTAATAAAAGTGAATATACTATGTATATAATATAAATTAGTGAATAGTGTAGTGAATATATGAATTAAGTTAGCAGACATAACGTGTGTGTATAAATTTATCCCACCCGTAATTAAAACATTTAAATAAATAAAAACATTACAATATATATATATATATATATATATATATATATATATATATATATATAACTTTATACTAATTATATGTTCTCTTTTATTATCTTCATATACCCTCACTACCAAAAACGATAGAATTGGAGAAATGTATTGACAAACTAACAAAATGTGTAGGTTGAATTGAGCAATCGCTTGGGCGTGATACCAAGGAGGAATTCAATCTCACGAAGGGAGAGAAGGAACAAATGAAAATATAATGTTCATTTAAGAAGTATCAAAGTATTAACCAGTAAGTTCAGATGAACGATAGCTGACGACGTACAGTTTTTGACGAAACTTCATAATTTCATCCAACTATATTGACAATAAGTGTTCATCGATTTAATAAACAATTGAAAATAGAAAAAGTTGGATTAATTTAATAAACGCCATGGTATTTCATGTGATATCAAAATTTTTTGTGATTTAAGTTTAGTTAGGTATTTTACTTGTTTATTAAATGAAAATTTCACTCTTTTTTAGAGTAATTTGAAACGTGTACATGGTTCAGTTTTACTGATATCCGTAGATGGCAGTTTTAGTAGTATTTCAATTATATTTGTAGTTTAATCTTTTAATTCGTTCTATTGTTCATTTAGTTTCGTTTTTCCAACATGTGACATGATTATACTTTTTAAAAGAAAATATTCTAAGACTGAACTATCTACAATGTAATTTCTTCACTTGTTCAAGCAAACTAGATAAAGTGTGTCCAGCCTTTTTATTTGAAGTATATTTTTCAAAATCCGAATAATCTCCTTTGAAAGTGGAATTGCTCACATACTTAAGAAAACAAGAAATAATAAATTGTAAACACTTAAAAGGGACAGGCATCGCAATTTCTGAAGACCTAACGTCCATACAAAGAGAAGATATAAAAATCCTTAAACATCATTTGCATCAAGGAAGACAAACAGAGAAGAATAGACGTTGTTACATATGAGGTAATAAATTATTAATTGAAAATAAAACATATTCTCCTGAGGATTTACAAGAATTAGAAGACCAATGATCAGTCAAATATAGCAGTGCCCCGAATAAACCATCACAATCCTCAAGGGAATATCAAACATTTTTCTGTTCAGTCAGGTAACTATATCATACAGACAGAGAATCCCCAATAATTAATTTCGAACACATCCCGTAATGCATCTAAACCTTTCCAGCCTAGAACTGAGAAGCCCTTAAGTGAACCAAAGCTTCTTCGAGAATTAAGGTCCAACTCTACCTCCCCCCAGAGGAAATAGTTGCTAACTTCGTTTTCTTTTATCTCTCCTCTCTTTTTAATTCTTTTAGTAAAAACTTCCTAATTGATATCCACTGACCACTTTTTGTTAAGTTCTATGCTAATAATTGGTAAATTTCTTATAATATTTTAATAGTTAATATAAAGTTCATATTTGTCAACCTGTCTGTGTTTGGGTTTTTTATTGTGGCTTTTAGAATAGACAAATATGTAAGATATTGTAATATTCCTCCAATTGATACATATTGTATGAAAAGTTTAAAATTCATCAGCAAAATAGTAATTTCACAATATTTCACAACAATATCAGAAGCATAGCCAAAAATTTAGATGAACTGAATCTCTCTTTGTTCAACATAACGACTTTCCATTCTCTTGTTTTGACAGAAACCTGGAAAAATTTTGATAGTAATTTACATAATTTGGTATATAACATTATATACAAAGAGGGTTTTTTAAACCAGAATGACGGAGTGGTAGTTTATGTAAGTCTTTCATTGTTTGGCGTGTATATTTTAATAGCAGGGTGGTCCAACCTTTATTTTGCTACCAATTCAGAGATGGAGGTACAAGTATAGTTCTGGCATCGATATTATGTCAGACATGTGAAGAAACATAGTGGCCTAATAAGGCTTAACCCGGTTTGATTCTTGAGAAACATTGGATTGCACGTGTTTTTGTGGTCAATTTAACTGACGTTATTGAAGTTTTTATCTTTCTTGTGTATTTATTCAAATTAATATAAGTATCGTTATGGATGATGCAGGTGAGATGTTGAGGAATTAATACCTAGTAATAACTTGCAATATTTGGAATGTGCTCGAAATAAATAAAATTGTAAAAATAAAACGTGAGGTTAGGCACATTAAAAATATTTCTGATGAATTTTTATCTTGTTGGCGAGCAGGACCCTTATTATACAAATGAGCAATACGATTATATACCGTCAAATTCAGAAAGTAAAATCAATTAGAGTAACTTGCCAACCCCAAGCAAGTAGTAGAAAACGTATTAGAATAAAGAATACGTGGAAAGCAAACCAGAGAAGACAGGGAAGAGCGTCTGGTAAATCCTACAAAATTGTTAAGGGAGTCTTAATTCCAGAAATTAAAATGAAAACCTCACAATGCGGATGCAGTAATCAATGCAATGAAAAAATTAGTCCCGATCAGCGTAAAGTAATTTTCGAAAACTTTTACCGTTTGAGTAGCTTTGATTTTCAAAGCGCTTATTTGGTTGGACATATAAGTATTATACCAAGAGTCAGAAATTACACAAACAATGAAAGTCGCCTTCGAACATTAACTCGAATTTATAATTTGGCAAAAGTTTCGGATGGCCGTTTAACTGGGGTCTTAAAAAGCAAGCCAGAAGCAGTACCACCCAAGGATAAAAGAGGAAGACATCGTCCAGGAAATAATACGTCAGATATTAAAATAGAAAAGGTAAAACAATTTATAAATAGTTTACCACTTTATAAATCTCATTATACAAGGAAGAAAAGTTGCTAAAGGAAATATTTGGCTCCATACCTAAACATCAACATCTTACACAAACCTTACATGGAAAATGTAGAATCACCTGTTAGTAATTACGTGTTTCCAAACACATTTATTAAATGTTTCAGTCTCCATTTTAATTCGCCAATATCAGCCGCAGAAGATGTGACGAATTTGAAAACAAAATAAAAGTAGCCATAGAGGAAGAGAAAAAAAAATTGGACAGAGAAAGAGAGTTGCATCAACGAAGGGCAAGACAAGAGATGGAAAGTAATCGACAGTAACATATGCTTGGTACAGACACTGCTGTTATAGCATTCGATTTAATGACAACTCTACCCACTCCCGCTGTATCGACTGAAATAACTTATTATAAACGACAGCTCTGAATCTTTTGCTTGAGTAAGCTTACCATTGAGAAACTTCTTTTTAATAAGTACCTTATGTTGATTTTTTCCTACGTATCCATGATCTTCGAACAAATACAGCAATTATGTATGTGTGGAATGAATCCATAGCTTCAAGAAAACCACAAGAAATAGCATCTTACCTTATGCATAACATGAATCAATGTTTGACCAAAAAAAAGTTATCATGTACAGTGACCAGTGTGGCGGACAAAACAGAAATGTTAAAATGGCGATGGTTTGTGATTTTATCACAACTTCAAAAGATTTTGCTATTGAATAAATAAACCATAAGTTCCTTTTCCCAGGTAGTTTTTTTTTACAGTGAGACCAAGATTTTGGGGTCATAGAAAAGCAAAAAAAACTTGATCCTGATATTTATATTCTGGACAACTGCCCAATAAACACACAAACGTTTTAAAAACGTAACATATTTAACATGTAAGCTAACGTTTATATATGGTTTTTAGGCAACTGGTTGTATTACCGGAGTAATGTCGCTCGTTTCTACGTAACATATAACGACTTTTCCAACGTCAAATACAACGTGATTTTCGTAACGTCATTCAAACGTTACCGTTTTAATGTGATTTACCGGTTGCTTTTGAACGCAATATAAACGTTTATAAAACAGTCTTCTGAAACGAAATTTAGCACACATCTTACTAACGTCACTTAAACGTTACCTTTTCCATATGATTTACACAGTACTTTTATAACGTAATATAAATGTTTTTATAATGCAGTTTATAAACATTTTTGTATAATGATATTTAGCACATACTTTTAACGTAATTTGAACGTTACTTATTTGATGTGATGTACCCATTGCGTTTGTAACGTAATGTGAACGTTCTTATGCCACTTATAGACGGTCTTTTGAAACGAAATTTAGCACCCACCTTACTAACGTCAATTAAACGTTACCTTTTCAATGTGATTTACCCATTGTTTTTGTAATGTAATAGAAACGTTTTTATAATGCAATTTATAAACGCTTTTGTATAATAATATTCAGCACTTACTTTTAACGTGATTTAAGCGTTACATTTAATCGGTTTGAACCATCATTTTCGTAACGTAAAATATTTAACATGTAACCTAACGTTTATAAATGGTTTTTAGGCAACTGGTTATATTACCGGAGTAATGTCGCTCGTTTCTACGTTACATATAACGATTTTCCAACGTCAAATCCAACGTGATTTTCGTAACGTCATTCAAACGTTACCGTTTTAATGTGATTTACCGGTTGCTTTTGAACGCAATATAAACGTTTATAAAACAGTCTTCTGAAACGAAATTTAGCACACATCTTACTAACGTCACTTAAACGTTACCTTTTCAATGTGATTTACACAGTACTTTTATAACGTAATATAAATGTTTTTATAATGCAGTTTATAAACATTTTTGTATAATGGTATTTAGCACATACTTTTAACGTAATTTGAACGTTACTTATTTGATGTGATGTACCCATTGCGTTTGTAACGTAATGTGAACGTTCTTATGCTACTTATAGACGGTCTTTTGAAACGAAATTTAGCACCCACCTTACTAACGTCAATTAAACGTTACCTTTTCAATCTGATTAACCCATTGTTTTTGTAATGTAATAGAAACGTTTTTATAATGCAATTTATAAACGCTTTTGTATAATAATATTCAGCACATACTTTTAACGTGATTTAAGCGTTACATTTAATCGGTTTAAACCATCATTTTCGTAACGTAAAATATTTAACATGTAACCTAACGTTTATAAATGGTTTTTAGGCAACTGGTTATATTTCCGGAGTAATGTCGCTCGTTTCTACGTAACATATAACTATTTTCCAACGTCAAATACAACGTGATTTTCGTAACGTCATTCAAACGTTACCGTTTTAATGTAATTTACCGGTTGCTTTTGAACGCAATATAAACGTTTATAAAACAGTCTTCTGGAACGAAATTTAGCACACATCTTACTAACGTCACTTAAACGTTACCTTTTCAATGTGATTTACACAGTACTTTTAGAACGTAATATAAATGTTTTTATAATGCAGTTTATAAACATTTCTGTATAATGATATTTAGCACATACTTTTAACGTAATTTGAGCGTTACTTATTTGATGTGATGTACCCATTGCGTTTGTAACGTAATTTGAACGTTCTTATGCTACTTATAGACGGTCTTTTGAAACGAAATTGAGCACCCACCTTACTAACGTCAATTAAACGTTACCTTTTCAATGTGATTTACCCATTGTTTTTGTAATGTAATAGAAACGTTTTTATAATGCAATTTATAAACGCTTCTGTATAATAATATTCACCACTTACTTTTAACGTGATTCAAGCGTAACATTTAATCGGTTTAAACCATTATTTTCGTAACGT
This sequence comes from Galeruca laticollis, assembly GCA_963921935.1. NCBI lineage: Eukaryota > Metazoa > Arthropoda > Insecta > Coleoptera > Chrysomelidae > Galeruca > Galeruca laticollis. The sequence continues at coordinate 114,305,138 of OY998180.1, forward strand.
AAAATATTTAACATGTAACCTAACGTTTATAACTGGTTTTTAGGCAACTGGTTATATTACCGGAGTAATGTCGCTCGTTTCTACGTAACATATAATGATTTTCCAACGTCAAATACAACGTGATTTTCGTAACGTCATTCAAACGTTACCGTTTTAATGTGATTTACCGGTTGCTTTTGAACGCAATATAAACGTTTATAAAACAGTCTTCTGAAACGAAATTTAGCACACATCTTACTAACGTTACCTTTTCAATGTGATTTACACAGTACTTTTATAACGTAATACAAATGTTTTTATAATGCAGTTTATAAACATTTCTGTATAATGATATTTAGCACATACTTTTAACGTAATTTGAACGTTACTTATTTGATGTGATGTACCCATTGCGTTTGTAACGTAATGTGAACGTTCTTATGCTACTTATAGACGGTCTTTTGAAACGAAATTGAGCACCCACCTTACTAACGTCAATTAAACGTTACCTTTTCAATGTGATTTACCCATTGTTTTTGTAATGTAATAGAAACGTTTTTATAATGCAATTTATGAACGCTTCTGTATAATAATATTCACCACTTACTTTTAACGTGATTCAAGCGTAACATTTAATCGGTTTAAACCATTATTTTCGTAACGTGAAATATTTAACATGTAACCTAACGTTTATAACTGGTTTTCAGGCAACTGGTTATATTACCGGAGTAATGTCGCTCGTTTCTACGTAACATATAACGATTTTTCAACGTCAAATACAACGGGATTTTCGTAACGTCATTCAAACGTTACCGTTTTAATGTGATTCACCGGTTGCTTTTGAACGCAATATAAACGTTTATAAAACAGTCTTCTGAAACGAAATTTAGCACACATCTTACTAACGTCACTTAAACGTTACCTTTTCAATGTGATTTACACAGTACTTTTATAACGTAATATGAATGTTTTTATAATGCAGTTTATAAACATTTTTGTATAATGATATTTAGCACATACTTTTAACGTAATTTGAACGTTACTTATTTGATGTGATGTACCCATTGCGTTTGTAACGTAATGTGAACGTTCTTATGCTACTTATAGACGGTCTTTTGAAACGAAATTTAGCACTCACCTTACTAACGTCAATTAAACGTTACCTTGTCGATGTGATTTACCCATTGTTTTTGTAATGTAATAGGAACGTTTTTATAATGCAATTTATAAACACTTTTGTATAATAATATTCACCACTTACTTTTAACGTGATTTAAGCGTTACATTTAATCGGTTTAAACCATCATTTTCGTAACGTAAAATATTTAACATGTAACCTAACGTTTATAAATGGTTTCTAGGCAACTGGTTATATTTCCGGAGTAATGTCGCTGGTTTCTACGTAACATATAACGATTTTCCAACGTCAAATACAACGTGATTTTCGTAACGTCATTCAAACGTTACCGTTTTAATGTGATTTACCGGTTGCTTTTGAACGCAATATAAACGTTTATAAAACAGTCTTCTGGAACGAAATTTAGCACACATCTTACTAACGTCACTTAAACGTTACCTTTTCAATGTGATTTACACAGTACTTTTATAACGTAATATAAATGTTTTTATGATGCAGATTATAAACATTTTTGTATAATGATATTTAGCACATACTTTTAACGTAATTTGAACGTTACTTATTTGATGTGATGTACCCATTGCGTATGTAACGTAATGTGAACGTTCTTATGCTACTTATAGACGGTCTTTTGAAACGAAATTTAGCACCCACCTTACTAACGTCAATTAAACGTTACCTTTTCAATGTGATTTACCCATTGTTTTTGTAATGTAATAGAAACGTTTTTATAATGCAATTTATAAACGCTTCTGTATAATAATATTCACCACTTACTTTTAACGTGATTTAAGCGTTACATTTAATCGGTTTAAACCATCATTTTCGTAACGTAAAATATTTAACATGTAACCTAACGTTTATAACTGGTTTTTAGGCAACTGGTTATATTACCGGAGTAATGTCGCTCGTTTCTACGTAACATATAACGGCTTTTCCAACGTCAAATACAACGTGATTTTCGTAACGTTATTCAAACGTTACCGTTTTAATGTGATTTACCGGTTGCTTTTGAACGCAATATAAACGTTTATAAAACAGTCTTCTGAAACGAAATTTAGCACACATCTTACTAACGTCACTTAAACGTTACCTTTTCAATGTGATTTACACAGTACTTTTATAACGTAATATAAATGTTTTTATAATGCAGTTTATAAACATTTTTGTATAATGATATTTAGCACATACTTTTAACGTAATTTGAACGTTACTTATTTGATGTGATGTACCCATTGCGTTTGTAACGTAATGTGAACGTTCTTATGCTACTTATAGACGGTCTTTTGAAACGAAATTTAGCACCCACCTTACTAACGTCAATTAAACGTTACCTTTTCAATGTGATTTACCCATTGTTTTTGTAATGTAATAGAATCGTTTTTATAATGCAATTTATAAACGCTTTTGTATAATAATATTCAGCACTTACTTTTAACGTGATTTAAGCGTTACATTTAATTGGTTTGAACCATCATTTTCGTAACGTAAAATATTTAACATGTAACCTAACGTTTATAAATGGTTTTTAGGCAACTGGTTATATTACCGGAGTAATGTCGCTCGTTTCTACGTTACATATAACGATTTTCCAACGTCAAATCCAACGTGATTTTCGTAACGTCATTCAAACGTTACCGTTTTAATGTGATTTACCGGTTGCTTTTGAACGCAATATAAACGTTTATAAAACAGTCTTCTGAAACGAAATTTAGCACACATCTTACTAACGTCACTTAAACGTTACCTTTTCAATGTGATTTACACAGTACTTTTATAACGTAATATAAATGTTTTTATAATGCAGTTTATAAACATTTTTGTATAATGGTATTTAGCACATACTTTTAACGTAATTTGAACGTTACTTATTTGATGTGATGTACCCATTGCGTTTGTAACGTAATGTGAACGTTCTTATGCTACTTATAGACGGTCTTTTGAAACGAAATTTAGCACCCACCTTACTAACGTCAATTAAACGTTACCTTTTCAATCTGATTTACCCATTGTTTTTGTAATGTAATAGAAACGTTTTTATAATGCAATTTATAAACGCTTTTGTATAATAATATTCAGCACATACTTTTAACGTGATTTAAGCGTTACATTTAATCGGTTTAAACCATCATTTTCGTAACGTAAAATATTTAACATGTAACCTAACGTTTATAAATGGTTTTAAGGCAACTGGTTATATTTCCGGAGTAATGTCGCTCGTTTCTACGTAACATATAACTATTTTCCAACGTCAAATACAACGTGATTTTCGTAACGTCATTCAAACGTTACCGTTTTAATGTAATTTACCGGTTGCTTTTGAACGCAATATAAACGTTTATAAAACAGTCTTCTGGAACGAAATTTAGCACACATCTTACTAACGTCACTTAAACGTTACCTTTTCAATGTGATTTACACAGTACTTTTAGAATGTAATATAAATGTTTTTATAATGCAGTTTATAAACATTTCTGTATAATGATATTTAGCACATACTTTTAACGTAATTTGAACGTTACTTATTTGATGTGATGTACCCATTGCGTTTGTAACGTAATTTGAACGTTCTTATGCTACTTATAGACGGTCTTTTGAAACGAAATTGAGCACCCACCTTACTAACGTAAATTAAACGTTACCTTTTCAATGTGATTTACCCATTGTTTTTGTAATGTAATAGAAACGTTTTTATAATGCAATTTATAAACGCTTCTGTATAATAATATTCACCACTTACTTTTACCGTGATTCAAGCGTAACATTTAATCGGTTTAAACCATTATTTTCGTAACGTAAAATATTTAACATGTAACCTAACGTTTATAACTGGTTTTTAGGCAACTGGTTATATTACCGGAGTAATGTCGCTCGTTTCTACGTAACATATAATGATTTTCCAACGTCAAATACAACGTGATTTTCGTAACGTCATTCAAACGTTACCGTTTTAATGTGATTTACCGGTTGCTTTTGAACGCAATATAAACGTTTATAAAACAGTCTTCTGAAACGAAATTTAGCACACATCTTACTAACGTTACCTTTTCAATGTGATTTACACAGTACTTTTATAACGTAATACAAATGTTTTTATAATGCAGTTTATAAACATTTCTGTATAATGATATTTAGCACATACTTTTAACGTAATTTGAACGTTACTTATTTGATGTGATGTACTCATTGCGTTTGTAACGTAATGTGAACGTTCTTATGCTACTTATAGACGGTCTTTTGAAACGAAATTGAGCACCCACCTTACTAACGTCAATTAAACGTTACCTTTTCAATGTGATTTACCCATTGTTTTTGTAATGTAATAGAAACGTTTTTATAATGCAATTTATAAACGCTTCTGTATAATAATATTCACCACTTACTTTTAACGTGATTCAAGCGTAACATTTAATCGGTTTAAACCATTATTTTCATAACGTAAAATATTTAACATGTAACCTAACGTTTATAACTGGTTTTTAGGCAACTGGTTATATTACCGGAGTAATGTCGCTCGTTTCTACGTAACATATAACGATTTTTCAACGTCAAATACAACGTGATTTTCGTAACGTCATTCAAACGTTACCGTTTTAATGTGATTCACCGGTTGCTTTTGAACGCGATATAAACGTTTATAAAACAGTCTTCTGAAACGAAATTTAGCACACATCTTACTAACGTCATTTAAACGTTACCTTTTCAATGTGATTTACACAGTACTTTTATAACGTAATATAAAAGTTTTTATAATGCAGTTTATAAAGATTTTTGTATAATGATATTTAGCACATACTTTTAACGTAATTTGAACGTTACTTATTTGATGTGATGTACCCATTGCGTTTGTAATGTAATGTGAACGTTCTTATGCTACTTATAGACGGTCTTTTGAAACGAAATTTAGCACCCACCTTACTAACGTCAATTAAACGTTACCTTTTCGATGTGATTTACCCATTGTTTTTGTAATGTAATAGAAACGTTTTTATAATGCAATTTATAAACACTTTTGTATAATAATATTCACCACTTACTTTTAACGTGATTTAAGCGTTACATTTAATCGGTTTAAACCATCATTTTCGTAACGTAAAATATTTAACATGTAACCTAACGTGTATAAATGGTTTCTAGGCAACTGGTTATATTTCCGGAGTAATGTCGCTGGTTTCTACGTAACATATAACGATTTTCCAACGTCAAATACAACGTGATTTTCGTAACGTCATTCAAACGTTACCGTTTTAATGTGATATACCGGTTGCTTTTGAACGCAATATAAACGTTTATAAAACAGTCTTCTGGAACGAAATTTAGCACACATCTTACTAACGTCACTTAAACGTTACCTTTTCAATGTGATTTACACAGTACTTTTATAACGTAATATAAATGTTTTTATGATGCAGTTTATAAACATTTTTGTATAATGATATTTAGCACATACTTTTAACGTAATTTCAACGTTACTTATTTGATGTGATGTACCCATTGCGTTTGTAACGTAATGTGAACGTTCTTATGCTATGTATAGACGGACTTTTGAAACGAAATTTAGCACCCACCTTACCAACGTCAATTAAACGTTACCTTTTCAATGTGATTTACCCATTGTTTTTGTAATGTAATAGAAACGTTTTTATAATGCAATTTATAAACGCTTCTGTATAATAATATTCACCAGTTACTTTTAACGTGATTTAAGCGTTACATTTAATCGGTTTAAACCATCATTTTCGTAACGTAAAATATTTAACATGTAACCTAACGTTTATAACTGGTTTTTAGGCAACTGGTTATATTACCGGAGTAATGTCGCTCGTTTCTACGTAACATATAACGATTTTCCAACGTCAAATACAACGTGATTTTCGTTACCGTTTTAATGTGATTTACCGGTTGCTTTTGAACGCAATATAAACGTTTATAAAACAGTCTTCTGAAACGAAATTTAGCACACATCTTACTAACGTCACTTAAACGTTACCTTTTCAATGTGATTTACACAGTACTTTTATAACGTAATACAAATGTTTTTATAATGCAGTTTATAAACATTTTTGTATAATGATATTTAGCACATACTTTTAACGTAATTTAAACGTTACCTATTTGATGTGATGTACCCATTGCGTTTGTAACGTAATGTGAACGTTCTTATGCTACTTATAGACGGTCTTTTGAAACGAAATTTAGCACCCACCTTACTAACGTCAATTAAACGTTACCTTTTCAATATGATTCACCCATTGTTTTTGTAATGTAATAGAAACGTTTTTATAATGCAATTCATAAACGCTTTTGTATAATAATATTCAGCACTTACTCTTAACATGATTTAAGCGTTACATTTAATCGGTTTAAACCATCATTTTCGTAACGTAAAATATTTAACATGTAACCTAACGTTTATAAATGGTTTTTAGGCAACTGGTTATATTACCGGAGTAATGTCGCTCGTTTCTACGTAACATATAACGATTTTCCAACGTCAAATACAACGTGATTTTCGTAACGTCATTCAAACGTTACCGTTTTAATGTGATTTACCGGTTGCTTTTGAACGCAATATAAACGTTTATAAAACAGTCTTCTGGAACGAAATTTAGCACACATCTTACTAACGTCACTTAAACGTTACCTTTTCAATGTGATTTACACAGTACTTTTATAACGTAATATAAATGTTTTTATAATGCAGTTTATAAACATTTTTGTATAATGATATTAAGCACATACTTTTAACGTAATTTGAACGTTACTTATTTGATGTGATGTACCCATTGCGTTTGTAACGTAATGTGAGCGTTCTTATGCTACTTATAGACGGTCTTTTGAAACGAAATTTAGCACCCACCTTACTAACGTCAATTAAACGTTACCTTTTCAATGCGATTTACCCATTGTTTTTGTAATGTAATAGAAACGTTTTTATGATGCAATGTATAAACGCTTTTGTATAATAATATTCACCACTCACTTTTAACGTGATTTAAGCGTTACGTTTAATCGGTTCAAACCATCATTTTCGTAACGTAAAATATTTAACATGTAACCTAACGTTTATAAATGGTTTATAGGCAACTGGTTATATTACCGGAGTAATGTCGCTCGTTTCTACGTAACATATAACGATTTTCCAACGTCAAATACAACGTGATTTTCGTAACGTCATTCAAACGTTACCGTTTTAATGTGATTTACCGGTTGCTTTTGAACGCAATATAAACGTTTATAAAACAGCCTTCTGAAACGAAATTTAGAACACATCTTACTAACGTCACTTGAACGTTACCTTTTCAATGTGATTTACACAGTACTTTTATAACGTAATATAAATGTTTTTATAATGCAATTTATAAACATTTTTGTATAATGATATTTAGCACATACTTTTAACGTAATTTAAACGTTACTTATTTGATGTTATGTACCCATTGCGTTTGTAACGTAATGTGAACGTTCTTATGCTACTTATAGACGGTCTTTTGAAACGAAATTTAGCACCCACCTTACTAACGTCAATTAAACGTTACCTTTTCAATGTGATTTACCCATTGTTTTTGTAATGTAATAGAAACGTTTTTATAATGCAATTCATAAACGCTTTTGTATGATAATATTCAGCACTTACTTTTAACGTGATTTAAGCGTTACATTTAATCGGTTTAAACCATCATTTTCGTAACGTAAAATATTTAACATGTAAGCTAACGTTTATAAATGGTTTTTAGGCAACTGGTTATATTACCGGAGTAATGTCGCTCCTTTCTACGTAACATATAACGATTTTCCAACGTCAAATACAACGTGATTTTCGTAACGTCATTCAAACGTTACCGTTTTAATGTGATTTACCGGTTGCATTTGAACGCAAAATAAACGTTTATAAAACAGTCTTCTGAAACGAAATTTAGCACACATCTTACTAACGTCACTTAAACGTTACCTTTTCAATGTGATTTACACAGTACTTTTATAACGTAATATAAATGTTTTTATAATGCAGTTTATAATTATTTTTGTATAATGATATTTAGCACATACTTTTAACGTAATTTAAGCAATACTTATTTGATGTGATGTACCCATTGCGTTTGTAACGTAATATGAACGTTCTTATGCTACTTATCTTAAATATGTGTATCTTCATTTTACTTTAATTTTTTTTACGCAGATCTTTTATTTTGTGTTTTTACAGGTTAGGCCTGCATATTTGTCCTTTGTTTATTTATTTTCATCAAAGTCAAAATCGTCTAACCCACATCAAAATCATAAAATGTAAAAAAAAATAGAACATATTACTTAACATTGTTATAGAACTGAAATAAATGAAATATTCTATGATTAAATATTTGAATTTTGTTTTGAAAGAACGATTCTAATTTACATTTAAAATTACGCAATATTTAAATGTCGATTTTCTCACTTCTTTCATTTCGGGCATAGGCCACTCTGGTCCTCATTAATGTAAAATATAGTGTACTTCTTATTTGCCGACACAGGTGCTGGGGTAAATTTATTCATCTCTGGAATGAATGATTTTTAGTATTAATAATTAAGAAATTGGCTTTAATACGTTGTGCAGGATACAAATGAATAAATTATTACTTTTATTATTTGTGTGTCTCTTGATTTTGGGTTTCATACTGATTTTAGAATTCATTTTTATAGAAGAAATTGTTAACATATTTGAATACCTTCTTTACATTTGAAATAACAAAATGACAAATGCCATTTGCATTGTTACGTCAACTGATGCTGTTGTCAAGTATGTTTAAACGCGAGGACAAAACAATTCGATGATTTTAAGAACGTTGCTCGAGAATATCATTTTCAGGAAGTATTCGCAAATAGAGCATTCACAGGCTTCCGTAAACATAACGTTGAGAACGATGTCAAGAATAGCGCCCCTGTTTGAGATTCAGGGCGATTGAAACTCAATCATCGACCACCACTTCGGCAAGAAGTGAATCACCGATGGCGACAGTGATTTTGTTACCGAAATATCGAAACCAAGTAAGACCAACGTTCAACTCTAGAAATATTTTTCGAAAGTTACAAATTTTATTTTTTAGAACTGAATATCTTTTTAATAAATACATGGAAAATTATCATTGATGCTACAAATGGAAGGTCATATATGAATTATATGGCAAATATATGGATAATTTGCCCGTATATAATATACTTTTTAAGTTAATAAAAAAAATCGAATTGCGGGGACAGGAAAAAGACGAAATTTTCGGTATAAGAGTGTCTGCCGTCCAGCGCACTATGACAAAAATATAGAAGAGGACAAAATCGAGACGTGACATGGCGTGACTGACGAGCAGTCACTCTTGATTATAACATTCTTCTATCAGGACAATAAAAAACAGCGTTTGTTTTTATTAATCAAGAAACAGTGAAAACAAAAACGAGAAGCTTTCAAATAATACAGTATTTATAATTTTCTTTCGAGAATCTACTCGCATAGCCACCGAGAATTTACTCCTACATCTTCTATCTACTGAAAAGTATAGTCATTTTATACAAAAATCGATCGACAATGTTAGCCTTGATTCTGAATTCATTTTATTGAAAATCACTCTGTAGGTGAAAGTAAAACTTAACAAATATTCGACAATCCGATCTTCGTATTCGTAGCTATTAAATTTTTATACCCTCGGGCAGCAACAAAGTGGAACTAGTGGCAATAGCTCACAGCGTGGCCCTGCCGAGATGTCCCCAACTGGCGGAGAGATAACAGCGAGGGGTTTATAGTCGTTTTATGTCATGTTGGTAGTGCGAGCGAGCCCTGGCTTCCATTTTCGAGACTATTAATAATAACATGATCATTAAGTTTATATAAGTTATATATACATCATCACGATACTACCAACTTCAAGCCCATGCCCTGTGGTGTTTGGAAGTATATATACTGAATGAGGTATCCAAGAGAAGATGATTTACTATTTTCAGCTTCATTATCTAAATTCCTCTTCATTATTTCACCTTTTATATAGGGTGTCCCATTAATACGAATCGTGAGTTAGATGTATTCTACATCGTTAAGAACTGACACAGTTACAATATTTGATACATTTTAGGTAGAACACGTTAAATATTATTTATCAGATTTGTGTCTTTTAAGTAGGATAGCACTCTGTTCCCTTCACTAAATTACAGGATATCACTAAGGGCTTCTTTCATATAGTATTTCTGCTGGTAGATTTGGTAGCGTGGACATTCCACTGGGATGTTTTTAATAGATAGATTTACGGGACATAGCTGGCACAGAGGTAGATCTTCTTTTGTCATTAAGTATCCATAGCTATACCGTGTATGTCCAATATGCAGTCTTCTCATATTTAATTTTTCTTTTCTGGAGATTGTGCAGTCAAGGTGATGTTTTATGGTAGGCTGTATATCATGGAGGGCGTAGTGTGTTGTGTCCCAGTATGTTTGCCAAGAGTCTCTGAGATGTTTTTTGAACGAAGATGTTAGATCGTTATGGATTTGTATGTTTATTATTTGTGTTTTAGTTGTAGCGGCCAGCTTAGCGGCGTTGACGTCTGTTTTATTACCAGTGAATCTAATGCGTGAAGGGGTCCAGATTATCGTGACCGTGGTGTTTCGAGAGAAGAGTTTCTGGTATCTTTCGTGAATTTCTTGAATAAGTGGGTGTTTAGAATTGGCTTTATTAATTTTTTGAATTGATGAGACAGAGTCTGTGCAGATAGCGATATGTTAATTTCCTACTAATAATAATTTGAAGGAATTGCAAAGATTTCTGCAGATAATATACTCCAAGTGTTTTTGAGAGCAGTAAGGTATGTAAAGGATATCGTTTAGTGAGGTGACTGCGCATCCAACTCCTTTGCGTCTGAATGTATGATTTTATCAAACTTCTGTTGGTTGATTCGTTGGAATTTTATTATGGGTTGAGGTTTCTTGATTTTTAAGTTCTAGTAACGATGTGTCGATATTTGGTATTGGCTTCTACTATAGGGGAGAGGAGGATATACAGAAATGTATTGTGAGGTAGAGGTCTATTTTCAGTGGGATAGGTTTTAGAGTATCCATGATGGTACGTGATGATTTTGAGGGGTGATTTTTTTCTTCGTTATGTACGTTTGGTATTAAGCTATGGACTGGGTTGAGGGTGTTGGTGGATGTTGTACTGAAATATGTTTACAAATGATATTGACGTCTCAGTTGAGAAAGTGGTTCGTTAGCTTCCACATATAAGCTGTCGGTTGGGCTGGATTTGAAAGCGCCTAGGCATATACGAAGAGCTGTGTTGTGGATTGCAGCTGTGTATACTTTGAAAAGTACTGTTTCGTCACTTCCCCAATAATAGCGGGAAAATTTGTTCAGTATATTAAGTGTTTTGATACAATTTGCTTTCAATTCTTGAATGTGTTGTTTGAATTTGAGTTTGTTGTCAAACGTTAAGCCCAGAATTTTATCGTAAGTTACTACAGCCAAGGTGTTTCCATTGAGTTTTAGATTATAGATTTGTTTATAATTTTTCCTAATGAACTTGATTATTTTAGATTTAGTTGCAGAAAATGTTAGTCCGATGTTGGATGACCAATTGCTGATACGATTTATTGCATTTTGTAAGATTACGCAAATTGATGCTGTATTTGTACCGTGGTTTCACTGGTAATTGAAGGTTTCGCAAAGTATAGGTGATGAATAAAATGGTGCTGAGAATATAGCCTTGGGGTATTCCGTTTTTTGGACGAAACAGTTGGAGATGCATCTGTTTCGAAAAAGGTTGCTATTTCTTCTTTTTTTGGGAAAGGGCTTCAGTTGTGTAAAATGACAAGGTTATCCATAGTAAACTGGTTACTTATAACACCTGATTGGGCTTCGGTAATCATGCGATGTTTCCGGAGATACCACGTTAGTCGGTTATGTACTATTTTCTCCATTAATTTACAAGGGGTGCAGGGTAATGAGATTGGCCGGTAAGATTTTGTACGTCTCCTACTTGTTGTTTTTTCCCTCGTTAGAAGTCATTTTTAATTGTCTAGCGGTTATTATTTGATTTTTGTTAGATAATTTTTCATATTGTGAAATTAATTTGTCTGTAGATTGTGCATTCATGTTTTCGGCTGCTTCGATTTCCTGCCCCGGATTATGAATTTGAACATTTGTGATTGGTTTTATTGTATTCGTTGGCTATCTTTGGATTCATCTGATGTGTTATTGTTATTGGGTCAAAAATTATCTTCCTCCATTTCTACTGTATTTTCGATATTTATGATCGATTTATCTGGTGTCGATCTGTAATTTGTGCTGTTTCCACGACAAATAGGAAAGGATACTTCAGAGTGGTTTGTTTTAGAATTTGATAATTCACTGTCTAAAGTGTCGTTTTTCTTGTTTGCGACCGGATGTTGTTATTTTTTTTGACTTTTCTTAGAAATGGCTCACATTTCTCAAGAAACTAATATCATTAATTAGAAAAGTGATCATAAGAATTTAAGTGATATTTATCATTACTTATTGTCTATTGATAAAAACCATAAATGTCTTTCAATTTCAAATTCTTCTTCTGTTTAAAAAAACATTTTGTAGGTTAATAAAATGGCATTTCTATAATCAAAAAAGAAAGAAGATAACTACAAATACATTAACTGTATATAGATCTATGGTAAATTTAAACATAACCTTAATTTCTTCAATTATTTCTATATTCCAATATAAAAAAAGAATAACTATTTAGAACGATTTTATTTACTTTCAATTTAACAATTATTTTTAAAAAATTCAAATATTTCTTTTGATGTTATATACAATTTACCATTTACATCTATTATAATATACATTCCCATATACTTTATCCTTGATAATGAAATAAATAAATTCTGAAAGCTTGGACATAAAAAGTATGAAGGGTACTCGTTTTAATTTGCCGCTTCCCCAATAAACCTATGTTTAGTAATAATTATTCGGCAAAGATCAAGTTTAACTATATATATATATATATATATATATATATATATATATATATGAAATTAGCTTCAATTCCAAAAAAATACGCTATCATCATATTTTCATATATATATATATATTAATACATATACTCTATCTAAATTCTGAAGAAAACATTGAAATAAAGAAAAATGTACATATTTGGATGTAATACTAGTGATATACAATGTATTATAAATAATTTAAAAGATTCAATATCCAAATAAAATTTGACATTACAATTTCGAATGACAATAATGCAGAAGATACTTAATGATACATAGATTTTATAAAGATTTTAAAAAAAGAATACAGATGTCGCTGGTAGCAAAATTACAATTAGAATTGAAGAATGAAAATCTCTCTTTGTTATATGAAAACATAAATTTGTATTTTTTTTTAAAAAAAAGGAATTCTTTGGTAACCAAAGGAGAAGAGAATTATTTTATGGAAAAAGTTTAGTGAGTTGATTTTGAACCCCTCTCGAGAGAACATCTAATATGAGTTCTCTCAAATTTGCTGAATAATATAATAGTAATTGATATATTAAAATAGCATCAGATTATAATAATTAGCATGATAAGATCAGTGCGTGAATAATTCCTTAAATAATTATATTGAAATAGTGTTAGTGATTTTTCCGGGTTCTAAATTATAAATTTAGAAAAGTGGTTCCGGCGATTCTAAAAGACGTGCTTAGAATCAGAACGAGTGATCCTGATACCTAGTTGGTGAGTCCAGTCCAGTTTTTATAAATTATTTTTCAAGAATTAACAGGCCTTTAAATAAAATTAAGATAGATGCATCTATATCACATTTTTGAATACTGACAAAATTAACGTTAAAGATATATAAAATTTCACCTGAAGAGAAGAGAAAATTTTTTTGAATAGACAATTTTATCGCATATAGTTATTTGACATTTATACACGTCAAGTGTAATTTTCGACGATTTGAACGTTTAGAATAAGTAGTTAATTACGTTGTTCTTCTAGTATATAGGTTGTTTTTTTAATTTTAAGGTTCGTAGAAAGTACGATTATTGTTCTTTATTATATTTTGAGAATAATAATTCATTTTCACATGTTATCTGATGGTATATAATATATAATTTTTGATTCCAACTCACTTTGGTATTAATTCAACTCCTATTTCATTGAATTTGAAAAATTTTGGATCCTATAAAACTTTTGATATAATCAGTGACATTTAGTTAATTTTCAGTGACAGAAAAATTGTAGATGTCATTAGATAATTTAATGGTCTTAGAATATATTGAACAAGCAGTCACTATAGGTTTGCAATAGTATAATTTACAATTTTGGAATATTCTTTGGAAATTTATAAATTTAAAATTTTAAATTATTAATTTTTTTTAATCTTTGAACCCTCCCTGAGGTAAGAGCGAGTAAGTCGATTTTGTAGTAATTTATCTTTCAGAATATAAAATTTCATATTCATCTGAGCCGGGCATAATAATTTGACAATTCCTGTCAAAATTTCAAATAGGTTATATTCAGTGATAAAGGTGATTTCACATTAGTGTAGTTACTACCACGATTGTAACAACAGCATCTAATAATCAAATTTCAAATAAAATCATATAATACATAATTATAAAAACAGTAGAACATTAAATATATTATAATTTGGCGGCCCAACGTGTGGCGAATTAAGAATTTTTCTTGATAATTAGGTTGACGTTAACATTATAATAATTGTCACCCAAAACGTGGGGTGATTAAAACTGTGCATAAAATTATAAAAATATTAAAAATTTATTGACATTATTATAAAAAAAAATTTTAATATTTACGATGGAACAAAGAATGACGTTAAGAGATGGTAAACAGGTAGGAGTTGAAAGTGGATCCGATGATGAAAGGGAAGAACAGGAGGATAGTAGACGGGAACCCCAAGGAGGAACAAATAGCAATGATCATTGGATGCAACAATTTCTTTTGAAAATAAATGAGAATATGAATAGGAAATTTGAAGAAAATAGGGCAGATATGAATAGTATGGAAAAGAATATGCGAGGAGATATGTATACAATGAGGGAGGAGATTAAGGGGGATATTAACAATATCACAGGAAACATGGACAGGCTGGAAAAGAAAATAGAAGAAGGAAAAATTGAAAATTTAAAGGAGATTAAGAAAATTAGGGAAGAAAATAATGAATTTAGAAAGAAAATTGAAAATGTGAAAGAGGATATGAAGGGCCAGAAGGAAAATTTGCGCATGGAAATTCAAGAAATTGGCATCAAAATCAAAGAAGAATTTGAAAAACAGATAGATGAAATGCAAGAATTAGATAAATGCATAGAAAAAAATTTATCTAGAACAATTCAAACAGAACCAAACAAACAAAAGAAGAAGATAACTGAAGAAATACGAGTTATAAAAATACAAAGTTTAATGGAGATTAAAGAAGTTGAGAAGGAAATTGAAGATATACAGGCTATCAAAGTACAAAAACAAACAAAAGATGATATGTTAGACATTGATTTACAGAACCTAGGAAGTAAAGAAGTGATGCAAATTTATGAAAAAAATATTTATTGGAAAATAAAAGACTTAGATGGTAATACCGAAAAACAAATCATGATATATGATAAAAGAAATAATAATTATGATAGGGGGAAACAATTTAACGAAGAATTGGAGGAAATGAATAAAATATTACAAGAAAATGTAAAAGAAATAGAAGAAACTACAAAACAAAATGCCGGACGAATAATTTATACAGAAAATATCGAAATAAGAGTGAAATGTGACAGAAATATGAATATAATTGATCAAAAAGTTTTTATTAATATAATTGGAAATGAAATAATAGGAATTGAGATTATGATGGATCAGAAAATAATAAAAAATAATTTCAATGATATAGAAGAATTTGAGATACAAATTGTAATGCATTTCTGGGAAGAAAATACAGAAACAAGAATATATGATGAAGATAATGAGATATGGGGCAATGAATTTAAAAAGAACATAGTGGAAAATTTAAAGAAATCTAATAAAATAATATGGCAAAACGATTTTAAACAGAACATTATGAAAAATATGAACAAATTTAGGAAACTCATAGAGAATCAAACAATAAGAGAAGAGAACAAGACGAAGTTTAGGAAAAGAAAATAAAATTGAATTATATGACAGGATTATAGGAATGAAATCTAGAAAACGAAAAGGAATTGTACATGGTAAAGAATGGATATAAAAACAATATGTAAATAAAATATTTATGATTAACAAGTAATATTTAAAAACATATTTAAATAGAAATTATATTAACATGGATTGATAATAGAAGAAATGATAGACATGTAGATATGAATTATGGAAATGAAAATAGAAGTTACAGAAATGAAAAACGAATATATGGAAATGGAGATCAAATTTATGACAACAAGTATTGTGAGAATAAAAGAGATTTTAGAAACTTTGATAGAAGATATGATAATGAAAATAGAAATGAAAATTAAGCAACAAAATAGATGGACAGGATGAAATAATTACATTTATAGGAACAAACGGACGGCAGTTATATGAACTAAGCAAATATATGATACAAAAGATTGAATTAAAGGATGAAAAAGAAGTTGATATGTAAGCATAGTCGATGAAGAAGTTAGAAACAGACATAGTTATTGATGAATTGATGAAATATAGGGAAATAATTGATTTTGAATAGATAGATAGAATTAAATGGTAAAATAATTGAATTTCTGGAAGATAGAGAAGTATTTGTAATTACACAAGATTATGCAAAGGAAATTTTGAAAAATTTACATGAAGAACATGGACATGTTGCGACTAGGAAGTTATGGATGCTTTTTAGAGAAAACTATATAACAAAAAAGGATTTAGCAATTGCCAAAAATATTTGTAAAGTGTGTGCCATATGTCAACTAGCAAAAGAAAAAAATTATCACAATAAAAATTTGACAAAATCAATAGTTGCACAGAAGCCATTACAAATTGTTGCTATAGATTTCATAAGCAATTTAATACCGAGCATACAAGAGAATAAACACATATTTGTTATCACTGATATTTTTACGAAATTTGTTAAAGTTTACCCATGCAAAAGAACCAATGCAAAAACTGTGATAGAGACTTTAAAAATGTACATAAAAAAATATGGAGCGCCAAAAACAATAATATTAGATCATGCAACTTATTTTGAAAGTGAAAAACTAGCTAAATTTAGTCAAAATCAAGAAATTAAGTTCAACTTTATTAGCATTAGGAAACCATCGTCAAATCCAGCTGAGAGATACATCAAAGAGATAAACAAGTACTTACGAATTTTATGTAATCAGGATCACTGTCAATGGGAAAATAATTTAAATCACGTAGAAAGATTCCTTAACCAAATACCTCATGGTGTTACAAATGAATGCTCAGAATATTTATTTACTGGCACAATACCCCAAAGAAATTGGATAGTGAATCGAAAATTGGAAATGGAAGATGTTTTGAATAGGGTGAATGAAAGACTGCAGAAGCAAGCTAAAAAATATATTAAAAGGATGAACCAAAAAAATAAAAAGAAGACAGTTTTTGAAAAAGGAGAATTGGTGATTGTAAGATCATTGCAAGCTGCAAAAAGATCAGAGAATAGTTGCGCAAAATTATTGCTACCGTTTGAGGGACCTTATGTAGTAGGTAACGAAGGAGCACAAAATAGTTACCAATTATTAGACCCCATTACGGGAAATGAAAGAGGAGTTTTTAACATAGAACAGGTATATAAATATTATACTTAACTTGGAACAAATGATATTATGTTACGTGAAATTTTAATAGATATAGTAGATTTAAGAAGTTTTATAGGAATTAGGAATAATAGTTTAATTTGATTGAAGATAATTTTTAGAGATAATTATTTGAAAGATATTATTATGTTACTAAGATATTAGTATGATATTTGGCAATTTTGAAAGATAAATTATAATTATATGCAAGAATCGATTTATCATTCTTTTATTAGGGGGATTTAATACATATACTCTATCTAAATTCTAAAGAGAACATTGAAATAAAGAAAAATGTACATATTTGGATGTAATACTAGTGATATACAATGTATTATAAATAATTTAAAAGATTCAATATGCAAATAAAATTTGACATTACAATTTCGAATGACAATAATGCAGAAGATACTTAATGATACATAGATTTTATAAAGATTTTAAAAAAAGAATACAGATGTCGCTGGTAGCAAAATTACAATTAGAATTAAAGAATGAAAATCTCTCTTTGTTATATGAAAACATAAATTTGTATTTTTTTTTAAAAAAAAGGAATTCTTTGGTAACCAAAGGAGGAGAGAATTATTTTATGGAAAAAGTTTAGTGAGTTGATTTTAAACCCCTCTCGAGAGAACATCTAATATGAGTTCTCTCAAATTTGCTGAATAATATAATAGTAATTGATATATTAAAATAGCATCAGATTATTATAATTAGCATGATAAGATCAGTGCGTGAATAATTCCTTAAATAATTATATTGAAATAGTGTTAGTGATTTTTCCGGGTTCTAAATTATAAATTTAGAAAAGTGGTTCCGGCGATTCTAAAAGACGTGCTTAGAATCAGAACGAGTGATCCTGATACCTAGTTGGTGAGTCCAGTCCAGATTTTATAAATTATTTTTCAAGAATTAACAGGCCTTTAAATAAAATTAAGATAGATGCATCTATATCACATTTTTGAATACTGACAAAATTAACGTTAAAGATATATAAAATTTCACCTGAAGAGAAGAGAAAATTTTTTTGAATAGACAATTTTATCGCATATAGTTATTTGACATTTATACACGTCAAGTGTAATTTTCGACGATTTGAACGTTTAGAATAAGTAGTTAATTAGGTTGTTCTTCTAGTATATAGATTGTTTTTTTAATTTTAAGGTTCTTAGAAAGTACGATTATTGTTCTTTATTATATTTTGAGAATAATAATTCATTTTCACTTGTTATCTGATGGTATATAATATATAATTTTTGATTCCAACTCACTTTGGTATTAATTCAACTCCTATTTCATTGAATTTGAAAAATTTTGGATCCTATAAAACTTTTGATATAATCAGTGACATTTAGTTAATTTTCAGTGACAGAAAAATTCTAGATGTCATTAGATAATTTAATGGTCTTAGAATATATTGAACAAGCGGTCACTATAGATTTGCAATAGTATAATTGACAATTTTGGAATATTCTTTGGAAATTTATAAATTTAAAATTTTAAATTATTAATTTTTTTTAATCTTTGAACCCTCCCTGAGGTAAGAGCGAGTAAGTCGATTTTGTAGTAATTTATCTTTCAGAATATAAAATTTCATATTCATCTGAGCCGGGCATAATAATTTGACAATTCCTGTCAAAATTTCAAATAGGTTATATTCAGTGAAAAAGGTGATTTCACATTAGTGTAGTTACTACCACGATTGTAACAACAGCATCTAATAATCAAATTTCAAATAAAATCATATAATACATAATTATAAAAACAGTAGAACATTAAATATATTATAATATATATATATATATATATATATATATATATATATATAAATATATATATTTATATATATAACAAAGAAGATGTAGGAATATCGCGTGATATGTTAACAACAACAACAAAGAGATTCATGGGTAATTCACGCAAAATAAAGGGCTACTGAAATAGCATATCATATAGCCTCCCCCCGCCTGAACCTTCCGACCCATAGTAAATAACAAAGAAGATGTAGGAATATCGCGTGAAATGTTAACAATTTGACATCCTTATTTGGTTATACCGTGCTGAAGAAGGCAAATGAGCTAGAAACATGCATGTCCGCGGTTACCACTCTGTTTCAGTAGCCCTTTTTCTTTTTGCGTGAATTACCCAAGAATCTCTTTATTGTTGTTGTTAACATATCACGCGATATTCCTACATCTTCTTTGTTATTTACTATGGGTCGGAAGGTTCAGGCGGGGGAGGGGCTATATGATATGCGCCACCGTGTCGATCTTGGTTGTTGTCCTGAAAACTCGGGATCTTCCAATTGAAGGCACAAATGAGCGTTTGGTTTCCCTGCTGAAATACGTTGTTTTGTGTTTTCCCATGTTTCGATTATCATCTTTGCTCCAAAATTTCACATCCTTATTTGGTTATACCGTGCTGAAGAAGGCAAATGAGCTAGAAACATGCATGTTCGCGGTTACCACTCTGTTTCAGTAGCCCTTTTTCTTTTTGCGTGAATTACCCAAGAATCTCTTTATTGTTGTTGTTAACATATCACGCGATATTCCTACATCTTCTTTGTTATTTACTATGGGTCGGAAGGTTCAGGCGGGGGGGGGGCTATATGATATGCGCCACCGTGTCGATCTTGGTTGTTGTCCTGAAAACTCGGGATCTTCCAATTGAAGGCACAAATGAGCGTTTGGTTTCCCTGCTGAAATACGTTGTTTTGTGTTTTCCCATGTTTCGATTATCATCTTTGCTCCCAAATTTCACATCCTTATTTGGTTATACCGTGCTAAAGGAAGGCAAATGAGCTAGAAACATGCATGTTCGCGGTTACCACTCTGTTTCAGTAGCTCTTTTTCTTTTTGCGTGAATTACCCAAGAATCTCTTTATTGTTGTTGTTAATATATCACGCGATAATCCTACATCTTCTTTGTTATTTACTATGGGTCGGAAGGTTCAGGCGGGGGGGTTATATGCGCCTTCACTAATCGATTTTGAATCTAGTCAAATAGCATATTATCATACAAAATGCGAAGAACAACATTAATTGAGTTATATACGTAAGGATTTATTTTGACCTCTTCTGACAGCTGCCATTTAAAAAAATATTGTCAATGGCATTTTCAGTCAAAATTTTTGTTGGATAGAGACTATTTATGTTTCATTGTTTTGTTATTTTATTAATTTAGACAAATTCGGTAATTTCAATGTTCATTAAACTGAAATTACTGTTTAGAACTCTTCGTGTATACATTTTCCAACTTGTTTTATGTAGCAGTTTTGTATTATGGTGTTTGATTTCTCAGAAACTACATTTGTGTTGTATCTTGCAGGATCTGTTTTTGATTTTTTTGTGATAGGTTTGATATTTGGAGGTGGCATATGCGATGGCTCTTTATTCATTTGATTGGTAGGTTGTAGGTCTGATGATTTAGATTCGCTGGTTAGGGAGCGTAGTCTTTTTTGTATTGTTGGGGCGTTATAGGGGCTTGGTTTGTTGAGGAATGTTGTGGTGTGTAGCGATAAACAATCATTAGTAATTTCTTAGATATTTCCTGATATTTCTTCAACAGTAGTTTAATCACCTGACCAAACTAACACTTTCGGTGCACTTTAATACTGTTTTTATTAAAAGTGAATAATTGTAAACACAGAGCGTTTGTACTCGTTAAGTACCTCGCGCAATGACCAACAAATAAATTAAATTACTTTAAATTTAAAAATGTATGACATCTGGAGGCCTACTAGATCATGTTAAATTGTCAATTTACTTAAGCATAAAGCTCGTTCCCCTAGTATACAAATTTTCTCTGTATCTTCGCTTAGAAAATAGATAAGAGGATGGGCTTTTTCCCATTTCTTTAAACTCTTTGCTGTTTTAAGTGAATGGTTAAAAAATATATACTGGATTTCGACCAGATCAAAACAAGATCGTAATCGGATATAAACAAAACCAAATTACAACCTGAAACAATTTCTTATTTCAGAAACTATCGAATAACTAATTAAAATTATTTGAAAACTTTTTATGAAGTCAAGGAAAGGAATTCAATAAAATTTTCTCAAATAACATTACCGGAGATATCAATATTGATACGATAAAAAGTTTTTTGCGTATCAAAAAATAATTTGAAACTTGAAAAGGGTGGTATTACTTAGAGATCATTAATATCTCGAACAAATGGCGTTGTTGGTTATCCCATATACATGGAAAATTTGGAAATAACTTTTTAACGAGATCTTTTACTTGTTGTTTAATTAATTGAAAAATATTAACTAACTCAGGAAGATGATACGTCGCAAATATGACAATTAATTTTAATTGTTTGTTTTGTATCCAACGTGACACTGAAAATTGTAGGAAATTATGGAGCAAGTAGTTTTAGTTCAAATCATACAAAAAAGTCGAATAAATATCTTCGTATTTCCATAGAAATAAGACAAAATCCTATATACAACCGGATAATAACCGGACAGAAACCGCATCGTCGTCTGTCCAACATCAAATTCCGACAAGAGTAAAACTGGATACAAATAGTAACAAAAAACTCCTTTTTATCGATTGGGGTTATTTTTTATTTCTATATTTTTTGTTTTCCGCTTCAATAGAAACGTCGTATTATCATAAAATTGTTAATTTATCTGGTAAATGCATCTCCATTGCCAAATCTACTAAAATGTCATTATCCTCTTGTTTTGATCATATATTCAAAAATTTTCTTATAAACAACATCTGTATCATAACCGGACCGAAATCGTATCAGAACCGGACTAAAAGCAGATAGAAGTCTAATGAAGAGCGCTTAACTCCGTTGGGTGTATCCAGTGACCGCTGTCCCCACTCTAATAGATCGTTTTGTTTATTCCATGGTATAGGAAACGGTATTATTCCTTTGGTTTCTTTCTTTTGATTGTAGTGACCTGAGGGATCCTACTGTACACTCTTGTCCTAGAAATCTTCGCAGCATGCTGTCACCAGTGCCTTACGGCACAAACTTAGAGCCAGAAATCTCCCTGGGCTTGAACAATGTGCCAAGCCTGAGTTCTAAGGTAGGTCGCGTCAGCCCGTTCAAACTTGCTGGTACGAGGGTAAGGGTTGTTGATAAAGGAAACAGACTGGTTGGATAAATATGTACAAGTATATTACAAACAGTCGTTATTTACACAGCCCTGATTTGGATAAAATAACAGTTACTCGGGGGATAATGCCCCGGTACGTTACACTAAAATTTCAGTTAAAGAAAAACGTCTTTCCTAATCTGGAAGTAGTTACCCGTTATCGTGACACCCGTAAAGGATGCCTTATATAGGACTATCCCTGTATATGAAATGAAACAAACGAAATAAATCTGACTCGGGAACAACGTCGTCCAAATTTTTGAAAGGGGTCTTTCCTGATTATGAACGATAAAATACGATATCACGTATAGTTGAATATTTGGTACAATATAAGAAAAATGATTATCGAACTACTCTTGAAATCGAATGGTATAAATGTGATATCCCGTACAGTTGAGTATCTTGTACACTATATTATAATTGTTAAGTATTCATTAATTTTATTTTAATTGGTCATGATCTATATTTAATATGTAAGGTTATTTAATAATAAAATGTAAATGTCAAAATCTCAAGCAAATCGTTGGTGGTATTTTTACACCTAGCGGACATACGGTATACACACATTATGTTAAAAACCCAGTTCTCCAAGCAAAGAAAAGAGAAGCACAACAGTTGTCGAAGTGAACAGTTCGTAGTAATTAATATTAAACGCGCTAGTGCCAGGAAATTTAATAAAACCCATTGAACCCCTGCTACAGTCCACATTATCGCTTCCAAGAAGGGTTGCAGCCCCGGAGAAGATCATCCGAGACCTTCAGGTAAGAATACCAGTTTTGGGCGATTTGCTTGCATCATACATTTTTACATATAATTTGTAACCTTTCATAATGTAACGAAAACATTTTTCATTCTCCGAAACATTTTTTGGTCACTTCTCCCGGGATATTAATTTTCAAACTTAGTATTGTGAAATTTGAAAACATGAATTTTTAAATCAACTTTTTATAAGTTTCAAGGTTAACTGGCATTCTCGAAAATTAGTAGTTTTTACTTTCTCCGAAATTTGACTATTTAAACATAATATACTTAGTTTAAATAAAAATAAGTTCAGTTTACTAATACAGTTTGTCCCATTTATGCTCTTTAAATAGCTCCATTCTCAAGTGTACCAAATATTTATAATTTATTGGATTCAACTCTAGTTACTCAATAAAAAAAATATTGAATTAAAGATTGAATCTTATCTCTCTATTCACTTATTAGATACATACCTATTGTGTATGGTTCTTATAATTTAGTTGTCTCAGATTATTAGGTAGTATAAAGATTGAGTGGAATATTCATTAGACACGTTAATTTTAATTTCTCAAATCAGGTATTTTAGCTTGAGTTGTATAACTTTAATCTGTATTATATAGGTACATAATATATTTATCAATTGAAATTCATTATTTCAGTGTTCGTAAGTTTTATATAGGTAAAAGGTTTGGCATTAGAATCTGATCACTCTTATTATTGTATCACAATGGCGGCTAGATTACGTCAAGCAAAAGCTCTTAGAGACTCAGCCTCTGATAGAATTTCGATACTGCATGATCTTGCCATACAGGCATAGGGGGATCAAAGTGCTCATAACCATTTTAAAGCTAGATATGCTGAATTAAAAACATTTTACAGTGACTTTAACCTTCAGCATTCTACAATTACTACTGCTCTCGCTGCAAATGAGGAGGCAGATATGAATAGAGAAACATTGCTCAGACAGGAAGTAGATAATAAATATTTTCGTATAATGAGTGTTTATTCTGATTTGTTTGATACTAACTCTACCTTGAAAAATTTAGATATTTAATGTCGTCTCTGTCTGACCACGCTTTAATTCTCATTAAAGATAATAAACTTACAGAAGCTAATTATGACTTAGCTTTTAGTAAATTGATTAAGCATTATCAAAATACGCGTGCGTTAGCCATATTTTATTGGGAACAGCTTTATAATTCTCAAAAATTAACCTCGGAGAACCCAAAATATCTTAGACAGCTTTTGGCACTTTTTTTTGATAACTTGGAAGCTCTAAAATATTTGGTTTCACCTGTCCCAGAGTGGGATTTTGTACTATTTCACCTTTTAAGCAAAAAAATTGATTCAGAAACTTCACAGCGATTCGAACAAGAAAATGCCACTTTTGCGTCCGAAATTCCTAAATATGATGATTTGTATAAATTTCTTGAAAAGCAATGCGATGCTTACGATTCAGTTGTTTTAATCCAACCTCCTAAGAGAAATAACTCAAGTAAATATCAAATAAAAAATGTTAAATCGTACAATTTTGCATGTCTTGCTGATGTTGCAGATCTAACTAAATGTTTGATTTGTAAAAATAATCACTCGATTTATAAGTGTCCTGATTTTTGTGCCAAGCAGCCAATGGAAAGATACGAGTGGTGTACTAATTATTTAGGAACCAAACATACTTCAAAGAATTGTACTTCTAATGGTGGTTGTAGAATTTGCAATAAAAGACATCATACTCTTTTACATTTCGATCAACAACCTTTAGTAAATAGCAATATGACTGCTATAGATGCTCCCTCTTCTTCCAATTCAACTCAAATTTCTAGTTTAGATCCTATTGATCCTAAAATCGCCTCTGTCTTGCACACGTCAGTACGTTCTACTAATTTACTTCCTACTGCCCAGGTTGAGGTAATGGATTGCCGTGGAAACTTTCAACAGGTTAGAGTTTTAATTGATAGCCGTAGTCAAGCTTCTTCAATTACTGATAAATATGCCAGCAGATTTGGTCTGCCCAGATGTAACACTCCTATGCAATTAGGAGGAGTCGAAGATATTGGAACTTTCTCTAACAAGTCTCTAAGTTGTATTTTAAAACCTTTGAATAAGTCAACTCCCTTATTCAATTTGGATGCTCAAATAGTGTCAACAATCTGTAACAATATGCCCGTCCAATCATTTTCAGTCGATACATTTCCCTGTATTTCTAAGTTGGAATTGGCTGATAAGATGTTTAACATTTCATCTCCTATAGATATGTTACTGGAATCCGATATATTTGCAAAAATCTTTAAACCTGACAAAGTTCAAACAGCAAAAGGGGAACCGATTGCTGTTAACACTCAATTTGGTTGGATTTTAATGGGGAAAATGAATACCGCTAATAAACCATTAGTCTCACACTCTTTTCTTTCATCATGTCTTAGACATCCCTCGACAATACCCTTCAAAAATTTTGGGAACTTGAAAGTATTCCTCGGTCTTCACCTATTTCTGATGATGATAAAAAATGTGAAATGATATTCCAAAAAACTCATAAAAGAATATCTACGGGTCGTTTCAGTGTTACTCTTCCTTTCAAAACCGTGGATCCATTTTTTGGAGATACCAGAATATCTGCTCTAAAGAGATTGAAACATATGGAAACCCTTCTTTCGAAAAATTCCCAGCTTTACAATGAATATAACAGCTTTATGAAAAATTATCTTTCCAATGGTCACATGGTTGAGACCTCTCCTACTTCTTCATTCGACAAAATCTATTATATCCCACATAATTACGTCATAAATCCTAATGGTGCTACAACCATGCTCAGGGTTGTATTTGATGCTTCCTGCAAATCTCCTGCAGGTTTTTCGCTAAACGACACTCTTTTCATATGGCAAAAGTTGCAAAAGGATATAATTGAAATTTTATTGCGATTCCGACTTCATCCCTTTACTTTTATTGCTGATATTAAGCAAATGTATAGGCAAATATCAATATCGGAGGAGCACCAGAATTACCAAAGAATTATTTGGCGCTTCGCTCCGGAAGATCCTGTTCAGGATTTTAAGCTTACCACTGTTACTTATGGAGTATCGTCCGCTCCTTTCCTGGCCCTTCGTACAATTCAGCAGTTAGTACAAGAGGAAAGGGAAAATTTTCCTCGAGCTGCAAAGTGTTTATCCTCTGATATCTATATTGACGATATTATCACAGGTGCCTCAACTCTACAGGAAGCCAAACTTCTTCAATCAGAATTAATTTCCATGCTGGAAAGAGGAGGTTTTCTTCTTCGAAAATGGGCATGTAATAATCCCCAGTTAATGCAGAGTCTCCCTGCTGAGGTTTGCCAACACTCCTTGTCTTCTTTTGATACCCATGACCTTGTGGTAAAAGTTTTAGGATTGCGGTGGAATAACTCCTTAGATGTTTTCTATTATGATATTCAACCCCTTGACAGATTCTGTTCTAAACGCATAATGCTCTCAGAAGTTGCTCGAATGTATAACCCCCTTGGGTTCTTAGCTCCACTCTATTTCCTAGCTAAACATCTCTTACAACGACTTTGGAGTTTGGGTTTAGATTGGGATCAAATACCCCCTTCGGACATAGTCGACAAATGGAATCAGTATAAAACTGAACTTCCGCTCCTCTCACATATTAATATTCCTCGCTGCTTACCTAATAAATATATTTCTTGTGAACTGCATGGCTTTGCAGATAGTTCAGAGAAAGGGTACTCCAGTGTAATATATTTTAAATTTACTTCAGAGAATAACGCCTCCAAAATCTGTTTAATTGCCGCTAAATTTAGAGTGGCCCCACTTAAAACTCTTTCAATTCCCCGACTAGAACTGTGTGCAGCTGTTCTACTCTCCAATTTAATAGAATTTTTTCTTTACGCATCCCGAGATAACCTCCAAATTAGTGAAATTTTTGCTTGGTCTGATTCAATGGTAACCCTATCATGGATTAAATCACCCGCTTCCCGCTGGAAAACTTTCGTCGGTCATCGTGTAGCTCACATACAAGAAAAGGTTCCCCCTGACCGTTGGCATTTTGTTGAAAGCTCCGATAATCCAGCCGATTGTGCCTCTCGTGGTCTTCTGCTCAGTCAAATTCCTAATCATCCGTTGTGGTTTGAGGGGCCTCCTTGGTTAATGTCTCCAAAGCCCTTATGGCCCAATCCTAAATTTTCTCCAGTTTCCTGTCTGGAAGAAAAACCCTCAGTTCTTGTAACACTTATGTCTTTGAACACATTAGACCTTCTATTGGACAAATACTCATCCTTGAGTAAAATTCAACGAATTATTGCGTATGCGCTACGCTTTGTAGCCAATTTAAGAAATCCTCAAAATAAATCATTGGATTATTTCACTGACTCAGAACTCCACAAAGCTATAATGGTTCTCACTAAACGAGTGCAACATATTTGTTTCGCACAAGAAATTGAAAATTTGGAAGCAGGCACCACCTTATCAAAAGCTTTTAGAAAGTTGAGCCCTTTTCTGGACAGCGAGGGTGTTTTGAGGGGGGGGGACGCTTGAAGTTCTCAGGATTGTCTCATGATACAAAATTTCCAGCAATTCTACCCCGTCAACATCGTTTGACAGATTTAATAATTGAATTCGTTCATAAAACATATTTTCATCCAGGTTTACAGCACTTACATTTTCTAATTGCTCAGAACTTTTGGATTCTCTCTTCCAAACGCGCAATTCGGAGTGTGTTGAGCCGCTGTATTCGATGCTTTAAACTGAAACCTGTGGCCCACGAACCTTTCATGGGAAACTTACCTCCTACCCGCGTCAACCAAATTAAACCATTTTCTTGTGTAGGTACTGATTATGGAGGTCCCTTCTTAGTCACTCCCCTTAAAGGACGTGGAATTAAGTCACAAAAGGCCTATATCTGTATCTTTATGTGTTTCGCCACAAAAGCCGTACACTTGGAGTTAGTATCGAGTCTCTCTTCGGATGCATTTATTGCTGCTTTGCGTTGGTTTGTTGCCCGTCGAGGCAGATGCACCCATATTTTTTGTGATAATGCAACCAACTTTGTGGGGGCTTCTCGCATTGTCCATGAATATATACAAAAGTCTTGTGGATCAGAAAAAATAAAATTTTCATTTTCTCCTCCGTCCGGTCCACATTTTAACGGTCTTAGTGAAGCGGGCATAAAGTCTGTTAAAACTCATATTTTTCGAGTTGTTGGCTCTAAAGTTTTAACTGTTTAAGAGTTTTACACCCTATTAGCTCAGATTGAAGCTATTCTCAATTCCAGACCGCTCTATTCTTCAAGTTCAGACCCCAATGATTTATCCTTGTTAACCCCAAGTCATTTTCTTATGTTAGAGCCGCCAACGGCAGTTGCCGATCCGGATCTCTCCCATTCAAATATGAATCAGTTGGATCGATGTCAGTTTATACAAAGACTACAGCAAGATGTGTGGAAACGGTGGCAAAGTGAATATTTAAATGCACTCCAACAACGAAATAAATGGCTAAATCAACAAATTCCACTCAAACTTAACGACCTAGTTATTATTAAAGATGACAATGTCCCATCTTTAAATTGGAAATTGGGAAGACTTGTCAAGTTATTTCCGGGTTCTGATGGTATTGCAAGAGTTTGCTAATGTCAGAACCACTCAGGGTCTTCTTCAAAGTCCAACGGTAAAGTTATGTCCTTTACCAACATGTTCTAAATAAGTTAGTTAAAATACTATGTATTTTGGTGGGGGGTATGTTAAGTATTCATTAATTTTATTTTAATTGGTTATGATATATATTTAATATGTAAGGTTATTTATTAATAAAATGTAAATGTTAAAATCTCAAGCAAATCGTTGGTGGTATTTTTACACCTAGCGGACATACGGTATACACACATTATGTTAAATTTAAAAACCCAGTTCTCCAAGCAAAGAAAAGAGAAGCAGAACAGTTGTCGAAGTAAACAGTTCGTAGTAATTAATATTAAACGCGCTAGTGCCAGGAAATTTAATAAAACCCATTGAACCCCTGCTACAGTCCACATTATCGCTTCCAAGAAGGGTTGCAACCCCGCAGAAGATCATCCGTGACCTTCAGGTAAGAATACCAGTTTTGGGCGATTTGCTTGCATCATACTTTTTTCCATAAAATTTGTAACCTTTCATAATGTAACGAAAACATTTTTCATTCTCCGAAACAATAATAATTATCAACAAACTTTTGAAATCGAATGGTATAAATGTGATATCCCGTACAGTTGAATATCCTGTACAATATATTATAATAATTATCAACAAACTTTTGAAATCGAATGGTATAAATGTGATATCTCGTACAGTTGAATATCCTGTCCAATATATTATAATAATATATCAAACAAACTCTCGGAATCTAATAGAATAACTATGATATCTCGTGCATTTGGATATCCTGTACAATACAGAAAGAAAAATGATCATCGAAAATACGATATCTCTTGTATATGGATATAATCTTAGACTAGATCGGTAGGTGAGGGGCTCAGATGTAAATAGTGCACTCAACATGACCGAATATATATATGTATCCCTTTTCTTTTGGACACCCAGTTAAATCAAATAAAAAAATATCAATAAAGTATATAAGAAAATTAATTATACGTTAAAAACTTACGCTTTTGAAATATCACAAGTCACAACTACACAATATTACTGTCGACGACAAAGTGGCCGTACTGTGCCTGGTCACTTAATGAGGGTTACTACCTCACTGATTCTGTTTTCAAAATTCCTGCTATCTATTTTAAAATTGTTTCATTTGTGCCCTTGTCTCTTGTTTTTTTATTTTCGTAACTGAAGGTTAATTTTAAATTTCATTATACTAGTTTGCAACGTTTTATTATATTTTTTGGTAAACAAAGCATGGTAAACACCAGATGTAATGTTTATCGACCTTGCTGATTATGAAAAATTGTTTGTATCAAATTCGTTCCTGGCGGAGGTCAATTGTTTTTTATTATTAATTTGTTTCGACTTATTTTATGATCAAGGAAATTTGATCTATATGGGGTGTCCTTAAAATTTCCTATGTCATATCTCGTGTTTATTACAGAAGCAAGGATACAAAACCATTTTGAAAGGTAAATGTTGCAGTATAACTGTGCAATAATATGGGAAACCACGGAAAACTACTATCTGCTAATCCTCACAAATCTTACATAAGTAGACAGTTTATTAGTATAGAACACTCTAGATTTATCTGTTCATTGAGGACCTCATATTGCGAGTCTTTGAATTTCTAATTTCTTGTTTCTTATCACAAATATGTAGTACTAGTTCTGTATTAGCAATTAATGAATGTTTAGTATCAAGTAGATGTTTTGCGTAATGGGATTATGTTATCCCTGTTTATGTATAACGCTACGCTCACGGAGGGGTTTTGGTTTTGAGGTGCCCATTCATAAATTCAATTCAAATTTTATTATAAATACGTTTCGCGTAAATGAAGAAAGACAAACGTTGTCTGATTGTGTAGAGAAAGGTGGAGATTATGCCCAATAAAAGATACAAATAGTGTAGTTGACCTTGAAAAGCGAATTTCTTATATAGACGATAATTTTTTTGGCTTCTGTAAAAACTGTTAGCGACAACTCTCGAGTGTAAAAACGTTTCCAAAATCCAGTTTTCTATGATAAAGATTATTGTATACAGGGAGGTTCAATAAAAACACCCAGGCTGGCTATTTTGGAAAGTAACAGAGATATTTTAATTCTATTAAAGACAATTTGTAGAGCGCCAAGAGAGCTCTTCGGATTTAGATGTAAATTGACTTTATCATCCATTACATAGCTGACTTCTCTTTCTTCTATAGTGCCTGTGCGTAATTCGTATCCCTTTTACAAGCCATGGTGCATTTTGAATAAATAACAACAAAAATATTTTGTGTGCAAACATTAACCGTCCTCCAAAACACATGAATATGAGTTGATTATACATAATCAAAGAAATAGAAACGATTGACTGATGACTGAATTCGAATTAATAACTAAATTCACTGAAGAATAAAAAGGTAAAAGAGAAAAGAAAAAAATCCACATGCAATAGGTAGAAAATAAACAAAAATTAATTTTTGTTAAGTAAAGGACACAGTTTCATCACTAACCGTTTGTAAATGCCGGTAGCCGTACGAACTGTAGCAACTCGCGATTGACCGTCCCTGCCGAGTGGTTTGTTTAAAATATTTTATTACTGTCATTCGTAATAACGACTAGATCAATGATTTTAACGTCCGAAGACGGATTGTTCCATTTATACGGCTGTTGCAATGTATGTAAGTATACGCACGAGTATTTTTCCCGAAAATCCGCGTCAAGTCTTTGAATAAGTTTATCTCGAGAGTCGATTCAGGAAAACTTCAGATAAATCTGCTTCTGGTATACATGAGTTAAGTGATTCGAGGGTCAACAAATGTCCAGGGGTAGAGGATTGTAGATCATGTGGGTCTGACGAAGAGGGTGTGAGCTAAGGACAGCTACGATACGACATGTTAGTGTGGTAATTTCCATTCCAACTCGAACAAAATGAGTTTTGAAACTTTTTATTCCGACCTTCACAAGACCGTTGAAACAAGGACTTAACGGAGGGCTTGAATGTCAACGAATTAAAAGTTTATTTAACGCCTGTTTTGCGTACTCAAGAAGTTGATTTCGAAATCCGAGGAAGTTACTTTCTTGATCTGTCCAGCAATCGAGTACTCTACCGCGCCTAGACACAAGCCTATGAAAGGCAGCTACGAAACCTTCAGTGCACAATTCCATGGTAACTTCCAAATGCACGCAGTGTGTGGTCGTGCTCAAAGCCGCCAATCGCGCAGAAGACATCCGCGATAGTGGGTGTAGGCTTCTGGACGGGTCACTATACACATAACTGATTATTTCCTCCAACAACCAACTGCTTCAACTAATTACTCCTAAAACAAGTCTATATCGTAAATTAACTGGAACAAAATTGCGTCATAACCAACTTCAGCCAAGTTGCCGTCTCACATAACGTAACCCAACGTTCGTTTTTCAGGAACCAGTCGAAAAAAAACTAGGGAGTCATAATTATATACCAGGGAGAAAGTACCTTCTCCATCCAGAAACAATTGGATGATGCCGCAAGAGCAAGGAGCCAACTTAAACCCTCAAACGTACACAAGTGGTTCGGAAATTGCCAGAATATCGGCAATACTTACTTATAGTGTATTTCCTGAGCTACCTGTAATTTTTTTTCTTGGCTTTGACACTCGTCATTCAGCCAGTCACAACAGGAACAAACGATCAATATATAAAAAAAATATTCACTTCACTCACAGCTATCCACACCTAAGAGAAGACAAAATTACCTACCTAAAAAAATACAATAAGGATATACAGGGTCACTCGCTTCTTGTCTAGGGGCCCATCAAGACATTATAATTTATCACAAACAAAACTACGCCACGGAAAGGTAGGAATAACTACAATTGGGATAAACAGAGGTAAACAAATCTAGTTCAAATATTCAGAAACATACCTTTGATTCGTATATGAATTTCATCAGGACCTTATATACTTCCATTTTGTTTAAAGCTAAAAGATGGCAGATATTGAAGGGTGGGAAAAATCCGATTCTTATTAAATCATTAATAAGGTTTTGAATATCTTGGGAATATATGCAGTTGAAGAAAATATGATTCAGATCATTTTTGATATGACAGTGTTGACACAGGTCTGTGTCAAGAATTTTTATTTTATATGAGTGTGCCTGATAACATGCATGTCCAAAGCGTAGGCCAGCAACAGTTATAATGTATTTACGTGGACAGGAATAAGAATTGAACCAACAACAATTCGGAATTTCTTATTGAATTGATGAATATTGGGTATTAGATATTTTACAATAATCGTTCCAAGACTTTTTCCATAAACAACTTTGTTTTTTTTTCTGAAGCAAATCCACTAGAGTACGAAAACATCTTCAATATAGGTGAGGGTAAATATATTAAAATCCTTAAAATTCGTACAAGTTTTTTAATTACCACATGCCAACTAGTTTCGACTTAACAAGTCATCATCAGGGCGGGTAAGCAGTCAATCAAAAAATCTCCACAGGACGTATACCAACATGAATTTAAAATAAACAGCGAAAACAATACAAGACAACAGAACTAGACGAACTTTGTTTTTGCCTAGAATTAGCAAATACGTCTGGTACAGTGAGTGGATAGATAGATAAGGTGCCATTTTCTGCTGCATTTTTAGCTAAACGATCTACATATTCATTATGTTTAAGTACTATATGTGCTTTGATCCATATCAGCTGTACATGTTTATTATCTTTTTTCAATTGAAATAACATTTTTTTTATATAGATTATATAAAGATTATCTGATAAAGCAAGTATAGTTGGATTTTGTATAGCTGTTAAGACAGACAGAGAATCAGCTAATATAAAAGGAGAACTTTTTCTGGACGAAGAAAAAAATTTTAACGATTCATAGATGCCCACAGCTTCAGCGCTGAAAACTGAGAAGTCTGAGGGGAGCTTAAACAATTTTTCGACATTATCACCTGGAATGTAGAACGCACAACCAGTTCCATAGAAACTTTTGGAAGCGTCAGTATATATCTGTATGGAATCAGAATAATTTCCTAATATGGAGTTTAAAATTGTTAGACTTATCTTTAGGATTTACATAATACCTAGGTTGAATGACATTAAACATATGAAAAAAGTATTCAAAATCATCTAAAGTCATATTTTTTCTGATCTAATTACAAATAGATTGTTGTTGTTTTGGAAGGCATCACAGAGAGGCGGTGAATTTTTGCGGATCCAGTAGTTGTTAGCTAAATCAAATTCGTTTAGTTTACATATATTCTGATATAAAGATTCGTTGGAAGACATAATTTTTATGAGGAATTTATGGCTAAGATGATTTCTTCTATATTTTAAGGGAGGTTCTAAAGCTTCCACGTGAAGTGGTTCAATAGGAGTAGACCTCATAGCACCCATACAAATACGTAAGGCTTTGTTTTGAAATACGTCAATTTTTTGTAAATTATTTTTACGTGCGGATCCATAAAGTGTATATCCATAATCTATTATGGATCTAATGTATGATCTATAAAAAAGTAGTGAAGTCGACACATCAGCTCCCCACCAAGTTTAAGAAATGGGTTTTAAAAAATTCATACCTCTGTTGCATCTATTCAATATATGTTCGATATGGGGTTTCCAGGTTAACTTCCTATCAACTATCATTCCCAAGTATTTTATTGATTTACAAAAAGGAAACGCTTGTGTATTCAACTGAATCGTATCGATATTCGGGATGTTATGTTTAGAAAAAATGCAAACTGATGATTTCGTGGGAGATACTTCAAAACCATTTTTAATGAACCATTTAGAAGCCGATCCGTATATTTTATCTAACGTATCTACAGCATCATTATATTTTTTGGCCTCTGAATATAAGCAAAAATCATCCGCATACTGAATTATTTTTGGGGTGATATTTTCAACGTAAATACTATGAAAGTCAGCAGTATACAAATTAAAAAGCAGAGGACTCTATACTGAACCCTGAGGTAGTCCTGAAATATTATAACGAGGTCCTATGAGGTGATTATTATGAGTTCTTATATACAATTTTCTATGAGAATAAAAGTTAATGATTGCATCAGTTAATCGAATCGGTATTAGGAAGTTATCTAGGCAAAGTGTAGGTAAATATCCATTGGTAGAATAAGTATTTTTAATATCGGTAACGAGAGTTGTTAGAGCGTCAATTGTACCACAACCTTTTCTGTAGCCAAACTGGGTTCTGGGAAGGAGGTTTTTCTGAAATAACCACCATTCAAGTCTGTGCTTAATGGTACGTTCTCAAGTTTTCAACATACAAGACATAAGTGATATAGGGCGATAGGATTCAGCATGATTGGGATCATTACTTGGCTTGAGAATAGGAATAATGATGACATCCTTCAACTCATTAATTATGAATAGATTATTCAGTATGTCATTAAATATATCAATAAACATACATTTAGCAATAACAGGAAGGTTATCAATCATAGGATATTTAATTTCATCAAGTGCTGGACTAGTACTGATGCGATTTTTAAGAACATAGTTTAACTCTGTTAAAGTTATGGGTTTTGAAAGAGAATGGTTTTCATCACTAGATGAAGTGTTAGATCAGGAAATAACAATGCAGCGAAGGGAGGAGAAATTTTGTCAAAATATTCTGCCATCCAGATATCATCTAAAGGCTTGACGTTGAAGATTGGTTTTCTTTAAATCTTTCTAGCTTGTTTCCAAAGAGAAGAAGACGAAACAGACTTATTAAGAGAAGAAACATACTCAATCCAGTTTTGTTTAGCTATAGCTTCAAATTTTTTTTTGTTCTTGCCATCATTTCTTGACAAAGGAAAAGGTTTTGGAAATTCGAAGTTTTTTTATTTATAAGTCGAAAAAGCCAAACGTCTATCTTCCAAAATCTTTTCGCACCCTGAATTCCACCAAGGTGGGGGGTAACGTTTTAAGTTTTTAATATTTTTGAATTGTGGTATCGCAATGTGTGCAGCTTGATTCATACTGCTGATTAAGATTTGATATTTATCTGATGTGGAGTTTAATGAGAAATCTCCTTGAAGAATATTTTCAATTGTCCCAGTATACAATGGCCAGTTAGCTTTTTTAATGTTCCATTTATTTTTAAGGGGAAATTCATTGATAACTTGGTCAATTGGAAGCTCCATAAGAATAACAAAATGATTCAATCCTAATGTATCATCTAATACTGACTAATTAATTCTATTAGCAAGTTCACGAGAACAAAAGGTGATATCTATCGCAGAAACATTTTGATTAGGACGAGTTAAAACTGTGGGTTGTCCATTATTCATTACTGTTAGATTAAGATCATCTGCAACTTGGATTAGCTGTATACCAACTGTGTCATTATGATGTGCACCACACAACGAATGATGTGCATTTAAATCACCGCCCACGATTAAAGGATTTTTTGCTTGTGAAAAAAGTGTTAGAGTATCCGACAGTACTTGTTTTATGCTACTGATTAATGAACTTTTATTAATTGATTGCAAGTATTCTACTGAGCTAATATTATCCAATAGATTGAATACAAATTTGGAGACAATGTCAGCAATATTCTGTTTTTTACTTTCAATACTCTTAAAAATGGATTTATAGGGGTTAGCAGGTAATGGTTGACTAGGACCAAAAGTAAAAGGAAACATAGGCGAGCCAGAAGGAGACTGATTGGACGGAGAGTCTGATTTTCTTTTCTTTCTCATTGGAACTGCGTAGTTTTTTGTGCCACTTGTACTTGGTAACGACGAAATTAAACTATTGCTTTCGCTAGTATTTTTTATTATAGTTTGTATGGTATTATTATTTACTTAATTAGTAATACTGGGGAAATCTTTATTATAATTTGATAAGCCTGAAAAAGAATCATGACTTACAAAAGAAGAAATAGAGTTATCACAGTATTTTCTGGCTTCCATAAATGACGTTTTTTGTTTCAAGCATAATCGTTTTAATTTTTCTCTGCTTCTCATATTGAGGGCATTTTTTAGATATAGATAGGTGATCGTTAGATTTACAATGAATACAATAAATTTTGTCCTTATTGCAACTGTGTTCCTCTGTTTTTATTTTGCCGCATTGTATACATCGTTCTTGGGTGTTTTTACACCGTTTAGAAACATGTCCATACTTCAAACAACAATAACATTGAACTACTCTACCTATAAATTGTTCTACCTGACGATATACTTTATTAAATACAACATATTTTGGTATACTATTACCTTCAAAAGTAATAATAATGGTTTTTTTTTGGTACATAATCAATAGTTTTATCCTCTCTTTGGATTTTACGTTTAGTACGATAAATATTTATTACCGGAGAGGTAGACTCTACATTCTCTAACAAATATTTTTCGTCATATTTAGTGTCAACGTCCCTAATGATACCCTTTGATTCGAGTAGATGATTTGGAATATAAGCTACCAAATTATGATTTTCCAACAAAGGAATTTTAACTAATTGATTAGCTTCATGAAACGATTTTGATAAAACTTTTATTCGATGTTTACCTATACTTTTAATTTGTAATATATTAGTTAGCTTTAATTGTTCAAAAAGTATGTGACCAACAGTCATCGGATGTAGCCTTCCCAAATTACTACTTTTAATATTTTCAATGTATACCCAAATAGTAGATAAATTGTACTTATCTGACAATAAGTTGAACTTTTTTGGAACTGGTTTCACTGCAGAAACCTCGTTGCTGTTTTGAGGGTTATTAATGACATTTGATCATCATCACATAACATAATTGACCCCACTTGCGTCGAGAATGCCGTCCCTTTTTTATCCCCCATGATGGGGGAAAAATTATTTAGTTAAAAACTCTAATCGGAATATTTTAAATAAACACGTGTAAGAAAACAAAGTTGGCACTGATAAAAACTATCAGCTGGTTTTGTTAATTGCTTCGCACAACCTATTTGTACAAAGGTAAAATCAACACTGTACCTGTAATTCAAGTTATGAATTATTGTGAATTAATACCTTTTTAAATAAATGATTTACATAAGAAACTACAGATCTGGTCCGTTATGGAGAATGAGGATTTGTATTTCTTCTCATAATCATCCAAAAGAATGATTGAAAATCTGTCATACATCATTAGAAAAGTTTTATGTTTAATCTGCTTTCAGAGTTTGGACATTACTAGATTCTCTAATGATATTCACCTTGGAATTATAATCTTCTTCGGTTCACAATATGAAAGTTGTAATAACTTTGTGAGCTTTTTAATTGTGAGGTTATGATATTCTACTTTCTTTTTCATTGAATTTGGAGCTTTAATGTCATTTTTTGTGTGACGTTTAGCCTTGGAGGGTTCAATATTTTTGATCAAATTGGCAAGTTGTAATTTCCCATGAAGTAAATTACTTGACTTAGATTTTGAAGCTATTACTGATTCTGTAGCTAA
The DNA here is from genome assembly GCA_963921935.1 of Galeruca laticollis. Taxonomy (NCBI): domain Eukaryota; kingdom Metazoa; phylum Arthropoda; class Insecta; order Coleoptera; family Chrysomelidae; genus Galeruca; species Galeruca laticollis. Next base: position 114,343,862 of record OY998180.1, read on the forward strand.
TATTTGTTAATTACTATTCGTAAATTTTTGTGATACTTTAAGCCTTTATTTAAAAATTCTATTTCACTATTTGTAAAATTAGTGTCTGAAAGGTCTCCAAATCGTGGTGCAAAGTGAGTTGGTATGTAAGTTTTGTTACGAAATAGCACACTAGAGTAGTCCCTGAACATCTAGAACATTTGTACCAATCCCAGCTGAAGAACCGAAGGTAGAAACGTGACGATGCCTTCCAGAGTATGAAGTGGATATTGCCCGACTAGTACGATTTACTTATCCATCAGCACCAGAGAACATGATGGAATGTCTCGGCATCCAGGCCTTCATTGATGCCTTACGTGAACCCGATATGCAGAGGCGACCATCCCAAAACATTAGTTGACGCATTGACAGCTGCACTTGAATATGAAGCAGCAACGAAGGCTTCGGATTATAACAAAGTTAGGACCATCCGAGAGGAAGGTGACGATGACAGACTTGACCAGATCGTCAACTTGTTAAAAGATACGGTAGACAAGAAGCCGAAGAATATCAGGTGCTGTAATTGTGGCGAGCTAGAGCATGCACGCAGTTTGTGTCAGCGTCCTACGACTCCTGCAAACCAAGAACCTCTTAAATGCAAAACATCCACGAAGTGTTCGCGGTACAACAAAGGTGGGACCATGCAGGAAGAAGAGGACGATGACAGTCTTGTCCAGATCGTCAACTTGTTGAAAGGTATGGCACAAAAAAATCGAAGAAGATCAAATGCCGGAAGTGTGGCAAGCTAGAGCACGTACGCAGTCCATCTCTCTGTCTAGGCCGTCATGCCCTGTAGACTATTCTCACTGCAATAAGTCGAAATCTAAGGAAGTTGCAGTTTCAAGAATTACGGTAGTCAACGAAAAATGGTCACCCACCAGGATCAGAGAAAATCAGGAGAATGATCCTCACCTACAAAAGATTCGGCAATGGAAGGAAGAAAATCGGCGACCTACATGGCAAGAAGTTTCAAGATTTTCACCGACACTCAAGGCATATTGCGTTCAGTGGGACTCGCTCGTCCTGGAAGAAGGGCTGTTGAAAAGAGTCCTTGAAAACGATGATGGTTCCGAGATGAGGAGACAGCTAGTTATCCCTAGAACGAGATTAGCTGAGGTACTGAAGAAGTTACACGACAGTCCATCAGGAGGCCATCTGGGAGTGAAGAAAACACTTAAGCGAGGCCGTGAAAGGTTTCATAGGATGAACAGCTCCAACGATGTGAAGGACTGGTGTAAGAAATGTACGACTTGTGCTACGAGTAATGGAACACATCGCAAGAGAAAGGCACCTATGAAACAGTATAATGTTGGAAGCCCTTTCGGAAGGATTGCTTTAGACATCGCTGGAACATATCCAACGACAGAAAATGGTGGTAAATACATCCTGGTTATAATATATTATTTCAAAAAGTGGGTGGAAATTTACGCGATTCCGAATCAAGAGGCCACAACTGTCGCGGATGTATTGGTGAAATATTTTATCAGCCGATATGAAGTGCCCTTGGAAGTCCACAGTGACCAGCGAAGAAATTTCGAAAGCCATCTATTCCAGGAGATTCGCGACAAGCTGCGAATGAAGAAGTCCAGGACAACAGCATTACATTCACAGTCAGATAGAATGGTTCAGAGAATGAGCAGGACTATTGGAAAATACCTGTCCAAAATAGTTTCCAGTCATCAGAGAGATTGGGACCAGTATCTTTCCCTATTCGCATTGGCTTCTCAATCTGCCGTCAATGAGTCCACGGGTGAAACACCTGCAAAAATCCTGTTTGGACGTGAAACGAGGCTCCCTTGTGACCTGGAATTTGGCTGTTGGCCTGGAGAAAATCTAGCAGGAGAAGACTAGGTGATCCAATTGAGAAGAAGGCTGAATGATATTCATGAATTAGTTCGAACAAATATTCAAGTTACCAGCGACAGAATGAAAAGTCGGTACGACACGCGGGGCACAGTAGCAGGTTTTAAAGAAGGGAACAAAGTATGGTTACAGAACCCGATGGGGAGTAAAGGATTTTCCCCAAAATTACAAAAATCTTGGGAAGGTCCATACTTAATCAACAAAAGGATCAATGATGTTATATATCGCATAAGCAAGATCCCCAACGGAAAACCAAAAGTAGTTCACCAAAACCTACTAGCGCCATTCGATGGAGACCATGACCTAGAGGAAGGAGTAAACCATATTCGAGATGTGTCTCACCCTACCTTCGATGAATTTATGGGCGCGTATGGAGGTACCGAATAAGCTAGATATGGAGTCACTTCAGAACAACGACAAGATTTGTTCACTCTCCCGGAAGATTATTCACTGGCTTACAACATCCCCGCCCGTATCAAGAACGCTCAAGGGTTTTATTCGTCTTTCGGAAGGACTTCGGGCAATAAGAAAAATTCGAAGACCAGATTCCAGCCCCTGGCAAGACACTGAGACTGAAACACAATTCGCGGTACTTGTTCTACGTGGTAACTAAAAATAAATTTCAAGATCGATCTACCTCCGCGATGTGTCGGAAGCACTTCGAAGCCTCCGAGACCAGGTGTTGGAATCCAGTGTGAAGAAACTGGCTATGCCTAAGATAGCGACTAACCAGTTGGATTGGTGAGTGATCAGAAACATGGTAGAGGTGATCCTCCAAGATACCAGTGTTCCAATATTAATTTGCAGCTACAACCCCCGTTATCAGTATCCGATGAAGATGTTATTTCCATAAGATCGGAAAGTGTACAAATGGGGCCAGTTGCCGATTGAAACATCCAGTCTCGGCTACACAAAAGTTCCAGGAGGAACTTTCATTTAAGGAGGGAGTATTGTTACGAAATAGAACACTAGTGTAGTCTCTGAATCCGACAATTTCTAAGCCATGTGTGAAAGTTAAAAATTTTAGCGGATGCGCAGGGATTTCTTAGAACTGTTTACGATTTTTGTTATTGTGACCAGTCTTTTCTAGAAATTTCCAGGGAGCCTATTGTTTTTGTGTAAGCCGCAATCTGGAATTATCTAGTAAAAAAGGCACTAATATATAAAGGACCGACCAGCGGGCGAAGTCAGTTTATAAAGTAATCTCGTGACATTAACAGCGAACAATTAAATTGTCTAAGTAGTGAAGTGTTTATATAAATTAATGTAAGTGAATATACTGTGTATATAATATAAATTAGTGAATAGTGTAGTGAATAAATAAATTAAGTTGGTAGACATAACGTGTGTGTATAAATTTATCCCACCCGTAATAAAAACGTTTAAATAAATAAGACAAACATTACAGTACTTACAATTTCAGGACGTTTAGATTATTGAATTCTTTGTTGTTTGTGTTTTTCAGTTTTTGTTCTTGTTTCTTGTATTTCTTGCGTTTCAATCTGCTGAAATTTTCTCTGATTTTGTCATCTAAACAGTAAAAACCTACTTGATGAGTTTAGAATTATTTAGAAACATATATTTTCATTTAAAACTGTAGCATGAATATGTTCCACATAATAAGGGTTGAAACAGTAAATTTGATAACTGAATCACCATAAAACCAAAACTAGCTTGCAACTGGATAGATACCGAACGAAAAATGACACACAATCTCAACCGAAAAAATAGTAACAAGGATAAATGAATTTGTACACACGTGTGTAATCTTTTTTATTAAATTCAGCCAAGCGCTTTCGACATTACCTCATCATCAGGGCTTTCGTCAATCGGTCCAGAGACGTATTAAAATTGTAAATAAACAACAAATTTCAAACATTTACACATATATCAAATTAAAAATGACACTACATAAACCATGTCGACCAACTAATAGAATTTTTAATCAAGTTGTTGAAATAAATAAAAGAAAAAGTAACATTTTTGTTGACTCAAAAACTCGATCCTTAAACAAGGATTTTGATTTTTTTTTTAAAAATAGTACGCAAATCACATTTTAACTAAATAGAAACTGAATTGAATGTCGGAAAGCCACAGAACAGAAATAGGATTTATTACAGATCAAAACTGTAGTAAAAACGCTTTAAATATGAGTTTATCAATCCGAACCGACGTCTAATATAAAAACTTCATCAAGCACCCATTGTAAACGTTATCGTAATCAAGATCTTCATTAGTTAACGAAAACAATTTCCAGAATCACCAATCCCTCAACACCGTTCGCATGACTAATAAAAATCAACTCCCACACATCCAATTTAAACCGGAGAGGCTTTCTATCTTAATTGGACTAGATAGACACGAAAGACTAATTGCCATTTTAATCACGGAGCTTCTTTGATATCAGCAATGAACATACTTTGTTGTAGAGAGAAGAAGAACAATCACAAAACGATTTTGAATTTTAGGCGATAATTAGTTTATACTGCTCTAGAAAAAGTTTTCGAATAAGAAAATTCGTGATCAAAGAGATGTTATTTAAATCGACATAATTTCTACTATTATTCAAGAAGAAATGCTGATGTGATACTATTTCTTATACAAAATATTTGGGATGGTATTGTACTGTTTTTCTAATTTATTTGAACAATAAACGGGTGGGTGATACTATTTCTTATACAAAATATTTGGGATGGTATTGTACTGTTTTTCTAATTTATTTGAACAATAAACGAGTGGGATAAATTTTAAACACACGGTATGGCTACTTACTAATTTATTTAAACACTAACTCACTAACACTTAATTTATATATACTTAACTAATCACTTAAATTTAATTTATATGCACACAAACTTTATATTAGCACTTTACTGTTCGGTGTATTTTTGTTTATTTCTTGAGATCACTTTATCAACTAACTCTTCCGCTGATCGGCCCTTATTTATATTAATGCCTTTCTTACTAGAGAATTCTGGGCTGCGGCTTACACAAAACAAAAACAATTGGTTCTGGCCTTTTCTAGATAACTCTGGTCACAAAAACAATGTTTACATAAGATAGTCGTAAAGTCGCAAACAGTTATAAAAAACAGTGCGTATCCGCCATAATTTTAACTTTTATACCTGGCTTAGACAGAGTCGGTTTTAGGGACTATACCAGTGTGCTGTTTCGTAACAGTATTATTATATTTTTTAGGTCCCTGGGGTATAAGTTATTACAATCTGAACTTGGTTCTCCTGAAGAAGTAGGTGCAATAAGATGAACTATTGAATTTAAAACGCTGAAGAAATAAATGTTGTATCCAGACTTAAATATTTTTCCAATCTTAAGGAAGTAACAAGAATAATTTCTTCATACTTTTGCTAGGTATCCTGTCAACTACCATTGTTGATTTTGTTAATTTTTTTGAGATCTTAACTTTCTAGTACAACTTGGAGGTTTTATAGTATACATCTATCCTAACCTAACCCAATCTTGTCTCTTATTCGTTTTATGAAACGGTATTGGAAAGTTTCGTCGTTTAGTTTCTAGTTAATTTTCATTTTAGTTAATTATAGAATGTTTATATTTTCGATTTTCATTTTATGCCAACGAAAAATGTGAATCAAGCCATAAGATATCACAAAAACCAAAATTCAAGAGAATGACGGAAGTAGTTACCAAAATAATAGACTAAAGACTTGGTGAAGTATACGCTAGTTTCCCCCGACACGTTGAGCTTATGGTGGTAACTAATTGCGATTTTTCGTGGGTGCGATAGAATACGCGCCATTATATTGTTATGATGGGTAACAAAGGTTTATTATTAAACATTTTGTTTATATTAATAATATTATTGTTATTTTAATGAAATTGTGAATATTTATGTTTATTTGCATATTGAAGTAACTTTATCATAATAATTTACCGTACAAAACAAAATTTCGTTGGCGGTAATATTTTCTGCGTCATGAGAAATCCTAAATTAGAATTACAGCTTGAATGTCAGTTTTTCGTGTCCCAGAGTAAGTTTTAGATCAAAAGCTAACCGATTGAACAATGTTCGCTAAATCTTCATGTAATCAACTGTCAAATATTTGGAAAATTTTAATATTATTATTATTCGTTGTATTACCATGTAAATTTATTGATGAAGTTCGGTCCGTATTGGCTGTGAAAGCTCATATTTTGACAAAATGTAAATTGATGTAGCTCATTTAAACATTTATTGAGTTTTGTGCAGAATATTAAACTAGTCATTAATGATACTATAAAATTAATGAAATAACTAATCTACTCTAACAACTAAATCAAAATTGAATTAGAGGATTTGATTTCTAGCAGTTAAACAGTAAAGACATATTCTAAACAGCTCTCCTATCGGCAAAGTGTGTTTGGGTGTGCAAGTTAACAGTAAAACTCGATCATTTTATGCAACCATAGGTACTTTGTGAAATTCAATGAGTGATGTAGAGGGCAAAGGAACACATTAGTAAAATCAATTTACATAGGGTAAACCTGGCAATCGTGCTCCACCATTCTATGTTTTGAAACGAAAAACAGTAACAATTGAAACATGTTTCTCCTTATCGGATTGTGTAACCATACTTTGTCTCCTTCTTTGAAACTGTCTTTCGTGGCCTGCGTATCATATCGTTTTTTCATTCTGTCGCTGGCAACTTGAAGAATCGTTCGAACTAATCCGTGAACATCGTTCATTCTTCTTCTCAATCGGATCACGTAATCTCCTCCTGCTAGATTTTCGCTAGGCCAACAACCAAATTCCAGATCACAAGGAAGCCTAATTTAACATCCAAACAAAATTTTCGCAGGTGTTTCGCCCGTGGACTCATTTATGGCAGATCGATAAGCCAACGCAAATAGGGAAAGATACTGGTTCCAATCTCTCTGGTGGACGGAAACTACTTTGGACAGGTATTTCCCAATGGTCCAGTTCCTAACTTTTTATAAGAGAATACAAAAATAGCTACAGTAATAGTATCGGATTAACCACTTTTACTAAATGCCAAGAAAACTTTTTGATAATGACCTGATTAAATAGCTGCAACAACTTTTACAAAAGGAAGTTTTTTCAACTAAATATTGTGTTATTTTGGGTTAACAATTTCTACATCCGCTCGTGAAAAAATTAATAGCAACTTCTTCATATATCCGACAAGTAGAATATCTAGTGATACGACTAACAGATAATCATAAATCAATTTACTGGAATACTGTAAACAAAAATGTTTTGCAAAAACAAAATTTCTGTGCATTATATACAATCACATTCTTAGAGCTGTTAGAAGTATTTCTTATAAAAAAGTTTTTGAATTGAAATAAATGCCTTCTTTGATTCTTGTTAATAAGGTAGTTTCAGAAAAATCAGAGTTACAAATTAGAAATTTATGAAAGTTCGGAATTATAAAACATTCTAACCCATGTGCATTTATAAGGCAGGGGAGAACAAAGACCATAAAATTCATGTGATAAAACTATAAAGTGTCAAAACAAGCATTTATTTCTCAACCAAAATTATATCCGTTTTTACGATATCTAGCCATTTGTTGTGTCGCGTAATTAAGTGAATATGGAAGTTTCAATAAAAAAGAGAGAGGAATGAAGAAATTTGGTCACGAAGGTTACCTTCATGTGTTTGACTGTTTTAGTAGCAATGAGGCGTTGCGAACAAAAACATTCACAGTGTAAAACAAAAATTCATAATATTGGAGGTGGTGTAACGAAAACAATTAGTTTTCATTTGCATGATTCATCTGCGGCGAAAATAGAAGCGGATTCTAATCACAAAAATTAATAATCGTGCCCAAAATACAATGGAAGGTACTGTTCAAGTGATGAACGAATGTTGTGGCGATTCAACAAAAGCTGCACAGCGAATTATTTCCAATATAGTAGCAGTTAAAGAATGTGAGAAAACGAAGGAACAAAATCCTAGCTGCGCATCCAAACCCTGTTGACTTGAGAAGTTCGGTAATTCCAGGAGAGTATAAGATGTAAGAAGTTCAACCAGGAATTAAAGAAGTTTTCATGCCCTTTGATAGTGCAATGTACCTATCTATTAATATAATCTTCACCTTTGTTATCACTAATGTCCATGACTTGGGATCAATTTGAAGATAAGTTGAATATAATAATTGATCATATTATTAAGCAAAATAATAGGATTTTGAAAAAGGATATACCTAAAAATCCGAATATCTATTTAGACATAATTAATATATAAGTGCTTCTTTATAACAATCTTATTAAGTTAATAAAATAGTTCGAGAAAATCAGAGACATTACGTTTAGGGCGTTCGAAGAGTTAAATTGCCATATTCAAATAACTTCATTAATTTTTCAAGAAAGTAGCACTGAGATATTGGAGCCAATAAGTAAAAGTGTTAAGTATGAGTGAATTTTTCAATTTTATGAGCAAGGTACTATCGAATAAGTTAAATTGTGAAGCAACTAAGTTACAATCCTTTCTAGATATTTTTGGGTTATCACAATTAAATTCGATAGGTAATGAGAATAGTGCTATATTATTCATTAAAACAGGACTAACAGGCAAGGCCAGAAGCCTAATAACAGAAAATTCAGTAGTAGAAATCATAATAGAGACTTCAAAAAAGGGATTCAAGGAGACAGTCCAACTTTAGCCAAACTAAACAATTTACGGCAGAACTCACAAGTTACGCCACAGAAGTAGAAATTCTAGCAGAAAATTTTACTATCAGCGTATATAGCAGAAATAACGCTGGCTGAATTCGCCCAAAAATACACCACTGAGGCAACAATAAAATCGCTAACAATATACGCATCATCGCACACTACGAATACAATCATAGCAGCGGGAAATTCCTCGACGCCCCAAGGGGTATTAACAAAACTTATGTCCGTAGATGGGATTGCTAGTCAGCAACAAGAAAAAGTTTGACCCTGCAGGAGAAGCCAATAATAAGCAACATTTGGAATACAAAGCGCAACACAGCAATTTCGGAAATTATCGCAGACACCAAAGTAATGGTAGAAATTATAGCGAATACGACTACCAAAATCATCATTGAGATATAAGAATATGTGAAGGTATAGATGAACATGAGAATGTAAACCTACGATTCCAAAATTATCGACAGTTGTTCAATTTTAAACATAGACTTGTCACTTTCAAATTTCGTAGAAATTCGTACTAAAATCTCAAAACAAATTAACAGTTTCATATTAGATACCGGAGCTGATATTTCTCTAATCAAAATCTAAGAAAATTTTCCACGTCACTTAATAAATATTCACAAAATATTGAATAATAAAGGCATAACTCAAGGATTAGCTGAAATCTTTGGGAAAAATAAATATTATTCTTTATATTGATAATATAACTTTTGAACATAGTTTTCAGGTAGTTGACGAACATTTTCCGATAACGACTAACGGAATTATAGGCAGATATTTCATGAGCATCTTAGACTATTAACAATTAGAACTGCACATATATTGCAAGACATAACGGACACGATCTTAGAACCATTTGGTATTGTGTGTATAGACGCAGTAGGTCCATGTGTTAAGAGAAGTAGATGTAATCGTTACTGTATAACGATGTTGTGAGAAGTATGCAGTTATGATACCAGTCAAATACAAAAAGATTCAGACAATTTCAAGATGAATATTGGACAATTTTATGACAACTGAAGGTTTATTGAAAGAATTAAGAACGGATCAAGGGAGAGAGTATATAAAAAATCATGCACAATTTAACAGCACTATTAAACATTAAACATAATTTTTCTACCGTGTATTGGAAGTTGTGAAAAACTTCACAGAACTTTTCACAAGTATGTCACAAGTTTTATAAATGTAACAAGGGATGATTGGTGCGCATATACTAGGATTGCTTATCGCTACAATACATACAGAACACACACCATTGTGACGCTTATTTTCTTTGTCTTCCTGGCTCCGTACGCGGCTCTTGCCATCTCAGCACGTCACTTTGGACACCCTTGATGCAATACGTTCGGAATTAGTGCTCGGGCGCCAGATTTTTTATCGTGGTTATTTGCACGGCCCCCTGACTTCACTCGTCAGGAGTTCCAGGTAGCCTCAGATGGAGGTACGGACGGATCCAGGGGTCTAATTGTATCTCATCCGGCAGGATTGTATCCAGAAACTTCCTCACTGGTACTAAAATGAAAGTTATTCTTCTGGCCTACACTACAGAGAATCTAAATTCGTGCAGCAAAACAAATACTCTACCATAGGATTAGTTTAGTCTATAGTAGGTCAGTAAAACACAGAGGTTCGGTTAGGTTATATTACAACAATGTCTTTATTTAACAATATCTACAGGATCTGTAGCTGCTCAAATCGTTATATATAAAAAACCTCATTATACATAAAAGCAAACCATACTCTGGTATCCCCAGAAAAGCAGAGAAAACTAAGTTACAATCCTTTCTAGATATTTTTGGGTTATCACAATTAAATTCGATAGGTAATGAGAATAGTGCTATATTATTCATTAAAACAGGACTAACAGGCAAGGCCAGAAGCCTAATAACAGAAAATTCAGTAGTAGAAATCATAATAGAGACTTCAAAAAAGGGATTCAAGGAGACAGTCCAACTTTAGCCAAACTAAAAAATTTACGGCAGAACTCACAAGTTACGCCATGGAAGTAGAAATTCTAGCAGAAAATTTTACTATCAGCGTATATAGCAGAAATAACGCTGGCTGAATTCGCCCAAAAATACACCACTGAGGAAACAATAAAATCGCTAACAATATACGCATCATCGCACACTACGAATACAATCATAGCAGCGGGAAATTCCTCGACGCCCCAAGGGGTATTAACAAAACTTATGTCCGTAGATGGGATTGCTAGTCAGCAACAAGAAAAAGTTTGACCCTGCAGGAGAAGCCAATAATAATCAACATTTGGAATACAAAGCGCAACACAGCAATTTCGGAAATTATCGCAGACACCAAAGTAATGGTAGAAATTATAGCGAATATGACTACCAAAATCATCATTGAGATATAAGAATATGGGAAGGTATAGATGAACATGAGAATGTAAACCTACGATTCCAAAATTATCGACAGTTGTTCAATTTTAAACATAGACTTGTCACTTTCAAATTTCGTAGAAATTCGTACTAAAATCTCAAAACAAATTAACAGTTTCATATTAGATACCGGAGCTGATATTTCTCTAATCAAAATCTAAGAAAATTTTCCACGTCACTTAATAAATATTCACAAAATATTGAATAATAAAGGCATAACTCAAGGATTAGCTGAAATCTTTGGGAAAAATAAATATTATTCTTTATATTGATAATATAACTTTTGAACATAGTTTTCAGGTAGTTGACGAACATTTTCCGATAACGACTAACGGAATTATAGGCAGATATTTCATGAGCATCTTAGACTATTAACAATTAGAACTGCACATATATTGCAAGACATAACGGACACGATCTTAGAACCATTTGGTATTGTGTGTATAGACGCAGTAGGTCCATGTGTTAAGAGAAGTAGATGTAATCGTTACTGTATAACGATGTTGTGAGAAGTATGCAGTTATGATACCAGTCAAATACAAAAAGATTCAGACAATTTCAAGATGAATATTGGACAATTTTATGACAACTGAAGGTTTATTGAAAGAATTAAGAACGGATCAAGGGAGAGAGTATATAAAAAATCATGCACAATTTAACAGAACTATTAAACATTAAACATAATTTTTCTACCGTGTATTGGAAGTTGTGAAAAACTTCACAGAACTTTTCACAAGTATGTCACAAGTTTTATAAATGTAACAAGGGATGATTGGTGCGCATATACTAGGATTGCTTATCGCTACAATACATACAGAACACACACCATTGTGACGCTTATTTTCTTTGTCTTCCTGGCTCCGTACGCGGCTCTTGCCATCTCAGCACGTCACTTTGGACACCCTTGATGCAATACGTTCGGAATTAGTGCTCGGGCGCCAGATTTTTTATCGTGGTTATTTGCACGGCCCCCTGACTTCACTCGTCAGGAGTTCCAGGTAGCCTCAGATGGAGGTACGGACGGATCCAGGGGTCTAATTGTATCTCATCCGGCAGGATTGTATCCAGAAACTTCCTCACTGGTACTAAAATGAAAGTTATTCTTCTGGCCTACACTACAGAGAATCTAAATTCGTGCAGCAAAACAAATACTCTACCATAGGATTAGTTTAGTCTATAGTAGGTCAGTAAAACACAGAGGTTCGGTTAGGTTATATTACAACAATGTCTTTATTTAACAATATCTACAGGATCTGTAGCTGCTCAAATCGTTATATATAAAAAACCTCATTATACATAAAAGCAAACCATACTCTGGTATCCCCAGAAAAGCAGAGAAAACTAAGCGAACTATCGTCTATATATATATATATATATATATATATATATATATGTATATATGTATATATATGTATATATGTATATATATATACATATATATATATATATATGTATATATGTATATATATATACATATATATATATATATATATATATATATATATATATATATATATATATATATATATATATATATATAATAATACATATCCTCTATCTAAATTCTAAAGAAAACATTGAAATAAAGAAAATATGCATATTTAGATGTAATACTAGTGATACACACTGTATTATCCACAATTTGAAAGGTTCAATATACCAATAAAATTTGACATTTCAATTTCATATGACATTACTGCAGAATAGACTTAATGACAGATAGATTTTAAAACGATTTGAAAAACCAGAATACAGATGTCTCTATTAGCAAAATGGCACTTATATAAAAAATAATGATCTCTCTTGGTATATAGAAACGTGAATTTGTATTTTTTTTTTTAAAAAGAATTCTTGGTAACCAAAGGAGAAGAGAGTTATTTATGGAAACAGTTTAGTTAGTTGATTCATAACATCGCGAGAGACAACATCGAAATAAGAGTTGTCTCAGAATTTTTTAAATAGAGTTGAATTTTAATATCTCGAGAGACAACATCGGAATAAAAGTTCTCTCAAATTTATTTGAGAATATCAGAATAATTTGTAGCATTATTATCAAATTAACACAATTTGCCTTTGAAAGCCAGTTCGTGTATTATTCGCAGAGAATTACAGCGGTAAAGTGCGAGTGTTGTTCCAGTTTCTAAATAAGTCATTTAGAAAATTGTTCCAGATATTCTAAAACGTTTTTAGAATACAAACAAGTCTATCTGTATCCAGTTTGGTGAGTCCAGTCCATATTATATATTATTTTTCGAGAATTAATAGGCCGTTAGTAAAAAATATTTCGAAAGTAGATGCATCTGATGAATTAAATATTTGATCAAATTATAGTAACATTATTGATAATTCTACGTAAACTCAAGACAAATTTTGAAAAAGAAAATTGACAAGGAAATTGGAGAATGTTACATTGACATATAAGTCATTTTGGACTTTTAGTTAAAGTATTTAGATAAGAATTTCTAATTTTAGATTGTTTATAATATTAAGGTTTTGATAGAAAATTCTATTTTTGCGTATTCGTTTTAATTTTTGTAAGTGTTTATTTGATAATATAATATATAAATTTGAATTATTCTTTGAAATCTTTGATCCCTCCCTGAGAAAAGAGTGAGTTGATTGATATTGTGTATTAATTCATCTTTCAGGATATAAAATTTAATATTTATTTAGCCGGGCATATTAATTTGACAACTGCTGTCATTAAAAATTTTTATAGGTTATATTTAACTAAAGGTGTTTTCATATTAGTGTAGTTACAGCTACAAATAAATTCAACCATAAAACAATATAGAATATAATATATTATAATTAAAAACATAGTCGAGATATACTATAATATATATAGATATATATATATATATATATTTAACATGCGTTCATTAGAGACGAAGCGGGCAGGACATAAGCGAGAGAGGTTTTATCAGCAAAAGCAATGTTCAATATGAAAAAGAAGCGTTAAAAAGCAAGCTCCTATGTTACAGGTCTTTTCAATATACTGGTTAATAATTAAAATAAATAAAATGGATTCTACGTTGATACAAGCAAAGTGTTCAGTCACTTTCGATGCACTCGGTATGTAGAATAAACATGAATATTGAGTACAAAATGTCTCCAGAGATCGGGAAAGAAAATGCGAAAGGGAGGGGGGTTCAGTTATTGAAAAAAAACTGTCGAAAAGCTCTGGCCCAGTGGCGGGACACTTTCTGGAATTATTCCGGAATGGGAGGAACTTTTACTCGGGAATACTACAGGAATTTTCGGATCCGTGAATCAAAATATCGAAGGGCCCTGGCTAGACACCTGGAAGTCTTCAATATTTCAACCGAACGGAATTTACGTCTTCTAATTAAAATATCAAAAGAGCCCTGGCTAGACACCTAGAAGTCTTCGATATTTCAACCGAAACGCAAATTAGGGAATCGGGACTAGATACTGACAGTCGAGATCCGGAAATTAAAATATCAAGGAGCCTTGGCTAGACACCTCGAAGTCCTCAAGATTTCAATTTGAATGCAATAAACGTCTTCTAATTAAAATATCTAAAGAGCCCTGGCTAGACCCCTGGAAGTCTTCGATATTTCAACCGAAACGCAAATTAGGGAATCGGGACTAGATACTGACGGTTGAGATCCGGGAATTAAAATATCAAGGAGCCCTGGCTAAACACCTGAAAGTCCTCAAGATTTCAATTCGAACGGAATTTACGTCTTCCAATTAAAATATCAAAAGAGCCCTGGCTAGACACCTGGAAGTCTACGATATTTCAACCGAAACGCAAATCAGGGAATCGAATTAACACTCAATAATATATTTTCAAGATTTCAAATGTACTATCTCTCGTTATATTTTAATATATCGCAAAACCACTAATGCTTGTAGTAAAAATGAAATATCTAATATTCAAATAAATTCGAATAAAAATTCAAATACCTATTGAAAAGACCATTTATATTATAATTTCCAAATATTCTTACCTTCACAGTTATCGCTTCAACTTTTTAAAAACAGAAAAAATTACTCAAAAACGTTCAAAAGAAATGGATAACAATTTGAACAAATTTTCAAATAAATCCAAATACCTATTGAAAAGATCATTTATATTATAATTTCCAAATATTCTTACCTTCACAGTTATCGCTTCAACTTTTTAAGAACAGAAAAAAACTACTCAAAAACAACTAAAAGGAACGGGTAACAGCTTGAATAAATATGTATGGTCGGAGCGTTGTTCTACTGCTAGCGGTCGGAACTTGGGGCTGGATACCACTGTGTTACCAAAGAATACACCAACAACAATAAGCGAAAGCCAGCGTAAATCCTTTGATGTTTTGGGGGGCAAAATTTCGTGACCTTGAAACTGACGTTGACAGATAACTGAGCATCGTTACTTGATTTTACACTAAGAAAAGTGTTTAAAAAATGTAAATTAATTCTTACCTACACGCAACAAAGTGAAACCAAAGAATCTCAAATAATTATTGTTTATTTTTATGGCTTGTTTCGACAAATTTTTAATTGTCAAAGAAAGATTTAAGCATCCAACCGTGTAAAATTTTGAATGTTGGTTGATAATTGGTGAAAACTCATTAAAGATGAAGAAATACCAAAGTTTAATTTTCACAATAGGTCTGTTAAACTTAATTTATGAATTGTTAAAGTCAATTTAACAGCTAAACAAACAATGTGAAAAATATACTTTAGCATTTCTTCATACATACAGTTTTAGGTTCTGTTTTTGGAGTTCCATCCATTATTGAAAATAACGAGCTATTGTTTAACCAATCGATTTTTATTTTCTATATTGTTATCGAAATTATATGTATAAGTATCCATCGAATTTCGACAAAATGAAAGTACGTCTACCAACTCAAACTCCAAATAATAACGTAGAAAGTGGTATGAATATGTATATGAGCTTGGGGGCAGTTCCTAGTATTGGAACCATTAAAGTAATTGAGAAATTTAACAGACTTATTCCATTCCACAAAATCAAGAAACATTAACAAATACAAAAATGAGTTTGTATCAGCAGACCATCAAATACAATTTTTGGGTAAAATGTTGCTTTTTTAAAACATTTAAGATTCAATAAAAAGTGTTACTTCCAGAACAAGGATGAAGAAATGAAGGAAACAAACACAATAAGTAGTTAAAAAAAATTGTAATAAATTGTAATCTAATGATTTTAAATATTTACACTGCACAGAACTAATACAGATTCTCTTGAAAGTTTCTTCGGTAGTATGAAGAAGCAAGGGGGCAATTGTATTAAACCCACTTTTATCCAATTTGAAGATACCTTTAGAAAAGTATTTTGCCTAAAATTTACCATTTCAAATGTTGTACTGATGACCTACACAATTTATTAATTAAGTTGAATTCAACAACTGTTTGCATTATTCCTGAAACTCACCAAGCAGCAGTTCAGAATGTAGCAATATCATTATCAGATTAAGATTACAGAAACGAAGAACTGACAATTTTACATGCGTTCTATTTTGTTTATGGCTATTTGATGAAGAAAGCATTTTGTCACAGGTGTGAAACGTGCATAGAATTCTCGAAAGGATGTGGAGATCTGGATACAAAGCAGCTATTGACATATTTTCAAAAGTATGATAAGGACAAAAGTATTATTGGAGGCTTTAGGGTTCCAAGTAAACACTTTATAAATTGTATTTGTCAATTGGAAGAAGCATTTACTTTAATCTTCAGTGAAGTGTTTGATTGCCAAAGTATTTCACATGTGGTTCATATATTTTAAAACTATTCATTAGATTGAGCATATATAACTGCATAAAATATGAGAATAGGGGTATAATAAAAATGGAAACGTTTCAATCAAAGAGTTATAACTCTTTGGTATATATATATATATATATATATATATATATATATATATATATACAATATTAAAAAACATTTATTTTACAGTAAAATCATATTAGTTACTTTACAAGTTTACAGTGATACTAACGCCAAGGTTTACTAAGTTTGCAGAGAGTGCCAAAGATAGAAGAGTGTTGTTAAACGAGCTCACTAGCTGCTGCAAAGACAGAGCTATGATATAATAATAATGATTTTATCCCATCCTACAGATAGGATAAAATCATTATTTTCGGATGTTCTTTCCGTTTATTATTTTTTTTTATTTTAAAATGTTTGTTGCAATGTTTGAGAGAATAAAATATTTTCAATCTAATGAATAATTTAATAACATATTCCAGGGGGAATGAACCACATGGATGATGAAATTATATTTTTTACATATTTGAATATATATTATGTGAAATATGTTGCCCTGTCAAAATATTTTCGAAAGAAGAAGTAAACAATTTTTCTAACTTATGTATATATATATATATATATATATATATATATATATATATATTCCACAAATGTTTCACTTGGAGCTCTCAAACTTCCAAAAGTACCAAAATCATTGTTGTATGCCTTAAAATATGTTAACAAATGACCAATGTCCAGATCTTTTACTCCACGAGAAAACTGAATGCAGGTATTGCAACTATGAACATTAATACATTTTTTAATCAAATATCCACATACATAATTAAAAGAATTCTGTATAATTGCTGGTTGTTGGCGGTAATCTGCATCTGGAAGAGATATTGCCTTCAATGAAATTTCAGGTATTGGTTTTTGTGATTGTTTCCTACTTGATTGAATAGATCTTAGATTTAATAATAATTGATCCATGTCATTAATGCAATTCATATTATTTGGATGAAGGTATGTTAGGCAAAATAATTTTTTAAAAGCTCTTTGAAATTGTATGGGAGTTGGATTTATAGAATTACCACCTTGTTGCCTGATAGAACCAAAGAAGCTTTCAAGACAATCCTGATTGATTCTTCTACAGCGTAGTTATTTAAAATCGTCCGAGGAAAGTCGACTCCAAAGTATCTTTAAAGAATTTATTGTGATAACACAACAATTTCTGCACTTCGATCTGGCGGTAACATTCACATCTTTTTTATCAAATATTTTCAATTTTGTAATATTCCACCATTTCATCCAAATATTTTAATTGAAAATCTGTGCCTTCAAAAACATTTTTGTAAGGATTGGAATTTCTTAAGTCCACAGAATTGAGCATGTCAAAAAGCTTATCAAACTTTTCAATAAATTCTATGGTCCCTATGGCACTTGTAGGAAGTATTCGTAAACTTATATATGTATTCATTGAACTTGCCACGGTATTGCTTAATACCTGAGTTGCAAGTTCAACACGCATTTTTTCAAAACTTGTTGGATATATATGAGAGTTTGTAAGTTTTGGTGCACATCTGAAAAACTGTTTTTTGTCATATTCATAAAAAGATTTTACAAATGTCCAGGACGTTTTCTTATCATCAAAAGAAAAAACATTGTTTATTAAATTATTTCTAAATGCTTTAATTAAGTGACCAGGATCAAATATGTATACAATATTTTTATTATTTATTTGAAATTCTAGATTATTTTTAGAAACTCCAAGAAGTTTACTTAGTTTAACAAAATTAGATCCCATGTCACTTACTAAACAATCCAAAATCAAACCACAGTCAAACAATTTGCATATGCATTTTGTTACGACAGGTAGTAATTTTACGGCCTCAAATTCAGAATCAACAAAAAAGTAAGAAATTGGTAACTTCCAATTGGTATACAGTCCTCTTACCATAATGACCAAAGCATGTTTTGCCACCAAGCTTTCCTTGGTTCCAGTTCCAAAATCACATAAACCAATTATCTTATCTTTTCCAGTATCAAAATACAAAAAAGATTTGAAAGACATCTCATCAATAATTATACTACAATGTTTGTCTTGTGGTAACATTGTGTCTTCATTACCTAAACCTGCTTGAGAAACTAAACCCTTGTTCATGTTTTGCAAAGTTCTTGGAGTTGGTAGACTTATTATTTTTCTAAGAAATCTGTATGCTCTAGGTCCTAAAAAATACAAAGTGAGGGCAACCTTCTTTAATTCATCAGAATAACGTCTGCCACGTGATTTTCTGTTTTTCAAATTAATTTGAGTTTTGACAATGTCTGCCAATGGTATGGTCAAAAAATGATCACACATATCTCTAAAGAGTTTAGGGCTATATTTTGGTGTTGCCTCCACATTACATGTTTTCTTGAATAACTTTTTCTTTATTGTTTCCAATTTAAACCTTAACTTTTCTTTTCGTGGTGTGCCAAAGGTCATGCTTTGTAGTGTTTGAGTTGAAGCTGAGAGATGTTGTAAATGTATGGGTTTCTCCATCTCAATAAGAATTTTAGAAGATCCTGTATCTGAAACAAAAAAGGAAAATAAAAGAAGACTATATGCACAGGATTTATTATAGACAATGTGTTGTTCAATTCATCCATCACATTTTCCAGTGTCTATTTTCTGAAGACCAGCAGGAACATTTTCTTACATTGATAGCAAGTGAACTTTGAATGAATAACCGAACATTTTTCCATTTAAGCAAAACCATAAAAAAGACTATTGTATAAGGCAAAACAGTTAGGCTAAATGCAATCTAATTATAAGAAAGTCATCTATTTTTATGCATATTATCTACAAGAGTTGAATCTAAACGATGATTATATTTACCAAAAGATGGAGAAGCATCACCAATATGTCTTGTTGTGGCTTGAGACGAATGTCCCACTTGCTCAAACGGCATGGTATCTGTAATTATAAAAATAATTGTAGTACACAACTAAACAAAATGCCAATAAGGTATTTTTAAATGAAACTCAAGGTCTCTAGTTAATTCCACAATATAATACAAGTTATTCAAAATTCTAAAAAATTGACAATTGTTTCGATAAATCAATATCATCGTCAGAATGACAGAAGTTACATTTCATTTTATGCCTACCTGATGTTTAGTAGTTATATTTGGCTAGACCAAGAAGTAACCTAACTTGTGATTGGCTTAATATATGTTTATAGAAAAAAGAAGAAGATGTGATATTACAAATATTGGAACTTAGATATTATTAGCCCTACGGTGATATCCTGGATATAATTTTTCCAATTAAGATCAGTATAACTGTGCAATGATATAGAAAACCAGGAAAACTATATCCGCTGATCTTTACAATTATCACTTAAGAAGACAGTTTATCAGTGTAGAATTCCCTAGATTTAACTGTTCATTGACAACTTCATATTGTGGGTTTCTTAAATGTCTTCTAATTTCCAGTTCTTCAAGGAAATCCAGTTCTTGTTTCTTTTCACAAATATGCAGTACTTCTAGTTTTGTGTTAGGTGTCAATGAATGATTGGTGTCAAGTAGATGTTTTGCGTAGTGGGATTTATCTGATGGTTGTTTTGATCTGTATGCTCGTAAGTGCTCACTGTATCGTATTTCAAAATTCCTAAGGGTCTGACCCAAATAGACAGCATTACATTCTGGACATTTGAGTTTATATATACCTGACTTCTTTAATAGTGGTATTTTTGTTTTTACATTTAACAATTTTATACTAACGTTACTTTCTGTTTTAAAAGAAATTGTTGTATTCGTTGCTGAAGATATTATCTTTGAAATATTATTAGAAATATTTCCTGCATATGTGATGGTTTTATAAGTTTTAATTTCATCAGCTTGTTTAGGATATATTAGTTGTAATGCCACTTTTTCCTCTTTTTTACTAATTAGCTTATTTATCATATCTAATGGATAACCATTAGATGTTGCTATTTGTCTAATTGTATTAATCTCTCTATCAAAATTACATTTGTTCACAGGAACTGAAAAAGCTGTATGTATCATTGAATTATATGCTGCTAGTCTGTGTGACACAGGGTGGTTAGAATTGAATGGAATTGTTACATCAGTTTGTGTTGGTTTTCGGTAAATTGAATAATCAAGTACATTATTAACTCTTTGAATTTTTAAATCAAGAAAATTGATTGAGCTATTTTCTTCAATTTCTAATGTAAATTTAATTTTCGGGTGTAAATTATTGATGTGGTTGAAAAATACATCTAATTGTCGTTCACTACCCATAAAACAAGCTAATATGTCATCTACATATCTATACCAAAATAAAATATTTTTCGAAATATTACTTTCAAAGATCTTTCTTTCTAAATTGTCCATAAAAATGTTTGCTAAAATAGGTGATATAGGGCTTCCCATTGGTAAACCTTCATTTTGAATATATATCTTATTGTCAAAAGTGAAATAATTCTGATTAATGCATACATTAAATAAATTAAGTATATCTGATATTATTCCTGGATTAATATTTTTATCTTCTAGTAATTTTCTTACAAGTATTAGACATTCTTTAGGAGGAATTTTAGTAAACATGTTAGTTACATCGAACGATATGAGTTTATAGTTATCTTGTAAGTGGATTGCTTTCAACTTTTTGATTAGTTCTATTGAATTTCTAATTGAGTACTGAGATTCATATCCGTAAGTACTGAGTATATTATTGAGCTTCTTTGCCAATATATTATTAGGAGCATTAACATAAGAGACTACAGGTCTAATTGGTTTCGTTATTTTATGTAATTTAACTGTTCCATATAATTGTGGACAATGAGGATTCTCATCTATGATAGACCTCTTTTCGTAATCATTTAAAAGATAATTTGAATTATTAACAATATCCCTTACATTATTAGAAAACTTCTTTGTTGGGTCTGCTTTAAGAACTTTTACATCGCTGGATTCTATAAAGTTATATACTTTGGAATTGTAATTTTCAGTCGTCAAAATGACAGTAGCGTTCCCCTTATCAGATTTTGTAACTGTTAGGTTATTATTCTCAATCTTCTCTTTTATTGCGTTTTAAACTGAAATGTCATTTTTTGTTTGACGTTTAACTTTTGAAGGTTCAATATTTTTGATTAAATTGGCAATTTTTAATTTCTCATAAAGAAAATTATTTTAATTAGATTTTAAAGCTATTTCTGATTCTGTAGCTATAATTTGTTTAATATTATTCGTAAATTTAGGTGGTATGCTGTACTTTAAACCTTTATTTAAAAATTCTATTTCACTATTTGTAAAATTAGTGTCTGAAAGGTTTTCAAATCGTGGTGCAAAGTGTGTTGGTATGTAGGTACTTACAGTTTCATGATGTTTTGAGAATTGAATTTTATGTTGTGTGTGTTCAAGATTCTGTAGCTTCTTTTCTTGTTTCTTAAATTTCATATGCTTCATCGTGCTGACATTTTCTCTAATTTTGTCATCCAAACAGTCAAATTCTACTGGATGTAATTGGAATGTGAGTTCTGAATGTACAACTTTTATGTAGTTATCTAAGGAGTCTCTAACTTTGAACCATTTCTTACATTCTGATTTTATCCAAACTCGTTGAGCACATTTTATAGCTTTTTGTGCTTGTGGTGTTTTAGTGTGACATTTTATATTCACATAATTTGGTATTACCTTTTTTCTAAGGCATTCTTGGTTAAACCAAATGTTTTGTGATGCTTTGTAACGTTTTTGTAGTAACTTCTGGTACAGTCGGGTCAAATCTTCTCTCGAAGATTTTTTAATGAAATTGACTGTCTCGACCCTTACTTCGTGGAATATGCTCATATTAGTGTTTTTAAATTAAACTCAAGGTCTCTAGTTAATTCCACAATATAATACAAGTTATTGAAATAGAATTTTTAAATAAAGGTTTAAAGTACAGCATACCACCTAAATTTACGAATAATATTAAACAAATTATAGCTACAGAATCAGAAATAGCTTTAAAATCTAATTCAAATAATTTTCTTTATGAGAAATTAAAAATTGCCAATTTAATAAAAAATATTGAACCTTCAAAAGTTAAACGTCAAACAAAAAATGACATTTCAGTTTTAAACGCAATAAAAAAGAAGATTAAGAATAATAACCTAACAGTTACAACATCTGATAAGGGGAACGCTACTGTCATTTTGACGACTGAAAATTACAATTCCAAAGTATATAACTTTATAGAATCCATCGATGTAAAAGTTCCTAAAGCAGACCCAACAAAGAAGTTTTCTAATAATGTAAGGGATATTGTTAATAATTCAAATTATCTTATAAATGATTACGAAAAGAGGTCTATCATACATAAGAATCCTCATTGTCCACAATTATATGGAACAGTTGAATTACATAAAATAACGAAACCAATTAGACCTGTAGTCTCTTATGTTAATGCTCCTAATAATATATTGGCAAAGAAGCTCAATAATATACTCAATACTTACGGATATGAATCTCAGTACTAAATTAGAAATTCAATAGAACAAATCAAAAAGTTGAAAGCAATCCACTTACAAGATAACTATAAACTCATATCGTTCGATGTAACTAACATGTTTACTAAAATTCCTCCTAAAGAATGTCTAATACTTGTAAGAAAATTACTAGAAGATAAAAATATTAATCCAGGAATAATATCAGATATACTTATTTTATTTAATGTATGCATTAATCAGAATTATTTCACTTTTGACGATAAGATATATATTCAAAATGAAGGTTCACCAATGGGAAGCCCTATATCACCTATTTTAGCAAACATTTTTATGGACAATTTAGAAAGAAAGATCTTTGAAAGTAATATTTCGAAAAATATTTTATTTTGGTATAGATATGTAGGTGACATATCAGCTTGTTTTATGGGTAGTGAACGACAATTAGATGTATTTTTCAAACACATCAATAATTTACACCCGAAAATTAAATTTACATTAGAAATTGAAGAAAATAACTCAATCAATTTTCTTGATTTGAAAATTCAAAGAGTTAATAATGTACTTGATTATTCAATTTACCGAAAACCAACACAAACTGATGTAACAATTCCATTCAATTCTAACCATCCTGTGTCACACAGACTAGCAGCATATAATTCAATGATACATAGAGCTTTTTCAGTTCCTATGAATAAATGTAATTTTGATAGAGAGATTAATACAATTAGACAAATAGCAACATCTAACGGGTATCCGTTAGATATGATAAATGAGCTAATTAGTAAAAAAAAGAGGAAAAAGTGGCATTACAACTAATATATCCTAAACAAGCTGATGAAATTGAAACTTATAAAACCATCACATATGCAGGAAATATTTCTAATAATATTTCAAAGATAACATCTTCAGCAACGAATACAACAATTTCCTCTAAAACAGAAAGTAACGTTAGTACAAAATTGTTGAATGTAAAAACAAAAATACCACTATTAAAGAAGTCAGGTATATATAAACTCAAATGTCCAGAATATAATGCTGTCTATTTGGGTCAGACCCTTAGGAATTTTGAAATACGATACAGTGAGCACTTACGAGCATACAGATTAAAACAACCAGATAAATCCCACTACGCAAATCATCTACTTGACACCAATCATTCATTGACACCTAACACAAAACTAGAAGTACTGCATATTTGTGAAAAGAAACAAGACCTGGATTTCCTTGAAGAACTGGAAATTAGAAGACATTTAAGAAACCCGCAATATGAAGTTGTCAATGAACAGTTAAATCTAGGGAATTCTCCACTAATAAACTGTCTTCTTAAGTGATAATTGTAAAGATCAGCAGATATAGTTTTCCTGGTTTTCTATATCATTGCACAGTTATACTGATCTTAATTGGAAAAATGATATCCAGGATATCACCATAGGGCTAATAATATCTAAGCTTCAATATTTGTAATATCACATCTTCTTCTTTTTTCTATAAACATATATTAAGCCAATCACAAGTTAGGTTACTTCTTGGTCTAGCCAAATATAACTACTGAACATCAGGTAGGCATAAAATGAAATGTAACTTCTGTCATTCTGACGATGATATTGATTTATCGAAACAATTGTCAATTTTTTAGAATTTTCAATAACTTGTATTATATTGTGGAATTAACTAGAGACCTTGAGTTTCATTTCAAAACACTAATATGAGCATATTCCACGAAGTAAGTGTCGAGACAGTCAATTTCATGCCAATAAGGTATTAATGAATCCTGTTGAAAAGTTATAATTAGTTCTGCGCTAAGGTGGCAAAAATAAGTATCAATAACAACTGATTGTAATATTTACTTAAATTCAATATTTACCAGACTGAATAGCTATTTTTGTTGGTGAATCGCTCAATATAACATGGCCCTTGCGTTTTAACCATGGGAATATTGTAGGCAAAGCTTGAGGACATAGGTACATTTTACGTCCCCTTTTGGAAGTAAATTTATCCTCAAAGTGGAGTTGACATAACTTATAATTGTAATGTAAAGAGTCTAGGGTTTTTTCAAACAAATCTCCACGGTTACATGCATCCAACCATAACTGTGCTCTAAAATGTAAATAAAGCTAAGTAAGTATATTTATATTTTTATTTATCATATGTGTATAAAAGAAATAAACTACTACCAATTTATATTGAATATTGTGTATTATTATTCAGCATATTCAAGCTCAACTTATCAGCAGTGACGCTTATTGTAGTGTATTCATTGATTATATTATTATCATTATTATTTATGTTAACAAAGACACAGAGACAGAGGAATGTTAACACTCAAAACATAGATTCACGCAACTTCCAATGTATAGGTGCGATGGAAGAATAACATATTTAAAAAAAGAAATATATATCTATAATTTATTGCATATAGAAACAATTCCTCTTACCTTACAGGATCTTTAGGAAATCTAAACATAGTTGTTCGGTCTCCATCTCTTGAATGACACCCACGAACTGCACAAGTTCTTGGCGCCATAACTGATATAATAGTTTTTTAAACAATAAAAAACACAAACAAAATATATATGTTATATTGTAAATAAGGAAAAACCGTACAGCAAAGAAAATTCTTTGTTAAACATGTAAACCAAAGAATACTGTTGGTGTATTCTTTGATGTAAACAATAAAATCACATGACATTGACAGATAACTGACTCTGACTCAGACATGCGCACTTAGAAAATGAATTCTAAAATAGCACAAGCTTCGCTTTTTATTGTTGGTGTATTCTTTGGTTTTACTATCGACTCTCGTCGCTAGCACCTACCAGTTTCAGACTACTTTCCACCTCTCTCCGCTAGTTCGACTTGCGCGCTCCTTACTCTGTATTCCGCGGTAGTGGAAAGCATAAATTCTACCATCGGATCGCGGTCAAAATTTGAAATTTTAAATATATATCCGGAATGAATATTTTATATCAAAGTAATTTCTACATATGTAACGGGTGATAAGCAATATTAAATAAAAGTAGATTCGGAAACTTAGAATAATTAGTAACGAGAAAAAAAACTTCGTTACACCATGGTTACACACCATTCGGGTTAGTGTATGGAAGAAAATTAAACATACCAGAACATTTGAATACGGGAATAGAGCCACGGTATGACTTTGAGAAGTATCACGACGAGCTCAGGTACAAACTTCCATACGCACACGAACGAACTAGGGAGTTTTTACTAAAATACAAAGTAGCAGGGAAAAATAAGAGTAAACAAGATCCATCTCCTGCAGAATTAAAGGTTGGAGAATTAGTTTCATTACAAAGAGAGAATAGAGCAGAATTTTATGCTCAATATATACGCTCATTTCAAATTACAAAAACAGAAGGCGTTAATTGCGAAATCAAAATGAAATTAAGACATTTCATAACAACAGACTATACAAATATAATCCACAGATTGTGCTTCATTTAATTCTTGGCAAAAACACAGTCTCTTGAAAACTCGTCTTTGAAATTTATGTACAACTATTACGTTTTTATTGGGTATCCTTTCATTGCTGCTTGTTTTGAGTAAACGAGGTAAATACCACGGGCATCTTAATATTACTGTTACGAAACAGAACTCTGGTATAGTCCCTAAAACCGACTCTGTCTAAGCCAGGTATAAAAGTTAAAATTATGGCGGATACGCAGTTATAAAAAACTGTTTACGAGTTTACGACTATCTTATGTAAACATTGTTTTTGTGACCAGAGTTATCTAGAAAAGGCCAGAAAAATTATTCGTGACTGTGTAAGCCGCAGCCCAGAATTTACTAGTAAAAACGGCTTTAATATATAAGGGACTGATCAGGAAGAGTGAGTTTAGTTGATAATTTGACATCGTGAGATAAACAAATAAATTAGTGAATATAAATTAGTGAACTGTTTATATAAATTAGTTTAAGTGAATATATAAATTAAGTGTTAGTGATTAGTGTTCAAATAAATTCGTAAGTAGCCATACAGTGTGTTTAAAATTTATCCCACCCGTTTATTGTTTAAATAAATAACCTTTCCTTTAACGTGAACTTGATGTTGGATTATCTGGGAAACTAAACAAAACTATCATTTTTCACAAAAAGTATAATAATTCATTGAAATTTGGTAATTAGTAGGATTGAGAGAATATACATATATACAGGGCATTCAAATGAATAAAGCGACGAATAAAAGATATACTTCGATATGTCTAATTAAATTTTTATTTCATTGTTACAGTGTGGTAATTTCAAATAATTCATTATATTATCAAAAATAATTAGATTAATATGCTGCACGATATCCAATTAAAGTTCAAATGAGCCACATCAACTGAAATTTTGTTAAAACAGTAGCTTTTAAAGCCAATAGATGCATAACTTCATCAATAAATTTACATGGAAATGCCACGAATAAAATTTTTGTTTTCCGTTAGGTAAAATGAATTATTTCTAAATTTTTGATTGTTGTTCACATCAAAATTGAGCGGAAGTAGTTAGATATGTTTGCTTTTGATCTAGAAGTCGCTTTTGGGACCCCACCAAGTGAAATTAAACTTTTAATTAGGATTTTCCACGAAACAGAAATTATTACGCCAACTGAATTTCGTTATGTTCAGTTAATTATAGCGGAAAATTTACTTGAATATGCAATTTAACTTGAATATTCACAATTTTATTAATATAACAACCTCAATATTATTAATATAAACAAAATGATCAATAATCAAACTTTATTACCCATCATAACAATATAATGGCGTACACACACAATTCGCATCCACCAAAAAAATAGAAATAAGTTGCCACCAAAAGTTGAGCTCGTGTGGGAAACTAGCATATCAAAAAAGTCTTCATTCTGTTATTTTAGAAGATGGAAACTTACACCAAAAGTAGAAAGATTTGATGGCAGTACTAACCTCCTGCAGATGCAGTAAATTCATAACGAAATATAGAGCCATCTTGAACAAACGAGTTTGAATATTAATTCAGACCGATTACTCATATAAGCATTTTTCTTCTCTAACGCAGTCCGGTCGGAGTCCGGTCATTAATGCCTTTAAAATGTTTTGTAACACATGTGCTTTAGAATACCTACGGCTTCGAAACCGCCAAATTAAAGAAACAGTAGTCATAATTTACTGCGACATTGGCAACCAGTTGAATACATAAAATAATTTCTCTTAAAATATATACATATATGTATATGTGTACTCTTATAACATTATATTTCCAATATTTCGACAATGAATATTGTATCATCAGAAAGCTACAATACAATTAAATACTTAAAAGTTTTTAAAATGAAAAAACCTAACCTTACTTACAATGTTAGCGATGCTGTACGTAATGATGGAAAATATCCAAAACTTCAAGCACATTCATCAACCATAACAGCACAAAAATATGCTAATGAATACCACAAACATATAATTAAAATCATTTAAAAACTTGAAAATGTAAATGCCGACAAATTGAAGGACGGGCACGTGCGTCTTGGCAACGTCACATACTAATGAAAATGGAAGTTAAATGAACTGTCATATTAATAAGTTCGATCATGACTACCAACTGAAAAATTTGGAGAAACGTTTGTATTTCTACCACTCCAACAAATAAACATATTATTTCCTCATCATACAAGGTGAGCGAAAAAATTAACATTTTTCAATTATTTAAGTTGAAAAAGGAAAATTATTTCAATTATTTTAACATTAATATTATTATTATTATTATTATTATTATTCAAAAATTAACATTGATCACATCCATGTCGGTGATAAAGATATGTTTAGTTTTTAGGATATACTTTAATATAAATATATATATATATATATATAAATATATATATATATATATTTTCTCTTTTTTAATATAAGTTTTCAATGCTTCTAAATTGACCGATTGGGAATTAATAGTCAAAGGATTACTTCTTACCTTTTTTCTCCTGACTTCTTCCAAAAGGTTGCAACCTTCCCCTTCTAATAAAATGGACTGTATCTTGTTGTTTTAGGGTTGGTATCGGGAAACACTGACGATCGGCACTCGCGCACAATAGAGATATGTATTCTTTTCGAACCCGTATATCGAAGTGTCAGATAGTAGTTAACTATTTTAGCCTGATTCGAAGACCAGTGTTTTATACAGTGTGTCCTCGAATAAGGCAAGACAATAACCATTTGACGTTATTTAATTATGAACATCGGTCAATTTAGAAGCATTGAAAACTTATATTAAAAAAGAGAAAATATATATATATATATATATATATATATATATATATATATTTATATTAAAGTATATCCTAAAAACTAAACATACCCCCCACCAAAATGCATAGTATTTTAACTAAATTAAACAGAAAAAGATGGTTAAGGGCATAACTTTACCATAGGTCTCTGAGGGAGACCCTAAGCGGTCTTAACATTGGCCACTCTGGCGATACCATCTGAACCAGGAAACACTTTTACAATTCTACCCAACTTTCAATGTAAGGATGGAGAATTATCCTCTTTAATGATGACTAAATCGTCGGGTTTCAGTGGATTTTCTTTATTTAACCATTTATTTCTTTGCTGGAGAGTATTTAAGTATTCTGTGTTCCACCTTTTCCACACATCTTGTTGCAGCCTTTGCAAAAGTTGCCAACGATCCAGTTGATTCAATTTTAGATGTGTGAGATCGGGATCAGGCACCGCAGTGGGTGGTTCTAACATGAGAAAATGACCCGGAGTAAGTACCGAAAGATCATTTGGATCCGAACTTAGTGGATATAAAGGCCTAGAGTTCAGTATGGCTTCTATTTGAGTTAGGAGTGTGTAAAACTCCTCAAAAGTCAAAACTTGTGATCCTACGACACGGAAAATATGAGATTTTACAGACTTTATGCCAGCTTTACTCAGTCCATTAAAATGTGGACCGGAAGGAGGAGAAAATAAAAACTTAATTCCCTCTGACTCCGAAGCCAATTGCGTATATTCATTGAGCATTCGAGAAGCCCCAATAAAATTAGTACCATTGTCGCAAAAAATCTGTGAGCACCTACCACGCCGTGCTACAAAGCGACGTAATGCTGCTACGAATGCATCAGAAGAGAGACTGGAGACTAACTCTAGATGAAGTGCCTTTGTTGCAAAACATACAAAAAGGTAGATATATGCCTTTTGAGACTTGATACCGCGTCCCTTAAGAGGTGTAACCAAAAAAGGCCCACCATAATCCACCCCAACACAAGCAAAGGGTTTAATTTAGTTGATACGACGAGGAGGTAAATTTCCCATAAAAGGGGTATATGACACTGGTTTTAGTCGGAAACATCGATGACATTGGTTCAAAACTCGACGAATTGCTCGTTTAGCGGAGAGAATCCAAAAATTTTGAGAAATGAGAAAGTGTACATGCTGAAGCACCGGATGACAGTGCTCCTTGTGAATACTTTCTACGATTAAATCAGTCAACCGGTGCTGACGAGGTAAAATAGCCGGATATTTTTGATCATATGCTAATCCTGAAAACTGTAAACGCCCCCCCACCCTCAGAATTCCACCCTTATCGATAAAAGGATTTAGTTTCCTGAAAGGTTTGGATAAAGCCGTACCGGCTATCTAATTTTCAATCTCAGATGAGAAACATAAGTGTTGTACTCTTTTAACCAAGATCAAAAGAGCACTTTGAAGTTCGGAATCAGTAAAGGGGCCAAATATTTTATTGGTAGAGTATTTTATATTATGAATGAAACGAAAGGCATGACCAATAACACGCTTTATTTTATTTAGTGACGAGAATTTGTTTAGGAGATAGTCGAGTGTATCTAGTGACACAAAAGTAGTAAGAACTAATGGTTTTTCTTCGGGACAAGACACAACAGAAATTGAAGATTCTGGCCACTGCTTCCTTGGGTTGATCAACCATGGACGGCCAAAAAGCCACAAAGAATGATTGATAATTTGTCCCGGCAGTAGGCCTCGGGAGGCACACTCTGCTGGATTACAAGTCGTCTGAACAAAATGCCAACGATCCGCAGCAACCCTTTCTTGTATGTGAGCCACACGGTGGCTTACAAAGGTTTTCCAACGCCATGCGGGTGATTCAATCCATGATAAGGTTACCATGGAATCAGACCATGCAAAAACTTCATCAATTTTGATTTTACCCTGGAAAGAACCAAGTATAAAGTCTAATAAATCGGCTAACAAAACTGCTTCACACAGTTCTAACCGCGGTATTGAAAGGACTTTAAGTGGAGCAACTCTAGTTTTGGCACTAATTAAGTAAATCTGAGAGGTGTTATCTGTACCAGTAAACCTAAAATAGGTCACCGCAGAGTAGCCCTTTTCTGAACTATCAGAAAAGCCATGCAATTCGCACGAAATAAACTTCGTGGGTAAACAACGAGGTATACTGATCTGTGAGAGTAGCGGAAGCTCAGACTTGTATTGCGCCCATTTATCAATTAGATCTTGGGGAGGAATTTCGTCCCAATCCAAGCCTAAACTACAGAGGTATTGGAGCATATACTTAGCAAAAAAGGAAAGTGGAGCTAGGAAACCAACTGGGTCGTACATCCTAGCCACTTCCGAGAGATTTATACGTTTAGAACAAGACCTAGAGAGAGGCTGAACTTCATAAGAGAACGTATCTAAAGAATTATTCCACCTTAGACCTAAGACTTTAATTACAAAATCATGAGAGTCACAAGAGGAAAGAGAGTGTTGACAATCGTCAGGAGGTAAATTTTGCATTAAGTCGGGATGATTATATGCCCATTTTCTTAAGGCAAAACCCCCTTTTGCTAACATGGAAATTAATACAGACTGCAAAAGCTTCGCTTCTTCTATAGTAAAAGCACCGGTTATGACATCATCAATATAAATATCTGAGAAAAGTGAGGTTGCAGCTCGAGGAAAATATTTTCTTTCCTCGTGAGCTAATTGATTAGTAGTGCGAAGAGCAAGAAAAGGAGCCGATGATACACCATAAGTTACAGTGGTAAGCTTGAAATCTTGAACAGGATCTTGAGGAGAAAATCGCCAGAGAATCCTTTGATAATTCTGATCCTCTTTCGTTATTAAGATTTGCCTGTACATTTGTTTGATATCGGCGATAAAAACAAAGGGATGCAGTCTGAATCGTAGTAAAATTCCTACGATATCCTTTTGCAACTTTTGACCGACAAGAAGAGAATCATTTAGAGATATCCCCATAGGAGATTTAAAAGAAGCATCAAAAACAACCCTGAGTCTAGTTGTATTACTATTGGGATTTTTTACACAATTATGAGGAATATAGTAAACCCTTTCAAATGATGAGGGAGGTTCTACCCGGACCATATGGCCTGTAGACAAGTAGTCTTTCATAAAGTTATTATATTCAGAATACAGCTGAGAATCTTTTAGAAGACGCAGTTCCATGGCTTTTAATCTCTTAAGAGCAGGTGTTCTAGTATCCCCAAAAAATGGATCAGGACTTTTGAAGGGAAGAGAAACACCGAAACGACCAGTAGTTAACCTTATGTAAGACTCTTGGAAGATAGTTTCACATTTCTTATCTTCGTCCGATATTTGATAAGATGGAGGGATGCCCTCGAGTTCCCAAAATTTTTGTAGAGTTGAATCTAGAGAAGCGAGGCATGACGATAGAAAGGAATGAACGAGTATTTTGTGAGGAACATTCATTTTACCCATTAAAATCCATCTAAAACTCGTATTTACAGCAGTCGGTTTACCTTCTGCTCCTTGAATTTTATCAGGTTTTAATATTTTTGAGAATACGTTAACTTCGAGCAACATGTCTATAGAAGACGAGATGTTGAACGTTTTATCGGCCAGATCTAAATTAGCAGTGTGAGAGAATGAATCAGTAGAATAGGACTGAACTGGCATATTATTGCAAATTTTGGATAATATTTGAGCATCTATATTAAAGGATGGGACTGTCTTTCCAAGGGGTTTTAAGGTACAATGGATGGACTTGCGGGAAAAGGTTCCACTATCCTCTACTCCACCAATTTGCATAGGAGCATCGAATCGAGGTAAACCTAATCTTTCAGCACATTTTTCAGTAATAAGAGACACTTGACTGCACCCATCAATTAATACTTTAACCTTTTGAAAATGTCCACGAGAATCAAGCACCTCCACCTGAGCAGTAGGCAACAAATTACAAGAAGAGACTGAGGTATGTACGACAGTAGCAGAACTACCCAGTATTGAGTCATGGCAACTGGATTCTTTAGTGAAAATTGAGCGAAAGGTAGTGCCTACAACACCGCCAGTTTTAGCACCTAGCTCATCAAAATGTAACAGGGTATGATGCCTTTTCTGACAGATTTTGCATCCACTACTGGAACTACAATTGTTGGTAGAATGTTTACTACCTAAGCAATTAGTACACCATTTATACTGTTTAGATAACTCAAATCTCTCTTTAGGCGTTTTAGAAGAGAAAGTAGAGCACTTATATATTGAGTGATCCGACTTACATAGAGCGCATTTAGTTTGTTCTGTATTAGTAAGAAAGGCAGAATTTTGCGGTTTTGCAGTTTCTATGAATGCAGATTTGTTACTTGAAGAAATACTTTTCTTTGGGGCGTGTACCAATACCACCGAGTCATATGCATCACACTGTTTCTCAAGAAACTTATACAAATCATGGTATTTTGGAATATCTGAGGATGGACAGGGATTTTCTTGTTCGAAACGATGAAGCGTTTCAGAGTCAATTTTTTTGCTTAACATGTGGAAAAGTATAAAATCCCAATCGTTCACCGGCAATCCCAAATTTTTAAGAGCTTCTAAATTATCGAAAAATAGTGCCAACACTTGCCTCAGCGCTTTTGGAGATTCTAAATTTATTTTCTGAGTATTATAAATTTGTTCCCAGTAGAACGTAGCTAATGCATGAATATTTTGGAAGTGTTTTACTAATTTTTTGTATGCTACCTCATAATTGTCTTCCGTAAGATTGATATTTTTAACGAGAATGAGAGCTTCACCAGAGAGTGATGAAATTAAATATATAAATTTTTCGACGCTAGACAGAGATGTATTGTTATGAATAAGAGATTTATATAAATCAAAGAAGGTAGGCCACAATTTCATGTCTCCAGAAAATACTGGAATATTGAGTTTAGATAACTTGACTGTGGAAGTTTGGTTCTTGTTATCAGGAGTAGAAGCAGTATCAAATAATTCAGAATGAATCGTTAATATATTATAATATTGGTCATCCACTTGTTGACGAAGAAGTGTTTCCGTACCTACGTCGTCGTCTTCACTTGCAGACAACATTGTAATAATAGCAGTGTGTTGAATATTGAATTCACTGTAAAAAGACTTTAATTCTGATGATCGAGCTTTGAAATGACTATGGACACCTTTGTCAATTTTAGCTTGTTCTGCCAGATTATGAAGAATTGAAATTCTATCCACCGCAGATTCCCTCAGTGTTTTTGCTTGACGCAACCTAGCAGCCATTTTTTTATTTATTTGTGAAGGAGAATGAATGCAAAGCTAAGTGAACAATTAAACAAAAGAAGAAA
Source organism: Galeruca laticollis (assembly GCA_963921935.1). Classification (NCBI taxonomy): domain Eukaryota; kingdom Metazoa; phylum Arthropoda; class Insecta; order Coleoptera; family Chrysomelidae; genus Galeruca; species Galeruca laticollis. The sequence goes on from OY998180.1 coordinate 114,378,552, forward strand.
AATTGCTCTATTTCTGATAAAAAATCCCAAAGTAACCTTTTCAGAAATGTTTATTCTTACTGATAACGATATATGTATTGGAAGAGTTCAAATTAAATCACAAAAATAATTCTTGAATAGAAATTCAACTAAAATTTTGGTGAAATAATCTTTTTTGTATTCAATCAACTATTTATTACATCGAGAGTTAAACGTCAGTTAATAAAACTAGAACGTTAAAGGAGGAGTTGAATTATCAAGAGATGTTTTAATAAATAAAACAAATAATATTGGCATGAAATATCCACTATAAACGAGAAATATGTTAGTCACATTAAAGAGCGCAACGTTATTTCAATACGTATACTAATACACAATTAACAATATCTCTTTTTATTTTTAAATATTATTAAATTAAATAAGTGTGAGACAAACTGTATACAGTGTTACCGTTGTTCAGAATAAATAAAGATTGCCTTTAAGTTCCAAACTAATCGATAAATTTACTGTAATTAGCAAAAAGTTAATTGTTTCAGAGCAAAAAATTAAGAGTGCCAATGCCAATTGACCTTCAGTATTAATAAATTTACGTGTTTAAATTACGAAAATTATTATTTATTTTAAAATGGTAGAAATATTAATATTTTAACTTATGAAATTTGAAATGAGAAAAGCATTAAATCCGCCGAAGTGGCCAAAAAAGATGTTGAATTTGGGTAGAAAAGTTGACCGATTGGGAATTAATAGTCAAAGGATTACTTCTTACCTTTTTTCTCCTGACTTCTTCCAAAAGGTTGCAACCTTCCCCTTCTAATAAAATGGACTGTATCTTGTTGTTTTAGGGTTGGTATCGGGAAATACTGACGATCGGCACTCGCGCACAATAGAGATATGTATTCTCTTCGAACCCGTATATCGAAGTGTCAGATAGTAGTTAACTATTTTAGCCTGATTCGAAGATCAGTGTTGTATACAGTGTGTCCTCGAATAAGGCAAGATAATAACCATTTGACGTTATTTAATTATGAACATCGGTCAATTTAGAAGCATTGAAAACTTATATTAAAAAAGAGAATATATATATATATATATATATATATATATATATATATATATATATATATATAATAAAGTATATCCTAAAAACTAAACAAAGACAAATATCAGATTATGATGCTGATGACTAACAACCTCACTAATCCAAAATGAGCGAATCTGTTATTTAATAACAGATTCTAAACAGAATCAAATGAACTCGATAAACACACACACGTGTAATATACGTTTATATGTTTTATTCAACGTTGTTGACTACCTCTATTCACTACCATTATGAAACGTGACCTCATCGTGCTTTCTCAACGTATATTAAATCAGAAGTAAGAATCAATACATAAACGTTGAATATATCACTACTCAATAACTCGAGGCTTTGAACGACTTATATTCTACGTTTAAATAACTCTTCTTTTCTGCGTTCATTAAACTTCACTAAAATTGTTATTTTGATTCGTTGAATGAAGAACTTAATAGCAACTAAATCATTTACTTCACATTGAGACAACGTTCCTTATTACTTATTATTCAACGTTGTTGACTGCCATCCACTACTATCATGAAACGTATTCTCATCGTGCTTTCTCAAAGTATATTCAATTAGGAGAGAAAAACATCACATAAACGTTGAATATAACGCTACTCAGTAACTCGAAGCTTTGTGCAACCAATATTCTACGTTTCTATATCCCTTTTTATCTACGTTTTTTAAACTTTATGAAAATTACGTTATTAATCCGTTGAATAGAGAACTAGATAACAACTACATTATTCATGTAACCTTGAGACAACGTTTCTGACTGCATTTTATTCAAAGTTGTGGACTATCTCTCTTCACTACCATTCTGAAACGTGTCCTCATCATAATTTCTCAATTAATAGGTATTCAATCACAAGTTACATAAACGTTGAATATACCTTCACAATAACTCGAAACTTTGAGCAACCTATTCTACGTTTGAATAACTCATTTTTTCTAAGGTCATTAAATTTTATGAGAATTACGTTTTTGGTCCGTTGAATAAAGAAGTTAATAACAACTACATCATTCACGTTATCTTATGACCACGTCTTATATCGCTTATGATTCAACGTTAATTCAACTGATAGAAGTGTATTGGAGAGGTAGGTACGTTGAAAATCGATTGCTTTAGCAACTTGACTTCTGCAGTGATAGGTAGTTATCATCGGACTTTTTCAACTTTAATTCAATTGAATACATACGAGTACATCGTGCCGAATAAATTGAATGCGAAATTTTTCATAATATGAGATTCGTGTTCTACGTTTTAGCACACAATGGAAACAATCCACTGAAAATGTGAAAAAGCCTTATCAACATTATATTCGGTAAGGTTGTGATGGGTTATATATCTTCAACATTATATTCATCCAGATCAAAGCAACGTGCAGACCACCCCCCTTCAACGTTTTCTCATAGTGGTGTACCAACGTTGATTCAATTATAAAAATATTAGTTTCTTTATACGTTGATACATAATTTTAAAAATTCATGTTTCAATTGGTTTTTTACTCGATAAATGGAAGTAATAGGTATGCCATGTAATTATTAATCAACCTTGGTAAATCCAACTTCTTCGTCACATGTAAAGATAATTTACTTCCATGAAAATTGAATATGTTGAATACATATGGAACGTTTTCGCAAGTGTATTTCGTTGCATCGAACATAATGATTTTAAAAAATCTACAATAATTAATATTTTATATTTATTCTTCATTTTATTGTCCTCATTGGTTGAGTATTTATCGTTAAACATATGGGGCCTATGATTATAACTATACAGCGTACCTGTATCAATCATTAATGGAGTGACTTTATAGATATTCTTAATATATTCATAATTTACCACTCCTTGGCAACATGCACGGTCAGTATAGTGGGAGAATCTCGTTGAACAATCACTCGCTATAGTCGCCATTTTGCATTTGTCGAAGCTTGTGTGTGCACGTGCTTGTTCGAGTGATTATAATTTGGTAAGTACCTTGTAAAGATTTTCTATATAAATGAATTCGGTATTGCACAAACTGAAAATATTTCCTTGTTGAAACTCTTAATCATTCTCAATTTACTGGTAGGTAAGTGTTAATCTGTAGTATTTAGTACAGTTGACATCAATAACCTTAAAGGGGTTGTAAGGTATAAACGCTTTTTACAGTGTACACAGTCCGTCATCGGTAGGTAGGTACTCTCACACAATACTATGTTTCACAGTCATAATTTCCAGTCGTATAATGCCTATCCAATTTTAATAGGTTGATATAATCAATCACGTTGAAAATGGGTAGATGACAAACGTTGAAAACTGCTACAAATATAGTAGAAAATATGATTAAGTGAAATAGAGGCTGATTTATGAAGATCGAGCATTAGAAGTTTTCCAACTAAGTAGTTTGAATAAAAACTTTTTTCATTCATTTTATACATAGAAAATTAAACTTGTTTTTTATATTCTGTATCAATTAATTTTTGCAGTTGCTGTAAAAAAAGAATTTGGAGCTGCAACGGACATACAGATAGCCGATGCCACTAAAGATTTGCAAAAGTTTGCAAAAAAGAGGACGAATGATGCCAACAAATCTAAAAGAAGAAATCCTTGAATGGAACATTCATATTTATTCAATTTTCAACAAATGATTTTTAAGTTTAAAGGAATATTAGTTTAGTTTATTTTTAAATTTTTTTATTATTTTTATATTTTGAATGGAACATTCATATTTATTCAATTTTCAACAAATGATTTTTAAGTTTAAAGGAATATTAGTTTAGTTTATTTTTATTATTTTTAAGTTTTGAATGGAACATTCATATTCATTCAATTTTCAACAAATTATTTTTTAAGTTTATAGGAATATTAGTTTAGTTTATTTATGTGAATGTTTCATATTATTTTTGTTTTGTTATTATATTATATTTCTTTAAAAATATTGACATTGGTTTTATTTTCAGGGTTGGTACAACATCCAGGAACTGGGAAATATCTCGAGAAATACACATTCTGACTAAAATGACTAAAATTGGAAAAAGGCATTTTCAAAAGTTATCCAACGACATCAACTTCTTTTCCCCTTTCACTTCCCCTGGGAGTGAGCGGGGGCAAATCTTGAATCTTCCCTCAATCTTTATAGCAGATTTTATAGAAAAAAAATACATTCATCTGCCTTAATCGACTCCCCTTTCCCTTGGGGAAGGGGGAATCAAATTTAAAACTTGATTTAAGCCCATTTTTTTGGAAGTATCGGTTGCTATGGTACAAAATACGCAGATTTTGTCCCTAATTTTAAAATATTAGATATAATAAATTTTGCATCGGTTATTGTACAGCATACTGTTTTTAACGAATATATTGTATCTTAGAAACTGAGAATGCCTCAAAATAGACCTAATCAAGTTTTCCAATTTATTTCTCTTCTCTAGGTGTATAGAAAAGTGATTATGGCACATTATCTCACTGTAATTTTTTCTGGAGAATCTAATCTAAATCAATACAAATAGGGTCTCTATTTATGAATTCAAACTTGCCCCTTGCCCCACTCACAGGAGATAGAGGAGGTGGGTCGAGTTTTGAGTCATTGGATAGCTTTTGAAAAATAATTGATCGATCAGTTTTCGTTTCGGTGTCTGTTTCTCGTGATATTTCACATTTTCAAGACTTAGTACTAACCCTCTATGATCTTCATTTGTACAATAAATAAGTAACGTTTTGAACTTATCGTATTTTTGAAACGTTTATAGAACATTTCAGGGTAGAAAGTTGAATTATAGTATTATAGAAACATGTAAACATCGTTGATTCAATTGAGAATATCAATATTATAATATTATCTGGATACTGGAATTCTTCGTTCAATTTCGGTGTTATTCTAGTATCTATTAGGGTCTCTACAAATCGAACGTAACGTTAAAAACATATTCCTGCATCGTTGAACTGAAGTAGAATTTCAATGGATAAATAACGTTGAAATACCGTGAATAGAGAGAGTTACGTTGAAACCAAACCACAACGTTATATCTCAGTAGAGTTTACATTATAATAACTATGTTTGCAACCAGGAAGTAACCTTGACTCAACGTAATAAAGTAACGTTACCGTAAAACCAGAATGAAACGTATTGCCTTACGACATTTTGCCGTTTTTTCAACGATGAACGCTGGTGACGTTACTTGACAATTCAACGTTTTTTCACGTATCTGTGTTTATTGGGAACATTCCTGTACAGCTGTGTAATTCTTATCTAGCATCAGCAAATATGAATAGATTTCACTGAGATGAATAAGACCAGTTTTTTTATTCATACAATTATCGGATTGAAATATGAATGCCATTTCCAAGAATGTACGCTTAGATAACTTTTTTTCTTTAGCCAATACTCTAACTACCTCGTAGTCCATGTAAGAAAGGCAGAATTTTGCGGTTTTGCAGTTTCTATGAATGCAGATTTGTTACTTGAAGAAATACTTTTCTTTGGGGCGTGTACCAATACCACCGAGTCATATGCATCACACTGTTTCTCAAGAAACTTATACAAATCATGGTATTTTGGAATATCTGAGGATGGACAGGGATTTTCTTGTTCGAAACGATGAAGCGTTTCAGAGTCAATTTTTTTGCTTAACATGTGGAAAAGTATAAAATCCCAATCGTTCACCGGCAATCCCAAATTTTTAAGAGCTTCTAAATTATCGAAAAATAGTGCCAACACTTGCCTCAGCGCTTTTGGAGATTCTAAATTTATTTTCTGAGTATTATAAATTTGTTCCCAGTAGAACGTAGCTAATGCATGAATATTTTGGAAGTGTTTTACTAATTTTTTGTATGCTACCTCATAATTGTCTTCCGTAAGATTGATATTTTTAACGAGAATGAGAGCTTCACCAGAGAGTGATGAAATTAAATATATAAATTTTTCGACGCTAGACAGAGATGTATTGTTATGAATAAGAGATTTATATAAATCAAAGAAGGTAGGCCACAATTTCATGTCTCCAGAAAATACTGGAATATTGAGTTTAGATAACTTGACTGTGGAAGTTTGGTTCTTGTTATCAGGAGTAGAAGCAGTATCAAATAATTCAGAATGAATCGTTAATATATTATAATATTGGTCATCCACTTGTTGACGAAGAAGTGTTTCCGTACCTACGTCGTCGTCTTCACTTGCAGACAACATTGTAATAATAGCAGTGTGTTGAATATTGAATTCACTGTAAAAAGACTTTAATTCTGATGATCGAGCTTTGAAATGACTATGGACACCTTTGTCAATTTTAGCTTGTTCTGCCAGATTATGAAGAATTGAAATTCTATCCACCGCAGATTCCCTCAGTGTTTTTGCTTGACGCAACCTAGCAGCCATTTTTTTATTTATTTGTGAAGGAGAATGAATGCAAAGCTAAGTGAACAATTAAACAAAAGAAGAAAAATTGCTCTATTTCTGATAAAAAATCTCAAAGTAACCTTTTTAGAAATGTTTATTCTTACTGATAACGATATATGTATTGGAAGAGTTCAAATTAAATCACAAAAATAATTCTTGAATAGAAATTCAACTAAAATTTTGGTGAAATAATCTTTTTTGTATTCAATCAACTATTTATTACATCGAGAGTTAAACGTCAGTTAATAAAACTAGAACGTTAAAGGAGGAGTTGAATTATCAAGAGATGTTTTAATAAATAAAACAAATAATATTGGCATGAAATATCCACTATAAACGAGAAATATGTTAGTCACATTAAAGAGCGCAACGTTATTTCAATACGTATACTAATACACAATTAACAATATCTCTTTTTATTTTTAAATATTATTAAATTAAATAAGTGTGAGACAAACTGTATACAGTGTTACCGTTGTTCAGAATAAATAAAGATTGCCTTTAAGTTCCAAACTAATCGATAAATTTACTGTAATTAGCAAAAAGTTAATTGTTTCAGAGCAAAAAATTAAGAGTGCCAATGCCAATTGACCTTCAGTATTAATAAATTTACGTGTTTAAATTACGAAAATTATTATTTATTTTAAAATGGTAGAAATATTAATATTTTAACTTATGAAATTTGAAATGAGAAAAGCATTAAATCCGCCGAAGTGGCCAAAAAAGATGTTGAATTTGGGTAGAAAAGTTGACCGATTGGGAATTAATAGTCAAAGGATTACTTCTTACCTTTTTTCTCCTGACTTCTTCCAAAAGGTTGCAACCTTCCCCTTCTAATAAAATGGACTGTATCTTGTTGTTTTAGGGTTGGTATCGGGAAATACTGACGATCGGCACTCGCGCACAATAGAGATATGTATTCTCTTCGAACCCGTATATCGAAGTGTCAGATAGTAGTTAACTATTTTAGCCTGATTCGAAGATCAGTGTTGTATACAGTGTGTCCTCGAATAAGGCAAGATAATAACCATTTGACGTTATTTAATTATGAACATCGGTCAATTTAGAAGCATTGAAAACTTATATTAAAAAAGAGAATATATATATATATATATATATATATATATATATATATTTATAATAAAGTATATCCTAAAAACTAAACAAAGACAAATATCAGATTATGATGCTGATGACTAACAACCTCACTAATCCAAAATGAGCGAATCTGTTATTTAATAACAGATTCTAAACAGAATCAAATGAACTCGATAAACACACACACGTGTAATATACGTTTATATGTTTTATTCAACGTTGTTGACTACCTCTATTCACTACCATTATGAAACGTGACCTCATCGTGCTTTCTCAACGTATATTAAATCAGAAGTAAGAATCAATACATAAACGTTGAATATATCACTACTCAATAACTCGAGGCTTTGAACGACTTATATTCTACGTTTAAATAACTCTTCTTTTCTGCGTTCATTAAACTTCACTAAAATTGTTATTTTGATTCGTTGAATGAAGAACTTAATAGCAACTAAATCATTTACTTCACATTGAGACAACGTTCCTTATTACTTATTATTCAACGTTGTTGACTGCCATCCACTACTATCATGAAACGTATTCTCATCGTGCTTTCTCAAAGTATATTCAATTAGGAGAGAAAAACATCACATAAACGTTGAATATAACGCTACTCAGTAACTCGAAGCTTTGTGCAACCAATATTCTACGTTTCTATATCCCTTTTTATCTACGTTTTTTAAACTTTATGAAAATTACGTTATTAATCCGTTGAATAGAGAACTAGATAACAACTACATTATTCATGTAACCTTGAGACAACGTTTCTGACTGCATTTTATTCAAAGTTGTGGACTATCTCTCTTCACTACCATTCTGAAACGTGTCCTCATCATAATTTCTCAATTAATAGGTATTCAATCACAAGTTACATAAACGTTGAATATACCTTCACAATAACTCGAAACTTTGAGCAACCTATTCTACGTTTGAATAACTCATTTTTTCTAAGGTCATTAAATTTTATGAGAATTACGTTTTTGGTCCGTTGAATAAAGAAGTTAATAACAACTACATCATTCACGTTATCTTATGACCACGTCTTATATCGCTTATGATTCAACGTTAATTCAACTGATAGAAGTGTATTGGAGAGGTAGGTACGTTGAAAATCGATTGCTTTAGCAACTTGACTTCTGCAGTGATAGGTAGTTATCATCGGACTTTTTCAACTTTAATTCAATTGAATACATACGAGTACATCGTGCCGAATAAATTGAATGCGAAATTTTTCATAATATGAGATTCGTGTTCTACGTTTTAGCACACAATGGAAACAATCCACTGAAAATGTGAAAAAGCCTTATCAACATTATATTCGGTAAGGTTGTGATGGGTTATATATCTTCAACATTATATTCATCCAGATCAAAGCAACGTGCAGACCACCCCCCTTCAACGTTTTCTCATAGTGGTGTACCAACGTTGATTCAATTATAAAAATATTAGTTTCTTTATACGTTGATACATAATTTTAAAAATTCATGTTTCAATTGGTTTTTTACTCGATAAATGGAAGTAATAGGTATGCCATGTAATTATTAATCAACCTTGGTAAATCCAACTTCTTCGTCACATGTAAAGATAATTTACTTCCATGAAAATTGAATATGTTGAATACATATGGAACGTTTTCGCAAGTGTATTTCGTTGCATCGAACATAATGATTTTAAAAAATCTACAATAATTAATATTTTATATTTATTCTTCATTTTATTGTCCTCATTGGTTGAGTATTTATCGTTAAACATATGGGGCCTATGATTATAACTATACAGCGTACCTGTATCAATCATTAATGGAGTGACTTTATAGATATTCTTAATATATTCATAATTTACCACTCCTTGGCAACATGCACGGTCAGTATAGTGGGAGAATCTCGTTGAACAATCACTCGCTATAGTCGCCATTTTGCATTTGTCGAAGCTTGTGTGTGCACGTGCTTGTTCGAGTGATTATAATTTGGTAAGTACCTTGTAAAGATTTTCTATATAAATGAATTCGGTATTGCACAAACTGAAAATATTTCCTTGTTGAAACTCTTAATCATTCTCAATTTACTGGTAGGTAAGTGTTAATCTGTAGTATTTAGTACAGTTGACATCAATAACCTTAAAGGGGTTGTAAGGTATAAACGCTTTTTACAGTGTACACAGTCCGTCATCGGTAGGTAGGTACTCTCACACAATACTATGTTTCACAGTCATAATTTCCAGTCGTATAATGCCTATCCAATTTTAATAGGTTGATATAATCAATCACGTTGAAAATGGGTAGATGACAAACGTTGAAAACTGCTACAAATATAGTAGAAAATATGATTAAGTGAAATAGAGGCTGATTTATGAAGATCGAGCATTAGAAGTTTTCCAACTAAGTAGTTTGAATAAAAACTTTTTTCATTCATTTTATACATAGAAAATTAAACTTGTTTTTTATATTCTGTATCAATTAATTTTTGCAGTTGCTGTAAAAAAAGAATTTGGAGCTGCAACGGACATACAGATAGCCGATGCCACTAAAGATTTGCAAAAGTTTGCAAAAAAGAGGACGAATGATGCCAACAAATCTAAAAGAAGAAATCCTTGAATGGAACATTCATATTTATTCAATTTTCAACAAATGATTTTTAAGTTTAAAGGAATATTAGTTTAGTTTATTTTTAAATTTTTTTATTATTTTTATATTTTGAATGGAACATTCATATTTATTCAATTTTCAACAAATGATTTTTAAGTTTAAAGGAATATTAGTTTAGTTTATTTTTATTATTTTTAAGTTTTGAATGGAACATTCATATTCATTCAATTTTCAACAAATTATTTTTTAAGTTTATAGGAATATTAGTTTAGTTTATTTATGTGAATGTTTCATATTATTTTTGTTTTGTTATTATATTATATTTCTTTAAAAATATTGACATTGGTTTTATTTTCAGGGTTGGTACAACATCCAGGAACTGGGAAATATCTCGAGAAATACACATTCTGACTAAAATGACTAAAATTGGAAAAAGGCAATCTCAAAAGTTATCCAACGACATCAACTTCTTTTCCCCTTTCACTTCCCCTGGGAGTGAGCGGGGGCAAATCTTGAATCTTCCCTCAATCTTTATAGCAGATTTTATAGAAAAAAAATACATTCATCTGCCTTAATCGACTCCCCTTTCCCTTGGGGAAGGGGGAATCAAATTTAAAACTTGATTTAAGCCCATTTTTTTGGAAGTATCGGTTGCTATGGTACAAAATACGCAGATTTTGTCCCTAATTTTAAAATATTAGATATAATAAATTTTGCATCGGTTATTGTACAGCATACTGTTTTTAACGAATATATTGTATCTTAGAAACTGAGAATGCCTCAAAATAGACCTAATCAAGTTTTCCAATTTATTTCTCTTCTCTAGGTGTATAGAAAAGTGATTATGGCACATTATCTCACTGTAATTTTTTCTGGAGAATCTAATCTAAATCAATACAAATAGGGTCTCTATTTATGAATTCAAACTTGCCCCTTGCCCCACTCCCAGGAGATAGAGGAGGTGGGTCGAGTTTTGAGTCATTGGATAGCTTTTGAAAAATAATTGATCGATCAGTTTTCGTTTCGGTGTCTGTTTCTCGTGATATTTCACATTTTCAAGACTTAGTACTAACCCTCTATGATCTTCATTTGTACAATAAATAAGTAACGTTTTGAACTTATCGTATTTTTGAAACGTTTATAGAACATTTCAGGGTAGAAAGTTGAATTATAGTATTATAGAAACATGTAAACATCGTTGATTCAATTGAGAATATCAATATTATAATATTATCTGGATACTGGAATTCTTCGTTCAATTTCGGTGTTATTCTAGTATCTATTAGGGTCTCTACAAATCGAACGTAACGTTAAAAACATATTCCTGCATCGTTGAACTGAAGTAGAATTTCAATGGATAAATAACGTTGAAATACCGTGAATAGAGAGAGTTACGTTGAAACCAAACCACAACGTTATATCTCAGTAGAGTTTACATTATAATAACTATGTTTGCAACCAGGAAGTAACCTTGACTCAACGTAATAAAGTAACGTTACCGTAAAACCAGAATGAAACGTATTGCCTTACGACATTTTGCCGTTTTTTCAACGATGAACGCTGGTGACGTTACTTGACAATTCAACGTTTTTTCACGTATCTGTGTTTATTGGGAACATTCCTGTACAGCTGTGTAATTCTTATCTAGCATCAGCAAATATGAATAGATTTCACTGAGATGAATAAGACCAGTTTTTTTATTCATACAATTATCGGATTGAAATATGAATGCCATTTCCAAGAATGTACGCTTAGATAACTTTTTTTCTTTAGCCAATACTCTAACTACCTCGTAGTCCATGTTATGACCTTCCCTGAAAATATGTGCACCCTGTTTAAGACAAGCGAAGACCAGACCCTACCAGAAACTCCAGATATAGCAACCGCAAATGTAATCGTCACAACGGAGGAAATTATTAAAGCTTTGGAAAAACTAAAAAACCGTAAATCTCCAGGACCGGACAGAATTCCAAACGGAATGCTGAAATAGGGTGGAAACACACTAACTGAACAACTAAGGATACTTGTACAGAAAATTATCTGGGGACATACAATACCAAATAGCTGGCGCACTAGCACAACGATCTTGATGTTTAAAAAGGGTGACAGAACTGTACCCGAGAACTACAGAGGAATAAACCTGCTCAGCACCGCTCTGAAACTGGCCACTAAAGTCATAACCATCAGAATCACCAATGAAATAAATCTAGCAGATGAACAACAAGGCTTCAGATCCGGACGATCCTGTAACGATGCAGTTTTTGTCGTCAGGCAAGTTTCTAATAATAATGTCTGTAATGTCTATAGTTGCAAAATAATTAAATAGTATATTTTCAACTAATTAATTTGGATATCCATTTTCTAAAAATAGTTGATATAGATTTTTTAGGTTCTTTTCATGAAAAATAGGATCTGATATTTTGGTTACTCTATTTTTCATTTATTTGATCAAGTTAATTTTCATGGAATATGTATGGTAAGACCACTAGTTCATAAATCGTCCTGAGATAATTGGACTTTTCTGTACCAATCAATGGATAATATGTTATGATTACTTCTTATAAATTTCGTGTCTAAAAATGGTACACTTTGATAACTGACTTCTTTTTCCATTGTAATCTTCAAATATGGATGGATATGGATTGAATCTAAAAAGAACTTCATATGAGTTAGTTCTTGGTAATGCTAAAATATTATTATCAACATATTTTTTCATAAAAATGATTTTAAATGGTAATAATGGTATAATTGTATGCAATAGATTACCCATTACATAACAAGCTGTACTGGGAGAAATTGTAGCTCCCATTGGACTAACAAAAGTTTGTTTATATACTTGATTATTAAACGTAAAATAGGTATTTTCAAACAGTAACGTAATAATTTCTTGAAAATATTCTTAGATATTTGACAATGTTGACTGATTTCATTCCATTTTTCATCAATTGCTCTTAAAGCAAATTCTAAATATACATTACTGAATAAAGAAACAATATCCTAACTGCAAATTACATGATTATCAGGTAATTGAAATTTGTTAAATTGATTGAAAACTTCAAATGAGTCTTTAATGTAATATTCTGTATTTAAATTATATGCCTTTGTTAAAATAAAAGTGATATATGAACCTAATAAATTAGTTGGTGTAAATTGGTGAAATTTCGGATTGTTAGCAGGATACAGCCTCTGGAGTGTATACAAGTGACCAATTTTATAATTGGATATTTTTCAAGATGTTTAACAGATGTACCTTATCGATTTTCAGCTCACCAGAGCTACTACAACGGGTGCTATACTACCTGAAGTGCCACATTTTTTGTCCTTTTTGGAGAAAGTTCAGTTTGTTACCACGATATAGCCTCCAGAGTGTATACAAGTGACCAATTTTATGATTGAATACTGTTCAGGACGTCTTATAGATGAACCTATTTAAATTTAAGCTCTCCGGAGCTATAATAACGGGTGCTATGGTTCCTGAAGTGCCACATTTTTGGTCCTTGTTGGAGAAATTTCGGGGATACAGCCTCCGGAGTGTATACAAGTGACCCATTTCAGAATTGGATATTTTTCATGGTGTCTCACAGATGTACCTCATTGATTTTCAGCTGACTAGAGCGAGTACAGCCGGTCCTATAAATCCATTTTTCGTTATTTTTGGAGAAATCTCGGTTTGTTAGCACGATACATCCCCCGAAGTGTATACAAGTGACAATTTTATGATAGAATATTGTTCAGGGCATTTCACAGATTCGGAACAGTTAGTTGTAATCTTTAAAACCGTTTGTTCTAATGTTGATTTATTGTTGCTTTCAAGAATGCAACTTATTATATAAAGGTTCCATAAAAGCAAGTTTAGCTTTTCGTAACAAAATTGTTCGCGCTGCTTGTAAAAATGACATCGATTATAAACAAATTAATGATAATTCAGCTAGTAAATTCAAATATTACTAACGAAACATTCATATTTTTATTTCTTAACTTCTATTAGGAAACCTTGATAAAATTGGAGCGCAAGAAAAATTCACTGCCTGTATACCATATAAATCACAATAAAATTTGTTTCGCATTAAAATTTTCCTTCTCTCATTCATATTCATTTTCTTTCGAAAGTTGCCGCTGTTTATGTATGTATGTTATCACCAACAACTCTGGAATATAATTTTTTGTAAACAATTTAGCTTTTTACAAACATTTTAATAAAACATAGTTGATGTATTAATGCTGCTGCAATAGCAATAAAGTGACATGTAATTCACTTATAATATACATATATGCATATATATATGTATATATATATATATATATATATATATATATATATATATATATATATATATTTATATATATAATCTTCATAAAAAAATTTTTAACTATTATATCGCAAAATAAAATTTAAGAAATTTCCTAGCACATTTATTGAACACTGTTTCATAGTAGTCGCTATAGCACTTATACAATATATTAGATATAAAAAATGTGTTATAAATTGTGCCCATGTTTAGTTTATAGATATTTTAATAACATTTTTAAAACTGTCCGAGATTAACATTGTTTTGAAATATTTATCGCCATAACATTTTTACGTCTATTATAAAATAGCGAATTGATAGTTGGAATGTCCATCATTTTTGTTGTTGTGCTAAAAACTGGCATTCTTTGTATGTCGCCCTATACTTTTCGATCTTATTATTTTGCTCAATTGCATTGCTACTTCTACAAATAAATTCCGTATCTCGTTATTCTTTCACATCAGCTCCCTTTATCTACTCCTAATATTCTCTTGAGAATTTTCCTTTCCCATATATCAAGTTTCTCTTACTGTTGGTCTTATTATTGGTTTGTACAGATGTAACTTTATCTTTCTGGAGATTTGCTTTATTATATTGTCCAATGTTCCTACCTGTTTTCATCATTTCGTAGTCTAGCTTCTAAATTCACCCCACCTTTCCGCCGTCGTCCTTGATAACCACACCAAGTAATGGATTTGTTCTAAATTCAATACTTTTTGTCATTTAAATTCTATTAGAAAATTCCTATTTGCTCCTTTCCTTTGTAGTGTTGTCCGATTTGTGTAATATCAAAAGACTTAATTCCCACTGCTTTCTGTATTGAGTGGTTCTCATTTCCATTATTAAATTTGTTTTATTCCCCGGATTCATATTTGGAAAGGAGTGTCGTTAATTTTTAGAAACCCAGTGGACTCGAAAAAATGTGTTCACATGTTATTTATATTATTGATCCATTTATCCATGATTGGATAAGAGTTTCCTATTACACTCAATACATCTTGAGTCGAAGTTTCTATTCTAAAAAAAACTTCTAGTATCCATTTCTTTTTAATGAAATTCCAAATTGCCTTCCGTATCAGCTAATCTTGGAATAATGATTACATCCACTCTTCCAGAGATTGAGAGCCTTACTCAATTTGCAATTCAAATTTTATTTCCGACATTTAGTATGTATGGCAATTCATGAAAATGTTATGAGAAGTTACTTCTTTCAATATCAAACCAGCTAGAGGCTATCGGAAGATGAACCGGACTGGAAAAGTTCTCCGAATAACAAGGAAAACATCGAATCTTTTTTTTCACGCTAATAACAAATCTACATTTCAAGAGTGTCTTCGATTAAGAATCTACGTTGTAATACAGACTTTCATTTCCCACGGGCTAGCTGTATCGAAATATTTGATTTCCCACGAATTTCTTGAGCTACATTATATTACCGAACTTTATGATGATATAGATGGTGAGTTCGGTATGCGCTCTCTCTAGAATAGAGCGTGTCAAATGGTAGAACTTAGCACGTGATCAGAGAGCATATGGAGTGTTAATTTACCTAACGTGATTGTATTTGTAGGAAAATTAGCTTGAGAGCAGTGTTTGTGTCTACCTTTAAAAAACGCAGACTTCATTAATGGATTCAAATATCGTTGATAAATTGATAATTCAATCAAAGATTGAAAAAGTTGTCTTGAATGTTCTTATTGAAACAACTAGAATCTTAATTATCAATTTAGGATCCATTTTAGGTAGAAAACAGAGACATTTGAAGATTTACACCACAGAATACGAATTGTGCAATCTGAGTTGAACAATTGTTCCTATAGACATTCAAATATCCTTTTAAATAAAAGCCTGATGATAACCAGTTGGTATTTAAGTAATGCAGATAGCTTAAGGTTCGTGCTGCATATTCGGATTCATATTGCATTATTTCACATTAATAGGTAATTCAGTATAACATTACATTTCCACCCAATCTATCTAATATGTGAGAAAAGTATTGGTTTACCGCAAAAAAAAGTTTGAATTTTGGACTATTTTTTGAGTTACTTTCACGGTTTTCACTTAGAACAACACGATAAAACTGTTTTTAGAAGAAAAATCTTGTGCGTATGTCGTCGTCGGCCACTTTTCGTAACATGATCTTGTTATCGCGACGCAGCCTCCGGAGTGCAACAAGACACCATCTTAATGATTTATTATTGTTCAGGACATCTCACAAATGAACTCTATTGATTTTAAGCTCACCAGATCCAGTACAACGGGTGCTATGGTACTAGAAGTCCGACATTTTTCTAATTTTTGGATACATTTAAGTTTGTTAGCACGATACAGCCTCCGGAGTGCAAGAAGATACCAAAGTTATGATTGTATATTGTGTAAGATATCTGACAGATTAATTCTGTTGATTTTCAGCTCACCAGAGCAAGTACGACGGGTGCTATGGTATTTGAAGTATGACACTTTTCTTATTTTAGGAGAAATTTCAGTTTGTTAGCACGTTAGAATCTCTGGAGTGTCTCCAAGTGACCAATTTTACAATCGTATATTGTTCAGAGCGTCATATAGATGATCTTTTTTGATTTTCAGCTCACTGGACCTAGTACAATGGGTGCTATAGTACTGGAAGTGCCACATTTTTCGTCATTTTTGGAGAAATTTCAGGTTGTTAACGCGATACAGCCTCCGGAGTGTATATAAGTGAAACTCTCAAACAAATAGCACCGGCAATAGCAGCACCTAAATTTCATCATAAAGAAATGTTTTACTACTGGTCAATTTCCTACATGCCTTAAAACTGGAAAAATTAAACCACTCTTTAAAACAGGAGATGAAACTAAAATAGAAAATTATCGGCCCATCTCATTAATTTCTAATATTTTTAAAATAATAGAAAGGCTAATAAAAACTAGATTATGTAATTTTTTAAATAAATACAACAGTCTATCGGAGTCTATCCATATGGCTTTAGAGGGGGCACATCCACGGAAGATGCAATTTACAATCTCACTTCTTACAAACATGAATATGTACCCCTATCAGGCCAGTTGTTTCTTATTTCACAGCACCTTCATTCAAAATTTCAAAGATTCTCATAGATGTCATTTCTAAATATTGTTCATTCATACCTCGATTTTCAGTTAAAAACTCAACGGAATTAATTAATAATATTCAAGATATAATACTACCCCATAATTCTAAATTCATATCGTTCGATGTAACAAATCTATTCCCTAGTATACCTCCTAAAGAAACTATAACTCTTGTTGATAACTTGCTCACATACAATAATGTTAATCCTATAATTCACTCTGATATCATTACTTTATTAAAAGTGTGTTTGAATCAAAATTATTTTCATTTCAATGGAGAGGTTTATAGCAGTAAAGATGGTTTGATTATGGGCAACCCTCTCAGCCCCCTACTAGCAGAAACATTCATGGATAATATAGAAAAAATAATTCATGAAAACCCCCTTAGTAAAAAATTTATGTACTGGCACCGATATGTGGACGACATTTTAGCTAGCTTCATCGGTACAAATAGACAATTAGAGAGCTTCATTACTTACATAAACTCGATTCACAATAATATCAAATTTACCGTAGAACTTGAACAAAATAAGTCTATAAACTTTCTAGACCTTACAATTTCAAATATAAATAATAAACATGATTTTTCTATATTTCATAAACCATCACATACAGATATTACAATTCATAATAGTTCGGTCCACCCATTCAGTCATAAACTAGCAGCTTTCAATAGTATGATACACAGACTCTTAACAGTCCCATTAAATAGTAATAATTATACCAAAGAATTAAATATCATAGAACAAATAGCAGTTAATAATAATTACGATCCAAATTTAATTGACAATATCATAAATAAAAAGATAAAAAACAGACTTTAGAACAAGTATTCCCTTCAGATAAAAATAATAGACAATTTAAAAGCTTAACATACTTTGGAACACCATCCTTAAAAATTAAATCATTTTTAGAAACTTTAGACATGAATATTTCCTTTAAAACTGATCACAATTTATCCAAATTCATTAAAAATAATAAATCTAAATCTTCAAAATTAAACAAATCAGGAGTTTATAAATTAAAATGTGGTAATGACAATTGTGATAAAATTTATATCGGTAGAACTTTTAGAAATTTTAAAACTAGAATTTCGGAACACAAACGTAGCTATGACAACAAAAAATTAGATTCTAACTATTCAAATCATTTATTAGAAAACCAACACATTTTCGACCCAAATTTTGAAATTCTCCATGTAGTCGGTAAATCCTTTAGTTTAAATTTATTAGAAGCCCTAGAGATTAACAAAAATAAATATTCAGGTAATCTCCTTAACGACCAAATAGATATCAATCAGTCTCCTTTATTGAACCTCTTTACCTAGAAGATAGCTTAGGAATGTTTGTAGTGAATGAATTTCCAGGTAATTTCTTTCAATACCATTGTTAACCTTAGTAAATAGATTTAACACTGTATATATTAAGACATTTTTATATTTTAGCTTCATTCGTTTTGACAAAGCTACTGTGTTAGTGAAACGCGTCAACAAGTTTAAATTGAACATTAGTTCAAATATATGAAGATTTAAACAAACTATATTGTTTTATTTCATCGTTTAATAAACAACATCATTTATAAAAATCACTGGGTTTAGTATATTTAGAAATAACACAGATTATAATATCATAGACCTTTTAACTTATCCAAAATAATAATAATGAATGAATCATTGGTTAACTACACTTTGTTTTTATAGGACACATTCAAGTCATTCACCGGTAGGTTCGACCTTCCGCGTATGTGAACGCGATGTTTACGTTTAATAGAAACGTGATTTATGGGTGTTCGCCTGACCTTAATCAGTTCGATGGCCGCTATTAACATTGGAAAATATAATATACACAATTTAATTTTTTTCTATGAAAATGTCTTTTTTTACAATACTGTCTTTTTCGGGATCATCACATCATCCTCTCTTGGAAGAGAAAAATTATCGTCTTAATTTTTCGATACTACCTATAATTATAACAGTTCTCATTGATTGTTTTAGTTTACTAAACACTACTTGTTCGTTTATAAACACACTTCATTTGTTTACAATTGTTTTTTGCTGTTGTATTTATACACACAATTCTTATGAACTGTCTGCGGTTTATTGTCCTGAGATGTAATCTCACAATTTACGCCTTTTATTTCCGTTATTTTAAACGGACCTAAATAATGTGGATTGAACTTATTTCTCCCTTCATTCTTTAATAAAACTAATTCCCCTATTCTAAAGTTTACAGGTGAAGATTCCTTTTCACTATTATTGACTCTAATTATTTTGTTTTTTATTAAAAACTGTTTGGCTCTTCCATTTGCGTATTGCGTATTTAATTTTTACAAACTCACACCAGTTATCCCTAGAATCTTTGATAAAGTTTCTTATATACTCATTAAATGTTCTATGTAATCTTTCACAACTGCCTATAACCTCATGATGGTATGCTGTTGAAAAATTATGTTTTATTTTTAAAAGTTCCGCAAAGTTCTTCATTATTTCATTCTTATATTCCGTCCCTTGATCTGTTCTGACCTCCTTCATCAATCCGTAATTCGGTATAAAATTGTCAAATATTGCTTTTGCTATTGTGTATGCTTCCTTGTTCTTGACCGGTATCATAACTGCGTATTTAGTTAGTACGCATAGTATTGTAATACAATAACGATTCCCGTTGTTACTTTCTACAAACGGACCTATTGTGTCTATGTAAATAATATCAAACGGTTTTATAGATATATCTGTGATGACAAATTTTTCCTTATGATTAAGCTTTGCTTTATTCATTTGGCATTTATGGCAATTCTTTACTTACTTCCTTACGTCTTTCTCCATGTTTTTCCACCTGAAATTTGCCCTTAGTTTCTTTAATAATCTATTATTTCCTACATGTCCTCCAAACATTGGATCGTTGTGGTATCTTTCTAAAATCTTTTGGATCTCTTCTTTTTGCTGTACCGTTTTTGGTACTTCGCATATACATACTTGAATATTTTTTAACCTTTGATTTCCTTCTTCTATAAATTCTTCTACTGTCCACTTTTTGAATATACCATCATTTGTATATATTTTCAGATGATATTAATATTGATCAAAAAAAGGATGCCAAGGCCCAAGTGACTAGCGATTTCTCCTCGGTATCTGATCTCAGAGGTAGGGGATGCAGAAAAATGAAAAAAGCCAGAAGATATTCTTCATCTGATGATGATAAAGAAACTTCTCATGAGAATAGGAACACCTATCCTACAGTAGAAAAAGGTATATGCTATTTGAAGGGTTTCTATAAAAAGAACTTTCATATGAATTTGTGATAAAAATATAAATTGTAAGGTGATTTATAATAATTAACTTATTTTGTAGGTCTAGAGGCTACTGATTATGAATAAAAAAACATTGGTCTGGAAAATCTATAGATAAACAATAATTTTTATTAATTTTCAACACATACTGAATTGAGCATTTACTTTAGTGTTATCTGAAACTGAAACGTAGTCATATGAGCGGTTAGTTGTATCCCTCCATCCAGTAACCCCTGCACAAGGTTCAAGAGCTACCCCTGCTCAAGGGGCAGGAGCTCCTGCTTCTGAACGAACCTTGAGTGATGAGATTACCTATTGTCCATCTGATGAAAACATAGCAGATATTTTTACTAAGCCTTTACAAACAGTCAAATTTCAATTCGTTAAAAACACACTTATATCTTAAATTATATTCCTATTATTTGAGTTCTGTTTTTTAGTGAGTGTTTGAGATAATGTTTTATTTCAAATGTTTTGTTGAGAAACGTATGTTGGCAATCTTAAAAATAACAAGTCAAGTAATGTCCGATGTGTGTCAAGATTGTAATATGTGTGTGAATAAAGACAATTAATAATAAAAATACAGATTATTCATGTATTCTTAAGTGACATTGTTTAAGAAAAATAACAATTAACAAAAACAGTACGAGACCAACAATAATTTATTCGTTTCATAGTTCGTATTAAGCGTGTATGTTACAAAAAACCTGTCACGTGAGTTTCTTCCCCGGCCTGGGAGTCTTCCTCAGGTAGTGGTATTCGGCCTCAGTTAAAGTAATTTCGTAGCTAATACTGGGATGGGGTGAAAATCGATAATAAATTGGAAGCCACCAGTTTTTTAAGCGATAATAACTTTAAATAAATAAAAAACTAAAAATGTTAGAAACTGGAAAATCTTATATTTACTTTAACACAACAAAGCAAAATACTGAAAATATGTTAACGTGATGGTCCAAGTTAAATAAATTGCTGAAAATCAAATATAATAGGTTTCAGCAAATTATATTTATTCATAAATTCATGAAAGAGAGTTGCATCAACGAAGGGCAAGACAAGAGATGGAAAGTAATCGACAGTAACATATGCTTGGTACAGACACTGCTGTTATAGCATTCGATTTAATGACAACTCTACCCACTCCCGCTGTATCGACTGAAATAACTTATTATAAACGACAGCTCTGAATCTTTTGCTTGAGTAAGCTTACCATTGAGAAACTTCTTTTTAATAAGTACCTTATGTTGATTTTTTCCTACGTATCCATGATCTTCGAACAAATACAGCAATTATGTATGTGTGGAATGAATCCATAGCTTCAAGAAAACCACAAGAAATAGCATCTTACCTTATGCATAACATGAATCAATGTTTGACCAAAAAAAAGTTATCATGTACAGTGACCAGTGTGGCGGACAAAACAGAAATGTTAAAATGGCGATGGTTTGTGATTTTATCACAACTTCAAAAGATTTTGCTATTGAATAAATAAACCATAAGTTCCTTTTCCCAGGTAGTTTTTTTTTACAGTGAGACCAAGATTTTGGGGTCATAGAAAAGCAAAAAAAACTTGATCCTGATATTTATATTCTGGACAACTGCCCAATAAACACACAAACGTTTTAAAAACGTAACATATTTAACATGTAAGCTAACGTTTATATATGGTTTTTAGGCAACTGGTTGTATTACCGGAGTAATGTCGCTCGTTTCTACGTAACATATAACGACTTTTCCAACGTCAAATACAACGTGATTTTCGTAACGTCATTCAAACGTTACCGTTTTAATGTGATTTACCGGTTGCTTTTGAACGCAATATAAACGTTTATAAAACAGTCTTCTGAAACGAAATTTAGCACACATCTTACTAACGTCACTTAAACGTTACCTTTTCCATATGATTTACACAGTACTTTTATAACGTAATATAAATGTTTTTATAATGCAGTTTATAAACATTTTTGTATAATGATATTTAGCACATACTTTTAACGTAATTTGAACGTTACTTATTTGATGTGATGTACCCATTGCGTTTGTAACGTAATGTGAACGTTCTTATGCCACTTATAGACGGTCTTTTGAAACGAAATTTAGCACCCACCTTACTAACGTCAATTAAACGTTACCTTTTCAATGTGATTTACCCATTGTTTTTGTAATGTAATAGAAACGTTTTTATAATGCAATTTATAAACGCTTTTGTATAATAATATTCAGCACTTACTTTTAACGTGATTTAAGCGTTACATTTAATCGGTTTGAACCATCATTTTCGTAACGTAAAATATTTAACATGTAACCTAACGTTTATAAATGGTTTTTAGGCAACTGGTTATATTACCGGAGTAATGTCGCTCGTTTCTACGTTACATATAACGATTTTCCAACGTCAAATCCAACGTGATTTTCGTAACGTCATTCAAACGTTACCGTTTTAATGTGATTTACCGGTTGCTTTTGAACGCAATATAAACGTTTATAAAACAGTCTTCTGAAACGAAATTTAGCACACATCTTACTAACGTCACTTAAACGTTACCTTTTCAATGTGATTTACACAGTACTTTTATAACGTAATATAAATGTTTTTATAATGCAGTTTATAAACATTTTTGTATAATGGTATTTAGCACATACTTTTAACGTAATTTGAACGTTACTTATTTGATGTGATGTACCCATTGCGTTTGTAACGTAATGTGAACGTTCTTATGCTACTTATAGACGGTCTTTTGAAACGAAATTTAGCACCCACCTTACTAACGTCAATTAAACGTTACCTTTTCAATCTGATTAACCCATTGTTTTTGTAATGTAATAGAAACGTTTTTATAATGCAATTTATAAACGCTTTTGTATAATAATATTCAGCACATACTTTTAACGTGATTTAAGCGTTACATTTAATCGGTTTAAACCATCATTTTCGTAACGTAAAATATTTAACATGTAACCTAACGTTTATAAATGGTTTTTAGGCAACTGGTTATATTTCCGGAGTAATGTCGCTCGTTTCTACGTAACATATAACTATTTTCCAACGTCAAATACAACGTGATTTTCGTAACGTCATTCAAACGTTACCGTTTTAATGTAATTTACCGGTTGCTTTTGAACGCAATATAAACGTTTATAAAACAGTCTTCTGGAACGAAATTTAGCACACATCTTACTAACGTCACTTAAACGTTACCTTTTCAATGTGATTTACACAGTACTTTTAGAACGTAATATAAATGTTTTTATAATGCAGTTTATAAACATTTCTGTATAATGATATTTAGCACATACTTTTAACGTAATTTGAGCGTTACTTATTTGATGTGATGTACCCATTGCGTTTGTAACGTAATTTGAACGTTCTTATGCTACTTATAGACGGTCTTTTGAAACGAAATTGAGCACCCACCTTACTAACGTCAATTAAACGTTACCTTTTCAATGTGATTTACCCATTGTTTTTGTAATGTAATAGAAACGTTTTTATAATGCAATTTATAAACGCTTCTGTATAATAATATTCACCACTTACTTTTAACGTGATTCAAGCGTAACATTTAATCGGTTTAAACCATTATTTTCGTAACGTAAAATATTTAACATGTAACCTAACGTTTATAACTGGTTTTTAGGCAACTGGTTATATTACCGGAGTAATGTCGCTCGTTTCTACGTAACATATAATGATTTTCCAACGTCAAATACAACGTGATTTTCGTAACGTCATTCAAACGTTACCGTTTTAATGTGATTTACCGGTTGCTTTTGAACGCAATATAAACGTTTATAAAACAGTCTTCTGAAACGAAATTTAGCACACATCTTACTAACGTTACCTTTTCAATGTGATTTACACAGTACTTTTATAACGTAATACAAATGTTTTTATAATGCAGTTTATAAACATTTCTGTATAATGATATTTAGCACATACTTTTAACGTAATTTGAACGTTACTTATTTGATGTGATGTACCCATTGCGTTTGTAACGTAATGTGAACGTTCTTATGCTACTTATAGACGGTCTTTTGAAACGAAATTGAGCACCCACCTTACTAACGTCAATTAAACGTTACCTTTTCAATGTGATTTACCCATTGTTTTTGTAATGTAATAGAAACGTTTTTATAATGCAATTTATGAACGCTTCTGTATAATAATATTCACCACTTACTTTTAACGTGATTCAAGCGTAACATTTAATCGGTTTAAACCATTATTTTCGTAACGTGAAATATTTAACATGTAACCTAACGTTTATAACTGGTTTTCAGGCAACTGGTTATATTACCGGAGTAATGTCGCTCGTTTCTACGTAACATATAACGATTTTTCAACGTCAAATACAACGGGATTTTCGTAACGTCATTCAAACGTTACCGTTTTAATGTGATTCACCGGTTGCTTTTGAACGCAATATAAACGTTTATAAAACAGTCTTCTGAAACGAAATTTAGCACACATCTTACTAACGTCACTTAAACGTTACCTTTTCAATGTGATTTACACAGTACTTTTATAACGTAATATGAATGTTTTTATAATGCAGTTTATAAACATTTTTGTATAATGATATTTAGCACATACTTTTAACGTAATTTGAACGTTACTTATTTGATGTGATGTACCCATTGCGTTTGTAACGTAATGTGAACGTTCTTATGCTACTTATAGACGGTCTTTTGAAACGAAATTTAGCACTCACCTTACTAACGTCAATTAAACGTTACCTTTTCGATGTGATTTACCCATTGTTTTTGTAATGTAATAGGAACGTTTTTATAATGCAATTTATAAACACTTTTGTATAATAATATTCACCACTTACTTTTAACGTGATTTAAGCGTTACATTTAATCGGTTTAAACCATCATTTTCGTAACGTAAAATATTTAACATGTAACCTAACGTTTATAAATGGTTTCTAGGCAACTGGTTATATTTCCGGAGTAATGTCGCTGGTTTCTACGTAACATATAACGATTTTCCAACGTCAAATACAACGTGATTTTCGTAACGTCATTCAAACGTTACCGTTTTAATGTGATTTACCGGTTGCTTTTGAACGCAATATAAACGTTTATAAAACAGTCTTCTGGAACGAAATTTAGCACACATCTTACTAACGTCACTTAAACGTTACCTTTTCAATGTGATTTACACAGTACTTTTATAACGTAATATAAATGTTTTTATGATGCAGATTATAAACATTTTTGTATAATGATATTTAGCACATACTTTTAACGTAATTTGAACGTTACTTATTTGATGTGATGTACCCATTGCGTATGTAACGTAATGTGAACGTTCTTATGCTACTTATAGACGGTCTTTTGAAACGAAATTTAGCACCCACCTTACTAACGTCAATTAAACGTTACCTTTTCAATGTGATTTACCCATTGTTTTTGTAATGTAATAGAAACGTTTTTATAATGCAATTTATAAACGCTTCTGTATAATAATATTCACCACTTACTTTTAACGTGATTTAAGCGTTACATTTAATCGGTTTAAACCATCATTTTCGTAACGTAAAATATTTAACATGTAACCTAACGTTTATAACTGGTTTTTAGGCAACTGGTTATATTACCGGAGTAATGTCGCTCGTTTCTACGTAACATATAACGGCTTTTCCAACGTCAAATACAACGTGATTTTCGTAACGTTATTCAAACGTTACCGTTTTAATGTGATTTACCGGTTGCTTTTGAACGCAATATAAACGTTTATAAAACAGTCTTCTGAAACGAAATTTAGCACACATCTTACTAACGTCACTTAAACGTTACCTTTTCAATGTGATTTACACAGTACTTTTATAACGTAATATAAATGTTTTTATAATGCAGTTTATAAACATTTTTGTATAATGATATTTAGCACATACTTTTAACGTAATTTGAACGTTACTTATTTGATGTGATGTACCCATTGCGTTTGTAACGTAATGTGAACGTTCTTATGCTACTTATAGACGGTCTTTTGAAACGAAATTTAGCACCCACCTTACTAACGTCAATTAAACGTTACCTTTTCAATGTGATTTACCCATTGTTTTTGTAATGTAATAGAATCGTTTTTATAATGCAATTTATAAACGCTTTTGTATAATAATATTCAGCACTTACTTTTAACGTGATTTAAGCGTTACATTTAATTGGTTTGAACCATCATTTTCGTAACGTAAAATATTTAACATGTAACCTAACGTTTATAAATGGTTTTTAGGCAACTGGTTATATTACCGGAGTAATGTCGCTCGTTTCTACGTTACATATAACGATTTTCCAACGTCAAATCCAACGTGATTTTCGTAACGTCATTCAAACGTTACCGTTTTAATGTGATTTACCGGTTGCTTTTGAACGCAATATAAACGTTTATAAAACAGTCTTCTGAAACGAAATTTAGCACACATCTTACTAACGTCACTTAAACGTTACCTTTTCAATGTGATTTACACAGTACTTTTATAACGTAATATAAATGTTTTTATAATGCAGTTTATAAACATTTTTGTATAATGGTATTTAGCACATACTTTTAACGTAATTTGAACGTTACTTATTTGATGTGATGTACCCATTGCGTTTGTAACGTAATGTGAACGTTCTTATGCTACTTATAGACGGTCTTTTGAAACGAAATTTAGCACCCACCTTACTAACGTCAATTAAACGTTACCTTTTCAATCTGATTTACCCATTGTTTTTGTAATGTAATAGAAACGTTTTTATAATGCAATTTATAAACGCTTTTGTATAATAATATTCAGCACATACTTTTAACGTGATTTAAGCGTTACATTTAATCGGTTTAAACCATCATTTTCGTAACGTAAAATATTTAACATGTAACCTAACGTTTATAAATGGTTTTAAGGCAACTGGTTATATTTCCGGAGTAATGTCGCTCGTTTCTACGTAACATATAACTATTTTCCAACGTCAAATACAACGTGATTTTCGTAACGTCATTCAAACGTTACCGTTTTAATGTAATTTACCGGTTGCTTTTGAACGCAATATAAACGTTTATAAAACAGTCTTCTGGAACGAAATTTAGCACACATCTTACTAACGTCACTTAAACGTTACCTTTTCAATGTGATTTACACAGTACTTTTAGAATGTAATATAAATGTTTTTATAATGCAGTTTATAAACATTTCTGTATAATGATATTTAGCACATACTTTTAACGTAATTTGAACGTTACTTATTTGATGTGATGTACCCATTGCGTTTGTAACGTAATTTGAACGTTCTTATGCTACTTATAGACGGTCTTTTGAAACGAAATTGAGCACCCACCTTACTAACGTAAATTAAACGTTACCTTTTCAATGTGATTTACCCATTGTTTTTGTAATGTAATAGAAACGTTTTTATAATGCAATTTATAAACGCTTCTGTATAATAATATTCACCACTTACTTTTACCGTGATTCAAGCGTAACATTTAATCGGTTTAAACCATTATTTTCGTAACGTAAAATATTTAACATGTAACCTAACGTTTATAACTGGTTTTTAGGCAACTGGTTATATTACCGGAGTAATGTCGCTCGTTTCTACGTAACATATAATGATTTTCCAACGTCAAATACAACGTGATTTTCGTAACGTCATTCAAACGTTACCGTTTTAATGTGATTTACCGGTTGCTTTTGAACGCAATATAAACGTTTATAAAACAGTCTTCTGAAACGAAATTTAGCACACATCTTACTAACGTTACCTTTTCAATGTGATTTACACAGTACTTTTATAACGTAATACAAATGTTTTTATAATGCAGTTTATAAACATTTCTGTATAATGATATTTAGCACATACTTTTAACGTAATTTGAACGTTACTTATTTGATGTGATGTACTCATTGCGTTTGTAACGTAATGTGAACGTTCTTATGCTACTTATAGACGGTCTTTTGAAACGAAATTGAGCACCCACCTTACTAACGTCAATTAAACGTTACCTTTTCAATGTGATTTACCCATTGTTTTTGTAATGTAATAGAAACGTTTTTATAATGCAATTTATAAACGCTTCTGTATAATAATATTCACCACTTACTTTTAACGTGATTCAAGCGTAACATTTAATCGGTTTAAACCATTATTTTCATAACGTAAAATATTTAACATGTAACCTAACGTTTATAACTGGTTTTTAGGCAACTGGTTATATTACCGGAGTAATGTCGCTCGTTTCTACGTAACATATAACGATTTTTCAACGTCAAATACAACGTGATTTTCGTAACGTCATTCAAACGTTACCGTTTTAATGTGATTCACCGGTTGCTTTTGAACGCGATATAAACGTTTATAAAACAGTCTTCTGAAACGAAATTTAGCACACATCTTACTAACGTCATTTAAACGTTACCTTTTCAATGTGATTTACACAGTACTTTTATAACGTAATATAAAAGTTTTTATAATGCAGTTTATAAAGATTTTTGTATAATGATATTTAGCACATACTTTTAACGTAATTTGAACGTTACTTATTTGATGTGATGTACCCATTGCGTTTGTAATGTAATGTGAACGTTCTTATGCTACTTATAGACGGTCTTTTGAAACGAAATTTAGCACCCACCTTACTAACGTCAATTAAACGTTACCTTTTCGATGTGATTTACCCATTGTTTTTGTAATGTAATAGAAACGATTTTATAATGCAATTTATAAACACTTTTGTATAATAATATTCACCACTTACTTTTAACGTGATTTAAGCGTTACATTTAATCGGTTTAAACCATCATTTTCGTAACGTAAAATATTTAACATGTAACCTAACGTGTATAAATGGTTTCTAGGCAACTGGTTATATTTCCGGAGTAATGTCGCTGGTTTCTACGTAACATATAACGATTTTCCAACGTCAAATACAACGTGATTTTCGTAACGTCATTCAAACGTTACCGTTTTAATGTGATATACCGGTTGCTTTTGAACGCAATATAAACGTTTATAAAACAGTCTTCTGGAACGAAATTTAGCACACATCTTACTAACGTCACTTAAACGTTACCTTTTCAATGTGATTTACACAGTACTTTTATAACGTAATATAAATGTTTTTATGATGCAGTTTATAAACATTTTTGTATAATGATATTTAGCACATACTTTTAACGTAATTTCAACGTTACTTATTTGATGTGATGTACCCATTGCGTTTGTAACGTAATGTGAACGTTCTTATGCTATGTATAGACGGACTTTTGAAACGAAATTTAGCACCCACCTTACCAACGTCAATTAAACGTTACCTTTTCAATGTGATTTACCCATTGTTTTTGTAATGTAATAGAAACGTTTTTATAATGCAATTTATAAACGCTTCTGTATAATAATATTCACCAGTTACTTTTAACGTGATTTAAGCGTTACATTTAATCGGTTTAAACCATCATTTTCGTAACGTAAAATATTTAACATGTAACCTAACGTTTATAACTGGTTTTTAGGCAACTGGTTATATTACCGGAGTAATGTCGCTCGTTTCTACGTAACATATAACGATTTTCCAACGTCAAATACAACGTGATTTTCGTTACCGTTTTAATGTGATTTACCGGTTGCTTTTGAACGCAATATAAACGTTTATAAAACAGTCTTCTGAAACGAAATTTAGCACACATCTTACTAACGTCACTTAAACGTTACCTTTTCAATGTGATTTACACAGTACTTTTATAACGTAATACAAATGTTTTTATAATGCAGTTTATAAACATTTTTGTATAATGATATTTAGCACATACTTTTAACGTAATTTAAACGTTACCTATTTGATGTGATGTACCCATTGCGTTTGTAACGTAATGTGAACGTTCTTATGCTACTTATAGACGGTCTTTTGAAACGAAATTTAGCACCCACCTTACTAACGTCAATTAAACGTTACCTTTTCAATATGATTCACCCATTGTTTTTGTAATGTAATAGAAACGTTTTTATAATGCAATTCATAAACGCTTTTGTATAATAATATTCAGCACTTACTCTTAACATGATTTAAGCGTTACATTTAATCGGTTTAAACCATCATTTTCGTAACGTAAAATATTTAACATGTAACCTAACGTTTATAAATGGTTTTTAGGCAACTGGTTATATTACCGGAGTAATGTCGCTCGTTTCTACGTAACATATAACGATTTTCCAACGTCAAATACAACGTGATTTTCGTAACGTCATTCAAACGTTACCGTTTTAATGTGATTTACCGGTTGCTTTTGAACGCAATATAAACGTTTATAAAACAGTCTTCTGGAACGAAATTTAGCACACATCTTACTAACGTCACTTAAACGTTACCTTTTCAATGTGATTTACACAGTACTTTTATAACGTAATATAAATGTTTTTATAATGCAGTTTATAAACATTTTTGTATAATGATATTAAGCACATACTTTTAACGTAATTTGAACGTTACTTATTTGATGTGATGTACCCATTGCGTTTGTAACGTAATGTGAGCGTTCTTATGCTACTTATAGACGGTCTTTTGAAACGAAATTTAGCACCCACCTTACTAACGTCAATTAAACGTTACCTTTTCAATGCGATTTACCCATTGTTTTTGTAATGTAATAGAAACGTTTTTATGATGCAATGTATAAACGCTTTTGTATAATAATATTCACCACTCACTTTTAACGTGATTTAAGCGTTACGTTTAATCGGTTCAAACCATCATTTTCGTAACGTAAAATATTTAACATGTAACCTAACGTTTATAAATGGTTTATAGGCAACTGGTTATATTACCGGAGTAATGTCGCTCGTTTCTACGTAACATATAACGATTTTCCAACGTCAAATACAACGTGATTTTCGTAACGTCATTCAAACGTTACCGTTTTAATGTGATTTACCGGTTGCTTTTGAACGCAATATAAACGTTTATAAAACAGCCTTCTGAAACGAAATTTAGAACACATCTTACTAACGTCACTTGAACGTTACCTTTTCAATGTGATTTACACAGTACTTTTATAACGTAATATAAATGTTTTTATAATGCAATTTATAAACATTTTTGTATAATGATATTTAGCACATACTTTTAACGTAATTTAAACGTTACTTATTTGATGTTATGTACCCATTGCGTTTGTAACGTAATGTGAACGTTCTTATGCTACTTATAGACGGTCTTTTGAAACGAAATTTAGCACCCACCTTACTAACGTCAATTAAACGTTACCTTTTCAATGTGATTTACCCATTGTTTTTGTAATGTAATAGAAACGTTTTTATAATGCAATTCATAAACGCTTTTGTATGATAATATTCAGCACTTACTTTTAACGTGATTTAAGCGTTACATTTAATCGGTTTAAACCATCATTTTCGTAACGTAAAATATTTAACATGTAAGCTAACGTTTATAAATGGTTTTTAGGCAACTGGTTATATTACCGGAGTAATGTCGCTCCTTTCTACGTAACATATAACGATTTTCCAACGTCAAATACAACGTGATTTTCGTAACGTCATTCAAACGTTACCGTTTTAATGTGATTTACCGGTTGCATTTGAACGCAAAATAAACGTTTATAAAACAGTCTTCTGAAACGAAATTTAGCACACATCTTACTAACGTCACTTAAACGTTACCTTTTCAATGTGATTTACACAGTACTTTTATAACGTAATATAAATGTTTTTATAATGCAGTTTATAATTATTTTTGTATAATGATATTTAGCACATACTTTTAACGTAATTTAAGCAATACTTATTTGATGTGATGTACCCATTGCGTTTGTAACGTAATATGAACGTTCTTATGCTACTTATCTTAAATATGTGTATCTTCATTTTACTTTAATTTTTTTTACGCAGATCTTTTATTTTGTGTTTTTACAGGTTAGGCCTGCATATTTGTCCTTTGTTTATTTATTTTCATCAAAGTCAAAATCGTCTAACCCACATCAAAATCATAAAATGTAAAAAAAAATAGAACATATTACTTAACATTGTTATAGAACTGAAATAAATGAAATATTCTATGATTAAATATTTGAATTTTGTTTTGAAAGAACGATTCTAATTTACATTTAAAATTACGCAATATTTAAATGTCGATTTTCTCACTTCTTTCATTTCGGGCATAGGCCACTCTGGTCCTCATTAATGTAAAATATAGTGTACTTCTTATTTGCCGACACAGGTGCTGGGGTAAATTTATTCATCTCTGGAATGAATGATTTTTAGTATTAATAATTAAGAAATTGGCTTTAATACGTTGTGCAGGATACAAATGAATAAATTATTACTTTTATTATTTGTGTGTCTCTTGATTTTGGGTTTCATACTGATTTTAGAATTCATTTTTATAGAAGAAATTGTTAACATATTTGAATACCTTCTTTACATTTGAAATAACAAAATGACAAATGCCATTTGCATTGTTACGTCAACTGATGCTGTTGTCAAGTATGTTTAAACGCGAGGACAAAACAATTCGATGATTTTAAGAACGTTGCTCGAGAATATCATTTTCAGGAAGTATTCGCAAATAGAGCATTCACAGGCTTCCGTAAACATAACGTTGAGAACGATGTCAAGAATAGCGCCCCTGTTTGAGATTCAGGGCGATTGAAACTCAATCATCGACCACCACTTCGGCAAGAAGTGAATCACCGATGGCGACAGTGATTTTGTTACCGAAATATCGAAACCAAGTAAGACCAACGTTCAACTCTAGAAATATTTTTCGAAAGTTACAAATTTTATTTTTTAGAACTGAATATCTTTTTAATAAATACATGGAAAATTATCATTGATGCTACAAATGGAAGGTCATATATGAATTATATGGCAAATATATGGATAATTTGCCCGTATATAATATACTTTTTAAGTTAATAAAAAAAATCGAATTGCGGGGACAGGAAAAAGACGAAATTTTCGGTATAAGAGTGTCTGCCGTCCAGCGCACTATGACAAAAATATAGAAGAGGACAAAATCGAGACGTGACATGGCGTGACTGACGAGCAGTCACTCTTGATTATAACATTCTTCTATCAGGACAATAAAAAACAGCGTTTGTTTTTATTAATCAAGAAACAGTGAAAACAAAAACGAGAAGCTTTCAAATAATACAGTATTTATAATTTTCTTTCGAGAATCTACTCGCATAGCCACCGAGAATTTACTCCTACATCTTCTATCTACTGAAAAGTATAGTCATTTTATACAAAAATCGATCGACAATGTTAGCCTTGATTCTGAATTCATTTTATTGAAAATCACTCTGTAGGTGAAAGTAAAACTTAACAAATATTCGACAATCCGATCTTCGTATTCGTAGCTATTAAATTTTTATACCCTCGGGCAGCAACAAAGTGGAACTAGTGGCAATAGCTCACAGCGTGGCCCTGCCGAGATGTCCCCAACTGGCGGAGAGATAACAGCGAGGGGTTTATAGTCGTTTTATGTCATGTTGGTAGTGCGAGCGAGCCCTGGCTTCCATTTTCGAGACTATTAATAATAACATGATCATTAAGTTTATATAAGTTATATATACATCATCACGATACTACCAACTTCAAGCCCATGCCCTGTGGTGTTTGGAAGTATATATACTGAATGAGGTATCCAAGAGAAGATGATTTACTATTTTCAGCTTCATTATCTAAATTCCTCTTCATTATTTCACCTTTTATATAGGGTGTCCCATTAATACGAATCGTGAGTTAGATGTATTCTACATCGTTAAGAACTGACACAGTTACAATATTTGATACATTTTAGGTAGAACACGTTAAATATTATTTATCAGATTTGTGTCTTTTAAGTAGGATAGCACTCTGTTCCCTTCACTAAATTACAGGATATCACTAAGGGCTTCTTTCATATAGTATTTCTGCTGGTAGATTTGGTAGCGTGGACATTCCACTGGGATGTTTTTAATAGATAGATTTACGGGACATAGCTGGCACAGAGGTAGATCTTCTTTTGTCATTAAGTATCCATAGCTATACCGTGTATGTCCAATATGCAGTCTTCTCATATTTAATTTTTCTTTTCTGGAGATTGTGCAGTCAAGGTGATGTTTTATGGTAGGCTGTATATCATGGAGGGCGTAGTGTGTTGTGTCCCAGTATGTTTGCCAAGAGTCTCTGAGATGTTTTTTGAACGAAGATGTTAGATCGTTATGGATTTGTATGTTTATTATTTGTGTTTTAGTTGTAGCGGCCAGCTTAGCGGCGTTGACGTCTGTTTTATTACCAGTGAATCTAATGCGTGAAGGGGTCCAGATTATCGTGACCGTGGTGTTTCGAGAGAAGAGTTTCTGGTATCTTTCGTGAATTTCTTGAATAAGTGGGTGTTTAGAATTGGCTTTATTAATTTTTTGAATTGATGAGACAGAGTCTGTGCAGATAGCGATATGTTAATTTCCTACTAATAATAATTTGAAGGAATTGCAAAGATTTCTGCAGATAATATACTCCAAGTGTTTTTGAGAGCAGTAAGGTATGTAAAGGATATCGTTTAGTGAGGTGACTGCGCATCCAACTCCTTTGCGTCTGAATGTATGATTTTATCAAACTTCTGTTGGTTGATTCGTTGGAATTTTATTATGGGTTGAGGTTTCTTGATTTTTAAGTTCTAGTAACGATGTGTCGATATTTGGTATTGGCTTCTACTATAGGGGAGAGGAGGATATACAGAAATGTATTGTGAGGTAGAGGTCTATTTTCAGTGGGATAGGTTTTAGAGTATCCATGATGGTACGTGATGATTTTGAGGGGTGATTTTTTTCTTCGTTATGTACGTTTGGTATTAAGCTATGGACTGGGTTGAGGGTGTTGGTGGATGTTGTACTGAAATATGTTTACAAATGATATTGACGTCTCAGTTGAGAAAGTGGTTCGTTAGCTTCCACATATAAGCTGTCGGTTGGGCTGGATTTGAAAGCGCCTAGGCATATACGAAGAGCTGTGTTGTGGATTGCAGCTGTGTATACTTTGAAAAGTACTGTTTCGTCACTTCCCCAATAATAGCGGGAAAATTTGTTCAGTATATTAAGTGTTTTGATACAATTTGCTTTCAATTCTTGAATGTGTTGTTTGAATTTGAGTTTGTTGTCAAACGTTAAGCCCAGAATTTTATCGTAAGTTACTACAGCCAAGGTGTTTCCATTGAGTTTTAGATTATAGATTTGTTTATAATTTTTCCTAATGAACTTGATTATTTTAGATTTAGTTGCAGAAAATGTTAGTCCGATGTTGGATGACCAATTGCTGATACGATTTATTGCATTTTGTAAGATTACGCAAATTGATGCTGTATTTGTACCGTGGTTTCACTGGTAATTGAAGGTTTCGCAAAGTATAGGTGATGAATAAAATGGTGCTGAGAATATAGCCTTGGGGTATTCCGTTTTTTGGACGAAACAGTTGGAGATGCATCTGTTTCGAAAAAGGTTGCTATTTCTTCTTTTTTTGGGAAAGGGCTTCAGTTGTGTAAAATGACAAGGTTATCCATAGTAAACTGGTTACTTATAACACCTGATTGGGCTTCGGTAATCATGCGATGTTTCCGGAGATACCACGTTAGTCGGTTATGTACTATTTTCTCCATTAATTTACAAGGGGTGCAGGGTAATGAGATTGGCCGGTAAGATTTTGTACGTCTCCTACTTGTTGTTTTTTCCCTCGTTAGAAGTCATTTTTAATTGTCTAGCGGTTATTATTTGATTTTTGTTAGATAATTTTTCATATTGTGAAATTAATTTGTCTGTAGATTGTGCATTCATGTTTTCGGCTGCTTCGATTTCCTGCCCCGGATTATGAATTTGAACATTTGTGATTGGTTTTATTGTATTCGTTGGCTATCTTTGGATTCATCTGATGTGTTATTGTTATTGGGTCAAAAATTATCTTCCTCCATTTCTACTGTATTTTCGATATTTATGATCGATTTATCTGGTGTCGATCTGTAATTTGT
The DNA here is from genome assembly GCA_963921935.1 of Galeruca laticollis. NCBI lineage: Eukaryota > Metazoa > Arthropoda > Insecta > Coleoptera > Chrysomelidae > Galeruca > Galeruca laticollis. The sequence continues at coordinate 114,415,335 of OY998180.1, forward strand.
GCTGTTTCCACGACAAATAGGAAAGGATACTTCAGAGTGGTTTGTTTTAGAATTTGATAATTCACTGTCTAAAGTGTCGTTTTTCTTGTTTGCGACCGGATGTTGTTATTTTTTTTGACTTTTCTTAGAAATGGCTCACATTTCTCAAGAAACTAATATCATTAATTAGAAAAGTGATCATAAGAATTTAAGTGATATTTATCATTACTTATTGTCTATTGATAAAAACCATAAATGTCTTTCAATTTCAAATTCTTCTTCTGTTTAAAAAAACATTTTGTAGGTTAATAAAATGGCATTTCTATAATCAAAAAAGAAAGAAGATAACTACAAATACATTAACTGTATATAGATCTATGGTAAATTTAAACATAACCTTAATTTCTTCAATTATTTCTATATTCCAATATAAAAAAAGAATAACTATTTAGAACGATTTTATTTACTTTCAATTTAACAATTATTTTTAAAAAATTCAAATATTTCTTTTGATGTTATATACAATTTACCATTTACATCTATTATAATATACATTCCCATATACTTTATCCTTGATAATGAAATAAATAAATTCTGAAAGCTTGGACATAAAAAGTATGAAGGGTACTCGTTTTAATTTGCCGCTTCCCCAATAAACCTATGTTTAGTAATAATTATTCGGCAAAGATCAAGTTTAACTATATATATATATATATATATATATATATATATATATATATATATATATGAAATTAGCTTCAATTCCAAAAAAATACGCTATCATCATATTTTCATATATATATATATATTAATACATATACTCTATCTAAATTCTGAAGAAAACATTGAAATAAAGAAAAATGTACATATTTGGATGTAATACTAGTGATATACAATGTATTATAAATAATTTAAAAGATTCAATATCCAAATAAAATTTGACATTACAATTTCGAATGACAATAATGCAGAAGATACTTAATGATACATAGATTTTATAAAGATTTTAAAAAAAGAATACAGATGTCGCTGGTAGCAAAATTACAATTAGAATTGAAGAATGAAAATCTCTCTTTGTTATATGAAAACATAAATTTGTATTTTTTTTTAAAAAAAAGGAATTCTTTGGTAACCAAAGGAGAAGAGAATTATTTTATGGAAAAAGTTTAGTGAGTTGATTTTGAACCCCTCTCGAGAGAACATCTAATATGAGTTCTCTCAAATTTGCTGAATAATATAATAGTAATTGATATATTAAAATAGCATCAGATTATAATAATTAGCATGATAAGATCAGTGCGTGAATAATTCCTTAAATAATTATATTGAAATAGTGTTAGTGATTTTTCCGGGTTCTAAATTATAAATTTAGAAAAGTGGTTCCGGCGATTCTAAAAGACGTGCTTAGAATCAGAACGAGTGATCCTGATACCTAGTTGGTGAGTCCAGTCCAGTTTTTATAAATTATTTTTCAAGAATTAACAGGCCTTTAAATAAAATTAAGATAGATGCATCTATATCACATTTTTGAATACTGACAAAATTAACGTTAAAGATATATAAAATTTCACCTGAAGAGAAGAGAAAATTTTTTTGAATAGACAATTTTATCGCATATAGTTATTTGACATTTATACACGTCAAGTGTAATTTTCGACGATTTGAACGTTTAGAATAAGTAGTTAATTACGTTGTTCTTCTAGTATATAGGTTGTTTTTTTAATTTTAAGGTTCGTAGAAAGTACGATTATTGTTCTTTATTATATTTTGAGAATAATAATTCATTTTCACATGTTATCTGATGGTATATAATATATAATTTTTGATTCCAACTCACTTTGGTATTAATTCAACTCCTATTTCATTGAATTTGAAAAATTTTGGATCCTATAAAACTTTTGATATAATCAGTGACATTTAGTTAATTTTCAGTGACAGAAAAATTGTAGATGTCATTAGATAATTTAATGGTCTTAGAATATATTGAACAAGCAGTCACTATAGGTTTGCAATAGTATAATTGACAATTTTGGAATATTCTTTGGAAATTTATAAATTTAAAATTTTAAATTATTAATTTTTTTTAATCTTTGAACCCTCCCTGAGGTAAGAGCGAGTAAGTCGATTTTGTAGTAATTTATCTTTCAGAATATAAAATTTCATATTCATCTGAGCCGGGCATAATAATTTGACAATTCCTGTCAAAATTTCAAATAGGTTATATTCAGTGATAAAGGTGATTTCACATTAGTGTAGTTACTACCACGATTGTAACAACAGCATCTAATAATCAAATTTCAAATAAAATCATATAATACATAATTATAAAAACAGTAGAACATTAAATATATTATAATTTGGCGGCCCAACGTGTGGCGAATTAAGAATTTTTCTTGATAATTAGGTTGACGTTAACATTATAATAATTGTCACCCAAAACGTGGGGTGATTAAAACTGTGCATAAAATTATAAAAATATTAAAAATTTATTGACATTATTATAAAAAAAAATTTTAATATTTACGATGGAACAAAGAATGACGTTAAGAGATGGTAAACAGGTAGGAGTTGAAAGTGGATCCGATGATGAAAGGGAAGAACAGGAGGATAGTAGACGGGAACCCCAAGGAGGAACAAATAGCAATGATCATTGGATGCAACAATTTCTTTTGAAAATAAATGAGAATATGAATAGGAAATTTGAAGAAAATAGGGCAGATATGAATAGTATGGAAAAGAATATGCGAGGAGATATGTATACAATGAGGGAGGAGATTAAGGGGGATATTAACAATATCACAGGAAACATGGACAGGCTGGAAAAGAAAATAGAAGAAGGAAAAATTGAAAATTTAAAGGAGATTAAGAAAATTAGGGAAGAAAATAATGAATTTAGAAAGAAAATTGAAAATGTGAAAGAGGATATGAAGGGCCAGAAGGAAAATTTGCGCATGGAAATTCAAGAAATTGGCATCAAAATCAAAGAAGAATTTGAAAAACAGATAGATGAAATGCAAGAATTAGATAAATGCATAGAAAAAAATTTATCTAGAACAATTCAAACAGAACCAAACAAACAAAAGAAGAAGATAACTGAAGAAATACGAGTTATAAAAATACAAAGTTTAATGGAGATTAAAGAAGTTGAGAAGGAAATTGAAGATATACAGGCTATCAAAGTACAAAAACAAACAAAAGATGATATGTTAGACATTGATTTACAGAACCTAGGAAGTAAAGAAGTGATGCAAATTTATGAAAAAAATATTTATTGGAAAATAAAAGACTTAGATGGTAATACCGAAAAACAAATCATGATATATGATAAAAGAAATAATAATTATGATAGGGGGAAACAATTTAACGAAGAATTGGAGGAAATGAATAAAATATTACAAGAAAATGTAAAAGAAATAGAAGAAACTACAAAACAAAATGCCGGACGAATAATTTATACAGAAAATATCGAAATAAGAGTGAAATGTGACAGAAATATGAATATAATTGATCAAAAAGTTTTTATTAATATAATTGGAAATGAAATAATAGGAATTGAGATTATGATGGATCAGAAAATAATAAAAAATAATTTCAATGATATAGAAGAATTTGAGATACAAATTGTAATGCATTTCTGGGAAGAAAATACAGAAACAAGAATATATGATGAAGATAATGAGATATGGGGCAATGAATTTAAAAAGAACATAGTGGAAAATTTAAAGAAATCTAATAAAATAATATGGCAAAACGATTTTAAACAGAACATTATGAAAAATATGAACAAATTTAGGAAACTCATAGAGAATCAAACAATAAGAGAAGAGAACAAGACGAAGTTTAGGAAAAGAAAATAAAATTGAATTATATGACAGGATTATAGGAATGAAATCTAGAAAACGAAAAGGAATTGTACATGGTAAAGAATGGATATAAAAACAATATGTAAATAAAATATTTATGATTAACAAGTAATATTTAAAAACATATTTAAATAGAAATTATATTAACATGGATTGATAATAGAAGAAATGATAGACATGTAGATATGAATTATGGAAATGAAAATAGAAGTTACAGAAATGAAAAACGAATATATGGAAATGGAGATCAAATTTATGACAACAAGTATTGTGAGAATAAAAGAGATTTTAGAAACTTTGATAGAAGATATGATAATGAAAATAGAAATGAAAATTAAGCAACAAAATAGATGGACAGGATGAAATAATTACATTTATAGGAACAAACGGACGGCAGTTATATGAACTAAGCAAATATATGATACAAAAGATTGAATTAAAGGATGAAAAAGAAGTTGATATGTAAGCATAGTCGATGAAGAAGTTAGAAACAGACATAGTTATTGATGAATTGATGAAATATAGGGAAATAATTGATTTTGAATAGATAGATAGAATTAAATGGTAAAATAATTGAATTTCTGGAAGATAGAGAAGTATTTGTAATTACACAAGATTATGCAAAGGAAATTTTGAAAAATTTACATGAAGAACATGGACATGTTGCGACTAGGAAGTTATGGATGCTTTTTAGAGAAAACTATATAACAAAAAAGGATTTAGCAATTGCCAAAAATATTTGTAAAGTGTGTGCCATATGTCAACTAGCAAAAGAAAAAAATTATCACAATAAAAATTTGACAAAATCAATAGTTGCACAGAAGCCATTACAAATTGTTGCTATAGATTTCATAAGCAATTTAATACCGAGCATACAAGAGAATAAACACATATTTGTTATCACTGATATTTTTACGAAATTTGTTAAAGTTTACCCATGCAAAAGAACCAATGCAAAAACTGTGATAGAGACTTTAAAAATGTACATAAAAAAATATGGAGCGCCAAAAACAATAATATTAGATCATGCAACTTATTTTGAAAGTGAAAAACTAGCTAAATTTAGTCAAAATCAAGAAATTAAGTTCAACTTTATTAGCATTAGGAAACCATCGTCAAATCCAGCTGAGAGATACATCAAAGAGATAAACAAGTACTTACGAATTTTATGTAATCAGGATCACTGTCAATGGGAAAATAATTTAAATCACGTAGAAAGATTCCTTAACCAAATACCTCATGGTGTTACAAATGAATGCTCAGAATATTTATTTACTGGCACAATACCCCAAAGAAATTGGATAGTGAATCGAAAATTGGAAATGGAAGATGTTTTGAATAGGGTGAATGAAAGACTGCAGAAGCAAGCTAAAAAATATATTAAAAGGATGAACCAAAAAAATAAAAAGAAGACAGTTTTTGAAAAAGGAGAATTGGTGATTGTAAGATCATTGCAAGCTGCAAAAAGATCAGAGAATAGTTGCGCAAAATTATTGCTACCGTTTGAGGGACCTTATGTAGTAGGTAACGAAGGAGCACAAAATAGTTACCAATTATTAGACCCCATTACGGGAAATGAAAGAGGAGTTTTTAACATAGAACAGGTATATAAATATTATACTTAACTTGGAACAAATGATATTATGTTACGTGAAATTTTAATAGATATAGTAGATTTAAGAAGTTTTATAGGAATTAGGAATAATAGTTTAATTTGATTGAAGATAATTTTTAGAGATAATTATTTGAAAGATATTATTATGTTACTAAGATATTAGTATGATATTTGGCAATTTTGAAAGATAAATTATAATTATATGCAAGAATCGATTTATCATTCTTTTATTAGGGGGATTTAATACATATACTCTATCTAAATTCTAAAGAGAACATTGAAATAAAGAAAAATGTACATATTTGGATGTAATACTAGTGATATACAATGTATTATAAATAATTTAAAAGATTCAATATGCAAATAAAATTTGACATTACAATTTCGAATGACAATAATGCAGAAGATACTTAATGATACATAGATTTTATAAAGATTTTAAAAAAAGAATACAGATGTCGCTGGTAGCAAAATTACAATTAGAATTAAAGAATGAAAATCTCTCTTTGTTATATGAAAACATAAATTTGTATTTTTTTTTAAAAAAAAGGAATTCTTTGGTAACCAAAGGAGGAGAGAATTATTTTATGGAAAAAGTTTAGTGAGTTGATTTTAAACCCCTCTCGAGAGAACATCTAATATGAGTTCTCTCAAATTTGCTGAATAATATAATAGTAATTGATATATTAAAATAGCATCAGATTATTATAATTAGCATGATAAGATCAGTGCGTGAATAATTCCTTAAATAATTATATTGAAATAGTGTTAGTGATTTTTCCGGGTTCTAAATTATAAATTTAGAAAAGTGGTTCCGGCGATTCTAAAAGACGTGCTTAGAATCAGAACGAGTGATCCTGATACCTAGTTGGTGAGTCCAGTCCAGATTTTATAAATTATTTTTCAAGAATTAACAGGCCTTTAAATAAAATTAAGATAGATGCATCTATATCACATTTTTGAATACTGACCAAATTAACGTTAAAGATATATAAAATTTCACCTGAAGAGAAGAGAAAATTTTTTTGAATAGACAATTTTATCGCATATAGTTATTTGACATTTATACACGTCAAGTGTAATTTTCGACGATTTGAACGTTTAGAATAAGTAGTTAATTAGGTTGTTCTTCTAGTATATAGATTGTTTTTTTAATTTTAAGGTTCTTAGAAAGTACGATTATTGTTCTTTATTATATTTTGAGAATAATAATTCATTTTCACTTGTTATCTGATGGTATATAATATATAATTTTTGATTCCAACTCACTTTGGTATTAATTCAACTCCTATTTCATTGAATTTGAAAAATTTTGGATCCTATAAAACTTTTGATATAATCAGTGACATTTAGTTAATTTTCAGTGACAGAAAAATTCTAGATGTCATTAGATAATTTAATGGTCTTAGAATATATTGAACAAGCGGTCACTATAGATTTGCAATAGTATAATTGACAATTTTGGAATATTCTTTGGAAATTTATAAATTTAAAATTTTAAATTATTAATTTTTTTCAATCTTTGAACCCTCCCTGAGGTAAGAGCGAGTAAGTCGATTTTGTAGTAATTTATCTTTCAGAATATAAAATTTCATATTCATCTGAGCCGGGCATAATAATTTGACAATTCCTGTCAAAATTTCAAATAGGTTATATTCAGTGAAAAAGGTGATTTCACATTAGTGTAGTTACTACCACGATTGTAACAACAGCATCTAATAATCAAATTTCAAATAAAATCATATAATACATAATTATAAAAACAGTAGAACATTAAATATATTATAATATATATATATATATATATATATATATATATATATAAATATATATATTTATATATATAACAAAGAAGATGTAGGAATATCGCGTGATATGTTAACAACAACAACAAAGAGATTCATGGGTAATTCACGCAAAATAAAGGGCTACTGAAATAGCATATCATATAGCCTCCCCCCGCCTGAACCTTCCGACCCATAGTAAATAACAAAGAAGATGTAGGAATATCGCGTGAAATGTTAACAATTTGACATCCTTATTTGGTTATACCGTGCTGAAGAAGGCAAATGAGCTAGAAACATGCATGTCCGCGGTTACCACTCTGTTTCAGTAGCCCTTTTTCTTTTTGCGTGAATTACCCAAGAATCTCTTTATTGTTGTTGTTAACATATCACGCGATATTCCTACATCTTCTTTGTTATTTACTATGGGTCGGAAGGTTCAGGCGGGGGAGGGGCTATATGATATGCGCCACCGTGTCGATCTTGGTTGTTGTCCTGAAAACTCGGGATCTTCCAATTGAAGGCACAAATGAGCGTTTGGTTTCCCTGCTGAAATACGTTGTTTTGTGTTTTCCCATGTTTCGATTATCATCTTTGCTCCAAAATTTCACATCCTTATTTGGTTATACCGTGCTGAAGAAGGCAAATGAGCTAGAAACATGCATGTTCGCGGTTACCACTCTGTTTCAGTAGCCCTTTTTCTTTTTGCGTGAATTACCCAAGAATCTCTTTATTGTTGTTGTTAACATATCACGCGATATTCCTACATCTTCTTTGTTATTTACTATGGGTCGGAAGGTTCAGGCGGGGGGGGGGCTATATGATATGCGCCACCGTGTCGATCTTGGTTGTTGTCCTGAAAACTCGGGATCTTCCAATTGAAGGCACAAATGAGCGTTTGGTTTCCCTGCTGAAATACGTTGTTTTGTGTTTTCCCATGTTTCGATTATCATCTTTGCTCCCAAATTTCACATCCTTATTTGGTTATACCGTGCTAAAGGAAGGCAAATGAGCTAGAAACATGCATGTTCGCGGTTACCACTCTGTTTCAGTAGCTCTTTTTCTTTTTGCGTGAATTACCCAAGAATCTCTTTATTGTTGTTGTTAATATATCACGCGATAATCCTACATCTTCTTTGTTATTTACTATGGGTCGGAAGGTTCAGGCGGGGGGGTTATATGCGCCTTCACTAATCGATTTTGAATCTAGTCAAATAGCATATTATCATACAAAATGCGAAGAACAACATTAATTGAGTTATATACGTAAGGATTTATTTTGACCTCTTCTGACAGCTGCCATTTAAAAAAATATTGTCAATGGCATTTTCAGTCAAAATTTTTGTTGGATAGAGACTATTTATGTTTCATTGTTTTGTTATTTTATTAATTTAGACAAATTCGGTAATTTCAATGTTCATTAAACTGAAATTACTGTTTAGAACTCTTCGTGTATACATTTTCCAACTTGTTTTATGTAGCAGTTTTGTATTATGGTGTTTGATTTCTCAGAAACTACATTTGTGTTGTATCTTGCAGGATCTGTTTTTGATTTTTTTGTGATAGGTTTGATATTTGGAGGTGGCATATGCGATGGCTCTTTATTCATTTGATTGGTAGGTTGTAGGTCTGATGATTTAGATTCGCTGGTTAGGGAGCGTAGTCTTTTTTGTATTGTTGGGGCGTTATAGGGGCTTGGTTTGTTGAGGAATGTTGTGGTGTGTAGCGATAAACAATCATTAGTAATTTCTTAGATATTTCCTGATATTTCTTCAACAGTAGTTTAATCACCTGACCAAACTAACACTTTCGGTGCACTTTAATACTGTTTTTATTAAAAGTGAATAATTGTAAACACAGAGCGTTTGTACTCGTTAAGTACCTCGCGCAATGACCAACAAATAAATTAAATTACTTTAAATTTAAAAATGTATGACATCTGGAGGCCTACTAGATCATGTTAAATTGTCAATTTACTTAAGCATAAAGCTCGTTCCCCTAGTATACAAATTTTCTCTGTATCTTCGCTTAGAAAATAGATAAGAGGATGGGCTTTTTCCCATTTCTTTAAACTCTTTGCTGTTTTAAGTGAATGGTTAAAAAATATATACTGGATTTCGACCAGATCAAAACAAGATCGTAATCGGATATAAACAAAACCAAATTACAACCTGAAACAATTTCTTATTTCAGAAACTATCGAATAACTAATTAAAATTATTTGAAAACTTTTTATGAAGTCAAGGAAAGGAATTCAATAAAATTTTCTCAAATAACATTACCGGAGATATCAATATTGATACGATAAAAAGTTTTTTGCGTATCAAAAAATAATTTGAAACTTGAAAAGGGTGGTATTACTTAGAGATCATTAATATCTCGAACAAATGGCGTTGTTGGTTATCCCATATACATGGAAAATTTGGAAATAACTTTTTAACGAGATCTTTTACTTGTTGTTTAATTAATTGAAAAATATTAACTAACTCAGGAAGATGATACGTCGAAAATATGACAATTAATTTTAATTGTTTGTTTTGTATCCAACGTGACACTGAAAATTGTAGGAAATTATGGAGCAAGTAGTTTTAGTTCAAATCATACAAAAAAGTCGAATAAATATCTTCGTATTTCCATAGAAATAAGACAAAATCCTATATACAACCGGATAATAACCGGACAGAAACCGCATCGTCGTCTGTCCAACATCAAATTCCGACAAGAGTAAAACTGGATACAAATAGTAACAAAAAACTCCTTTTTATCGATTGGGGTTATTTTTTATTTCTATATTTTTTGTTTTCCGCTTCAATAGAAACGTCGTATTATCATAAAATTGTTAATTTATCTGGTAAATGCATCTCCATTGCCAAATCTACTAAAATGTCATTATCCTCTTGTTTTGATCATATATTCAAAAATTTTCTTATAAACAACATCTGTATCATAACCGGACCGAAATCGTATCAGAACCGGACTAAAAGCAGATAGAAGTCTAATGAAGAGCGCTTAACTCCGTTGGGTGTATCCAGTGACCGCTGTCCCCACTCTAATAGATCGTTTTGTTTATTCCATGGTATAGGAAACGGTATTATTCCTTTGGTTTCTTTCTTTTGATTGTAGTGACCTGAGGGATCCTACTGTACACTCTTGTCCTAGAAATCTTCGCAGCATGCTGTCACCAGTGCCTTACGGCACAAACTTAGAGCCAGAAATCTCCCTGGGCTTGAACAATGTGCCAAGCCTGAGTTCTAAGGTAGGTCGCGTCAGCCCGTTCAAACTTGCTGGTACGAGGGTAAGGGTTGTTGATAAAGGAAACAGACTGGTTGGATAAATATGTACAAGTATATTACAAACAGTCGTTATTTACACAGCCCTGATTTGGATAAAATAACAGTTACTCGGGGGATAATGCCCCGGTACGTTACACTAAAATTTCAGTTAAAGAAAAACGTCTTTCCTAATCTGGAAGTAGTTACCCGTTATCGTGACACCCGTAAAGGATGCCTTATATAGGACTATCCCTGTATATGAAATGAAACAAACGAAATAAATCTGACTCGGGAACAACGTCGTCCAAATTTTTGAAAGGGGTCTTTCCTGATTATGAACGATAAAATACGATATCACGTATAGTTGAATATTTGGTACAATATAAGAAAAATGATTATCGAACTACTCTTGAAATCGAATGGTATAAATGTGATATCCCGTACAGTTGAGTATCTTGTACACTATATTATAATTGTTAAGTATTCATTAATTTTATTTTAATTGGTCATGATCTATATTTAATATGTAAGGTTATTTAATAATAAAATGTAAATGTCAAAATCTCAAGCAAATCGTTGGTGGTATTTTTACACCTAGCGGACATACGGTATACACACATTATGTTAAAAACCCAGTTCTCCAAGCAAAGAAAAGAGAAGCACAACAGTTGTCGAAGTGAACAGTTCGTAGTAATTAATATTAAACGCGCTAGTGCCAGGAAATTTAATAAAACCCATTGAACCCCTGCTACAGTCCACATTATCGCTTCCAAGAAGGGTTGCAGCCCCGGAGAAGATCATCCGAGACCTTCAGGTAAGAATACCAGTTTTGGGCGATTTGCTTGCATCATACATTTTTACATATAATTTGTAACCTTTCATAATGTAACGAAAACATTTTTCATTCTCCGAAACATTTTTTGGTCACTTCTCCCGGGATATTAATTTTCAAACTTAGTATTGTGAAATTTGAAAACATGAATTTTTAAATCAACTTTTTATAAGTTTCAAGGTTAACTGGCATTCTCGAAAATTAGTAGTTTTTACTTTCTCCGAAATTTGACTATTTAAACATAATATACTTAGTTTAAATAAAAATAAGTTCAGTTTACTAATACAGTTTGTCCCATTTATGCTCTTTAAATAGCTCCATTCTCAAGTGTACCAAATATTTATAATTTATTGGATTCAACTCTAGTTACTCAATAAAAAAAATATTGAATTAAAGATTGAATCTTATCTCTCTATTCACTTATTAGATACATACCTATTGTGTATGGTTCTTATAATTTAGTTGTCTCAGATTATTAGGTAGTATAAAGATTGAGTGGAATATTCATTAGACACGTTAATTTTAATTTCTCAAATCAGGTATTTTAGCTTGAGTTGTATAACTTTAATCTGTATTATATAGGTACATAATATATTTATCAATTGAAATTCATTATTTCAGTGTTCGTAAGTTTTATATAGGTAAAAGGTTTGGCATTAGAATCTGATCACTCTTATTATTGTATCACAATGGCGGCTAGATTACGTCAAGCAAAAGCTCTTAGAGACTCAGCCTCTGATAGAATTTCGATACTGCATGATCTTGCCATACAGGCATAGGGGGATCAAAGTGCTCATAACCATTTTAAAGCTAGATATGCTGAATTAAAAACATTTTACAGTGACTTTAACCTTCAGCATTCTACAATTACTACTGCTCTCGCTGCAAATGAGGAGGCAGATATGAATAGAGAAACATTGCTCAGACAGGAAGTAGATAATAAATATTTTCGTATAATGAGTGTTTATTCTGATTTGTTTGATACTAACTCTACCTTGAAAAATTTAGATATTTAATGTCGTCTCTGTCTGACCACGCTTTAATTCTCATTAAAGATAATAAACTTACAGAAGCTAATTATGACTTAGCTTTTAGTAAATTGATTAAGCATTATCAAAATACGCGTGCGTTAGCCATATTTTATTGGGAACAGCTTTATAATTCTCAAAAATTAACCTCGGAGAACCCAAAATATCTTAGACAGCTTTTGGCACTTTTTTTTGATAACTTGGAAGCTCTAAAATATTTGGTTTCACCTGTCCCAGAGTGGGATTTTGTACTATTTCACCTTTTAAGCAAAAAAATTGATTCAGAAACTTCACAGCGATTCGAACAAGAAAATGCCACTTTTGCGTCCGAAATTCCTAAATATGATGATTTGTATAAATTTCTTGAAAAGCAATGCGATGCTTACGATTCAGTTGTTTTAATCCAACCTCCTAAGAGAAATAACTCAAGTAAATATCAAATAAAAAATGTTAAATCGTACAATTTTGCATGTCTTGCTGATGTTGCAGATCTAACTAAATGTTTGATTTGTAAAAATAATCACTCGATTTATAAGTGTCCTGATTTTTGTGCCAAGCAGCCAATGGAAAGATACGAGTGGTGTACTAATTATTTAGGAACCAAACATACTTCAAAGAATTGTACTTCTAATGGTGGTTGTAGAATTTGCAATAAAAGACATCATACTCTTTTACATTTCGATCAACAACCTTTAGTAAATAGCAATATGACTGCTTTAGATGCTCCCTCTTCTTCCAATTCAACTCAAATTTCTAGTTTAGATCCTATTGATCCTAAAATCGCCTCTGTCTTGCACACGTCAGTACGTTCTACTAATTTACTTCCTACTGCCCAGGTTGAGGTAATGGATTGCCGTGGAAACTTTCAACAGGTTAGAGTTTTAATTGATAGCCGTAGTCAAGCTTCTTCAATTACTGATAAATATGCCAGCAGATTTGGTCTGCCCAGATGTAACACTCCTATGCAATTAGGAGGAGTCGAAGATATTGGAACTTTCTCTAACAAGTCTCTAAGTTGTATTTTAAAACCTTTGAATAAGTCAACTCCCTTATTCAATTTGGATGCTCAAATAGTGTCAACAATCTGTAACAATATGCCCGTCCAATCATTTTCAGTCGATACATTTCCCTGTATTTCTAAGTTGGAATTGGCTGATAAGATGTTTAACATTTCATCTCCTATAGATATGTTACTGGAATCCGATATATTTGCAAAAATCTTTAAACCTGACAAAGTTCAAACAGCAAAAGGGGAACCGATTGCTGTTAACACTCAATTTGGTTGGATTTTAATGGGGAAAATGAATACCGCTAATAAACCATTAGTCTCACACTCTTTTCTTTCATCATGTCTTAGACATCCCTCGACAATACCCTTCAAAAATTTTGGGAACTTGAAAGTATTCCTCGGTCTTCACCTATTTCTGATGATGATAAAAAATGTGAAATGATATTCCAAAAAACTCATAAAAGAATATCTACGGGTCGTTTCAGTGTTACTCTTCCTTTCAAAACCGTGGATCCATTTTTTGGAGATACCAGAATATCTGCTCTAAAGAGATTGAAACATATGGAAACCCTTCTTTCGAAAAATTCCCAGCTTTACAATGAATATAACAGCTTTATGAAAAATTATCTTTCCAATGGTCACATGGTTGAGACCTCTCCTACTTCTTCATTCGACAAAATCTATTATATCCCACATAATTACGTCATAAATCCTAATGGTGCTACAACCATGCTCAGGGTTGTATTTGATGCTTCCTGCAAATCTCCTGCAGGTTTTTCGCTAAACGACACTCTTTTCATATGGCAAAAGTTGCAAAAGGATATAATTGAAATTTTATTGCGATTCCGACTTCATCCCTTTACTTTTATTGCTGATATTAAGCAAATGTATAGGCAAATATCAATATCGGAGGAGCACCAGAATTACCAAAGAATTATTTGGCGCTTCGCTCCGGAAGATCCTGTTCAGGATTTTAAGCTTACCACTGTTACTTATGGAGTATCGTCCGCTCCTTTCCTGGCCCTTCGTACAATTCAGCAGTTAGTACAAGAGGAAAGGGAAAATTTTCCTCGAGCTGCAAAGTGTTTATCCTCTGATATCTATATTGACGATATTATCACAGGTGCCTCAACTCTACAGGAAGCCAAACTTCTTCAATCAGAATTAATTTCCATGCTGGAAAGAGGAGGTTTTCTTCTTCGAAAATGGGCATGTAATAATCCCCAGTTAATGCAGAGTCTCCCTGCTGAGGTTTGCCAACACTCCTTGTCTTCTTTTGATACCCATGACCTTGTGGTAAAAGTTTTAGGATTGCGGTGGAATAACTCCTTAGATGTTTTCTATTATGATATTCAACCCCTTGACAGATTCTGTTCTAAACGCATAATGCTCTCAGAAGTTGCTCGAATGTATGACCCCCTTGGGTTCTTAGCTCCACTCTATTTCCTAGCTAAACATCTCTTACAACGACTTTGGAGTTTGGGTTTAGATTGGGATCAAATACCCCCTTCGGACATAGTCGACAAATGGAATCAGTATAAAACTGAACTTCCGCTCCTCTCACATATTAATATTCCTCGCTGCTTACCTAATAAATATATTTCTTGTGAACTGCATGGCTTTGCAGATAGTTCAGAGAAAGGGTACTCCAGTGTAATATATTTTAAATTTACTTCAGAGAATAACGCCTCCAAAATCTGTTTAATTGCCGCTAAATTTAGAGTGGCCCCACTTAAAACTCTTTCAATTCCCCGACTAGAACTGTGTGCAGCTGTTCTACTCTCCAATTTAATAGAATTTTTTCTTTACGCATCCCGAGATAACCTCCAAATTAGTGAAATTTTTGCTTGGTCTGATTCAATGGTAACCCTATCATGGATTAAATCACCCGCTTCCCGCTGGAAAACTTTCGTCGGTCATCGTGTAGCTCACATACAAGAAAAGGTTCCCCCTGACCGTTGGCATTTTGTTGAAAGCTCCGATAATCCAGCCGATTGTGCCTCTCGTGGTCTTCTGCTCAGTCAAATTCCTAATCATCCGTTGTGGTTTGAGGGGCCTCCTTGGTTAATGTCTCCAAAGCCCTTATGGCCCAATCCTAAATTTTCTCCAGTTTCCTGTCTGGAAGAAAAACCCTCAGTTCTTGTAACACTTATGTCTTTGAACACATTAGACCTTCTATTGGACAAATACTCATCCTTGAGTAAAATTCAACGAATTATTGCGTATGCGCTACGCTTTGTAGCCAATTTAAGAAATCCTCAAAATAAATCATTGGATTATTTCACTGACTCAGAACTCCACAAAGCTATAATGGTTCTCACTAAACGAGTGCAACATATTTGTTTCGCACAAGAAATTGAAAATTTGGAAGCAGGCACCACCTTATCAAAAGCTTTTAGAAAGTTGAGCCCTTTTCTGGACAGCGAGGGTGTTTTGAGGGGGGGGGGACGCTTGAAGTTCTCAGGATTGTCTCATGATACAAAATTTCCAGCAATTCTACCCCGTCAACATCGTTTGACAGATTTAATAATTGAATTCGTTCATAAAACATATTTTCATCCAGGTTTACAGCACTTACATTTTCTAATTGCTCAGAACTTTTGGATTCTCTCTTCCAAACGCGCAATTCGGAGTGTGTTGAGCCGCTGTATTCGATGCTTTAAACTGAAACCTGTGGCCCACGAACCTTTCATGGGAAACTTACCTCCTACCCGCGTCAACCAAATTAAACCATTTTCTTGTGTAGGTACTGATTATGGAGGTCCCTTCTTAGTCACTCCCCTTAAAGGACGTGGAATTAAGTCACAAAAGGCCTATATCTGTATCTTTATGTGTTTCGCCACAAAAGCCGTACACTTGGAGTTAGTATCGAGTCTCTCTTCGGATGCATTTATTGCTGCTTTGCGTTGGTTTGTTGCCCGTCGAGGCAGATGCACCCATATTTTTTGTGATAATGCAACCAACTTTGTGGGGGCTTCTCGCATTGTCCATGAATATATACAAAAGTCTTGTGGATCAGAAAAAATAAAATTTTCATTTTCTCCTCCGTCCGGTCCACATTTTAACGGTCTTAGTGAAGCGGGCATAAAGTCTGTTAAAACTCATATTTTTCGAGTTGTTGGCTCTAAAGTTTTAACTGTTTAAGAGTTTTACACCCTATTAGCTCAGATTGAAGCTATTCTCAATTCCAGACCGCTCTATTCTTCAAGTTCAGACCCCAATGATTTATCCTTGTTAACCCCAAGTCATTTTCTTATGTTAGAGCCGCCAACGGCAGTTGCCGATCCGGATCTCTCCCATTCAAATATGAATCAGTTGGATCGATGTCAGTTTATACAAAGACTACAGCAAGATGTGTGGAAACGGTGGCAAAGTGAATATTTAAATGCACTCCAACAACGAAATAAATGGCTAAATCAACAAATTCCACTCAAACTTAACGACCTAGTTATTATTAAAGATGACAATGTCCCATCTTTAAATTGGAAATTGGGAAGACTTGTCAAGTTATTTCCGGGTTCTGATGGTATTGCAAGAGTTTGCTAATGTCAGAACCACTCAGGGTCTTCTTCAAAGACCAACGGTAAAGTTATGTCCTTTACCAACATGTTCTAAATAAGTTAGTTAAAATACTATGTATTTTGGTGGGGGGTATGTTAAGTATTCATTAATTTTATTTTAATTGGTTATGATATATATTTAATATGTAAGGTTATTTATTAATAAAATGTAAATGTTAAAATCTCAAGCAAATCGTTGGTGGTATTTTTACACCTAGCGGACATACGGTATACACACATTATGTTAAATTTAAAAACCCAGTTCTCCAAGCAAAGAAAAGAGAAGCAGAACAGTTGTCGAAGTAAACAGTTCGTAGTAATTAATATTAAACGCGCTAGTGCCAGGAAATTTAATAAAACCCATTGAACCCCTGCTACAGTCCACATTATCGCTTCCAAGAAGGGTTGCAACCCCGCAGAAGATCATCCGTGACCTTCAGGTAAGAATACCAGTTTTGGGCGATTTGCTTGCATCATACTTTTTTCCATAAAATTTGTAACCTTTCATAATGTAACGAAAACATTTTTCATTCTCCGAAACAATAATAATTATCAACAAACTTTTGAAATCGAATGGTATAAATGTGATATCCCGTACAGTTGAATATCCTGTACAATATATTATAATAATTATCAACAAACTTTTGAAATCGAATGGTATAAATGTGATATCTCGTACAGTTGAATATCCTGTCCAATATATTATAATAATATATCAAACAAACTCTCGGAATCTAATAGAATAACTATGATATCTCGTGCATTTGGATATCCTGTACAATACAGAAAGAAAAATGATCATCGAAAATACGATATCTCTTGTATATGGATATAATCTTAGACTAGATCGGTAGGTGAGGGGCTCAGATGTAAATAGTGCACTCAACATGACCGAATATATATATGTATCCCTTTTCTTTTGGACACCCAGTTAAATCAAATAAAAAAATATCAATAAAGTATATAAGAAAATTAATTATACGTTAAAAACTTACGCTTTTGAAATATCACAAGTCACAACTACACAATATTACTGTCGACGACAAAGTGGCCGTACTGTGCCTGGTCACTTAATGAGGGTTACTACCTCACTGATTCTGTTTTCAAAATTCCTGCTATCTATTTTAAAATTGTTTCATTTGTGCCCTTGTCTCTTGTTTTTTTATTTTCGTAACTGAAGGTTAATTTTAAATTTCATTATACTAGTTTGCAACGTTTTATTATATTTTTTGGTAAACAAAGCATGGTAAACACCAGATGTAATGTTTATCGACCTTGCTGATTATGAAAAATTGTTTGTATCAAATTCGTTCCTGGCGGAGGTCAATTGTTTTTTATTATTAATTTGTTTCGACTTATTTTATGATCAAGGAAATTTGATCTATATGGGGTGTCCTTAAAATTTCCTATGTCATATCTCGTGTTTATTACAGAAGCAAGGATACAAAACCATTTTGAAAGGTAAATGTTGCAGTATAACTGTGCAATAATATGGGAAACCACGGAAAACTACTATCTGCTAATCCTCACAAATCTTACATAAGTAGACAGTTTATTAGTATAGAACACTCTAGATTTATCTGTTCATTGAGGACCTCATATTGCGAGTCTTTGAATTTCTAATTTCTTGTTTCTTATCACAAATATGTAGTACTAGTTCTGTATTAGCAATTAATGAATGTTTAGTATCAAGTAGATGTTTTGCGTAATGGGATTATGTTATCCCTGTTTATGTATAACGCTACGCTCACGGAGGGGTTTTGGTTTTGAGGTGCCCATTCATAAATTCAATTCAAATTTTATTATAAATACGTTTCGCGTAAATGAAGAAAGACAAACGTTGTCTGATTGTGTAGAGAAAGGTGGAGATTATGCCCAATAAAAGATACAAATAGTGTAGTTGACCTTGAAAAGCGAATTTCTTATATAGACGATAATTTTTTTGGCTTCTGTAAAAACTGTTAGCGACAACTCTCGAGTGTAAAAACGTTTCCAAAATCCAGTTTTCTATGATAAAGATTATTGTATACAGGGAGGTTCAATAAAAACACCCAGGCTGGCTATTTTGGAAAGTAACAGAGATATTTTAATTCTATTAAAGACAATTTGTAGAGCGCCAAGAGAGCTCTTCGGATTTAGATGTAAATTGACTTTATCATCCATTACATAGCTGACTTCTCTTTCTTCTATAGTGCCTGTGCGTAATTCGTATCCCTTTTACAAGCCATGGTGCATTTTGAATAAATAACAACAAAAATATTTTGTGTGCAAACATTAACCGTCCTCCAAAACACATGAATATGAGTTGATTATACATAATCAAAGAAATAGAAACGATTGACTGATGACTGAATTCGAATTAATAACTAAATTCACTGAAGAATAAAAAGGTAAAAGAGAAAAGAAAAAAATCCACATGCAATAGGTAGAAAATAAACAAAAATTAATTTTTGTTAAGTAAAGGACACAGTTTCATCACTAACCGTTTGTAAATGCCGGTAGCCGTACGAACTGTAGCAACTCGCGATTGACCGTCCCTGCCGAGTGGTTTGTTTAAAATATTTTATTACTGTCATTCGTAATAACGACTAGATCAATGATTTTAACGTCCGAAGACGGATTGTTCCATTTATACGGCTGTTGCAATGTATGTAAGTATACGCACGAGTATTTTTCCCGAAAATCCGCGTCAAGTCTTTGAATAAGTTTATCTCGAGAGTCGATTCAGGAAAACTTCAGATAAATCTGCTTCTGGTATACATGAGTTAAGTGATTCGAGGGTCAACAAATGTCCAGGGGTAGAGGATTGTAGATCATGTGGGTCTGACGAAGAGGGTGTGAGCTAAGGACAGCTACGATACGACATGTTAGTGTGGTAATTTCCATTCCAACTCGAACAAAATGAGTTTTGAAACTTTTTATTCCGACCTTCACAAGACCGTTGAAACAAGGACTTAACGGAGGGCTTGAATGTCAACGAATTAAAAGTTTATTTAACGCCTGTTTTGCGTACTCAAGAAGTTGATTTCGAAATCCGAGGAAGTTACTTTCTTGATCTGTCCAGCAATCGAGTACTCTACCGCGCCTAGACACAAGCCTATGAAAGGCAGCTACGAAACCTTCAGTGCACAATTCCATGGTAACTTCCAAATGCACGCAGTGTGTGGTCGTGCTCAAAGCCGCCAATCGCGCAGAAGACATCCGCGATAGTGGGTGTAGGCTTCTGGACGGGTCACTATACACATAACTGATTATTTCCTCCAACAACCAACTGCTTCAACTAATTACTCCTAAAACAAGTCTATATCGTAAATTAACTGGAACAAAATTGCGTCATAACCAACTTCAGCCAAGTTGCCGTCTCACATAACGTAACCCAACGTTCGTTTTTCAGGAACCAGTCGAAAAAAAACTAGGGAGTCATAATTATATACCAGGGAGAAAGTACCTTCTCCATCCAGAAACAATTGGATGATGCCGCAAGAGCAAGGAGCCAACTTAAACCCTCAAACGTACACAAGTGGTTCGGAAATTGCCAGAATATCGGCAATACTTACTTATAGTGTATTTCCTGAGCTACCTGTAATTTTTTTTCTTGGCTTTGACACTCGTCATTCAGCCAGTCACAACAGGAACAAACGATCAATATATAAAAAAAATATTCACTTCACTCACAGCTATCCACACCTAAGAGAAGACAAAATTACCTACCTAAAAAAATACAATAAGGATATACAGGGTCACTCGCTTCTTGTCTAGGGGCCCATCAAGACATTATAATTTATCACAAACAAAACTACGCCACGGAAAGGTAGGAATAACTACAATTGGGATAAACAGAGGTAAACAAATCTAGTTCAAATATTCAGAAACATACCTTTGATTCGTATATGAATTTCATCAGGACCTTATATACTTCCATTTTGTTTAAAGCTAAAAGATGGCAGATATTGAAGGGTGGGAAAAATCCGATTCTTATTAAATCATTAATAAGGTTTTGAATATCTTGGGAATATATGCAGTTGAAGAAAATATGATTCAGATCATTTTTGATATGACAGTGTTGACACAGGTCTGTGTCAAGAATTTTTATTTTATATGAGTGTGCCTGATAACATGCATGTCCAAAGCGTAGGCCAGCAACAGTTATAATGTATTTACGTGGACAGGAATAAGAATTGAACCAACAACAATTCGGAATTTCTTATTGAATTGATGAATATTGGGTATTAGATATTTTACAATAATCGTTCCAAGACTTTTTCCATAAACAACTTTGTTTTTTTTTCTGAAGCAAATCCACTAGAGTACGAAAACATCTTCAATATAGGTGAGGGTAAATATATTAAAATCCTTAAAATTCGTACAAGTTTTTTAATTACCACATGCCAACTAGTTTCGACTTAACAAGTCATCATCAGGGCGGGTAAGCAGTCAATCAAAAAATCTCCACAGGACGTATACCAACATGAATTTAAAATAAACAGCGAAAACAATACAAGACAACAGAACTAGACGAACTTTGTTTTTGCCTAGAATTAGCAAATACGTCTGGTACAGTGAGTGGATAGATAGATAAGGTGCCATTTTCTGCTGCATTTTTAGCTAAACGATCTACATATTCATTATGTTTAAGTACTATATGTGCTTTGATCCATATCAGCTGTACATGTTTATTATCTTTTTTCAATTGAAATAACATTTTTTTTATATAGATTATATAAAGATTATCTGATAAAGCAAGTATAGTTGGATTTTGTATAGCTGTTAAGACAGACAGAGAATCAGCTAATATAAAAGGAGAACTTTTTCTGGACGAAGAAAAAAATTTTAACGATTCATAGATGCCCACAGCTTCAGCGCTGAAAACTGAGAAGTCTGAGGGGAGCTTAAACAATTTTTCGACATTATCACCTGGAATGTAGAACGCACAACCAGTTCCATAGAAACTTTTGGAAGCGTCAGTATATATCTGTATGGAATCAGAATAATTTCCTAATATGGAGTTTAAAATTGTTAGACTTATCTTTAGGATTTACATAATACCTAGGTTGAATGACATTAAACATATGAAAAAAGTATTCAAAATCATCTAAAGTCATATTTTTTCTGATCTAATTACAAATAGATTGTTGTTGTTTTGGAAGGCATCACAGAGAGGCGGTGAATTTTTGCGGATCCAGTAGTTGTTAGCTAAATCAAATTCGTTTAGTTTACATATATTCTGATATAAAGATTCGTTGGAAGACATAATTTTTATGAGGAATTTATGGCTAAGATGATTTCTTCTATATTTTAAGGGAGGTTCTAAAGCTTCCACGTGAAGTGGTTCAATAGGAGTAGACCTCATAGCACCCATACAAATACGTAAGGCTTTGTTTTGAAATACGTCAATTTTTTGTAAATTATTTTTACGTGCGGATCCATAAAGTGTATATCCATAATCTATTATGGATCTAATGTATGATCTATAAAAAAGTAGTGAAGTCGACACATCAGCTCCCCACCAAGTTTAAGAAATGGGTTTTAAAAAATTCATACCTCTGTTGCATCTATTCAATATATGTTCGATATGGGGTTTCCAGGTTAACTTCCTATCAACTATCATTCCCAAGTATTTTATTGATTTACAAAAAGGAAACGCTTGTGTATTCAACTGAATCGTATCGATATTCGGGATGTTATGTTTAGAAAAAATGCAAACTGATGATTTCGTGGGAGATACTTCAAAACCATTTTTAATGAACCATTTAGAAGCCGATCCGTATATTTTATCTAACGTATCTACAGCATCATTATATTTTTTGGCCTCTGAATATAAGCAAAAATCATCCGCATACTGAATTATTTTTGGGGTGATATTTTCAACGTAAATACTATGAAAGTCAGCAGTATACAAATTAAAAAGCAGAGGACTCTATACTGAACCCTGAGGTAGTCCTGAAATATTATAACGAGGTCCTATGAGGTGATTATTATGAGTTCTTATATACAATTTTCTATGAGAATAAAAGTTAATGATTGCATCAGTTAATCGAATCGGTATTAGGAAGTTATCTAGGCAAAGTGTAGGTAAATATCCATTGGTAGAATAAGTATTTTTAATATCGGTAACGAGAGTTGTTAGAGCGTCAATTGTACCACAACCTTTTCTGTAGCCAAACTGGGTTCTGGGAAGGAGGTTTTTCTGAAATAACCACCATTCAAGTCTGTGCTTAATGGTACGTTCTCAAGTTTTCAACATACAAGACATAAGTGATATAGGGCGATAGGATTCAGCATGATTGGGATCATTACTTGGCTTGAGAATAGGAATAATGATGACATCCTTCAACTCATTAATTATGAATAGATTATTCAGTATGTCATTAAATATATCAATAAACATACATTTAGCAATAACAGGAAGGTTATCAATCATAGGATATTTAATTTCATCAAGTGCTGGACTAGTACTGATGCGATTTTTAAGAACATAGTTTAACTCTGTTAAAGTTATGGGTTTTGAAAGAGAATGGTTTTCATCACTAGATGAAGTGTTAGATCAGGAAATAACAATGCAGCGAAGGGAGGAGAAATTTTGTCAAAATATTCTGCCATCCAGATATCATCTAAAGGCTTGACGTTGAAGATTGGTTTTCTTTAAATCTTTCTAGCTTGTTTCCAAAGAGAAGAAGACGAAACAGACTTATTAAGAGAAGAAACATACTCAATCCAGTTTTGTTTAGCTATAGCTTCAAATTTTTTTTTGTTCTTGCCATCATTTCTTGACAAAGGAAAAGGTTTTGGAAATTCGAAGTTTTTTTATTTATAAGTCGAAAAAGCCAAACGTCTATCTTCCAAAATCTTTTCGCACCCTGAATTCCACCAAGGTGGGGGGTAACGTTTTAAGTTTTTAATATTTTTGAATTGTGGTATCGCAATGTGTGCAGCTTGATTCATACTGCTGATTAAGATTTGATATTTATCTGATGTGGAGTTTAATGAGAAATCTCCTTGAAGAATATTTTCAATTGTCCCAGTATACAATGGCCAGTTAGCTTTTTTAATGTTCCATTTATTTTTAAGGGGAAATTCATTGATAACTTGGTCAATTGGAAGCTCCATAAGAATAACAAAATGATTCAATCCTAATGTATCATCTAATACTGACTAATTAATTCTATTAGCAAGTTCACGAGAACAAAAGGTGATATCTATCGCAGAAACATTTTGATTAGGACGAGTTAAAACTGTGGGTTGTCCATTATTCATTACTGTTAGATTAAGATCATCTGCAACTTGGATTAGCTGTATACCAACTGTGTCATTATGATGTGCACCACACAACGAATGATGTGCATTTAAATCACCGCCCACGATTAAAGGATTTTTTGCTTGTGAAAAAAGTGTTAGAGTATCCGACAGTACTTGTTTTATGCTACTGATTAATGAACTTTTATTAATTGATTGCAAGTATTCTACTGAGCTAATATTATCCAATAGATTGAATACAAATTTGGAGACAATGTCAGCAATATTCTGTTTTTTACTTTCAATACTCTTAAAAATGGATTTATAGGGGTTAGCAGGTAATGGTTGACTAGGACCAAAAGTAAAAGGAAACATAGGCGAGCCAGAAGGAGACTGATTGGACGGAGAGTCTGATTTTCTTTTCTTTCTCATTGGAACTGCGTAGTTTTTTGTGCCACTTGTACTTGGTAACGACGAAATTAAACTATTGCTTTCGCTAGTATTTTTTATTATAGTTTGTATGGTATTATTATTTACTTAATTAGTAATACTGGGGAAATCTTTATTATAATTTGATAAGCCTGAAAAAGAATCATGACTTACAAAAGAAGAAATAGAGTTATCACAGTATTTTCTGGCTTCCATAAATGACGTTTTTTGTTTCAAGCATAATCGTTTTAATTTTTCTCTGCTTCTCATATTGAGGGCATTTTTTAGATATAGATAGGTGATCGTTAGATTTACAATGAATACAATAAATTTTGTCCTTATTGCAACTGTGTTCCTCTGTTTTTATTTTGCCGCATTGTATACATCGTTCTTGGGTGTTTTTACACCGTTTAGAAACATGTCCATACTTCAAACAACAATAACATTGAACTACTCTACCTATAAATTGTTCTACCTGACGATATACTTTATTAAATACAACATATTTTGGTATACTATTACCTTCAAAAGTAATAATAATGGTTTTTTTTTGGTACATAATCAATAGTTTTATCCTCTCTTTGGATTTTACGTTTAGTACGATAAATATTTATTACCGGAGAGGTAGACTCTACATTCTCTAACAAATATTTTTCGTCATATTTAGTGTCAACGTCCCTAATGATACCCTTTGATTCGAGTAGATGATTTGGAATATAAGCTACCAAATTATGATTTTCCAACAAAGGAATTTTAACTAATTGATTAGCTTCATGAAACGATTTTGATAAAACTTTTATTCGATGTTTACCTATACTTTTAATTTGTAATATATTAGTTAGCTTTAATTGTTCAAAAAGTATGTGACCAACAGTCATCGGATGTAGCCTTCCCAAATTACTACTTTTAATATTTTCAATGTATACCCAAATAGTAGATAAATTGTACTTATCTGACAATAAGTTGAACTTTTTTGGAACTGGTTTCACTGCAGAAACCTCGTTGCTGTTTTGAGGGTTATTAATGACATTTGATCATCATCACATAACATAATTGACCCCACTTGCGTCGAGAATGCCGTCCCTTTTTTATCCCCCATGATGGGGGAAAAATTATTTAGTTAAAAACTCTAATCGGAATATTTTAAATAAACACGTGTAAGAAAACAAAGTTGGCACTGATAAAAACTATCAGCTGGTTTTGTTAATTGCTTCGCACAACCTATTTGTACAAAGGTAAAATCAACACTGTACCTGTAATTCAAGTTATGAATTATTGTGAATTAATACCTTTTTAAATAAATGATTTACATAAGAAACTACAGATCTGGTCCGTTATGGAGAATGAGGATTTGTATTTCTTCTCATAATCATCCAAAAGAATGATTGAAAATCTGTCATACATCATTAGAAAAGTTTTATGTTTAATCTGCTTTCAGAGTTTGGACATTACTAGATTCTCTAATGATATTCACCTTGGAATTATAATCTTCTTCGGTTCACAATATGAAAGTTGTAATAACTTTGTGAGCTTTTTAATTGTGAGGTTATGATATTCTACTTTCTTTTTCATTGAATTTGGAGCTTTAATGTCATTTTTTGTGTGACGTTTAGCCTTGGAGGGTTCAATATTTTTGATCAAATTGGCAAGTTGTAATTTCCCATGAAGTAAATTACTTGACTTAGATTTTGAAGCTATTACTGATTCTGTAGCTAATATTTGTTAATTACTATTCGTAAATTTTTGTGATACTTTAAGCCTTTATTTAAAAATTCTATTTCACTATTTGTAAAATTAGTGTCTGAAAGGTCTCCAAATCGTGGTGCAAAGTGAGTTGGTATGTAAGTTTTGTTACGAAATAGCACACTAGAGTAGTCCCTGAACATCTAGAACATTTGTACCAATCCCAGCTGAAGAACCGAAGGTAGAAACGTGACGATGCCTTCCAGAGTATGAAGTGGATATTGCCCGACTAGTACGATTTACTTATCCATCAGCACCAGAGAACATGATGGAATGTCTCGGCATCCAGGCCTTCATTGATGCCTTACGTGAACCCGATATGCAGAGGCGACCATCCCAAAACATTAGTTGACGCATTGACAGCTGCACTTGAATATGAAGCAGCAACGAAGGCTTCGGATTATAACAAAGTTAGGACCATCCGAGAGGAAGGTGACGATGACAGACTTGACCAGATCGTCAACTTGTTAAAAGATACGGTAGACAAGAAGCCGAAGAATATCAGGTGCTGTAATTGTGGCGAGCTAGAGCATGCACGCAGTTTGTGTCAGCGTCCTACGACTCCTGCAAACCAAGAACCTCTTAAATGCAAAACATCCACGAAGTGTTCGCGGTACAACAAAGGTGGGACCATGCAGGAAGAAGAGGACGATGACAGTCTTGTCCAGATCGTCAACTTGTTGAAAGGTATGGCACAAAAAAATCGAAGAAGATCAAATGCCGGAAGTGTGGCAAGCTAGAGCACGTACGCAGTCCATCTCTCTGTCTAGGCCGTCATGCCCTGTAGACTATTCTCACTGCAATAAGTCGAAATCTAAGGAAGTTGCAGTTTCAAGAATTACGGTAGTCAACGAAAAATGGTCACCCACCAGGATCAGAGAAAATCAGGAGAATGATCCTCACCTACAAAAGATTCGGCAATGGAAGGAAGAAAATCGGCGACCTACATGGCAAGAAGTTTCAAGATTTTCACCGACACTCAAGGCATATTGCGTTCAGTGGGACTCGCTCGTCCTGGAAGAAGGGCTGTTGAAAAGAGTCCTTGAAAACGATGATGGTTCCGAGATGAGGAGACAGCTAGTTATCCCTAGAACGAGATTAGCTGAGGTACTGAAGAAGTTACACGACAGTCCATCAGGAGGCCATCTGGGAGTGAAGAAAACACTTAAGCGAGGCCGTGAAAGGTTTCATAGGATGAACAGCTCCAACGATGTGAAGGACTGGTGTAAGAAATGTACGACTTGTGCTACGAGTAATGGAACACATCGCAAGAGAAAGGCACCTATGAAACAGTATAATGTTGGAAGCCCTTTCGGAAGGATTGCTTTAGACATCGCTGGAACATATCCAACGACAGAAAATGGTGGTAAATACATCCTGGTTATAATATATTATTTCAAAAAGTGGGTGGAAATTTACGCGATTCCGAATCAAGAGGCCACAACTGTCGCGGATGTATTGGTGAAATATTTTATCAGCCGATATGAAGTGCCCTTGGAAGTCCACAGTGACCAGCGAAGAAATTTCGAAAGCCATCTATTCCAGGAGATTCGCGACAAGCTGCGAATGAAGAAGTCCAGGACAACAGCATTACATTCACAGTCAGATAGAATGGTTCAGAGAATGAGCAGGACTATTGGAAAATACCTGTCCAAAATAGTTTCCAGTCATCAGAGAGATTGGGACCAGTATCTTTCCCTATTCGCATTGGCTTCTCAATCTGCCGTCAATGAGTCCACGGGTGAAACACCTGCAAAAATCCTGTTTGGACGTGAAACGAGGCTCCCTTGTGACCTGGAATTTGGCTGTTGGCCTGGAGAAAATCTAGCAGGAGAAGACTAGGTGATCCAATTGAGAAGAAGGCTGAATGATATTCATGAATTAGTTCGAACAAATATTCAAGTTACCAGCGACAGAATGAAAAGTCGGTACGACACGCGGGGCACAGTAGCAGGTTTTAAAGAAGGGAACAAAGTATGGTTACAGAACCCGATGGGGAGTAAAGGATTTTCCCCAAAATTACAAAAATCTTGGGAAGGTCCATACTTAATCAACAAAAGGATCAATGATGTTATATATCGCATAAGCAAGATCCCCAACGGAAAACCAAAAGTAGTTCACCAAAACCTACTAGCGCCATTCGATGGAGACCATGACCTAGAGGAAGGAGTAAACCATATTCGAGATGTGTCTCACCCTACCTTCGATGAATTTATGGGCGCGTATGGAGGTACCGAATAAGCTAGATATGGAGTCACTTCAGAACAACGACAAGATTTGTTCACTCTCCCGGAAGATTATTCACTGGCTTACAACATCCCCGCCCGTATCAAGAACGCTCAAGGGTTTTATTCGTCTTTCGGAAGGACTTCGGGCAATAAGAAAAATTCGAAGACCAGATTCCAGCCCCTGGCAAGACACTGAGACTGAAACACAATTCGCGGTACTTGTTCTACGTGGTAACTAAAAATAAATTTCAAGATCGATCTACCTCCGCGATGTGTCGGAAGCACTTCGAAGCCTCCGAGACCAGGTGTTGGAATCCAGTGTGAAGAAACTGGCTATGCCTAAGATAGCGACTAACCAGTTGGATTGGTGAGTGATCAGAAACATGGTAGAGGTGATCCTCCAAGATACCAGTGTTCCAATATTAATTTGCAGCTACAACCCCCGTTATCAGTATCCGATGAAGATGTTATTTCCATAAGATCGGAAAGTGTACAAATGGGGCCAGTTGCCGATTGAAACATCCAGTCTCGGCTACACAAAAGTTCCAGGAGGAACTTTCATTTAAGGAGGGAGTATTGTTACGAAATAGAACACTAGTGTAGTCTCTGAATCCGACAATTTCTAAGCCATGTGTGAAAGTTAAAAATTTTAGCGGATGCGCAGGGATTTCTTAGAACTGTTTACGATTTTTGTTATTGTGACCAGTCTTTTCTAGAAATTTCCAGGGAGCCTATTGTTTTTGTGTAAGCCGCAATCTGGAATTATCTAGTAAAAAAGGCACTAATATATAAAGGACCGACCAGCGGGCGAAGTCAGTTTATAAAGTAATCTCGTGACATTAACAGCGAACAATTAAATTGTCTAAGTAGTGAAGTGTTTATATAAATTAATGTAAGTGAATATACTGTGTATATAATATAAATTAGTGAATAGTGTAGTGAATAAATAAATTAAGTTGGTAGACATAACGTGTGTGTATAAATTTATCCCACCCGTAATAAAAACGTTTAAATAAATAAGACAAACATTACAGTACTTACAATTTCAGGACGTTTAGATTATTGAATTCTTTGTTGTTTGTGTTTTTCAGTTTTTGTTCTTGTTTCTTGTATTTCTTGCGTTTCAATCTGCTGAAATTTTCTCTGATTTTGTCATCTAAACAGTAAAAACCTACTTGATGAGTTTAGAATTATTTAGAAACATATATTTTCATTTAAAACTGTAGCATGAATATGTTCCACATAATAAGGGTTGAAACAGTAAATTTGATAACTGAATCACCATAAAACCAAAACTAGCTTGCAACTGGATAGATACCGAACGAAAAATGACACACAATCTCAACCGAAAAAATAGTAACAAGGATAAATGAATTTGTACACACGTGTGTAATCTTTTTTATTAAATTCAGCCAAGCGCTTTCGACATTACCTCATCATCAGGGCTTTCGTCAATCGGTCCAGAGACGTATTAAAATTGTAAATAAACAACAAATTTCAAACATTTACACATATATCAAATTAAAAATGACACTACATAAACCATGTCGACCAACTAATAGAATTTTTAATCAAGTTGTTGAAATAAATAAAAGAAAAAGTAACATTTTTGTTGACTCAAAAACTCGATCCTTAAACAAGGATTTTGATTTTTTTTTTAAAAATAGTACGCAAATCACATTTTAACTAAATAGAAACTGAATTGAATGTCGGAAAGCCACAGAACAGAAATAGGATTTATTACAGATCAAAACTGTAGTAAAAACGCTTTAAATATGAGTTTATCAATCCGAACCGACGTCTAATATAAAAACTTCATCAAGCACCCATTGTAAACGTTATCGTAATCAAGATCTTCATTAGTTAACGAAAACAATTTCCAGAATCACCAATCCCTCAACACCGTTCGCATGACTAATAAAAATCAACTCCCACACATCCAATTTAAACCGGAGAGGCTTTCTATCTTAATTGGACTAGATAGACACGAAAGACTAATTGCCATTTTAATCACGGAGCTTCTTTGATATCAGCAATGAACATACTTTGTTGTAGAGAGAAGAAGAACAATCACAAAACGATTTTGAATTTTAGGCGATAATTAGTTTATACTGCTCTAGAAAAAGTTTTCGAATAAGAAAATTCGTGATCAAAGAGATGTTATTTAAATCGACATAATTTCTACTATTATTCAAGAAGAAATGCTGATGTGATACTATTTCTTATACAAAATATTTGGGATGGTATTGTACTGTTTTTCTAATTTATTTGAACAATAAACGGGTGGGTGATACTATTTCTTATACAAAATATTTGGGATGGTATTGTACTGTTTTTCTAATTTATTTGAACAATAAACGAGTGGGATAAATTTTAAACACACGGTATGGCTACTTACTAATTTATTTAAACACTAACTCACTAACACTTAATTTATATATACTTAACTAATCACTTAAATTTAATTTATATGCACACAAACTTTATATTAGCACTTTACTGTTCGGTGTATTTTTGTTTATTTCTTGAGATCACTTTATCAACTAACTCTTCCGCTGATCGGCCCTTATTTATATTAATGCCTTTCTTACTAGAGAATTCTGGGCTGCGGCTTACACAAAACAAAAACAATTGGTTCTGGCCTTTTCTAGATAACTCTGGTCACAAAAACAATGTTTACATAAGATAGTCGTAAAGTCGCAAACAGTTATAAAAAACAGTGCGTATCCGCCATAATTTTAACTTTTATACCTGGCTTAGACAGAGTCGGTTTTAGGGACTATACCAGTGTGCTGTTTCGTAACAGTATTATTATATTTTTTAGGTCCCTGGGGTATAAGTTATTACAATCTGAACTTGGTTCTCCTGAAGAAGTAGGTGCAATAAGATGAACTATTGAATTTAAAACGCTGAAGAAATAAATGTTGTATCCAGACTTAAATATTTTTCCAATCTTAAGGAAGTAACAAGAATAATTTCTTCATACTTTTGCTAGGTATCCTGTCAACTACCATTGTTGATTTTGTTAATTTTTTTGAGATCTTAACTTTCTAGTACAACTTGGAGGTTTTATAGTATACATCTATCCTAACCTAACCCAATCTTGTCTCTTATTCGTTTTATGAAACGGTATTGGAAAGTTTCGTCGTTTAGTTTCTAGTTAATTTTCATTTTAGTTAATTATAGAATGTTTATATTTTCGATTTTCATTTTATGCCAACGAAAAATGTGAATCAAGCCATAAGATATCACAAAAACCAAAATTCAAGAGAATGACGGAAGTAGTTACCAAAATAATAGACTAAAGACTTGGTGAAGTATACGCTAGTTTCCCCCGACACGTTGAGCTTATGGTGGTAACTAATTGCGATTTTTCGTGGGTGCGATAGAATACGCGCCATTATATTGTTATGATGGGTAACAAAGGTTTATTATTAAACATTTTGTTTATATTAATAATATTATTGTTATTTTAATGAAATTGTGAATATTTATGTTTATTTGCATATTGAAGTAACTTTATCATAATAATTTACCGTACAAAACAAAATTTCGTTGGCGGTAATATTTTCTGCGTCATGAGAAATCCTAAATTAGAATTACAGCTTGAATGTCAGTTTTTCGTGTCCCAGAGTAAGTTTTAGATCAAAAGCTAACCGATTGAACAATGTTCGCTAAATCTTCATGTAATCAACTGTCAAATATTTGGAAAATTTTAATATTATTATTATTCGTTGTATTACCATGTAAATTTATTGATGAAGTTCGGTCCGTATTGGCTGTGAAAGCTCATATTTTGACAAAATGTAAATTGATGTAGCTCATTTAAACATTTATTGAGTTTTGTGCAGAATATTAAACTAGTCATTAATGATACTATAAAATTAATGAAATAACTAATCTACTCTAACAACTAAATCAAAATTGAATTAGAGGATTTGATTTCTAGCAGTTAAACAGTAAAGACATATTCTAAACAGCTCTCCTATCGGCAAAGTGTGTTTGGGTGTGCAAGTTAACAGTAAAACTCGATCATTTTATGCAACCATAGGTACTTTGTGAAATTCAATGAGTGATGTAGAGGGCAAAGGAACACATTAGTAAAATCAATTTACATAGGGTAAACCTGGCAATCGTGCTCCACCATTCTATGTTTTGAAACG
Source organism: Galeruca laticollis (assembly GCA_963921935.1). NCBI lineage: Eukaryota > Metazoa > Arthropoda > Insecta > Coleoptera > Chrysomelidae > Galeruca > Galeruca laticollis. Next base: position 114,448,073 of record OY998180.1, read on the forward strand.
AAAAACAGTAACAATTGAAACATGTTTCTCCTTATCGGATTGTGTAACCATACTTTGTCTCCTTCTTTGAAACTGTCTTTCGTGGCCTGCGTATCATATCGTTTTTTCATTCTGTCGCTGGCAACTTGAAGAATCGTTCGAACTAATCCGTGAACATCGTTCATTCTTCTTCTCAATCGGATCACGTAATCTCCTCCTGCTAGATTTTCGCTAGGCCAACAACCAAATTCCAGATCACAAGGAAGCCTAATTTAACATCCAAACAAAATTTTCGCAGGTGTTTCGCCCGTGGACTCATTTATGGCAGATCGATAAGCCAACGCAAATAGGGAAAGATACTGGTTCCAATCTCTCTGGTGGACGGAAACTACTTTGGACAGGTATTTCCCAATGGTCCAGTTCCTAACTTTTTATAAGAGAATACAAAAATAGCTACAGTAATAGTATCGGATTAACCACTTTTACTAAATGCCAAGAAAACTTTTTGATAATGACCTGATTAAATAGCTGCAACAACTTTTACAAAAGGAAGTTTTTTCAACTAAATATTGTGTTATTTTGGGTTAACAATTTCTACATCCGCTCGTGAAAAAATTAATAGCAACTTCTTCATATATCCGACAAGTAGAATATCTAGTGATACGACTAACAGATAATCATAAATCAATTTACTGGAATACTGTAAACAAAAATGTTTTGCAAAAACAAAATTTCTGTGCATTATATACAATCACATTCTTAGAGCTGTTAGAAGTATTTCTTATAAAAAAGTTTTTGAATTGAAATAAATGCCTTCTTTGATTCTTGTTAATAAGGTAGTTTCAGAAAAATCAGAGTTACAAATTAGAAATTTATGAAAGTTCGGAATTATAAAACATTCTAACCCATGTGCATTTATAAGGCAGGGGAGAACAAAGACCATAAAATTCATGTGATAAAACTATAAAGTGTCAAAACAAGCATTTATTTCTCAACCAAAATTATATCCGTTTTTACGATATCTAGCCATTTGTTGTGTCGCGTAATTAAGTGAATATGGAAGTTTCAATAAAAAAGAGAGAGGAATGAAGAAATTTGGTCACGAAGGTTACCTTCATGTGTTTGACTGTTTTAGTAGCAATGAGGCGTTGCGAACAAAAACATTCACAGTGTAAAACAAAAATTCATAATATTGGAGGTGGTGTAACGAAAACAATTAGTTTTCATTTGCATGATTCATCTGCGGCGAAAATAGAAGCGGATTCTAATCACAAAAATTAATAATCGTGCCCAAAATACAATGGAAGGTACTGTTCAAGTGATGAACGAATGTTGTGGCGATTCAACAAAAGCTGCACAGCGAATTATTTCCAATATAGTAGCAGTTAAAGAATGTGAGAAAACGAAGGAACAAAATCCTAGCTGCGCATCCAAACCCTGTTGACTTGAGAAGTTCGGTAATTCCAGGAGAGTATAAGATGTAAGAAGTTCAACCAGGAATAAAAGAAGTTTTCATGCCCTTTGATAGTGCAATGTACCTATCTATTAATATAATCTTCACCTTTGTTATCACTAATGTCCATGACTTGGGATCAATTTGAAGATAAGTTGAATATAATAATTGATCATATTATTAACCAAAATAATAGGATTTTGAAAAAGGATATACCTAAAAATCCGAATATCTATTTAGACATAATTAATATATAAGTGCTTCTTTATAACAATCTTATTAAGTTAATAAAATAGTTCGAGAAAATCAGAGACATTACGTTTAGGGCGTTCGAAGAGTTAAATTGCCATATTCAAATAACTTCATTAATTTTTCAAGAAAGTAGCACTGAGATATTGGAGCCAATAAGTAAAAGTGTTAAGTATGAGTGAATTTTTCAATTTTATGAGCAAGGTACTATCGAATAAGTTAAATTGTGAAGCAACTAAGTTACAATCCTTTCTAGATATTTTTGGGTTATCACAATTAAATTCGATAGGTAATGAGAATAGTGCTATATTATTCATTAAAACAGGACTAACAGGCAAGGCCAGAAGCCTAATAACAGAAAATTCAGTAGTAGAAATCATAATAGAGACTTCAAAAAAGGGATTCAAGGAGACAGTCCAACTTTAGCCAAACTAAACAATTTACGGCAGAACTCACAAGTTACGCCACAGAAGTAGAAATTCTAGCAGAAAATTTTACTATCAGCGTATATAGCAGAAATAACGCTGGCTGAATTCGCCCAAAAATACACCACTGAGGCAACAATAAAATCGCTAACAATATACGCATCATCGCACACTACGAATACAATCATAGCAGCGGGAAATTCCTCGACGCCCCAAGGGGTATTAACAAAACTTATGTCCGTAGATGGGATTGCTAGTCAGCAACAAGAAAAAGTTTGACCCTGCAGGAGAAGCCAATAATAAGCAACATTTGGAATACAAAGCGCAACACAGCAATTTCGGAAATTATCGCAGACACCAAAGTAATGGTAGAAATTATAGCGAATACGACTACCAAAATCATCATTGAGATATAAGAATATGTGAAGGTATAGATGAACATGAGAATGTAAACCTACGATTCCAAAATTATCGACAGTTGTTCAATTTTAAACATAGACTTGTCACTTTCAAATTTCGTAGAAATTCGTACTAAAATCTCAAAACAAATTAACAGTTTCATATTAGATACCGGAGCTGATATTTCTCTAATCAAAATCTAAGAAAATTTTCCACGTCACTTAATAAATATTCACAAAATATTGAATAATAAAGGCATAACTCAAGGATTAGCTGAAATCTTTGGGAAAAATAAATATTATTCTTTATATTGATAATATAACTTTTGAACATAGTTTTCAGGTAGTTGACGAACATTTTCCGATAACGACTAACGGAATTATAGGCAGATATTTCATGAGCATCTTAGACTATTAACAATTAGAACTGCACATATATTGCAAGACATAACGGACACGATCTTAGAACCATTTGGTATTGTGTGTATAGACGCAGTAGGTCCATGTGTTAAGAGAAGTAGATGTAATCGTTACTGTATAACGATGTTGTGAGAAGTATGCAGTTATGATACCAGTCAAATACAAAAAGATTCAGACAATTTCAAGATGAATATTGGACAATTTTATGACAACTGAAGGTTTATTGAAAGAATTAAGAACGGATCAAGGGAGAGAGTATATAAAAAATCATGCACAATTTAACAGAACTATTAAACATTAAACATAATTTTTCTACCGTGTATTGGAAGTTGTGAAAAACTTCACAGAACTTTTCACAAGTATGTCACAAGTTTTATAAATGTAACAAGGGATGATTGGTGCGCATATACTAGGATTGCTTATCGCTACAATACATACAGAACACACACCATTGTGACGCTTATTTTCTTTGTCTTCCTGGCTCCGTACGCGGCTCTTGCCATCTCAGCACGTCACTTTGGACACCCTTGATGCAATACGTTCGGAATTAGTGCTCGGGCGCCAGATTTTTTATCGTGGTTATTTGCACGGCCCCCTGACTTCACTCGTCAGGAGTTCCAGGTAGCCTCAGATGGAGGTACGGACGGATCCAGGGGTCTAATTGTATCTCATCCGGCAGGATTGTATCCAGAAACTTCCTCACTGGTACTAAAATGAAAGTTATTCTTCTGGCCTACACTACAGAGAATCTAAATTCGTGCAGCAAAACAAATACTCTACCATAGGATTAGTTTAGTCTATAGTAGGTCAGTAAAACACAGAGGTTCGGTTAGGTTATATTACAACAATGTCTTTATTTAACAATATCTACAGGATCTGTAGCTGCTCAAATCGTTATATATAAAAAACCTCATTATACATAAAAGCAAACCATACTCTGGTATCCCCAGAAAAGCAGAGAAAACTAAGTTACAATCCTTTCTAGATATTTTTGGGTTATCACAATTAAATTCGATAGGTAATGAGAATAGTGCTATATTATTCATTAAAACAGGACTAACAGGCAAGGCCAGAAGCCTAATAACAGAAAATTCAGTAGTAGAAATCATAATAGAGACTTCAAAAAAGGGATTCAAGGAGACAGTCCAACTTTAGCCAAACTAAAAAATTTACGGCAGAACTCACAAGTTACGCCATGGAAGTAGAAATTCTAGCAGAAAATTTTACTATCAGCGTATATAGCAGAAATAACGCTGGCTGAATTCGCCCAAAAATACACCACTGAGGAAACAATAAAATCGCTAACAATATACGCATCATCGCACACTACGAATACAATCATAGCAGCGGGAAATTCCTCGACGCCCCAAGGGGTATTAACAAAACTTATGTCCGTAGATGGGATTGCTAGTCAGCAACAAGAAAAAGTTTGACCCTGCAGGAGAAGCCAATAATAATCAACATTTGGAATACAAAGCGCAACACAGCAATTTCGGAAATTATCGCAGACACCAAAGTAATGGTAGAAATTATAGCGAATATGACTACCAAAATCATCATTGAGATATAAGAATATGGGAAGGTATAGATGAACATGAGAATGTAAACCTACGATTCCAAAATTATCGACAGTTGTTCAATTTTAAACATAGACTTGTCACTTTCAAATTTCGTAGAAATTCGTACTAAAATCTCAAAACAAATTAACAGTTTCATATTAGATACCGGAGCTGATATTTCTCTAATCAAAATCTAAGAAAATTTTCCACGTCACTTAATAAATATTCACAAAATATTGAATAATAAAGGCATAACTCAAGGATTAGCTGAAATCTTTGGGAAAAATAAATATTATTCTTTATATTGATAATATAACTTTTGAACATAGTTTTCAGGTAGTTGACGAACATTTTCCGATAACGACTAACGGAATTATAGGCAGATATTTCATGAGCATCTTAGACTATTAACAATTAGAACTGCACATATATTGCAAGACATAACGGACACGATCTTAGAACCATTTGGTATTGTGTGTATAGACGCAGTAGGTCCATGTGTTAAGAGAAGTAGATGTAATCGTTACTGTATAACGATGTTGTGAGAAGTATGCAGTTATGATACCAGTCAAATACAAAAAGATTCAGACAATTTCAAGATGAATATTGGACAATTTTATGACAACTGAAGGTTTATTGAAAGAATTAAGAACGGATCAAGGGAGAGAGTATATAAAAAATCATGCACAATTTAACAGAACTATTAAACATTAAACATAATTTTTCTACCGTGTATTGGAAGTTGTGAAAAACTTCACAGAACTTTTCACAAGTATGTCACAAGTTTTATAAATGTAACAAGGGATGATTGGTGCGCATATACTAGGATTGCTTATCGCTACAATACATACAGAACACACACCATTGTGACGCTTATTTTCTTTGTCTTCCTGGCTCCGTACGCGGCTCTTGCCATCTCAGCACGTCACTTTGGACACCCTTGATGCAATACGTTCGGAATTAGTGCTCGGGCGCCAGATTTTTTATCGTGGTTATTTGCACGGCCCCCTGACTTCACTCGTCAGGAGTTCCAGGTAGCCTCAGATGGAGGTACGGACGGATCCAGGGGTCTAATTGTATCTCATCCGGCAGGATTGTATCCAGAAACTTCCTCACTGGTACTAAAATGAAAGTTATTCTTCTGGCCTACACTACAGAGAATCTAAATTCGTGCAGCAAAACAAATACTCTACCATAGGATTAGTTTAGTCTATAGTAGGTCAGTAAAACACAGAGGTTCGGTTAGGTTATATTACAACAATGTCTTTATTTAACAATATCTACAGGATCTGTAGCTGCTCAAATCGTTATATATAAAAAACCTCATTATACATAAAAGCAAACCATACTCTGGTATCCCCAGAAAAGCAGAGAAAACTAAGCGAACTATCGTCTATATATATATATATATATATATATATATATATATGTATATATGTATATATATGTATATATGTATATATATATACATATATATATATATATATATATGTATATATGTATATATATATACATATATATATATATATATATATATATATATATATATATATATATATATATAATAATACATATCCTCTATCTAAATTCTAAAGAAAACATTGAAATAAAGAAAATATGCATATTTAGATGTAATACTAGTGATACACACTGTATTATCCACAATTTGAAAGGTTCAATATACCAATAAAATTTGACATTTCAATTTCATATGACATTACTGCAGAATAGACTTAATGACAGATAGATTTTAAAACGATTTGAAAAACCAGAATACAGATGTCTCTATTAGCAAAATGGCACTTATATAAAAAATAATGATCTCTCTTGGTATATAGAAACGTGAATTTGTATTTTTTTTTTTAAAAAGAATTCTTGGTAACCAAAGGAGAAGAGAGTTATTTATGGAAACAGTTTAGTTAGTTGATTCATAACATCGCGAGAGACAACATCGAAATAAGAGTTGTCTCAGAATTTTTTAAATAGAGTTGAATTTTAATATCTCGAGAGACAACATCGGAATAAAAGTTCTCTCAAATTTATTTGAGAATATCAGAATAATTTGTAGCATTATTATCAAATTAACACAATTTGCCTTTGAAAGCCAGTTCGTGTATTATTCGCAGAGAATTACAGCGGTAAAGTGCGAGTGTTGTTCCAGTTTCTAAATAAGTCATTTAGAAAATTGTTCCAGATATTCTAAAACGTTTTTAGAATACAAACAAGTCTATCTGTATCCAGTTTGGTGAGTCCAGTCCATATTATATATTATTTTTCGAGAATTAATAGGCCGTTAGTAAAAAATATTTCGAAAGTAGATGCATCTGATGAATTAAATATTTGATCAAATTATAGTAACATTATTGATAATTCTACGTAAACTCAAGACAAATTTTGAAAAAGAAAATTGACAAGGAAATTGGAGAATGTTACATTGACATATAAGTCATTTTGGACTTTTAGTTAAAGTATTTAGATAAGAATTTCTAATTTTAGATTGTTTATAATATTAAGGTTTTGATAGAAAATTCTATTTTTGCGTATTCGTTTTAATTTTTGTAAGTGTTTATTTGATAATATAATATATAAATTTGAATTATTCTTTGAAATCTTTGATCCCTCCCTGAGAAAAGAGTGAGTTGATTGATATTGTGTATTAATTCATCTTTCAGGATATAAAATTTAATATTTATTTAGCCGGGCATATTAATTTGACAACTGCTGTCATTAAAAATTTTTATAGGTTATATTTAACTAAAGGTGTTTTCATATTAGTGTAGTTACAGCTACAAATAAATTCAACCATAAAACAATATAGAATATAATATATTATAATTAAAAACATAGTCGAGATATACTATAATATATATAGATATATATATATATATATATTTAACATGCGTTCATTAGAGACGAAGCGGGCAGGACATAAGCGAGAGAGGTTTTATCAGCAAAAGCAATGTTCAATATGAAAAAGAAGCGTTAAAAAGCAAGCTCCTATGTTACAGGTCTTTTCAATATACTGGTTAATAATTAAAATAAATAAAATGGATTCTACGTTGATACAAGCAAAGTGTTCAGTCACTTTCGATGCACTCGGTATGTAGAATAAACATGAATATTGAGTACAAAATGTCTCCAGAGATCGGGAAAGAAAATGCGAAAGGGAGGGGGGTTCAGTTATTGAAAAAAAACTGTCGAAAAGCTCTGGCCCAGTGGCGGGACACTTTCTGGAATTATTCCGGAATGGGAGGAACTTTTACTCGGGAATACTACAGGAATTTTCGGATCCGTGAATCAAAATATCGAAGGGCCCTGGCTAGACACCTGGAAGTCTTCAATATTTCAACCGAACGGAATTTACGTCTTCTAATTAAAATATCAAAAGAGCCCTGGCTAGACACCTAGAAGTCTTCGATATTTCAACCGAAACGCAAATTAGGGAATCGGGACTAGATACTGACAGTCGAGATCCGGAAATTAAAATATCAAGGAGCCTTGGCTAGACACCTCGAAGTCCTCAAGATTTCAATTTGAATGCAATAAACGTCTTCTAATTAAAATATCTAAAGAGCCCTGGCTAGACCCCTGGAAGTCTTCGATATTTCAACCGAAACGCAAATTAGGGAATCGGGACTAGATACTGACGGTTGAGATCCGGGAATTAAAATATCAAGGAGCCCTGGCTAAACACCTGAAAGTCCTCAAGATTTCAATTCGAACGGAATTTACGTCTTCCAATTAAAATATCAAAAGAGCCCTGGCTAGACACCTGGAAGTCTACGATATTTCAACCGAAACGCAAATCAGGGAATCGAATTAACACTCAATAATATATTTTCAAGATTTCAAATGTACTATCTCTCGTTATATTTTAATATATCGCAAAACCACTAATGCTTGTAGTAAAAATGAAATATCTAATATTCAAATAAATTCGAATAAAAATTCAAATACCTATTGAAAAGACCATTTATATTATAATTTCCAAATATTCTTACCTTCACAGTTATCGCTTCAACTTTTTAAAAACAGAAAAAATTACTCAAAAACGTTCAAAAGAAATGGATAACAATTTGAACAAATTTTCAAATAAATCCAAATACCTATTGAAAAGATCATTTATATTATAATTTCCAAATATTCTTACCTTCACAGTTATCGCTTCAACTTTTTAAGAACAGAAAAAAACTACTCAAAAACAACTAAAAGGAACGGGTAACAGCTTGAATAAATATGTATGGTCGGAGCGTTGTTCTACTGCTAGCGGTCGGAACTTGGGGCTGGATACCACTGTGTTACCAAAGAATACACCAACAACAATAAGCGAAAGCCAGCGTAAATCCTTTGATGTTTTGGGGGGCAAAATTTCGTGACCTTGAAACTGACGTTGACAGATAACTGAGCATCGTTACTTGATTTTACACTAAGAAAAGTGTTTAAAAAATGTAAATTAATTCTTACCTACACGCAACAAAGTGAAACCAAAGAATCTCAAATAATTATTGTTTATTTTTATGGCTTGTTTCGACAAATTTTTAATTGTCAAAGAAAGATTTAAGCATCCAACCGTGTAAAATTTTGAATGTTGGTTGATAATTGGTGAAAACTCATTAAAGATGAAGAAATACCAAAGTTTAATTTTCACAATAGGTCTGTTAAACTTAATTTATGAATTGTTAAAGTCAATTTAACAGCTAAACAAACAATGTGAAAAATATACTTTAGCATTTCTTCATACATACAGTTTTAGGTTCTGTTTTTGGAGTTCCATCCATTATTGAAAATAACGAGCTATTGTTTAACCAATCGATTTTTATTTTCTATATTGTTATCGAAATTATATGTATAAGTATCCATCGAATTTCGACAAAATGAAAGTACGTCTACCAACTCAAACTCCAAATAATAACGTAGAAAGTGGTATGAATATGTATATGAGCTTGGGGGCAGTTCCTAGTATTGGAACCATTAAAGTAATTGAGAAATTTAACAGACTTATTCCATTCCACAAAATCAAGAAACATTAACAAATACAAAAATGAGTTTGTATCAGCAGACCATCAAATACAATTTTTGGGTAAAATGTTGCTTTTTTAAAACATTTAAGATTCAATAAAAAGTGTTACTTCCAGAACAAGGATGAAGAAATGAAGGAAACAAACACAATAAGTAGTTAAAAAAAATTGTAATAAATTGTAATCTAATGATTTTAAATATTTACACTGCACAGAACTAATACAGATTCTCTTGAAAGTTTCTTCGGTAGTATGAAGAAGCAAGGGGGCAATTGTATTAAACCCACTTTTATCCAATTTGAAGATACCTTTAGAAAAGTATTTTGCCTAAAATTTACCATTTCAAATGTTGTACTGATGACCTACACAATTTATTAATTAAGTTGAATTCAACAACTGTTTGCATTATTCCTGAAACTCACCAAGCAGCAGTTCAGAATGTAGCAATATCATTATCAGATTAAGATTACAGAAACGAAGAACTGACAATTTTACATGCGTTCTATTTTGTTTATGGCTATTTGATGAAGAAAGCATTTTGTCACAGGTGTGAAACGTGCATAGAATTCTCGAAAGGATGTGGAGATCTGGATACAAAGCAGCTATTGACATATTTTCAAAAGTATGATAAGGACAAAAGTATTATTGGAGGCTTTAGGGTTCCAAGTAAACACTTTATAAATTGTATTTGTCAATTGGAAGAAGCATTTACTTTAATCTTCAGTGAAGTGTTTGATTGCCAAAGTATTTCACATGTGGTTCATATATTTTAAAACTATTCATTAGATTGAGCATATATAACTGCATAAAATATGAGAATAGGGGTATAATAAAAATGGAAACGTTTCAATCAAAGAGTTATAACTCTTTGGTATATATATATATATATATATATATATATATATATATACAATATTAAAAAACATTTATTTTACAGTAAAATCATATTAGTTACTTTACAAGTTTACAGTGATACTAACGCCAAGGTTTACTAAGTTTGCAGAGAGTGCCAAAGATAGAAGAGTGTTGTTAAACGAGCTCACTAGCTGCTGCAAAGACAGAGCTATGATATAATAATAATGATTTTATCCCATCCTACAGATAGGATAAAATCATTATTTTCGGATGTTCTTTCCGTTTATTATTTTTTTTTATTTTAAAATGTTTGTTGCAATGTTTGAGAGAATAAAATATTTTCAATCTAATGAATAATTTAATAACATATTCCAGGGGGAATGAACCACATGGATGATGAAATTATATTTTTTACATATTTGAATATATATTATGTGAAATATGTTGCCCTGTCAAAATATTTTCGAAAGATGAAGTAAACAATTTTTCTAACTTATGTATATATATATATATATATATATATATATATATATATATATATATATATATTCCACAAATGTTTCACTTGGAGCTCTCAAACTTCCAAAAGTACCAAAATCATTGTTGTATGCCTTAAAATATGTTAACAAATGACCAATGTCCAGATCTTTTACTCCACGAGAAAACTGAATGCAGGTATTGCAACTATGAACATTAATACATTTTTTAATCAAATATCCACATACATAATTAAAAGAATTCTGTATAATTGCTGGTTGTTGGCGGTAATCTGCATCTGGAAGAGATATTGCCTTCAATGAAATTTCAGGTATTGGTTTTTGTGATTGTTTCCTACTTGATTGAATAGATCTTAGATTTAATAATAATTGATCCATGTCATTAATGCAATTCATATTATTTGGATGAAGGTATGTTAGGCAAAATAATTTTTTAAAAGCTCTTTGAAATTGTATGGGAGTTGGATTTATAGAATTACCACCTTGTTGCCTGATAGAACCAAAGAAGCTTTCAAGACAATCCTGATTGATTCTTCTACAGCGTAGTTATTTAAAATCGTCCGAGGAAAGTCGACTCCAAAGTATCTTTAAAGAATTTATTGTGATAACACAACAATTTCTGCACTTCGATCTGGCGGTAACATTCACATCTTTTTTATCAAATATTTTCAATTTTGTAATATTCCACCATTTCATCCAAATATTTTAATTGAAAATCTGTGCCTTCAAAAACATTTTTGTAAGGATTGGAATTTCTTAAGTCCACAGAATTGAGCATGTCAAAAAGCTTATCAAACTTTTCAATAAATTCTATGGTCCCTATGGCACTTGTAGGAAGTATTCGTAAACTTATATATGTATTCATTGAACTTGCCACGGTATTGCTTAATACCTGAGTTGCAAGTTCAACACGCATTTTTTCAAAACTTGTTGGATATATATGAGAGTTTGTAAGTTTTGGTGCACATCTGAAAAACTGTTTTTTGTCATATTCATAAAAAGATTTTACAAATGTCCAGGACGTTTTCTTATCATCAAAAGAAAAAACATTGTTTATTAAATTATTTCTAAATGCTTTAATTAAGTGACCAGGATCAAATATGTATACAATATTTTTATTATTTATTTGAAATTCTAGATTATTTTTAGAAACTCCAAGAAGTTTACTTAGTTTAACAAAATTAGATCCCATGTCACTTACTAAACAATCCAAAATCAAACCACAGTCAAACAATTTGCATATGCATTTTGTTACGACAGGTAGTAATTTTACGGCCTCAAATTCAGAATCAACAAAAAAGTAAGAAATTGGTAACTTCCAATTGGTATACAGTCCTCTTACCATAATGACCAAAGCATGTTTTGCCACCAAGCTTTCCTTGGTTCCAGTTCCAAAATCACATAAACCAATTATCTTATCTTTTCCAGTATCAAAATACAAAAAAGATTTGAAAGACATCTCATCAATAATTATACTACAATGTTTGTCTTGTGGTAACATTGTGTCTTCATTACCTAAACCTGCTTGAGAAACTAAACCCTTGTTCATGTTTTGCAAAGTTCTTGGAGTTGGTAGACTTATTATTTTTCTAAGAAATCTGTATGCTCTAGGTCCTAAAAAATACAAAGTGAGGGCAACCTTCTTTAATTCATCAGAATAACGTCTGCCACGTGATTTTCTGTTTTTCAAATTAATTTGAGTTTTGACAATGTCTGCCAATGGTATGGTCAAAAAATGATCACACATATCTCTAAAGAGTTTAGGGCTATATTTTGGTGTTGCCTCCACATTACATGTTTTCTTGAATAACTTTTTCTTTATTGTTTCCAATTTAAACCTTAACTTTTCTTTTCGTGGTGTGCCAAAGGTCATGCTTTGTAGTGTTTGAGTTGAAGCTGAGAGATGTTGTAAATGTATGGGTTTCTCCATCTCAATAAGAATTTTAGAAGATCCTGTATCTGAAACAAAAAAGGAAAATAAAAGAAGACTATATGCACAGGATTTATTATAGACAATGTGTTGTTCAATTCATCCATCACATTTTCCAGTGTCTATTTTCTGAAGACCAGCAGGAACATTTTCTTACATTGATAGCAAGTGAACTTTGAATGAATAACCGAACATTTTTCCATTTAAGCAAAACCATAAAAAAGACTATTGTATAAGGCAAAACAGTTAGGCTAAATGCAATCTAATTATAAGAAAGTCATCTATTTTTATGCATATTATCTACAAGAGTTGAATCTAAACGATGATTATATTTACCAAAAGATGGAGAAGCATCACCAATATGTCTTGTTGTGGCTTGAGACGAATGTCCCACTTGCTCAAACGGCATGGTATCTGTAATTATAAAAATAATTGTAGTACACAACTAAACAAAATGCCAATAAGGTATTTTTAAATGAAACTCAAGGTCTCTAGTTAATTCCACAATATAATACAAGTTATTCAAAATTCTAAAAAATTGACAATTGTTTCGATAAATCAATATCATCGTCAGAATGACAGAAGTTACATTTCATTTTATGCCTACCTGATGTTTAGTAGTTATATTTGGCTAGACCAAGAAGTAACCTAACTTGTGATTGGCTTAATATATGTTTATAGAAAAAAGAAGAAGATGTGATATTACAAATATTGGAACTTAGATATTATTAGCCCTACGGTGATATCCTGGATATAATTTTTCCAATTAAGATCAGTATAACTGTGCAATGATATAGAAAACCAGGAAAACTATATCCGCTGATCTTTACAATTATCACTTAAGAAGACAGTTTATCAGTGTAGAATTCCCTAGATTTAACTGTTCATTGACAACTTCATATTGTGGGTTTCTTAAATGTCTTCTAATTTCCAGTTCTTCAAGGAAATCCAGTTCTTGTTTCTTTTCACAAATATGCAGTACTTCTAGTTTTGTGTTAGGTGTCAATGAATGATTGGTGTCAAGTAGATGTTTTGCGTAGTGGGATTTATCTGATGGTTGTTTTGATCTGTATGCTCGTAAGTGCTCACTGTATCGTATTTCAAAATTCCTAAGGGTCTGACCCAAATAGACAGCATTACATTCTGGACATTTGAGTTTATATATACCTGACTTCTTTAATAGTGGTATTTTTGTTTTTACATTTAACAATTTTATACTAACGTTACTTTCTGTTTTAAAAGAAATTGTTGTATTCGTTGCTGAAGATATTATCTTTGAAATATTATTAGAAATATTTCCTGCATATGTGATGGTTTTATAAGTTTTAATTTCATCAGCTTGTTTAGGATATATTAGTTGTAATGCCACTTTTTCCTCTTTTTTACTAATTAGCTTATTTATCATATCTAATGGATAACCATTAGATGTTGCTATTTGTCTAATTGTATTAATCTCTCTATCAAAATTACATTTGTTCACAGGAACTGAAAAAGCTGTATGTATCATTGAATTATATGCTGCTAGTCTGTGTGACACAGGGTGGTTAGAATTGAATGGAATTGTTACATCAGTTTGTGTTGGTTTTCGGTAAATTGAATAATCAAGTACATTATTAACTCTTTGAATTTTTAAATCAAGAAAATTGATTGAGCTATTTTCTTCAATTTCTAATGTAAATTTAATTTTCGGGTGTAAATTATTGATGTGGTTGAAAAATACATCTAATTGTCGTTCACTACCCATAAAACAAGCTAATATGTCATCTACATATCTATACCAAAATAAAATATTTTTCGAAATATTACTTTCAAAGATCTTTCTTTCTAAATTGTCCATAAAAATGTTTGCTAAAATAGGTGATATAGGGCTTCCCATTGGTAAACCTTCATTTTGAATATATATCTTATTGTCAAAAGTGAAATAATTCTGATTAATGCATACATTAAATAAATTAAGTATATCTGATATTATTCCTGGATTAATATTTTTATCTTCTAGTAATTTTCTTACAAGTATTAGACATTCTTTAGGAGGAATTTTAGTAAACATGTTAGTTACATCGAACGATATGAGTTTATAGTTATCTTGTAAGTGGATTGCTTTCAACTTTTTGATTAGTTCTATTGAATTTCTAATTGAGTACTGAGATTCATATCCGTAAGTACTGAGTATATTATTGAGCTTCTTTGCCAATATATTATTAGGAGCATTAACATAAGAGACTACAGGTCTAATTGGTTTCGTTATTTTATGTAATTTAACTGTTCCATATAATTGTGGACAATGAGGATTCTCATCTATGATAGACCTCTTTTCGTAATCATTTAAAAGATAATTTGAATTATTAACAATATCCCTTACATTATTAGAAAACTTCTTTGTTGGGTCTGCTTTAAGAACTTTTACATCGCTGGATTCTATAAAGTTATATACTTTGGAATTGTAATTTTCAGTCGTCAAAATGACAGTAGCGTTCCCCTTATCAGATTTTGTAACTGTTAGGTTATTATTCTCAATCTTCTCTTTTATTGCGTTTTAAACTGAAATGTCATTTTTTGTTTGACGTTTAACTTTTGAAGGTTCAATATTTTTGATTAAATTGGCAATTTTTAATTTCTCATAAAGAAAATTATTTTAATTAGATTTTAAAGCTATTTCTGATTCTGTAGCTATAATTTGTTTAATATTATTCGTAAATTTAGGTGGTATGCTGTACTTTAAACCTTTATTTAAAAATTCTATTTCACTATTTGTAAAATTAGTGTCTGAAAGGTTTTCAAATCGTGGTGCAAAGTGTGTTGGTATGTAGGTACTTACAGTTTCATGATGTTTTGAGAATTGAATTTTATGTTGTGTGTGTTCAAGATTCTGTAGCTTCTTTTCTTGTTTCTTAAATTTCATATGCTTCATCGTGCTGACATTTTCTCTAATTTTGTCATCCAAACAGTCAAATTCTACTGGATGTAATTGGAATGTGAGTTCTGAATGTACAACTTTTATGTAGTTATCTAAGGAGTCTCTAACTTTGAACCATTTCTTACATTCTGATTTTATCCAAACTCGTTGAGCACATTTTATAGCTTTTTGTGCTTGTGGTGTTTTAGTGTGACATTTTATATTCACATAATTTGGTATTACCTTTTTTCTAAGGCATTCTTGGTTAAACCAAATGTTTTGTGATGCTTTGTAACGTTTTTGTAGTAACTTCTGGTACAGTCGGGTCAAATCTTCTCTCGAAGATTTTTTAATGAAATTGACTGTCTCGACCCTTACTTCGTGGAATATGCTCATATTAGTGTTTTTAAATTAAACTCAAGGTCTCTAGTTAATTCCACAATATAATACAAGTTATTGAAATAGAATTTTTAAATAAAGGTTTAAAGTACAGCATACCACCTAAATTTACGAATAATATTAAACAAATTATAGCTACAGAATCAGAAATAGCTTTAAAATCTAATTCAAATAATTTTCTTTATGAGAAATTAAAAATTGCCAATTTAATAAAAAATATTGAACCTTCAAAAGTTAAACGTCAAACAAAAAATGACATTTCAGTTTTAAACGCAATAAAAAAGAAGATTAAGAATAATAACCTAACAGTTACAACATCTGATAAGGGGAACGCTACTGTCATTTTGACGACTGAAAATTACAATTCCAAAGTATATAACTTTATAGAATCCATCGATGTAAAAGTTCCTAAAGCAGACCCAACAAAGAAGTTTTCTAATAATGTAAGGGATATTGTTAATAATTCAAATTATCTTATAAATGATTACGAAAAGAGGTCTATCATACATAAGAATCCTCATTGTCCACAATTATATGGAACAGTTGAATTACATAAAATAACGAAACCAATTAGACCTGTAGTCTCTTATGTTAATGCTCCTAATAATATATTGGCAAAGAAGCTCAATAATATACTCAATACTTACGGATATGAATCTCAGTACTAAATTAGAAATTCAATAGAACAAATCAAAAAGTTGAAAGCAATCCACTTACAAGATAACTATAAACTCATATCGTTCGATGTAACTAACATGTTTACTAAAATTCCTCCTAAAGAATGTCTAATACTTGTAAGAAAATTACTAGAAGATAAAAATATTAATCCAGGAATAATATCAGATATACTTATTTTATTTAATGTATGCATTAATCAGAATTATTTCACTTTTGACGATAAGATATATATTCAAAATGAAGGTTCACCAATGGGAAGCCCTATATCACCTATTTTAGCAAACATTTTTATGGACAATTTAGAAAGAAAGATCTTTGAAAGTAATATTTCGAAAAATATTTTATTTTGGTATAGATATGTAGGTGACATATTAGCTTGTTTTATGGGTAGTGAACGACAATTAGATGTATTTTTCAAACACATCAATAATTTACACCCGAAAATTAAATTTACATTAGAAATTGAAGAAAATAACTCAATCAATTTTCTTGATTTGAAAATTCAAAGAGTTAATAATGTACTTGATTATTCAATTTACCGAAAACCAACACAAACTGATGTAACAATTCCATTCAATTCTAACCATCCTGTGTCACACAGACTAGCAGCATATAATTCAATGATACATAGAGCTTTTTCAGTTCCTATGAATAAATGTAATTTTGATAGAGAGATTAATACAATTAGACAAATAGCAACATCTAACGGGTATCCGTTAGATATGATAAATGAGCTAATTAGTAAAAAAAAGAGGAAAAAGTGGCATTACAACTAATATATCCTAAACAAGCTGATGAAATTGAAACTTATAAAACCATCACATATGCAGGAAATATTTCTAATAATATTTCAAAGATAACATCTTCAGCAACGAATACAACAATTTCCTCTAAAACAGAAAGTAACGTTAGTACAAAATTGTTGAATGTAAAAACAAAAATACCACTATTAAAGAAGTCAGGTATATATAAACTCAAATGTCCAGAATATAATGCTGTCTATTTGGGTCAGACCCTTAGGAATTTTGAAATACGATACAGTGAGCACTTACGAGCATACAGATTAAAACAACCAGATAAATCCCACTACGCAAATCATCTACTTGACACCAATCATTCATTGACACCTAACACAAAACTAGAAGTACTGCATATTTGTGAAAAGAAACAAGACCTGGATTTCCTTGAAGAACTGGAAATTAGAAGACATTTAAGAAACCCGCAATATGAAGTTGTCAATGAACAGTTAAATCTAGGGAATTCTCCACTAATAAACTGTCTTCTTAAGTGATAATTGTAAAGATCAGCAGATATAGTTTTCCTGGTTTTCTATATCATTGCACAGTTATACTGATCTTAATTGGAAAAATGATATCCAGGATATCACCATAGGGCTAATAATATCTAAGCTTCAATATTTGTAATATCACATCTTCTTCTTTTTTCTATAAACATATATTAAGCCAATCACAAGTTAGGTTACTTCTTGGTCTAGCCAAATATAACTACTGAACATCAGGTAGGCATAAAATGAAATGTAACTTCTGTCATTCTGACGATGATATTGATTTATCGAAACAATTGTCAATTTTTTAGAATTTTCAATAACTTGTATTATATTGTGGAATTAACTAGAGACCTTGAGTTTCATTTCAAAACACTAATATGAGCATATTCCACGAAGTAAGTGTCGAGACAGTCAATTTCATGCCAATAAGGTATTAATGAATCCTGTTGAAAAGTTATAATTAGTTCTGCGCTAAGGTGGCAAAAATAAGTATCAATAACAACTGATTGTAATATTTACTTAAATTCAATATTTACCAGACTGAATAGCTATTTTTGTTGGTGAATCGCTCAATATAACATGGCCCTTGCGTTTTAACCATGGGAATATTGTAGGCAAAGCTTGAGGACATAGGTACATTTTACGTCCCCTTTTGGAAGTAAATTTATCCTCAAAGTGGAGTTGACATAACTTATAATTGTAATGTAAAGAGTCTAGGGTTTTTTCAAACAAATCTCCACGGTTACATGCATCCAACCATAACTGTGCTCTAAAATGTAAATAAAGCTAAGTAAGTATATTTATATTTTTATTTATCATATGTGTATAAAAGAAATAAACTACTACCAATTTATATTGAATATTGTGTATTATTATTCAGCATATTCAAGCTCAACTTATCAGCAGTGACGCTTATTGTAGTGTATTCATTGATTATATTATTATCATTATTATTTATGTTAACAAAGACACAGAGACAGAGGAATGTTAACACTCAAAACATAGATTCACGCAACTTCCAATGTATAGGTGCGATGGAAGAATAACATATTTAAAAAAAGAAATATATATCTATAATTTATTGCATATAGAAACAATTCCTCTTACCTTACAGGATCTTTAGGAAATCTAAACATAGTTGTTCGGTCTCCATCTCTTGAATGACACCCACGAACTGCACAAGTTCTTGGCGCCATAACTGATATAATAGTTTTTTAAACAATAAAAAACACAAACAAAATATATATGTTATATTGTAAATAAGGAAAAACCGTACAGCAAAGAAAATTCTTTGTTAAACATGTAAACCAAAGAATACTGTTGGTGTATTCTTTGATGTAAACAATAAAATCACATGACATTGACAGATAACTGACTCTGACTCAGACATGCGCACTTAGAAAATGAATTCTAAAATAGCACAAGCTTCGCTTTTTATTGTTGGTGTATTCTTTGGTTTTACTATCGACTCTCGTCGCTAGCACCTACCAGTTTCAGACTACTTTCCACCTCTCTCCGCTAGTTCGACTTGCGCGCTCCTTACTCTGTATTCCGCGGTAGGGGAAAGCATAAATTCTACCATCGGATCGCGGTCAAAATTTGAAATTTTAAATATATATCCGGAATGAATATTTTATATCAAAGTAATTTCTACATATGTAACGGGTGATAAGCAATATTAAATAAAAGTAGATTCGGAAACTTAGAATAATTAGTAACGAGAAAAAAAACTTCGTTACACCATGGTTACACACCATTCGGGTTAGTGTATGGAAGAAAATTAAACATACCAGAACATTTGAATACGGGAATAGAGCCACGGTATGACTTTGAGAAGTATCACGACGAGCTCAGGTACAAACTTCCATACGCACACGAACGAACTAGGGAGTTTTTACTAAAATACAAAGTAGCAGGGAAAAATAAGAGTAAACAAGATCCATCTCCTGCAGAATTAAAGGTTGGAGAATTAGTTTCATTACAAAGAGAGAATAGAGCAGAATTTTATGCTCAATATATACGCTCATTTCAAATTACAAAAACAGAAGGCGTTAATTGCGAAATCAAAATGAAATTAAGACATTTCATAACAACAGACTATACAAATATAATCCACAGATTGTGCTTCATTTAATTCTTGGCAAAAACACAGTCTCTTGAAAACTCGTCTTTGAAATTTATGTACAACTATTACGTTTTTATTGGGTATCCTTTCATTGCTGCTTGTTTTGAGTAAACGAGGTAAATACCACGGGCATCTTAATATTACTGTTACGAAACAGAACTCTGGTATAGTCCCTAAAACCGACTCTGTCTAAGCCAGGTATAAAAGTTAAAATTATGGCGGATACGCAGTTATAAAAAACTGTTTACGAGTTTACGACTATCTTATGTAAACATTGTTTTTGTGACCAGAGTTATCTAGAAAAGGCCAGAAAAATTATTCGTGACTGTGTAAGCCGCAGCCCAGAATTTACTAGTAAAAACGGCTTTAATATATAAGGGACTGATCAGGAAGAGTGAGTTTAGTTGATAATTTGACATCGTGAGATAAACAAATAAATTAGTGAATATAAATTAGTGAACTGTTTATATAAATTAGTTTAAGTGAATATATAAATTAAGTGTTAGTGATTAGTGTTCAAATAAATTCGTAAGTAGCCATACAGTGTGTTTAAAATTTATCCCACCCGTTTATTGTTTAAATAAATAACCTTTCCTTTAACGTGAACTTGATGTTGGATTATCTGGGAAACTAAACAAAACTATCATTTTTCACAAAAAGTATAATAATTCATTGAAATTTGGTAATTAGTAGGATTGAGAGAATATACATATATACAGGGCATTCAAATGAATAAAGCGACGAATAAAAGATATACTTCGATATGTCTAATTAAATTTTTATTTCATTGTTACAGTGTGGTAATTTCAAATAATTCATTATATTATCAAAAATAATTAGATTAATATGCTGCACGATATCCAATTAAAGTTCAAATGAGCCACATCAACTGAAATTTTGTTAAAACAGTAGCTTTTAAAGCCAATAGATGCATAACTTCATCAATAAATTTACATGGAAATGCCACGAATAAAATTTTTGTTTTCCGTTAGGTAAAATGAATTATTTCTAAATTTTTGATTGTTGTTCACATCAAAATTGAGCGGAAGTAGTTAGATATGTTTGCTTTTGATCTAGAAGTCGCTTTTGGGACCCCACCAAGTGAAATTAAACTTTTAATTAGGATTTTCCACGAAACAGAAATTATTACGCCAACTGAATTTCGTTATGTTCAGTTAATTATAGCGGAAAATTTACTTGAATATGCAATTTAACTTGAATATTCACAATTTTATTAATATAACAACCTCAATATTATTAATATAAACAAAATGATCAATAATCAAACTTT
This sequence comes from Galeruca laticollis, assembly GCA_963921935.1. Classification (NCBI taxonomy): domain Eukaryota; kingdom Metazoa; phylum Arthropoda; class Insecta; order Coleoptera; family Chrysomelidae; genus Galeruca; species Galeruca laticollis. Next base: position 114,469,533 of record OY998180.1, read on the forward strand.
ATTACCCATCATAACAATATAATGGCGTACACACACAATTCGCATCCACCAAAAAAATAGAAATAAGTTGCCACCAAAAGTTGAGCTCGTGTGGGAAACTAGCATATCAAAAAAGTCTTCATTCTGTTATTTTAGAAGATGGAAACTTACACCAAAAGTAGAAAGATTTGATGGCAGTACTAACCTCCTGCAGATGCAGTAAATTCATAACGAAATATAGAGCCATCTTGAACAAACGAGTTTGAATATTAATTCAGACCGATTACTCATATAAGCATTTTTCTTCTCTAACGCAGTCCGGTCGGAGTCCGGTCATTAATGCCTTTAAAATGTTTTGTAACACATGTGCTTTAGAATACCTACGGCTTCGAAACCGCCAAATTAAAGAAACAGTAGTCATAATTTACTGCGACATTGGCAACCAGTTGAATACATAAAATAATTTCTCTTAAAATATATACATATATGTATATGTGTACTCTTATAACATTATATTTCCAATATTTCGACAATGAATATTGTATCATCAGAAAGCTACAATACAATTAAATACTTAAAAGTTTTTAAAATGAAAAAACCTAACCTTACTTACAATGTTAGCGATGCTGTACGTAATGATGGAAAATATCCAAAACTTCAAGCACATTCATCAACCATAACAGCACAAAAATATGCTAATGAATACCACAAACATATAATTAAAATCATTTAAAAACTTGAAAATGTAAATGCCGACAAATTGAAGGACGGGCACGTGCGTCTTGGCAACGTCACATACTAATGAAAATGGAAGTTAAATGAACTGTCATATTAATAAGTTCGATCATGACTACCAACTGAAAAATTTGGAGAAACGTTTGTATTTCTACCACTCCAACAAATAAACATATTATTTCCTCATCATACAAGGTGAGCGAAAAAATTAACATTTTTCAATTATTTAAGTTGAAAAAGGAAAATTATTTCAATTATTTTAACATTAATATTATTATTATTATTATTATTATTATTCAAAAATTAACATTGATCACATCCATGTCGGTGATAAAGATATGTTTAGTTTTTAGGATATACTTTAATATAAATATATATATATATATATAAATATATATATATATATATTTTCTCTTTTTTAATATAAGTTTTCAATGCTTCTAAATTGACCGATTGGGAATTAATAGTCAAAGGATTACTTCTTACCTTTTTTCTCCTGACTTCTTCCAAAAGGTTGCAACCTTCCCCTTCTAATAAAATGGACTGTATCTTGTTGTTTTAGGGTTGGTATCATGAAACACTGACGATCGGCACTCGCGCACAATAGAGATATGTATTCTTTTCGAACCCGTATATCGAAGTGTCAGATAGTAGTTAACTATTTTAGCCTGATTCGAAGACCAGTGTTTTATACAGTGTGTCCTCGAATAAGGCAAGACAATAACCATTTGACGTTATTTAATTATGAACATCGGTCAATTTAGAAGCATTGAAAACTTATATTAAAAAAGAGAATATATATATATATATATATATATATATATATATATATATTATATTAAAGTATATCCTAAAAACTAAACATACCCCCCACCAAAATGCATAGTATTTTAACTAAATTAAACAGAAAAAGATGGTTAAGGGCATAACTTTACCATAGGTCTCTGAGGGAGACCCTAAGCGGTCTTAACATTGGCCACTCTGGCGATACCATCTGAACCAGGAAACACTTTTACAATTCTACCCAACTTTCAATGTAAGGATGGAGAATTATCCTCTTTAATGATGACTAAATCGTCGGGTTTCAGTGGATTTTCTTTATTTAACCATTTATTTCTTTGCTGGAGAGTATTTAAGTATTCTGTGTTCCACCTTTTCCACACATCTTGTTGCAGCCTTTGCAAAAGTTGCCAACGATCCAGTTGATTCAATTTTAGATGTGTGAGATCGGGATCAGGCACCGCAGTGGGTGGTTCTAACATGAGAAAATGACCCGGAGTAAGTACCGAAAGATCATTTGGATCCGAACTTAGTGGATATAAAGGCCTAGAGTTCAGTATGGCTTCTATTTGAGTTAGGAGTGTGTAAAACTCCTCAAAAGTCAAAACTTGTGATCCTACGACACGGAAAATATGAGATTTTACAGACTTTATGCCAGCTTTACTCAGTCCATTAAAATGTGGACCGGAAGGAGGAGAAAATAAAAACTTAATTCCCTCTGACTCCGAAGCCAATTGCGTATATTCATTGAGCATTCGAGAAGCCCCAATAAAATTAGTACCATTGTCGCAAAAAATCTGTGAGCACCTACCACGCCGTGCTACAAAGCGACGTAATGCTGCTACGAATGCATCAGAAGAGAGACTGGAGACTAACTCTAGATGAAGTGCCTTTGTTGCAAAACATACAAAAAGGTAGATATATGCCTTTTGAGACTTGATACCGCGTCCCTTAAGAGGTGTAACCAAAAAAGGCCCACCATAATCCACCCCAACACAAGCAAAGGGTTTAATTTAGTTGATACGACGAGGAGGTAAATTTCCCATAAAAGGGGTATATGACACTGGTTTTAGTCGGAAACATCGATGACATTGGTTCAAAACTCGACGAATTGCTCGTTTAGCGGAGAGAATCCAAAAATTTTGAGAAATGAGAAAGTGTACATGCTGAAGCACCGGATGACAGTGCTCCTTGTGAATACTTTCTACGATTAAATCAGTCAACCGGTGCTGACGAGGTAAAATAGCCGGATATTTTTGATCATATGCTAATCCTGAAAACTGTAAACGCCCCCCCACCCTCAGAATTCCACCCTTATCGATAAAAGGATTTAGTTTCCTGAAAGGTTTGGATAAAGCCGTACCGGCTATCTAATTTTCAATCTCAGATGAGAAACATAAGTGTTGTACTCTTTTAACCAAGATCAAAAGAGCACTTTGAAGTTCGGAATCAGTAAAGGGGCCAAATATTTTATTGGTAGAGTATTTTATATTATGAATGAAACGAAAGGCATGACCAATAACACGCTTTATTTTATTTAGTGACGAGAATTTGTTTAGGAGATAGTCGAGTGTATCTAGTGACACAAAAGTAGTAAGAACTAATGGTTTTTCTTCGGGACAAGACACAACAGAAATTGAAGATTCTGGCCACTGCTTCCTTGGGTTGATCAACCATGGACGGCCAAAAAGCCACAAAGAATGATTGATAATTTGTCCCGGCAGTAGGCCTCGGGAGGCACACTCTGCTGGATTACAAGTCGTCTGAACAAAATGCCAACGATCCGCAGCAACCCTTTCTTGTATGTGAGCCACACGGTGGCTTACAAAGGTTTTCCAACGCCATGCGGGTGATTCAATCCATGATAAGGTTACCATGGAATCAGACCATGCAAAAACTTCATCAATTTTGATTTTACCCTGGAAAGAACCAAGTATAAAGTCTAATAAATCGGCTAACAAAACTGCTTCACACAGTTCTAACCGCGGTATTGAAAGGACTTTAAGTGGAGCAACTCTAGTTTTGGCACTAATTAAGTAAATCTGAGAGGTGTTATCTGTACCAGTAAACCTAAAATAGGTCACCGCAGAGTAGCCCTTTTCTGAACTATCAGAAAAGCCATGCAATTCGCACGAAATAAACTTCGTGGGTAAACAACGAGGTATACTGATCTGTGAGAGTAGCGGAAGCTCAGACTTGTATTGCGCCCATTTATCAATTAGATCTTGGGGAGGAATTTCGTCCCAATCCAAGCCTAAACTACAGAGGTATTGGAGCATATACTTAGCAAAAAAGGAAAGTGGAGCTAGGAAACCAACTGGGTCGTACATCCTAGCCACTTCCGAGAGATTTATACGTTTAGAACAAGACCTAGAGAGAGGCTGAACTTCATAAGAGAACGTATCTAAAGAATTATTCCACCTTAGACCTAAGACTTTAATTACAAAATCATGAGAGTCACAAGAGGAAAGAGAGTGTTGACAATCGTCAGGAGGTAAATTTTGCATTAAGTCGGGATGATTATATGCCCATTTTCTTAAGGCAAAACCCCCTTTTGCTAACATGGAAATTAATACAGACTGCAAAAGCTTCGCTTCTTCTATAGTAAAAGCACCGGTTATGACATCATCAATATAAATATCTGAGAAAAGTGAGGTTGCAGCTCGAGGAAAATATTTTCTTTCCTCGTGAGCTAATTGATTAGTAGTGCGAAGAGCAAGAAAAGGAGCCGATGATACACCATAAGTTACAGTGGTAAGCTTGAAATCTTGAACAGGATCTTGAGGAGAAAATCGCCAGAGAATCCTTTGATAATTCTGATCCTCTTTCGTTATTAAGATTTGCCTGTACATTTGTTTGATATCGGCGATAAAAACAAAGGGATGCAGTCTGAATCGTAGTAAAATTCCTACGATATCCTTTTGCAACTTTTGACCGACAAGAAGAGAATCATTTAGAGATATCCCCATAGGAGATTTAAAAGAAGCATCAAAAACAACCCTGAGTCTAGTTGTATTACTATTGGGATTTTTTACACAATTATGAGGAATATAGTAAACCCTTTCAAATGATGAGGGAGGTTCTACCCGGACCATATGGCCTGTAGACAAGTAGTCTTTCATAAAGTTATTATATTCAGAATACAGCTGAGAATCTTTTAGAAGACGCAGTTCCATGGCTTTTAATCTCTTAAGAGCAGGTGTTCTAGTATCCCCAAAAAATGGATCAGGACTTTTGAAGGGAAGAGAAACACCGAAACGACCAGTAGTTAACCTTATGTAAGACTCTTGGAAGATAGTTTCACATTTCTTATCTTCGTCCGATATTTGATAAGATGGAGGGATGCCCTCGAGTTCCCAAAATTTTTGTAGAGTTGAATCTAGAGAAGCGAGGCATGACGATAGAAAGGAATGAACGAGTATTTTGTGAGGAACATTCATTTTACCCATTAAAATCCATCTAAAACTCGTATTTACAGCAGTCGGTTTACCTTCTGCTCCTTGAATTTTATCAGGTTTTAATATTTTTGAGAATACGTTAACTTCGAGCAACATGTCTATAGAAGACGAGATGTTGAACGTTTTATCGGCCAGATCTAAATTAGCAGTGTGAGAGAATGAATCAGTAGAATAGGACTGAACTGGCATATTATTGCAAATTTTGGATAATATTTGAGCATCTATATTAAAGGATGGGACTGTCTTTCCAAGGGGTTTTAAGGTACAATGGATGGACTTGCGGGAAAAGGTTCCACTATCCTCTACTCCACCAATTTGCATAGGAGCATCGAATCGAGGTAAACCTAATCTTTCAGCACATTTTTCAGTAATAAGAGACACTTGACTGCACCCATCAATTAATACTTTAACCTTTTGAAAATGTCCACGAGAATCAAGCACCTCCACCTGAGCAGTAGGCAACAAATTACAAGAAGAGACTGAGGTATGTACGACAGTAGCAGAACTACCCAGTATTGAGTCATGGCAACTGGATTCTTTAGTGAAAATTGAGCGAAAGGTAGTGCCTACAACACCGCCAGTTTTAGCACCTAGCTCATCAAAATGTAACAGGGTATGATGCCTTTTCTGACAGATTTTGCATCCACTACTGGAACTACAATTGTTGGTAGAATGTTTACTACCTAAGCAATTAGTACACCATTTATACTGTTTAGATAACTCAAATCTCTCTTTAGGCGTTTTAGAAGAGAAAGTAGAGCACTTATATATTGAGTGATCCGACTTACATAGAGCGCATTTAGTTTGTTCTGTATTAGTAAGAAAGGCAGAATTTTGCGGTTTTGCAGTTTCTATGAATGCAGATTTGTTACTTGAAGAAATACTTTTCTTTGGGGCGTGTACCAATACCACCGAGTCATATGCATCACACTGTTTCTCAAGAAACTTATACAAATCATGGTATTTTGGAATATCTGAGGATGGACAGGGATTTTCTTGTTCGAAACGATGAAGCGTTTCAGAGTCAATTTTTTTGCTTAACATGTGGAAAAGTATAAAATCCCAATCGTTCACCGGCAATCCCAAATTTTTAAGAGCTTCTAAATTATCGAAAAATAGTGCCAACACTTGCCTCAGCGCTTTTGGAGATTCTAAATTTATTTTCTGAGTATTATAAATTTGTTCCCAGTAGAACGTAGCTAATGCATGAATATTTTGGAAGTGTTTTACTAATTTTTTGTATGCTACCTCATAATTGTCTTCCGTAAGATTGATATTTTTAACGAGAATGAGAGCTTCACCAGAGAGTGATGAAATTAAATATATAAATTTTTCGACGCTAGACAGAGATGTATTGTTATGAATAAGAGATTTATATAAATCAAAGAAGGTAGGCCACAATTTCATGTCTCCAGAAAATACTGGAATATTGAGTTTAGATAACTTGACTGTGGAAGTTTGGTTCTTGTTATCAGGAGTAGAAGCAGTATCAAATAATTCAGAATGAATCGTTAATATATTATAATATTGGTCATCCACTTGTTGACGAAGAAGTGTTTCCGTACCTACGTCGTCGTCTTCACTTGCAGACAACATTGTAATAATAGCAGTGTGTTGAATATTGAATTCACTGTAAAAAGACTTTAATTCTGATGATCGAGCTTTGAAATGACTATGGACACCTTTGTCAATTTTAGCTTGTTCTGCCAGATTATGAAGAATTGAAATTCTATCCACCGCAGATTCCCTCAGTGTTTTTGCTTGACGCAACCTAGCAGCCATTTTTTTATTTATTTGTGAAGGAGAATGAATGCAAAGCTAAGTGAACAATTAAACAAAAGAAGAAAAATTGCTCTATTTCTGATAAAAAATCCCAAAGTAACCTTTTCAGAAATGTTTATTCTTACTGATAACGATATATGTATTGGAAGAGTTCAAATTAAATCACAAAAATAATTCTTGAATAGAAATTCAACTAAAATTTTGGTGAAATAATCTTTTTTGTATTCAATCAACTATTTATTACATCGAGAGTTAAACGTCAGTTAATAAAACTAGAACGTTAAAGGAGGAGTTGAATTATCAAGAGATGTTTTAATAAATAAAACAAATAATATTGGCATGAAATATCCACTATAAACGAGAAATATGTTAGTCACATTAAAGAGCGCAACGTTATTTCAATACGTATACTAATACACAATTAACAATATCTCTTTTTATTTTTAAATATTATTAAATTAAATAAGTGTGAGACAAACTGTATACAGTGTTACCGTTGTTCAGAATAAATAAAGATTGCCTTTAAGTTCCAAACTAATCGATAAATTTACTGTAATTAGCAAAAAGTTAATTGTTTCAGAGCAAAAAATTAAGAGTGCCAATGCCAATTGACCTTCAGTATTAATAAATTTACGTGTTTAAATTACGAAAATTATTATTTATTTTAAAATGGTAGAAATATTAATATTTTAACTTATGAAATTTGAAATGAGAAAAGCATTAAATCCGCCGAAGTGGCCAAAAAAGATGTTGAATTTGGGTAGAAAAGTTGACCGATTGGGAATTAATAGTCAAAGGATTACTTCTTACCTTTTTTCTCCTGACTTCTTCCAAAAGGTTGCAACCTTCCCCTTCTAATAAAATGGACTGTATCTTGTTGTTTTAGGGTTGGTATCGGGAAATACTGACGATCGGCACTCGCGCACAATAGAGATATGTATTCTCTTCGAACCCGTATATCGAAGTGTCAGATAGTAGTTAACTATTTTAGCCTGATTCGAAGATCAGTGTTGTATACAGTGTGTCCTCGAATAAGGCAAGATAATAACCATTTGACGTTATTTAATTATGAACATCGGTCAATTTAGAAGCATTGAAAACTTATATTAAAAAAGAGAATATATATATATATATATATATATATATATATATATATATATATTTATAATAAAGTATATCCTAAAAACTAAACAAAGACAAATATCAGATTATGATGCTGATGACTAACAACCTCACTAATCCAAAATGAGCGAATCTGTTATTTAATAACAGATTCTAAACAGAATCAAATGAACTCGATAAACACACACACGTGTAATATACGTTTATATGTTTTATTCAACGTTGTTGACTACCTCTATTCACTACCATTATGAAACGTGACCTCATCGTGCTTTCTCAACGTATATTAAATCAGAAGTAAGAATCAATACATAAACGTTGAATATATCACTACTCAATAACTCGAGGCTTTGAACGACTTATATTCTACGTTTAAATAACTCTTCTTTTCTGCGTTCATTAAACTTCACTAAAATTGTTATTTTGATTCGTTGAATGAAGAACTTAATAGCAACTAAATCATTTACTTCACATTGAGACAACGTTCCTTATTACTTATTATTCAACGTTGTTGACTGCCATCCACTACTATCATGAAACGTATTCTCATCGTGCTTTCTCAAAGTATATTCAATTAGGAGAGAAAAACATCACATAAACGTTGAATATAACGCTACTCAGTAACTCGAAGCTTTGTGCAACCAATATTCTACGTTTCTATATCCCTTTTTATCTACGTTTTTTAAACTTTATGAAAATTACGTTATTAATCCGTTGAATAGAGAACTAGATAACAACTACATTATTCATGTAACCTTGAGACAACGTTTCTGACTGCATTTTATTCAAAGTTGTGGACTATCTCTCTTCACTACCATTCTGAAACGTGTCCTCATCATAATTTCTCAATTAATAGGTATTCAATCACAAGTTACATAAACGTTGAATATACCTTCACAATAACTCGAAACTTTGAGCAACCTATTCTACGTTTGAATAACTCATTTTTTCTAAGGTCATTAAATTTTATGAGAATTACGTTTTTGGTCCGTTGAATAAAGAAGTTAATAACAACTACATCATTCACGTTATCTTATGACCACGTCTTATATCGCTTATGATTCAACGTTAATTCAACTGATAGAAGTGTATTGGAGAGGTAGGTACGTTGAAAATCGATTGCTTTAGCAACTTGACTTCTGCAGTGATAGGTAGTTATCATCGGACTTTTTCAACTTTAATTCAATTGAATACATACGAGTACATCGTGCCGAATAAATTGAATGCGAAATTTTTCATAATATGAGATTCGTGTTCTACGTTTTAGCACACAATGGAAACAATCCACTGAAAATGTGAAAAAGCCTTATCAACATTATATTCGGTAAGGTTGTGATGGGTTATATATCTTCAACATTATATTCATCCAGATCAAAGCAACGTGCAGACCACCCCCCTTCAACGTTTTCTCATAGTGGTGTACCAACGTTGATTCAATTATAAAAATATTAGTTTCTTTATACGTTGATACATAATTTTAAAAATTCATGTTTCAATTGGTTTTTTACTCGATAAATGGAAGTAATAGGTATGCCATGTAATTATTAATCAACCTTGGTAAATCCAACTTCTTCGTCACATGTAAAGATAATTTACTTCCATGAAAATTGAATATGTTGAATACATATGGAACGTTTTCGCAAGTGTATTTCGTTGCATCGAACATAATGATTTTAAAAAATCTACAATAATTAATATTTTATATTTATTCTTCATTTTATTGTCCTCATTGGTTGAGTATTTATCGTTAAACATATGGGGCCTATGATTATAACTATACAGCGTACCTGTATCAATCATTAATGGAGTGACTTTATAGATATTCTTAATATATTCATAATTTACCACTCCTTGGCAACATGCACGGTCAGTATAGTGGGAGAATCTCGTTGAACAATCACTCGCTATAGTCGCCATTTTGCATTTGTCGAAGCTTGTGTGTGCACGTGCTTGTTCGAGTGATTATAATTTGGTAAGTACCTTGTAAAGATTTTCTATATAAATGAATTCGGTATTGCACAAACTGAAAATATTTCCTTGTTGAAACTCTTAATCATTCTCAATTTACTGGTAGGTAAGTGTTAATCTGTAGTATTTAGTACAGTTGACATCAATAACCTTAAAGGGGTTGTAAGGTATAAACGCTTTTTACAGTGTACACAGTCCGTCATCGGTAGGTAGGTACTCTCACACAATACTATGTTTCACAGTCATAATTTCCAGTCGTATAATGCCTATCCAATTTTAATAGGTTGATATAATCAATCACGTTGAAAATGGGTAGATGACAAACGTTGAAAACTGCTACAAATATAGTAGAAAATATGATTAAGTGAAATAGAGGCTGATTTATGAAGATCGAGCATTAGAAGTTTTCCAACTAAGTAGTTTGAATAAAAACTTTTTTCATTCATTTTATACATAGAAAATTAAACTTGTTTTTTATATTCTGTATCAATTAATTTTTGCAGTTGCTGTAAAAAAAGAATTTGGAGCTGCAACGGACATACAGATAGCCGATGCCACTAAAGATTTGCAAAAGTTTGCAAAAAAGAGGACGAATGATGCCAACAAATCTAAAAGAAGAAATCCTTGAATGGAACATTCATATTTATTCAATTTTCAACAAATGATTTTTAAGTTTAAAGGAATATTAGTTTAGTTTATTTTTAAATTTTTTTATTATTTTTATATTTTGAATGGAACATTCATATTTATTCAATTTTCAACAAATGATTTTTAAGTTTAAAGGAATATTAGTTTAGTTTATTTTTATTATTTTTAAGTTTTGAATGGAACATTCATATTCATTCAATTTTCAACAAATTATTTTTTAAGTTTATAGGAATATTAGTTTAGTTTATTTATGTGAATGTTTCATATTATTTTTGTTTTGTTATTATATTATATTTCTTTAAAAATATTGACATTGGTTTTATTTTCAGGGTTGGTACAACATCCAGGAACTGGGAAATATCTCGAGAAATACACATTCTGACTAAAATGACTAAAATTGGAAAAAGGCATTTTCAAAAGTTATCCAACGACATCAACTTCTTTTCCCCTTTCACTTCCCCTGGGAGTGAGCGGGGGCAAATCTTGAATCTTCCCTCAATCTTTATAGCAGATTTTATAGAAAAAAAATACATTCATCTGCCTTAATCGACTCCCCTTTCCCTTGGGGAAGGGGGAATCAAATTTAAAACTTGATTTAAGCCCATTTTTTTGGAAGTATCGGTTGCTATGGTACAAAATACGCAGATTTTGTCCCTAATTTTAAAATATTAGATATAATAAATTTTGCATCGGTTATTGTACAGCATACTGTTTTTAACGAATATATTGTATCTTAGAAACTGAGAATGCCTCAAAATAGACCTAATCAAGTTTTCCAATTTATTTCTCTTCTCTAGGTGTATAGAAAAGTGATTATGGCACATTATCTCACTGTAATTTTTTCTGGAGAATCTAATCTAAATCAATACAAATAGGGTCTCTATTTATGAATTCAAACTTGCCCCTTGCCCCACTCACAGGAGATAGAGGAGGTGGGTCGAGTTTTGAGTCATTGGATAGCTTTTGAAAAATAATTGATCGATCAGTTTTCGTTTCGGTGTCTGTTTCTCGTGATATTTCACATTTTCAAGACTTAGTACTAACCCTCTATGATCTTCATTTGTACAATAAATAAGTAACGTTTTGAACTTATCGTATTTTTGAAACGTTTATAGAACATTTCAGGGTAGAAAGTTGAATTATAGTATTATAGAAACATGTAAACATCGTTGATTCAATTGAGAATATCAATATTATAATATTATCTGGATACTGGAATTCTTCGTTCAATTTCGGTGTTATTCTAGTATCTATTAGGGTCTCTACAAATCGAACGTAACGTTAAAAACATATTCCTGCATCGTTGAACTGAAGTAGAATTTCAATGGATAAATAACGTTGAAATACCGTGAATAGAGAGAGTTACGTTGAAACCAAACCACAACGTTATATCTCAGTAGAGTTTACATTATAATAACTATGTTTGCAACCAGGAAGTAACCTTGACTCAACGTAATAAAGTAACGTTACCGTAAAACCAGAATGAAACGTATTGCCTTACGACATTTTGCCGTTTTTTCAACGATGAACGCTGGTGACGTTACTTGACAATTCAACGTTTTTTCACGTATCTGTGTTTATTGGGAACATTCCTGTACAGCTGTGTAATTCTTATCTAGCATCAGCAAATATGAATAGATTTCACTGAGATGAATAAGACCAGTTTTTTTATTCATACAATTATCGGATTGAAATATGAATGCCATTTCCAAGAATGTACGCTTAGATAACTTTTTTTCTTTAGCCAATACTCTAACTACCTCGTAGTCCATGTAAGAAAGGCAGAATTTTGCGGTTTTGCAGTTTCTATGAATGCAGATTTGTTACTTGAAGAAATACTTTTCTTTGGGGCGTGTACCAATACCACCGAGTCATATGCATCACACTGTTTCTCAAGAAACTTATACAAATCATGGTATTTTGGAATATCTGAGGATGGACAGGGATTTTCTTGTTCGAAACGATGAAGCGTTTCAGAGTCAATTTTTTTGCTTAACATGTGGAAAAGTATAAAATCCCAATCGTTCACCGGCAATCCCAAATTTTTAAGAGCTTCTAAATTATCGAAAAATAGTGCCAACACTTGCCTCAGCGCTTTTGGAGATTCTAAATTTATTTTCTGAGTATTATAAATTTGTTCCCAGTAGAACGTAGCTAATGCATGAATATTTTGGAAGTGTTTTACTAATTTTTTGTATGCTACCTCATAATTGTCTTCCGTAAGATTGATATTTTTAACGAGAATGAGAGCTTCACCAGAGAGTGATGAAATTAAATATATAAATTTTTCGACGCTAGACAGAGATGTATTGTTATGAATAAGAGATTTATATAAATCAAAGAAGGTAGGCCACAATTTCATGTCTCCAGAAAATACTGGAATATTGAGTTTAGATAACTTGACTGTGGAAGTTTGGTTCTTGTTATCAGGAGTAGAAGCAGTATCAAATAATTCAGAATGAATCGTTAATATATTATAATATTGGTCATCCACTTGTTGACGAAGAAGTGTTTCCGTACCTACGTCGTCGTCTTCACTTGCAGACAACATTGTAATAATAGCAGTGTGTTGAATATTGAATTCACTGTAAAAAGACTTTAATTCTGATGATCGAGCTTTGAAATGACTATGGACACCTTTGTCAATTTTAGCTTGTTCTGCCAGATTATGAAGAATTGAAATTCTATCCACCGCAGATTCCCTCAGTGTTTTTGCTTGACGCAACCTAGCAGCCATTTTTTTATTTATTTGTGAAGGAGAATGAATGCAAAGCTAAGTGAACAATTAAACAAAAGAAGAAAAATTGCTCTATTTCTGATAAAAAATCTCAAAGTAACCTTTTTAGAAATGTTTATTCTTACTGATAACGATATATGTATTGGAAGAGTTCAAATTAAATCACAAAAATAATTCTTGAATAGAAATTCAACTAAAATTTTGGTGAAATAATCTTTTTTGTATTCAATCAACTATTTATTACATCGAGAGTTAAACGTCAGTTAATAAAACTAGAACGTTAAAGGAGGAGTTGAATTATCAAGAGATGTTTTAATAAATAAAACAAATAATATTGGCATGAAATATCCACTATAAACGAGAAATATGTTAGTCACATTAAAGAGCGCAACGTTATTTCAATACGTATACTAATACACAATTAACAATATCTCTTTTTATTTTTAAATATTATTAAATTAAATAAGTGTGAGACAAACTGTATACAGTGTTACCGTTGTTCAGAATAAATAAAGATTGCCTTTAAGTTCCAAACTAATCGATAAATTTACTGTAATTAGCAAAAAGTTAATTGTTTCAGAGCAAAAAATTAAGAGTGCCAATGCCAATTGACCTTCAGTATTAATAAATTTACGTGTTTAAATTACGAAAATTATTATTTATTTTAAAATGGTAGAAATATTAATATTTTAACTTATGAAATTTGAAATGAGAAAAGCATTAAATCCGCCGAAGTGGCCAAAAAAGATGTTGAATTTGGGTAGAAAAGTTGACCGATTGGGAATTAATAGTCAAAGGATTACTTCTTACCTTTTTTCTCCTGACTTCTTCCAAAAGGTTGCAACCTTCCCCTTCTAATAAAATGGACTGTATCTTGTTGTTTTAGGGTTGGTATCGGGAAATACTGACGATCGGCACTCGCGCACAATAGAGATATGTATTCTCTTCGAACCCGTATATCGAAGTGTCAGATAGTAGTTAACTATTTTAGCCTGATTCGAAGATCAGTGTTGTATACAGTGTGTCCTCGAATAAGGCAAGATAATAACCATTTGACGTTATTTAATTATGAACATCGGTCAATTTAGAAGCATTGAAAACTTATATTAAAAAAGAGAATATATATATATATATATATATATATATATATATATATAATAAAGTATATCCTAAAAACTAAACAAAGACAAATATCAGATTATGATGCTGATGACTAACAACCTCACTAATCCAAAATGAGCGAATCTGTTATTTAATAACAGATTCTAAACAGAATCAAATGAACTCGATAAACACACACACGTGTAATATACGTTTATATGTTTTATTCAACGTTGTTGACTACCTCTATTCACTACCATTATGAAACGTGACCTCATCGTGCTTTCTCAACGTATATTAAATCAGAAGTAAGAATCAATACATAAACGTTGAATATATCACTACTCAATAACTCGAGGCTTTGAACGACTTATATTCTACGTTTAAATAACTCTTCTTTTCTGCGTTCATTAAACTTCACTAAAATTGTTATTTTGATTCGTTGAATGAAGAACTTAATAGCAACTAAATCATTTACTTCACATTGAGACAACGTTCCTTATTACTTATTATTCAACGTTGTTGACTGCCATCCACTACTATCATGAAACGTATTCTCATCGTGCTTTCTCAAAGTATATTCAATTAGGAGAGAAAAACATCACATAAACGTTGAATATAACGCTACTCAGTAACTCGAAGCTTTGTGCAACCAATATTCTACGTTTCTATATCCCTTTTTATCTACGTTTTTTAAACTTTATGAAAATTACGTTATTAATCCGTTGAATAGAGAACTAGATAACAACTACATTATTCATGTAACCTTGAGACAACGTTTCTGACTGCATTTTATTCAAAGTTGTGGACTATCTCTCTTCACTACCATTCTGAAACGTGTCCTCATCATAATTTCTCAATTAATAGGTATTCAATCACAAGTTACATAAACGTTGAATATACCTTCACAATAACTCGAAACTTTGAGCAACCTATTCTACGTTTGAATAACTCATTTTTTCTAAGGTCATTAAATTTTATGAGAATTACGTTTTTGGTCCGTTGAATAAAGAAGTTAATAACAACTACATCATTCACGTTATCTTATGACCACGTCTTATATCGCTTATGATTCAACGTTAATTCAACTGATAGAAGTGTATTGGAGAGGTAGGTACGTTGAAAATCGATTGCTTTAGCAACTTGACTTCTGCAGTGATAGGTAGTTATCATCGGACTTTTTCAACTTTAATTCAATTGAATACATACGAGTACATCGTGCCGAATAAATTGAATGCGAAATTTTTCATAATATGGGATTCGTGTTCTACGTTTTAGCACACAATGGAAACAATCCACTGAAAATGTGAAAAAGCCTTATCAACATTATATTCGGTAAGGTTGTGATGGGTTATATATCTTCAACATTATATTCATCCAGATCAAAGCAACGTGCAGACCACCCCCCTTCAACGTTTTCTCATAGTGGTGTACCAACGTTGATTCAATTATAAAAATATTAGTTTCTTTATACGTTGATACATAATTTTAAAAATTCATGTTTCAATTGGTTTTTTACTCGATAAATGGAAGTAATAGGTATGCCATGTAATTATTAATCAACCTTGGTAAATCCAACTTCTTCGTCACATGTAAAGATAATTTACTTCCATGAAAATTGAATATGTTGAATACATATGGAACGTTTTCGCAAGTGTATTTCGTTGCATCGAACATAATGATTTTAAAAAATCTACAATAATTAATATTTTATATTTATTCTTCATTTTATTGTCCTCATTGGTTGAGTATTTATCGTTAAACATATGGGGCCTATGATTATAACTATACAGCGTACCTGTATCAATCATTAATGGAGTGACTTTATAGATATTCTTAATATATTCATAATTTACCACTCCTTGGCAACATGCACGGTCAGTATAGTGGGAGAATCTCGTTGAACAATCACTCGCTATAGTCGCCATTTTGCATTTGTCGAAGCTTGTGTGTGCACGTGCTTGTTCGAGTGATTATAATTTGGTAAGTACCTTGTAAAGATTTTCTATATAAATGAATTCGGTATTGCACAAACTGAAAATATTTCCTTGTTGAAACTCTTAATCATTCTCAATTTACTGGTAGGTAAGTGTTAATCTGTAGTATTTAGTACAGTTGACATCAATAACCTTAAAGGGGTTGTAAGGTATAAACGCTTTTTACAGTGTACACAGTCCGTCATCGGTAGGTAGGTACTCTCACACAATACTATGTTTCACAGTCATAATTTCCAGTCGTATAATGCCTATCCAATTTTAATAGGTTGATATAATCAATCACGTTGAAAATGGGTAGATGACAAACGTTGAAAACTGCTACAAATATAGTAGAAAATATGATTAAGTGAAATAGAGGCTGATTTATGAAGATCGAGCATTAGAAGTTTTCCAACTAAGTAGTTTGAATAAAAACTTTTTTCATTCATTTTATACATAGAAAATTAAACTTGTTTTTTATATTCTGTATCAATTAATTTTTGCAGTTGCTGTAAAAAAAGAATTTGGAGCTGCAACGGACATACAGATAGCCGATGCCACTAAAGATTTGCAAAAGTTTGCAAAAAAGAGGACGAATGATGCCAACAAATCTAAAAGAAGAAATCCTTGAATGGAACATTCATATTTATTCAATTTTCAACAAATGATTTTTAAGTTTAAAGGAATATTAGTTTAGTTTATTTTTAAATTTTTTTATTATTTTTATATTTTGAATGGAACATTCATATTTATTCAATTTTCAACAAATGATTTTTAAGTTTAAAGGAATATTAGTTTAGTTTATTTTTATTATTTTTAAGTTTTGAATGGAACATTCATATTCATTCAATTTTCAACAAATTATTTTTTAAGTTTATAGGAATATTAGTTTAGTTTATTTATGTGAATGTTTCATATTATTTTTGTTTTGTTATTATATTATATTTCTTTAAAAATATTGACATTGGTTTTATTTTCAGGGTTGGTACAACATCCAGGAACTGGGAAATATCTCGAGAAATACACATTCTGACTAAAATGACTAAAATTGGAAAAAGGCAATCTCAAAAGTTATCCAACGACATCAACTTCTTTTCCCCTTTCACTTCCCCTGGGAGTGAGCGGGGGCAAATCTTGAATCTTCCCTCAATCTTTATAGCAGATTTTATAGAAAAAAAATACATTCATCTGCCTTAATCGACTCCCCTTTCCCTTGGGGAAGGGGGAATCAAATTTAAAACTTGATTTAAGCCCATTTTTTTGGAAGTATCGGTTGCTATGGTACAAAATACGCAGATTTTGTCCCTAATTTTAAAATATTAGATATAATAAATTTTGCATCGGTTATTGTACAGCATACTGTTTTTAACGAATATATTGTATCTTAGAAACTGAGAATGCCTCAAAATAGACCTAATCAAGTTTTCCAATTTATTTCTCTTCTCTAGGTGTATAGAAAAGTGATTATGGCACATTATCTCACTGTAATTTTTTCTGGAGAATCTAATCTAAATCAATACAAATAGGGTCTCTATTTATGAATTCAAACTTGCCCCTTGCCCCACTCCCAGGAGATAGAGGAGGTGGGTCGAGTTTTGAGTCATTGGATAGCTTTTGAAAAATAATTGATCGATCAGTTTTCGTTTCGGTGTCTGTTTCTCGTGATATTTCACATTTTCAAGACTTAGTACTAACCCTCTATGATCTTCATTTGTACAATAAATAAGTAACGTTTTGAACTTATCGTATTTTTGAAACGTTTATAGAACATTTCAGGGTAGAAAGTTGAATTATAGTATTATAGAAACATGTAAACATCGTTGATTCAATTGAGAATATCAATATTATAATATTATCTGGATACTGGAATTCTTCGTTCAATTTCGGTGTTATTCTAGTATCTATTAGGGTCTCTACAAATCGAACGTAACGTTAAAAACATATTCCTGCATCGTTGAACTGAAGTAGAATTTCAATGGATAAATAACGTTGAAATACCGTGAATAGAGAGAGTTACGTTGAAACCAAACCACAACGTTATATCTCAGTAGAGTTTACATTATAATAACTATGTTTGCAACCAGGAAGTAACCTTGACTCAACGTAATAAAGTAACGTTACCGTAAAACCAGAATGAAACGTATTGCCTTACGACATTTTGCCGTTTTTTCAACGATGAACGCTGGTGACGTTACTTGACAATTCAACGTTTTTTCACGTATCTGTGTTTATTGGGAACATTCCTGTACAGCTGTGTAATTCTTATCTAGCATCAGCAAATATGAATAGATTTCACTGAGATGAATAAGACCAGTTTTTTTATTCATACAATTATCGGATTGAAATATGAATGCCATTTCCAAGAATGTACGCTTAGATAACTTTTTTTCTTTAGCCAATACTCTAACTACCTCGTAGTCCATGTTATGACCTTCCCTGAAAATATGTGCACCCTGTTTAAGACAAGCGAAGACCAGACCCTACCAGAAACTCCAGATATAGCAACCGCAAATGTAATCGTCACAACGGAGGAAATTATTAAAGCTTTGGAAAAACTAAAAAACCGTAAATCTCCAGGACCGGACAGAATTCCAAACGGAATGCTGAAATAGGGTGGAAACACACTAACTGAACAACTAAGGATACTTGTACAGAAAATTATCTGGGGACATACAATACCAAATAGCTGGCGCACTAGCACAACGATCTTGATGTTTAAAAAGGGTGACAGAACTGTACCCGAGAACTACAGAGGAATAAACCTGCTCAGCACCGCTCTGAAACTGGCCACTAAAGTCATAACCATCAGAATCACCAATGAAATAAATCTAGCAGATGAACAACAAGGCTTCAGATCCGGACGATCCTGTAACGATGCAGTTTTTGTCGTCAGGCAAGTTTCTAATAATAATGTCTGTAATGTCTATAGTTGCAAAATAATTAAATAGTATATTTTCAACTAATTAATTTGGATATCCATTTTCTAAAAATAGTTGATATAGATTTTTTAGGTTCTTTTCATGAAAAATAGGATCTGATATTTTGGTTACTCTATTTTTCATTTATTTGATCAAGTTAATTTTCATGGAATATGTATGGTAAGACCACTAGTTCATAAATCGTCCTGAGATAATTGGACTTTTCTGTACCAATCAATGGATAATATGTTATGATTACTTCTTATAAATTTCGTGTCTAAAAATGGTACACTTTGATAACTGACTTCTTTTTCCATTGTAATCTTCAAATATGGATGGATATGGATTGAATCTAAAAAGAACTTCATATGAGTTAGTTCTTGGTAATGCTAAAATATTATTATCAACATATTTTTTCATAAAAATGATTTTAAATGGTAATAATGGTATAATTGTATGCAATAGATTACCCATTACATAACAAGCTGTACTGGGAGAAATTGTAGCTCCCATTGGACTAACAAAAGTTTGTTTATATACTTGATTATTAAACGTAAAATAGGTATTTTCAAACAGTAACGTAATAATTTCTTGAAAATATTCTTAGATATTTGACAATGTTGACTGATTTCATTCCATTTTTCATCAATTGCTCTTAAAGCAAATTCTAAATATACATTACTGAATAAAGAAACAATATCCTAACTGCAAATTACATGATTATCAGGTAATTGAAATTTGTTAAATTGATTGAAAACTTCAAATGAGTCTTTAATGTAATATTCTGTATTTAAATTATATGCCTTTGTTAAAATAAAAGTGATATATGAACCTAATAAATTAGTTGGTGTAAATTGGTGAAATTTCGGATTGTTAGCAGGATACAGCCTCTGGAGTGTATACAAGTGACCAATTTTATAATTGGATATTTTTCAAGATGTTTAACAGATGTACCTTATCGATTTTCAGCTCACCAGAGCTACTACAACGGGTGCTATACTACCTGAAGTGCCACATTTTTTGTCCTTTTTGGAGAAAGTTCAGTTTGTTACCACGATATAGCCTCCAGAGTGTATACAAGTGACCAATTTTATGATTGAATACTGTTCAGGACGTCTTATAGATGAACCTATTTAAATTTAAGCTCTCCGGAGCTATAATAACGGGTGCTATGGTTCCTGAAGTGCCACATTTTTGGTCCTTGTTGGAGAAATTTCGGGGATACAGCCTCCGGAGTGTATACAAGTGACCCATTTCAGAATTGGATATTTTTCATGGTGTCTCACAGATGTACCTCATTGATTTTCAGCTGACTAGAGCGAGTACAGCCGGTCCTATAAATCCATTTTTCGTTATTTTTGGAGAAATCTCGGTTTGTTAGCACGATACATCCCCCGAAGTGTATACAAGTGACAATTTTATGATAGAATATTGTTCAGGGCATTTCACAGATTCGGAACAGTTAGTTGTAATCTTTAAAACCGTTTGTTCTAATGTTGATTTATTGTTGCTTTCAAGAATGCAACTTATTATATAAAGGTTCCATAAAAGCAAGTTTAGCTTTTCGTAACAAAATTGTTCGCGCTGCTTGTAAAAATGACATCGATTATAAACAAATTAATGATAATTCAGCTAGTAAATTCAAATATTACTAACGAAACATTCATATTTTTATTTCTTAACTTCTATTAGGAAACCTTGATAAAATTGGAGCGCAAGAAAAATTCACTGCCTGTATACCATATAAATCACAATAAAATTTGTTTCGCATTAAAATTTTCCTTCTCTCATTCATATTCATTTTCTTTCGAAAGTTGCCGCTGTTTATGTATGTATGTTATCACCAACAACTCTGGAATATAATTTTTTGTAAACAATTTAGCTTTTTACAAACATTTTAATAAAACATAGTTGATGTATTAATGCTGCTGCAATAGCAATAAAGTGACATGTAATTCACTTATAATATACATATATGCATATATATATATATATATATATATATATATATATATATATATATTTATATATATAATCTTCATAAAAAAATTTTTAACTATTATATCGCAAAATAAAATTTAAGAAATTTCCTAGCACATTTATTGAACACTGTTTCATAGTAGTCGCTATAGCACTTATACAATATATTAGATATAAAAAATGTGTTATAAATTGTGCCCATGTTTAGTTTATAGATATTTTAATAACATTTTTAAAACTGTCCGAGATTAACATTGTTTTGAAATATTTATCGCCATAACATTTTTACGTCTATTATAAAATAGCGAATTGATAGTTGGAATGTCCATCATTTTTGTTGTTGTGCTAAAAACTGGCATTCTTTGTATGTCGCCCTATACTTTTCGATCTTATTATCTTGCTCAATTGCATTGCTACTTCTACAAATAAATTCCGTATCTCGTTATTCTTTCACATCAGCTCCCTTTATCTACTCCTAATATTCTCTTGAGAATTTTCCTTTCCCATATATCAAGTTTCTCTTACTGTTGGTCTTATTATTGGTTTGTACAGATGTAACTTTATCTTTCTGGAGATTTGCTTTATTATATTGTCCAATGTTCCTACCTGTTTTCATCATTTCGTAGTCTAGCTTCTAAATTCACCCCACCTTTCCGCCGTCGTCCTTGATAACCACACCAAGTAATGGATTTGTTCTAAATTCAATACTTTTTGTCATTTAAATTCTATTAGAAAATTCCTATTTGCTCCTTTCCTTTGTAGTGTTGTCCGATTTGTGTAATATCAAAAGACTTAATTCCCACTGCTTTCTGTATTGAGTGGTTCTCATTTCCATTATTAAATTTGTTTTATTCCCCGGATTCATATTTGGAAAGGAGTGTCGTTAATTTTTAGAAACCCAGTGGACTCGAAAAAATGTGTTCACATGTTATTTATATTATTGATCCATTTATCCATGATTGGATAAGAGTTTCCTATTACACTCAATACATCTTGAGTCGAAGTTTCTATTCTAAAAAAAACTTCTAGTATCCATTTCTTTTTAATGAAATTCCAAATTGCCTTCCGTATCAGCTAATCTTGGAATAATGATTACATCCACTCTTCCAGAGATTGAGAGCCTTACTCAATTTGCAATTCAAATTTTATTTCCGACATTTAGTATGTATGGCAATTCATGAAAATGTTATGAGAAGTTACTTCTTTCAATATCAAACCAGCTAGAGGCTATCGGAAGATGAACCGGACTGGAAAAGTTCTCCGAATAACAAGGAAAACATCGAATCTTTTTTTTCACGCTAATAACAAATCTACATTTCAAGAGTGTCTTCGATTAAGAATCTACGTTGTAATACAGACTTTCATTTCCCACGGGCTAGCTGTATCGAAATATTTGATTTCCCACGAATTTCTTGAGCTACATTATATTACCGAACTTTATGATGATATAGATGGTGAGTTCGGTATGCGCTCTCTCTAGAATAGAGCGTGTCAAATGGTAGAACTTAGCACGTGATCAGAGAGCATATGGAGTGTTAATTTACCTAACGTGATTGTATTTGTAGGAAAATTAGCTTGAGAGCAGTGTTTGTGTCTACCTTTAAAAAACGCAGACTTCATTAATGGATTCAAATATCGTTGATAAATTGATAATTCAATCAAAGATTGAAAAAGTTGTCTTGAATGTTCTTATTGAAACAACTAGAATCTTAATTATCAATTTAGGATCCATTTTAGGTAGAAAACAGAGACATTTGAAGATTTACACCACAGAATACGAATTGTGCAATCTGAGTTGAACAATTGTTCCTATAGACATTCAAATATCCTTTTAAATAAAAGCCTGATGATAACCAGTTGGTATTTAAGTAATGCAGATAGCTTAAGGTTCGTGCTGCATATTCGGATTCATATTGCATTATTTCACATTAATAGGTAATTCAGTATAACATTACATTTCCACCCAATCTATCTAATATGTGAGAAAAGTATTGGTTTACCGCAAAAAAAAGTTTGAATTTTGGACTATTTTTTGAGTTACTTTCACGGTTTTCACTTAGAACAACACGATAAAACTGTTTTTAGAAGAAAAATCTTGTGCGTATGTCGTCGTCGGCCACTTTTCGTAACATGATCTTGTTATCGCGACGCAGCCTCCGGAGTGCAACAAGACACCATCTTAATGATTTATTATTGTTCAGGACATCTCACAAATGAACTCTATTGATTTTAAGCTCACCAGATCCAGTACAACGGGTGCTATGGTACTAGAAGTCCGACATTTTTCTAATTTTTGGATACATTTAAGTTTGTTAGCACGATACAGCCTCCGGAGTGCAAGAAGATACCAAAGTTATGATTGTATATTGTGTAAGATATCTGACAGATTAATTCTGTTGATTTTCAGCTCACCAGAGCAAGTACGACGGGTGCTATGGTATTTGAAGTATGACACTTTTCTTATTTTAGGAGAAATTTCAGTTTGTTAGCACGTTAGAATCTCTGGAGTGTCTCCAAGTGACCAATTTTACAATCGTATATTGTTCAGAGCGTCATATAGATGATCTTTTTTGATTTTCAGCTCACTGGACCTAGTACAATGGGTGCTATAGTACTGGAAGTGCCACATTTTTCGTCATTTTTGGAGAAATTTCAGGTTGTTAACGCGATACAGCCTCCGGAGTGTATATAAGTGAAACTCTCAAACAAATAGCACCGGCAATAGCAGCACCTAAATTTCATCATAAAGAAATGTTTTACTACTGGTCAATTTCCTACATGCCTTAAAACTGGAAAAATTAAACCACTCTTTAAAACAGGAGATGAAACTAAAATAGAAAATTATCGGCCCATCTCATTAATTTCTAATATTTTTAAAATAATAGAAAGGCTAATAAAAACTAGATTATGTAATTTTTTAAATAAATACAACAGTCTATCGGAGTCTATCCATATGGCTTTAGAGGGGGCACATCCACGGAAGATGCAATTTACAATCTCACTTCTTACAAACATGAATATGTACCCCTATCAGGCCAGTTGTTTCTTATTTCACAGCACCTTCATTCAAAATTTCAAAGATTCTCATAGATGTCATTTCTAAATATTGTTCATTCATACCTCGATTTTCAGTTAAAAACTCAACGGAATTAATTAATAATATTCAAGATATAATACTACCCCATAATTCTAAATTCATATCGTTCGATGTAACAAATCTATTCCCTAGTATACCTCCTAAAGAAACTATAACTCTTGTTGATAACTTGCTCACATACAATAATGTTAATCCTATAATTCACTCTGATATCATTACTTTATTAAAAGTGTGTTTGAATCAAAATTATTTTCATTTCAATGGAGAGGTTTATAGCAGTAAAGATGGTTTGATTATGGGCAACCCTCTCAGCCCCCTACTAGCAGAAACATTCATGGATAATATAGAAAAAATAATTCATGAAAACCCCCTTAGTAAAAAATTTATGTACTGGCACCGATATGTGGACGACATTTTAGCTAGCTTCATCGGTACAAATAGACAATTAGAGAGCTTCATTACTTACATAAACTCGATTCACAATAATATCAAATTTACCGTAGAACTTGAACAAAATAAGTCTATAAACTTTCTAGACCTTACAATTTCAAATATAAATAATAAACATGATTTTTCTATATTTCATAAACCATCACATACAGATATTACAATTCATAATAGTTCGGTCCACCCATTCAGTCATAAACTAGCAGCTTTCAATAGTATGATACACAGACTCTTAACAGTCCCATTAAATAGTAATAATTATACCAAAGAATTAAATATCATAGAACAAATAGCAGTTAATAATAATTACGATCCAAATTTAATTGACAATATCATAAATAAAAAGATAAAAAACAGACTTTAGAACAAGTATTCCCTTCAGATAAAAATAATAGACAATTTAAAAGCTTAACATACTTTGGAACACCATCCTTAAAAATTAAATCATTTTTAGAAACTTTAGACATGAATATTTCCTTTAAAACTGATCACAATTTATCCAAATTCATTAAAAATAATAAATCTAAATCTTCAAAATTAAACAAATCAGGAGTTTATAAATTAAAATGTGGTAATGACAATTGTGATAAAATTTATATCGGTAGAACTTTTAGAAATTTTAAAACTAGAATTTCGGAACACAAACGTAGCTATGACAACAAAAAATTAGATTCTAACTATTCAAATCATTTATTAGAAAACCAACACATTTTCGACCCAAATTTTGAAATTCTCCATGTAGTCGGTAAATCCTTTAGTTTAAATTTATTAGAAGCCCTAGAGATTAACAAAAATAAATATTCAGGTAATCTCCTTAACGACCAAATAGATATCAATCAGTCTCCTTTATTGAACCTCTTTACCTAGAAGATAGCTTAGGAATGTTTGTAGTGAATGAATTTCCAGGTAATTTCTTTCAATACCATTGTTAACCTTAGTAAATAGATTTAACACTGTATATATTAAGACATTTTTATATTTTAGCTTCATTCGTTTTGACAAAGCTACTGTGTTAGTGAAACGCGTCAACAAGTTTAAATTGAACATTAGTTCAAATATATGAAGATTTAAACAAACTATATTGTTTTATTTCATCGTTTAATAAACAACATCATTTATAAAAATCACTGGGTTTAGTATATTTAGAAATAACACAGATTATAATATCATAGACCTTTTAACTTATCCAAAATAATAATAATGAATGAATCATTGGTTAACTACACTTTGTTTTTATAGGACACATTCAAGTCATTCACCGGTAGGTTCGACCTTCCGCGTATGTGAACGCGATGTTTACGTTTAATAGAAACGTGATTTATGGGTGTTCGCCTGACCTTAATCAGTTCGATGGCCGCTATTAACATTGGAAAATATAATATACACAATTTAATTTTTTTCTATGAAAATGTCTTTTTTTACAATACTGTCTTTTTCGGGATCATCACATCATCCTCTCTTGGAAGAGAAAAATTATCGTCTTAATTTTTCGATACTACCTATAATTATAACAGTTCTCATTGATTGTTTTAGTTTACTAAACACTACTTGTTCGTTTATAAACACACTTCATTTGTTTACAATTGTTTTTTGCTGTTGTATTTATACACACAATTCTTATGAACTGTCTGCGGTTTATTGTCCTGAGATGTAATCTCACAATTTACGCCTTTTATTTCCGTTATTTTAAACGGACCTAAATAATGTGGATTGAACTTATTTCTCCCTTCATTCTTTAATAAAACTAATTCCCCTATTCTAAAGTTTACAGGTGAAGATTCCTTTTCACTATTATTGACTCTAATTATTTTGTTTTTTATTAAAAACTGTTTGGCTCTTCCATTTGCGTATTGCGTATTTAATTTTTACAAACTCACACCAGTTATCCCTAGAATCTTTGATAAAGTTTCTTATATACTCATTAAATGTTCTATGTAATCTTTCACAACTGCCTATAACCTCATGATGGTATGCTGTTGAAAAATTATGTTTTATTTTTAAAAGTTCCGCAAAGTTCTTCATTATTTCATTCTTATATTCCGTCCCTTGATCTGTTCTGACCTCCTTCATCAATCCGTAATTCGGTATAAAATTGTCAAATATTGCTTTTGCTATTGTGTATGCTTCCTTGTTCTTGACCGGTATCATAACTGCGTATTTAGTTATTACGCATAGTATTGTAATACAATAACGATTCCCGTTGTTACTTTCTACAAACGGACCTATTGTGTCTATGTAAATAATATCAAACGGTTTTATAGATATATCTGTGATGACAAATTTTTCCTTATGATTAAGCTTTGCTTTATTCATTTGGCATTTATGGCAATTCTTTACTTACTTCCTTACGTCTTTCTCCATGTTTTTCCACCTGAAATTTGCCCTTAGTTTCTTTAATAATCTATTATTTCCTACATGTCCTCCAAACATTGGATCGTTGTGGTATCTTTCTAAAATCTTTTGGATCTCTTCTTTTTGCTGTACCGTTTTTGGTACTTCGCATATACATACTTGAATATTTTTTAACCTTTGATTTCCTTCTTCTATAAATTCTTCTACTGTCCACTTTTTGAATATACCATCATTTGTATATATTTTCATTCTTTTTAATCCATTTTTTACCGATAGCTCCTCAAGCTTTTCCAACGTTCGACCTAGGTCGAAGTTGTGTATTCCGGTAATTAAGGCTTCACTAAATATCAATTTATTTTTGATCCGAATGCTCATCCTTAGTGAGATACGGTTATTTTCAAAGTGTAAAATTGGTAATTTATGTGCCTCGAGATTATTTAAAACTTATATTACTGAAGGTTTTTGTATTCTTTCTTCCTTTGTTTCTTCGTTAATCCTTAGATCCTTTTCTGATTGAGCGTTTTCTTTTCGCGTTTGTGCTCTTGTGATTGCCAAGACATGTGAATTATTTATATATAAATCCTCAAGTTCTTCTATGGATATTCTCGATATGCTATCTGCGTAGTTCGCTATACCTTTGACATACTGTATTTTAAAATCGTATTCTTCCAAATAAATCAAATTTCACATTTTTCCTAGACAATGTATTTTCCTCTTAATTGCTTAAAACTTTTATCGCTGAAAATTTTATCCAAAATTTTCAGATTAGTTTCGTTATTTTCCTTATATGTTGATTTATTCCATCCTGTATGTATTTCAAACTTATTTTTCCTTTCTTCTAGTTCTTTTAAACTGTACACGTTGTCATTAATCATTAATTTATTTTCAATTATCTTAGCTTTAGCTCCACTTTCTCTCGCCTGTTTCATGTATCTTATTAACTGTTTTCTCTGTTCCAATATATCTTTTGGATGATCTTCATCAATATATATCGTTGTTCTTTTTAATTTGTTCGTTCCGTTCAAAGTCTCTACTTTCTTATTCACATCCTTCATCATTATTAGTACTGGCCTATTTGTGTTACTGTTTTTATTTCCTATTCTTTTACATTTCAAAACATCTGATTCAACATCTACTGTGTTATTAACCTTTTTCATTACATCCTCTAATTGATTTTCTAGTTGTTCCTCATCTTCTTCGTTTTCTTCTTCTATACCATGTATTATTAAACTCTTTTCTCTAAAATTTTTCTGAGTCTGTATCATGTTTCCTTGCAAAAATTCGGCTTTTTACTTTAGTTCCATATTTTCCATCCTTAAATCGTAGTTTTCCTTCTTTAATTGTGCTATTTGTCTACTCATTTCCTCAATTTTATCTTCTATCTTGCATATTCTCACATTATTGTTGACTCGATTATTGTAATTTCCATTCCTATTTAATCTCCTATCCTTATTAAAATTTTCGTATCTGCCATAGTTGTTTCCTTGATTAAACTGTCGAAATGTCCTTCCTGAATGATTACCGTAATAAAATCCTCTGTTGTTTCCTCGCCGATGATTATTCCTAAAGTCAAAGTTTGGCTTCTTGAAGAAATTCCTGTTATCCTTCATGTGTAAAACTTGTTGTTGTCCTACTATACCTTCTACTGAAACCAATTTGGATAGTACTTCATGCGTAGTTTCAAAACTTCCCGCTGCGATTATTGTTTTGGTTGCATCCGTTGTGGCATACGTAGTTACTGCCTTAATCGTTGCTTCCTTAGTATATTTTTCGGCTAGTCGTTCGGGCATCCCTTCCGATACGTATGCTGCCTGTAGTCTCTCCGTTACATCTTTTCCATTATGTCTTACCTTACCAAGTTTCGCTAAGAGAAGGCTTGGATTGTCTCCTCTTATTCCCGTTTATAGTTTATTCTTGATTTCGGTAATGGAGTTTTCCGTCATTATTAAACTTCTGGCTTTTTCCGTTAGTCTCGTCTTAATTAGTAGAATAGCATTTTCTTCGTTACCTGTCGTGTTTGTTTGTAGCAAATCTAATGAGTCCAAAAATGATTGTAATTTGCTTGCTTCACCGTTAAATTCGGTCGGTAAAACTTTACTCGCAAAATTAAAAAAATCATTCATACTTGTCGCCATTTCCAAATGTTTGCTTGTTGTTTGTAATACAATAGTATCGATTTCCTCAAATATAGAGGTAGGTATTTTAACAATACAATTTAACGCTTGAAATGTCCTAGCAGTTTTATCTCTAATCCTATCTGAATAAATTTTACAACTCTCTTGTTGTACTAAACTTAAATTTTTCTAATTTTTGGCTATAAACTTAGCAAAATTATTATAAAGACCTACTATACTATTAATTACTCCAATATGTATATCAGGATTTTTAGGAGTTTCCTTTTTCAAAACCCTTTTTCCATGTTTATTAACTTCTTCCACAATTAATCGTAACTTATCTTCAAAATCTTCGCACGTTATTGTCATTTATAAAATTCGTTCATAAGAATAGAATGCATAAGTAGTTACAATTATTTTTACTCAGTCAGAGTTCCTGTTGTCTGCTTCGCTGCAATGCCTCGGTTGATGTCCCTTTTCAACGCTCTTCGGTGCGTTTTCCACAATGGCCAAATAAATTTCAAGATGAAAGCTACTGTTATGATATACAATAGAACCATTATGTGCATCGCAAAACTGTCTTGCTGTGCCATAAAAGTATTATTGACAATTCCAGTTTCTTTTGCCTCTTGTTTGGTTGATGAACCTCCCATTGTTTCTCTTCTCCAAGGTCCCAAATTTAGATAGAAAACTATATATTTCCACTTGTCCTTACCATTTGTTTTGCAGGAATATTTACCATTTATCACCATTTAACATTACCATTTCCATTTACCATTTACTTTGCAGGATCATTTATCATAACCATTTGTTACCATTATACAATTAACTTTATCATAACCATTTTACAATTACCATTTCCAATTAGTTGGCAGGATCGCCATGTGGTGGTTACTCAGTAAGTGCCCCTCGTATAAGCTATGTTCACCATAGAGCCATTATATCTTTGAGGAAAACACTTACCTAGTAGCCGTTCTTCGGGGATTGAATAAACAACATCATTTATAAAAATCACTGGGTTTAGTATATTTAGAATTAACACAGATTGCAATATCATAGACCTTTTAACTTATTCAAAAAAATAATAATGGATGAATCATTGGTTAATTACACTTTGTTTTTATAGGACACATTCAAGTCATTCACCGGTAGGTTCGACCTTCCGCGTATGTGAACGCGTTTAATAGAAGCGTGATTTCTGGGTGTTCGCCTGACCTTAATCAGATTGATGGCCGCTATTAACATTGGAAAATATAATATACACAATTTAATCTTTTTCTATGAAAATGTCTTTTTTTACAATACTGTCTTTTTCGGGATCATCACAAACGTAGCTTAAACTATTTGGCTCCTCGCCTATACTCATTGTTACCTTGCACCTTGAAAAACATAAACAGAAGAAGTGAATTTTATCAAATGAATGAACTTATTAATTAATTGCACTACATTAATAATATTGATCGAAACATAAATTCAAAACATTTCATATGAGATACTGCAACTTTATTGTTCATCATCGGATATGTCAATTACAAATTTTTCTATGGATCTATGAGTCGTCTGAAAGTGTGAAAATTAAATATTCATACAATGTTAATATATTAAATACATTTATTGACAATTTTGTAATTATATATATAATAGCATTATTGATAGATGTCATTAATTATTCACATATTTTCCGTGGATTTGAGCTTCTTCATATTTGAACGAATAAGGTTAGTATTGCACAACCCCGGTAATCAACGAACTTTTCTCTGAAATGTACTGTCGAAACGAAGCTTACGAATTCTGCCAGCGAAGTGAGCTCTTGCAATCCGCATACGTCTTTGCTACGGTGCATCGGACGTTGCCAAACTTCCGACTGCCAAAATTAATTTGCCAACCTGTATCTATATATTGCACTTACTAAAGGAATCCACCCAAAACACAAAAATATGTATAATTACTTCATATAAATGTACTTTCTACACAATAGATTTTTCAAAATTTACAAACTGATAATGATCTAAATTGAGTATGTTATCAATATTAGGTATCAGGATAAAAAATAGACGGTTTTAAAGATTTAAACTAACTTTTCCGCATCTGTGAGATGCCCTGAACAATATTCCATCATAAAATTGTCACTTGTATACACTTCGGGGGATGTATCGTGCTAACAAACCGAAATTTCTCCAAAAGTAACCAAAAATGTAGGATATCTGGTTTTATAGGACCCGCTGTTCTAGCTCTAGTCAGCTGAACAACAATAAGATGCATCTGTGAGACACCTTGAAACACATTCAATTATAAAATTGGCCACTTGTATACACTCCGGAGGCTGTATCGTACTAACAACCCGAAATTTCTCCAAAAAAGACTAAAAATGTGGCACTTTAGGTACCATAGCACCCATTGTACTAGCTCTGGTGAGCTAAAAATCAATACCGTTCATCTATGAGATGCCCTGAACAATATACAATCATAAAATTGTTGACTTGTTGCACTCCGGAGACTGTATCGTGCTAACAAACTGAAATTTCTCAAAAAATGATAAAAATTTCGTACTTCAAGTACCATAGCACATGTTGTACTGGCTTAGTGAGCTGAAAATCAATAGGCTGAGGCTGTATCGTGCTAACAAGACATGTAACGAAAAGTGGCCGACGACAGCGACGACGACGATGACATACACACAAGACTTTTTTTCTAAAAACCGTTTTTTCGTGTTGTTCTTGGTGGAAAACGTGATTTTTTTTCAAAATTTCATCTTTTTTGGGGGTAAACCAATACTTTTCTCGCATATTAGAAAGGTTGGTCGGAAAAGTAAAACATTTCAAAAATTAACGGTTTCAAAGATTAAAACTAACTTTTCCGCATCTGTAGCTCTGAACAATATTCTATCATAAAATTGTTACTTGTATACACTTCTGGGGTTGTGCTAACAAACCGAAATTTCTCCAAAAATAACCAGGAATGTAGTATATCTGGATTTATAGGACACTGGTTCTGGTGAGCTGAAAATCAATAGGGTTCATCTGTGACATGTCCTCAACAATATTCCATCATCAAATTGGTGACTTATTGCACTCCGGAGGCTGTATCGTGCTAACAAGACATGCAAGGAAAAGTGGCCGACGACAACGACGACGACGACGACGACGGCGACCACGACGACGACCACGACGACGACGACATACACACAGGATTTTTCTTCTAAAAACCGTTTTTTCGTGTTGTTGTTGATGGAAAACGTAAAAATAACTCATAAAAGTATCAAAATTTATTGTGCAGTCCACGTATAAGTATAAAACAATCAAAACGTATTCGACAATCCTCGTATAGGCATAAAATAATCAAAACTTATTGGACAGTCCTCGTATAGTCATAAAAGTATCAAAATTTATTGGGCAGAACCTCGTATAAGTATAGAAGAATTAAAATTTATTGACAGTCCTCGTATCATAATAAAATAATCAAAAATTATTGAACAGTCCTCGTACAAGTATATAGGTATTAAAACTTATTGGACGGTCCTCGTATCTGCATAAAATAATCATAAAAGTATTAAAATTTATTGGGCAGTCCTCGTATAAGTATAAAAGAATCAAAATGTATAGGACAGCTCTCGTATCATCATAAAATAATCAAGACTCATTGGACATTCTTCGTATAGTCATAAAAGTATCAACATTTATTGGGCAGTCCTCGTATAAGTATGAAAGAATTAAAATTTATTGGACAGTCCTCGTATAAGTATAAAACAATCAAAATGTATTGGACATTCCTCGTATCATCATAAAATAATCAAAATCTATTGGACAGTCCTCGTATCATCAAAAAAAAATCAAAATTTATTGGACAGTCCTCGTATAAGCATATGGGTATTAAAATTTACTGGACAGTCCTCGTATCGTGTTACGTTATTTTCGTTACGGAACTTCTGGATTCGGTCACCACGCTCAAGGCCCGCGATAGAAGCTAATACAATAGCTTAAAAATATAATTAAATAAGTTTCCACAGATTAAAAATCCTGAATATGAATCAAAATAGGTATATTCAATTAGCTCATTTAAACCTAAAATAACTGGACACTTAGGACAAATAAAGTTATATTAAAATTAATTAAATGGGTTCTTGTCATTAGGGAATATTAGTTATTCAATCTAAACTTCCTCAATCTTACGTTTTGGTCTACTAGTTTTCATGGTGGGCTTTACATCTGACTAGCCAAGCTTTTTTCTATTTATCATTTCCATTTCTGTGGATTGGGATTTAAACCTTTTAACGCGCTCTAAAAAAATAAAGATATTTGATGTTTCACTTTTCCGCCCAACCTATCTAATATGCGAGAAAAGTATTGGTTTACCCACAAAAAAGTTGAAATTTTGAAAAAATATTTCGAGTTATCTTTACATCAAGAACAACACGAAAAAATGGTTTTTCGAAAAAAAATCCTGTGTGTATGTCGTCGTCGTCGTCGTTATCGTCGGCCACTTTTCGTTACATGTCTTGTTAGCACGATACAGCCTCCGGAGTGCAACAAATAACCAATTTTATGATCGAATATTGTTCAGGACATCTCACAGATGAAACCTATCGATTTTCAGCTCACAATACCCAGTACAGCGGATGCCATGGAACTTGAAGTACGACATTTTTGTCATTTTTTGAGAAATTTCAGTTTGTTAGCACGATACAGCCTCCGGAGTGCAAAAAGTCACCAATTTTATGATTGAATATTATTCAAAACATCTCACAGATGAATCCTATTGATTTTCAGCCCACCACAGCCAGTACAACAGGTACTATAGTACTTCAAATACGACATTGTCATTTTTGGAGAAATTTCGGTTTGTTAGCACGATACAGCCTCCAGCGTGTATACAAGTGGCCCATTTTATGATTGAATATTGTTCAGGGCGTCTTATAGATGAACCTTTGTGATTTTCAGCCGACCAGAGCTGGTACAACGGATGCTTTAATACTGAAGTGCCACATTTTTGTCCTTTTTGGAGAAATTTCGGGTTTATTTCGATACAGCCTCCGGAGTGTATACAAGTGGCCAATTTTATAATTGGATATTTTTCAAGGTGTCTCACAGATGTACCCTATTGATTTTCAGCTGACTATAGCGAGTACAGCGGGTCCTATAAATCCAGATATACTGCATTTTTGGTTACTTTTGGAGAAATTTGGGTTTGTTAACACGATACATCCCCCGAAATGTGACAATATTATGATAGAATGTATCTCACAGATGCGGAAAAGTTAGTTTTGATCTTTAAAACCGTTTATCTCTAGTAAATATGTAAAAAACATATTGATATTTACCTAAAATTACTGTTGACAACTTGAGATTTTTTAATGTTTGTTTACTTTTTTTTCAATCCTAGGAAAACTTCATTCCCAATGTATTTGAGATGAGACGATACATAATTTTTCTTTTGTTTGTTTGTTTACTTTTTTTTCAATCCTAGGAAAACTTCATTCCCAATGTATTTGAGATGAGACGATACATAATTTTTCTTGTTGTTTGGACTGTTGTACCACCTCCAATTCTTGCGAGCCCAGTGATCTAAAAAAACATTATTTTCAGATTTTTATATTGTTTGTTGATAAAATATACTAAAAACTATATACTAAAATTACTTACTAGTAACTTTTCGTTCAACTCTTCGGAAAGCCATTCCTCAATTTTCTTTAAATCCTCCTCTTCTATAAAAGGTAATATAAGCAGTATCTCTGATAATGGACCTCTATCGTTTGTTTTATTTGATGCAGATTCAGTTCTGCTAATAATAATAGTGTCCACTTTTTCTAACCAAGTGTTCAATTTTGTGCTCGTTTAAAAGTATTCTTTTAAAATCTAAAATACTTGGTGTTTATATCTAGATCAAAATTATAATATTTCACTTACCATCATCACTCAAGGTTCGTTCAGAAGCAGGAGCTCCTGCCCCTTGAGCAGGGGTAGCTCTTGAACCTTGTGCAGGGGTTACTGGATGGAGGGATACAACTAACCGCTCATATGACTACGTTTCAGTTTCAGATAACACTAAAGTAAATGCTCAATTCAGTATGTGTTGAAAATTAATAAAAATTATTGTTTATCTATAGATTTTCCAGACCAATGTTTTTTTTATTCATAATCAGTAGCCTCTAGACCTACAAAATAAGTTAATTATTATAAATCACCTTACAATTTATATTTTTATCACAAATTCATATGAAAGTTCTTTTTATAGAAACCCTTCAAATAGCATATACCTTTTTCTACTGTAGGATAGGTGTTCCTATTCTCATGAGAAGTTTCTTTATCATCATCAGATGAAGAATATCTTCTGGCTTTTTTCATTTTTCTGCATCCCCTACCTCTGAGATCAGATACCGAGGAGAAATCGCTAGTCACTTGGGCCTTGGCATCCTTTTTTTGATCAATATTAATATCATCTGAAAAAATAGGACTAAACTATAAATAAAATGTAGAATAGAAAAACTTACCATATTCTCCTAGTGAAGCTCAAGGGACCACTTTCCAATCCGTTTTTGGCGAATAACAATCGTTAATGAAAGTGAAATTTTTGTTTTCTTGGAATTCTTAGGTGCCCAGAAGCATTAATTAGAATTTTTACACCATTTTATTGGTACTGCCTCTACAGCATCCTCATCGATGAATTTTACAATGGTCCACGTCATCTCAGCCAGTTGTAAAAAAGAAATTCATAAATATATATTTAAATAGTGTATAGAGGATGTTCCAAAATTGGAGAAATATTTTTGAGATCTTATAAAATTGTATATAAAGTCGCTCCTAGTTCAGTTAGTTAAAATTGACAGTTTTCCTGAAATATATACCTTCAAAGAACTCAATTATCTATGTATGGTTGCCAATTAAGAAAAAATCATATCGTCCCCTACCCCCTGAAAAGCACCCCGTTATAAATCTTAAATGGTAAGAGGTATTGAAAGGTCCTTTTAATTCCATAATTTTGGAATTTGATTTTTTTAAGATTTTTAAGGTCAGAGTGGGAAACGGGGCGATGCGATTTTTGCGTAAAAAGTGGTCCACCTCTATAATTTGTTCAACGTATTTCATCTGAAATGTTTCAAGAAATTCAAGGTGAGAAGTTTTGACATGAAAATATAACCTGAAGAGCAGACATACTTAATTTCAATGAAAATGCATATCGTATGTTGCCAATATTCTGAATATTTACATTTGTTTAGATAGTGAGATAAATTCATTTTTGAAAGGTAAAATCATAATCTTTTTTTTAATCATTGACCTTTTAAACATATCAAGATCATTATTAACTTTAATAAGAAAAGAGGTGCCAAATTGTGATGAACTGCATGGTTTTTGGAAAAAATAACCATTTCATTTATAAACAAAGCCTATTATAACAATATTTCCTTGATTAATTGCAATATTTTTAATTTCAATTATTGTTCCATTATAAAGTTCAATAAATCTATCACATATCTTAGCTACATTTGAACTATATTTTTCAGTTACCATTATTTAAAATTGGTGAGAATGGCAATTTACTAATAATGGACCAGAATTATGTTCAACCATAAACTGTCTGTTCTCCTTTAAGTCTAATTTTGAAACATTTGTATACCTTTCTTCATAAGTTCTACAAACAACTTTTTCAAGAGGCTTGTTAGTCTTACGAACTTTCCTTGTTATTTGTTGCATATAATTTTCGAAAGGAAAAGCACAGGAGGTCCAAACATTTTTACACAATCATTGAAATGTAGAAGATTGTGAACATTGTAGGATATAAAATCAGAATCGTAAATTCTATTGGAATTAGATATAGAATGTTCTAAAAGCTTATTGGCATATTCAAAATAGGATTTGATATTACAAAATTTATTACTTGCTAGAATAAGGGTAGCTACACTTAAACATAAGAAATGATTGTATGATTCCGTTGATAAGACATTTTTGAACACAACTGGACCAGTATAAAGTAATAAAAATAAATCTTTTACTTTCCACTAATGAACGTGGTTTACGTCCAAATTCACAAGGAATAAATTTTTTCAATACATTGATTACTTATGTAATAAATATGTGATGCCCGCAATTTATTTGAAGGTTTACCGAAAACCTACCTAAATTTTGTATTACATGAGAACCTTTTTACTACACCTAACAATGTGCAATGCATATAATCAATTGGAATACTATTAATCATATTAAAATTTGGCAAAATTTCTAACACTGTGTTTCCAGTGTGATGTTCCGGTTGTTCTTTGTTTCGAAAAGATTCACTTGATCGGTTATGAAAAACTTAATCTCGAAAACATATTATAGTATTAAAATAAAAGTTATCTTCTTGAGAACATTTTGTACAGAATGGCTTTTAACATAGAGAACATATGCCTTCGCAGGTGCATCACATATAATCATGGAAATAATAAATTTATGTATTTGAGTACCTATTATTATACCATTCTGATATAAATGAATATATTCATTAACAAAATATTTAGGGAAATCATTAGCTTCAGGTTTTCCAACACCTTTATAGAGACCTACAAAGTTTTTCTAAAAGTTTAATGGTACACAAAATGAGCCAAAAAGATTCGTTGGTACTTAACCCCCCTCCCCCCATCAATATTGATAGCAAGTGAAATTTCAGCTGATAAAGAGAGTTTTCATGTAGTTTTGTTAAACACACTGTATTCCAAAATAATAATAGCAACCATTAGATCCCATTTGCTTAATATTGGTGTTATTGGTTGGTATTTGTAACAAAGTTCGAGAGTCTTTCGGTATATTTCTTAGTTGAGAAAGAGGAAAATTACTTTTTAACAATTTGTATAATTTGACTAATGCTGACAAAGAAATGTTTTCCACTACAGACCATTTGGTTAACTGTGAACTGATATTAGGACTTTTGGTAGCAACTTCCTTATAATGAGATGTGATACTTGCAGTATTACTCTTTTGATCTATATACATATACGTATATCAAAGATATACATAAATTTAAGTAACTGATAAAGATAGAAATAGCAGTTTGTTCTGGAATTGTTACAAAGCCTATTAACGTAACCAAAATATTCGTGACAGGTAAGTATATGGCAGGATATGCACAAAATAAATATTCGTAAAAGGTATATTTTTTGGATATACACAAAATGTATCTTACGGAATTGTAGGATACAAGCAAATTGCATGTTCTCAGATATTCACAAGAGGTATGTTGTTAGGATGTAAGTAGGTTATTAGGATGTAAGTATAGTGAAACCTGGTTAATTGGGGTCTCAAGGGTCCAAGACATATGTATCAATTATTGACGGTTTCCAATAATCAGGTTTTCCAATTAAGCAGGTTTAAAATTATAGTTGAATCAGTTACAGAGGCCCTTGCTTACAGAGGTCGAAATGTGCCGTTATTCCATTTTTAGAGGTGAAAATGCGTATTTTTTGGCGTTATGAATTTAATGTAGGTATGAATGTACATACATAATGTATTGCGTCGAAACAAAAACAATACGGTAAAATTTATGACTTAAAGTAATCGATTATGTTTGTTTGTACTTGATTATTGCTAGTTGCTGAAACCTGTTTCTCGATAGAATAAATTTGATCAAGAATATTATAATTATCAATATTTGACATTTTGAAATACTTGTGTGAAGTTTCTAAAGCTTCCATTGCCTCACGCTTTGAAATTTTCACTGGAATCTCTTCACAGTCTTCTACTTCTTCTCCTTCTTCTGTGTCCAAAGAAGAATACATAGCAACAATGTCACCATCATTGAGCTCCTCTGAAGTGAGTACATTATCATCCATAGAAACAAAGTCCTGAAAAGTCGCCTGCTGCTCATGTAAGTCATTCCTACATGTGGTAAATATTCTATCCCATTCTGGAAACGTTACACAGATCTCCGGCTCCTCTTGTAGGCTCTCAGGTTCAGATTGATTCGTCACTTTGAATCCAGCTTTTTTGAATCAATGACTAATTGTGGTTTTGCTAACAGAAAACCAAGCTTTTCTTGCAAATCTCATGGCCTGGAGGATATTGATTTCTAGGCTTTTATCCTCTTCTATAGATTTGAGAACATACTGAACAACTTCCTTCCTGTAGTAAACCTCAAAGTTGTTGATAATACCCTGATCTATGGGCTGCAATTTAATTGTGGTATTGGCGGGTAAGTGCAATAATGTAACATAGTCTAATTTGGGCATATTGTTGTGAGGTGTGCAGTTGTCGACAAAAATAATGATTTTTCGTTTTTGGGCCCTCATATGGGCGTCCACTTTTTTTAACCAATCTGCAAATAATTCAGAAGTCATCCAGGCCTTTTTATTGTTTTGATATCTAGCAGGCAATGTTTTAATACCCTTGAAACATCTTGGGCTCTTAGATTTTCCAATTAAAAGAAGTGGCAGTTTTTCAGTTCCAGACATATTCGCACTTACAAGTACAGCGACCCGATCTTTACTCAATTTACTACCATGGCACGGCTGACCTTTGTTCTCTTTCATCATTGGTCCGCTTATTGGAATGTTATTATTCCATACCTGCTCTATCTATGTACAGAGACACTTTTCAACTTAAGGATACTCTGCTGTTCGTATTCGTTTGAGTTTTACTTTTCCATCAATACACTGAGACCGAATTTTCTCGTTCTTATTAATAATTCTACACAGGGTTGACTTTGGTATGTTATTCCCCCTACACAGTTCATCGCGCGACTTTCCACAATCAAAATCTGATAAAAGTTGTAATTTTTCAGATACTGATAACGTTTTATATTTACGTTTGGACATTTTGTACACTTTTATTCCCCTGTTCTAAGTTCAAAACCTGAGATAGTACTGACAAACAAAGCATGCGCAAAAGACGATGCGAAATGTATGTAAACAAACATGTCAAAATGTGTGAAAACCTGATTAATTAGTCTCACTTATACAGGTAATTGAGCTACAGAGTCTAGAACTGCTACGATATCCGGACAGCAAAGTAGCCAAAAAATACGTGACTATGAACAGGCGGAACCTACGAACAGCCACGGGTATTCTGACTGGTCACTGCCACCTACGAAAACACCTCCACAGACTGGGTCTCTCTGACATCCCACTCTGTAGAGGATGTGAGCAAGA
This sequence comes from Galeruca laticollis, assembly GCA_963921935.1. Classification (NCBI taxonomy): domain Eukaryota; kingdom Metazoa; phylum Arthropoda; class Insecta; order Coleoptera; family Chrysomelidae; genus Galeruca; species Galeruca laticollis. The sequence continues at coordinate 114,509,840 of OY998180.1, forward strand.
AGATGAGGCTGTCGAGGACATTCTTTGTGAATGTCAGACACTCTCTCATCTTAGGTTTCATGTATTCGGCGAGCACAGGCTAACACACGCCAGTATGAAGGAACTTAATTCAGGCGACGTTATCGCCTACTTCAGAGAAGTAGGCTGGATATTGAGCTAGAATGAAGTTTTGAACCTCAGAAGGATGCACAATGGGCCAATTGTGGCCTAAGTGCTGTGGGGTCTACCCACCCTTCCAACTTTTACAGATACAGATACAGATATTCTCTAGTTAAGTCTAGTAATTTGATATTTCAGATCAGTATTTACTAAATTCGTTTGAAAAAAAATAAGTAGGAATAGTGAGGATGATTTGATATTGAGACCGCCTAATACAGGGTGTCCCACTATAAAGTAACACATTTTGACGGCTTATTACTCGATAATGGAAAAATATATCGACGTGCAGTTTTCGCTAAACTTCTTATATTTCCTTCAAATTTTTATTGACATAATTGCCAAATGTATATTTTTTCGAAAGCGCTGAAAAAAAATGACCAGTTTTGAAACGAAATTACCTGTTTATTTTATATACAATACCCTATATTTTTTATTACCATCTGAAAGTCCCTTTCTTACCCTTTCCAAAAATGTATACGTTTTCGGCATATACTCAAGTTTTTAGGGAAAGATTTAATTTTGTCATGTCAATCACTTTCAAACGTAAATTATCACATTTTAATAACGTTATAACTCGAAAATTAGACAAGGGATTAATTAGCGGCTTTCACTGAAATTCTCAGAAATGTTTAAAATTTCTATGACACCGTTTGCAAGTCTCAAAAGTCGTCTAAAATTTTCGTAAGAAATTTACTTTTGTTAACACGTTCGCGAACAGTATGAAAACTTGAGGTAGCCTCAGAAACACAGTATGGTAACTTCAGAACCGGAAGCCCAAAATAACATAGATAATTGAAGGCTTCTGAGCTATTTCTGAGCAACTACTTCTATAGCAGTGGCACCCCATAGCATCAACATATTTTGAACTACAGGAACAGTAAACGGCTATGAAATTAACTGCTATAACAGTAGTGTGTCACATTAGAACTTTTCTCGCTATGCAGGACACTTGTCAGCTATGGAAGTATGCATTATTACCGATAAAAAAACTCTAGTGAATCTTACCAATGAATTTATTTTTGGAATACATAGTGGAACAACGTCATAGTGAATTGCTACAAAGCAAGAGTTTCATTGGAATGATGGCTTTCAAAACAACCAGGGCACAAAGCAGGGAGATAATCGCATTCCCTGCATCTCCAAGAAGTTTGAACCCTTTTCTCATGTTTTGTACATTCTCGACAATTCATGAAATATGTTTTCCTTTTATAATTTTCATTGGGCAGAGGGATTTTCTCGGGGAAGTGGATTTGCACAGCATGAGCCGTAGTCTGAAGATTTGGATTATTTTTAGAGCGTCGATTATCGTGCAGTTTACTTGGAATTTTGAGTTGATTTCTATACTTAACTAACTCTGGAATTTTCAGTAATGACCTAATAAGTGCATTTCGAAATTCAAGCATCGGAATTTTCCTGTGTGTCGCTTTTTTGTACAATATATAAGAATTAACCACTGTCAGATCTAGCAAGTGAAATACTTTCCGCGGTTATGTTTAGCTTTATTCCAGATAAACCATGGTCAAAATTCAGGTCTGGAATATCTGCGATGTCATCCACCCACTCATCTTCACTGGGGACATTTAAACCTGAAAAGAATAATTTTTTAATCCAAAATATAAGGAATCAAAATCAATAAAAAGTAGAACAAACAGACAAATGACCAATGAAATAGCCCTAATTTTCGAAGTATAAAAACCAACCTGCATTGTCATCTCCATTGGGCGGTTCATTTGCTTCATATTCAGATATATCCATTTCACTTTCTGGACTGCCGCTGCCGGGTTCATATGTAGGATCTCCATTATATTCCCCGTCATCCTGAAACGGGTCGCTAGCGATAGAACTGCTGCTAAGACTATCAGGCTCATCACACTCACTCTCAACCTCATCAAAATACCGTAAAAGTCTTCCTTCTTCTATGGGGTTCAACTGTGGAACATATAAGAACACAACCTATTTCACAGGTTTCCAGCTAATTATATATTTTGACAAAAAAATACTGCGTTGATGAAAAGTCCATAAGAAAATACATTTCACTTTTTTCACCAAGCAGGTAACAAAAATATAAATAAATTAGTGCACAAAACACATATACAGGGACACTATGTCGACATTACAACAAACACTTACGCACTGATCACTGCAATAGCAGTAGGCGCACCAGGATATACCCCCACTTCATGCGAAATACGTTTTATAACGGAAATTTTCAATATTCTACGGGGACAGTGCCCAACAGTTCAATGATATATTATGGGACAGTAAGGTTATAAATACACGTTGCCTTATGGAGAAATCTACTTCTCTAGCAGTAATGTTGTTTAGAGGGACCTAAATATATACTGCAATAGCAGTATTGTCCCTTGATATCAAAGAGATTTCACTGCTATAGCAGTCACTGTCCATGAATGTGTTAATTGATAAAACTGACCAGGATAAGATTCAGAGTCATTTTTGACATAAATACGCCTATATACGAAAATCGATATTGACTTGGGTACAACAATTTACAGAATCGGGAAAACTAGAAAGAAAGAAAACATTTTTATTTACATATAACAACAAAGAACCAAACATAACTTCATAAAACACATCAAAATAAACAAAATTTTATTTAATAAATAAGTTGTTGTATGTTACCTCCATCTGATCTCTACATAATCCTAATCTCATCCAAAAATTACTGAACTCATTTTGCAGCCTTTCTGGTGTTATGGTATTAAAAACATTTACTATGTTATTTCTTAACTCCTGAAGGTTTGTTGCATGTCTCCTTTACATAACCCCGTACGAAGAAGTCTGGTATGGTTAAGTCCGGGGAATATGAGGCCCACTCGATGAGACCAGCTCGACCTATCCATCTGTTGCCAAAATGTGCAGGCGCGCCGTCTTCTTGAAAATATACATTGTTTATAATTTCATCTTGGTGTAATTGGGGATACAAAAACTCCTCCAACATGACGGTGTAAGTGTTTCCAATTACTGTTACTTCATGAAAAAAAGGGGCCGTACATTTTAGTTTTTGATACACCACACCAGACATTTACTCTAGGTGCATCCCTTTCAAATTCGTTGAACGCTCTTGGATTCTCATCTCCCCAAATCTTGCAGTTATGCTTATTAACTCTTCCATTAATATGAAATGTGGCTTCGTCTGACATTATTAGGTTCAAATTAGGCTGAAGTCTTACCAGATCCAACAATGTTTCTGACAAGAAATATCTTTGTTCAAATGAATGATTCTTTATTTTTTGGAAAGTTTGTATTTTGTATGCTTTAAATTTAATAATTTTTAGGAGCCGGTGAACCTTACTTTTTGAAAATTATGTCATTTGGGATATTTTTCTAACAGATATTCTATTATTGTTAAGTGCTAGAATTTCCCTTACTTCCAGAATATTATTGAGCATATTGTCCTGGGCGTTTTCAGGTGTTCTCGTTTTCCTTTCTAGTTTTCCGGATTCTGTGAATTGTTGTACCCAAATTAATATCGATTTTCGTGTAGGCGGATTTCTGTCAAAAATGGCTCTGAATCTCCTTCTGGTCACTGTTATTGATTTTGTCTCGGCATATAATACGACGCATCGCGCTTTTTCTATCAAAGTATACATTTTCGATTAATAAATTTGATTGTCTTCGTTCTTATACTTCATACTACATAAATAACCTTTTGATGTTTGTTAATGTCAGTTATATGTATTTGTTTCAAAGCCACCTTTCCGTAAAAAATTATCAAAAGTAAATTTCTTACGAAAATTTTAGACGACTTTTGAGACTTGCAAACGGTGTCATAAAAATTTAAACATTTCTAAGAATTTCAGTGAAAGCCGCTCATTAATCCCTTGTCTCATTTTCGAGTTCTAACGTTTCCAAGCTGTTAAAATGTGATAATTTACGTTTGGAAGTTATTGACATGGTTTCATAAAAAAATAAATCTTCCACCTTAAAACTTGAGTATATGCCGATAATGTATACAATTTTGGAAAGGGGAAGAAAGGGACTTCCAGATGGTAATAAAAATATAGAGTGTTGTATTTAAAATAAACCGGTAATTTCGTTTCAAAAATGGTCATGTTTTTTAGGCGCTTTTGGGAAAAAATATACATTTGGCAATTATGTAAATAAAAATTTTAAGGAAGTATAAGAAGTTTAGCGAAAACTGCACGTCGATATCTTTTTCCATTCTCGAGTAATAAGCTGTCAAAATGTGTAACTTTATAGTGGGACACCCGGTATTACCAAAATGGCTAACATCATCTCATTAAATTTATTAACAAAATTATCAAAGGAGAAATATGAATGTGCTTTCAAATATTTTATGGATGGCACGATAAACAGCAACATAATCTTAATTTCCTCTTAATTTCTTTTTTAATAAGTATTATTTGTAAAATATTCATTGATTTCAACTACTTGTACACAGAGGAATTTTAACATGCTTGTTTACAAAACAGTACGAAAAAGATGGCTGAACTTCACGCATGCGCACAAAATAAATTTGCGATGAAGAGGCCGATTTAGCCAAAATTTTTGTTGGATAGAGATTGTTAATGTTTGATTGTCTCATTATTGTATTAATTGATAGACAAATTCAGTTATTTAATTGTTCATTACACTGAAATTACAATTTAGATGTCTTAGTTTACACCACCCCATGACGCTTTTGAACTAATTAGAACTAAAATTACTTACAATTAAGGCTCGTTAGCTCAGATGGTTAGAGCACCACACTTTTCCTTTCCAAGTGGAGGGCGCAGGTTCAAATCCTGCACGAGCCATTCCTTTTATTTTTTGATAAATGGAGGCAATCAACTGGAACTGGTATTTTTATTTTTCAATGTTAATATTATTAGTCAAAAACGCAAGTAGACGCATTTCAAAAGATATGGTATCAAATCATTCGATGTATAGGGTGCCAAAAGTACTACAGGGTGGTTCAAATCAAAGGTTCACCCCTTGCTAGGATAAGTAGAACACTGCAAAATAAGTTGGGTTCTCCAAGTAAAAAAAATTCGTAACAGCATACATTTTCAAGATACAGGGTGTTGAAAAAAGTATTCTATTACACATTTTTTACAATTATGTTGAAACTACTGGCGACATATTAATGAAATTAGGTACGAATATGTTTTGAAAGCTCACGAATCGTATAAATTTGTTTTTATATCTGCCTCTGATAGAGGGCGCTAATTACACGGTTCATACCGAGTACTTCTAGACATATATATTTTGAGGTTGACTTCTGTAGCTTAAATTATATGTGAACTCAAGCAACATTCAATTTTATACCAAACAGGTGCTCTTTGTAAAACTGTATACTGTGTACCGTTTTAGGAATATCTTTATTTCAAAATGATAACTAATGCTGATATGAAGTATTTTTTAAATACAATGTCATATTTATTAAAAGCCAAAAACAATAATATTCTTCTAATGCTATAATGCTAATATTATTTAAACAAAGAATCACATGAAGGAAATTAAATTGAATTTAACTAAAATCAAAGAATGTTCAATCAGTTAGAATAAGCGTTCAAAATGCCTTCCGTTAAAAAAGTTTAGTGTTCGTCGCAAACCTCAAAACGGTTTTCTCTGAGTCAGTGATGGAAAACAGAGATTTATTGATAGTTAAGGTTTTTAACAAATAGGTAATGGTTTTTAAAAATACTTTATACCAGCATTAGTTATTACTTCATTATTTTCAAATCAAAATATTCTAAAAAGGGTACACAGTATCCAGGTTTACAAAAAGTACCTTTTTGGTATAAAATTGAATGATGTTTGAGGTCACAGATAATTTGGGCTACAAAATTCAACCTCAAAAAAGATATGTTTAGAAATACTCGGTATGAACCGAGTAATTAGCGCCCTCCATCAGAGGCAGATATAAAATTAAATTTATACAATTCGTGAGCTCTTAAAACATATTCGTCAAAAATTTCATTACAATGTCGCCAGTAGTTTGAACATAATCGTAAAAAATGTGCAATAGAATACTTTTTCAACACCCTGTATCTTGAAAATGTATGTTGTTACGAATTTTTTTTACTGGGTGAACCCAACTTATTTTGCAGTGTTCTACTTATCCTAGCAAGGGGATGACCTTTTTTTGAATTACCCTGTAGTACTTTTGTACATCATATGATTTTATACATCTTTTGTAAAGCGTGTAATTGCGTTAACTATTTTAATCTCGTCAAGAGGTTTTTGAACTGATAATATTAAAATTGAAAAAAAATAACAGTTATTGCCTCCATTTATCTAAAAATAAAAATAATGGCTCGTGTAGGATTTGAACCTACGCCCTCCACTTGGAAAGGAAAAGTGTGGTGCTCTAACCAACTGAGCTAACGAGCCTTGTATATTGTATTAGTCCAAACTAGAATTCATACGATTCGTGAGCTTTCAAAACATACTCCTACCTAATTTCATTAATATGTCGTCATAATCGTAAAAATGTGTAATAGAATACTTTTTTCAACACCCTGTATCTTGAAAATGTATGTTGTTCTGAAATTTTTTTACTGGGTGAACCCAACTTATTTTGCAGTGTTCTACTTATCCTAGCAAGGGGATGACCTTTTTTTGAATCACCCTGTAGTACTTTAGTACATCATATGATTTTATACATCTTTTGTGAAGCGTGTACTTGCGTTAACTATTTTAACCTCGTCATGAGGTTTTTGAACTGATAATATTAAAATTGAAAAATAAAAATAATAACAGTTGATTGCCTCCATTTATATAAAAATAAAAATATATATCGGCTCGTGTAGGATTTGAACCTACGACCTCCACTTGGAAAGGAAAAGTGTGGTGCTCTAACCAACTGAGCTAACGAGCCTTGTATGTCATATTATTCCAAACTAGAATTCATACGATTCGTGAGCTTTCAACTTTTAACTTTTATGATTATAACGAGAACTGAAGTGCGCATGCGTCGAAACCGACAGACGACCATAGAAAAAGTATATATAAAGGAAACTCGATACATATACTTTTTCTATGCAGGCGACATTGACAAGGGGGCGTTTTCATCACAGAATCCATTTGTTGGCCGTTTTTTTAGGTTTTGTTGTGATTCATTGTTTATACCATACACGTGTATTATATTTGTATTATACTCTGTTGATTTTTGTGTAGAACTGGTTTTGAAAGATTAAAATGAATTATGAAGTAGCGTTTTTTATAGAAACAGTAGAGAGGTTTCCATGTATTTGGGACAGATCCATCACATAAAAATAAAGTCGCGATAGAAGCGGCTTGGTCTTCAATTGCCGGCGTGGTAGAGGAGAGTGGTGAGTTTTTTCAAAGTATTTATATAACTTGAGGTCTCTTAGTTATCTACTATTTTATTTTTCAAGTTGAAAAGTGTCAGGGGCTCTGGAAGAGTATTCGACTCAAATATCTGAGGGAGAGGAAATGACTAAAAGATATGCCATCAGGATCCACAAGTTACACCGGAAACTGGGAGCTCTTCCAGAAACTTGGTTTCCTGGCACTTCATGTGCAAATCAGAAGGTAAGGTGAAAGTCTCGAAAAAGTTGTTGCCCGGTTTGGACAATTGGGGCCTTGAGATTTAATTCATATAATTTTCAGAACTAAAAGCAACTTATGCTTAAAAGAAAAGCAGAGGATATCCCTGGTCCGTCGAAGGTTTGGAGGTTCCTGGAGGATGAGAGTCTTGGTACCTCAGAGTCTTATATAAGTAGATAATCTCCTGAAGGTAGCAACGTAGGAATAAACTCTACAGAGGAACAATCCTTAGTAGCAACACCTTTGTCGTCTCCCTGTTTGGAGGATCCAAGCACTTCAACACAAGTTTTCTCGACAGAAACACCAAGTAGTTTAAGGCGAAAAAGAAATATAGATCAGCAGCGAAGAGGGAAGAGGTAGAAAAGATGCAGATATAGGCAAAATTGTAAATACTGTTTCTACCGTAGGAGAGAACCTACAACAATTTCCGAGACAAACGCAAAGTGAAACTCGGGAGTATTTAGACGAAGAGGATCGGCACTTCGGCCTAAGCATAGCAAGTACACTTGCTTGAATTAAAAATAAAAAAGAAAAATTATTATTAAAAGCCAGAATTCTAACTATGGCCGCCGAGTATTATGAATCAGACAATGAATAAAAAGTTGTTTATATGTGTATATAGTATTGTAGTTTTCAATTATGTATTTTTATATAATAAAAATGAATAATTTATAATTCATTTTAGACCATGTTTATATTATTGTCCTCACTATTGCAACTTTTTTCAGGTATTAGTGCAAAGATTATTAGTTTGAAATGCAGGCTAAATAGGGGAAAATAGGAAATTGACAGCACTATTTCTGTATACTTTATTCTAATCTTAAACATTAACCAACATTTACAAAAATTTGACATTTCTTTAAACAAAAAATACATGTGTTAAAATAATCACTTTCTCCTTTTCTTCCGAAGAATCATTTTATTTGCTTAGGGTCCAAAGTACTCCACCGATTATCAAAAATATAACTTTTTCTGGAGAATCCAAAAATGTTATAATATACAAGGCATTCCATTAAAAAATGTATAACCTTATCTCATTGTTTTGTCAGTTATTTTTTTGATCATATTTATTATGTCGATTAACTATTTTGGATTTTTGGAAAAATACAAGGAAGGTCAAGAAACAGCCCCCTTGTTCAGTTTATACTGGATTGTGATTAACATTAAGAAATGTTTGTGAAAAAAAATAAAGCAATACCCACATTAAAATTTAGAATACCTTGTCTGTAAATAGAGGTAATCTAAAATATAATTTGAATAAATGTACATAATACTTATTATACCCAATTGTTATTAAATAAACTTACAGAAAAATTTTCTTCGACTAGTAATTAAATAGTTTTTTACAAGGACACCTAAATAAAACTTATTATACCTAATTGTTATTAAATAAACTTACAGAAAAACTGTCTTCAGCTAGGAATTAATATGTACACAGTTTTAAAACGTGGTAACCCGCCTTTATCGACATAGTCTTCCTGCCACGGCAGCCACCCTTCTTTAGAAACAAAAAAGTTAGCCAACAGGACCTTATTGCTTTTTGCGATGTTTGTATAGTTGTTTGAGCCCAATTTGCTCACTGATCTAAGTTTTGATCCTTCGAGTCTCCAGCTCCCTTCGTGCAACCTTCCATTTTCATCAAAATAGTCAGTATATCCAGTTGGGCAATACTTCCGGTCTGATGGAGAAAAGTCATTTTCAGCACTTTGAAGATAATTGTGCAGAGCAATTGTAGCCTGCACAATTAACTCCGCAACCTCCACACTGGTATTTATAGGCCTACGTAGGATTCGCCACCTCTGGCTTAGAATAACAAAAGCATTTTCTATACATCTACGCCCCCGGCTAATGCGATAGTTGAATATATTTTTTTTTCACCAATATAACTTCCTGGGTATAGTCTAATGATGTTTTCATGTATAGGAAATGCAGCATCGGCTACTAAATAATGGGGAAATCTTATGTTAGTTTTGGGTAGACATTTAGGGGGAGGTATATCTAAATCACCACACATTAATGCCGCTCCAAAACTAGTCGGCTTGAAAACTGCTGAATCATGGTTGCAACCTTCTGCACCAATATCTAGCATAATAAACCTATAACATCCATCACATGCAGCCATGAGAACTATGCTAAAACTTTTTTTGTAATTACAGAAGGTTGAGTCAGATTTATTTGGTGCAATTATATTGACATGTTTACCATCAACTGCTCCAATACAGTTGGGTAAATTCCACCTATTTAAAAAAGATGACTCCACAGCCTGGAAAATCTCTCGTGTAGGGGTGGGCAATTGGGTGGGTTGTACTTTTTTCCACAAGACTCCGCATGTTTCCTTAATGATATATGGGCTGTGGCTTTCCCTATCCTGTAACCCCAGGCGATTTCCTGCATAGAACATCCCTCGGCCAAGTAACTAAAAATATTAATAGATGAAATAAAGTTATTTTGCATATCTTAAACAGTATCAACATACTGCAAGGTAATGAGAAGTCGTTCAGGAGGACTGATATGTTCTTTTTTCATATCTTTTTAATGTCGCTGAATATCATTCTTAACAAATATTTGAATTGATTTTTGGTCATACGCGAATACTTAAAAAATTGTTCGTCATCAATATGCCACATATCTTTTAGTAGCGTAGCAAACAGACCCTCTTCCTTCCGTTTCCAATTAATAGGTCTAGTTTTCCATCTTCCCCGCCTTCTTTGCAGCTGAATTACAGCCACCGCCGAAAGTGCAGCAAGACTCGAAAATAAATAAAACATATTTATTGTTTTGAGCACCTCCTGACTAATTTTCATTTTTTGAAAAATTGTACACTACCGAGGAAAATACACAAAAGGTATCAAAAACAGAAATGACCATAGATAACCTTTATGAAATGACGTTTGATCACTGTTTTGACGCTTGTTTCACTTATCTATGGCTGTAGGCTACCTTCATGTTTATGAAACTTATGCTTATGACTGTGACTATTAAAGTTGTATAAACGCTTTTTTGAATTGTGATTATGTATATGATTCTGACTGTGATTATGATTATGACTATGTAAATGTTGTATAAACCCGCCTTTATCCTAGTAAAGGGGTGACCTTTTTTTGAATCACCCTGTAGTACTTTTGGTACCCTATACATCGTATGATTTGGTACCACATGTTTTGAAAAGTGTGTACGGGCGTTTTGGACTGATAGTGTTGACATTGAAAAATAAAAATACTAGTTCCAGTTGATTGCCTCCATTTATCTAAAAATAAAAAGTATGGCTCGTGTAGGATTTGAACCTGCGACCTCCACTTGGAAAGGAAAAGTGTGGTGCTCTAACCAACTGAGCTAACGAGCCTTATACGTCATGTGAGTCGAAACTAGTTCAGAAGCGTCATGGTATAGTGTAAACTGAGACTTCTAAATGGTAATTTCAGTTTAATGAACAATTCAATTACTGAATTTGTCTATTAATTAATACAATAATGAGACAATCAAACATAAACAATCTCTATCCAACAAAAATTTTGGCTAAATAGGCCTTTCCATCGCAAATTTATTTTGTGCGCATGCGTGAAGTTCAGCCATCTTTTTCGTACTGTTAACAAACATTTTAAAATTCCTGTGTACAAATACTTGAAATCAACAAATATTAAACAAATAATACTTATTAAAAAATAAATTAAGAGAAAATTAAGATTATGTATGTTGCTTATCGTGCCAATCCATAAAAGATTTGAAAGCAGATTCATATTTCTTCTTTGATAATTCTGCTATTAAATTTAATGAGGTCCGTTAAGCCATTTTGCTAATATTAGGCGGTCTCAATATCAAAAGAGAGAGAGAGAGAGAGAGAGAGAGAGAGAGAGAGAGAAAGAAGCTCGTGAGTGAGTTCTGTTCAATGGAGTATTCTTGGGAGAAGTTGAACTTTTCTTGTGTTACCCTGGTGTAGGATTTGTTTCCTCTTTAGGGCTGGGTTGGGGGTGTGTTGGGTAGTTTTGTGCGCGCTGACCGAGAAATTGAGTTGGGGGTAGAAAAGGTGTATAGTAAGTATAGTAAGAATTTATTTAAGAAGTGTCTACGAAAATTTGTTTAAAAAGTGTATGGAATTTAGAGAGAGTTGGATGGGCTTTTCGTTAGAAAATAACTGGAGGGTTGTTTGTGTTGGGGTGTATAGGGGGATGATGTTTGGTAGCAGCGAAGCTCAAAAGTGTGCAGAGATGGTGTGACAAAAAGTGTCTAGGATTGGAGCTTAAATGTTGAAGACGAACCATGTATCGTTGCCGATACGTAGATATATGAGTTGGGCTGGCTAGGTGTCAGGAATTATTGAAATCATTAAATGTAAAAGGGTGTTAATTGAATTTGAAATGTCTCCGATATTAAGAAGGAATATAATGAAATATTAGAGATTTAAGATTTTTATTGGTTTTTGGGAATTTACGAAAGAAAAGTGTATAGGAGACATTTTTCAAAAGTGTATGGAATATGATGCGTTGTTGAGATGATGAAAAGTTGCTGTGACGTGCCATCGGTGGTTCGGGACTATTTACGGTGGTCGGCGGTAAAATAATAATATTAAATCAAAAAATGCGGGTGCGTCGATCGTCGGTCCATTTGGCTAGTGAGTAAATTCACAGAGTGTACAGGAAAACCGCAAAAACCTGCAACACCGACGTGGGTGGTATGGGGGCGGCAAAAAGTATAGGGTTAGTCCAAAGTGTTGAACAAATAATAGCTGGGAATGAGAGATTTTGGAATTTTATAGAGATGTTCATTATAATGGTTTTGGACTTTGTTGCGGAAGTTGTTGAGTAGAGAATTATTGACCTAAAATAGTGTGAGAAATAGTGAATTTTTGACGATTATCGGATGGAAATAGGGGAGCTGTCGAGGTAGTCAATGTATTCGTCGGGAAGGTCGTCGTAGGCCGTGACTAGCATGCGTAACGGAGGAAGTTTGTAGGTAGAAGTCGTTCGCTCCTGGTATCAGGGTGTTGGAAAACGATGGCTTGGGTTTTTTGAGGGTTGATAATCACCCGCCATTTCCTGCACCAATTAGAAAATTGAGACTGTAGATTTTGGGATCGAATGTTGTGAGAGCGAATGTCTGTGGCAGAAATGATTAGTGCGGTGTTGTCCGCATATAGCTGGATGTTATCACGGGGATGTCGTGGAATTGGTGTATCATACGTATAAATTATGTATAATAGAGGAGCGAGTATCGAGCCCTGCGGAACGCCAGTTTGGGGTGTAAAAGGGTCGGATATGCTATAACCAACTTTGATGCTGATCGATCGGTCGGTGAGGTAAGAATATAATAATTTGGTTTGGCAATCGGATGCTCAGTAGCTTTCTCACTAGTCCGGCGTGCCAGACTTGATCGAAAGCCTTCTGAACGTCCATGAGGATGGCAGCAGTACAGCTTCGTTGATTTAAAGCTCGGGTGACGATTGTTTGAAGGTTGGTGGTGGCATTCTGACAAGAGTGGCCCGGCCTGAATCCGAATTGAAATGCCGGAATTATATTATTTTCAGTACAGAAGCCCCAGATTCGTTCTTTCAACAAGCGTTCAAAGACTTTACCTAGGACGCTGATTAATGAGATGGGGCGGTAAGATTCAGGCTTTGTAGGGTCTTTGCCGGGTTTGGGGATGAGAACTACGTTGGCTGATTTCCAACAACGAGGGAAGTATGAGAATGCCAGGCAGGCGTTCAGCAGGGCGCAGAGCGGAGGGAAGACCTCTTCTAGCAGGTTTTTAAGTGCCTGCCTCGAGATTCCGTCGTCTCCTGGGGCACTGTTTCTCCCCGCTCGGCACGCTAGCTGAACTCCTTCGATTGTGAAAGGTGTAAGAGGCGGAGAGTTCTCATTTAGTGGGATGTGAACGTGTGGGCTTCGAGTAATATTTCGAGTCATGAGGTCGGTTTCGACGGCAAAGTCCCTGAGAAATCAGAGGTTATCGAGTGGTGAAAAGACAGTTTGTAGGTTATTTTTGAAGGCGGTGGCTTTGTCTTCGGATGTGTAGATCTTCTGTCCTTGCACTTCGATATGTGATTCTACCTTTCTCTTGAGGCCGACGAGGCGGTAGAATTTTTGCCAAAACACGTGCCTTTGTCTGAAATCTAGTCCGGCTGTTTCGGCCTTCCATTTTCTCTGCTTTTCAGCATTGATTTCTTGCCGAACCTGGGCGTTGAGTGTGTTTTGACGGCGGGGTCTCGAGTGTGGACGTATAACCTGTATAACTGTCTTTTCTGACGAATTTTTTGCAGAATTCTTTGCGGACGGGCATGAAAATTGGTGTATACGGTGGTGAGGGGGACAGCGATGTCTTGTGCATCGATTAAGAGGGATTGGAATTCTTCTGCTTGATTATCTATGTCATCAGTACTCTGATGAATGACGGGTTGTGGTAAATTAGTAGAGACGTGGTTTGCAAAGGAATTCCAATCGGCTTTTTTAAAATCGCGAAAAGTGAAATTTGTTGAAGGTGGTGGTATCGGATTGTGTAACGCGGTTTTGACCAGAAGTGGAACGTGGTCTGATGTAATCGGGTCGCCTATAAAGCATTCGTCGTCGATGAGGGTGATTAATCTGTCTGTGCAGATTATATGATCGACTATGGAGGGGCCGATGTGACTTACTAGGGTTGGATTATTATTTCTAATCCATGAGATGGGAAGTGAGACGAGTTGGTCGGCGAGTAGTCCGCCGATGAGGTTGGTGTGTGTATTAGCGAAAATAATGTTGCGTGAGTTTAAGTCACCCATTATTATGGCTCGTGATAGAGAGGATGCATATTCGAGGAGGTCGATTGATAGTGGTTGATTGGGATGTTTGTAGTAGGAAAAGAATGTCGTCGTGGTATTATTCCACGATATGTCGATGGCTATGCAATCCAAGTTCTGTTGAGACGGAGGTGCAGGGAGTGGGTGTGGTGACGCGGTGAGTCCGTGTCGGATGAGGAGTCCGTTGCCGTGACAGTAGAAATTCCTGTCTAGATGGAAGGTGGTGTAGCCAGTGAAGCGAGGAGGGTTCTTTAAAAGAGTGTCTGTGATAGATAGTACTTGTATGTTTTGGGAGTGCAGAAGGTGTTTGAGAAGATGTCGCTTCCTGGCTAGACCTTGGCAATTCACGGTCCCGGTGAGAAAGTCCATGACTTAATTTTGTCTTTTGGGGTGAAGACGAAGTGGACGCGGTTGCCAGCGCCACTTGTTACGGAACAAATGTATCCGTAGAAGGAGGGGAGGAGGTGCGTTAATGTGTCGGCCACTAGGCCACGGGAATTCGGGACGGCGTTCATTATGGTAGTTGCCAAGATCTCGATTAAGATATTGGAGTCGGTGGTCAGGTCGTACGGGGTCGGTGGCTTTTCAAGAGTCCCAGGTGCGATCTCTTGTGCGGACTTCGGTGCCTCCAGCCGCTTGGGGCACCGAGGGTGGAAAGCGGGGTGTGGACCGCCGCAGTTTTTGTAAGATGGGGCGTTTGCCTTTGGGCAATTTGCGGGCTTGTGTTCGGTGGCTCCACAGGAGAGACAGACCGGTTTGGCCCTGCAGAATTCGGCAAGGTGGCCTGTGCTGGAGCACCGTTTGCAGAATTTCGGTACTGCGGGGAGCGGGTTTGCACGGTTGGAAGCCTCACATTGATGTATCAGGCCGTGGAACTCCATGCCGTAGGTGAGGGCCCGGTGGTAGTATCTTTCGGATTCAGTCAGAATCCGAAATATTGATGTTATTTTTCCATGACGGCGAGACATTATGCGCCAGGACCTGGTGGCGGGGAAGTGAAGGTCGTTGAGGATGGCCTCAAATTCCTGGTCGGTAATGGTGGTGTCTACATTTCTGCAGACGAGACAAAAATGCGAGATCGAGAGCATTGACGGTCTTGGCGAGTGGGGCTGAGGGGGATAATGGTGACTTGGTCGTCACCGATGGTGTTACGCCTTTCTGCTAAAGACTCCTACGGGATGTGAGAGGGTATTTTTGAGAAGGGCGGTTCTGTTGGAGTTCGCCTTCAGGTGTACGATGTCTCCTCTCAACAGCTCGTTGGTGTGGAGAAGGTTGAAGAGTTCTCTCTGGGAGGTGTATTTCTGTGGAAGGTTTCGAATGTTGAGAGGCTGAAGTTGGATTTGTTGGGTTTGACGGGGTTGCCTGGTTTGTTGGGGTAGTTGTCGTTGTTGTTGTTGTCTAGGTGGTTGTTGTTGTTGGGTGGTTGGGGGTGGTGGCGTGGGGATCCTACGTTCTCGGTTAGGCATAGTGCCTGAGTGAGTGCAGTCTCCCGATTGGTTGTTGGTGGTAACTAGGGACTGATGAGATTTTTGAGATTGGTGGGTTTTCGCCGAGTAGGTGGGCGATGCGCTGCGGGAGGCTTGTTGTCGTTTTTCGTCGAGGTCGGTTTTAAGACGGGTTATGTATTTGAGTGCCATCTCGAGTCGACAGACGACCATAGAAAAAGTATATATAAAGGAAACTCGATACGTATACTTTTTCTATGCAGGCGACATTGACAAGGGGGCGTTTTCATCACAGAATCCATTTGTTGGCCGTTTTTTTAGGTTTTGTTGTGATTCATTGTTTATACCATACACGTGTATTATATTTGTATCATACTCTGTTGATTTTTGTGTAGAACTGGTTTTGAAAGATTAAAATGAATTATGAAGTAGCGTACTTCATGTGCAAATCAGAAGGTAAGGTGAAAGTCTCGAAAAAGTTGTTGCCCGGTTTGGACAATTGGGGCCTTGAGATTTAATTCATATAATTTTCAGAACTAAAAGCAACTTATGCTTAAAAGAAAAGCAGAGGATATCCCTGGTCCGTCGAAGGTTTGGAGGTTCCTGGAGGATGAGAGTCTTGGTACCTCAGAGTCTTATATAAGTAGATAATCTCCTGAAGGTAGCAACGTAGGAAGAAACTCTACAGAGGAACAATCCTTAGTAGCAACACCTTTGTCGTCTCCCTGTTTGGAGGATCCAAGCACTTCAACACAAGTTTTCTCGACAGAAACACCAAGTAGTTTAAGGCGAAAAAGAAATATAGATCAGCAGCGAAGAGGGAAGAGGTAGAAAAGATGCAGATATAGGCAAAATTGTAAATACTGTTTCTACCGTAGGAGAGAACCTACAACAATTTCCGAGACAAACGCAAAGTGAAACTCGGGAGTATTTAGACGAAGAGGATCGGCACTTCGGCCTAAGCATAGCAAGTACACTTGCTTGAATTAAAAATAAAAAAGAAAAATTATTATTAAAAGCCAGAATTCTAACTATGGCCGCCGAGTATTATGAATCAGACAATGAATAAAAAGTTGTTTATAGGTGTATATAGTATTGTAGTTTTCAATTATGTATTTTTATATAATAAAAATGAATAATTTATAATTCATTTTAGACCATGTTTATATTATTGTCCTCACTATTGCAACTTTTTTCAGGTATTAGTGCAAAGATTATTAGTTTGAAATGCAGGCTAAATAGGGGAAAATAGGAAATTGACAGCACTATTTCTGTATACTTTATTCTAATCTTAAACATTAACCAACATTTACAAAAATTTGACATTTCTTTAAACAAAAAATACATGTGTTAAAATAATCACTTTCTCCTTTTCTTCCGAAGAATCATTTTATTTGCTTAGGGTCCAAAGTACTCCACCGATTATCAAAAATATAACTTTTTCTGGAGAATCCAAAAATGTTATAATATACAAGGCATTCCATTAAAAAATGTATAACCTTATCTCATTGTTTTGTCAGTTATTTTTTTGATCATATTTATTATGTCGATTAACTATTTTGGATTTTTGGAAAAATACAAGGAAGGTCAAGAAACAGCCCCCTTGTTCAGTTTATACTGGATTGTGATTAACATTAAGAAATGTTTGTGAAAAAAAATAAAGCAATACCCACATTAAAATTTAGAATACCTTGTCTGTAAATAGAGGTAATCTAAAATATAATTTGAATAAATGTACATAATACTTATTATACCCAATTGTTATTAAATAAACTTACAGAAAAATTTTCTTCGACTAGTAATTAAATAGTTTTTTTCAAGGACACCTAAATAAAACTTATTATACCTAATTGTTATTAAATAAACTTACAGAAAAACTGTCTTCAGCTAGGAATTAATATGTACACAGTTTTAAAACGTGGTAACCCGCCTTTATCGACATAGTCTTCCTGCCACGGCAGCCACCCTTCTTTAGAAACAAAAAAGTTAGCCAACAGGACCTTATTGCTTTTTGCGATGTTTGTATAGTTGTTTGAGCCCAATTTGCTCACTGATCTAAGTTTTGATCCTTCGAGTCTCCAGCTCCCTTCGTGCAACCTTCCATTTTCATCAAAATAGTCAGTATATCCAGTTGGGCAATACTTCCGGTCTGATGGAGAAAAGTCATTTTCAGCACTTTGAAGATAATTGTGCAGAGCAATTGTAGCCTGCACAATTAACTCCGCAACCTCCACACTGGTATTTATAGGCCTACGTAGGATTCGCCACCTCTGGCTTAGAATAACAAAAGCATTTTCTATACATCTACGCCCCCGGCTAATGCGATAGTTGAATATATTTTTTTTTCACCAATATAACTTCCTGGGTATAGTCTAATGATGTTTTCATGTATAGGAAATGCAGCATCGGCTACTAAATAATGGGGAAATCTTATGTTAGTTTTGGGTAGACATTTAGGGGGAGGTATATCTAAATCACCACACATCAATGCCGCTCCAAAACTAGTCGGCTTGAAAACTGCTGAATCATGGTTGCAACCTTCTGCACCAATATCTAGCATAATAAACCTATAACATCCATCACATGCAGCCATGAGAACTATGCTAAAACTTTTTTTGTAATTACAGAAGGTTGAGTCAGATTTATTTGGTGCAATTATATTGACATGTTTACCATCAACTGCTCCAATACAGTTGGGTAAATTCCACCTATTTAAAAAAGATGACTCCACAGCCTGGAAAATCTCTCGTGTAGGGGTGGGCAATTGGGTGGGTTGTACTTTTTTCCACAAGACTCCGCATGTTTCCTTAATGATATATGGGCTGTGGCTTTCCCTATCCTGTAACCCCAGGCGATTTCCTGCATAGAACATCCCTCGGCCAAGTAACTAAAAATATTAATAGATGAAATAAAGTTATTTTGCATATCTTAAACAGTATCAACATACTGCAAGGTAATGAGAAGTCGTTCAGCAGGACTGATATGTTCTTTTTTCATATCTTTTTAATGTCGCTGAATATCATTCTTAACAAATATTTGAATTGATTTTTGGTCATACGCGAATACTTAAAAAATTGTTCGTCATCAATATGCCACATATCTTTTAGTAGCGTAGCAAACAGACCCTCTTCCTTCCGTTTCCAATTAATAGATCTAGTTTTCCATCTTCCCCGCCTTCTTTGCAGCTGAATTACAGCCACCGCCGAAAGTGCAGCAAGACTCGAAAATAAATAAAACATATTTATTGTTTTGAGCACCTCCTGACTAATTTTCATTTTTTGAAAAATTGTACACTACCGAGGAAAATACACAAAAGGTATCAAAAACAGAAATGACCATAGATAACCTTTATGAAATGACGTTTGATCACTGTTTTGACGCTTGTTTCACTTATCTATGGCTGTAGGCTACCTTCATGTTTATGAAACTTATGCTTATGACTGTGACTATTAAAGTTGTATAAACGCTTTTTTGAATTGTGATTATGTATATGATTCTGACTGTGATTATGATTATGACTATGTAAATGTTGTATAAACCCGCCTTTATCCTAGTAAAGGGGTGACCTTTTTTTGAATCACCCTGTAGTACTTTTGGTACCCTATACATCGTATGATTTGGTACCACATGTTTTGAAAAGTGTGTACGGGCGTTTTGGACTGATAGTGTTAACATTGAAAAATAAAAATACTAGTTCCAGTTGATTGCCTCCATTTATCTAAAAATAAAAAGTATGGCTCGTGTAGGATTTGAACCTGCGACCTCCACTTGGAAAGGAAAAGTGTGGTGCTCTAACCAACTGAGCTAACGAGCCTCATACGTCATGTGAGTCGAAACTAGTTCAGAAGCGTCATGGTATAGTGTAAACTGAGACTTCTAAATGGTAATTTCAGTTTAATGAACAATTAAATTTCTGAATTTGTCTATTAATTAATACAATAATGAGACAATCAAACATAAACAATCTCTATCCAACAAAAATTTTGGCTAAATAGGCCTTTCCATCGCAAATTTATTTTGTGCGCATGCGTGAAGTTCAGCCATCTTTTTCGTACTGTTAACAAACATTTTAAAATTCCTGTGTACAAATACTTGAAATCAACAAATATTAAACAAATAATACTTATTAAAAAATAAATTAAGAGAAAATTAAGATTATGTATGTTGCTTATCGTGCCAATCCATAAAAGATTTGAAAGCAGATTCATATTTCTTCTTTGATAATTCTGCTATTAAATTTAATGAGGTCCGTTAAGCCATTTTGCTAATATTAGGCGGTCTCAATATCAAAAGAGAGAGAGAGAGAGAGAGAGAGAGAGAGAGAGAGAGAGAGAGAGAGAGAGAAAGAAGCTCGTGAGTGAGTTCTGTTCAATGGAGTATTCTTGGGAGAAGTTGAACTTTTCTTGTGTTACCCTGGTGTAGGATTTGTTTCCTCTTTAGGGCTGGGTTGGGGGTGTGTTGGGTAGTTTTGTGCGCGCTGACCGAGAAATTGAGTTGGGGGTAGAAAAGGTGTATAGTAAGTATAGTAAGAATTTATTTAAGAAGTGTCTACGAAAATTTGTTTAAAAAGTGTATGGAATTTAGAGAGCGTTGGATGGGCTTTTCGTTAGAAAATAACTGGAGGGTTGTTTGTGTTGGGGTGTATAGGGGGATGATGTTTGGTAGCAGCGAAGCTCAAAAGTGTGCAGAGATGGTGTGACAAAAAGTGTCTAGGATTGGAGCTTAAATGTTGAAGACGAACCATGTATCGTTGCCGATACGTAGATATATGAGTTGGGCTGGCTAGGTGTCAGGAATTATTGAAATTATTAAATGTAAAAGGGTGTTAATTGAATTTGAAATGTCTCCGATATTAAGAAGGAATATAATGAAATATTAGAGATTTAAGATTTTTATTGGTTTTTGGGAATTTACGAAAGAAAAGTGTATAGGAGACATTTTTCAAAAGTGTATGGAATATGATGAGTTGTTGAGATGATGAAAAGTTGCTGTGACGTGCCATCGGTGGTTCGGGACTATTTACGGTGGTCGGCGGTAAAATAATAATATTAAATCTAAAAATGCGGGTGCGTCGATCGTCGGTCCATTTGGCTAGTGAATAAATTCACAGAGTGTACAGGAAAACCGCAAAAACCTGCAACACCGACGTGGGTGGTATGGGGGCGGCAAAAAAGTATAGGGTTAGTCCAAAGTGTTGAACAAATAATAGCTGGGAATGAGAGATTTTGGAATTTGTTAGAGATGTTCATTATAATGGTTTTGGACTTTGTTGCGGAAGTTGTTGAGTAGAGAATTATTGACCTAAAATAGTGTGAGAAATAGTGAATTTTTGACGATTATCGGATGGAAATAGGGGAGCTGTCGAGGTAGTCAATGTATTCGTCGGGAAGGTCGTCGTAGGCCGTGACTAGCATGCGTAACGGAGGAAGTTTGTAGGTAGAAGTCGTTCGCTCCTGGTATCAGGGTGTTGGAAAACGATGGCTTGGGTTTTTTGAGGGTTGATAATCACCCGCCATTTCCTGCACCAATTAGAAAATTGAGACTGTAGATTTTGGGATCGAATGTTGAGAGAGCGAATGTCTGTGGCAGAAATGATTAGTGCGGTGTCGTCCGCATATAGCTGGATGTTATCACGGGGATGTCGTGGAATTGGTGTATCATACGTATAAATTATGTATAATAGAGGAGCGAGTATCGAGCCCTGCGGAACGCCAGTTTGGGGTGTAAAAGGGTCGGATATGCTATAACCAACTTTGACGCTGATCGATCGGTCGGTGAGGTAAGAATATAATAATTTGGTTTGGCAATCGGATGCTCAGTAGCTTTCTCACTAGTCCGGCGTGCCAGACTTGATCGAAAGCCTTCTGAACGTCCATGAGGATGGCAGCAGTACAGCTTCGTTGATTTAAAGCTCGGGTGACGATTGTTTGAAGGTTGGTGGTGGCATTCTGACAAGAGTGGCCCGGCCTGAATCCGAATTGAAATGCCGGAATTATATTATTTTCAGTACAGAAGCCCCAGATTCGTTCTTTCAACAAGCGTTCAAAGACTTTACCTAGGACGCTGATTAATGAGATGGGGCGGTAAGATTCAGGCTTTGTAGGGTCTTTGCCGGGTTTGGGGATGAGAACTACGTTGGCTGATTTCCAACAACGAGGGAAGTATGAGAATGCCAGGCAGGCGTTCAGCAGGGCGCAGAGCGGAGGGAAGACCTCTTCTAGCAGGTTTTTAAGTGCCTGCCTCGAGATTCCGTCGTCTCCTGGGGCACTGTTTCTCCCCGCTCGGCACGCTAGCTGAACTCCTTCGATTGTGAAAGGTGTAAGAAGCGGAGAGTTCTCATTTAGTGGGATGTGAACGTGTGGGCTTCGAGTAATATTTCGAGTCATGAGGTCGGTTTCGACGGCAAAGTCCCTGAGAAATCAGAGGTTATCGAGTGGTGAAAAGACAGTTTGTAGGTTATTTTTGAAGGCGGTGGCTTTGTCTTCGGATGTGTAGATCTTCTGTCCTTGCACTTCGATATGTGATTCTACCTTTCTCTTGAGGCCGACGAGGCGGTAGAATTTTTGCCAAAACACGCGCCTTTGTCTGAAATCTAGTCCGGCTGTTTCGGCCTTCCATTTTCTCTGCTTTTCAGCATTGATTTCTTGCCGAACCTGGGCGTTGAGTGTGTTTTGACGGCGGGGTCTCGAGTGTGGACGTATAACCTGTATAACTGTCTATTCTGACGAATTTTTTGCAGAATTCTTTGCGGAAGGGCATGAAAATTGGTGTATACGGTGGTGAGGGGGACAGCGATGTCTTGTGCATCGATTAAGAGGGATTGGAATTCTTCTGCTTGATTATCTATGTCATCAGTACTCTGATGAATGACGGGTTGTGGTAAATTAGTAGAGACGTGGTTTGCAAAGGAATTCCAATCGGCTTTTTTAAAATCGCGAAAAGTGAAATTTGTTGAAGGTGGTGGTATCGGATTGTGTAACGCGGTTTTGACCAGAAGTGGAACGTGGTCTGATGTAATCGGGTCGCCTATAAAGCATTCATCGTCGATGAGGGTGATTAATCTGTCTGTGCAGATTATATGATCGACTATGGAGGGGCCGATGTGACTTACTAGGGTTGGATTATTATTTCTAATCCATGAGATGGGAAGTGAGACGAGTTGGTCGGCGAGTAGTCTTCCGATGAGGTTGGTGTGTGTATTACCGAAAATAATGTTGCGTGAGTTTAAGTCACCCATTATTATGGCTCGTGATAGAGAGGATGCATATTCGAGGAGGTCGATTGATAGTGGTTGATTGGGATGTTTGTAGTAGGAAAAGAATGTCGTCGTGGTATTATTCCACGATATGTCGATGGCTATGCAATCCAAGTTCTGTTGAGACGGAGGTGCAGGGAGTGGGTGTGGTGACGCGGGGAGTCCCTGTCGGACGAGGAGTCCGTTGCCGTGACAGTAGAAATTCCTGTCTAGATGGAAGGTGGTGTAGCCAGTGAAGCGAGGAGGGTTCTTTAAAAGAGTGTCTGTGATAGATAGTACTTGTACGTTTTGGGAGTGCAGAAGGTGTTTGAGAAGATGTCGCTTCCTGGCTAGACCTTGGCAATTCACGGTCCCGGTAAGAAAGTCCATGACTTAATTTTGTCTTTTGGGGTGAAGACGAAGTAGACGCGGTTGCCAGCGCCACTTGTTACGGAACAAATGTATCCGTAGAAGGAGGGGAGGAGGTGCGTTAATGTGTCGGCCACTAGGCCACGGGAAGTCGGGACGGCGTTCATTATGGTAGTTGCCAAGATCTCGATTAAGATATTGGAGTCGGTGGTCAGGTCGTACGGGGTCGGTGGCTTTTCAAGAGTCCCAGGTGCGATCTCTTGTGCGGACTTCGGTGCCTCCAGCCGCTTGGGGCACCGAGGGTGGAAAGCGGGGTGTGGACCGCCGCAGTTTTTGTAAGATGGGGCGTTTGCCTTTGGGCAATTTGCGGGCTTGTGGTCGGTGGCTCCACAGGAGAGACAGACCGGTTTGGCCCTGCAGAATTCGGCAAGGTGGCCTGTGCTGGAGCACCGTTTGCAGAATTTCGGTACTGCGGGGAGCGGGTTTGCACGGTTGGAAGCCTCACATTGATGTATCAGGCCGTGGAACTCCATGCCGTAGGTGAGGGCCCGGTGGTAGTATCTTTCGGATTCAGTCAGAATCCGAAACATTGATGTTATTTTTCCATGACGGCGAGACATTATGCGCCAGGACCTGGTGGCGGGGAAGTTAAGGTCGTTGAGGATGGCCTCAAATTCCTGGTCGGTAATGGTGGTGTCTACATTTCTGCAGACGAGACAAAAATGCGAGATCGAGAGCATTGACGGTCTTGGCGAGTGGGGCTGAGGGGGATAATGGTGACTTGGTCGTCACCGATGGTGTTACGCCTTTCTGCTAAAGACTCCTACGGGATGTGAGAGGGTATTTTTGAGAAGGGCGGTTCTGTTGGAGTTCGCCTTCAGGTGTACGATGTCTCCTCTCAACAGCTCGTTGGTGTTGAGAAGGTTGAAGAGTTCTCTCTGGGAGGTGTATTTCTGTGGAAGGTTTCGAATGTTGAGAGGCTGAAGTTGGATTTGTTGGGTTTGACGGGGTTGCCTGGTTTGTTGGGGTAGTTGTCGTTGTTGTTGTTGTTGGGTGGTTGGGGGTGGTGGCGTGGGGATCCTACGTTCTCGGTTAGGCATAGTGCCTAAGTGAGTGCAGTCTCCCGATTGGTTGTCGGTGGTAACTAGGGACTGATGAGATTTTTGAGATTGGTGGGTTTTCGCCGAGTAGGTGGGCGATGCGCTGCGGGAGGCTTGTTGTCGTTTTTCGTCGAGGTCGGTTTTAAGACGGGTTATGTATTTGAGTGCCATCTCGAGTTGGTGCTCGAGGTTGGCGATTCGCTCATCGTGGCTCATATATGGTTTGGTGGGTGAACTCTTAACGAGTTCGGGAAAGTCTTCTCTCGAAGAGATGGATGGTGGCGGAGTTTTCATGCTCCGGGTTTTCATGGAGCGATTGGAAGTCATGATGGCGGAAGAGACAAAACGATGAATGTTTCGTTGTGCGCGGAGTTGTTAGTGGTCAGGGTTGGCGGACAAAAGCCGGCAGCGGACTCACTGCCGGAGGGAGTTTCCTCCCCGGTTAAAGGTTTCCTGACCCTTTTTGTCTGCCTGTTAGTGTTTTATATTCACCTGAATATAGATCCTTTCGTCTTGTGTGGGTTGAATGTCGGTTGACTTCTAGTTGGTTCTTCGCTATCGCTTAGTTGGTTAAGCGATTTTCATAAATAAAATCCGCTCTAGAGAGAGCGGGATTTCATAAATAGGAAGGCTCTATCAAGAGCCGATTTTCATAAATGCAATTGTCCTATAAAGGACAAGTTGAGATAAAAATCTCAGTTATTGTGTCGATTCCGGCGGCAAGGGCTTCTGGAAATACTTGGTTTGAATCAGTGACCAAGTTCTCCGTTGGGCTACTTCTTGCAGGTGACTTTCTTCGACCGATGTGTTCACTACATCATACGACAGTTTGGCATGTATTTATATTGTGTAAAAAGTATCAAGGGCCTACTGGGGTCCTAGCGCATCTATTGGCTAGAGATCCAAGTGCTTTTGCGTGAAATAGCAGTTTCCTGTTATATAAAAAGAACCAACTCACAGTACTGTTTATAGCAAGTGAATTGTAAGTGGTAGTTTTCGTGTTTTTGGATTTCTATTTAAACTGAAAATGAGTAGAAGAACTAAACTAATTCTCAGTAATGCTTTACGACCAAAGGGATATGACCCGTCGTGCGAAATAGAGCCAAAAAAGCCAAAATTTAACGAATGTAAAGTGGTAAGTAAATTTATTGGTTAAGTTATTCTATTTTTAAGTTTTTTTCTCAAAATAAATTATATTTTCTTGTTGTTTACGCTCTTTTTTAACAACCAGCAAAGTTTAGATTATATTTTTATTTATTTTGGCGCCTAAATAATCAATATTATTATTGAGATAATATCTTAATAGAACCATGCTCCCTTATTTCATAAAGCAAATTACGAACCAAGAGGTACGTCGGTGGTTGGTTCCTTTCAAATAATATTTTACTTGGGTAAAAAATATTTATTTTGTGATTATTTTGTGTTTTTAAGGAACAGTGTTGGCCTGAGCAACCACTACAGAATAGCAGTTCCACTTTAACAGACATAGGTAAAAGTCTATAATTATAATAATGTGTACCTAAGTATCTACTTCAGTAGTAGGTATCTATACTGAATACTTTTTTATTTTTCAGGGGTAATCATTTCGAACTTTGAAGATATTAAAACAGATCTGACAAATATTCAAGTTCAAAATACTTAATGAAAACTCAACTGTCACCGAATCGAGTTGGAATTCTAATAATATAATAATTAAAGAAATTCTTGTGTCCAGGAGCTCACCACAAACTTAGATACTTGCGCCAAGCTCAGTATTTTAATACTTAAGTAATAATGGATTTTTTTTGGGTGTTTTCTGTTTAAAATAAAATATATTACCAAATATTATTGTTGTTATTATAGGTATCTACTTCAGGAACACACAATGATGAAAACCTACAAAATAAAAAAACATGTGAAATGAATGAGACTCAAGATCAGGATATGGTTGCTAAATATACAACTTCAGTCAAACCAAATTTACCGAAACTAAGTTCCGAATGTTAGGGCACTAAATGAAGAAATTGTGGTTCATAATCTAAGCTTACCAGGTAATAATTAATAAAATAATTCCTACTTTTAATGATAATAATGGATCATTTTTTGATTGTCACAAAATTTATAGCATACCCATTTTATTGTTCAGGGTTGGATTTTGTGACTACAGAAAATGAAGAATCGGGAAACTCAGAGATTCAATACCAGATCAATGAAGACTTATGTGAAAAAATGCGATTTCAACAGACTCACCTAAAATAGCAATTCATGAAAATATAAATAAAATAACCAAGAAAATGGTTTTGAACAGGAAATACATGACGAAGATTCAGATGACAGTGTCAGAGACCGTGACTTTATCCCTGAAGTGGAAAGCGGTAATATTTCGAAAGAAGATAATGATGACTTCCTATTTAGTGAAGAAGAAATTGAGAGAAAGCAACAATTGGAGGAAGAAAAAAACAATGTAATGGACGTTCTAAGAAAGGACAACATAACAAATATCATGGTCAATCCTAGGATTACCTAAATAGCCAAGAAACATTATTTATTATAAAAGACAATTGAGTATTTTTAACGAGGGGGTACATCCAGGCTCCACAAACATTCCATATTGTTTTTTGTGGAAAGAAGGGGTAGCCGGTCGAGGCGCACAGGAAGTGGGCTCATGTTCAAAGAAGTTTGTCGAAGTGCACCTTAAAAAAGGGGTAGAGGAGTTAATATTGTGGTCCGACAGCGGTGGAGGACAAAATCGCAATATAAAAATTGTGCTTATGTTAAAAACAATTTCAATGTAACATCCTACATCAACCAAAATTTATCTTAAATATCTGGAGTCTGGACACAGCTTTTAGCCCAATGACACATACTTTGGGCAAATATAAAAGGCTCTTAAGATGCAGGTTCAAATTTCACCTTGAAAGACTTTATGTCTATAAATGAAGGTTACAAGAAACAGAATAAATTTGTAATAAACCTTATGGAGCCTGACAATTTCTGCTCTACTGAAGATATTGGAAACAAATTTCAAATAGAATAGTGACAATAGAAAAAGAAAAATTTAGTTGGTTAAAAACAAAAATAATGTATCTTGAAAAGTCAAAAACAAATTCAATATTTTTATGCGAGTCACATTCACCTGAGGATAATCAGGTTAAAGAAATAAATATCTCAAAATTAACACGAGGTAAAAACATTCCTATTGATCCCCAAAGACTTAAATTGCATTACCCAGAAGGAAAACCTATTTCTAAAAAAAATGGGATGATATAAAGACTTCACTAAAGTTTTCTCCCCAAGGATGCGATTGAATTTTACAGAATAAAAAAAATCCCAATGGCACAGGACCAATTGGACAGTCTTATTTCAGTAACATGTTTGCATAAAACCGAAAATAAAAAATTAGATACAAAAGTAATAGAATGCTTTGAGATGTACAAAAAACCAAAGTAACATTCTGGCATCAAATCAAAAACAAAAAAATAAAAAAATTTCTGGTAAATTTGAATTTTCTTAAATAAATGTTTTAATGTACGATTTAGAGAAAAATGTTAAATACAAAAGTTGTAGAACGTGTTAAGGTCTATAAAAAAGCTCAGTAACTTTTTTGCGTCAAATGAAAAACAAAGGAAATACGATTTTTTTCAACTTTGACAGGCCGCCATTTTGTTTTTACTCGGCCGATTTGGCTCATTAACAAACTCGTCGAAGATTTTTGCCTAACCGATTTTGTAGCGAGTTTGGTTTCGATCGGTCAAAAAATACGCCCTCTATCTTGCTTACAAATTCCGTTATAATTTGTGAATTTTCCTAAATAAATGTTTTAATGTACGATTTAGAGAAAAATGTTAAATACAAAAGTTGTAGAACGTGTTAAGGTCTATGAAAAAGCTTAGTAACTTTTTTGCGTCAAATGAAAAACAAAGGAAATACGATTTTTTTTCAACTTTGACAGGCCGCCATTTTGTTTTTACTCGGCCGATTTGGCTCATTAACGGAATCGTCCAAGATTTTGTCCTAACCGATTTTTGTAGCGAGTTTGGTTTCGATCCGTCGAAAAATACGCCCTCTATCATGCTTGCAAATTCCGTTATAACACATACATGTATATATGTATCAAAGAGGTCCAAAAACTTTCCTTCAACTATATACCGAGCAAGGGTGAAAATATGCTCTCTTACAGCAACATCAGAGATAACTATGGAACAGATGTCGTAAATAACATGAAAACACTTTCAAAAGTAATGTTGAAAACTACAAAACAAAAAAACCGCAGAATATTTTTGTTA
The DNA here is from genome assembly GCA_963921935.1 of Galeruca laticollis. NCBI lineage: Eukaryota > Metazoa > Arthropoda > Insecta > Coleoptera > Chrysomelidae > Galeruca > Galeruca laticollis. The sequence continues at coordinate 114,538,717 of OY998180.1, forward strand.
CGCTATAAAACCGAAAATTTAACACCTTCATGACTGCGGATACAAACTGTGTTCCATTGTCACTAATGATTCGGCGTGGAAGCCCATATCGTAGTAGAACTTCATCCAGTAAGATTTGGGAGCAATTTCCTGCAGTGGCCTCTTGTAGGGCAAATAGCTCTATCCACCGGTTAGCCACATGTTCGACTATGAATATCCATCTCATACCTTCTGGAGTTAATGGTAAGGGACCAAATAAATCCATAGCTAACACTTCAAGGCGATGATTATTAGCAGTGGTTTGTAATAGGCCGGCTCGTTTCAAATTTTGGGTCTTATATCGTTGACATGGTGCGCATTTTGAAATGTGTTGAGCCACATCCTGACGCATGCCTATCCAAAAGTATCTCTTTGATATTCAGTTAACAGTTTAATCGACACCATAGTGTCCGGATGTGGGAGCGTCATGGTAGGCGTAAAGGATATCTTCCCTTTCTTGCTCGGGAACGACAATACGAGCGCCCTCATCCTCCTGATCATCCGTATATCGATAAAAGAGCTCTGGTGGGTTTCCGTGGCTGAGGCAAGGTGGCCTTGATAGGAAGTCCGCCACCACGTTGGTTTTTCCTGGTGAATACTGCACCTTTAAATTGTAGGGTTGTAATTGTAGTGCCCACCGGGACAAGCGACCCCTTGGCGTCTTCAGGCTTAGCAGCCATTTTAGCGGTTGGTGATCTGTGATGACGATCGTTGAAGGCGTTTCGATATATCCTCTGAATTTTGAAACGCCCCAGACGATAGCTAAGGCATCTCTCTCCGTTGTAGAGTAGTTTCGTTCGGCGTCCGTTAGAAGGCGGCTGGCATATTCAATTGGGTGTTCATCGGCTCCCTCCCCCTGGACAAGGACTGCACCGATGGCATAACCACTGGCATCGGTTTTGATGATAAACGGTTCCATTACGTTCGCTTGTCTTAGCGTAGATGCGGTTGTTAAGTGTTTTTTAGAGTTTCGTAAGCTTCTTGCTGCTCCGTTTCCCGTTGCTGTGCGTCGGCCAGTGTATCAGTTGCGTTATATTTCACAAAAGTGCAATGTTTCTTCCGTAGTAACTGATAAAGACGGGCTCATGCCACGCTCGCTTTGGCTGCGGTGTCAATGTGTGCTTGACCCTCGATGCCACAAATTCTAGCCGGGACGGTAGGTACTTTAGGTGTGGATCGTATGAAAGTATTTATCGAGTAGAAATTGATAGAGTTTGTTTGTATATCTCTCGTAGTATTGGAGCAGTTCGAGCAGTTGCTTCTGAAAAACCTGGGCTTACCGTATCCATAGCAACTAATTATTACGGATTTTGACTCAGTTTACGTCGGTCGGGTAGGTTTTTTACTTTTAGATTGTCCTTGCTCCAGAAGTTTAGTTTGCCGTTTCCTACAGTCTTGTGCAGTGTGACCTCGATACCCACAGAAATTGCATTTATTCTGTTTTGATCGGTTGGGCTTGTGATTTTTCTGCGATTCGGGCGGAAGGGTCACTGTCTCTTTCGTCTCGTCCTCTATCAACTCAATCTGTGGTGCTATAATCAGTAATTCTGCAAATCTTTTTCCTTAGCTGGACATTTAAAAAACCGTATACCATATCAACTTGTGTTGCTTCATCATGTCTACCGGGTGGTAATTACGCGAGCAGTGCTCGTTTTTGGCAGATAAAGTCGTCTATCGGAGCCTGCAGCAATTGTCGTAATTGTTCTGGAGACATCGCCATGGCGCTTTGATTAGCAATACGCTTGCTTCTTCTTGGAATGGTGAATGCTATTCGACACTAAGACTAGGTAAAGTATTGATAGTCCTAGACTATCCTTAAATATATATTGTAGATCCCCGACGATACAAAGACAGTGTTCGGCGAATGTATCGTCTAGAGTCCTTTCTGTAAGTGTGTATTGTAACACCAAAGCCAAACAATTGACGAATGTATTATCTAAGTATGACAATAATTACAGAGACAACAGTGGTCTCTGATAATTAACGAAGCCGTTTTCTAATGTCTGAATGAATATCTGAAACCAACCAAGCAAGTGTGGTTTGTTGAAAGATATCATCTGACTATTGAAAAAAACAACTAATGTTCACTCAAAATGCTTTTTGAAATTTAAATATCTCTAGCCTCTATGCTGGGCGCCACTTGTCTTGTAATAAGTCCCGCAACATACTCACATCTCACAACAGAATAAAGGTACTGTTGCCATACATGTAAATTAAATAGGTAAATACGTACGTAGAATAAATATATTGATCAGATGGATATAATTTTGAAATGATTGCTTACGAAATTTAAGTAAAGAAAGTATTCATATAATTTTTTTATTAGCTTGAGACAATTTAATAATAATATGAGACAACTTTTATTAATTTATATAATATTCAAATCCAAGTAATTTATAACAAATTTTAGCTTAAAAATTTGAACCCAAGATATTTCTATAGTAGTGCATTGTTTTATGAATAATATGAATATAATAATTACAATAAAACAATATTTAGAGGTATTAATATTTTGTAGATCCTACAACACCAGCAAGTATTGTGCGTATGGTAATGTAATCGCAACTGAATAGAACCCGTACAACTACTTAAAACTGTTCAGTTGTTTAGTACGAGATATGGGTAACGCCATAGAGAAAGTAATAAGAGAGCATATACGTAAATACGTAATAAATAAAATATACTATTAACTACCTATATCTCCAATAAGCGAAATGCGTTCCATTAAGAGTGAGAGGTCCGACTACACTCTGTGTGGCCATGTTAGTTATGCGCAAGTGCTATATTTGCCGCCTGTAATATTTTTAAACGAAGATATTTGAGTAAACAAAAACTTCGTGTCTGATTTTTGATTTGACCAAATAAAGTGCAATTATGTAATTACATTTTTTTTTAACTTCTAACATTAATCTGAAATAACGTCTATTATAGTTGTCTAGGTTACTTCAAAAGGAATAGAAATGAAGTAGATAAACATGAAATATATAGTGAGCACATAACCAATTAGAGTTATTATTTTTATAAATCATTTCTTCGATATCTACACACTAATATAGCCATACATATTGACAAATTAAATGACGATGGAGTACCCCATGGGATGATTTGTTTTCGAACGGAATTTATTTTTATATACCTGTAGACCTATGAAAATTTAAATTAGGACCAATCTCATTACATAAAAAGTACCGTTGTGGAAACATAGTTTTTAATAAAAATCTAAATAAAAGTTACATGTAAAAATCTCAACGCAATTATAAAACAAATAACAAAATCACTTAACATCCAAACCACATCCTAATTTTACTATGCTGTGTCCAAACAAACAACCGTAGAGAAAATAAAATATATTTTTTGTCTATGCTAACAACCTTTGCCACCCCTCTGAAGGTCTAAAAGCGTCAAAGCTGGAATTATACAGCCAATGATATTAAGCAATGCAACGTCTCGTGACTCGCATGCGCGTATTGATCTTGGCCACCGACGGTGCAGACATATATATGTCGGCACTCTGATGATCGCCACGCTTCCCGTACCGTTAGGCGCAGTATATTTTATTTATATGTATGTAAGAGAGTGTTCGTTCCCGTACAAACAGCTGGCATCGCGTCGATCTGAGCGCAGCCCTTGCGGGTGGCAGAACTAATTCTTACAGGCGGGATATTTAAATTTTATAGGTTGGATAATTGGTAGGTAAATTTTATAGTTTGTCTTAAAATTGTTTATTGTATAATTATTTCATTTCAAAAAACTATATTTCATTTTTTGTAATGAAATAATTATAATAAACAAGTTTGAGACAAATAATTTAGATAAATAAGAAGACAGCAAACATTTAAATTTTTTGTTAACCTGCACATAATATAAAAAAAATTATTAATCACAATTACATATTTCTACTAAAATTACATTACATTATATTTAAGAAAACTAATCCAATATCACATCAAATTGCACATTGTTATTTTAAAATTATTGACAACAAAACCAATAAACATTTTAATAAAAGGAAGTTAAAAACTAGATTCTCCATATCCATGAAGACAGGAACAGATCTGAAACAAAAAGTAAATTAAAAGTAGTACGTTTTAAGTAACAAAAAAATATTTTTGTTTGTTAGTCCTCTTACCATCATTATATTTTTCAATTAATAAGGGAACACAAACTTTTATGAGTTGAGAAAATACGTATGATTTATGTTCTAGACAGATGAACAAATCAAAATTTATATAACCTTTTGCAAAGTGTTATTTTTTCAGTAATATTTTCTACATGAACGAAAAGTGGTGAAATATGATAACAAAGTTATGCAGTATTGAAAGAAATTTAACAAATTCTCTGTACACAAATCAGACGTATTTTATCATCATTTTCTTTGAAGGAAGTGAAACCACGGTGGTGAACAACTAAAATATCTCTCTGCAAATTAGCCTTACATTATTCGCAATTAAAAGTTGTACGAAACTAGAAACATAGCTTATGATGAAAATTTGAAAATGTTTTGTTCTTAAACCCAAATTGCGAAGTGGGCAAAAATATTTACTATTAACAATTTTCTACAATACAACTATGACGAATTATAACCTGGTAATGACATTTTAAAGGTTCACTTACTTTTATTTACTTTATTAGAACGGGAAACCTAAATAAATTGAACCAGAGATTGAACAAAACTATCCTCATCCTTAGAACTTGTAACCATAACCAATATAACCATATTTTTAGTTTTGACGCTCCACTTTGACAAACACAAGCCGTATTCATTCAAGTCAATGTAAGATTGATTTTGTATATTTTCATTTTTAATATACTAGGATATCTTATAATATTTATTGACAATAAAGGCAATATGTTGAAATTCAGTATCATTTATAATATTTTAAATTGTTTTATTCTATTTTGTTAATGTAAAACAGTCTTATATTTTGCGCGACTGTAAAGACTCCATGCGCGGGGGGCGGCTCAGAAACGTTGTTCCACTTGTCGCCTATGCTCAAACCCTATCTTATATTATTTGTCTATGGGTCACACTTTTCCTTCCCTCGGTCCCGTCGTACAACTTGTACGGTACAGCTTTGATGTACTGTACTGTGTGCTAATACAACCAACTGTATAGATTTATCCCAACTCTACAAGTATAATTTTTTAGTAAAAATCCATGACACTTTACAATATAGCAAACCATAGTATTCCTAGAAGAACTGGCTCGGAATGCTTGATATTGTTGGTGTTTCTTTGTACTATCTATAGATGAAGGTTACGGTCAGGCAGAGATGGCGTAACGTACGCCATCTACGAGAGGGTGTCGCAATCTGATGGAGACACTGTGTGAGCGGTGCCTATGTAATATGTAAAGGTGTTTGCGTGGATGACAGGGGTAGACAGTGGTGACGGTTCATATGCTACAACAAAAAATTTTTTTTATAGATCCATATTATTCTTTCCCTTTTTTTTAAATAGAACCAGGGAGCTTGGATCTTTTTCAGTTGATATAACACTATTATTTATTTATTGAAAAGTTTCCATCTGCCAAAATAAGGGTTCAAATATATTGTAGTAGGTGGAAAAAAGGTAATTCACTAGTGTTTATCATTTTCTTTTAAACGTACAACATTTTAATCTGGGAAAAACTTCTAAAAATATGATAATTCTTAAATGCGTGATAAATTACAAAACCGCTGACTACCTAAATTAACAATTTGGCGCTTGGTTCCTTTTCAATTAGCATCGTCCAAATCATCCTCACTATCGCTACTCATTTTCGATTATTTATTTTTTGTTGATCTGAAATATCAAATTACTAGACAGACGTTGACAATCTTGATTCGATCTTAAACTCAGAGTGAGTCCGACAGATAGTAATATTTGAACTCCATTTGCTTGATTAAAGCCAACATTCCACCGAATACGTCGCTGCATGCTGCATCGACGTACTCACTGCAACGTCAAATGCCGGAACAGCAAAATACGTATTGATGCATTCCACCGAGTGCACTACGTGTACGGCAGTACTTGCTGTCATAGATAAGTCACTTCGAGTAGAAAAAATGGCACTTTCCCCTAATAGAAAACGAATTTTGGCGTTGTTACTATTAAGAAGACAACTAAAACGTCAAGCCCAATACTGGATACATCCCCTAAACAGGGAAATAGTAGAATGTGGTGAATATCATAAATTATGCCAGGAGTTGGCAACATAACTTACAAGATATTTTCAATATTTTCGAATGAACATTGATCAATTCGAAACACTGCATAATTTGCTCTAAGATGCAATCAAAAAAAACGAATTACAGAGATGCTATTAGAACAAGGGAACGCTTAGTTGTGACATTAATGTAATAATAGAAATGGAATAAAGGTACTATTATTTTTATTGAGCTATATATTTTAATACAATGAAGTGTAATTTGTATCTGTAGATGTGGAAGGGGCTGATGACAAACACTGCCCAGATAGCACTAAATATTCAATGGACGTTTTAAAAATATTCGATTTCGGATATTGTAATATTATATGGACCCACTTTAAATATTTATATCATTTCTCGAATATTCTATGGACCACGAAATGGGAAATTTTTTAAATATTGTATGAATATTCTTTAAAAGTTTCCAAGGAATATTCAAGAATATTCTGAGGATATCTGTTGAATGTATATAACAAGATAATCCAGAATATTCATAGAACATTCCAATATGCATATTCTACAAATATCCAAGTAATATTAAGAATATTATGAGGATATCTGTGGAACATATATAGCAAAATGGATGATACCCTAATTTTCAATTGAAAAATTAAATCATGGGAAACGTAGAGTTCATACATAAATATAAGATGTACCTCATAACATAACTGAAACTAACATAATTTTCAAATACGAGATTACAAAATTTACTGACTTCCTCCATACTCAACGACACTTTTTGAAACCGGTTTCTGCCGTTCTTTACATTTGGCTAGGAAAATTTCCTGTTTTCAATTCAACTTCTTTGTTTGTTATGTTCTTGTCCAACTTTTGGACGGCATCTGAAACAATAAAATATTATAGTTATTTTTTTACTAGTAAGTAATTTCTATTCTACTGTGATTTTTGTGTATATATTTATAACAATTTAAAATGTAATCTTGCAAACTGAAACTTAAAAGATGAAATTAAACGAGCATGTTTTGCCAAAAAAAAGTCTTGCTGAAGACACTGAAAACGCGAAATATTCCAAACAAAATAGTGATTAGAAGTTAGTTGTTTCTTGTACATGCTATATTAAATTAATTTACATGTGCATTCCAAAATAAAATAACATGATTATACCTATTTCCCTTTATATGCATGCATATACTGTAGCCCTCCATTAGACACTCTGTCAGGATTTTTTGCAAGAATCTTCTAATATATTGTTACAAATAAGTACTTTCCAATCTTGCCAGAGGTACAACCTAAAATTATATTAATATGGAAGTTAATGCCATAAGTTTTAAAAATTGAACAATTACAGTTTAAAAGCAAAATTATAACAAACGAAGAAAAATATAAGACTGCTTCATTTGTGTGAACAGTATACATATGCATTAAACTATATAATTAACCAACAATTACTTTTATTTACCAAATGTCAGAACTAATTTACCTTTGAATTATCAGATTACCAGTTCTGTAGAGCTTTCAAGTAAATCCGAATTAATAAAATAAATAGAGGTAACTATAGGCAATTTGATTAAGGAACTCATAGCATACATCTCGGTAACATAATTACGTGAAACTACCTGAGAAAATAAAATTTTGTTGTACCTTTAGCAACGATATCAATTTCTACTCAGTTACAAGCATTCTTTCGCTATTGGGAGTTATGGGATAATTTATATGATAAAAGGAAAAATTACAACTGAAAACATTTAACCAATAATTTTGTTACAAAAATTTGGGAAATCAACAATTATTTGAATATTTTCATGCACTAAAATATAAAAAGTAACACATAAATACTCCAATATTTCGAGGCAGTTTCATTTTGATTTGGATATAATATTGAATGTTCAACTTACAAAATATTCATAGGATTCTTTGTTCAGCATAGCTGACTCAACTGCTTCAAACTTTGCCTCATCATTTATTGGAAGTTGTAGCAGCAACTCGATAATTTTCTAAGAAATGCTTTGATAAATCAACAGGCAATAAAAACATACAATAAAACGTACCTGTTTTGATGCGTGAGGTCGTACGTATTAGTTCCACCCGTACCATAGGACACACCGTAGAAACAAATTTGAACAACTTATCACTGGTAAAAGATTGACTGAATAATTAACCTTCAAAAATAATGAATCATACTATTACTATTTCACCAATAACAATAACCTATATAAGATGGTCTAACCGCCATTTTTCGCTGGTCGTTACCATCAACTGTCAACTGCAACCACAGACTGCAACTACTGACGCATGCGCATGGAACAGAAAAAGCGATTGAACAAAAATCAATAATCATAGAATATTCTTAGAATTATTTGATTCGAATATTCGAAGAAGAATAATCTGAGGATATTCTAACTGGACTTACAATGAATATTCGATGTAGGTATACCGACAGATATTCTAGATATCCCCAGAATAACCCTATAATATTTGGATATATATCTTCCAAATCGAAGACTGTTAGAACATCCCATGGATATCTGGGTGGAAGGTCTACTGCCAGATTTGTTTCCGAATTCAAGATTGAATAGCAGCTTTTGAATTTCTATCCTAGCTACCATGTTATTCCGTGGTGACAATCTCTTCAGAAGCGGCACGCAACTTAGCATAAACTGCTCGTCGGGATCGTCTGCTTTCGTAATAATTTCCATTAACTGGTCATCAGATATTTTCGAAGCATTCTTTTTGTGAGCAGGTAATTTTGTCTGTGTTGGTATAGATCGTGTAGTAAATGTCGACTTTGGAGTATTCTCGGAAGCTCTTATAACATTTTCTGTATGATCGGCATCCTGATCTATCTCTTTTTCTGAATTTTCCACATTCTGTTCTGAAGCCGATTGCGAATTGTCATCTGGAAAACTACTATGTGATTCATCTTGTAAAGAATAGCTGGAGAAGGTCTCTTTAAATTCGATGAATGGAATTAAACATAGCATTTGATCATAATATAGCCATTTCATTTTTTTCCTCCAGCGGCACCAGAAGGTTTTGTTTTTGACAATCTATAATGTTTAATAAAAGCATCACGTAGACTTCGCCAACGCTTCGGAATATTTTCGATATCTGAAATTAAAATAAAATACTGTGAATTAAAAGTCCAATAATATACCAGATGTCTAATTGCGATGCCGGTAAACTCCAATCTGCATTCTTACAAATGCCGAATTTCAGTCTGAAATTTTGGATCGCTGGTCAGATCCATAAAACATACAAATTTCAGTCTAAATAAAAATACAATGCATAGGCATCTGTGTTATTGTGCAAAAGGCTATGTCATATCTCCTCTATTACAAAAATATTTATAAAAGCGTAAAAAATACATGGGTTTCATTTGGGAAAAAATATATTCTAGTTTCAGATTTTTGGCAACTTTTAGATCTATCGCATTTAGCTTTCGTTTAGGGGAAACAACTATAAACAGAATTGTCAAAGAGACTTGTTTTGCTATAAAGGATATAGTTACGCCCTTATATATTGCAAAGCCTACTAGCGAAAAATGGACCAAAGTACAAATGGATTTGTATGAGAAATGGAACTTTCCCAATTGTGTGGGTGCTGTTGATGACAAACATGTGCAAGTATTTGCTCCCAAAAAATCAGGATCAACAATTTCAACTACAAAGTAGGCTTTTCCATCGTATTAATGGCAGTAGTAGACGCTAATTATAGATATATGACCATTGACGTAGGTGCATTTGGAGGAAATAGCGACGGCGGAATATTTGCAAATTGTAACTTCGGAAAATCGTGGTTATCTAACAGCTGTAATCTAGAGTTACCAAAAAGTCAACCCCTTCCCTTCACCAACACAACTACTCCCTTAGTTATTGTTGCGGATGAAGTATTTCCTTTAAAAGAAAATATTTTACGTCCATTTCCGGGAAAAAAATTATCTGAACGAGAAAGGATTTTCAATTACCGCTTATCAAGAGCAAAAAGAGTAGTAGAAAATGCTTTTGGTATCACTGCCCATACTTGGAGAATATTATTAAAGCATTTGGAGGTTGATGTTGAGTTTGTTACATTAATAACTTTAGCCTGTTGTATACTACACAATTATTTGTTAATTGACAACACGAAATTTACAAATAATTCCAATTCTTCTTCAACTCACATACAGCTTAACGATACAAATAGTCATAATCACTGATATGCCAGACCTAACCCACAATCATTAGATATGCGTAATTCATTTGCAGATTGGTTTATCTCCCCAGCAGGGGAGGTACCGTGGCAGTATGATGCCATAAAAAATTAAATAAATAAGTTCTGTAAAGAATCAAATAAACTTACCACTTGAACTAATGTCTTTCGCTACTTCTTTCCAGGCAGTTTCACGAGCATTGACACTTTTATAAGTCGATAAACTTTTGTCGTATAATATGGGATGATTTTCAATTCCTATAATTAACTGTTCTTCGATATTGTTCGGCAAAACAAAATCAACTGATGGTTGTTTCACTGCATTGAGCGTCTCACCGTACACAGGAGCAGTGGCTTAGCTCTTAGCTGCAGCGGACTTGTTGGGGGTTCCATTACAAATCGAGTAAATCATAAACTATGCATTGCCATATTAAGCTGCTCCGGCAGTCCGTTGTGCAGCGACGTATTCGGTGGAATGTTGGCTTTACACCTTTTAATTCGGGTACGTCATATGGAGTAATAAGATCCAAGCTGTTCGTTAACAACGAAATAGAGTAAAAAGTGCACGCTCTCCATGCGCCTGGACCCTCTGTAGAGCAAATAGGGTTGCCTGTATTTGAAAGGTTGTGTTACCCGATTTTTCCTCATTAGTGGTTTTCAAACATAAATAATTGAAATAGAAATACACTTAAATGCAAAATTCGTTGGTTTTAAAAGAATTAATAGCTATCAAAGTAGCAAAGAATCGTCATATTATGCAAGATGTTCATTTGTTAGTCCAAAAGATGAACTATAAGTACAAACTAGTTTGGAATTTGTAATGCATTTCAGACTTAACTAGAGAATATTGCTACTAATTCTTTTTTTAACTTTAGCTGAGGAGTATGTGTACATTCCTTCAACTCTTGACGTTTAACAAACTTTTGAAATAACCAATGATGAAGGTGGTAACGAAAGTGAAGAGGAAAATGAAGTAGTACTGAGGAAAGCAAACTTTGGAATGAAGAAAGTACGTTGTTTTTGATTCATCTAACTAGAAGAAAAACGAAAACAATTTAATACATGTATTAAGAAACATTTATGGATGGATATTGTCAAAAAATGTATCAGTGTCAGCATACTCATTATCGCTATCATCGCTGGAAGGAATATAGGAATCACTGGAATCAGGATTTTGCTTAGATTCTTCTGAAGAGGAATAAACATATATTCTCGGTTAGGTTCGTTTTCAGGATGATGAAGGTATTTCTTCTTCCATTTCCAGATTTTCCAAAGAAGTAGTTAGAAGATTAACGGATAAGGTCTCTGGATCAGGAACATCGCTACGTGACTCCTTATATTTATCTGTTACACCAGAACTAGTACAAGCCACAACAGGACATAAACTATTGAAGGTGTTACCCGATGAGTTTTCTGGGGCAGGAACATTGCTGGGCGACTCCTTTAACTGTTAAATCAGTACTAGTACTAGGCACAGGACTAGCTGTAGTTTCTTTCGACAATTTCAAATTTTCTTACTTCTCGAAGTCATGATTCTGTAATAAATAAACAACCTGCATAGAAAAATGGAAGAAGAGTCCATTTATCCGATGCTTATGGCATTTTGAACGCTTATTCTAACTGATTGAAAATGCTATGATTTTAGTTAAATTCAATTTCCTTCATTTGTTTAAATAATATAAGCATTATCGCATTAGAATAATGGTATTGTTTTTGGCTTTTAATAAATAGGTAATTGTATTTAAAAAATACATCATATCAGCATTAGTTATGACACTTTCATTTTGAAATCAAAATATTCCGAAACCGGTACACATTATCGAGTTTTACAAAGAGTGTAAAATTGAATGCTGTTTGTGTTTACATAAAATTTGGGCTACAAAATTCAACTAGCGCCCCCTGTGAGAGGCAGATATAAAAACAAATTTAGGTGATCCGTCAGCTACCAAAACATATTCGTACAAAATTTCATTAAAATGTCGCCAGTAGTTTTAACATAATCGTAAAAATTGTGTATAAGACTTATTTTTTCCACACTCTTCATCTTGAAAACAGATGCTGTTACGAATTTTTTTTACTAAGCGAAGCCAACTTATTTTGCAGTGTTCTACCTATAGTAGCAAGTGGGTGACTTTTTCTTGAATCACCCTGTAGTAATTGTGTCACCCTATACATCGTACGATTTGATACCACATCTTTTGAAAAGTGTGTACTTGCTTTACCCACTTTAACCTCGTCAGGAGGTTTTTGGACTGATAATATTAACATTGAAAAACAAAAATACTAGTTACAGTTGATTGCCTCTATTTATCTAAAAATAAAAATAATGGCTCGTGTAGGATTTGAACCTGCGACCTCCACTTGGAAAGGAAAAGTGTGGTGCTCTAACCAACTGAGCTAACGAGCCTTGTACGTCTATTAGTCCAAACTATTTCACAAGCGTCATTGTGTGGTGTAAACTAACACCCGTATTCAGAACACTCGATTAAGATATAATGGCACTGTAATATTTTAACGAAGACGTTAATTTTGACAGTTCTCTCTGTTAAATGTTTATAACGGATCCGTCAATATAACAAGCCGTTATATGACAAAACGGACCCGTTTGACACTAAATGGTATTCAGAAACCAAATTTTTGTTTAACGGTTCCGTTATACTTGACATAAGCTAAAATATAATCAGTGCTCAACAACTGGTTAAGTTGTCATTATTGTCAATCTGTTGAAAGTTCTTGCTAATAAAGGCTTTATAATATTGTTTAAAATTGCTGTTGGAAATAATTAAAAGGTAAACAAACATTTTAATAACTTCTACCTTTTTTTAATAAAATAAGACCTTTATTGTTCATAAACTTTTATTCAAATTTGACATTCCATTTAAAATTACAAATGTTTTCTAGGACGACATTGGAATAAATTATCAAATAAAATACGATTAATAAAGTAAACTTTTATTTCAACTTAATAAAAGTTATTTGATTCTACGCATCTTTTTCAATAATGGTTACAGACTTCTTTATTGGAGGAAAGTGATAGAGAGGAGCAACCCAGATATCGAAGAATTCGATTCATAAGACCTCCAATTAATGTCTTTGTGAAATATGATAATGTTGATTTTAAGGTCAGATTTCGTTTTCGTAAAGATCGACATTGTAGTAAATATTGTAGATAGAATTGGTAATCATCTGGAGCCAAAAGTTCATGGTAACCGTTCTATAGAACTAATGTGCCAACTACGTCTAACATTGCGATTTTATGCAACTGGTGCATTTCAAAATTGTATTGGAGACAATGTCAATATTTCGCAGTCCTCAGTGTCACGAATAATTAAAAGAGTTACGCACTATATTGCACTGTTAGGACAAGAAGAAATTAAAATACCATCGACCCAGGAAGAAATTCTTGAAGTGTGTACCCAATTTTACGCCATAAGAAATTTCCCCATAGTCATTGGTGATGTGGATTGTACGCATATAAAAATATTGTCTCCTGGAGGAAGAGATGCAGAACTGTATCGCAACCGAAGAGAATACTTTTCTTTAAACGTTCAGGTAGTGTGTGACGCACATTTAAAAATAAAGCACCATAATATCACGTTGGCCCGGCTCAGTACACGATTCAACTATATTGAATGATAACCCCCTAGTTGTTAATTTGACTCGTGGAAGATATGACAGAAACAATTTTCTCCTAGGTGATAGTGGATATCCATGTAAAACGTATTTATTAACACCGGTGTTAAACCCAAGAACTCCAGCTGAAGAAGAGTACAACAGAGCCTAAATTGCTACAAGAAATACTGTGGAGAGGTGTTTCGGAGTTCTTAAACGAAGATTTGCCTGTTTGTCTGTAGGTTTAAGGACGAACGTGCATACCACAGCAGCAGTTATAGTTGCTTGTGCTGTATTACATAATATTGCCATTGATCTTGGGGATTTTTTCGAAAACGATCCTGATGAAGATTTGCAAATTATTGAAAATAATGATGTTGCACTAATTCGCAAACGCAATGTGAATACAACAGTTAGAAATGCCATTATTGAAGGTTATTTTACCTGAAAATAAACTTAGATCATTTGTTTATACCTACTGTGTTTTATTTGAAACTGAATTAGCAAATAAATTTTTTATATTAGCATTTTTAACTGAAAAACTTCATGCATAAACGAAATAAAACTCTTTTCATTTAAATATTATTTTTTAATAATAACTCATATTTTTTCTTTTCATTTTTATATCCCACATTAGGCTTTGCCGCTGGAGTATATACAATGTTTTTTGTGTCATTGCCTCATACTGGGCATTCTTTAATTTTTGTAAAATATTTTTTTTCAATGCCTCCCAACTGATATTGTCCTGTTTTTTTTATTCTGCTGGACACGGAATGTAGGCTTAGGGATTGGTTGATCGGGTGGAATGGGTGCAATCAACAGAAATGACCTCTGTCACTAAAACCGGCTCCATGTCTGAAAAGTAAAAAAGTGTATAATATTACGTTAATACATGAGTATAAAGGCATGGATGACAAATATTTCTTTCTTCATGCGTATAATAATAAATATAATATTACTCTCTCTATAACACAGTCCGTAGAAATATTCTATTATTTTACTAGTACAATAATGAGATTTCATTATTTTACTAGTAAAATAATAATGAGAAATGAATCAACACGCCTTATGTGTCGTGATACTCGTATTTGAGTAGAAAGAAACTATGATTTGAATACTTATTTGATTTGATGATTATCATTTTTGAATATTTTATTGGAAAAATATCTCATGAATTGCAATGTTCTCCTCCGGAATTAGTCAAAATACTTAATTCCAGTATTGAAACACTGATTTCAAATGTTTTTTTTTCTTTCATTCCATGATACACTTACAACGGTATGATCGACTGAAAACGAAAATTCGTCCTCTGCGCGCAGATGACGTATTTGCGATGCATGCACTGATCGTAGAACACGGACCGATATACAAAGTGTTTTAGTTTTCGTCGATTTAACCCCACAAGGCCCACAGGGTTTCACTCTTCTCTTACAATTAGTCGACGTGAACGATGGAATGTGTGTTTTGAATGTTTGCGATTTTATTATAATTACGAACTTTTAAATACTCTAATTTGCTGTTCAATTTAGTTAGAACGGTCAGTGGTTAAAATGCCCAGTTGCGCTATTTATGGATGTGGAAATTACAATAGGAAAACTAAGGGAACAGACATTAGATATTTTAGGTTCCCAAAAATAATGAACTTTGCAAACTGTGGTTAACTGCGTGTCGCCGGGAAGACGACATTAATTTGAAAAACGGTAAATATAACAAAAATGATTACTGATCACTATGTTTACACATTTGTTTTCCTTATAGCATGTATTTGCTAAATACATTTTGAGAAAGATTGTTTCGAAGATATTTCTGTAAGACAGAAACTTTCAAATTATACAGGGAAAAATATAAGAAATTTAAAATATGATGCAATCCCCACTTTGAAACTGCCTGGTAAAAGGGAAAATACTAGAAATTCTGTAGTTAGAATAAAACGAAGGCGATTGGTAGCTGAATGCCTAGCGGGAGCTACAATGTCTTCTGCCTCGATCACTTCATCTGTAAGGTAAACTTAAGAAATCAAAATTATCACGTGGATTCTTATTTTACTGTTTTAAATGAAACTTACTGTTTCTAGATAATTCCACAACATGTGGAAAAACATGTTAAAAATTCTAAGAAATTTGACAATTGTTTCGATATTAAATATCATCGTCAGAATGACAGAAGTTACATTCTGACGATGATATTTAATATCGAAACAATTGTCAAATTTCTTAGAATTTTTAACATTTTTTTTAATATATTTTGGAGTTATCTAGAAACAGTAAGTTTCATTTAAAATAGTAATATGAGTAGATTTCACGAAGTAAGGGTTGAGACAGTGAATGTGGATTCTTATTCTTCTATTTCAGTGAAGATGAAAAACAAATACTTGAACTTCAAACAAAAGTTGCAACACTACAGAAAGAGAACAATTTCATTGTCAATGAGAATTGTGCACTGAAAGCTGAGTTGGAGCAGATGAAAACTGGACTGCGACAAATTTTGTCAGAAGGTCAAATCAAAAGAATAGTACACTCAAAATGTACAGCCAAACGATGGTGAAATATCATGTTCGATATCCTTACGGAGTGTTAGCCCCAAAGCATACCGCTACTTAAAAATGGTTGTCCTTTACCGGCGCTTTCGATACTACGCAGATGGGCATCGACACTCTCAGTAGAACCGGACATGCTGAATGACGTTGTTATTTTAATGGCTAAAAAATCTTCTGATATGCACAATATTGGAAAATTGTGTATTTTATCATTTGACGAAATACATTTATCTAATCGCATAAATATTGAGAAACGACATCAAAAGGTAATAGGGCCACATAAAACGTGCCAAACGGTAATAGCACGTGGTATTTTTAGTAACTGCAAGCAACCTGTTTTTTATAATTTCGATCAAGCAATGACTATCGACGTATTATCTTTTATAATATCAAAACTTTTTGATGCAGGTTTCACAGTTGTGGGTATTGTCAGTGATTTATGTACATCTAACGTTAAAATTTGGTCACAACTGAATATTCGACATGACCAAAATTGTTGTTTTCCACACCCTAGCAATAGTTTGTTAAACGTATATGTGTTTGGTGACATTCCTCATCTTATTAAATTATTAAGGAACCACATATTGGATCAGGGTTTTTGGGTAAAGAACACAATAATTAATAGGGATTGTTTTGAGAATTTGTTGCAACCGTTGTCGTCCGAATTAACCATCGCATATAAAATTAACAGATACCACTTAGATTTAAAAGGTTCCTAAAGACAAAAAGTTAAGCCAGCCGTTCAACTATTATCTAATTCTGTTGCAAACAGTATTCGGTTTTGTGGAGAAAATAGGCTACTGCCATCTGTTTTACCGTCGAAGGAAGTTTCGGACTTTGTACAGTTAATAAATGATTGGTTTGATCTTTTTAATTCCCATACAAAAATTGTCGCAAATTCTACATCTAAAAATGCGTATGGAGTAGATTTAGATAAGCAGAAAAAAGTGTTAAAAGAGGTGACCGAAACTATTGGGAAAATGATCGTAGGCAAACATAAGTCTCTCATTCCGTTTCAAAAAGGAATTCTGTTCTCAAATAGGTCACTGGAAGAATTGTTTTCTTATTTGCATGAAAACTATAAAGGAGTCGATTACATCTTGTTCTCGCGTCTAAATCAAGACGTTGTTGAAAACTTCTTCTTTTATATGAGAGGCGTGGGAGCTACAAATGACCATCCAGAACCTCTAGATTTTATGTATCGTTTGAGGTGGTATATATTAGGTAAAAACTCGGCGGCAATTTTTACAGAGAACAAAAATACAAAGGAATCTGGTGAAAAATGTCTAATACAACCGTTAGAATCGCGTCTCATCTGCTTAACTGAAACACTACTAGATAATGTCTCCAAAAATATTCAAATAACAGATACCCGTATACTTGAAGAAGAAGAAACATTTATTCTATATACATTCATTCAACCAGAATATATTCCTGACGATGAGTCTTTACAGTTATAGACAACTTTGAAAGTACCGAAATAATTCGTCAAGAAGCTCTTAAATATCTGGCAGGGTACATAGCGTACAGATTTAAAGATAAATTTAATTTAGGTACTAAACCCAGCGAGATGATTTCAGTTGGAGCTCAAGATTGGGTACATTTCCTATAGAGGGGTGGTTTATTACAGCCAAATCAAGATCTTTTGAAAGCTACGGAAGTTCTTGAATCCGATAGTTTCGATCACTTCACGGAACATCTTTATCAAAAGAAAATATTTTTAAAATTTTGGCTGATAAAACTTTTAGTATTGTCGGTCAAAACCAAATTGAAATTCCATATGAAGTGATTTATTGTTTGAGTCGAACAAGAACTTACATTAGATTCCGAGATCTAAATAAACAAATAAGTTTGCAAAATTTGAAAGCGAAAATGGAAAAAAAACTTTCAAAATTTACGAACGTTAAAAAGAAAGTGAGATCGGAACAGTGAATATTTGAAAACGAAAACCCTTTTTTAATTTCATGTTATTTTAAAATAAGTAAGTTGTATCTTATTCAGTGTCTTTGTATGTTTTAATGCATCCAGATTACCCCTGAAAACCTCATACTTGGACTTGCCCTTTTGATACAACTCAAAAAGGTTCAACTATTTTTCTGTTTCGGTAAAGTTTAAGTTTATTTTAATTATTATAATATAAATTATCTCTTAGGATGAACAATAGAGATTTGTATAATTATGGAGGGTAGAACTAAGGAGGACCAACTCAGTGTATGAAAAAGTGTCCGCTGAAAGGGACCAAATTAAGGTGGCGCCACAGTAGCAAGTGGAAGGATTTTAAAAACAGCGCCATAAATTATTAGAGTAGGATAGGGATCGAGATCAAACTATTGGCAATTTCGACCACCGTTGAGGGCGCTGCAAGACGTAAACAAATATGGAGGATTATGAGTAATCTCTATGTTTATGGCGTTAGTTTTTATACGGATTTCATGGTTGATTCGTATGTTTTAGTTGCGAAATATAAAAAAGTGTTTTTTTGGATTTTTGTGTGTGTTTTGGACAATTGATTATAGTGTGTGAAAGAAAATAACAAACTGTGAGTTAATATAACGTTTTCAATGGTTTAAAATGGGTATCAAATCAGATCCTTCTCAGTTAGCAACAGTCATGGAAAACTAGGAGGTATATTTGAGTTTGACTACTGTATTTGCATATTTGGATGCAACACATGACAGTAGGTGCTTCGTGGACGGCGAACAAGTCCTAAACAGTAGGCATTTGCGATAGCAAATGCAATGAAGATGGTGTTTACTCAGCCATTAGACTCATGGCACTATGCCTCCAAACCAGTGCACTTCTAACTGAAAACCTCAAGAAGTCTCCGGATGGTTAGAGGCTGACTTTTCAACAGGAACCTGGAAAATACTTTCATTTTCATGTACCTGCAAAGCTGGAGCTTCAGGAAAATGCAAACACATTTCAGCCACATTATTGAAATGTACAAGGTAATTTTTTTCTTCACTTGAAAGGGACACTTATTAAATTTCAGATTGTGTTATTGATTGCAGGGCAGATGTTCTATCACTTGAAACATTGTCAACCACTGATGTGGAGTGCTATTGGAGGACTCACAAGAAGGCAGTTGAGTAGGATTACGAGGCCCAACCAATTAGCCTAACTTGTTGTATGAAGAAGATGGCTGCGAGGAAACTTTGTAGGCCACTTTCACAGGAAGAGAAAGAAAGATGTTTGTCTTTATTGATATCCAGTCATCCCTATTCTGCACTGAGTAAGCATATGTGAGTTTTTGACCAGAACAATGAGACTTATAAAAAAACATTGCTTATAAAACTTTCTTTACAGACAGGGGCGTCGAACAGTGACAATAAAAGTTGAATTAGGTGTGGAAGTCCTACCTCCAAATTGGCTTAACCCTCTGGTGTCACACATGAAAGAATCAACATTTTTGTCTCAAACTACACATTGCGAGAGTGTTGTAAAGGCTTTTATTCAACTCTCTGTGATGTAGACATGTCAGAAATAATTGTCAGTTGCTGTAGTGGAAGTGAAGGTTGGAAAATTCATCGGAAGTATAGGTTAACGGGTATAAATATTTCATAAAAATATCAAAAGTAGAGATGATAAAATGTGTTTTTCAGGTTCCCGCTGCTATTCAATATTCACTTATAGACAAATGGATTGGAATAAAAAGAGCTTGAACTACTTCTTTCCAAAAGGGTTCACGAATAAATTTGTACAGCATGGTATCAAACAAATACAAGGTAAATTTGGGAGCGAATGTAATTGAACCTGGGTTCATTATTTGCCAATCATATCCATGGTTAGGGTACTCACCTGATGGTATTGTTATGGAAGAAGGAAAACCATCTAGGCTGCTTGAAATTAAATGTCATTTTGTTGGTAATATGATCACTCATAATAATAATAATGAACTTGAATAAATGTCTTTCATTTGTAGGCAAAACAAAAGGTGCAATACACTTCGTAAACGAATGCAGCTACCTAGAAATTTCAACCAATGGAGTTAGGCTGAAGAAGCAGCACACCTATTATGGACAAGTACAATTGGGCATGGCCCTGTTGAACTTGACCCAATGTGATTGCATATTATATTCAACATATTCAAGGTCTTTCCTAAATATAATTGTACCATTTGATGAAGATTTTACCAGGCAGTTAATAGAAACAATTTCTATGAATTATTTTAACCACATGATCCATGTTATATGTAAAAATAAACAGGAGCTAGAGTATTTTCGAGTTTATTTTGGAAAAATTATCCCATACATGAAAACATTCATTACTATTATGAAAATGTGGTCTTAAAGACTCCATTTTATATAAATTTCATTAATATATTAATTTTGCAATGCAGATGATACAAGTGAAGATTTGTGAAAAAAAGACAAAACTGAAGTATTTGGAATTGACTGTTTCGACCCTTACTTCGTTAATTAACTAGAGACCTTGAGTTTCATTGAAAAACACTAATATGAAGTATTTGGATTTATTTGGTTAAAATTTATCACTCGCCACCACATACATATGAGAAAAATAATAATTTGCTTATAATTATAAGGAACTAGATTAAATATCAAGAAGCTAATAATAATAATATGTATTTGTAATATTACAATTACATAACAAATTATTTTGCAAGATGTGTATACATATACAGTATGTCAGGTATTTACAAAATTGCAAAAGATTATTAGGAATATTTTGACCACTTCAATTTCGCAAATTTTAGTTGTGAAACACGTTAACTCTTATCTTATTTAACCTCAACACACCTCAAATGTTTATTTGTTGATTTGAAATTCCAATTATCCACTCTCCAATACAAACACTAAACACCACAAAGCCAAAGGCTGTTCGTGGTCATTAGATGTGGTAGTATTTATGCCGTTATTTTGAATTTTTTCACTCAAATAGGTAATCTTGAAATTACAATAACAAAACACAATAAAACAATAATAAAATACAATATTACAACAATAAAAAACAATCCAATATTACCATAATAAAATGCAACACAATATTACAACAAATAAAAACAATAGACACAATAACAACATATTTAGAAAACAACCCCAAGCATTTTGTGTTTCATTTATTCTATACAATACATTCCAATATATATATTTCTTAGTTTATTTTTAGATGTGTGTAATTAATAACGTTTTTAGAACCAACATACGTTATATGGTGTAGTTGATAAGGGTAAGTATACTACGATGATCAGTGATATTGGTGTCTAATAATACACAAATGTTTTCGAGATTTTTATCTATAATTTTAACGAATGCGTGATATATACAAGCTACAAAAGTATATTAGAAAATGTCATCAAACAAATTAATACTGTAATATGAACTCAACTCACAACTAAAATAATAATTGATCAATTGAAAGAAGATGAAAAAATGCATGGTATTTGTGCATCAATGAATATTAATTCTTAATGAATTTGTCATCATCTAATATAGGGGTTTGCAGGTTCACCATGGCACTTATGACTGTAATTATGTCATCCACATCTTTGAGCAAAGTCCATGGCAAAGGAACTCTCAATATTTCAAAAATCTTCATTCGCTGGTTTGCTCTTTCAAACTCGAGCCTTAGATATAGCACCGTTCATATCAGCTTCATGTTTTGTAAATTGTTTTTTATGTCGTGAGAAAAAAGGCCTAATTAAACTGACAGAATATTTGTGACAAATATTCTCAATCAGAAAACCCTTATCAACCATGACAGCATCTTTGAAAGGTTCTAGTTTTTCAATTAAATTGCTCTGCTTGAATATAGCTTTATCTGAGCACCTTCCACCATAACAAGCTGAAACGAAAGTTATAAGCCCAGATGGACTAACGCCTGTCATGAACTTGATTGTTTGTCCCCCTTTATAATGAGAATAAGTTCTTATTCGGCATGATAAACATTTTGAACTTTGCACTGGTATCTCAGTGCAATCAAGTACCACTCTTACATTACTGAATTTTTCAAAGCAAAGGGACAAGTTCATTGAGATTTCATCTGAACCTGGCCATCATATACAATCTTTTAAAATATTAGCTAGATAAGCTATGTACTCACTGAATACAATTTTGACTGTACTTTGAGCAACTTTAAACAGAAAAGATAATACATTATATCTGACAGCCATTTTTAGTTTCATAAATACAAGAACTATTCTATCTGTCACAGTTAATTTATGAATTTTCTTGTCAGGATATAAATCAGAAATTATTTTGGTAAAATTTTTCAGCATTTCAAAATTTGGAAAAAAATTTGAACTTTTCTAATAGCTGCCAATTGTAGTATCATATTGATTATACACAAAATAATAGTTAACAAAATGTTTTAATTAGAACATTTTACTTACATATGGTTTTTTACTGCATTTATCCATTTTTGACGTTTTAAGGTTGTCCACACAGTGTCCAATGAACTTTCGGGGAAACTATAATATTTCAACTGCGTAGTATTTTTATACGGCATATTTGAACAGCCATGAAAAAAGTAAGATACTTTTGATGAAGACATCACAAACATTTAATATCAGTTTAAAAAAATGAACAATTAAAAACGCTGATTATACAAAACCATACAAAACTAATAGTGTTTACATCACTTTGTTTGTGTTTTTTCACAGCATCTTTAAAAATTTAATGAAATAAAAAAAATAATTAATAGAATTCTTTCTTTAATATAACTTGCGTTTTTTCGGTTCATTTTTGTTTTCATTTTAGCTGCGTCATAACGTTTATTCTCTGATTTTGCTAAAAAATGAGCCCGCATCACAATATAAATGTCAATTATTTTAACAGTCAGTTCTTTTTCATGATCAAAGCACCCAACTTCAATCAAATTTTCTTTTTTGAGTTCGTGTGATATTTAACTTACAGTTTCTACATTTGTTAAAGCTTTACTCACAGCACTCAAAACACACTTCTCCAATTGCTTGGTCAATTCAAACAACTCGTAGCTAGCATACATTAGTCCACCATACAAATCCATTTTATTAATTACATCATTCCTTTGTAATCGTTGGCCATCTACTGCATTCATACGTATATTTTGTTTGCAATTTGAACATTTAACAATTTTTTGCAATTTACGAGTTATGTAGCACGGCATCGCTGGTTACAGCCTCGTTGTAATTATGATCTTCATCAATTGAAGAACCTTCCACTTGCGGTTTAGCGCCTTCTAGAATGGCATCAATGTTTTGAAGCCATAACTCTAGCTCTTGATTTGAGGAAATTAACACTTCATCAGGTTTAATTAAACTTTTCAAAAGATTCTCTCCAGAAACATTACATCCTTTCGGAGGACGAATAAGTGAAAATGTAGATGCCAATCTGTAAACTTGAGCGAACATTTTTGGATGAGGGTGATCATTCCCTCCACACGAATGTCGCATTACAGAAAAAAATCTCTAAAATAAAATATCAATGATTATTTAATAGGCATAGTGATAAATACTGTTAGTAATAGTTTTATTATCTTTATTTGTGCATAATTACCTTCAAAGGATCCTGTGATAACGTCGCTGTCATCAAATATTCATATCCACATTCGGTTTTAAGCATATCTAAAATTTCGAGTGTAGCTCGCAACGTTACTTTCAAACCAACTGAAGTACTTTTCGACACAGGAATTTTTTTTCCAAGATTTTCCCAATTTTCAAAAAATTGCAGAAATTCCAAAATTGCCTGAAAAATTCATGACTTGGATGAGTAAAAACGTTTTTAATCAGATAATAAATTATTAATTGTACAAACTCATTAGTCTGCATAAGCACCTACTGTCAAGATTACATGCAAAGGAATAAATAAATTTTATGCAAATGAGACCACAAATATAACCACAGCAGAACAAATATCAAAAAATGATTTGACAATATTCTACACCTAAGAAATGCACAAGAAAAAATATTATATGAAGCAACATATAACTAATAATCGTTAGGTATTGAGTACCCGACAGTTTTTTATTTTGAATTATTGTAATTTATTAAATAATTATTCCAACCTGCTTCTTACGACAACCCCCTTCCACATACAAGGCATCTCTAGGTATGCGAGAAGTCATAGCTTGGATTAAATTGAAAACAAGATCTATGAACTTTTGGGTCGGAGTTGAGTCTTTCAGTTTATCACACATTGGTTGGTAATTAGCCATCTCAACAGATACACCATGATCAAAAACCTAGAATTATAATTATAAAAAAATTGGAATAGAGGGAACGAGAATAGTGTTATAGACTTCGACTGAATATTAATCGCCTTATTTTATCAATGAAAGAAAATTAACATATTAGAGTATACATACTTCAGTTGCGAGAGGTACATTCAATACTTGAAAGCCTGTCGGTTTCAAATGTGCAGGCGTTAATTTATACGATTTTCATATTCGGTTGACGGTAGTTTTCTACCTCTAGAGGAGCTTTCCAATGTTCTTTTTTTACTATTCCGTAAGGTGTCTACAAAATTTATAGTTTGAAATAATAAAATTATTTAGGATTTTAATAAATAAAATTATATTTCAATTTTACCATGAACTCGGTCAGCTTCTCATCCAAAGTAGAGGTGCGGAAACATTTCAGTAAATGCTTGAAATCTGATATCATCCATAAACGTCGTGAACTATTGCAAGGATGTTCACAGCTTATGTTATTTTCATTCACTCCAAATATTTTCCAAACCCCCCGATTCCATGATGCACCGTCCATAACAACAGCATCTATACAAATTCCACTGTTTTCCATCAGTATGATACACTCTAGAATAAGTTTGTGCAAAGGTTCGCTTTTACAAGCACTTTTGGAAAGGAAACAACCCAAAGCTTGAACCCATCGGCCTTGGAAAGGCACAAACTTAAAAACTAGAGCATGATCAGCTGTTGTATTTTTCATGTCCTCTGGAGTATGTTCTCTTAAATCTACGAATCCATTGAATTTCATAGCTTGAGAATCGAAATAAACACCCTCACTTAACTTCATTTCATCGATTAAAAGTACTCCTCGCTTTTGTCCTTCACTCAATGTATCACATTTTTGCTGTAAACCTTGGAAAGTTGCTGGCTGAAATCCGTAAGCTGAACAGCTTATTCGTCTTATAAATTTATTTAGTGTCTCAATACAAGGTAAAGGTAAAATATTCCTAGTACGTAAAAATTGATATGTTCTTCTACTTTTGATACGTATCAAAATGCACTCGTATATCCACTCTAGTGTGTATCGCCGACCTTTACAATTTTTCTTTTTCGCAGCTTCTAAGCATGAATTGACAACGTCCTGGAATCCTTTTGGTAACTTCATAATAGCTTTTTTGACTGCAGCTTCCGACTTTTGAGAACATTCAGCCTTCGCTAGATGCACTTTTTCCCTCAGTTTCATTTTCTGGAAATAATTCATATAAAACACTATTATATACCTCACTTGTTGAGAAGTGACTTGATACAATTTGCCATATTACGGAATTCATCAAATAGTTGTAACTGCAAAACTGATGAACCTCGATTGTACTCTAAAAGTATTTATCATATGAGGTTTAAATGTAACATAAGTATTATTAATATTTCCTTATTGCGTGTTGCTTACTTTGATGAAACAAAAAATTATATAAGAAAATATTTCTGTCGAAATACATTCATATCGTAGGTAATTCTAGAACTTAATCTACATAAATTATTTACTATAAAATTTAATCAATACAGATATAATAAAAAATTGTTATTTATTCTCATTGTATTGAAAAAGTTCAAATGCGGTGTCTTAAATGGAATTACGAATTGTATACAAAATTATTCTATTCTATTAAAATATGTACTTATAACTATGTCAAAACTACGATTAACATACAAATCCATTCGATTATTTAAAATAAAACATATTGTATACGGAATTCCTTAATGGGTGCCGATCAATTAATAATACTTTTGTGTTGCTCGGGACATATATTCTTAATAGTTTATACCATTCTTTTGAGACGTTTACATTGTTTTTGTAGATTAGAAGCACGTCGTTTTTGAGAAATTGTAGTGTCTAAAATAGTTGAAGTAGAATTACAGCTCTGCAAACGATGCCGTAGAATTCTACAATATTTACATCTTGGATTCGCTTGATTTCTCTTATAACTATCATCACCAACAATTACACCCTTACATGTTTGTGAATACCTAAAATTGAATGTAATTATTAAAAAAGTTAATTGTAATCTTACTTGTCGTAGCAGTTTATTCATTTGTTAATCTCAAAATCAAGCTTACTTTTTCTTGGCAATTTGAGTACCAACACATAATGGTCATCTTTCTACTGATTTCAAATAATCGTAGATACAATTGAATGAATAAATATTGTCATTTACAGTCAATTCTTCATTAGTAGAAAAAATAACCTACAAAGTCTTTGCAATTAATTATTGTTATAAAAGTACTTACAGTAACAGATAAGTCCTTGTTCACTCGTAGATGGTTTAAAATTTGGATAGGTGTTGCATTAATCCGCATAAATTCTAGCCCTTTGGGTTTTTCGAAATACGTCCAACCTTGTGGTAGATTTGAAGATTTTAGATTATCCAAAAATTTCTCTGCTGACTGAGAAGGTATTTCAAGTTCTTTATCATTTAATATATCATTATGAATCTCTTGATTCAACTGTGGTACTTCAAAAAATTTTTCAGATTGTACAATCACATGCATTAAATTATCAGCAATTCTCTGATCAACTAACGATTCTTGTTGTTTTAATTGATTTTGATGGTTTGGTACTTGATGATCCTGTTTTGCTTCAGATTTATTTTGATTGGAATTCGGCGTTTGCGATTTATTCATGACACTCGTTTGGAGTTCATGTATTGGTATGGGGATAAATTGATGCTCGATCGTTGGCAGGGCCTCATCTCGTAGTGTTTTTTTGCCTGTCGGAAGAATTGTGATCTGTACTCTAATGTTGAACTTTTCGTACATTTGTATATCCTTCTCTTTAAAATGTAAATGACAAATATAATCAGTTGTTTTCATTGTAGTGCCCAAAGCCATATTCCATTTATTCAATTTTGCCGTTGACTAAAAGTTAATATAGAAAAAAATATTGATAGGTTGATTCATCTCGGTATTATATAAGTTACAAACTAGTAATTGAAAAAATAATACGACACTTTATTCAGTTGATATTTGACAGTTTTGAATAATGTTTATAACTCATCAATAATAATGACAAAAATGTTTCAAAAAATTAGCACTTTTTAAGTTTGTTAATTAATTTTTATGATAATGATTCAATTATTATAAAAAATGAATAATTGTTTTATATTTCTTAACTTCAGTATTGTAAAATAATAAATAAAAATTTGTTATACGTACTGTTGGTCGAAAAAAAGACAGAGGTTGAGACGCATCAGTTGCTGTATTTTTTAATTTTCGCCCACTTGGACAACTTTTCACTGAATAAAGCTTTCCCATTGTTTCTATTTTTTTTCCTCTTTGAATTTACAACAAATTCGTAATAATAATAATAATAAAAAATGTATCTATATATATATATGCTAAAGTTCATAAAAATCGAATCACTATCCACGTTAGTTCAGCAGTTTTATAGGTTATATTTACTAATCAACATCAACACTTGACTACGTAAAACTCAGTGAACTTCACTCCGTTCAAAACTGCTAATTTCATGTCGTTTCCACTTGCTACGCTAGCGTTATTGTGGTCGATTATTGAACTGTAATTTGCTGCTTACAGCTGGACACTTTTTCAACTTATCCCCTATGCAAGATGGTTCTCCTTAGTTCTACACTCCATAGTATAATCATCCCGTCAAACAAATATCGCCATAAATACCTATTGATGCTACCGAGAGTGGCATTCGTGGCTATAATATAGAAATGAATATTGCATCCCAGTGACATCACACGCCAAACGTTCGATGCCCGTAAGCATACCGTTGTGAGTGTATCGTGTTACATTCTTTCGACTATATTAATGATTATAAGTGATAAGTGTCAATAATGCTTTCTTTTTCTTCCATATAACTTGAGTTGCGTTTACGGCTTACGCTTGAAGAAACAATACGTTAAAGTATTTGTTACACAACTATTCTACAATATATGTTACTACTGAAAAATTACATAAAATATAACTACAATCTTATAACAAAAAATATAATTGTAATAAGAATATTTGATTATGAAACGTTCAACTATTTGCCGCGGCGTTGGATGCGCGTCAGCTGAATTAAGTTTGCTTTGATTGATCATACATTTACTGTCGCTGGAGGGTATAGGATCCAGTCAAATCTCTGTTCAGTGTACGCTTTGTGCGCCATCTACGCGCGGAACTCCGAAGTATTCTCCACGTAATGCTGGTTGCTAGCTAGATTGGGGTATAGGCCGTTGCCTATATGTACGACCGCTATAGTATATATTACTAGGATTAGAAGACTTCATTACGTGTTTCACTCAGACCACAATGCCTCGGCAGTAAATGTCTGAGTCAACACATATCAAGCGCCTTCTACTCCTAATAATATAGTGTACTATAATTTTTTATAAATATTGGTGAGTATTCAAAATATTTTTTTGCAAGTGCATCTGCAACCTAAATTTGTAATTAATTAGTAATGTTTGTTTAAAAATAAACTTCAAGCAAATTTTAGATAACATTAATAATTTGTACATATTATAATGAATATTTGTTAAAAATACTTTACCATTGTAATAGTCAGCAGCTGAATCATACATATTGGCATAGGGCTTAATATTGCCACCCACTATACCTAGTATCTGCTGACTAGTGCCGCTGATTACCTGAACACAGTCGCCTCCCCCGTTTTCAAAATTTCAATTTATAAAGTAAATGAAAAAAAATCGTTAAAAAAATTTGAATTGATACATTTATAAATTTATA
Organism: Galeruca laticollis; assembly: GCA_963921935.1. Lineage (NCBI taxonomy): Eukaryota > Metazoa > Arthropoda > Insecta > Coleoptera > Chrysomelidae > Galeruca > Galeruca laticollis. Next base: position 114,568,101 of record OY998180.1, read on the forward strand.
TTAAATCAGTTATATATTTCTTAGTGAATTGTCAGCAATTTCAGGCATTTTTGGTGAAATATATTAGGGAACCAAAACACATATCACAATTGTGCATATTTACAAATTATTTCGGTTTCAAAATGTTTATATACTTTCAAATTGTTACATTTAAAAAAAAACCATATTATTATTTTACATGAAAATTGTACCACATAGAAATTGAGCAGAATGTTTTGCTGTCATTCTAAACAATATTAGTTTTTTACCTTTTGAAGCTTAGCTTTTTCTTTTGCAAGCTGTATGCTTATTTTCAATGATAAGTGTCCGAGGGGACTTTTTGTTGTTGAATAAAAACTTTAATTTGCCGTCTTTGCAAAAACAAGTTGTAAACATCTTTTTTTTTGGTTTCTGTCGCAGTCAATAATTTTTCGTTTATTTGAGACATTTAAATGTCATTAGTGTCATCATTGTGTATGATCAGTACTGTCATTCGCTGTAGTTGTCACGATGGTTTACAGTATACCTGAACGTGTGGAGATCATTTTCATATTTGGCTCCCAGAACCAGTGTTATTCACGAACAGCTCAAATATTTAATGAGATGCATCCGGACAAACATGTAAGTCACGTGTACATCCACGATTTAGATGAAAAATTTAGAGAAACGGGATCAGTGCAAAATAAAAAAAAGGGATGCCCCAAGATTACTGAATGAAGCAAGCCAAGTTGAGGTCCTTGGGCAATTTGCAATAGAGCCTACTGCATCAACACGTCAGGTATCTACAATGACAGGACTATCACGTGAGTCGGTCAGGAAGGTGTTGAAATTACATAAGTTTCACCCGTACAAAACGCAAATTCTTCAAGAACTATGCGATGATGACCCAGACCGACGAATTAAATTTTGTGAACTAATGACAAATAATTCGCGTTGAACCTAGACTATTGAAAAATATTTGTTTCAGTGATGAATGTACTTTTATGATGAATGGCAATGTGAATAAACAAAACTGTCGGTACTGGAGTCATACGAACCCGTATCGATTTAGAGAAGGTCACACTAAATGAAAAACTTAATGTCTGGGCAGGGATATTAGGGGATGCTTTAATTGGCCCCTTGTTTATACCAGGCAATTTAAATTGCGACATTTATCTGGATATGCTGGAAAACACCATCCAACCTTTAATTGTGCATGAATTAGAGAATCAACGGGATGACCAAGGCAATCTAGCTCTAGAAGAAGATTTGCTGCACTACCAACAAGATGGAGCACCACCTCACTATGCAGCTGCAGTTAGGCACTGGTTGGATACTAATTATCCGAACAAATGGATTGGAAGGAGAGGTTCTATTGAGTGGCCACCGAGTTCACCAGACTTAGCGCCACATGATTTTTTTTAAGGGGTTACCTCAGGTCAGTTGTGTATAAAACTCAACCTGCGTCACTTGGGGACTTGCGGGAAAAAATTACTCAAGCATGTCGCGCTATTACTAGAACAACATTTGTCAAAGTTAGTGCAGAATTTGAAAATAGGCTGTACTATTGTTTACAAAACAACGGAACCCACTTTGAACATTTACTTCATTGACATTTTTAACAAATTTGTAGTTCAACAAAAACTTCATTAAATTTTCCTTTTAAGGCAAGGTTTTGTAATATTTATTCACCCTGTACCATTATTATTCATACCGTTGGATAGCATTTTTTGTAGGCTTTTCAATGATGTATCACAAGTAGGTGTCTGCCATTTAAACTTTTTCAGTTGGGGTAGGTGGGGCCTAGGGGGTTGATGGGGGCGAGTTCTTTCATATGTCATTTTAGTTCCCCCTTCCTATCCTAGAACCAGTTTTGAGCATTTTTTGATATCATCTTTCGGTCGTGAGATATAGCCCATTGTGTAAGTTTTTAAATTGTCACACTGTATAATCAAAACCGGTAACTACCCAGATATGCTCAAAATAGCCAATGTTATCCCTATTATTAAAGCCAATAAACAATCATGTTATGTGGATAGTTACAGACCAATTTCCTTAATAACTAACATAGCAAAGGTGATTGATAAAATCATTCTAAAAAGACTGCAACATATTGTTGAAAAACAAAATATTATTCCTAAAGAGCAGTATGGGTCCAGAAGTGGACACAGTACTGTTGCTCAAATTATTAGAGTTTTCAATCACATAAGAGAAGAGTTTTTGAAGAAAAATAAAGCGGTAATGGTAACAATCGATATTTAAAAAGCCTTCGACACGGTGTGGCACGAAGGACTTGTAGTGGTTACTCAGTAAGTGCCCCTCATATAAACTACGTTCACCATAAAAGTATTATATCTTTGGGAAAGCACTTACCTAGTAACCGATCTTCGGGGGTTGAATAAACATCTTTTAGAAAACTCACTGGGATAAGTATATTTAGAATTAACACAGATTACAATACCTTATACATACATTTAAACATATTCAGAATAATAATAATGGATGAATCATGAGTTGTCGATACTGTGTATTTATAGGAAGCATTCGCTCAGTGACCCGCAGGCACGACCTTCCGCATAGTGTGATATTTACAAATTAATTGGAACGTGCTCTTCGTATATCTAGCCCGGCCTACATAGATCAATGCCCGCTATTTACATCGAAATTAATATTAACATAATTTAATCTTGTTTCTATGCTAATGTCCTTTTTACACTACTGTCCTTTCGGTATCATCACAGACTCATATTCAAATTAATTAAACTTAAGTTTCCGGAATATATAATAAAAATTGTAAATTCATATATACACAACAGAAAATTCTACTCTTGTGTGAATGGAGGCTTAGCGGGCCATTACCCATTCAAGCTGGAGTTCCACAAGGTTCAGTTCTCTCACCTTTGCTATATTCCCTATTCACCCACGATCTACCCTCTGCCCCAAATATCCTAACAGCCATGTATGCAGACGACACTTGTTTTGTATCATCTGCATCAACACCAGACACTGCACTACAAAATATTCAATCTCACATTAATACACAAATACTCACATACATGAGAGACAATGAATTGATTATCAACCCCGCCAAGACAGAGTACATGTTACTCAGGAGGAAAACAAGGAACAATGGCTCATTGCAGTCTCAGCTGTGTGTTGATGGGCAATCAATCACCCCTAGTCACATATTAAAATATCTTGGCTACACAGTGCAGGTCAACACCAACGCCAACGCACATAACAAAGCAAGTCCAAAAAGAGAAGATGACAATGAGCAAATGTACCCTTTGATACGCAAAAAAAGTTGTCTCTCAATACACAACAAATTCAGGATTTATCGAAAAATCATCAGACCCACTTTAATACACGCCGCACCAGCTTATTACACTGCTACCAAACACAACTTTCATACACTACAGGTGGTGCAAAACAAGTGCCTACGCATGGCAATACCCTATAAAACTGAATATCCAAAGCTTCCTAAAAATGCTTGGTTACATGAACAAGCAGACATGCCCACTATCAAGGACTTTATAACTAAAATATCACAAAACTTTTATAAGTATTGCTTGCCCAAAAATCTTCGTGAAACACTCAGAGCCGCCAATCGTGCAAAATCCAGCCGCGATGCTGGGTATAGGCTTTTGCATGGTAATTTATTCACATAACTAGTTGTATAACCTTCAACAACCAAACACATCGAATTAGAGGGTAACTTAGTTACCCCTAATCAACCAAATATAGTCATACACAAAACATATACCCTTTCAAAAGGATCAACAGTCATGTTGCCTCTCCTCATAAACTAAACACTGTTCGTTTTGAAACCCTGTTTTTCAGCTGTTTTTCAGGGATAAATAAGTCGAAATAGCTAGTGGAGTCATATTTGTGAATACGGGACAAAGTGCGAAGGCCCATACTTGCGCGTAAATAGGTTTTTACCCTTTTTAGAGTGGAAAAAGATCTTTCTCCTGAACAATTTGTAGCCGGAATACTCAAAAAAATATCGTGAGCAATGTCCACATGAGGATAGACGTCTCGAAAATTCCGTAAATGCAGTACATTGCATATTTTTTGTGCAGAGCGTACATCTTCCGTATTTGCTAAGGAATCTTTCAATTGATAATATAAATGAATACATTCATTGCGTAACGTTTCGTCCAAATCATCAGGATACTTACTGACTAGTTTATTAGCAAGATTTTTCAATTCATTTGTATCTATTTCAGATAAATTATCAAAAAAAAAGCTTTTCATATTCACTTTTACGCCCGGCCAATTGCACACTCAGAGTGTCTAGAATAGGGTAATAAACATTAGTGCGAAAATTTTCTTGTCCAGGTGAAAGTGTTCTCTCATTTACCCGTGACTCATCTGGCTGAATTGTTCTGGTTATTTTGCGACGAGTATAATAACGATAATAATCATGAACTCCGGATAGTGCTTTGGCTTTTTCTTCATATTCAGAAAATTGTATATCTCCCATATCTTGAAGAAATAGAGCCAGAGAACTATAGATTTCAACAACGGATGATAAATCAGCTTAAGATTCTTGAAGCTTCTTACTAGCAGCATTAAAACGATCTAAAATTACATTCCAAATAATGAGTAGGATTGCTGTTTCTAAATGCTGCAACTTTCGTTGCAATCCCGTAACTTCAGATCGCGTAGTCGGTTTCTCGTCCCTGCTTTCGGCAATAAATTCCAGTGCATCAATTATTGCAGACCACTCTTTTTCTAATGCATAACATGCATCATGTCGAGCAGACCAACGAGTTTTAGAAAGACTCTTGATTCTTAAATTTGTACTCTGCACCAAGATCTCCCAACGATGTGTAGATATAGTAACGAAATTGTATAGTTTTTGCAAAGTAGAGAAAAAGTCGACTGCTTCTGTTAGCGATTCAACTGCACGTGATACTACCAAATTTAAAGATTGGGCGGCACAAGGAACGTAATCTGCTAAATGATTAATTGTTTTGATTCGTGTCTAAAGGCCTGAATATATATCTGACATATCCCACTAAACAAGAAACATAAGTCTTTTTTGTGAAGTTCATTTGAAAGACTTTTCGTGTTGTTTATTTAAAACGTTAATAAGATATCTCCTAGATTTCTTAATTTTATTACCGACTCTATTAACATCCATGTCATGTAAATAAAACATATTTTTGATGTACACAATAATACTTGAATTCGCAGTTACATACACATCCTATTAACTTCTTTTTAGCAACTTCCTATTGGAAACATTCATACTTTTATATGTTTCGAAATAATTTTTAGTAACTTCCTACGATTACGTCTGTACCATATTAGTTCATAAACCTCTCAGTAATATCTCATATTAAACATCACAGTAACATAAAAAAAAGAAGAAAACTGAAGAGGAATTCACGAACGAAAGTAGTTATCTGTGGAAACAAATGACAAGCAGACAAGCATGAAATGACGGGTGGTTTTCAGTTTTGTGTTATATTTTATTTGCAAGACGCACATTTTTTGCAAGAAAAAGTACTTGAATTGAGTGGTCTTCATTTTCGTTAGTTCCTACTTAGCTACAGTTTCTATACTTAGTTATAATTCTTGTTATAATGGACGAACAACAGTTTTTATCGGTAAGTACCTATTCCAAAATCATAATTATTAAAACTTAATACTCATTCAATACATTAATCGGCTATTGTACATTGAAATTCCAGGTGGCGGAATTGTACACTAACATTATATAATAGAGTTTACAAAATAAGGGTTTTTTCAACTTTTAAAATATTTTAGTTAGTAAGTATATTTTAAAAACGATTCACAATATTTCAAATCCTAGATATGCATTATACCCTACAAAAAACTTAATATTGAATTAGGGTAGGTATTATTAATAAAACATGATCATATGTTGGCAGAGATTTGAATCTAGAAGAAAATCTTTTCAATGTTCAAGATGTTTCAGAAGCTACTTACATAAATAAAATCAAAAACAAATAGTTGGTAGTTACGTAAAGGGGAGTAACTATTTCAGATAGTCTGATACAGATATTGTATTAAACAGTACAAAAAATATTGAATAAAGTAGCTCTAGTTCTAGTTTTTGTAGTAGTAGTCATGGCCACCAATATAGTTTTGCAAGTTTAGAAAATTTTAACATTAATACTGACAATTCTTGTAAACAATTACTGTTTAAGACTTTAAAAACAGAAATTTCTGTTAAAAACCTCATTTCCATTTAAAAATACACTGAATACAATAAATAATCTGTAGGTGTCCCTTACAATGGTCTATATTAATCTAGTTGAATAAAAACTAAGCATTATTAATACACTGTATACAAAAAAAACTACTTATGAAGAAGAGATATGAACACATTATCAAGTTAAATGAGTTAATAATTAATTGTATCCATTTGAGTATCCAATAGCTGTGTTTCTACAATAATAAATAATTGAATTCTGTTTGTTGACTAGATCATTCAGTGTTATGTGACTTATGACACTGAATGATCTGGTCAACAAACAGAATTCAATTATTTATTATTGTAGAAACACAGCTATTGGATACTCAAATGGATACAATTAATTATTAACTCATTTAACTTGATAATGTGTTCATATCTCTTCTTCATAAGTAGTTTTAGTGTATTAATAATGCTTAGTTTTTATTAAGTTGCAATTCCACGATGTTAATATACAATATGTTCCAGGATGAAAATAACAAGATGAGAATAGTATATTATTTTATACAGAAAAGAAGTATGAATTTTAATGCACACCTGAATTTACCTGCCAAACGGAGTGAGACATGTAATTGAAGGTAAATCATGAAAAGTCACTTCTCGAAATAAAATATGTTATTATTCCTTCGAAGAACCCCGCATGTATATTATGGAAAATGGGTCCCAGTCAATTGGCTGAAAATCAAGTTTGATGTAGTTTATGTTGATCGATCAAAGGTCTCCAAGGGCACAATATGATCTAAAGTAATTGTTTTATTAGCTGCTGTTCAGAACACATTTAAATGTTTCACAGATAAGGATTTTGAAGTGAACGTTATGGAATGGTTGAGACACTCGGAACAGCGACTCTTGAGTGAGAAAAAGTAACCGTAAGTAAACGATAGAATTTTCTTCTATCAGATTGGATTTCTGTTGATTTAACGTAATGTTTAATAAAATCTTTATGGTATAAAATTTTTATTAGTTTTATTATTAATAAAAAACTATTCTAATAATTTTTTTGTAAACTAGCTGTAATGTATGTGTATCTGTTGAACTTTATTAATTCAGTTTCAAAGTATGTTACGTTATGACAACTACAGATTAATACACCCTTTTTATTTCCTGCTTTCACTGAATGCGTTCAATAGTTCCCACTTTCCACACTTGTTATGTAATATGCTTACACAATTTTATTTTTTTTAGGTTGGATTCCTGGACAAGATTTTTTTATTCTAAGTTTGTATCGGTTTTTTTCAAATTTACTGTACTGTTCATTAATAGTGAATAAACGTTTTAAATCATTTATTGCTATTTTGTTTTAAATGTACAGGGTGAACAACTAAGAACGACTGTAGGCCACATCTCTGAAAAGAATCATGGTACAACTTTCAAAAAAATTAGCTTTAGGTAAGTGATCCTGAAACATGGCGAGAAAATATTTTGCAGCCTCTAAAATATCCGCTAGGGGTCGAATGAACACTCGAAAACATAATACTCCAAAAAAACATACTAAAGGTGTTCTAAAAATACAATTCTTGAAAACTTGATGAGATTATGAAAAAATTTAATTAAGGAGATTTTTGCCATTATTCTTCAAATAATGTGTGGGGAAGGTTCAAACTCATGAACAAATGTTTAATTTTTTTTGTTTTTTAACTGATATTAATAATTTTAGCTGTATTCGAAAGAGTTTTTCTGTTTAGATAACAAAATTAGATAATTTTATATCCACTCGGAAATTTCAAATGTAAATTGAAGCATTTTTTTAATTTTTATATCTGATATCGTAAATCTTATATCTTGGATTAGATTCCTATTTTTTCAACCCCTTTTCATCGGCATTTAAAAAATAAAAATGCCTCATTACATTTGAAATTTCCAAGAAAAATGGGAAAATTGTCGACTTTTTCACATATCGTTGACAAAGTTGTACAATTTTGTTATTTTTGTGAAGCATATCTTATTAAAGAGAAAAAACTCCATTGATATCAATTAAAAAACAAAAAAGTGTTACAACATTTGTTTTTAAGGTTGAACCTTCCCCCACCCCTTACATGAAGAATAAGGACACTAACTACATTTTTTCATAATCTCATCAATATATCAAAAATTGTATTTCTAGGATACTGTTACGAAACAGCACACTGGTATAGACCCTAAATCCGACTCTGTCTAAGCCAGGTATGAAAATTAAAATTATGGCGGATACGCAGTGTTTTTATAACTGTTTGGGACTCTTATCTTAACATTGTTTTTGTGACCAGACTTATCTAGAAAAGGCCAAAACCAATTATTTGTGTCTGTGTACGCCGCAGCCCGGAATTTTCGAGTAAGAAAGGCATTAGTATAAATAAGGACCGATCAGCGGAGGAGTTAGTTGATAAAGTGATCTTGACAAATAAACAGTAAATAAGTGAATATAAAAGTGTTAATATAAATTAATAATTAAGTTTGTGTGCATATAAATTAAATTTAAGTGGTTAGTTGAGTATATATAAATAAAATGTTAGTGAGTTAGTGTTTAAATAAATTAGTAAGTAGCCATACCGTGTGTTTAAAATTTATCCCACCCGTTTACAGTTTAAATAAATTAGGAAAACATTACATTGGTGTCAGAAGTGGGATAATATATATAAATTGCTACGTAAAAATGGCCAAGAGTCTATGTGATCTGAAAGTCACGGAATTAAGAGCAGAATTAGAAGATCGTGAGTTGGAAACGTCCGGTAAGAAGAGTGAGTTAGTAGAAAGACTCAAAGTGGCACTGGTAAGTGACGGCTTGGATCCAGAAACATTTTTATTTAAAGACGAGGCTTCCACCTTAATCTCGTCCATTTCTGATATGAAGAACGATATCTCTGCTAACATGGACGAGAAGATTTCTGCTATGAAGACCGATATTTCTGCAGATATCTTGTCATTGAAAAATAATATTGCTGCTGAAGTCGAGAATAAAATCACGTCTCTAAAATTGGATATTGAGAATAAGATGACTACGATGAACGAGAAAATACAATCAGACATGGAGAATAAGATGACAACGATGGAAAATCAGATAGATGAGAAAATCAAGGAGTTAGAGACGAAGATTGCCGATTTAAGAACACAAGACACTTCAGCAGAAGAAAAGAAGATCGAGATCTGCAAGCCAGAAACACAACCCAAGGCAGATGATATTGGCAGTTTTACCCGAGTCAAGGCCCCAACGTTCGATGGAAAAATGTCGTGGACCAATTACGTAAAACAGTTCGAAGCAGCCGCTAGAGCGAATAATTGGTCCGATAAGGAGAAAGCAGTGAACCTAATTATAGCGTTTCGGGGAGATGCCTTCAATGTACTTCAGACGATACCGCTTGAAGAAACGGATGACTTCGAGCTGCTGAAGAAGAGATTGGACATGCGATATGGTCACGAACATTTAGAACAGTTGTACAGATTCCAGCTGAAGAACCGAAGGCGGAAACGTGACGAAACCCTTCAAGAGTATGACATGGATATTGCCCGACTAGTTCGATTTGCTTATCCATCAGCACCAGAGAACATGATGGAATGTTTAGGCATCCAGGCCTATATTGACGGCTTGTGTGACCACGATATGGAGAATACGCTTCGATTAGCCCATCCTAAAACATTGGTCGATGCATTTACTGCTGCTCTTGAATATGAAGCAGCCACGATGGGTTCGGGATACAACAAAGATAGGACCATACAGGAAGAAGGTGACGATGACAGACTTGACCAGATCGTCAACTTGTTGAAAGGTATGGTAGACAAGAAGCCGAAGAAAATCAGGTGCTGTAATTGTGGCGAGCTAGAGCATGCACGCAGTTCGTGTAAGCGTCCTACGACTCCTGTAAACCAAGAACCTCTTAAATGCAAATCAGCCAAGAAAAGCTCACGGTACAACAAAGGTAGGACCATGCAGGAAGAATATGACGATGAAAAACTTAATCATATTTTCAACTTGTTGAAAGGTATGGCAGACAAGAGGCCGAAGAAGATCAAATGCCGGAAGTGTGGCGAGCTAAAGCACGTACACAGTCCGTGTAAGCGCCCCAAAACTCCTGTAACCCAAGAACTGCAGACACAGGGGAAATCAGACAGGGGTGAACATCCAGCTGATGTGAATCACCGAAAAGCCAACTCCTTGCCTAGACGGCCATGCCCTGTAGACTATTCACAATGCAACAAGTCGAAATCTAAGGAAGTTACAGTTTCAAGAATTACTGTAGTCAACGAGGAATGGTCACCCACCAGGACCAGAGAAGATCAGGAGAATGATCCTCACCTGAAGATGATCCGGCAATGGAAGAAAGAAAATCGGCGACCTACCTGGCAAGAAGTGTCAAAATTTTCACCGAAACTCAAGGCGTTAAGGTGCTCAGTGTAACTCTCTTGTCCTGGAAGAAGGGCTGTTGGAAAGAGTCCTTGAAAACTATTATGGTTCTGAGATGAGGAGACAGTTAGTTATCCTGAGAACAAGAGTAGCTGAGGTACTGAAGAAGTTACACGACAGTCCATCGGGAGGTCATCTGGGAGTGAAGAAAACCCTTCAGCGAGTCCGTGAAAGCTTTTATTGGATGAACAGCTCCGACGATGTGAAGGACTGGTGTAAGAAATGTACAACTTGTGCTACGAGTAATGGATCACATCGCAAGAGAAAGGCACCCATGAAACAGTACAATGTTGGAAGCCCTTTCGAAAGGATTGCTTTAGATATCGCTGGACCATTTCCGACGACAGAAAATGGTAGCAAGTACATACTGGTTGTAATGGATTATTTCACAACGTGGGTGGAAATTTACGCTATCCCGAACCAAGAGGCCACAACTGTCGCGGATGTATTGGTGAAAGAATTCATCAGCCGATATGGAGTGCCCATGGAAGTCCACAGTGACCAGGGAAGAAATTTCGAAAGCCATATATTCCAGGAGATTTGCGACAAGCAGGGAATGAAGAAGACCAGAATAACAGCATTACACCCACAGTCAGATGGAATGGTAGAGAGCATGAACAGGACTATTGGAAAATACCTGTCCAAAGTAGTATCCAGCCATCAGAGAGATTGGGACCCAGTATCTTTCCCTATTCGCATTGGCTTATCGATCTGCTGTCAATGAGTCCACGGGTGAAACACCGGCGAAAATCCTGTTTGGACGTGAAATGAGGCTTCCTTGTGAACTGGAATTTGGCTGCCGGCCTGGAGAATATCTAGCAGGCGAAAACTACGAAGTCCAATTGAGAAGAAGGCTGGATGAATTAGTTCGAACAAATCTTCAAGTTGCCAGCGACAGAATGAAAAGTCGGTACGACACGCAGGCCACAGAAGGCGGTTTTAAAGAAGGGGACAAAGTATGGTTACACAACCCGACGAGGAGAAAAGGATTTTTTCCAAAATTACAAAAATCCTGGGAAGGTCCATACTTAATCAAGAAAAATAATAATGATGTTATATATCGCATAAGCAAGATCCCCAACGGAAAACCAAAAGTAGTTCACCAAAACCGACTAGCGCCATTCGAAGGTGACCATGACCTGGAGGAAGGAGTAAACCTTATTCGAGATGTGTCTGACCCCACCTTCGATGAATTTGTGGGCGCGTATGGAGATACCGGGAAAGCTAGATATGGAGTCATTTCGGAACAACAACAAGATTTGTTCACTCTCCCGGAATATTATTCACTGTCATACAACATCCCCGCCCGTATCAAGAACGCACGAGGGTTGGCAACCGTCTTTCGAAAGAAGTACGGGCAATTAGAAAAACTTGAAGACCAGATTCCAGCCCCTGGCAAGACAGTGAAACTGACATATAATTCGCGGTACGTTTTCTATGTGGAAACTAAAAATGAATTTAAAGATCGATCTACCCACCGCGATGTGTGGAAAGCACTTCGTAACCTCCGAGACCATGTGTTAGAATCCAGCGTGAAGAAACTGGCTATGCCTAAGATAGCGAGTAACCAGTTGGATTCGCGAGTTATCAGGAACATGGTAGAGGTTATCTTTAGAGATACCGGTGTCCAGATATTAATTTGCAGCTACAACCCCCGTTATCAGTATCCGATGAAGACGGTGCCCTGCTATATCCATAAGATCGGAAAGTGTAGAAATGGGGCCAGTTGTCGATTCAAACATCCAGTCTCGGCTACACAAAAGTTCCAGGAGGAACTTCCATTTAAGGAGGGGGTAATGTTACGAAACAGCACACTGGTATAGACCCTAAATCCGACTCTGTCTAAGCCAGGTATGAAAATTAAAATTATGGCGGATACGCAGTGTTGTTATAACTGTATGGGACCATGTTATCTAAACATTGTTTTTGTGACCAAACTTATCTAGAAAAGGCCAGAACCAATTATTTGTGTCTATGTAAGCCGCAGCCCGGAATTTTCTAGTAAGAAAGGCATTAATATAAATAAGGACCGATCAGCGGAGGAGTTAGTTGATAAAGTGATCTTGACAAATAAACAGTAAATAAGTGAATATAGAAGTGTTAATATAAATTAATAATTAAGTTTGTGTGCATGTAAATTAAATTTAAGTGGTTAGTTGAGTATATATATAAATAAAGTGTTAGTGAGTTAGTGTTTAAATAAATTAGTAAGTAGCCATTCCGTGTGTTTAAAATTTATCCCACCCGTTTACAGTTTAAATAAATTAGAAAAATATTACAATACCTTTAGTGTGTCTTTTTTGTAGATAATCACAGTATTACGTTTTCAAGTGTTCGTTCCACCCCATAGCAGATATTTTAGGAACTCCAAAAATATTTTCCAGCGATTTTTCAGAGTCATTTTCCTGAAGGTATTTCTTTAAAGTTGTACCATGACTATTTTTTGAAATATGGCCGACAGCCGGCGTCCTTAGTTGTTCACCCTGTATTTGCTGATTAGGTACAGAAACATTTATAGGATGCCATCTAGAATGTTTGAGGTATATTATTTAGATATTTATGTAATGTCCATACAACATCTAAGAGAATGCACTGTATTGTTTTTGATATGTCGCATTTAGATCATTGATAAGATGTTATTTTTTAGACATTGCATTAACATCGACAAGATGTTAAAAGGCATTTCAGAATGTAACAGAAATGTTGTTTTGAGTTTGTTATAAAGACTCACTTTTGAGGAAGTTCTAGTAACATCACAGTAATGTAAAAAGGCAGCGCTTTAACATCGCTAAGAAGTTAAGTTGAAACATCACAAAAGTTAACAGCCACAAGCTGAGCATAACCGGTTGTATAGATGTGCATGTGATGAAAACAAGATGAAAAAAGGAAGAACATTATCAGAATGTGATGTTGAATTAACATAACTGTAATATTTATTTGCATAGTGGGATTGCTTGTATTATCATAAGATTGACCACGACAGTTCATTATGTCCAAACCATTATTTTCAAGAGATTTTATGAGAGCATCCTCAATATCTTTAGCTTTATGGCCGATATTTGGTAGGAATTCTAGAAATCTTTCAACAATTTTACCGTTATCACGTACATATCTAATAATTATAGTAAGCTGATCGATACGTGCAATATCAGGCGTAGAGTCTAGAGTTATACCAAAATACTTAGCAGATTGCACTTCACTGAAAATTTGTTGTAGTACTTTATTCTGAATCAACAATATAATTTCTTCATAGATTGTTTTAGACAAATACGACGTATTTCCACTACCAGGGTGCGCATACAATTTTAAATGTTCCTAAGAAACTTCCATTATGGGGATCTCCCATTCGTTCTGAATTACCTCGAAATGGCAACCCTCTTATTGCTAGTGATTGAATAATTGCAATTACTGGGGATACAAAATTTTTCCAATACGCTATTTCCTCATCGAGCTGTTTTATTAGACGTTGATCAACACGCCCGTGAACTACTGCTCGAGCTTTAAAATGACTAACGCTAGTTTTATGAAAATCAGAATTTTCATGACCTTCAATGCGTGCTTTTGAGTTTTTCCAGTCACGAAATCCTTGACCAGTAAAAGAATTCATTTCACCACTTTTACCAAATAATAAGCATGGAACACAAAATACAGACCATTTAGTTTCTGAATAAATTAACCACTCACGGCGTTGAATCTCTCCGTTTTTTAACGTACGTCGAAATAAACTCTTGGAACAATACCTCATTTTATCATTATAAAAACTTCTGGAATTTTTAAAGTCCGTATTATCACTTCGTGGTATACCGTTTATAGTTATGAAATCCCGTAAATCCCATAAAAAGGGATCAGTATTAAATTTTATAATATCAGTTGTTGACTGGATTTCTTCAGTATCTCATGATGAAGGAAAATTTGACGGCGTCTCGTTCGTATCTTATGATAGAGAAAGGTGTGACTGTACTTCTTCGATATCTTGTTCTGAAGTCTCCTCTAATTCCGGCTAGAAAAAAAAAATCAATTTCAACAACTGGCATTTATTTAATGGTTCTCCCGACTAACGTGATATGTAAAAAAAAGTTATTAGCAATCATAACAAGATACTTACGACCGATGAACATGATGGTTGTTCTTCATTATTAGAAGACTTACTTAAGCTTGTCATAAAAGTAGATATTTTCGAAATTGTTTTATGTAGATTATCGATTTTTGTAGATTCTTTGACTTTTATTTTACGATATTCTGCACCGCTAAATTTTTTTCGATAACCGCCGATGTTTAATAAAAAAATAAAATCAAAACTACCACAAATTATAAAAAAAACAGTGCTCTATTTAAAGTTATCATTCAATTATTTTTTTAGTGTTAAGAAACAGGATAAAATAATTCGAGACTTGTACACATGAAGAGCATTCGTAAAACTAAAATGATTGCTGTGACTTTTCCACAGCACGATGTTTCATTGTGTAAATTAAACAAAACAAAGTCAAACGCGTTAGTACCTGTCAAGCGAGCGCTTTTGTTTCCTGTAAACATATGAAATACACTCACCCGAACTGCTTATAAGTTTCAATACTCCCGCTGCACTCAAGTTATTGAGATTACCATCACATAAATAAAACACTCGTATAATAAATAAAATTCTTACAACTTTTTATTTATATTTATAATAAGCACATAAATGTACAGCTTGGCAAATTAAGTTTGGCAAAGTCCGATGCACCGTAGCAAAAACGTATTCGGATTGCAAGAGCTCACTTCGCTGGCAGAATTCGTAAGCTTCGTTTCGACAGTACAGTTCAGAGAAAAGTGTGATTACAGGGGTTGTGCAAACATTACTCGATAAAAACTATAATTAATCTATTAAAAAATTAACATCTTACCCGTACAGATTGAGAAGTAAATTAACGAATTGATTTTATAAAAACGAATCAGAAACCAATTTTTACAATTGATAGTTTTTACTTTTTTTGTCTCTAAAATTTTGGCATTCAAAAAATTTTGCCGCCCTAGGCCCGGGCCTCACGAGTCTAGGCGTAAATCCAACACTGTTCTTGACCTCGAGGCGCATGCGGTCGAGCTTCCTTCTTGGATTTTAGGTACAAAAATTATTTTTTCTCCAAATGACATTAACAGCGGCCTTTTAATGACACTTGGCAGGCTTAGAAGTTGTACTTTTAATGCCTAGGCAGAAAAAGTCCACTTTTACTGCCTAGGCAGAAAAAGTTCGTTGCTAGGCAACCTTCCAAGTAATAATTTAAATCAAACTGGTTATTAAAATTGATAATGACATTAAGAAAACTCAAAATGATGCTGATGATAATAAACTGGTTTTATTGCATTAAAACTACAACACGAAATTTTTATTTATTAGATATATTTATGGTGAATTGTGAACAATTATTTAATACAATTGAACTCTGTCCACTTCCCTCCTTTCCAGTAAAATTAACAACTTTAGTATCCACACTTGATACTCCGGAAACGCCAGAAAATATTTTATTGCCGATGTTCGACTTATTGGCTAGCGAGTCCTCAATATAGCCCTCCGCGACAGCGGAAGACTTCCATATTCCATGTTTCTTCAACATTGTTATGTCCCCACCAGAATGCACCAGCAACGTGGCCGAAGTTCTGCGAAAGCAGTGCATGGTATACTCTTTCGCATGGGATAGTCCCAGAAAAGTAGCAATTTCTTCTGGCATTTTACCGAATTTGTGAATGCCAATGAATTGATGATGTGCTTTACCGTACGCATACTTATAGAAGACACGCCGATTATTTAAATTCGAGGGTCTGGAGGCTGCATATTTTCTGTAAACGCTTAAATATTCCGTTACTACAAAAGATCTTGATCTTTTGGTCTTAGTATTTGGTAGCATAATTAGCAATTTGTCGCCCATATCATTTATATCATCTGTTTTCATTTGCAAAAGCTCATCACATCTACAAGCCCCAGCGACTGCAACAATAAGTACAACATAAAATATAGATTGAAAATTAGTTCTTTAATCCATAATAGATCATTTTCAACCTTCGTACACAAATACAGTTCATCTGGGGCATCTGATAAAAATTTCTCGATTTCTTCTCTTTGAAAAACTCGGGATTTTTTCGCATTGAAACCGTCTGACTGGCGTTTCAAAAAAGCCCGTAAATTCAGGTATTTTGCCAAATCAATGTTATTTTTTGTGTTCAGGGTAGCTTTCAACATCGAATAGGTAGACCATAACGTTGAAGGCTTAATTTTCTTTGAAAGATCGGAAAAATAGACAAAATCAGCACATTTTCAGAGGAAGATCCTATATTTTTCTTCTGTCTATATTCCATGAATCTGCTGTATGTGAGTTCATATACAGTTCTTGATTTTTCCGGTAAAAGGTTAAATTCCACATCTCGCGCCTGGTCTCTTATCTCAGGTGGTGCTAATTGCATCAATTCAGCCTCACTTTGCAGTAAATCCGTTTCTAACATGACAACTTTTCAAAATTGACAATGACAAAGTAAACAGTAAACAAACATATTCAACAAACGTCATCAGCGGTAAACATAGTAACGCAGGGCCCAGTTACCTTTGATAAAATAATTTAGTTATTTGGATATTGATAATGAAATGCAATTTAAATATGAAAAACTCGATTTTTCGTGGAATTGGAACAAATTTGAAGAGAAAATTATATGTTTCACACGGCAGAAAAGCAGATTTAATGCCTTGGCTGGTTTCATAGCCTCGCTACGCTCGGCTATGAAACACCAGCCGCGGCATTAAATCTTGTGCTTTTATGCCTAGTAAAACAAATAACTATTTTTAATAACTCAAAAACGGTGGCTTTCACGACAAAAGATGTTCCATACACAGTTAAAGAGGACCAACTTTCTTACATTTTTTGTAGAAAAAATTTGTTTGTAGCACACACATGTTAGGAGTTACAGCTCCGGAAAATTGCACTATTTGAAAAAAAATTCGGAAACTTCATTATGGCTGAGTTTTATTTTATTATTCTTATTATATTTTCCCTTAATGATAAAAAAAACTAAAAGACACTTGAATATCATCATTTAATAGTATATCGCATTTTTTTTTAATTTAAACTATGATTTTAGAGCGTTACATAAATTATTGTCTACTACATTTTGATACGTTTCGATGGTCTGGGTTAGTTATTGTCGGTGTCCTGGTCGTAGTTGGCTGTGTCCTGATTGAATAGGGATGGCGTAGTGTCACAACCACTGAAGGTATGCAAGAACATAATTTGCTTGGTTGCCTCTTCGTATTGATTATAATAACAAAATAATACTTTTTTTTTTCAAATAGTGCAACTTCAGGGAGCTGTAACTCCTAACATATGTGTGCTAAAAACATGTTTACAAAAAATATAGGAAATTTTGTCCTCTTTAAGTTTGAAAATAACAACTTTTCTCGTGAAAGTCACCGTTTTCGAGTTATTATCAAACCAAATTTGTGTACCTAAAATCCAAGATGGTGGCTGGAGCGCATGCGCCTCGAGGTCGAAAACTTGGACTTCTCATTAGGTCCCCAAGTTTAACAGCATACTAAAAAATCGCTACTACCCCACCTTTTGCATTCAAACACCCCTTTTTTATATCGACGTACTGGACTATTAATTTATTTGATGTATGTATTAATCAGAATTATTTCAATTTTGACAATAAGACATGTATTCATAATGGAGGTTTATCAACGAGCTCAATATCACCAATTCTGGCAAACATTGTTAAGGGCAGTTTACAAAGAAAATTTTTTTAATGTAACATTCCAAAAAAATCTTATTTTGATATAAATATGTAGATGACATAATAGCTTGTTTTATTGGTAGTGAATGGCAATTAGATTAACTTCACAACCATATTAATAATTTACACACAAAAATTAAATTTACATTAGAAGTTCAAGAAGATAACTCAATAAATTTTCTTTACTTAAAAATTCCAAGAATTAATAATGTACTTGTTTTTTGAATTTGCGGAAAACCAACACACACTGATTTGACTATTCCATATAATAAGAATCGTTCCATGTCACATAAATTAGCAGCACATAATTCCCTATGTGAAAGCAACCCGTCATCTATGACGTAATGAACTTGATTACTTAACTGCTCTTCTATTAGGGATTTAAATGCTTTATACGGTGTGGATTTAGTCCCTTTTGTTAAAATATTGTCAAACAGTGTCAAGGAAAAAGGGCCTAGATCATATATCAAAGTTTACATGCTAGATCTTTAGCAACAGAAAAATATTAAAATAATATACAACTAAATAACCTAAAAAGGCCCAATAACAGCATTTCCAAGAATATAAGCTCGAACAATAACCTTTTGCGGGTGTTGTGTATTAACATTTCCATTCAGAGAAGATGAACATTCATTGCTAAAACAGATGATTAACTAAATATAAGAGATGACATTGACTCTATGATACATGGTTTCATAAAACTCTCTTCTCCTTGAATTCTGTTCTCAAATATTGAAACTGTCCAGCAACAGCGAGCACTGTTCTAGAAAAGATGTGGAGGAGAATGAGCCATGTATATATGAATTGGTAAACCCGAAGAAGGAAGTCATTAAAGAGGAAGTAAATCAAACAAATAAACCGCGTTATTCCAAATATTAAACTTGTTCCATACTTTGATGATGCAGTTTTATGGTGACATATTGCTCAACTAATTGAAAATAACCTAATAGTCTTTAATATATTGTAATGTTTTTCTCATTTATTAAAAGTTTTTATTACGGGTGGGATAAATTTCAAACACTCGGTATTGCTACTTACTAATTTATTTAAACACTAACTCACTAACACTTATTTTATATATACTTAACTAATCACTTATATTTAATTTATATGCACACAAACTTGATTATTAATTAGCACTTTACTGTTCGGTGTATTTTTTGTTTATCTCTCGAGATCACTTTATCAACTAAACTAACTCCGCTGATCGGTCCTTATTTATATTAATGCCTTTTTTACTAGAAAATTCCGGGCTGCTGCTTACACGGACACAAATAATTGGTTCTGGCCTTTTCTAGATAAGTCTGGTCACAAAAACAATGTTTAGATAAGATAGTCCCAAACAGTTATAAAAACACTGCGTATCCGCCATAATTTTAATTTTCATACCTGGCTTAGACAGAGTCGGATTTAGGGTCTATACCAGTGTGCTGTTTCGTAACAATATGTTTTGAATAATCAATGATCTATGGTAAGATTGTGAGTTTTCGAGTATTAAGATGTTGTTATCCAGAAATTCGATACAATGCAGCTGCTTACGGACCTGTATAAACGTTAGAGATTTCTAAAGAATAAGAAGGCTCCAAGGGAATCTACCTTCCGCGATATAAATACTTTTTGATGAGAAAAACACTCAAGAATCCAATCAAGTATTGATCATTATAAGTAGTCTTGATAATACATTTCTAGAAAAAGAAAAAGCCACTAAAGAGTTTTCTTTGCTTGAATATGTTTATCTGAAATCGATAGACACTTTTTCCTTGATATAAACTGTCTTTTATCATATTTTAATATAGTTAGTATAGTTATTTTTGGAAATTACTTCTTTTTCAAGGTCACAAAGCATTTTTTCCTCATTTTTATAAGAAATTACATTAATTCACTCAATTATATATCAATGAACTGAGACATACGAAATTAGTTTTGATCGGGCAGTGAAATGTGACCAATGACATGTTAATAAGTTATAGAAAATAAACTTTATCACAGAGGTCAACATATTTCCGAGATTGGAACGAGAAGAGATATTTTTCCAAATCACGTCAGACATTTGGGTTTTTGAGGGGTTTGGAGTCGTTAAGTACTAATAAAAAATTTGAAAAATTCAAATTTTTATTCCAGATATGATAGATTCGAACTCCATCCTTATGAACAATAGAAACACAAACTTTAGGACGAGATTAATTAAAAATCTAGCAACCTATGATTCAAGAGAAATCCCAGCCTCCTATGGTTAGATCAATCAAAGATCCAGATCCAGTTTTGAGAGGCAAGATAAATCATATATACAGTCAACTGATGTAAGTTGAATTACGCAGATTATTGAAGTAAGACTAATCATATATACAGTCAACTGAGGCAAGTTGAATTACGCAGATTATTGAGGCAAGATCAATCATAGATCTTAGGCAAGTGGAAGAACTCAGCTTTTTGAGACAAGATAAATAAGATATTCAGTAAACTGAGGAAATTTAGAATACACAGATCTTTGAGGCAAGTCGAATCACAGATATAACCACCTAAGGCCCGCTAAAATCCCAAGTTTTTTGTGGCAATATCAATCAAAGATCCTCCAAAGATTCAGATTTTAGAGGCTAGATACATAAGAGATCCCCCCAAATAAGGCACGTTAAAAGGCCAAACCTCTTGAGAAAAGATCAATTAGTTAACTTGCCACCAAAAGCAAGTAGGTGAATGACTCCTTTTGAGGCAAGATAAATCAGATATTCAATCAACTGAGACAAGTTGAGGTACCCAGATTTTTGGAGCAATGTTAATCATACATGTTATCGTCTAATGCAAGTTGAGAAACGTAGTTTTTGAGCCAAAATAAATCAGAAGTATAGTCAACTCAGGCAAGTTGAAAGACTCATATTTTTGTGGCAAGACTAATTACAGGTATTACCACCAAGAGCAAGTTAAAAAAAATCAGTTTTTTGAGGCAAGATTAATAAAAGATACAGTCCTCTGAGGCAAATTGAAAAACCCTGATTTTGGAGGCACGGTTAATAATATATCTAATCAACTAAGGCAAATTGGAAAACTCAGCTTATTGATACAAAATAAATCAAAGATAAAGCCATCTGAGGCAAGTTGACAGACTCAGATTCTGACGGAAGGTTACTAAAAAATCTAATCAACTAAGGGAAGTTGAGGAACTCAGCTTTTTGAGTCAAGAAAAATAGGATATCTAGTCAACCAAGGGAAGTTGAAAGACCCAGATTTTTGTGTCGAGATTAATCATGAATCTTACCACCTGAGACAAGTTGAAAAACTCAGCTTTTTATGAAAAAGAAATCAATGATCCTTGCAAATGAGGCAAGTTAAAAGACCAAACGTCTTAAGTCAAAATCAATTATATATGCAGACCAAAGGCCCAGATCTTTGAGGCAAGGTTAATCATAGACCTAATTACCTAAGGCGAGTTGAAAAATTTAACTTTGTGGTCAGCTTAATGCGGCGAGTTAAAAGGCCAACCCTGCTAATGCAAGATAAATCTGATATGCACTCATCAAAGACAAGTTGGGGAATTCAGCTATTGATGCAAGATAAATCAAAGATCCAGTTTACGAAGGCAAGTTGAAAGATTTCTGAGGCAAGATTAGTCATAGATCTTGTCAACTGAGGCAAGTTGTAAAACTAAAAAACTTTTGACGCCAGATGAATCAAAGATATAGTCAACTCTGACTAGTTTGACAGATTCAGATTTTTGAGCAAATATTAATAACAGATCTTATCACATAGGGCAAGTTGAGAAACTCCACGTTTTGGGGCGAGATAATTCGGAGATCCAGTCAACTAAGACAGGTTGAAAAACTCGGATTTCGGAGGCAAGATTAATCATAGATCATATCACCTGAGGAAAATTGGAAATCTTAGCTTTTTCATGCAAGATGAGTCGGGGAGCCAATCAACTAGGGCAATTCAAAAAATCAATCCTCCGAAGGCAGGATTAATCAGATATGCAGACACCAAAGGCTAGTTGAATTCAGCTTCTTTAGACAAAATTAATATGAGATCCAGTTAACTGAGGCAAGTTAAAAGTCACAGATGTTTGAGGCAAGTTTAATCAAAGATCTAATCATCTAAGGAAAGTTGACAAACTCAGCTTTTGAGGCAAATTAAGTCAGAGATACAGTTAACTGAGGCAAGTTGAAATGAAAAGTTCTTTGATGAAACATGAGTCAGTGATTAGCCAAAATTAGAGATTTAGTCAAGTGAGGCAAGTTGAAGGACCCAGATTTTTTAGGCAAAAATAATAATAGATCTAAACGCTCGAGGCACGTTGAAAAATAAGGTAAGATGAATCAGGGAGTCAACTTAGTCAAGTTGAGAGATTCAAACTTTTGATGCATGGTTAATCATATATCTAATCACCTAAGGTAAGTTGAGATGCTCGGTTTTTGAGGGAAAATAAATTAAAGATACAGTCAACTGAGGCAATATAAAAGAACCAGATTTTTTAGGCAATATTCATGCATAAATCCAATCACCTACGCAAGTTGGAAGAATCAGCATTATGAGGAAAGTTAAGATAAACTAGAGAGATAGTCAACAGTGGCCAAATAAGATACCCATATTTTTGAAGAAAAATTCATCATAGATATAACCACATGAGGCAAGTGGAAAAACTCAGCTTCTTGGGTAAGATAAATAAAAGATTCATCCAAATAATGCAAGTTAAAAACCAAACCTCTTAAGACAAGATAGATCAGATATACAGATACTAAGGACAATTGAATTCAGCTTCTTGTGGCAAGATAAATCGGAGATCCAGTCAATTATGGCAAGTTGAAAGACCCGTATTTATGAGGTAATATTAATCATAAATCCAATCACCTAAGGCAAGTTGGGAAGCTCAGCATTTTGAGGCAAGTTAAGATAAAGCAGAGAATTAGTTAACTGTAGCAAGATAAAGACCCAGTTATTTGAGACAAGATTCATCGTAAATTTAACCACTTAAGTCAAATTGAAAAACTCCGTTTTTTGGGACTAGAGAAATCAAAGATCCATCCAAGTAAGGCCGCTTAAGACAAGATGAATTGCTTAACACTCCAACAGACTAAGGCTAAATGACAAAAATAGGAACATTGATACAATATTCGCATAAATTATGTTTGAACGTGGAATTATGAAATGTGTTGAGTAGAATTACTGATCACTGGATGATTTGTTGCCAAATCAACCATCTAATATGGAGGTCCTTTGAAAATTTCTCGATGTTGTTTTCTCAAACAATGAAACATCGATTCTCGAATCCACAGGCAAGTCCTTTAATAACTAACTAATAAACGGCAAATATTCATCCTTCAATGAACTAAGTACTGAATTTATTCATGTTAGGGAATGATTTTTAGCAAATAGATTCAAATACACGTTTATATTTCATAATAAGTAATCCTGTTTTAGTTCGACATTTTGGTTGACATATTCGTTTAATAGTATCACAATTTTGTACTGATTTAATCGAATTAAATAGGCTGTAATTCATTCCATCAACAAATGGATACAGACTGTCACATGCCAGATATAATGAAAAACAATTTCGACTGGAAATTATAGAAAATGGTTTTATAATAACTGAAATTAATCCAAATGTCACTACCATAGTTATAGTTCAATGAGATTGCGAGCGTCTGCCAATAATGGGATACGAGTTAAAATAATAAAATAATGTTGCAATGGAAGGTGGGAGGAATCACGTAAATCATAGAGATGAAGTACACAGAATTTACAAATGAATATTGATAAAAATAATGTTCCGGAAATATTAAAGTAAATTGAGATAAAAACTTAATACATAGAAAATTTCGAAATAATTAATTTTTTCAATTTATAGGAGAAATATAAAAGTAAATTGAGTTAAAAAATTAATGAGTATATATATTTATTTTCCAGTGTGTATTTCCTGACCGTATTATTTAAATTTTAGTTTATTCCTGGTAACGGCCAACATGGTTAATAGTTAAAAATAACGAGATTTTTTGTACTGTTTACATTATTTTCTCATTTTTTTTTTCTCCAATGACGTATGTTTCAGCGTATTGCCATTTTCAAGTATTTCTTTTTTTCCTCTACAATGAATAATGTGTTACATAATTATAATACATTTAACAATACACGATAAAACACAATTTATTTAAAACAATGAGCTACTAAAACTTACATAATAAATCTGCTGTCGACTGTGGACATTGCGTTCTAAAATATTTTAAAATCAAATAGAGTTACTCGAACCTGTACGATTTATAAAATTATCAACAAAACATACAAATAATATTCATAGTCGGGTAAGATACAAAACACCTACAGCTACTCTATCAAATGGTTGTATTTTTTGGGAGACTTTGAAGGTCTGTCTTATAGTTAATTGAATTTTTGTTCTTTTTGATACAAATCATTTCTTTGATTTCACATTTCATTCTGTTTTCTTCTTTGTCTAAAATTTTAATGTTTTCAAAATCAAAACTATGGTGGTTTTCGATTGCGTGTTTTGAAAGGGCTGTGGAATGTTCATTGTTAGTTTTTATGTTGTATTGGTGATTGTAAATTCTGTTATGTAGGTATTGAGATGTTTGACCCACGTATTCACCATGACAATCTTTACATTTGACATTATACACTACGTTACTTTGTTTCAATTTTTCGGTTTTCGGTTTAAGTTTTGTGAAAAACATCTTCGGGTAATTATAAGGTTTGTGCGCTACATTTATATTATTATACTCAACAGCCCCTGAATTTTTTCTGATGCACCTTGTACGTATGGTAAACTGATATATGTTTTGGTTGAGATATTATTACTAGAGTTATTACTACTCCTATTGTTTGTGTCCCTTGCATTATTATTGTTATACATTTTATGTATTCGTTTTTTTATTATAGGATTGTAAAAGCTTACTGGATATTCATTACTTTGTAAAACTTATTTAATCTTCTTCAAATTATCAGGTCTGTTAATAGGATGTGAGAGGCTCTGTCTGTAAGGTTATTAATAGTAATAAAGATAAAATAAGATTTTCGTTTGCTTTATAGTTCTGACAAATCAAGCGAAACAGATGTGGCCTAGATTTTGTATTGCGTTTCGATAATGTAATTTGGAGGGAGCTCTTCATTTCTAATTTGTTTAAATAGTATAAATCGGATGGGGCTCTTTCTTTGTTATGTTTGTTGATAGTATATTTTGGATAGGGTCATTTCTTTGTTGTGGGTTTTGATAGTACCTATCAATCGGATGGAGCCTTTCTTTGTATAGTATTTTGGAAGTATTGTACTTGGTGTACTTGCGTCACCTATTTTTATATCGTCACGAGGTTTTTGGACTGATATTAGTACTTTTCTACAGCTTTCAAATTCTATTCTCATATACTTAAGAAAAGTAATATATATTTTTTGTTTGGATTGTTGGAGGTATGCAGAATTTAAAAAGATTTTTTTTTCGTAAAAAGTTTTGATCTTGGGGGTGAAAACCCGTATAAATTCACAAGGGTACATCAAAGATCTCGAATAGTATAAACTATTGAAAAGGTTTCGAATAGAGCTACAAAAAACTTTCACCGTGTTTTTTCTTTATATGAGGTTAAAACGTATAAATTGGAGAAAACTTAAAATACCCATATTTTCGAAATTCTAGATGGCCATTAGGACCCCTTATGGATTTTTTCACGCAGAGTGGTACGATGAGATCGTCATAACTTTTCGAGCTCTATCATCCTGCGCAGTTTCATCAAAATCGTTAGAGCCATTACAAAATTGCCACAAACATATATACCAACAAACTACTTAAGACGAAGTACCTGTATTTCAGGAAAATTTTACTGTAGCGCCCCAAGTCAACTGACAGACATTCATAGTGATCCGTGAACGCGTTCCTATTTTTTCGGCCATTTGAAAATTGACATTTTGTATGCAAAAAAAATTATATATATATATATATATAGAGTGATTTTCATGGTTTTATTTACATGCCATGGATATTTTGTATTGGGCTTTTTCGGTGTGGCGGTTTTTGTGGCGGTGTATTCGCGACACTCGGCAAATATCATTGCCAGTGATGTCACTCACTACAAGAATATCAAAATATAATCAGTTTTAATTACATTTTGAATATTTCTTGTCGTTATTGTTGAAATTTCAACACATAATAATGAAAGATAAGAATCCTACGTAAATAATTATATGGTTAGGTCAATAAATTCCAAGAAAAACGAGAGTTCATTTTCATAACTAAGTACATTGAATATACTTAACAGTTACTAAGATTTTCCTTACAGTATATCTCCTTATTACCTACTGACATATGTTGGATTCGGCTGGATGCCACGGACATGTGACGGCTTTCTCGTTATAATATTTTACATGTGGATTAATGTAATTCGATTTATTGTGTATATCTGATCTTTATCTTGATACCTTTTACAGGTCTGATGATGGCTCAGTGAGCCGAAACTAGTTGCCCCCTTCATCTTTTATTAATATATGCTGTAGTACGGATTTTGCGTTTTACTCACTGCTAATTACTAAGAAAACTTGAGTCACATTTAATAACCAACTTCGTAGTGACGCACATCGCAAAAATTCAATCTATCATTTTCTTAAACGAGCTAGAAGTACTTTATCAACATCGCGAGAATGTGAATAAAATAATTCGTATCTACTTATATTATTAATAAAATAAGGAGATTTTTTATTCAAACTTTCCTTCAGACAACTCTGATCGCTTTGATGGAAATCGTTAGGGGTTTTGATCCCCTGAAAAGGCTCATCATGATCCTACTCTGATAAAAATGTAATAATTTGGTTTTACAACCGATACACGTAAAGGGAACAAAGTTGATGACGGAAATAAGTTGAAAAGTTGGGAAAAACTTCGTTGATATAAGTATTTTGGAAATGTATCGTTAAATGGATTTGTTTTCGTTGTGTTGTGAAAGAATAACGCCTTTTATGAAGTTTTCCTATCAAAAACGTTATATAGAGCGTTCACTTCACTATGTACTGACATCCAGAATGAAACCAGTTTGTGTCACAAATTTCTGAAGTAATATTTCTGGGACATATTTTAAAACATGATAAAAGGAATAATTAGTTAAGTGGGTGAGGCACGCAAGATGAATTCACGACCCATTTTCCAATGGCGTGTTATATTTTTCGAAAGATATACAGTCAACAATATATCACGTCCCAATCTTTCCAACCAAATCGCTTCGTTGAGCTGTCGAACCTTCGTTTTAAATAAATATGAAGAAAAATAAAAGAAACAAGCCGAATTCCCATTTAAAATAAGATGTGTTAGTTACTGATAGAAAATTCCCAATGTCTGTGCATATCAAATGACTTTTGCAGGAACTATGTTGGTTCAATGAAATCTAGGCTATATAGGAACACAAACATGAAAGAAAACTCAAAAATTACTACAACATTTGAATCCCAGCAGGTCCTGGACGACAGCACAGCAAGAAGCCCCATATTGGGCTTTTATTAGTTGTAATTCTTTCGCTTGCTTATCCCAAACAGTTCTCCTGTTATTTTATACTTTTCTAGTAATACTTTAGCTCGTGTATGTGCTAATTGCAATTGATACCGTTTTGTTGTACAAAAGCGGAAGATTACATCTTCTACCGCAAATTAGTTATAGTTATGATATATACTGGGTGTTGTGTGTCTAATAATGATACCACTTATCCCAGTCTGTATGTGTTTTATTAATATAGCCCCTACCGTATTCATTATAAACTCTATGATTTCATTCATAGCCTCCAATTGTTTGGCTTATGATAAGCTGTAGAAATGCTGTGTTTAATAAGTAATTTTAAAATATAAGTTAACAGTTCATTTTTATATTCGAGACCCATATCTGTTCTAATTTCTATCATTGGCCCGAATGTAAATAAATATTGATTCACCCTGTACACCGCATCCAACAGGTTTTGCAGTTTCCTCGTAAAAATGTTCGGTTTAGATTTTGCATTCCAACGTAAAATTTGAAAAGTCATGAAGACCAGTCAAAATAATATACACGACCCACCCCTTCCCCGCGAGTTAAATTTATTAAGTAAAAAATATACTTTTTAAAAATATTTTATTAAACTTAGTGATCAGTTACGTTCGAAGTTACAATTATAACTATTTTCTTTTTTATTTTACAAAAATGAGGAAATGTATTATAATGCTGAAAAGAAAAAAAACATATGATAACAAAATTATAATAATTGTAAACAGGATGTCTCCACGTGTTTGCTGATTAGGAATTATGAATACAATAATGTGGGAAACGTCCTGTCAGCAACTTAATAATAATATTAACAGGATGTCTCCATATGACTCCTCCCCTCTTTGTTAAGGGCACGACCTCGTGGCTTTGGCTCCAATAGGGATTGGGGTAGCTCCATTGGTTCACCTTGGGGTTGTTCTGGATTTTTGATTTTTCTAAAATATTTTCTATACAGATACAAAAATAGTAGAATTAATAAAATGAAAATTATTATTGTTGTTATTCCTAAATGGCTTTGATGAAGTTCTATAGGTAGCAAAATTGGTTCTTGAAACTGTGGTAGTAGCTTGGTTGGATCGTCCAGATGTAAATTGTTGATGCTGATTTTGTGATGAATTTCTGTGGGTTCTTTGAGGCTGGGCCATTCTTGAGTAAATGTTTCATTGGATCCCATCCAAGTATGTTTTTGAAAAGAATAAATACAATCATTGTTTCCTAGTACGATGTTACATTTTGATATTTTCAATGATTTAAAATTTTGTTTGCAGTCTTCATTGATGGTAGTTATCTTCTTTGAGCAAATTATTGTATTTCCATTAGCTAATTGTGTGAAAAGTCGTTTTTTACTTGAGCGTAGTTGCAGAGTGAGAGGTCTTCTAAGTTACAAGGGTCTTCGTGTGGTTCCTTTTCGCAATACCAGAACGAAAAGGTCTTCTTGCATTCTTCGTTTGTCCATTTTGTTGATCCTTTAGAATTTAATGTGAAGGCGTATGGAGGTAGAAGGATATTATTTTCTTTACTGGGAATAGGGATAATTTTGGAAATATAAAGTAATTCATCGGCTAATATGGGTATTTTAATAATATATAAAGTTTTTGAAGTAAACATAAGATTGACTTTGATTATTTGTAATAAAGTAGGAATATCGGAAGCGATTTCATTGTGAGAATGAATAGTATGTAAATAATTAAGAATTTCTAATTCCTTTTGTTTGATTAATTCTACATTTAAAATTTCATGGTTACTAAATGATATTGTTCTTAGTAACATTTGAATATAATTTCTTAAGTCCTAATTTGTTCTAGTTGAATATGAATAATAATTTCGTTATTAAATCTATCATTTAAGGTATTCTCTTAGAACGTTTTCAGTATAATTTTGTATTTTACGTAGGTCTGTTTGCCAGCGTTGAGTAATCTGTCCTGCAAATGAATGAAATTTCGGTCATTAGTTTCTTTTCATTTAAATTGATTTTTTCAAATGTATTTTGAATTTCGATTAGGTCGTTTTGATCAAGATTTCCTGAAATATATTTTACTACTGTGCCTAGGCCGTCTATTAGACCTCTTTTAATTACTTTATTTGATCGAGCATACATTCTAAGTTTGTTTATATCTTCTGAGAGTAAGTCGATCTCTCTGTTATACATTTTTGCTAAAGTTATTGTTGAATCGTCAAATCTACTAGCTAAATGAACTTAATTTAATACTAATTTACTATATGAGTTTTCAATTTCTTCAATACTTATACTAAAATAAATCTTATGATAATTGGTCTTATACTTAGCTAATCCTAAACTATTTAATATGTAACCTGGGGGCTCAATTGTTTTGACTTGAACTGCCTGAAGATTTAGTATTTTTAATCATGTGTTTGCTAACCTTTTTAGATTTTTGAGAAACTAACTTATCGTTGGATTGATTTGTGTCTACTAATATTTTCTTATATTTAGGTTTGATTTTATTTCGTGGTTCCATATCTAAATATACGACATCTGTTTTTGGGATATCGTCTGTTCGTTTACTATTAATTTTATTCAATTGTTCGGTTCTTTTTGTTAATTGTTTTTGATAAAGATCGTCGAAAAATGGCATAATTTCTGTTTTTCGATATTCGTTGTCATTTTGGAATACTTGTTTATGGGGATCTATTTCATGAAGATTTAGATTTTCGTATGGTCCATAAAGAAGTGAAAATGGGGTAAAATTTGTTACTGAATGGATTGATTGATTATATATAAGAATAGCAGTTGTAACTAAGTCGGTAATATTTTCTTTTGATTTTTGTCTTAAGATTCTTGATTTTTCGATTAAAGTTGAATGTGTTCTTTCTATCGGAGAATTGCCGGTATGAGATTGGGGTGTTGTGTAATGAATTTTTATATGGAAGAAAGACATGAATTATTTATAGATGTCGCTAGTGAATTCTCTGGCATTGTCGCAAGTTATTTGCGAAGGGTAGTTATGATGAGAGAAATAATGATGGAGTTTATGTATAATGTAGTATAGGAGTATAGTGATAGAATTTGAGTCACTAATTTTGTAAGCTTGAAGGTATCTAGAGAATAAATCGAGTATTGTAAGAAATTGTTTATTTTCTATAGAGAATATGTCTATGTGAATATTTTCGAAAGGTCTTTTAGAAATGAGTGGGTCGGAAAATGGAATTTTTCGAGGGTTTCTATCATATTTTGAGGTGAGACATAATTCGCAATTATTAACGTGATTCGTTACTAATTCTTGTATTTTCGGAAAATAATAAAGGGACTTTATATGTTTCGTGGTTTCTCTGATACCGTTATGAGTTTCTGAATGATAGTCTGAAATTAATCGGACTTGTTCTTCCTTATTAATTATGTCTTTCAGAAAAGTATTTGTTTTAATGATTTTTACGTTTGGTTCCAAGATTTTTGAACACTCTGTAGAAGCAATATTAAGTAATGAATCTTTGGGGCAGTATATATAGTATGTTTTTGTTGGATCAACTATTTCTAAAAACATATTACTTATAACATTATGGTCGGATCCTTTTCTAAAAGTAAGAATATAGCGATTTTTGCCAAATGGCTTAGAATAATCTATGTCGTTTTTGTCTCCGTATTTTAGAATTATTTGAAAATGTGCGGAATTTAAGGTTTTTTCTGAAATTGGTAAACCAAAAATTGGATTTTCTTGTGCGGAGTGTCTAGTGTCGCCTGAAGCGGTACTTTTGTTATCGTCTGATATTTTACTTAAAATTTCGTTAGCATCACTTAATGCTAGATTTCGATCGGAATTTGCTCTTGCCATAGTTGAAATGGCATCGATATCATCAGGGTTTTGTTTGAATTCTTTAGTATTTGTTTTTGAGTTTGGGGGAGTAATAACTATATCACTAATTATATTAATTTTTAGATCACGTTTAGGAAGTTTTTATCGATTGCATTGAGTTCAATTCTCGATAATGCATCAGCGACGTAATTTTCTTTGCCTTTCTTATAATTAATTTCCAAATCGAATTCTTCCAACTTTAGTGTCCATCTTATTAGACGTTGATTGGGTTCTTTAAGAGAATGTAGCCAGACGAGTGGCTTATGATCAGTTTTAATAATAAATTTTTTGGAATATAAATATGGTCGGAAATGCTTACAGCTATCGATATAGCTAAGAGTTCTTTTTCGATAGTGCCATAATTTCTTTCAGCTGAATTAAGTGTTCGAGAGTAAAAAGCTATTGGATGGGAATCTTGAGAAAGTACGCTTCCTATAGCGATATTTGAAGCGTCGGTTGTTAAGGTAAATGTTTTTGTGAAATCGGGGTATGCTAAAATATGAGAATTACAAATTAAATCTAATTTAGTTCCTTTTTTAAGATATTTATTTATTGGATAGGTTATTTTGGAGAAATTTTGGATGAATTTACGATAGTAGGAGAGCATGCCGAGAAATGATTTTATTTGTTTTTCATTTTTGGGCAAAGGAAAGTTTTGGATGGACTTGATTTTATCTGGATTTGGTTTAATACCATCAGGGGTTATGACATGGCCTAAGAAGGCAACTCCTTTTCTGAGGAATTCTGATTTGTCTATTTGGACTTTCAAATTATATTTTTCTAATTCACTGAATGTTTGTTTTATATGAAGAATATGGTCTTGGAGGGACTTTGAAAATATTACTATGTCATCCGTGTATACAAAACATTGTTTATAGAGAAAAGGGCGGAGAATTGTGTCCATGACACGTTGAAAAGTGGCAGGAGCGTTTTTTAGGCCAAACGGCATACGAGTATATTCGTAGTGGCCATTATCTACGGTAAATGCAGTTTTTTATGCCGAATCTGGGTGTATTTCAATTTGGTGAAAACCTTGTGCCAAATCTAAAGTGGAAAAGTAAGTACTTCGACCAAGATTGTCTAAAATTTCATCGATACGAGGAAGGCGATATTTAGATGATCTGTTCGAAGAAGTTTGGTAATATCAATATTATTATTATAAGATGATAAAGGAATGGTTTCATCAAATTTCGATAGGGGTTGGACTGGAAGAGGTTCATGAAAATTTATAGAAATATTATTCAAAGAGATTTCTTGTTCTATAGGTATTTTACAGTAACCGTCTGTTGCTAGAGCTATACATTCAGGTATTATTATGTCGTTTAATTTTAATTCTGGAAGAACTACCTGTCCATTATCAATATTCACAGGAATATTTAAAATTCTTTTATCTAAAGATGCAGAATAAGGGGTAAATAAGTTGGGATTGACTTTCAAATAGAATGGTATTTTAATAGAATTAATTTGTAATAAATGTTTTTCGAAATTAATAAGTGCCTTTAATTTAGTCCTGACTACCTATTAATGCATCGAATCTATCGTGCCAAGGTACGATAAACATATGGAACATGTATTTATTGCCGAATTCTCTCAAAAGAGGGTATTTGCAGCTAAAATTGCCATTGTAAGTTGTTTTAATTGATTTAACGGAAAATATTGATTCATAAATAGAATCTGAAAATAATCTGTAGGCTGGTTCTGGGTTTATAATGGAATTGCTTGCACCGGGGTCAATCAATATTTTTAAGTCTAGATTTGAGAGGTATATAAATGGAAGTTTAGGGGCTGAATTTATATTATTTATATCAATTCCGAGGCTCGTAATTAAAAATGTTGAGTTTCATCGTATTGTTCGTTTTGGGGGTTAGCATATGATGATTCATCAGAATTTTCGTCAGTATTTTCAATATTGAACAATTCTTCGACAACTACGTTCGGAGGTCCTGTTTGTCTAAAGGAATTCTGTTGTGGAGGTCTATAAGTATTTGCTGTAGATATACTCATTGGGGTTGGTTTGTAATTACTTGTGGAAGGTTGAGAGGGACGATTAAAATTTTGATTATTAGGAGATTGTGTTTGTCTATTATTTGATTGATTATTTGGTCTTTGATAGTTATTGTGGTAATGAAGTCTTCGATTGTTATCATTATATCTATTAAATGGTCTGTAATTAGGGTTTTGAGGAACTTGTGGTCTTTGAGACGAATTATAATTATTAAATGAAGGTTGGTTTCTTGGTGATTGATTATATGAAGTATTATGTTTTGGAGGTGGGCGATTTCTTTGACCTTTTTGAGATCTAAGAAAGTTAGCAAATTCAATTTGGGATCTTTCGTTGTCTAATCTTCTACATTCGTACAATGCTTGTTCTAGAGATGAAATTTATATATGAAGTAAATGATCTCTGTAGGGATTTAAGAGACCTGCTTTAAATACCATAAGGGCTTGATCAGTATACATAGTTTCCTTAGAAATTCTAACTTCTCTGTTATCAGAATTTATAGCTAGGTGTTCTTTAAGGTAATTTTTGAGAAATTTCGTCATGAAAGTCGGAGAATGATTGAGAATGAGTTTGAATAGAAGTATTTAAATGGTGTGCTAATATTTCTTCAGATCTAGGATCGCCAAAACGAGTGATAAGAGCGGTTTTTAAATCGGACCATTTATCAAAAGATCTATTTATGATTACGTCTCTAGCTGGACCTAATAATTTAGATTTGACTTGCTCCAACAGAAGATTGTTGAATAAATCATTATTTTCGGTTTTTAAAAGAGTTAAATATTTTTCAGATTGTCTTAAATAATATGCTAAATCTTTAGAACCACCGTTATATGTTGGGACAATATTGTTTGCTAAAGATAATTCGATTTGTGAAATTGCAGTAGACATCTTGGTATTAGTATTTAAGTAACGACTTAGAGGTAATGGGGATCTGGATCGACGTACAGATATTGGAGATCTGGATCGATCACGATTTTGTGACATTAAGAGATTGACTTTAATAATATATTAATTTTATACAACCATTAAAATTGGAATGTTCAAATTGCAATTCAAATAACACTTATATTGTAGTAAAAAAAATATTATAATATTCAAAACAATTATTAGCCGATAAATAATAAAATTAAAGGAAAAACTCACAGGAGGATGCACTGAAGGATCATCTGCGAGCTTGTTCCTTGTCTCTAATTCTCTTAAGGAACTTGAGCCGTCTTCTTGAACAACCGTCTTCTTCACTGGAGGAATTGTCGGGTTGGAGTCAGTCTTTTCACACACCGTAACTTGTTTCACACAGTTTATTGGTTCGGATACTATCTTAATTTCTGGATAGAAAACGTAGACGTTTTACCACACAGAAAGGGTATTTTCTACTGACAGTATCCTGTTCGCAGCGCCAGTTAAATTTATTAAGTAAAAAATATACTTTTTAAAAAGATTTTATTAAACTTAGTGATCAGTTACGTTTGAAGTTACAATTATGACTATTTTCTTTTTTATTTTACAAAAATGAGGAAATGTATTATAATGCTGAATAGAAGAAAAATATATGATAACAAAATTATAATAATTGTAAACAGGATGTCTCCACGTGTTTGCTGATTAAGAATTATGAATACAATAATGTGGGAAACGTCCTGTCAGCAATTTAATAATAATATTAACAGGATGTCTCCATATGACTCGCGCAATAGTTGGCGACGGCATTGATATGAAAGTTGAGTCGAGTTTTCATGTGTTAAGGTGACAAGTCGGGAACGGTGAAGTTCTTGCCAAAGTGTTTTTTGAGTTAAAAATAGTATTTTAATTCTCATTACGCAGAATAACGTTTTGTGTTGACCCAATAGAAAAAATATTGCGGGATTCCAGAGTGACAGCAATACGAGAACAGTGAATGTTTTGTTCAATTTGATTCACGCGAAGGGGCTTAATTTGGATTCAATTAGAAATGTGGGTAAATTCTGCTAATTGCTTCATGGGGTTAATTTACTATAACATATATCAAAATAGATTCATATCTACAGTAATTTGCGAGTAACTTGCAGCCGCCGACGCGAATGTGATCATTGCAATTTTGACAGTTGTCTTTCAAACATTTTCTAATCTTGTAAGTAGCAAAGGTGATTTTACGTATATGTACTCTGTGCCAGGAAGCCGTTTTACAGGAAGAAATAGTCAAGGTTGTACGTGAGTACTTTATTTATACATATAATACTGTTGATACACAAAGATTGTGTTTCGCTGCGCACTACTTCCTTCGGAACGGTCTTAGTGAATATTAGGTAACTTGGTGTTTATTCTCAACAATAATACGTTGGTCGTGTGGCCTAATTTTTTATTTCAACAGAAATATTTTTAGTGTTAGATTTAAACTCATTCTCGCATTGATTATTCACGTTTAATGTTCTTATTAGATTTAAATTGAGTTTGTACATTCTTCACTATTTTTAATATTCATGAAGAACGGCCGTTCAATTTAGTTATGCATATTTATTGATGAGTTTTCTTTGTATTTTATGGGAGATGAAACCTTTCATTTTTGATAGATTTTTGTGAATTCATAATCTCCATTATCAATTAAATTTGTTAGTTGTTTAATTCGAGTTGTCTTTAACCAGTCCTCGCCTTAATCCCAAAAATCATTCATTTAAAGTACTAATCAAATACCAGCGTCTTTGGCTGATATAGTTACTAAATAAAGATCTTGAGTCTAACTTTTTTATTTGTTTTGAGCTAAGCCTCAAACATACTGCGTTAGCTTCATTATTCTGAATTGCAATCATCACTATGAATTTTGTGAGTTCACATTGAATAGTTACAGCGTACACATTATTATTATTATTATTTGATTTTGCGAATGGCCCAATTGTATCTATACACACTATATCAAACTCTTACCTAGGGGTAGTAGTAAGTACAAGTGGTCATAGATGTGTAATTTTTTGACTTGTTAATTTGACATTTGATGCACTCATTTGCATAAGTAGCTACAGTCTTCGCCCTGTTCTTCCATTTGTAGTTACCTTCAAATTTTTTAAGAAGTCGTTTTCACTTCAAGGCCCTCCTAACCGATATCTGAGGATAGAGGTTGCCGAAGGACGGAATCTTCAATTCAGATTAGAGACCCTGAACTAGAAGGCATTACGGCACTCTCGAAGAGACCCAAGAAGGTCGAAACCGGTCAGTGTACTATGCCCTTCTCCTTTCGGTTGCTAATCACCACAGATGTCTGTATCGGCAAAAGGGTCGATCGACGTCACGTTCTTCGAAGGGGATGTAATTCAATATTCTGCGTGATATTAGCCAGGAAAGTAGTTGTTTTACTCTTCGAAGAACGGTCAGGCTAATATGTCGAAATTTTTGAAATTTTGACCAAAACGGAGGTGCAGTAGAAAACCAAATTTATTTTTCATATATATATATATATATATATATATATAACTCATCACAACATCTATAGGAGTTTGAAGGTGTTGGTGTGTGAGGTTTTCTAGCGTGAATTTGGTTGGAAGTTGCCAAAACATAGGAAATTATTTGTTTTTCATCATATGAATGAGGTTAAAGTGAATTATATATTGAGTTTATACCTATGATATCGTTTGTTTAATGTAAATATTGAGGTGCTAAAATAATATTCAAAACATTTACCATTGTGTCAGTGCTTCATAAAATAACTCAACTTATACTTGTATATCAGACCATAAACTATCATCTTTGAACAATGTAATAATTTGTAAGTGTGGCATACACGTCATAAAAAGTATCTGGAGCCCTGAAAGAATGAATAAATGTATTTGGATTATTATAAAACATCATGTATAATAAGAATTAGTAACAAAATAATTATTTTGATGTTTATTATTTCAATGACACAGGGAACTGTCAACAGGATTGGAATGTCAAAATACTTTCAAAGCATGAAACATCAGCGACAGAGTTCGATGTCAGCGACAGGAATTCGTTGTCATAGAACTATGTAATTAGGATAAGCGTATAAAGCGATGATGAAAAATAACACATAAAGAATTTTAGTAAATAGAAATTTCAGGCCGCGTTTATAATGAACTTTAATTGTGGAAGAATTATAACATAATTGGAAAAGGATTGCATATGTATTTCAGAGTAATCAGACTGTAGATTTGTTTCATTCAGAATGGAAAAGTTTTATACAATAAGAGGTTTTTTTTTTAATAAATAAGGATAGTTTTAGAGAAGTAGCGTTTTAAATAAATAGATTAAATTATTTTGGAAATGAAAAGAACATTAAAATTTCTAATATAGTTAAAAGAGATAATAAATTAAATCAAAAAACCTTAGATATGTGAATAGTGGTAAAAAAAATCTAGTTAGTTGATTATTTTTTGTCCATAACAACGAGAGAAAAAAAGATAGTTGTTTATGGGGAAGCAGAAGGAAGTGGTGTGATATTATTAAGAGCGGAGATATGTAAGTGAAAATTGAATAAAATATAAGACAAGTCCTCATATAATATAAAGAAAAGTATCAGAAAAAGTAAAATAAAGTTGGAGAAGTAATTTGAGAAGATTTAAAAGTTAATTAAAGGAACATAAGATAAATAATTAAAACAGATGTATTAAAAAGGCATTAGAATAATAAAATAAAGCAGAAAGCATCATTTGAGAAGATCTCTAAACTAATGAACAAGATTTCTAAATAAAATAAGATAAATAAAACATTATAAAGTATAACAAGAATATTGCAAATAAATAAAACGTTAAACGGGACACGGTGAAGAATTTCAAGACTTACCTGGAGAAGTTTTGTCAAGCTGGAGTCCAGATTGAGTGAATGCAGTTGACACATTAATATGAGAGTTGATGTTATTGGATATTGGTGATCGTCGGTGCCAGAAGAAACCATCGTCAGTGAAAGGTTAGTGTAGAGTAATTTGATTGGTTAACCAATTTGAAATTTCATAATTTGGCCATTTCAAACAATATAAATTTGCGCAAAGGTACCTATTTGTTGAGTTATTAGATTTTAGTTGTTTGCTCCAGTATTTTGATTTTAAATTTGTTTATAATAATACATGTATTTCTTTTCCAATTTCCAACGTAGTTTTGACAATATATAATTAGTGTTCGTCATTTTCGTTTCTATACTCTCTATTAAAAAAAGGAAATACGCATTCCATTAATTTCAAGTGTCAACTAAAAACAGGAATATAATGGATAACATAATCGTCTCAACATAAATTTAGAAAAGGTATAATTTTATTTTTAATAACAGACAAAAACAAATAATTCTTTATTAAAATATATTTAAAATATATATATATATATATATATATATATATATATATATATGTATATATATATATATATATATATATATATATATATATATATATATATATATATATATATGTATATATATATATATATATATATATATATATATATATATATATATATGTTCTTGATATTACATAGGCATCCAGAATCTCCCTACTGAGAAAAATCTAGGCATCGAGGTT
The DNA here is from genome assembly GCA_963921935.1 of Galeruca laticollis. Lineage (NCBI taxonomy): Eukaryota > Metazoa > Arthropoda > Insecta > Coleoptera > Chrysomelidae > Galeruca > Galeruca laticollis. Next base: position 114,607,216 of record OY998180.1, read on the forward strand.
CCTCATAGTGAAAAAAGTCTAGGCATAGAAGATATTCCTACTGAATAAATGTTGATTATTCATATAAATGTTTGTGGTGAGGGTGAAGTGCCGTGAGAAATGATATTTCTCACATTATGAGCAATATAATGTTTTTGGAATTAGGTGAGCTATGAGAAATCAGCTACTCTTCATAGCAGTTGTAAAAAATATTCCCACACGAATCTAAATTAGGGAGACTAGGGAGGGTTGATACGGTTAATCCTTGACAGGAAATTGAAAGTTTTCATTCAATGAAATCGGTTTGTACAGCCTTTTATAGCCAACTAAGATGCAATTAATTGTAGGAAGTTAAAACATGTCAGTTTAGATAGATTATGGTAGGAGATACCTGGTAATTTTTAAAAAACTGTAAAGTGTATCAACCCTCCCATGGTAAGGGAGCTTTGATACGGTGTCAAGGAGGTTTGATACAAAATATATGTTAAAGTGCAAATTCACTTGACCGACTGTAAGCTGGGCCACTGCAATCCCTATCAACTAACTGCGTGAAGCGATGCGCAGACGAGCCAACGCGGGATGCGCAGACGAGACAACGGGCCATGCAGAGAGCAGACATGGCGGGGTCGTCAGTTTTCGACATTTAATTGTATTAAAATTGTCAATTTTATAGTTTATAAATTAGTGTGAGTAAAGAATGGAAATTACAGTTCGCTTAATTAACAAACCAAATCACTATTCAACAATATATAAACCATAAAATACGCCAAACCATAAAATTTATTAGACTTAAAAGTACTCATTATTAATTGACATTGTAAAATTTATTAAGTTTGACGGCAAATGATAATTTTCTTGTGAATTTGGAAGTCCCACCTACAAAATTTGGTATCTGTAGCTTCATAACATCTTCTTCAGAAACGAGACCTTGGTCTTCCACGTCAGGATATACGAAATGGTATCCAGGCTTCTTCCGCCGCATAAAGTTTATTAAATATTCATCTCCCACTTTTTCTATAACTTGTCAAACATAGTGCTTTATTGTCTTTTTTGTTGTAAATCTTACTAGAACGTAGTCCTTTAAGTTTACTACTCCCTTAACAAAATAATCTTCTTCTTTCCCATTTTCTATTTGGTCTTCTATATCGGTTATTTTACTTGATGATGATGATGATTATAAGATTCAGATCCCTCTTCAATTGCTCTTTGTTTCTTCACTTTAATAACATTGTTAGTGCCCATAAGGTTTCTATCAAATTTACCCTTGTTTCTCTGTTCTTGCCTTTTTTCATAGTCATTTTTTATGTCTTCCATATTTGGGGTATCAGTGAAAACTTTTGTTTTTGGTGGTTTTCTTCCTGATGTTTGTTGTTTTCTTGGTGGTGCCTGCGGCAATGGCTTTCGGGAGTCTTGTATGAGCTGGAAGGTTCAGGCTTCGGCCTAGGAGTAGATTCTGGGGTATGTTCTCTGCCGACAGGTGTATCATTAACTGTAGCACTTTGTGACTGATGAGGATCAGGTCGGTCAGTAACCTTTGCAGTGAGGATTTTTTTCCTATGATTTTTTTCTCCATTTTTTTTCTCTACACGTTGGTATAAGCAATTCCCGCTTCGCGGGAATTTAATTTTGATGCTCTCGTTCCCTTTTAATGGGTCACAGTTGTGTATTGAATCTGGTTCAAATTGATCTCGGCGTACTACTTCGCCAAGTAAATTGTAAAATTCTCCTATAGTGTGTTGGTTAAAAGCTGTTCCACGAGAGAGGCTCGTTGTTTCTGGTTTTCGAAGCGATAGTTCATTGTTTCGCTCTAGAAACCCTCTAAGCCACTCATAGGAAGCCATTTCAATTTTTAGCCAATTTGAAGGGAGGTTTTTTACTGAAACTTTGTTTCTTCTTCCTCTTCCGTGTATTTGGCAATATATCTTCTTAGTGTCATTCTCTCGAAGAAATATTTATTAGCCGTACTTTTCAATTCACCTCCGTCTATAACATCCTGGACATCTTTTCCATCCGTTAAGTTGAAGCCGGTGTTCTATTAGTTCCTATCTTCCATTTAAAAGGCATCCTAAAATTTAAAAGAACATTGTGTAAATACAACTTAGAATTTTGAGAGAGTGGGAGGTTTGATACATGTATCAAGTCTCCCCGAAATGGAATGTATCAATCCTCCCGTACGTGACCTATTCTATAAAACTTGAAATATTTGTAAGCAGAATCCACATTCAGGCATCTACTTAGTACCAAATTGTGGCTAAAACACCGGCTTATATCATAAGAAATTTATAAATAGTTTAATCTCAACCAGTTTTTACTAAAATGCTTACACTTACCTTCCGAAACTTTGTAAAAACAAATTTTCTGCTCAAATTTCTTAAAACCGCCTCCCAATACAGCAAACAGGCATCAAATGTGCTGATCACATGGAGACGTTCCACTGTTGCCAAATCTACCAAGCAACAAGTACTTTAAGCGGCAAATTTGAAAGCGTACCATCCCTCCCATATTATCAACCCTCCCTATTCTCCCCTAAATTGACCCTCTGTATAAAAATTTAGCTCGCTTTGTATTGTTCTCAACATGAAATTCATATTTCAACAACCTTATTATGAAATGGACACGACTTTTAATTCAGTGATACGGAATTCTTGCACTTAATTTAAAACTAAATTATTCTCGACAAGACATTATAAAAATATTTCAATAAAACTTTAAAGCAATTAGGAGTTAGAGAACTAAGTCTACTGATGTTTCAGTTCCTCGTACTGGGTTATTAATTTCCTTGAAGCATTTTTGAAGCGGCGTGCAAGTATCTCGACTTTTTTTTTATTTCGTCAGAGTTAGGTTAACAAGGAAGGAATTGTTCCACACGTTCTTAGGAGAAGTAACGCCAGTTTCAGAACGGAAGTGGTATTTCAAGGATAAACTCCGAAAATCTAAGAAACCGAATCTCCGAAGATTTTTATTAAGGGACTCTCAGAGTTTTTGGGTGCTGATAAAGTTAGGTTTAGTAGGGGTATACGTTTGGGCGGGTAGCTTCCTCCTAAAAAATATTTATTATTAATAAACATTCAAAATAAGAAAACAATGTATATATAAATATATAAAAAAAAGTTTGCAGATAAAACCAAATAAGACATTGGTTCACAATGAAAATATACAATTTAAAAACTAGTAATAAAAAAAATTATTAAACTTAAAGGCTGGATTTTGTGTCATCTTGTTCATAGAAGAGAACATATGCTTCTACAGTGACTAACGATTTCCACGATATTAATAGCACCCTTGAATCGTTATATTCGTGCCACTGTCCCGTATAGGGATGTCGGCAATATGCTGTGTAGTGACAATTGTAAGTGATTTGTGTGATATAGCGTAGATGTTGTACATACAAGGTGCCACATTATCAGCCGCGTATTGGCTCATATCAAGCCCTTCTATTGGAAAATCTATTGCAACATTAAGTTTTCCACTAAATATTTCTGTTTGCGAAAAGCACTTCAGGTGAATAACCAATATTTTTGGAAATTTATGAATTGAGAATGATTTAGTACATCGTCTTCGTTCCTTACATTTCGTACATGTTGGTTTCTCATCACCGTCGAGTGTTTCTTCACTTGTAAACGAATCTAAACATTGTGAAAGTCGTAATTGACCTGTTCTTTGGAGTATGGAAAGGGATAAATCCCAAAAGGAATCGTAGGTAACTGAACAGTGACCAGAGATTTTAATTGACCGACAAAGTTATCCACAATCTTGGAGTTGTCTATTCTCGAATATCTTAACCAAGATTCTTGTGCTTTCTCAATGTCACTAAGTCTGTCATCAATTTCTGTTAATATGGGCTTTGGTTTTTCATATACCTTGTTGACATCTTCGTGAAGTCCTGCTAATAGGTAACGAATAAACTCCTGTGCATCATTTTGAGTGTATCCCATAAACCTTGAAGTAAATCGCTGAATCTGACTTTTCAATGATACTGTATTAACCACTCTGTCTGAACTGTCTTCATACCAAAGCTCTTGAATAACTTCAGCAAATGCTTTGATTAGTGCTCCTTTTATGCTAGATATGTTTATGTTAATATCTCTGATGTATGCGTCTTTAGTGTTTTTAACTAGAAACCTTGAGTTTCATTTGAAAACACTAATATGAGCATATTCCACGAAGTAAGGGTCGAGACAGTCAATTTCGTATGCGTCTTTCTTTAGATATTCTAATAGCCACCTTGTGTTTTATAGGAATTGGATAATACTATTCATGAAACATGTGTTAACAATATTTTTGAGGCCTTTGAGACCCAAAGATTTTTGGAGAATACTCTTTATGGATCTAATTATGGAGATATTGTTAAGAGCTCTTTCGCAACTACTATCATTGTCCGTATAATCTCGGATTCTATTATTGTATTTCTCACTTCATCGGCGTGATAATGAGTTTGAATTGATTTTGTTTGCTATTGAATTGGATGGCGATATTGCGGTTTTGGAAATTTTGGTTGATGTCGATAGATCATTGCTCTGGTTCACTTTGTTAATATATTCCTTGTTATATAAATCATTTTTAGACGTCTCCTTTTGTTCTTGTTGAGTTTCATCCCCTTTCTGAAAATCTTTAAACGAAAATGAAATGTATGAAGACAAATTGTTAACTCTAGGATTATTTTTAGAAAGGGAATTGATGTTTGGATCTAATCTCAGTTGTATTGGCGACGTTAGTATCATTTTTTACTGTTCTGGAGAGTTTGTCATTAAAATTTTTACTCAAATCGGCTACTGATGCGTGATTTCCTTTATCATCTTTATCAGACAAATTGTCTGTATTAGTATTGTTAGAGTATGCCACACTGTTAGTGCCTTCCATTTGGTTGTTTACCTTTTTATTTGATGTCTTCAACTCTATTGATTGTAGACCAGTTGTATGTTTTGTTTTGGTCAAAGATAATTTATTGCGTATAGGAATCGCATCATTCTCTAGCATAGTCATCTTCTTCAGTATTCCTATGAATGGGACATCATCTGGCTGGTGGTTATCTATATTTTTTAGTACACTGAAGCCCAAAAACTTGTTGGAGGCATGATCTATAAAATTGTCAACGCATATATTATCAGAAGGCATACATTCTGAAGAAGAGAATGAAGATTTTGAATAAGAATTTCGGAAAAAGGAAAGATCACATGTTTTAGAGTCGGTAATGTGAGAAAATTTGAAAGTGGTGGAAGAATTAGGTTTCTCATGATTAGGTTTCATAAAAAGTTTTTCTAGAGGCTTAGAACGGGGAAACGCACCGAGAAATGATGAAGCGTTTCCTCTTTGAATTGCAATACTTATTTGTTGTATAAAGAACAAAGTTGCTCTTGAATCATTGGTTTCTACTGATATCTTTTTACCGATTTCTTTCATGAATTTTAAAGCTTTATGACCGAAAACCCCATAGGTTTCAATTGCTACAGGAATAAAAATGTAAATGTTCTCCAAATTTGTGTATTTATTGATTTTAAAAGTTTCGCCTTGTAAAGCTGCAGCGCCTGCGGAAGTAGATGTGGATCGGATATGGGACGCAGCCCAAGTGTCAATGCAAGTGAAATCCCATATAACTGGTCTGCCGCGTTGCCATTGAATGAGGGTCATACCATCTGGACGTTTACCGTCGTCGCGGCAAGTACCTAAGGGTTCCAACGAACAGGGAATCTTTGCAGATGACAGGCCTCGTTTGATTAGGTCATTTACTACAGAATGACGTGAAAAACGGCCGGCACTTAATTTGCAGCTTAGGCCGTGCCTACCATATTCATCAACATCAGCTCCGCAACGACAGCGATGTTTTACAAAAATTTGACAACCTAAACGAAGACCAATAAAAATACGGAAACTTTCGTGATCTAAAAGCGTACCTAATGGGGCCGACGGTATAGCGTTCAACCATGCTCCTGATTCCTTTGAAAATGCTGCATTCAAACGAGCCATGTCTAGTAAATTGATAGCTTTCTGAAGCAGATTTTCTTTTTCAATGTTCAATAAAGGTATATCCCAGGATTTTTGATAGGATTTATATTAATCGTGTACAACTTTGTTAGACTTTAATGACCAAATATTTTCAGCCTCCAAAAATAAAGGGTCTTGTGTGTGGAAAAATATAGGCAGAATGTAATTAATGAAATTTTTTGAACTATTTAACGATGACAAAACAGAAGGAAGAGCTACTGAAACGATTGAGCGAATTCCTAAACCACCATATGAAACAGGTAGTGAAGCTTGTTTCCAAAAAAGATCCTCTAATTTATTGTTAATTAATGACTCTAATGAATGACGAATAGTATTGTCAAAATTGATTAAGATATCATTATGTAACCAGGTCGGAGTACATCTTAAGATATATGTTAATTTTGGAATTAATAGGCAATTCTTGAGAAGGTAATAAGCAATATGTGTAGGTAACCAGGATAAACGAGATGACATTTTTTTTTAAAAAGATTAGTTTTTCATTGAAAGCTGATAGAAAGGATTCGTTTAATAAAGAAGCACCTAATAGAAATACATTTTGTCTGTTGGTAATTGTTATGCCTGGTGCTACAGAATTAAATTTATCAACGGTTAGATTATTTGGTGATTCTAAGAAAAATAAATCGCATTTGCTGAAATTGAGTTCAAGACCAATATCCTTGGAATTTTTTATAATATAGACAAGAGACTTGAACACGGAATTAGTATTACCACCTAAAGAACCATCATCAAGGTACCAAGCATTGAATTCTGTATCAATATTGCTTATAAGCTTGTGTATCGATATACAAAAAAGGAGAGGTGCCAAAGGGTCCCCTTGTTGGACGCCTCTTTCTGAATAAATGATGTTTTCGCCAAATAAATGAAATGAAGGGAATCGATAACATTGATTGGTGGAAGGAAAAATTTCAGGTAGAGTATCTGCTACAAGTTATAATAAATGATCGCGATGAATTGCATTAAAAGCATTTTTAAAATCTATTTTCAGAAAAACTTTATTATTAACGTCTGGATGATCAGAGACAAAACGTCTTGCTGCATGTGCAACTGTTTCACAACCATTTTTCGACCCGAAACCAAATTGTAATGGACGAAGTAAATATCCTAATTTGTCTCTGATATTTGAACAAATTATTTTCGCTACTAAACGACGGTAAACTGTACCAATAGCAATTGGTCTGATACCTCCTGCTTTTTAAGTTAAAGCTAATAGTGACGCTCCGAATAAAATGGGACGAATATTGATGTTGATTGTGTCATTTAAAATAAAATTACATAATTTACACAAAGACGATTCGAGATTTTTTCCTGAAGGGCCAGCACTGTAACTTATTAAATCTTGTAGATGTGAAGGTCTTAAAGAGTCTAAACCACCAGCAGAACTTGTTTTAAAACAGTTTATTACGTTACTAACAAATTCTTCTGTTATAAGAATAGGAATAGGTTCCGAACTCAGAGTAGGGAACGTACCATTAAGTTTCTCTGAAGGATGTTCCAATTTTAATTCTGCTAAAGTAGCTGCACTGACATCAGCAAAACTGTCATCTGAAGCTAAGATGTTGATTGCGGATGTCAAATCGCCGTCAGAAACTTTATTAATGACATTTTTAATTTTACTATTTTTAGATAAATTTATTTTTTTCCAAACTGATAAATTTTTGTTTTGCTGATCAGAGAAATTTAAATGATGATCTATATTTTGAAATATTTTTAAATTATTCTTGAATATAGTAGAGAGAGATACTTTTTTATTAGAATTTTTAGAAGGAAGACTTAAAACATTGTATGGAAAAAGCCCCTTCCATTCTGTTTAGAACATCTACTAAATTAGATTGGTCAAGTAACAGTCATGGCTATTGTGAGTGTTGGTATAGTGGTAGTAAACAGAGTGTTCAAGGAATTTATACTTTTTGTATTGTTATGTCTCCAAGGAATAAATACGCTTTAGTTTGTTCGTATTTTGCAGTTAATTAAAACGTAAACAATGGATCGAATTAATACACTTTAGTTTGTTCGATTTCATTTGCGGTTTATTAGAAGGTTAAAAATGGATTCAACTCCCAATATAAAAGATATAGTTAACGCTCCCAAGTGAACCGATAATACAGTCAATTATTTTGAAGAAACCAATTCATACAATGAACATCCCAATGTTTCACTGCTACTATGTCGAAAACTTAAAATATTGACATCAAAAAATGATATCATGCATTTCCAACAGCTTTCAAATATATTCTCGCTATGCCGAAACCTCTTTGTATCGGACAATTAACTTAAATATAAAGAGGTTGATTATCAAAACCGTTGCTTGTAATCAAAATAATTGTAACTTTGACGAAACGCGACGAACCTTATCAATACTGATCATGAACTTTCCACTTAATTAAATAGTTTTGTATAGCAAGTTACAAAGAACACGTGTTATCAAGCTTTTAATTAAGCTTTTGAATTTAGTCGAGACGCTTGTCTCAATAGTCTAATTAAAAAATGTTGAATTCCGTTTCAGAGTTCAAAAACCTTTTTTTTAATATCGGTCTATCGGTTGGTCGATAGAATTCTACTATGAAATTTTATATATAGATTCAGAACGTAAACACTGAGGCTATGTTCGTGAGTGACTGAGCAAAATCTGGTGTATAGTTTTCCGGAAAATCCCATTTGCATAAATTTTCTCATTTTTACACCCGAAATAATTATTTTCTCGAGCAACTGACAAATTTTTTGAAATCTTCGGATCAAAAACTGTTTTTAAATTTCCTATTCGTAGGGGACACCTTTGGAATCGAAATAAGAGCCATTGCTGTAGCTTTTTTATAATAGTATGAACACTCCTCTTTCGATTTTCACTAATTTCATTATTTTTATTGCATAAACGTAGTTACTACAAATTTTTTTTAGGGTCATTTATTACAAAAATTTTTACTCCAAATTTAACCCTGTATATTTTTTACGAATATAAAATGGAAGAATCCAATTGTGGTCAGTAATTAAGATGCATATTTCTTCTATCAGATGGCCTGATAAAGAATCGATTCATTACATAGTTTCGGAATTATAGAAATTTTTATCGAAGCATGTTCAAAAAGTTTGGGGTTCTTATCAAGAAATTGGAAATATTGGGTTTACATTGAATGTATGGAAAAAATTATGCACTATAGTTAATTTACGATAAAAAGATGATGACGTAGCAAAACAAAATATTGTGATGTTTTCAAGCTGTAGTTTTTTCCTTTACTTATTGAAAACTAGAAAAGTCAATTTGATGTTAGGTTGACAGTTCTTCTTTTTCATTGTTCCGTGCCTCGTAGGGCGTAAGTCAAAAATATCTATTTAAAAATAAAAGGCTTGTATGATAGGCTTGCTTAATTTAATATAAATATTTAATCATGAAAAACTATGGAAAAGATACAAGAAACAGTAACCAATCATTCTATAGTCGAATTAACATTTAATTATTTTACATAGAAGAAGGTTAAATGACGAACTGTAGGTCCTTATACCTTATTCTATGCTCTATAGAACCATCTTCAAGAGCACTGCAAGAGTTTACGCTAAAAGGAATCAATACAAGCTGTAACCATCTTCATGCAAATTTAAATATTGTTTCTTTATACAATATCTATTATATTTATTATAATAAAAATAGATTGGAAAAGAAAAATATGGATACACAAAATAAAATAAAATTTTGTTACAAGATATAAAAATAAAAAATCTCCCATTTTATCATTTTGTGTAGAAATACTGTGGTCTTTGTTTTAATTTGTGTATTATAAAATAACTGTACCTAATTAATTTAATAATAGTTTTTAGTGATTTTTAAAAGGTGGAAATAAAGCAAATTCGATAAAAATATTGTTTAGTTTTTAGGATATACTTTAATATAAATATATATATATATATATATATATATATATATATATATATATTTTCTCTTTTTAATATAAGTTTTCAATGCTTGTAAATTGACCGCTATTCATAATTAAATAACGTCAAATGGTTATTGTCTTCCCTTATTCGAGGACACACTGTATACAACACTGGTCTTCGAATCAGGTTAAATAGTTAACTACTATCTGTCACTTCGATATACGGGTTCGAAGAGAATACATATCTTAACGAAACTTGTGCGCGAGTGCCGATCTTCAGTGTTTCACGATACCAACCCTAACATAAGAAGATACAGTCCATTTATTAGAAGGGAAAGGTTGCAACCTTTGGAAGAAGTCAGAAGAAAAAAAGGTAAGAAGTAATCCTTTGACGATTTTAATTCCCAATCGGTCAACTTTTCTACCCAAATTCAACAAATATACCAAAAATGAAACACAAGATTTCCGCTACTCCACTACAAAATCATCACTATCTTCATCGTCACTGTCAAAATTAATAATAAGTGGATGCACATCCTGTCTATCAAATACTACTTCTCTATCCCACCCATCTTGTATAATTTTTTCAGTGTGCTCTACTGTCTTTGACCAAATATCAGGAGTCACTTTTTCTAAAGACTTTTTCCATACACCTATTGCTTGTTCTGCTGAAGAACCATCAGTTCCCACATCTTCATCGTCACTGTCAAAATTAATAATAGGTGGAGGCACATCCTATCTATCAAATACTACTTCTCTATCCCACCCATCTTGTATAATTTTTTCAGTGTGCTCTACTGTCTTTGACCAAATATCAGGAGTCACTTTTTCTAAAGGTTTTTTTCCATACACCTATTGCTTGTTCTGCTGAAGAACCATCAGTTCCCACATCTTCATCGTCACTGTCAAAATTAATAATAAGTGGAGGCACATCCTATCTATCAAATACTACTTCTCTATCCCACCCATCTTGTATAATTTTTTCAGTGTGCTCTACTGTCTTTGACCAAATATCAGGAGTCACTTTTTCTAAAGACTTTTTCCATACACCTATTGCTTGTTCTGCTGAAGAACCATCAGTTCCCACATCTTCATCGTCACTGTCAAAATTAATAATAAGTGGAGGTACATCCTATCTATCAAATACTACTTCTCTATCCCACCCATCTTGTATAATTTTTTCAGTGTGCTCTACTGTCTTTGACCAAATATCAGGAGTCACTTTTTCTAAAGGTTTTTTTCCATACACCTATTGCTTGTTCTGCTGAAGAACCATCAGTTCCCACATGATCTCTATACACATTTTTAACTATGCCCCAAATATGTTCAATTGGGTTGAACATACAGTAGTAAGGGGAAAGTCGAAGCACTTTGTGACCATATTTTTCAGATAACATGTGAGCTTCATATACTGTTGGTGGTTTATTCCTACAAAAATGCATATATTTAAACAAAATAAGTTATCTAAGTATTACCATAGCATACTGAAAAATGTTTATATCAACTTACCGTTGTACTAAATTCAATAATTGGGTTTTGAGGAAAGTATTTTCAAAAGTAATATTATTTTGTATCAACCAGTTCAGTATAACAGCTTTTTGGTAGCTGTTGTTGCTACTTTATTGATCACTGTACTGTGATAACTTGCATTATCCATTACAATTGTGGCAGGTTATTCCAAGTTCACTAAAAGCTGGTATTCAAACCAATGCAAAAAAGTTTCTCGGTTTATTTCGCCGTGGTAATCACCAACTTGTTTTTTGGAAGAAAAACCAGCCCTGCTCCAGGAATAAATCCAGAAGAGGAACCAGCATGCAATACTATATACCTACAATAAGGAAATAACAAATTACTACTAGGTTTCCTAGATAGACTCCATAGCTCAATACAACTATTAATAATTATATAGATTTAAATAAAATAGTGTGACTAATAAATATTTGAAAAGGTCCTAAAATGGCAGGAATGTTAGTACATCATAAATTAATTGCTAAATTTAATTACTCATTTACCTTGGACCACCAATTTTGGTTTTTTCCACGCTTCTATGATTAGAATCTTGCCAAGAACGTCCAACAGTACCGTCTTTAAATATCCAGGTCTCATCCAAAAACACAAATTGATATAAACCTTCCCTATTTATCTTGACATATTCATGTAGAAAATGTACACGTTTTAATGCAATATGTGGCAACTCCACGACGAGGATCATCTTTTTGGTATTTGAATCCAATATTTCTCATTATCTTCCAGAGTGATGTTAAACAACCATTAAATAGTTCACGCTCCTGGAGTTTGTCTCTTTTAGTTTTCAAGGTTATGTGTTCCTCTGAAAAAATATTGTGTTAGTTAATTGTGAATAAAATAAAACAGTAAATTCAATATACTCACTGTTTCCATACATTTCGTATATAACATTTCGGAAAGCATTTTGATCAAAGTTATCAATTTCAACAGTAGGTTTTATGCGTTGTCTCTTTTTAGGTGGGCTTTTCGACTGTTCACCTCTATTATGTTTGGCGGCAATACGGTTAACAGTGGTAACGCTAAGTTGTAAAGCTTCTGCAACTCTCTACAATATAATTACTTCAATTTATGAAAGAATAATATATTATCAAGTTTAATTAACCTAACCTAACATTAAAAACATTTAATCATTTACATTTAAATATGTAACAATAATATTAATAATGATGAATACAAATAGCGAATACTATTACTTACGTCTCTTGCAGCATCAAGCGTGAGAAGCGGGCCCCCATTTCGGCATTCTCGTTCAAAATAGCTCAACAAAGATGTTACTATCTCTTGTCATTTTCTGTTCAGCTGCTTCGGCATTTTATTAACCACACACTGCAGATTTGCCTAAATAATTAGTTAAGAAAATAACTGTTTTTTTAATCTTAATGAAGCAATGAATTTGAAAGCACCAAAAAAACTTCTAAATATTAGACGATGATCGAATGTCAATAAACGTCAAAACAAACTGGGGAATTTTACCAGTTGATTTGACAACGTCTTGAAGTTTTGCCAACCCGTTAGCTGTAAATTGCCTGGGCTGTTGAGGATAAATTGTATTAACGGTTGGTAAATTAATGATTATTCTGATAAGCAGTAAAGTAACTAAAAATAACATCATCGTCTTTTTATCGTAAATAAACTATAACATATATATATATATATATATATAATACGAGTAATACATTTTTTTGTTCAGTTTTCTGAAAAGTTTTCACGTGAAGTATTCAAAAAAATGTTAGCATGGTTACGTGAAGTTAAGTCATCCGCTGGGGAACATCAAACGGTCAAGTTTAATGTTGGTATTATAATAAGTTGATTTAGGTGACCCCATGGCTTTTAGCTTCTCGTACCACATTCACGGGCTCATTTTTATTAAAAATATTAATACAGTCCGATATATCATCACTACAAGAATTACAAATCCTGTTCCTTTGCAAGAATCGACTGTCCCTAATAACCCATGTTGCAGTAATTTATCAAAAAACCCTATTAAGAATATAATTACTACGGAAAGACTAAGATTCTACCCAAAAGCATCAGATGAGAAACTAAATCAAGTAAGGAGACATGAACGATAAAGTGTTACTCCAACTGACAGTCCCAGTGATAGACCAATTAGAAGAGGGTAATAGACGAGTGAATAAGAAAATTGAAAAGAAGGAGCCGCGAAAATAAGTGTTTTTGATTCAAAGAAAGAAAAAAACCAACCAAAAATAGTCGAAAAACCAAGATCAGGGCCCCCTCTCCAGAGAGTGAAACTGACGAGAAAAAGTGCTTTTGTTTAATATGTCTTGAATCATTTTCTAACACAGCGCCAAATGAAGAGTAGGTAAAATGTAGATCCTGCTTTGGTTGGTCACATGAAGCGTGCACTGATTGAGGGGAATTGTATATCTGTCACAACTGCGATAGTGACAGACTTCAATGGCTGTTCTTTTTTTAAATAGAATCCTTTTCCCAAATTTTGTTAGTTGATTTTAAATAAAAAAAATGCACGTGATAACCAACTCCAAGTACTGTGACAACCAACCCAGCATGTGGGCAAGTGGTCACATAATGTTATTTTTTTAAAAAAAATCAGATTCTGGATCTATTTATAGTGCTATAAAATTTACATAACATGCTGAAGGCATGAAATGAGATGCTTACGAATAAATTGTTGGCAAAGTAATTCGCACTTATTATTTTTTTTTAAATGTGATAACTGGCCACCGTCTCCCCTACTACTTGTTGACGGCTTGAAAATACACACACAGTATTTCTAGGAAGACCTATATAAAAAATTTCCAACTTCTGCTTATTTTTTAGTGTATCAAAAGCTCTACTAAAATCTAATAATACCAGTTCCGTGAATTTCCCTTTATCTGTAGAGCTAATAATATTGTCTTCTTGTCTACAATCCAGTAAGACAGTTGCTCAGCTATAACCTTTGCGAGAACCAGTTTGTATAACAGGCAACACCGAATTAGAGTATATATAAGATTTTAATTGTTGCTCCAATTCTTTTTCTAAAATTTTTGACAATGTTGGTAATACGCTAACCGGTCTAAGATCCTTATAATCTTGCGGATTTGCCTTTTTAAGTTGAGCCTTCACGATTACTCTGTTTTACACATTGGGAAATGTGAAGTTAGTTTCATATTATAATTTATTATTACTATAAAATGTTGACAGTTCCTCAGGAGGTTGCATATTTGATACCGAGTTGTCGACCCAAACAAAAAATTACATTTTTATATGGACGATTGAAAACGCTCATAACGCTACTACAGTTATTTCAACCGTCAGTCAAGCAACAGTTCCTAAATATCTAAAAAAAGAAAAGACATCCTCGAAAAGTACTATTGGTACAGGATCTTCTTGGCGCCAGATTTTTAACGTGGTTGTATCCACGGCCCCTCGACTTCAATCGTCGAGAGCTCCCGGTAGCCTCAGATGGAGGTACGGTAAATTCCAGGGGTCTACTGTCGTCAAAATCCGGGAGGTTATGGCTAAATATAAAACCGTTCTCGCTAGTCCTGAAATAAATATTATTATCCTGGTCCACACTACGGGGAAGCTAAAATTTGTGCTGCCAAACAACTACTCTACCATAGGGAGGTGCTAATCTATAGTAGGTCAATAAAACACAAAGGTTTGTTTAGGTTGGATTATAATTATATTTTCTACCAAGCCGTTACATATATAAAAAAACACAATACTCATAAGGAGAGACAATACCCTTGTATCCCAAAAGCACAGATGTATTATTGAACTATATGTATATTAAATATGCACTAATTAGTGACGAAGCGAGAGTGCTTTATGATCATAAAATAGCGTATATGAGAAATAAACGGTAAAAGCAAACAACAACTCTTCAAAATTTGGTGGTATTTTCATTCAAATGTTTTATAAGCTTTCATGAATGGAACGGGTTATGGGTTACTTCTATTTAAGAAACTATAAAATCGGAAAAGATACTAAAGATCGGGGACTCTAGATTTAAAATATCAGGAAGCCCTAGCGTTTATTTATGCCTGGCGCTCCTGGAGATTTCAATCAAGATTCTTCCTATGAAATCGGAAGAGGTATTAATGATAAGGAACTCTAGATTTAAATTGTCAGGGAACTCACTAAAAATAAAATCGCGAAAGATACTAAAGATCGGGCACTCTAGATTTAAAATATCAGGAAGCCCTAGCGTTTATGTATGCCTGGCGCTTCCGGAGATTTCAATCAGGATTCGCCCTATGAAACCGGAAACGGTATTAAGGATCGGGGACTTTAGATTTAAAATATCAGGAATCCCTAGCGTTTATGTATGCCTGGCGCTCCCGGAGATTTCAATCAAGATTCTCCCTATGAAATCGGAAAAGGTATTAAAGATCGAAAACTCTAGATTTAAAATATCAGGAAGCCCTAGCGTTTATGTATGCCTTGCGCTCCCGGAGATTTTCAATCAAGATTCTCCTTATGAAATCGGAAAACTGATTACTGATCGGGATCTCTAGATTTAAAATATCAGGAATCTCACTAAAAAGAAAAATCGGTGAAGATACTAAAAACCGGGGACTCTAGATTTAAAATATCAGGAAGCCCTAGCGTTTATGTATCCCTGGCGCTCCCGGAGATTTCAATCAAGATTTTCCCTATGAAATAGGAGAAGGTATATTAAATCAGATGAGATATAAAATGGTTTGCCACACTCCGGTCTACAAAGATATTCCAACTTATTTTAAAATGAAAATCAACTGCCTGAATATTCTAAATTTGTAATTGAAAAGACCACTTTGTTCAGACGAGGGTGTGTCGGGGTGTGGCCTCCGTTCGGACATCCTCGACTCGTCGTCTGATTCTGAGATAGTATCTTCAAGTAAGTAGTAATCTGAAAATGACATGATTTAGTAATTGTTGATAAAGTATATATGTTGTACTAGGGTAGAGTCTATGAGGCTTGGGTAAAAGTTCAATAGTTCGTCGACGTACAGATATGGTACGTATGGACTAACACTAACACAATGTCTATTATTGTTTGTATTTAGTTCGTATATATAGTCAGCGTACACCCTGTATACGCTTTGACTAAATACGGGCACTAAAATAACAAAGGGATATGTGGGCAATCCCGTTTCATAAATAATATATTGCTCACTTATGGGTAAGGTTCACTAATAACTTCACTACTTAATTTAGGTTGACCCTGTATGTAGGTTTGATGTTTGGCCTAAGTGCCGGAGCTAACTTGTCAGAGGTCAATTAATCAACACTGATAAAGGAGTTGAATTGACTTGTTCAGTTTCGGGCTCAGCAAAGGTAGGTAGCACCATAGCGCGTTGTTGTAGGTAGGCGTAGCTGCTTCTTCGATGTTCGGACTCGACTGACTGAAGCTCTCAATAATCCTCGTATTTATCCTGTGTTCTGTGAAAGTTACTGCGTAGTTTTTTTGTAAAACGTAAATCCTTTGTTCCTATTGGCCGGGGCGGAGCCTACTAGTCGGACGCGCTTGTGGTCTGGTGTCAACTTATTTTCCGGATTTTTATTACTAGAAGTTCTTACCTTCACACCAACGGAATTATCGAGAAGTTTTTTAAAGTGAGAAAAAAACTCGAGAAGAAATTTAACGGTAATTGGCAAAACAACCAAAACAACTTTCGACGGACGGTGCACAATTCCTATCTCCACCTCCGGTTAGCCAGCACTTTTGCACTCCTCACTACCTGCCTTCAGCCTTACTTTTCTACCTCCCTCGATTAGTTCGACCTGCGCGCTTCTTCCAATATCTATCTCGTGGCAGTGGGAATACCAGTACATTGAAATGTTGAGTTTAAAATCGGAACAAATATTTTCACACAGAAAAATGATTTCTCCATCGCAACCAGATAGTAAACAAATGAATAAAAATAACATCGGAACTTTGAATAAGTTTCAACCTCCTACAAAATTGTTATTTATGTAACAAGTGTGTAAAATATCCTTTTTTCGACGAATGTGAATATTGTGCAATCACATGAGTCGAAAAAAGGCCTTTACACACGAATTACATACACTATTTTTTCCTACTACCGAAAATTTTATCGAAATACAGTAGTTTAATAATAATTTTCTTTGTGCACTAAAGTAAGTTTAATTTTTCTTTAGAAGAAACTATAACGCTTCTATTGATTCTTAATAAAATATATTATATATTGATTATTATTTTGAACATTTTGATCAAAATTACAACAAATTAAGAAAACGACAGACGAATTCAATTATTAACAATACTAATATTAAATGTACAATTTGTGCACTCGGACATTTTAGGAATATTTTGTTATTTTATTTTTCCTACACCATTCTTTGAACAAATTGTATTTTGTTTCGTGAATATTCACAGATTTAAGGGGCAATAAATCATTAGAAGCATTCTGTGCTACGTGTAATATGTTCGATCGTGTATTTTCAAAATAATCTCCCGAGAGATCATCAGAGGAATCCATCTTTATAATAATATGTTCCTACATATTCCGTTTTCTAAGGAAAGAATCTAAAATAACATCATAGTTTCCTAAAAATGTTCAATACTTAAATATAAATACTTTTGCTCACCCTAGGTATATTCGGAAGATCTCAATTTGAATTTTAAATGTCAGATTCAATGCACAAAGAAATGTCAGTCACTCACAGCCAACTTATAGGTAGGTACCTACCTATGCACTCTGTTCTATTATTTTCCAGTACCCAATAATTATTACGTATGTACTTTACTGAATTCTATATGATTCAATCTCTGATTTAAAGAAAACTCAGATTTAATATCCGAGTATTACACCTACCTATATTTTTATAAGACTAGATAAAACTAAATACAAATTGAAACTATGCACTCTGTTCTATTATTTTCCAGTACCCAATAATTATTACGTATGTACTTTACTGAATTCTATATGATTCAATCTCTGATTTAAAGAAAACTCAGATTTAATATCCGTTTATTACACCTACCTATATTTTTATAAGACTAGATAAAACTAAATACAAATTGAAACTTTTTCTTTACGCACTAGTGCGTAAAGAGTTTATCTTTACGCACTAGTGCGTAAAGTAAAGTTTTACGCACTCGAAAGTGTGTCTAAAGTACGTACTTTACGCACGGTAGTAGAAAAAATTGTTTCTACCCCGAAGCCAGAGGATAGAATAAAAATTTTCTCGGAGACCTACAATAATTATAAATCTTATGTCTAAAACAATTTCTATACAGAGGTTGAAACATATAGCGGGTACATGTAATAGGAAATGAATATATACTCGGCGACATAAACTATAAAATGATTTGTATACAATGGAAAGAGTCTATAACGGGTTGTATATAATATAAAATAAATATATACTAGGTGACATAAACTATAAAATGAAAATATACTCGGCGGCATAAAACATAAAATCATTTTTCATACACAGGCCAGAATATATAATGGGGATATGTAATATAACTGAATATATACTGGGCGACATAAACTATAAAATGATTTTTATACAGAGCGCCAGAACACACAACGGGTGATATATAATATAAAATAAATATATACTCGGGTGATATATAATATGAAATCAATATACTCAGCGACAGAAAATACAAAATGTAAATAAACTTGGCCACACAAAATAACCTTTAAGTAACGAGAACCTCGTTACAAAGTGTAGTTGATCGTTCATTAATTTCTTAATAATTTCAATAATTATGTATTGTAACCTTACCTTGTTGTTGTTACTCCAAGAAGTGAGGTGACATTGCCAAATGTTCGCTTTTCGCCGGAGAGCATAATGTCATGAGTTAGTGAGGAATATTTGAAAGCTTGTCCTTTATTATTTTTTAAGGCGCCACTTGATTAGTAGGACATTCAAGAAATTTACTGATTAACCAAGAAACCAATAATGAACAAAAAATTAGCTATTGTAACTTTTCAAATATGTTACTTATGTCGTTTTACTTTTACGTTTGTGAATCAAATAAAACACTTTGTTGCCAATGAAACAGTTTAATTAAATGGATGGTACCTGGAACATATGTTGTAATAACCCGTCTCAAAAATATGAGGTGATCAACTCTATTTATGAAATGATAATCAGTTATCAATGATTAGTTAATTTGAAATGTTTAACAATTTCTAATGTTATCAGCTAACTGAGATCAAAATATACAATACACTAAATCTTTAGCAACCTGTAAAGGGTATACCAGTTACCGCTTTACAAGAGTAATAATTAACCATATACATACAAGTAGGTCAAAAGTATCTCTATTATATTAAGATTAAACTGAAATATAATTTCAGGGCAGTATACATTAACAAAGTTGATATTTCAACTCTAAAGAATTGAAAGAACGTAATGTTAAAATTGTGAATTTGATAGACGTCTTTATAAAAATGTTAAGTTACTAATAGTAGAATATAAAAGTTAATGTGTGATTCAACGTTAAAAAAATGAAGTTATAAAATGAATAAATTGCTCAAAGTTCAGATAAAAACAAATAAAACTTTAAATGTTATTTGCGGTTAGTGTCCAAACTATTAGACGTCAATTGGCTTAATTGACAAGCAACATCTGACTTTTGGAACTAGATTCAGCCATGCGGTTAATAATCGTTGTTCATGATCACGGATTATATATACTCCCTGTTCATGATGTCACCAACAAACAAAGTCCAGCTTCGTCCTTTGAACTGGAAACGCCGTTAGAAGCTCTTGTCGCTCTATAACGTTAAACGCAATCCGATGTACGAAACGTCTACAACCCTGGACGGAGAACTTAGCCTGTCAGCTATCCCTACGAAAATACATACCATACAGGAATCATCCGAAATTGAAGCTTCTTAAAATCTGTTCTTGATCATCCTATCATTGATAACCATCACCCATAAAAACTATCAAACCATCAATTGGCAAAAAATATTGTAAAAACTGCTTGTAAAAAAACTATGCAGTATAAAAAAAAACCTAAAAAGAAATTGGGGGTTATAGCCGTGAAAATATATACGAGATGGAAGCTTACCTTGTTACCAAGGGTTTTTAACCACTATAGTTCCCAAAATATATGGATTAAACCATGTGCCACCGGCCATTTTATATACTTACGACTTGTCCTCATCGATACCCCAACTTAACCATTCGACAAGTATCAGACAAGTGCTTTCAACAGCTTCCCTTTACTTTACAATTGACATCAGCAAACAGTGTTACCAATGGCAGTCAAATAAAATCCCCACATTAAATAATAAAATAGTCATGAAGAATATTAATAAAAATATTACTCTAAACACCCATTTAATTATTTACATCCCGTTATTCCAGGATATGCTTAAATAATTTTGAAACCCATAGTTAATTCCGTTATGCAACCAACTATACAGAAATGTGTATAAAGTTGCATACTCAGTGGGTGGCTTAATTGAATTAATATACCTCCGTGAGTTACTCATAATACAATAAAAAAAAAATATTGTATTTTTATCATGCTACAGTATAATTAAAGATTTAGTCAGGTTGAGCAATGCAAAAAACAAGAAAAAGTCATAAATCGACTTTAGCTTTTGCTAATATAATCAAATCAAATATAAAATGCGTGCTGGTTGCCATTAGGTATATCTCCCGTCCCCCATTCCGCGCTTGGTGGATTGAACCTATATTGCCACCTTTTTTTATCTAATTTGCAACATTTTATTAATTAATAAAAATATTGAAAGCTTTTTTGTTTCTCCAACAGATAATTCGATGAGGAAATTTTCCTCTTTTTTCATCCAAACAAAAAGTCTTTCCAGTTCAATTTACCCTTCTAACTATATAGATATAAAACATCCATTTTCTAACAGTTGATTTTCTTTTCAGCTCGCAAAGATACTTATCAACAACAACAAAAGTATTCAGAATGGCGGCAATTGTGGTATCCGAATTTCGAGGAGTTCTCTAGGGCGGAGGCTATGGCCGGGGCCGAAAACAATACAATCACTAACGTAACGGTCCAACTGGGAGCCACTGCTTACCTACATTGCCACGTCAGGAGCACCGGAGATAGGACTTTGGCCGGAGCAGAGGTAATAACGTATTTTCCACTCCCTTAATAATAGCGCGTATGCTATCATGAGATTTGCGTCTGAATAATATCGTGTTTTTCCTTTCTAACCATTCGTTTAATTAAATATACTGGGTGTTATTGTGTAGTATGATAAAAAAATGTTTTTGTGGAAAACATTTATACTGTTGCATAATAATTGAAGTTTACTGCCTCTGGCGTATGTGCGCTTATTCCCCAAGCAAGGTGATTTCAAATAAACAATTTAAATCAAAGTATAGTTCGTTCCAATATACTTCG
Source organism: Galeruca laticollis (assembly GCA_963921935.1). Classification (NCBI taxonomy): domain Eukaryota; kingdom Metazoa; phylum Arthropoda; class Insecta; order Coleoptera; family Chrysomelidae; genus Galeruca; species Galeruca laticollis. The sequence goes on from OY998180.1 coordinate 114,628,917, forward strand.
TCTTGAATCAAATAAACAACGGGTACTTCCTGAATCCTCTGGTTTAAAAACCCGAAAAACCCATTTTTGGAGTAAAATGAGTTCTATATGTCAATTGATTCGTACTCTAACCTTCTACAATCTAGTACTATATTTATAGTGCAACACTGCGCAAATGAAACCTAAGTTCCCATCTAAAATATGGAGTATGTTTTCAAAATCCGACAAATCCCCGCTGCGTTGGAATCAAATACCGACAAATTTGAATTAGCCTATCAAATTAAAGCAACGCGACTCGTACGCGCATGGATTTAGTTTAGCGAAGCCCATACTGACTGTATTCTAGAAGTGGACGGTATAGAAAGCAATAATTGTATAAATTTGTAAATAATTTGAATTGGAATGAATTCAGTTTGTTTTATTATTATGAAAACAATGGCTGAATGAACTACGTAACACTAACTTCGATAATATATTTACCGTTCACCATGTTTAGATCCTCTTATTTTTTGCATCTAAGCACCTCTAGTGTCACGAACTTGTCGCGAGTGACACGAAGCTCTAGATCAAGAGCATGTGTGTCTATTTTAAATGAAACATATATAGTCAAACAGATTAAGAAATTAGTTACAAATCTGTTATTAACACAAAAAGATTGATTGATTTCAAATGGTTGATGGAACGCACTAAAACTGGTATAACTGAACTGCACTATTCAAAGGGTTTTCCTAAATCTAAGCTAACTACTGAACATTTATGACACCAACCTTGAATAAATCTCAAATTATCAACTCCTTTGTTTCCTTGCGAAGTAAAAAAAGATAATTGGATTGATTAAAAACTACTGAGCCTTTACTGTGGCGGGTATAAACGAAAAAGCTATATCTGTGTGGGAACTACTAGTCTTGCTAGTGTTGGGAGTACTGAGCTTTAAAGCATCTGTACCCTTCGACGATCAGGAAGCAACTTTCGTAAAAATCCTCTTTCTTTCGACTGACCGTGTGGATTTTAGTCAAAATTGACAAGGTCGAACAGGTGTGAAAGAAATGTCACCTTTTTTGGATTAATTTATTTTCAAAAGCAGTATGTGGGACAAGGCGAGAATATGTTTTGGGCGAAATAGATTGAGGAAATTTTGAAAACTGTAGGTAAATTTTTTATTGTTAATGAATTTGAATGTACCTAACTGGGGTATTACATTCCACGTTTATATTTATTAAAAGAGTTATTGTAAACCTTATTGCCATTTAACATCCGGTGAAAATATGTTTAATTTAATTTTAAAGAGATTTGATCACGCCTTATAGCCGATGGCTGCGGTGGCAAAACTAGAAATCAATAACGATAACCATATGCACTCAATAGATTTGTGTAGACCATATATTAAAAACTTGGAGCTTATATTTCCTGTGACTGGAAATTCATTTATTCATTTATTCCCCCATACAGGGTCTTTGCACGGATAGAAATGGGTAGTTAAAGAGAAGACACCATCGTTTCACCAGAAGAATTTGTATTTAATATATAATAGTATTCAATAGCAATGGAACTGTTTTCTTATTGGGTCGTGATGTGACTGTTTACAACTGGAAAGATGACTCTCAAACTGCAATCAAATCTCCATCACAATGGTACTTCAGATGGAATATGAGTAAAAGGATTTTACTAAGACGAGGAAAAAATAAGACAGTAACAATTCGAGGAGAACAGTCCTATGAGTCTGATCGGGACGAATATGAATAAGTGTTTAAAAAAGTGTAAATAGTTTCTAGTTTTGTGCACAGAGAGCACAGCAATTATTGGCTTCCTAACATGAAAATAAGATTGTACAAGATAGAGTTTTCAATGTAAAGCAATCAAGTATGAGCCTTTCTGTAACCTCAAAGGAATATGGATTAATTTGGAGTTAGTGTCGGATATGACAACAGAGTGCTTCCTTGCAGCACTTAAGAGGTTTTATTAGCGAAGAAGCTTTCCTCATACTGTACATTGCGATAATGCTGCGACCATCAAGGGTGCCAAAAACCAATTAAATCAATCGTATGGCTCATGTAAATCTCAGATTTATACGATGGCTGTTACAGATTATTGCAACGCACTCTCTGTAGAATCCAAACTCATTCCTCCCCATCCTGGGGAGGACTCTGTGAGGCTGGCGTAAAATCAGCAGAATCACAGGTATCGTCAGGTGCCAAGTGATGAAAGTATAACCCCACAAAAAACACCACACCGAAAAAGCCTGATACAAACTGTTTACGGCATGTAATAACTGTCAAACCAAGAAAAGTTACTATGTATATATATATATATATATATATATATTCTTTGTTTTTCTTTCTTTATATATATATATATATATATATATTCTTTGTTTTTCTTTAAGCTTGTATATAATTATATTCATTTTTCTTGGGCATCAGGTTAATCGTAAATTCTTTATTATAATAATAACATCAACTTGTTGAATGTCCCTGGTATATTGTAAATAGTTGTTTCTAAGGCAGGTATTTTCGATTTTATTGTTTTTGAAATTATTTTATTAGTTACCAGTTTTTGTCGTCTCTGTGTGTACATTCAATTTTAATCTTTCAATCGTTTTCATTTTACTGTTTAACATCAATGTAAATATTTTTGAAAATGCTCCGAATTAGAGAGCGAAACGTCAAATAAAAATATAAATTGATAAAGAATTTACGATTAACCTGATGCTCAAGAAAAATGAATAAAATTATATATAAATATATATATATATATATAAAGAAATCTGCAACACTCTGTATACTATAATATGGAATGAAATACTACACACTATAAGCAAATACAAAATTTTAGAATTTAATTTTTTTTTATATCATCCGAAATAGATACAATCTGTATTATTCATTATTCAATAGAGAAAGTAAACAAGAGGCAAACTGAAGAATCAAGAAGGAAATTTTCAATACACTTTGTAAATACACTTATGTGAGGTATATAACATGATTTCTAGCCTTTGAGAGAGAGAGAGAATTTTGAACGTTACATTACATTATAACAATTTATTTCACACACAATAAAAGTCAAAACATTCTGATTTGTTTTCAAAAATAATAATTAGATATTGAAAGAAATTTTCTGATAACATTGTGTAATTATTTAATATTTGTCAAGGTAGAAAGTAAAAATAATAACATTAAGTTTATAAAATATGACATTTGTGAAATGAATTGTCATTCCGAATATATCTAATTGAAATAAAAAGAGCTGTAATTTCTAAATATTTTGAAATATAATTTAAAGGAAGTAATATATAAGATTTAATCATTTAAAGACTTTAAACAGAATGTCCTAGAAGTAGATGAGCAATTTATAACTTGAAATGAAATTTATCAACAAGGATTTTTATAGCCAATTTTGATTGGTGGAGTAGATTTGTAATATTTTGATTAGCGACAAGCGTATTGAAAACTAAAAAAAATTGAATAGAAAAATTTGTTGATAATGAGCACTATTGACTAGGTAGAATTTCTTTTGGTAGAAGTGAATGGGTGAGAAGCTAAATTTTTAGAAAAATAATTCAAAATTATTCAAAAAGCAGCACATTGGAGTGGTAATTATAAAAGAAATGCATTATTCTTGAATGTAACTCAGCAAATTTATAAATCAAGTAAATAAACCTAGATTTGACAAATAATTGATAAAAAGTATAGAGTACTGACCGTAAAATTTCATCTATATAACCAAGTAAAATATCATATCGTGGGAATGGTGTCTCCACGATTCATTTCAGAAAGGACTGGACTATGTAATTCCATTTAAAAGTATTGATGTGGATGAAATGTAATATCAACTTTAGTTATTATCCAAGCACGACAGGCTGTTTGGCTTTCCAGGAGGTAATCTAAAAACAATCAATGAAGTGTATTAAAATGGAAGAGTGAACAGGTATTTAAAACTATTTCATTCATATAAAAAAGGTTAAATAAACTTACTTGTGTTGTGCAAATATTTGAACTTTGATATTTCATATTCTCTGGCCATCATTATTTTCGCCATATTTATTTCATAGACAATTTTGTAACAAGATTCATTTTTAAATGTGTATATAATGTTACCTATTTTGTAATCACATAAAATAATAATTCATTTGAGTGTATGTTTTGTTGAATGAATGATCATCATAGATAGTTTGTTTTCATGAGTTTTTTTTGTAAATGAATAATGTATTTGTTTTCAAAATATTAAATAACGTTTTTCACTTGAAAAACTTGAAATTATATTGTTGAGAAGTTTCAATTTTTTTTGATGATTGCTCCATCTATATTCAACAGTTGGCAGTATTGACCAAACGCTTCTGAATCGTAGAGGGGTTTGAAATCGAGCATACAGGACGGTCTCTAGGATTTATAAAGAAATTAAAGCATTTTTATTTTATTGAAAATTTTTTCTTTATTTAAATGCAAGGATTTTACTTTTTGGCGCTCATAATTGAAATTAAAATAGTTTCGTTTTAACATATGAACCCTACTTTGAGATCATAGAGTTTTTCATGCAAGGTATAATTAATTTATGACCTGTTTTAAAATTTTCTAATATACCGAGAAAAACAAAACTAATAATTCATATCAACTAAACATTAACAATAATAATTAGGTTTCTCACACCAATCAATCCACAATAATTTGTCGGCCCAACATAGGGCAAATTAGAGAAAGTTTATTAAATAGAGAAAGTTTATTCATATTTAAACATTAAAATTTCTCTCACACATAAGAATCCAGTATAGTATATATGTATATATATATATATATATATATATATATATATATATATATATATATATAAAGAAGATGTAGGAATATCGCGTAATATGTTAACAACAACAACAAAGAGATTTATGGGTAAGTCACGCAAGAAAGGGCTACTGAAACAGAGTGGCAACCGCGGACATGCATGTGTCTGGCTCATTTGCCTCTTCAGCACGGTATAACCAAATAAGGATGTGACATTTGGGAGCAAAGATGTATTTGTGCCTTCAATTGGAAGATCCCGAGTTTTCAGGACAACAACCAAGATCGACAGTAATTTTTTTCATACAGTATGTCAATTTTCAAATGACCGAAAAAATAGGAACATCTTCAACGATCACGATGGTATTTTGTCAGTTGACTCGGGAAGTTGATGCTACAGTAAATTTTTCAGCCTTTTAGCTGTACTAAATCTGAGGTACAGGTACCCTAGTTTTAGGTACTTTGTCGGTATATATATATATATATATATATATATATATATATATATATATATATATATTAATATATAAAAAAGAAGATGTAGGAATATCGCGTGATATGTTAACAATAACAACAAAGAGATTCATGGGTAATTCACGCAAAATAAGGGCTACTGAAATAGAGTGGTAACCGTGGACATGCATGTTTCTGGCTCATTTTGTCCTGAAAACTCGGGATCTTCCAATTGAAGACACAAATGAGCGTTTGGTTTCCCTGCTGAAATCCGTTATTTTGTGTTTTCCCATGTTTCGATTAACATCTTTGCTCCCAAAATTTCACATCCTTATTTGGTTATGCCGTGCTGAAGAGGCAAAATGAGCCAGAAACATGCATGTCCACGGTTACCACTCTATTTCAGTAGCCCTTATTTTGCGTGAATTACCCATGAATCTCTTTGTTGTTATATATATATATATACACTTATATATAGAATTATACTATGTATAAACTGACACAACTAGTATATCTACTTTTAATCTTTTTAAAATAAAGGTTAGATGTGGCTACATGATCACACTGTATTCCCTATTAATTTGAAAGTCTCAATTTATTGACGTACTCCTGTTCAGCCCTGTTTAAGTATTGTTAGTGACTGTTTGGAGCTGACTTCATTTTCTTTATTTAAATTTTACCACAAAGCATTAAAATGTCTGTATTGTATTTTAGATGCACCTGCACATTAGGATACATTACGTTCATACTACCAAAAATATATATGATTACATTGTACATAAAATGCTTCGTTCTATCAATTCCCCCAAAATTCAATACAATAAAGGCTCCATCCGATTTATAGGTATTATCAAAACACATAGATAACAAATAATGAACCCCACTCGAATTACACTATCAAACACACATCGCAAAGAAAAAGCCCCATCCAATTTATACTATTAAAACACGTTAGAAAGAAAGGGCACCATCCAAAATATACTATTGAAAGGAATTACAAAGAGAATGCCATATCTGTTTAGCTTGAGTTGTCAGAACTACATAGCAAACTAGATAGCTTTTTTCATCTGTACTGCAATAAGATCAGTTGAAAATCAAAATGCATTAAAATAAACACACATTCATTATTTAATGAGGGCTGAACGCAAGTACATCAATTATTTGAAACTTTCAAATGAATAAGGAATAAAGTGTGAATACATAACCACAGCTTATCTTTATTTTAAAAAGATTATAAGTACATATAGTTCTTGTGTCACCCTATGGATTGGCTCTTTAGGAGCCTTCGCCACTAGATCTATAGCCATGTCTTTTAACCTGTTCTTAAATATTAACTATTGAGTTTAATTAACATTCTCTGATAGATCCTCATTTCGAGTGTTAACTTGGTCGTTGATTATTTTTGAATAATTATTAAGAAGTACGTGGATATGAATAGTTTTCACCACAATCTTCTTGTTCTGACCATTCTTGCAGCCTTTCGCCTGGATGCTTTCGTTTTTTTGACATACTTTTTGTCAAGTATTGTGGTTGATTAGGAAATACTGACGAACAGCATGTTTAATCAGTGCAGGCCATTTTCTTAGCATCTCTAATACATATCCATCATTTCTGGTAACTTTATCTACTTTTATAACCGGTGAGTCTGATAAATATTTAATACATAGTACAGAATGTTATGTTGGAAAAAATGACTCCCTATGAATGCATTTAATCCACTTTTCTTCAATCTTCAGGTAAATAATAGACGGTCACGTAGGAATTGGTACTTTGATAATTGCTCGAGCAATTAGATATTTAGCCCTAGAAGCCATGTCTAAATCGACAGATAGTTTGCCAGTTAGATACGACTTTGGAAGGGAGTTTGAAGTGGTCATAAACAACCAGCAAATTTGCACATAGAATGCAACTCAATTAGGAAGGAACGCATCAGTTTAGTTCACTGCTGGATCCAAGATGGATCGAAAGGCTGAAGGGTGAGTGACGGGGACTAGGTTCAGGCTATCAAAGCTCCATAGTAGAGCCCCAACCATATATCAAGCAGAAGTACATGCTATAGAAATGTGTTCCTAGTGGTACCTGAAAAGGGACACCCGTAGGGCAGAAATCTATATACTATCAGATAGCCAGGCAGCATTGAAAGCTCTGAAGTCATACACTTGCGAGTCTAAACTGATTTGGGACTGTAAAGAATCCCTAAGACAACTGGCAACAACCAACCAATTCACTGTGATGTGGGTGTTAGGTCACAAAGGCGTTAGAGTCAGTAAAGAAGCAGGCAGTGTTGCCAAAGAAGGAGCAAACTCCGAATTTCTTGGACCGGAACCCTTCTGTGGACTTTCTAAAGCCTACCTGAACGTACAGCTTCGATGCTAGGAAAACGATCTAATGGAATCTCACTGTACTAAATTGATATCACAAAGACAAGCGTAAAGGCTGGTGATCCTTTCGCAAAGGAAAGCTAAACAGCTTCTCAAGTTAGACAAGAAAGACTTGGAATTGGCAACGGGACTAATCACTGGGCATTGCCCTCTGATGTATCACATCAAAAATATGGTCAAATCAGAGCGAATGTTGCCAATACTACGAGAACATCGCTGAAAATGCAGAACATTTGCTTTGCGAATCCCCAGCACTTTTTTGCAAAAGGCTGAAGTACCTAGGAGGGGCCTTCCTAACGCCCTCTGATATCAGGTACTTAGCTCCCAGGAAACTGTAAAACTTCGCATGTAGTCTTGGAATCCCGGACCTCGAATAGATTTAGAGACATGCACCAAAGTACTTATAGGTCGAAGTGTTTGATTTGCTGCATAGCCTTTACGATCCATCTTACAACCTATAATATCTAGATACGCAGCATTTATCTGACATATTTAATTAAAAAAAGACTATATACCTAAGGAAATATAACCGCTTGTAACGGAAGAACACAAAAACTACCCTGGGACAGAGCCATCCTAGCATGCACGCAAGAAGCGGATAAAGTTGGGAATAACCGCACCCGCCGTTATCTTTGCATACCACAACACAGAAATAAGAAGGAAACAAATGTATTTTTACTAATGGTAGACTTGTCTTCACATAAATTTCGGAAATGTAATAATTATACACACTTGAATTCATCACATTCAAATTAGTGAAACATCGATGTTGATCATCGATGGTAACATCGAAAGCAAACATCGATATCTTAAAAATACCGGCTGTAATACATCGATATTCTGTTAACATCGATGTTAAAAAATAAACAATGTAAAGTTATCGGTAATCGTGAAATTAGTAATTAGAATAAATCAAACAAATAATTCAAGTTCCATGTAAATATTATATTTGTAATAATCGTGATAAAATTAATTCAAGTCCCAAAGTATTTCATTGTAAGAAAAGTAACGTAGAAAGTCGCTTCCTTTGCAAGCTATTTCGTTTTTCGGCCAAAGTTTCGCCCGTCTTAGAAAATAGACGTTCAGGTGGTATGGAAGTAGCTAAAACAAATAATAGTTAGGGTTTGTCAAATCTGATATCGATCACAAAAACATCGATGAGTAAACATCTATATTTTGAAACATCGATAAACATCGCTCAGTACTAATTCAAATGCCTTAAGCTTTCTTTTGAGAGATTTTGAAAAAAATACTCGCCAAAATAGAATTAGTCCACAGCAGCCGGCCGGTATGTGTTGTGTGACGTCAGATCACGTGACACAACTATAGTCCACGTCCTAAAATATCTCAGAGGTTACGAATGTATATATATATATATATATATATATATGTATATATATATATATATATATATGTATATATATATATATATATATATATATATATATATATATACATCTATACATATATACATATATAAAACAGAAACAAATAATCAGCGGCTGAACTATTAACAAATAAAATTGAAAATATCACGGGGATTTCAGCCTAAATAATGTTAAAAATTCTTGTTATACGAAACCGAGCGCTTTCGAAAGACCTTTTCTTTCTTTTTCAAGGTTGTAGGGTAGAATCATTGGAAATCAAAGAAAACAGGATACATAGCCATCACTTCTAATTTCTATCAAAATCAAAAACCAATGCCTCGACATTGAAATTAAATAAAATCAGAAAAATGAAAAATTGAGTTTAAAATAAACATGGAAATTGATACTTAGCTTAAATCCTTCCTGAAGACACATTTTGGTTATAAATTCACCACCACTAAATTTTAAAAGAGAATATTATATACTAATTCGGTTGTTTCAAGTGTATCTAGTTTTTGGATAGAAAATAACTTTTTTCAATTGACAATACCTGATAACAGTCGTATTCTCTTCAAGCGAGTTTGTTTTATTTTATGTGTATATACCAGGGTAGTTGAAAATTTACGGGTGTGATACCAAATGTTGCACCAATCTTAGCAATGAGATTAATATTTAAATTTTATTTGAGACTTGATGTCCCATTAATGTCAAAACTGAAAAAAACCTTTTCTTTTAAAAAAATTCTTTTTCACATAACAGTTGCCTGCTGTTATTTTCTGGTTGGTTGTTATAACAAGGAGTTGAATTTGCTAACAGTCACTAAACATGGAAATTGATACTTAGCTTAAATCCTTCCTGAAGGAATACATTTTGGTTTTAAAATTCACCACCACTACATTTTAAAAGAGAATATTATATACTAATTCGGTTGTTTCAAGTGTATCTAGTTTTTGGATAGAAAATAACTTTTTTCAATTTACAATACCTGATAACAGTCGTATTCTCTTCAAGCGAGTTTGTTTTATTTTATGTCTATATACCAGGGTAGTTGAAAATTTACGGGTGTGATACCAAATGTTGCACCAATCTTAGCAATGAGATTAATATTTAAATTTTATTTGAGACTTGATGTCCCATTGATGTCAAAACTGAAAAAACCTTTTCTTTTAAAAAAATTCTTTTTCACATAACAGTTGCCTGCTGTTATCTTCTGGTTGGTTGTTATAACAAGGAGTTGAATTTGCTAAGAGTTACTAGACCGCATGAACTCTCACTTCCTCGGTCCCGTGGCTGTGAACATATCCAGGCAATTATCGCGTGTAAAAAGCACCGGCCAAAAGAGAACAACACCTGTAGCTGGAAAGTTTAATTATCCCAAGAGGTTTCTTTAAAAAAATCATCCAGTCTCTCACTCTGGAAATTTCAGATTATGAAATAGTCAAATTCAGAGGCTGTCACCCTCTGAGTAGCCAAAATTTTTTTATTATATAACAACCTTCAAAAAGGGAAATGACAAGTCCCACCCCCTGTCAAGTTTGTCAGTCCCGACTGAGGTAGGAACTCCCCAAAGACCTCTCCGAAATGCTGTTAGTTCAAGTATAGTACTCTCAATGCCTGGTGTTATAATATTAAAATTGTTTTGACATTTCTCCTTGTAAAATATGTTTATAGCGGAGTTAGTTGTTAGTATCATGTCCGTGAAAAACGCAACAATTTATCCACAGACACCACACAACACCTAACTAAGGGAAGAATCGTCACTGCTAGTTGGGTTGACATTTGTACAATGTAGTAAATATGTGTAAATCTTACTTATGTTATCGATGTCAGATTTTTTATTCATAGTTAGGTCATTGACTTGGATGTGGTACATTTCTAAGAATTTACGTTCATTTCTATTTCTCTCTACTTCTAAAATTTCACAATTTTCAAAATCTACGTGATGTGTCTCATCTATTATATGTTCTGCAAGCGTACATTTTCTTTTTCCTAACCTACTATCGCTTTTATGCTGTATCAAACGGTTTTTTAAATTTTGTGAGGTTTCACCTATATATTTCTTTCCACAATTCATACAAGGTATCTGATAAACCACGTTTGTACGTTGGAGGGTCTCATCTTTGTGTTTAAGTTTAGTGAACAATTGATTTAAAGGTTGGGCTGATTTTTGTGCAATTTTTACTATGGACATATCTTTGAAATGTTTAATAATTTTATCATAGATTTCACCAAGATATGGTATTGATCCGAAAATAATATTAGGTTGGTTTTCCCTTCCTGTGTGACTCTCATCTCCGCTCATTCCCCCAAGGACAGTCCGATCACTCTGCATGTTGAAAATCAATTTTTTTAATATATGTGGTGGGTAACTATTTTTTAACAAAGCATCATATAATTTTCTAAAATTTTTTTGTAAAAATGATGGGTGTGAGATGTTTTTAATTCCATTTTTAAGTACTAAAACCAAGTTAATTTTCATTTTATATGGATTATGAGACATGTAATTCAGATATCTTCCTGAACAAGTTGGTTTTTTATACCAATCTAAGATCAGGGTATTCGAGTTGGTTCTGATAACTTTCGTGTCCAAAAAGGGTACAAAACCATCCCGTTCTTCTTCCACCGTGAACTGTATGTTATGGTGGTAGCTGTTAAAAATATTTAAAATTGTTTCAACTTGGTTGTTAGGAACCACGGTGATGATGTCATCAACATATTTTTTTAAGAAGGGTATGTAAAAGTTGACTTTACTTAGGCAATCAGTAATCAAATCATCCATGACGAACTGAGCAAAAATAGGAGACACAGGACTGCCCATTGGTACACCAAAAATCTGTCTATAAAACTGCTTGTCAAAAACAAAACAAGTATTATTACTAATGAAATCTACCATTTTCAAAATATTACTGAGGCTTAGGTTACAATGTTCTTGTATTTGTTCCCAATGTTTTGTTATACTCTGTTTTACTAAAGTAATAGGGGTGTTGGTAAATAAAGAGACCACATCTAAGCTGATTATTACATAATTTTCAGGAATTTGTTGGTTTTGTATGAATTCTGCAAATTTAAAAGAATCTTGTATGTAGTATTCATTGTCAACACTATAGGATTTCGTTAATTTACTAGTTATAAATTGTGCTATTTCATCTGTTGGTGTTTCTACTGATGATATAATTGGTCTTAGACTTAAAGTTGGTATGTGTATTCTAGGTAAACCATAAAATTTTGGAATAACCGACGAACTCATTCTTAGTGATTTTCTGTCCTCAATATCTATTTGATTTGAGAGTCCCCTAACCAACTGCTGCGTTTTTTGTAAAATAGTCGAGTTTGGATTCCTATTAGTTTTAACGTAATACGTTTCATCACTTAACAGGTTGTTTGCTAGGTTAGTGTATTGATCTTTGTATATAATGACAGTAACATTACCTTTATCAGCTCTAGTTACTACTAATTCTGGATGTTCCTTGAGAAACTTCTTAGTTTTATTAAAAAGAAAATTAAAATATGAATTATGCTATTTATTTTGATGTAAGAAATTTGTGATATTGTTGGTAATTTTCGCTCTAAGTAAGTCTTGTATATTACTATCTAACCCTATCATTAAATTTTCAATGTCTGAAAGTAAATTCTTAACTTTATTATTCTTAAAATCTGGTGGAATGCAAAATTTGTGACCCAATGAAAGAAAATTTCTGACATCTATGGGTATGTCAACGTCAGTCAAGTTCCTGAGCCAATTGTCTTGTATTCTGATGGATTCAAAGGAGTCTTTTTTAAACTTGTTAATTTTTGAGATATTCTTATTTTTAATCTTATTGAATTTGAATTAAATTTTCAACTACCCTGGTATATAGACATAAAATAATACAAACTCGCTTGAAGAGAATACGACTGTTATCAGGTATTGTAAATTGAAAAAAGTTATTTTCTATCCAAAAACTAGATACACTTGAAACAACCGAATTAGTATATAATATTCTCTTTTAAAATGTAGTGGTGGTGAATTTTAAAACCGAAATGTGTTCCTTCAGGAAGGATTTAAGCTAAGTATCAATTTCCATGTTTATTTTAAACTCAACTTTCATTTTTCTGATTTTATTTAATTTCAATGTCGAGGCATTGGTTTTTGATTTTGATAGAAACTAGAAGTGATGGCTATGTATCCTGTTTTCTTTGATTTCCAATGATTCTACCATACAACCTTGAAAAAGAAAGAAAAAGTCTCATCATCCATATAAAATGAAAATTAACTTTGTTTTAGGACTTGAAAATAGAATTAAAAACATCTCATACCCATCATTTTTACAAAAAAATTTTAGAAAATTATATGATGCTTTGTTAAAAAATAGTTACCCACCACATATATTAAAAAAATTGATTTTCAACATGCAGAGTGATCGGACTGTCCTTGGGGGAATGAGCGGAGATGAGAGTCACACAGGAAGGGAAAACCAACCTAATATTATTTTCGGATCAATACCATATCTTGGTGAAATCTCTGATAAAATTATTAAACATTTCAAAGATATTTCCATAGTAAAAATTGCACAAAAATCAGCCCAACCTTTAAACCAATTGTTCACTAAACTTAAACACAAAGATGAGACCCTCCAACGTACAAACGTGGTTTATCAGATACCTTGTATGAATTGTGGGAAGCAATATATAGGTGAAACCTCACAACATTTAAAAAATCGTTTGATACAGCATAAAAGCGATAGTAGGTTAGGAAAAAGAAAATGTGCGCTTGCAGAACATATAATAGATGAAACACATCACGTAGATTTTGAAAATTGTGAAATTTTAGAAATAGAGAGAAATAGAAATAAACGTAAATTCTTAGAAATGTACCACATCCAAGTCAATGACCTAACCATGAATAAAAAATCTGACATCGATAACATAAGTAAGATTTACACATATTTACTACATTGTTTAAATGTCAACCCAACTAGCAGTGACGATTCTTCCCTTAGTTAGGTGTTGTGTGGTGTCTGTGGAGAAATTGTTGCGTTTTTCACGGACATGATACTAACAACTAACTCCGCTATAGACATATTTTACAAGGAGAAATGTCAAAACAATTTTAATATTATAACACCAGTCATTGAGAGTACTATACTTGAACTAACAGCATTTCGGAGAGGTCTTTGGGGAGTTCCTACCTCTGTCGGGACTGACAAACTTGACAGGGGGTGGGACTTGCCATTTCCCTTTTTGAAGGTTGTTATATAATAAAAAAATTTTGGCTACTCTGAGGGTGACAGCCTCTGAATTTGACTATTTCATAATCTGAAATTTGCAGAGTGAGAGACTGGACTTTGATGATTTTTTTAAAGAAACCTCTTGGGATAATTAAACTTTCCAACTACAGGTGTTGTTCTCTTTTGGCCGGTGCTTTTTACACGCGATAATTGCCTGGATATGTTCACAGCCACGGGACCGAGGAAGTGAGAGTTCATGCGGTCTAGTAACTCTTAGCAAATTCAACTCCTTGTTATAACAACCAACCAGAAGATAACAGCAGGCAACTGTTATGTGAAAAAGAATTTTTTTAAAAGAAAAGGTTTTTTCAGTTTTGACATTAATGGGACATCAAGTCTCAAATAAAATTTAAATATTAATCTCATTGCTAAGATTGGTGCAACATTTGGTATCACACCCGTAAATTTTCAACTACCCTGGTATATAGACATAAAATAAAACAAACTCGCTTGAAGAGAATACGACTGTTATCAGGTATTGTAAATTGAAAAAAGTTATTTTCTATCCAAAAACTAGATACACTTGAAACAACCGAATTAGTATATAATATTCTCTTTTAAAATGTAGTGGTGGTGAATTTTAAAACCAAAATGTATTCCTTCAGGAAGGATTTAAGCTAAGTATCAATTTCCATGTTTATTTTAAACTCAATTTTTCATTTTTCTGATTTTATTTTATTTCAATGTCGAGGCATTGGTTTTTGATTTTGATAGAAATTAGAAGTGATGGCTATGTATCCTGTTTTCTTTGATTTCCAATGATTCTACTATACAACCTTGAAAAAGAAAGAAAAAGTCTTTCGAAAGCGCTCGGTTTCGTATAACCAGAATTTTTAACATTATTTAGGCTGCAATCCCCGTGATAATTTCAATTTTGTTTGTTATATATATATATATATATATATATATATATATAATATATATATATATAAATATATATATATATATATAGAGAGAGAGAGACAAGTAATCACGGCTGAACTATTAACAAACAAAATTGAAAATATTAGGCTGCAATCCCCGTGATAATTTCAATTTTGTTTGTTATATATATATATATATATATATATATATATATATATATATATATATATATATATATATAAATATATATATATATATATATATATATACAAACCTAACTACCTAATCGAAGCCCACTACGTTCTGAAGGCAAATCAGAGCCCTTTAGAGGGGAAGGGTTTTTACGTTCATATATTTCGTAGTGTTTACGAGCCCCGGGGAAATATCACATATGTTACCAAGCCCATGTGTATAAAACGTTTGTAGTTTATGCACATTAAGAAGCCCGTCAATGTTGCCAAACTTTCTGGTGAGCAGAATCGGGATTTACAACATCTATTGCATAGGTTGATTTTCAACGTCAAGAATGAATTAATTATACGAAGTCTACCACCGTTATATAAAACCGAGGTCTTGTTAAAAGGGTTCCAAAACCCGATTTTTATTATTAAACGTGGATAAAATGAGGAATGGAGTAATCAAAGAAACAATTTATAAAATCTAAAAGAAAGGCTTTTATTATTATCCCATAATTTATAATATATAATAAAACTAGTGGAATTATTTTTGCCTAAACTCATTGTTAACCATAGTTCTAACTTTCACCCAATTGGTACGACCAAAAATTGATTCATATTTTTTCAGAAATTCGTCCACTTCATATTTGCGAGGAGCAGTTTTTTTTATTAATGTAACTTCTAAAATGTTTTAAGACAATTTTTTTTTCTTGCTTGTTTCAGCGTTTCCGATGGTATCATTATTACTGCTGGGCATATTAGGA
Source organism: Galeruca laticollis (assembly GCA_963921935.1). NCBI lineage: Eukaryota > Metazoa > Arthropoda > Insecta > Coleoptera > Chrysomelidae > Galeruca > Galeruca laticollis. The sequence goes on from OY998180.1 coordinate 114,644,937, forward strand.
TTTTCCAATAAATCAACAATTGTAACTGAATTTCCTTCTCTTTGAACATTATCTAAAAATCGTTCAGCTAGAGGTCTTTTGTCAACATCATTCTCCGAATCAAAGCTATAGAAAATATCCGTTTTGAGGTCGATATCATTTAAATTTTTTTTTTAAACCCTGTTCCCTTTCCTTTTTCTAGTAAAATTAAATCTTTAGCCACTTTCGCTGTTTGATAGATATCTTGTGGCAACCTTCAAACAAAATTTGTTAAATTTAGTGCAACAAAATAATATGTTTTGTATGTTCTACCTTTAATGCTATTCTTAATGAGAATATTCCTCCAATTTCTTAACATTTATTACGAACATTAAATTATCTACAGCCATAAGAAATTTTTATTAGGACTACAATCTGATTCCACTTAATATCTGAATTGGGTAATTTATTTAAGCATTCCAAAATCGTTAAAAAACCTACTTTTTTCTTTGGATATTCTCGAACGGGATTTGCAGCAATTGTATCAGATTCACAACTTGATGGTTACTATTCAGTACCTGAATATTGATCTTCGGACAGAGAAATTTCGGTAGAATATTGATCTTCGGGCATAGAAATTTCGATATCCTTAACTACTGGCACATGTAATTTGCATCTAAATGTAGTAAACTATAATTACGTTCTTCCGATGTACTTAAGGTCTTTGGAGAGTTGTTAACATTATTAGAAATTTGGATAGTATAAATTCTTTCTTGTGTAAAGTAATGATCACATTCCCAGTTAAAGCTGTTTGGTATTGTTACCCAAAATTCTGAATTTGACTCATCAAAGTCATCGCTTTCTGTTTCCTTCATTGAACTAGACTTATTACCTTAAACAGGAAAATATATCATCTTTAGTTCGTAAATATTGTAACAATATTATATGTGAATTTGAAAAACAAAAGAATTAGGTTACTATATTTGAATAACATCTTTTTGGAAAAGTCTACATGATGTATCATTATTTTCGGGCGTACTCTAGTAATGAATGTATACAGGGTGTGGCAGATAATCCTTCACAGTCGGTTAGCCGGATTCCGAGAACTACAAGTGAGTGAAAATAAAATTTGCGGGTGTTTGAAGGGAGTACTTTTCATTGAAACTATTGGAATTCTTTTATTACTTCCACTATATACAAAGTTAATTATAAATTCGTTTTTATTATTTTCCATGAAGAGCTGATATCAAAGATACCAAATTTATGGTTTCTACAGTAAATATTGATGATGTTACAGAGTGTTAAAAATCACCCTTTTACCACTTAAGGTTAGTGTTTTGTCAAAAGTATTGAATATTTGGTAAAATGGCTTACATCTTCCCTTCAAATTAATACAGGGTGGTCATAAGTTTTAATTTTTTAAATTTTTTGACCATTGTATTAATTTTTCTTTAATAACACTTACTAGTTGTTGAAAAATTAATATAGGAAGATGTAAGCCGTTTTGCCAATATTCAGTGACTGGCAAAAAAATTACTAAGTTGAAAAAGGTGATTTCCAACACCCTGAAATTTGAGCAGTCTTCACTATACAGCCCATGTATTTTGGTATCTTTGAAATCAGTTCTTCGAGGAGAATTAGAAAATCAAAGATATACAAGATTTAAAATAACCTATTCATAATTAACTTCCGGTGTAACTGGAAGCGATAAAAGGATGTTAATAGTTTTACTAAATAGTTCGCCTTCTAAAAGCCCTCCACGCAATTTTTTTTCATTTACTTGTATTCATGGAGAAGAGATTCGTTTAACAGACCGTTTATCTACCGCACACTGTATAATGCTGCACCACGACCACGTTGTATATGCGTTTCTAGCATTCTATGAATAAATTGAAACATTTTTTGTTACCACCATGTGAATTGTTGATTTGTGCAATAATAAAATAAGTAACTTATCTAGGGTATTTAAAGCCATTGCCACTAAACGTTTACTTCTATTCATCATCTATTAATGCATGTGCACTTGTCTGGTATATTAAACATATTATTAAACAATCACAAACTATAACGAAATACAGTATAAATTATCGGTTAAACAGTTGCCAGATTTCAGGGCTTCGAATTATATTATATTTTTGCCGGGCGGGTAAAATCGGACAAACATATACAGATTGTATATGATATATACGTATCATTCCATTGAGACGCGTGGCGGAATTTTGGCGAACTAATACGAGTATATCTGATCAAAACAGGCGGGCATAAGAGTCCCATACGAAAATTCGATAACAGAAAATATGTGGGTGGGGGAAACGCTGAACAAATTTATACACGCTTGTCTTTAGGAAGCCCAAAATCGAGCCTCGTATGTCGGTGGTGGGCTTCGTATAACATTAGTGATAAGGTAGATTGAGCTTCGTATTGGGGGATAGTATATATATTTATATATTTATATATACATATATATATATATATATATATATATATATATATATATATATATATTTCAGAACATGTATGTGGCAAACTCCTTCTTCAAGAAGAACCCTAACAGGAAATGGACGTGGGAAGGCCCCGGTGCAACTATCAGAAACGAAATAGACTTTATCCTCACCAATAAAATTAAGACAGTAAAAGATCTAAGCACGCTCAACAAGTTCACTACAGGAAGCGACCATCGACTAATTAGAGCTCGACTGGTCTTAGATATAAAACTAGAAAGGTCAAGACTAATCAAAACCAACACAACGAAAAACATAAACAACGAAAGACTGAAAGAGAACTCTCACCAATATGAAGCACTACTAGAAGAAAGACTACAAAAAGTGGAATATAACAACCCTGAACTGATGGACACAATTCGAAACTGCGCCGTAGAAGTGGGAGGTCTGCAACAACGAGGTGAACACAAAAAACTAACTCCGAAAACAAAAGCACTATTACAAAAACGAAGAGAAATGAAAAAGACAACAAACATTCAAAGAATTGAATACACCGAACTGTGCAAGACGATACGAAAGAAAATCGCAGAAGATATCAGGAATTACAACGAGAAACTGGTACAAACAACAATAGAAAACCATAAAAGCTACAAAAATGCAAAAAGGGCACTAATAATAGGGAAAAGACAGATAGTTGCATTAACTGATGGAAACACAAGAACCACAGACAGGAATGAAATAATAGACCTAGTAGCCAAATTCTATGGAGACCTATACAAGGCCCCTGAAAATTTGGAAGAAATAATAGAACACTCAGAAGATGCCATACCAGAAGTTTTGGTGGAGGAAGTAGAAATGGCACTGAAAAGCATGAAAAATGGCAAAGCAGCGGGAAATGACGGCATCACGACCGAAATACTCAAATATGCAGGAGCTAAAACATGGAAGTACCTTGCCAAACTATACACGAACTGTCTGATGTCCAGGAGCATACCTAAAGAGTGGAACAGCGCCTTTATAGTGTTGATCCACAATAAAGGCAGCAAAGAAGACATTAAGAACTACAGACCAATAAGTCTACTACCAGTGACGTACAAGGTATTCACAACAGAATACAAAATACACTAGACTCGGCCCAACCACGAGAACAGGCTGGATTCCGCAAAGGCTTCAGTACAATAGATCACATCCATACCCTCAAAGAGGTTATCAGTCGAACCAAAGAATACAACCAACCACTAGCACTAGCCTTCATCGACTTTGAGAAAGCATTCGACTCTATATATCCCAGAGCAGTAATAAATGCCCTAACAGAACAAGGGGTCGACAAGCCATATATTGAGACCCTAGCAAATATATGTAGGGAAGCCAAAGCGAGAGTTAGGATATATGAGGGCACACCAGAATTCCCCACTAGCAGAGGAGTTAGACAAGGAGACGCAATATCACCAAAGTTATTTACAGCAACACTAGAAAGCATCTTCAGAAAACTAGGCTGGAACAACACAGGTCTGAATATAGATGGAGAATACTTGAACCATCTAAGATTCGCTGATGACATCATCCTGATAGCGAGTAACCCTGGCGAAATGCAACAACAAATAAATGAATTGAATGCAGCAAGCAACGAAGTAGGCCTTAAAATAAATCTGAGTAAGACCAAGATAATGTATAACGAACTGATAAACGCACAAGAAATAACAATTAATGACACTGCCCTGGAAATAGTAGAGGAATACATATACCTGGGTCAACTAATACACATATCAGGCTCTCTACTTCCAGAAATAAACAGAAGAATCAAATTAGCATGGAGAACATTTGGACAGAACTCTATCATCTTCAAGTCTAGAATGTCACTCCGTTTGAAAAAGAAAGCGTTTGATCAGTGCGTACTACCAGTATTAACATACGGCTGTGAAACCTGGACCCTGAAAACTGATATCATTAGAAAACTCCAGGTAACGCAGAGGTCTATGGAACGATGCATGCTTGGAATAACAAGGAGAGATAGAAAAAGGCTTGATTGGATCAGACAAAAGACCCAAGTGATAGATGTCATAAATAGAATCAGATCCCTAAAGTGGCAATGGGAGGGGCATCTCGCTAGAAGGACAGACGATAGGTGGACCACAAAGATAACGCAATGGTATCCCCGAGGCGTGAAAAGACCAAGAAGACGCCCCAACTTAAGATGGGACTACGACATAAAGAAACTCGCAGGATCAACTTGGGGCCGCATAGCTAGCAATAGACAACAATGGGCCCACATGGAAGTGGAATATATAAATATGTAAAGGGAGGCTACACCATAACAAAATGGTTGAATAAGCTGCATATGATGATGATGATGATGATGATATATATATATATATATATATATATATATATATATATATATATATATATATATATAGTTTCGCTTTTTTTGGTTCTTGGTTTTTTTATTTAATTATATATTGTTTATTTTGTATTCTTGGGATTGAAGACCATTTTTAAAGACATTTAACTAGTAGTTAATACATTTTTATTTAACGTTTCGATCTTTCCATGACCTTCATCAGAAATAAAATTTTTGTTAAAACTAAAAGAAATGGTACAAGTTACAAAAAGAATCTTAATAGCAAAACAAATAAATCTTACCTTCGACAGAACGTTCATTTAATTATTCAATATATTTTATAGCTGTTTAGGACGTATCACATAACAGAATATAACTCACACACAAACAAAACGAACATTTTAAAAAATATGACAGTCATTGATGAAAATTTGTATTAGAATACGAGTATTTGTTCTATACAATAAAAGCAGGCGTAACGAGGTTTTAATGTGTCGTTTTTGTGTTGACTGGTATTGCAAAGGATTTTATATTTATATAGGGTGTGGTAATAAATTTATTATATTTGGAATGTGCCACGTGTTTCTCAATATTTTTAAGATTTTATAATGTTATTATAAATTTTACTAAGGTTTTTTGTGTCAGTCTTTAAATTTACGGAACTGGTTTTTCTTTGTATTTCTATCATTTCTAGAACTTCGCGTTTTTTTGTGTCGTTTTCACTTCGAAGAATTTTTGTATTTTCGAAATCAAATTCGTGTTGGTTCTTTGAAACATGGATAGTGAGTGCCGTTTTGTTTCGTTTGTCATATTTGTGACTCTGTTTTTCAAATACTGACTTGTTTGTCCGATGTAGACCCCTTCACAGTTTTTACATGGTATTTCATAGACTATGTTGCTCTTTTTTTCTTTTGAGATTGAACTTTTTAGATAGGTGCAATTGGTTTTTAGTAGGTTGTACCCTTTATGAGCAACATGTATGTTGTGGTGTGAAAATGTCTTTTTTAGGTTTTCTGATAAATTTGGTATATATGGCAAAGTGAGGAATTGGTTTGTTTCATTGTCTATTTTAGTTTTTGTATTATTATGGTTATAAAATATATGTAAACGTTTTTTAAATATCTTATTTATCAAATTAGTGGGATAGTTGTTGAGTATAAGGGCATCTTTAGCTTTTATTATTGCAATCTCTCTGAATTCGGGGTCGGACAGATTTATTGATCGATCTGCGAGTCCTATAATAACAGATTTTTTTTGTGTTAGAGGGTGTTGTGATTTAAAGTTAAAATATCGGGAAGACCAGGTATCTTTTGTGTGCCATTCCGTTTTTATGGTTTTAGTTGTATGATGGAGGGTAAGGTCCAAAAAGCTAATTTGGTTATTTTTTTCTAGTTCAATGGTAAACTGTAGTCTGTCATGGCAACTGTTGAAATCTTGTAAGACCAAATGTTCTGTATTTTTTGGAATTGCTAATATGCAATCGTCAACATACCTGTAAAAAAATAGTGTTTGAATTGAGTTTTTGGTCAGTATTGTTTCTTCAAGATCTTCCATAACTAATTTGGCAATGACGCTAGAAATCGAGGTCCCCATGGCACACCCTTCAATTTGTTGGTAAAATGTTTCTTCATACAAAAAATAGGTGGAATTCAGAGTGAGTTCTATAGCTTCTAAGAAGTCATTCATAGGTAAATCAGTGTATGTTTCAATCTGATTCCATTTTTTAATTATTATATTTTTTGCAAAATTTATAGGAATACTCGTATATAATGATTTAACATCTAGGGATGCTAGTATATAATTAATTTTCTGGCATGGTGATGTTTTTAATTTTATTTTTGAAATCCATCGAGTCTTTTATATAGTATTTATTCTTGTGAACAATGTTTTCAAGAATTTTTGGATAGTTTTTCGAAAGGCGATTGGATACATGAAACAATCGGTCGAAGTGGTATTCCTTCTTTGTGCAGTTTTGGTAGACCATCGATTCTAGGTGGAAGCGAATTTTGTATTTTCAAATTTTTTGCTGTGTTTGGAGAAATATATGTTTTATTTTCCCAGTTTGTTACTAATGCATTGTTTTTCTTCTGGTATATATTTGTAGGATCGTTTTTTAGTTGTTTGTAAGTAGTATCATCTCTGAGTAAGTTATACATTTTTTCTTGGTAGTCGTGTTTAAACATTATCACGGTTTTGTTAGTTTTATCAGGTTTTAATACTATAATATTTTTATTCTGCCTTAGAAACGATTTTGTTTTTTTTATTTTGTTGGTAAATTTTGTATTTTGTCTATTCTGAATGTTAGATTTTTTCTTAAAATTATTTTTATGATTTGTTATGATGTTGCAACATTGGGACCGCAAATTATCTTTAGTTTCTGAATTAAGATTTATGAGGGAAGTCTCGAAAATACAAAAATTCTTTGAAGTGAAAACCACACAAAAAAATGCGAAGTTCTAGAAATGATAGAAATACAAAGAAAAACCAGTTCCGTAAATTTAAAGACTGACACAAAAAACCTTAGTAAAATTTATAATATTATAAAATCTTAGAAATATTGAGAAACACGTGGCACATTCCCACAAAAACGACACATTAAAACCTCGTTACGCCTGCTTTTATTGTATAGAACAAATACCCGTATTCCAATACAAATTTTCATCAATGACTGTCATATTTTTAAAATGTTCGTTTTGTTTGTGTGTGTGTTATATTCTGTTATGTGATACGTCCTAAACAGATATAAAATATATTGAATAATTAAATGAACGTTCTGTCGAAGGTAAGATTTATTTGTTTTGCTATTAAGATTCTTTTTGTAACTTGTACCATTTCTTTTAGTTTTAACAAAAATTTTATTTCTGATGAAGGCCATGGAAAGACCGAAACGTTAAATAAAAATGTATTAACTACTAGTTAAATGTCTTTAAAAATGGTCTTCAATCACAAGAATACAAAATAAACTATATATATATTATTTGTATGTTTGGTTGCCTATAACAAACAGAAAACCATTCGTAAACAAATAAGTTTTTGTACTATAATATAATTTAGAAATGCAGAAAGTATCTGAAAAAACATATTTTAGAAATGGTAATGTACAAAAATATCATATCTAACGTGTATACTGTTTAAAAATACAGCCTGTTTTAATATTTAATACATAAAGGGATACCAAATGAAATGTTCTCGTTCAATTTCACTAGCGACAAACACGATCACTTCATTATTCTACTTCCTTATCCCTTCGAAGAATATCATACTCGATTCGAGAGAATTTACTTGAAAAATGGGTTCAATACCGGGGATAGAAGTTGCGATTTTTTGTATTTATTGCTACCTATGGATCATCGAAGAGAAAAAACCGTTTTGACGTTTTTTTTCCGGCGATGGGATGTATCTGCAGGCAGAAAGAACTTTCTCTTTTTTAAATCATAAATATTTATGAACGGATAATAATATTTCTATAACGAATAAATTATAGGGGAAATTTGATTTCAAATAATCATGAAATATATTAAAACATATCAATTTTTGAGTTTAAACATGAATTTAAAAGTATAGGGTGATTGGCGAAAGTCTAACATAGTTATGAAATGCTATGTACCTATATCTTTGAATAATTTTGGGAATGTACTAAATATAGACTCATAAAATTTCCAATGTAGGTATTAAAAGTAGGTGAAGGTTGCCTATGATGCCTAAAATGTGATAGTGACAATTGTTTTGTTTAAAATGTGATATTTAATCCATGATACACTTACACCCGTATTCAGAACACTCGATTAAGATATAACGGCACCGGTATATTTTAACGGAGGCGTTAATTTTGACAGTTCTCTCTGTTAAATTTTTATAACGGATCCGTTAATATAACAAGTCGTTATATGATAAAACGGACCCGTTTGACACTAAATGGTATTCAGAAACCAAATTTTTGTTTAACGGTTCCGTTATACTTGACATAATCAAGCTAAAATATAATCAGTGCTCAACAACTGGTTAAATTGTCATTATTCTCAAACTGTTGAAAGTTCTTGCTAATAAAGGCTTTATAATATTGTTTAAAATTGCTGTTGGAAATAATTAAAAGGTAAACAAACATTTTTAATAACTTTATGCATAAACGATCAACAGAAGTGACCTCTGTCACTAAAACCGGCTCCGTGTCTGAAAAGTAAAAAAGTGTATAATAATACGTTAATACATGAGTAAAAGCTTGGATGACAAATATTTCTTTCTTCATGCGTATAATAATAACTATATTACTCTGTATATAACTCAGACCGTAGAAATATTCCACGCCTTATATATGTGTCGTGATACTCGTAATTGAGTAGAAACAAACTATGATTTCAATACTTATTTAATTTGATGATTATCATTTTTGAATATTTTATTGGAAAAATGTCTCATGAATTGAAATGTTCTCCTCCGGAATTAGTCGAAATACTCTCCAGTATTGAATCACTTATTCCAAATGTTTTTTTTCTTTCATTCTTTCGAATATATTAATGAATAGTTAAGTTGTCAATAATGCTTTACTTTTGTTCCATATAACTTGAATTGCGTTTATGCAAGAAAAAATAGTATTGAAAACAGATTAAATTATTTGTTAACACAACTATTCAACAATATATATTACTACTTTTACAATTAAAGAAAAAATAATATATAATCACAATCCTAAACGAAAAAAGAAAATTGTAAGAATATTTGATTATTGAACTATTTTGCCGTCGCGTTGGTCCCACATTATGTAATATTAGTTTGCTTTGTTTGATGCCACAGTTTAAGGCTAACAGAAGCAGTTGGCTCACTCTACCGATTTTTATGTTACAACAACTTTTATCTCACTCATGGGAATCAACTTCCCGTTGCGCAGAAAGTTTGTTATTTATTACACACAGTTGTCACGATATTTTATTGTATCAATTGGATACGCCCCTAAGCGCGTCGGTTACTATTTACGATTGCGCAGTGAAAAAATTTGAAACATGAACATCAAACACGACGACATCGACTGAGCCATCTGCTTCTGTTAAGCTTTAAACTGTGCATATACTAACTGTCGCCGAAGGGTATAGGATCCAGTCACATCTCTGTTCAGTGTACGCTTCGTGCACCATCTATGCGCGGGGCTCCGAAGTAATCTCCACGTAATGCTGGTTGCTAGCTAGACTGGGGTACATTGAGTTTATACAAGACAGTGGCGACAATACGTGGTCAGTGTTTTGATTGGTCAGGCTGAAATCCGCCATTAATCATCAAATTTTATTTGTTTACATTTGTGTTTTAGTTTTATTCACGTCGTATTTTATATCAGATCTTTGTGTACAGCTAAAGTAAAAGTGTTTTTTTAATTTGTTGACTTAATTTCATTAGTTCGTTTGCGAATTTTTCTCCCTGATCAGGATTTTGAACCATACCTATTATAGTTTGCAACTGTTGAAAAAAGAGTAATACCTACCTGTGTTGTGGTTTTGGGGACGGTTTTGGTGTGTCTGCACAAATTATACAGCTGCAATTTGTGTGTCGCTGTTAACAACTCATCATATTTGTCGATAGCTAGGTATGTACAAAAAACTACAATTTCAAGTGAATGTATAATATAACTACTGTTAATTGTTTTAGAAGCAGCCTGTTTGGAAGTATGACGGTTTATTCAGCATTGAGCTGCAAGTATTGTTCTACAAAGGGATTTGTAATGAAGTATTTTCCCAAAGATCCTACTCCTACAAAGGAATTGGCTATTAAAATTAGAAGGGACAATTGGAAACCAATGTATGCTTCAGCGATGTGTGAGGTAAAAAGTGTATTGATTTATTTTTATTAAGGAGAAACATCTATTAAAGAGTTATTCTAATTATTATTATTAACATGTAAACATGTAACTTCCATATACATACTATTTATGATGAAAATTTAAATCAGTTACCTGATGAACTACTCAATAGTTATTGAAATGTTTGGCATTTTCTTAGATGCTTTCTAAAATAATGATTGTCACTTATTATTACATTCTGTAATGAATTACATCTGTATTCATGTTTAAGTTACACTTTGCTCTAGAAATGGGGAAAAATACTAGGCACGATGGTAATAGGAAATTAAAATTAACAGCAGTCCCTACAATGTTTACTTTTATCAAGGAAAAACAGAAAGAAAGCTTCCTACCAAACGACAAATAGAATCCCAGCTGCCTAGAGAAACAATTCCAGAAATTACCTCACTTCTAATATAAGTTTATTGACTTTGTAAATTCAACGATAATTATGATCACTATTTTTTAACATATTCACCGCCTTAAATTCTGTCTTCCCTAAAATTGTAATTATAAGAAGTATTGTTGTACCTACACATCTAAACGTATGCTTAATCTTATGTTTTTTTACTATTTTCCCTTTCTTCCCAGTAATAAAACATAATAACATGTTACTGTTTTAAATGAAACTAACTGTTTTTAGATAATTCCACAATATATTGATAAAATGTTAAAACTTCTAAGAAATTTGACAATTATTTCGATGATATTTTCAGTATCGAAACAGTTGTCAAATTCCTTAGAATTTTTAACATTTTATCAATATATTGTGGAACTATCTAGAAACAGTAAGTTTCATTTAAAACAGTAATATGAGTAGATTCCATGAAGTAAGTGTCGAGACAGTAAATTTCATAATAGTATGTGATAGTATTTTGTATTAAAACCCAACAAATAGCAAACATTATAATATATGTGTTACCTATTTCCTCTTCAAAAATTAAAATTTCAATTACAGATTTAAAGAATACAAAATTTTTTTTTCTTAAATCAAATTATTTACTCCAGCTATTTTTATCGTGGGTCATTTGGAAATATACCTAGGTATTGAAATCGTCTATCTACTTATACCTGTAACACGAGTTTACAAATAATTTCAAAATGAGTTTGAATTGAAATTACCAAAGAAAAATATTTTTTAATAGTTCAATTAATCGTCATGCCATAGTATGCATTATAATTACATTTTATAACTGATTTACATACATTTACATATTTTTTATTGTGGTAGCATTTGTAATTTTGCTTTCCACAATATCTTTTTTCTGTATAGTTGAGGAATTAGGAACAAGGATTAGGTTATGAAAAAAATGAAAATGTCCTTGCAAAGACATTCATATTTTTTGGTATATTTATCAACATTTGGCATGTTTGCCTTAACGTAGGTACCTATATTATCCTAGGTTCGAAATATTTACACTTAAGAATAATTTGTCTGAGTAGTAATTTACAATATGAATACTAAAAAGTTTAGTAAATTGATGAAGTGCTCGTATTCTTTAACTTTAATTAGTTAGTTATAGGTTATGTATTGATAAAAAGGTTCAAATCAAAAATTTTAAATGCTGTATGACTAACTAATAATTGCCTATCTCAATGTTACCCAGAATTTTCTTAATATTCTAATCTCCTATTTCCTTAACACCTTAAATACTTACGATTCAACGATTTTTAAAAACAATTGTTTTTCATGATGAGTATATGTTTTCCCTTTACTTCGTTTACTAGCCATATGTATAAAATAACTTGATATAAAATAACAACATAATATAACTTACTGCAAATACACGTATATATTATATTATAATCCCCAAAAACTTTCAACAAACAAATAAGAAATTGAACGAAAACAATAGTTATTTGTAAAACAAGTGTCACAATGACTCGTTTTGTAGTACGAGTGAAGTTCGCACAACGAACCGCGAAGCGGTGAGTTGTGCAAATCACGAGTGTTACAGAAAGTCATTGTGGCACAAGTTTTACACAATATTTTTTATAATTCGCATTTATTCAATTATTTAAATAAAATAGAATTTCATATAATCCCTATTTTTAAACTAGGAGGAGTGGTTTGAATTTAAGTTAGCAATTCTGTAGATTCCTAATTGGTCAGATCACAGATGGTTTTATTCAGCACTTCTGACTTTTGACATATTATAACCGAATAATTGTGTAAATTGTAAACAAACTTTCATTTAAGCAAAAAGAGGATATGATTATTTGTTTAAAAAAGAGCTTTTTCGTATATGCTCTTGCGATTTATTTATATTATATCATGAACAGAATTATTTCTGTAATACATCTTCACATAGATACCTGGTAATTTATTCCAAAAATCGAACGTTTTGTATACCTATATATTGACCCTATACAATATAAAAATGAACAATTGACAAATCATTGATAAATAAACGTTAGCGTACTTTATTCATTAATATTTTTAATATATAAATCATTCTAATTTACCTTTAATATAATAATTTGCTAGCTAGAACAACGCTAGACCATTTTATTCATAATTTGTGTTAAAGTTAAAGTCAAATGTCAAATAAAAATATAACTAAATTCAATAACCAACTGTACACTAAAAATTACTATAACAGTGTTCAAAGAGCTTCATTGAGACACTGTAAACAATGTTATAATTAAGTGTCTTTTATACGCGAATTATAAAAACGTCGTTTATAGCATAGATAACCTAAGTTTAAGTATGATTGACACTTACGTTACAGATTTAGTTACCGACACAACGTTGCCATAGTGGCTCCGTCCGTTTTGTAACGGAGCTGTTATGTATTGCCTGGTCAAGTTGTGAATACCAACTGATAACAAACGGAGCCCTTACCGTGACGGGACCGTTAACAAAACGGTACCGTTATTTGATATTTTTTAATACGGGTGTTACTAATATTAAAGGATAACAGGTAGTTTGCCAGTTTTAGTTTTAGGCATACCGTCAAAGGTAACGCACTATCATTTGAGGGCATACACATTCAGTGTGACACCAGACTTGACATGCTTGACTTTCAATCCAGAGTTCTTTTGAAAGTGATTCTGAAAGGAGTTCATTGCAATATAAACATGCAGCACTTGATGAATTGTCCCCCACGTCTTTAAATGGGTCCTCCTCACTATCATCACCTTCATTTGACAGGGGAACAAATTTTCCTTTGGCTGTTCTTGCCTACTCAATATTAGGAGTTGTATTGAAAATATCCGGTTTCTACACGTGTGCGTCTTTTTGTGGGTTCAGTTGTTTGGAGACTACAGGAATGGGTAGTGGACTTCGTTTCACGAAAGTTGAATACACCTGAAGTTGGAACATTTTTTTTATTTAATGGAGAAAAAATATATTTATACAATTTTTCAACAACTGAAGTAATTAGCAAATGTGCAAAAATTGTTACAATAATTACAATATAAATAGGTATCATTTACAGCATGTGAATGAGATTGATATTTTCGCAAATCCGAAAACACTTCAAGTAGGGGCCATAGGAATGCCGAAGGAAGTTGTAGCAAAATATTTTAATGTATTAGAAGTACAGTACACACTCTATTTGATAACACTGGAAGTGTGTTCAATACCGACGAAACAGTTTTTCAACTAAACACGAGAGCATCTGAGGTAATAGCTGCAAAAGGATCTGAATCTGTTGCTGCTATTAGTTAGAAAGGGGAAAGACGATTAATGTTATTTCCTGCTCCAACAGGGATCAAAAAGAAGAGTGGCATGATGGTATGACACCGGGTTCACAAATAAAAATGTCTGAAAAGTCGGCCTACGTCTACAGAAGCATCAGGTACTCAACTCTAACGTGAACCTACCCCACTTGCTGGACCTTCAGGTATTCAACACCCACGTCAGACTAGTCCTCTTACAGGGCCATCAGGTAAACGACACCGACCACAACCAGGAACAACTAGTATGAACAATAAAACTGTATGCGCTAAAAGTCCCAAAATTACCCCAGGAACGGCACTAGACGTTAACTCTCTGGTACCAATTATTACACCTTCGGTTCAAGCAGCAAAGAAAAATTTGAGTAGGGTCGTAACGTCACCGGCGTACAAAAGCTAACGAAAAGAAATAGCTTCAATGAAAAGGTTTTCAGTAGAAAATAAAAAGCGTAAAGCGAAAAAAAATTGAAACCAAAAATCCGTAACAATTTCTCAAAGGTTTGTTACTTCATCAGAATCCGAAGAATAGATTTGCCAATGATTCATCTTCCCTACTAAGACTGGTCCATCTCACCTACATGTTGGAGGAGAGATGAACCATTACACATATTTTTATATTATTTTTCATTATGTTTTGGTAACATATTTAGACTTTATAATGTGTATTTGGTAGGTAATAATGTAATATTTCTTATTTATCTGATTTCCTAATTAAAAAGTGTTTAAAAAGAGTTGTTAATTTTTTTTAAAAGGTGGTCCATCTCTCTCCCAATTACCCTATATTGTGGAATTATTTAGAAGCATTTAGTATCATTTGAAAAAGGAATTTTTTTATTTAGAATGACAATGAAAATATGATAAATAGTATTATCTGACCCAGAACATTACACAAATATGCACAGTTCCATCCATTAAATAATTATTAACTTTCAGTTGGATTGGGAAAATCATTTTCCTATTATTTTTACAGCAAGTCTCGTGGGTAAGAAGACGAGACTGGCACATCCTTTCTTCCGGAGTTTTTACATATACCAATGACGAACGTTTTCAAATTTTACACGCAGAGGGCTCCGACGATTGGACCCTTCAAATCAAATACGTTCAGAAGCGGGATAACGGCACGTATGAGTGTCAGGTAAGTTGATAAATATATAATCATCATCAGTATCTTTTTTCCTATAGATTATAGATATTTTGCACGTGGGCTTCTTTGTATCAAATAGACATCTCATGGGACTGCAATATTTATAATAAAGATTAAGTTATTTACGCATATCTTCTAACAATTTCTAATAATAAAAAAAATGTCGCCCGTCACTTTCGACGCAAGCAGTTACTCTAGTTACTCTTTGAAGAGTAGATTGCACAGCAGTATTATTGTCTGCTTTTGAAATACTCTGAATGGCATTTCGTATTCTCTCGAGTATTTGGCCTAGTTGCAAAAACAAGCTACCATTACGTCATTATTGTTGGTTATTGTTACTCCAAGGTACACTCTGAAAAAGATTTTCTTGAATAAAAGAGAATTTGTTTAGGATAAACAAATATGAAGTTTGAATAGAGTCAACCAAACAGAGGGGTTAAGTTAAAATTTCGGTTTGTTTAAAATTTCAAACAAGAGATTGGGATCATTCAAACTAATTGTAGTGTTATACAAACATTCAAGTGATTAAATTTAAGGAAATTATATCTTTAGTCCAGACTCCAAGTTGTTTACTTCCAACAATTAATATTTTAATATAAACAATTGATTTCGTTAAAACGTTATGACCATCTCTTGTTTTGACATTTGGGTTGTTTGTTTCAAACAACTACAAGTTTAAATTGAACAATAGATTTTTTAAAACTTCAAAATAATTTCTTTTGTGCAAACTCGAGTTGTTTACTTTAAATTATTACTATTTTAAATACAACAATTGATTTCTTTAAAAATCCACTCCGGTTTTTTTAAATTGTGATTTGTTTCAGTCAAAAAATACATTTGTTTAAAATTCCTGAATAATTTCTTGCATCAAAACTCGAGTTGTTTTGTTCAAACAATGGATTTTTTTAAATAAAAATGATCATCCCCCACTTTTTGAAAATAATTGGTTTGCTTCAAATAAATGCTAGTTTTTAAATAGAAGAATGGACTTTTTTTTTAATTTAGAATAAAATCATTTTTCAATTTGGTTTTATTTTAGTTTAATTGATGTAAATCAAATAATCCTTTTTTTATTTATTTTTATATAATGAGTCATACTAAAGAGCAGCTGATGACAAAGTTCTATAAAACTAAAACCAAATTCAAAAAGGCTAGATTACTGAAAAGGAAATTTAAGTGGAAAGTCTTGCTCTGTCCTAACATTTTTATTGAAGAATTATATAAGAAAAACTTAACACAAACATAGGATCATTAATTTTGAGTAGTATATATATATATATATATATATATATTTATATATATATATATATATATATATATATATATTTATATATATATATATATATATATATATATATATTGTAATATTTTCAAACCTTTGAATATAATTGCTCACGTTTGGAGACAATTTGTATTAAAATATATATATATATATATATATATATATATATATATATATATATTTATATATATGTTATATTCACAAATTCACATTAAACTTTTTAAAAACAATTTTTATTGAGTTACACAGTTTTATGTTATATAAAAGAGAATTAATAGGTTGAAATTATAATTGTAACTAACTATTTTACATAAAGTCAAAGAATTTATAGAATTTGTTAAATCAACGTCAGCGTTTATTTTCATGGAGAACTCGATGTAGCGTCGCTCCCATGAAAGTGCAGAAATCATTATTTTTCTGTAACATAATATTTGTGTTACTTAATGTGTTTATTTTATAAAAACGCAACGTAGCATCGTTCTCATGAAAATACGGAAATCGTAATCTGATGTTTGACATTGCGTAACATTACTTAAACATAAGCATTTTTTCCTATATAACAACTCCCCCCTTAATTAAAATTGTTGTTTAATAAACAACAATTTTGAGAATAAAAACCAAAATACATAAAATATAAAATAGACAATACAATGTATACAGAGATTTCAAGATTAAAAGGAAAATACGCAAAATACAAAAACAATTAAAATATAAAGGCATTCATTAAACCATGAAATTGTCAATTTTCGATTTCCACTTTCTCAGAGGCTACGGTGTCAAGTTTGGGTCTTCTTTTTGGCAGAATGTTATGAATTTTGATAAAAACATCATTTGGTTGGTCTGGAACAGGCTTTCCTGGCGATTTGTTGAATTTAATATTTCTACACTTATAACAGGTGTAGAGGACGATCAAGGAAACGATGAGTGATATCGTAGTATATGTGAACCAAGAAATATTTTTCTCAACAAACGGTTTGTTTATGAGTTCATCTAAACTTTTTGAGTATTGGTCCAGTTTGTGTTTTGTCACTTGCAGATCATTCAAGTTAATGTTATTAAGATCTAGTGGTTCTATTTTGGGTACTTCTACTTTGTTTGGAATGTCTAGACAACAGTTGGAATCAACCATTACGGGATGAAGTACATGAGGAATGTTTATAGTTTTTCTGGTACTAGCTTGTATTTTAGTAATGCCAACAAAAGCGGAACATCCTGAGAATAGCTGTAAAATAGAATTTTCATTTACGGTTAATGTTTTCGTTTTTGTGTCTGGAAGACTTATGGTCACGTGTACCGGTTCGGCAATCGACACTAGCCACAAGTTTTCTTCGAGTTTTTGCACATTATAACCTTGTCCGTTGACTACCGCACTTTTACAATTCGCAGGAAATGTCTTATATTGTCTTAACAAACGGGCTTCACATATCGCGTTATCGTCTATAGGGTACGCGTAAAAACCGCGACACAACTTTTGATGCGTATATAACTGTTTACACTTTTGTAAATCTTGGATTGGAATGTAGGATAAAGAATCATCATCTCGCGCTAAATATTTTTGTGAAAATGATAAAATATGGTGAAATCCAGTTCTATTATCATAAATTGGTATTGGGTATAGGTGGAATAAAGTAAATACTTGTGGTTCAATCAAAGGTATTTTAAGAACGAAAACAAGATCTGAATTTGTTTGATATGCTTCGAGATCGATTATTTCCAAATACTGTCAAATTTCAGAATATTTTATTGGTAGCGGTAAACCTTTCCTTACTGTATTTTCTGATATTTTCTTAAGAGCAGTGATCAAATTTTCTGGTTCAATAATAGAAGTGTGAATTATTTGAAGCTGTGCAAAAGTGATAGAGTTTAGAATATCATTAATAGTATTTTCAAGATACGAATAACTCTCCATTGGTTATTCGCAAATTTCAAAGAAATTTAATTTGGCTTCGATAAGCGCAATTTCGTTTGTTGATTGTCGAATGGTGGTTTCATTTTTTTCTATATCTGAATTAAATATTTTCTCATTTAATTTTAATTGTCCTATGGTACTGTTGAGATTTGTTATGACTGAGCTTGTGATTGACATTTGATTTTTTAATAAGTTTTCTATCTGGTTTTGATCAGTTTTTAATTTATTAATGCAGTCCATATAATATTCACCGTCAGACGCATCAAGATTTCCGGTTATTGATTTAAATATGGTGCCAATACCATTAATTAACCCTCGTTTTTGTCTTTTAACATCGAAAGATATTTCACTAAATTTATCGCCAATAAATTTTGTAATTTGTTGCAATAATGCCAAATGTGATTTTACTTCGGATCGGAAGGACTTCATACTGGAGTAGTTTGAAGTAAAGTTATTTTGAATTGTGTCAAGAATTCTATTATTTCTTTCAAAAGTTTGTTTAAAAGCTGATATATTTTTATGGACTGGATTTTAAGTCCATTCGTCGTTCGAAACCATTATTTTGGTTTCGTCGTGGTAGTAGATTCCAACTGTATTGTTTATGGGTTCGATTTTATATTGACATGTTGCTGTTCTGATCAGCAGCAGAAACCTGGAAATAAGTTAATTTTCAACATAGGGTTTCATAAGATCGAAATTTATTTTTGATTTGTTATTTGTTTCTAAATTTAATACTGTTGCGGAATTTCTGTGTATCTCTAGTATTTCGAAAGGGCCATTAAACTTATTTTCTAACTTGTTTTTTATTTGAGTTTCTTTTACGTAATCTTTGTCACCTACTTCATAATTTGGTTTGTTTTCGGAGACATGTTTGTCAAATCGGTCGTTAGCTTTTTCTTTTTGCTTTATGGTTTTTTCTCTCGCTATTTTATAATAATAGGATATGCGGTTATTTAGATCTCTAATATATTTAGTAATTAATTCTTGTTCATTGTATAATTTTTCGGGAGGTCTACTGGACGTGTGTCCAAATACAAGTTCGTATGGTGTGAATCCGTGTGTTTTGTTTATAGAGTTATTATAAGCGATAATAGCAAATGGTAAAATACTGAAGGGGTGTTTATTGGGGTGGTCTGCTAAATTTATTCGAATCATTTCTAACAGAGTAGCATGTAATCTTTATAGAGATCCGTTACTTTGCGGATGACCGACACTTGAATATGTTAACTTAATATCGAACATATTACAAAGGTCTTTCATTAACGCATTATTGAATTCGCGACCGGCATCGCAATGAATGCGAAGTGGTGCACCAAAATGCTGGAAATAAGCTAATAATGAAGTAACAACGGAATTGGCACTTTTATCTTCAAGCGGATATGCTTGAGAAAATTTTGTTAGTTCGTCTCTTATCGTAAGAGCGTAATTTTTTTGAGGTACCTCTAAAATATCAATAATAATACGTTCAAAAGGTGTTTTAGGCGTTTCAGTTATAACGAGGGGACTGTCCAAATTTTTGCGACATATTTTTGTCTCTTGGCATGCCCGGCACGACTTAATATAATTTTCGACATCTCGATTGAGGCCGGCCCAATTATATTTTTGTCGTATTCGCCTAATAGTTTCATTAATTCCGCGGTGAAGGTGGCTTTTGCCATTATGGAATTGATCTAAGATGATAGGTATTTGATTTTGTTCTGGCTCTTTAGTAATATTTTGACAAATAGTGAATTTTACGTCAACTTCCGAAAGTAGAAATGATAGTGTTTCTAGTATTGGTGGGTCAGGAATATTTTTCTGAAGGTTTAAATAAATCTCGATTTCTGTAAATTGCTGCAAATAAGTATTCACTGATACTGTCTGGATCCCATGGTATAGCAATAATAAGGTATTTTCTATTTTTGACAGTTTTACTGCTAAGTACATTAATTTTTGCATAAGAAAAGTCGGGGTTTTCCTCAAATATATCCTCAATTATTTTTTCATGAAATTCTTGTAAATTGTTTTGTTGAAAAAAGGTTAAAATGTTTTTATTTTGTTTGTCTAGTAGATGATTATTGGAATATTCTATTTTAGAATAGTCAATCAGTGATTTTGTTTTAAAAAATTCCTCAAAAGACCAAAATTCTTCTGCAGCGGCATCCCAGTCAATTTCAGGTTTATTTTCAGTTTGTTGGGATGGCCCTGCATCTTCAAGAGCGGGATAAATTGGGTAAGGTAAATATTTAAAGTTTCCTAATTTTGAACGAAATGAATCAAATTCATTTATGTGGTTAATTTTTATTCGAGAAAGGGCATCGGCATTTTTATTGGATTTGCCAGATTTGAATTCAATTTGATAGTCGTATTCCTCTAATTTGAGGCGCCATCGTGCTAGACGACTACCGGGGTCTTTTATAGAGAATAACCAAGTAAGTGGACGGTGGTCAGTTATAAGGGTAAATTTTCGTCCATATAAATAAGGTCTAAAGTGTTTAACTGCCCACACAATTGCCAAAAGTTCTCTCTCTATCGTAGAGTATTTGGTTTCTGCTTTGCAAAATGTCCTGGACGCATAGACTATCGGTAAATCCTTACCTATTGGGCCTTGTGACAAAACCGCACCGATTGCAAATGCGCTAGCATCGGTAGTTAAAAGAAATCGTTCTTCAAAGTTTGGGTATATCAATATCGGAGTAGAGGTAAGAGCATTTTTTAATTCTTGGAATGACTTTTGACATTCGGAGTCAAAATTAAATGGGACATCTTTTTGTAAAAGTTTTGTCATTGGTTTGGAAATTTTAGCGAAGTTCGGTATAAATCTTCTTCAATTTTTGCCGGAAATGACTTAACGCCATCTTCCGTGATTAGATGTCCAAGGTAGACGACTTCTTTTCTCAAGAATTCGCACTTGTCTGGCTGAAGTTTTAAGTTAGCTTTATGAAGTCTCTTGAATACTTCTGTTAAGCGGGTAATATGTTCTTGAATTGTCGGTGAATAGGCGATGATGTCGTCCATATAGACAAGACATCGCTCGTTTTGATTTCCAGCAAGGACATTGTCCATGACCCTCTGGAATGTTGAAGGTGCATTTTTAGACTATACGGCATTCTGAGGAATTCGAAATGTCCGTTTTCAACTGTGAAGGCGGTCTTTGGTATATCTTCAGGCATTATTTCAATTTGATGAAAGCCTGATGCAAGATCTAGTGTCGTGAAATATTGACACTTACCAAGCTGGTCCAATAAATCTCCAATGTTTGGTAACGGGTATTTGTCGTCTAAAGTAACCTCATTCAGTTTTCTGTAGTCTACGACAACACGCCATTTTTGTTCACCTGATGCGTCGAGCTTCTTGGGCACAACCCACACGGCAGACGACCATCGAGAATTGCTGGGTTGTATAATATTTTATGAAAGCATTTTATTGATTTGATCTTTCACCTCTTATTTATGAATTTGGGGATAGCGATATGATTTTACATAAGTGGGGTTAGAATTTTGCGTATCTATAGAATGTTTTATTTCGTTGGTGAAAGTAAGTATG
Organism: Galeruca laticollis; assembly: GCA_963921935.1. NCBI lineage: Eukaryota > Metazoa > Arthropoda > Insecta > Coleoptera > Chrysomelidae > Galeruca > Galeruca laticollis. The sequence continues at coordinate 114,667,042 of OY998180.1, forward strand.
TCTCCTTCTAAATAAAAAATGTCAGGAAAATCATGACAAAGTTGGGAAATTAAGTCTCGTTCTTCTTCATTAAGATGATCAAGTCTTAGTTGATTTTTTAATTCCGATGTTCTATCGGTGCACATTTCTTGGGTAGTTAGTTGAATATTATTTACAGTATTTATTTCATATGGTTCTAAGTTAAGTTTTGAAAATGTTACAGTTTTAGGTATACAATTAACATTTAATACTGAAACAAAAAATTCTCCTTTTTCATTTATTTTAACTAATGTGTTTGGTAGTTTAACTTTCTCTACTTCTTGACCTACCAGTATAGCATCAGTATTAACTAAATCGCATTTTAATTTAAAGATTTGTTCAGTCCTGGGTTCAATGAATTGTATTTTTGTAAATTTGTGGAAATTGGTTTTCGATTGAAATATTGGTAGTTTCGTTATCTGTTACTTTAAATAATGGTACAATTTTGAAATCAGTAATAATGTAACGCGAAAAATTCGCCGAGCTGTCGTTAATTTAATATTGGCTAACCTGTCGACTGGGAGAAGTCACAGCGCTCTCGGTACGTAGTTAAAAATTTCAGTCCTCCATTTGTCGTCAAGGTGTAAACACACCGCTTCAACTAAAAATTTTCGCATGTGCTCTGGGAGCCATAAGTGCTTTATTGGAAAATCCGACAATTCCGACATAGGGGAAGAGAAATACGGCTGGAACCAACAATTGGCAGCTCCGACCCGATAGGTTTCTGGTCCAAAAACGGTCGATGACTGTGGGTTCCATAAAAATTTAGTGGAATTGCGTTTTGAGGGGGGTTTTTGTATATGGACATTAAAAAAAAATCACTGATTGGAATTTAATGGGTCAGTGAGACCAGTTCCAGGAGAGCTGGGATATTCTGGAGAAACTTCAGTTCCTGTTCTGGTGCCGGAAAAGGATAAGTGAACAGTTTTCCTTTTCTTACTTCTTCAAACTCATTAGTAAACTCACATTTATGCTTCACATATTACCGTTTTTTTATATTAAGTTTTATTTCTTTTTTTCTTGCGGCAATTTTTATAATCTCGCTTACACTTGTATTTTGTATTTAAAAATTTGAAATCTTTGCTCATAGATTAAGATACGCTAGAACACTACGGTACGTACCTAGTATTGCGTTATTTAGTGGTTTTTCACCTATTTCTAATGGTTTTATGTATATAACTTGCGCCGTACATAATTTTGAGTTGTATTTTCTCTAGCAACGCTAAACTCGTTACTATTTAAATTTTTGGCTTATGCAATATTTATATTGATGTTGGTATAAATTGCGGAAGTGTGGACCCTTGTAACTATACATTGTTGATTTTGATATATATATTATCGTTGTATTTTTGGAATATTGTACATGAACAATTTGGTCGATTCTCTAGAATTTTAGAATTGAGATATCGGTGTAGTTTGGGGCCCTCAGCTCTTCTGCACCCTGAGATTACAGCCTTCAGCTGAGCTCAGACGTTATTTGTAATATTTTTTTGGTAGACATTGTAGCAAATATTTTGAAAAGAGACCTTTGGTCCACCAAGACTAATTAAATCTTCAATCAGGGGATACTTGCTGACTTTTATTTTCTTATGATAATTTACCTATCAGATTAACCTTTGGAGTGTGTAGTGTGTGTTGTTAACCCACTGAGGAGTTGTGGGCTAACTTAGGAAGTCTTGGGTGCTTGCCAAAACTTCTCTGGCGCCCTTTTTGAATACTTAATAATTTTTTTTTAAGAATCCACCCCTTCTTCGACTCGAAGCTAGTCGACTGGCGAGCACGGGTTGTACCACGTGAGACAACCCGCATACCTATAACGAGCACTGTGAGGGTTTGTAAGTTTTTCTCGTTATAATAAGTTGTTTATTTTTTAGATCAACTATACAATTATAATGTTCTAAAAAATCCATGCCTAATAATCCATCAAAATCAATATCTAAATTACAAATGAATACTCTGTGTCGATCGTTAGGTTTAAATGGAATAAGGGTTGATTCGTTAACTCTTATTTTTTTGTTCGTTATACCTTGAATAATTACATTTTCAGGAGATCGATTTCTATAATTTTCGCAAGTTTTGGGTTTGAAAATTGATAATCCAGCACCTGTATCAATTAGAATTTTATAAGTGTTTGTTCTGTCTTTAATATAGTATAAGTTTTTAGAATTTACCGGTAAGATATTTTTTACATGAACATCTGTTCGAGGCAGTCCGATTCTGGACTGTTCAAACTCATGGTTTGAATTTGTGAACTGAGGTCTGGGATCGACAAATTTGAAGTTTGGTCGTTTAGCGGATCTGGGGGTTTCGTTTGTAAAGGGCCTTGTCGAAAATCCTGATAATAATCATGATTTGGATTTAGGAGGTTATCAGAATCAAAATTATAAACATTTTCATTATTATAATTAAAATTGTGTTGTTCGATATAGCTATAATCGAAAGTTTCGTCTTCATTCGTATGGCAAACTGGTACACCATTATCAGAGTTAGGATCACTATCAGCAGTATAATAGTTTTCCTCTATTTCACTATTAACAGTATAATAGACAGGAGCACTGGGGTTAATTTCTTGGTAATATTCTTGATAATCAAGTGAATTATCGGAGTATTGTTGTTGATTTTCATAATAATTTTGACTATCATCTGTATAATAGTCATAACTGTTATGAGAGTGTTTGTTAAAATCACGATTTCGATTGAAATGAAAAGTTCTTTGTTGATTAAAATTTGTGTTGGGTTGATCTCCCGGTGGTCCTTGAGGTCTAAAACTTGGATTTGGTCTAATTACAGATGGGCGATTTTGATTTTGTTGGTTATTTTGAAATTGTGGCCTTTGTTGAAAATTTTGGCCTGTTTGGTTATGTGAATTAGGAGTTTGATTTGGTCTAAAGGAACCCTGAGCTAAATTTGGAGATTGTCTTTGACGTGTTAGACACTCATTTATAGTATGTCCTATTCTATGACAAAAATTGCATTGTTTTGGTGAATTTTGGCTAAATCTACGAGTAGGTATATTATTTGTATTACGGTTAGTCTGAGGTTTGTGGTTTTCATAGTAAGTTAATTGAAGTTTTCTTCTGATTCGTGAAATAGCTGATAAAACACTTATTGGATTACTAGCTCTAACAATTTGACCAATTTTTGGATCTAGACCGGTTAATGAAGTATTTAAAGTTAATTATTCTATAAGACGTGTTTGTGCTACTTTTTGATCTGTTGTTAAATGCTGTTGTTTACTTATAGCTGAATACATTTTTGCTTCCAAAGTTTGTAATCTCGAAACAAAAATTAAAGGCGATTCGTTTGGTAGTTGTTTCATTCTTTGAAGGTCTTGAATTAATGAATTTAAGTCGCGAGAATCTCCAAAGTGAGTATTTAATAATGTTTTAATTTCTTCCCAATTTGAAGGGTCGCGTGAATTAACTGATTCAGCGGCTCTTCCTTTAAGTTTGTTTTTTATATGAAGAGTTAAAAGTACTTTTTGGTCGTTGCCGGCCATTCTGTAAGCTGTTTTACAAGCATTTATAAAAGTATTTGAGAAAATTTTATTATCGTCATATTCCGGAGTTATTGAAAATATTTCGGATAATCTGTAAGGTTCAAGATTTGACGATTGATCGGTTTGAGCAACTGGAGTATTAGCATTGGCATTAGTGTTTGCTGCACTACGTGTTTCAGGCATTTTGCTTCATATTAAAATGATTGTATTCAAAATAAAAGTAAATTATGACAATAGAACTTGGTAAAAATAAAAAATAAATTGCAAAATAATAAATAAAAATAAAACGAGATGATTCTTACGTAAATATTTTCATTCCTTCCTTGGCAGCTGAAATCCTTATCCGTGAGCTTTGCTACACCTGGTTAGCAGTTTGCGTGTTCCTGGTGCCGGAGAGACCGTCTGCTTCTTGAAGATCTGGAGCTGGTACTTGAAAATTCCTTAAAGGTTTAGGAACCACCACACTTAGTTAGGCAATCCTTGTTCTAAATGTGTTTAGGAATCCTACTGACTGCGCCACTGTTATATTCACAAATTCACAGTAAACTTTTCATAAACAATTTTTATTGAGTTACACAGTTTTATGTTATATAAAAAAGAATTAATAGGTTGAAATTATAATTGTAACTAACTATTTTACATAAAGTCAAATAATTTATAGAATTTGTTAAATCAGCGTTTATTTTCATGGAGAACTCGATGTAGCGTCGCTCCCATGAAAGTGCAGAAATCTTAATCTGATGTTTGACATTGCGTAACATTACTTAAACATAAGCCTATATAACATATATATATATATATATATATATATATATACACAAAATATGTTCATCAAGAACTGGGTGTAGCAGTCAACAGTGGGGCTGGTGAGAAATCAAACAATTTTTTATTCATCAAGCTTTCAACCCTTGTTTGGGGTCTTCCTCAGGATGACTACAAATATTATATATTTAAAAACAATACGTTACGATATTCATCAGTCAAACGTACAAATACTTTTGTTATATATATATATATATATATATATATATATATATTGAAGCACTTTCATTTGGTTGTATTCAATTTAATAAGGATTAATAGTATTACTGAAATAAGTCATATTGATTTTTTCAATCTTGTACTTTATTAGCCATAATTTTAACGAATATTTATAAATTGTAGAAAAAGAACATGTCTAAATTAATTATAGATGCTGATAGTAGAAACAGTGAACAAAATCCTCACTATAATACTGAAGAAAATCTGACCAAAGATATTGAAACAGACGATATACTCTTTGAACCATCAGAATCGAAAATATTGAAATCTGATTCAGATACAACAGAAATTAAAATTAATAATGCAGTACATGATGTAATTTCAAAAGCATCCGTTGAAATTAGAATGAAATTCAAAATAATTTAAAATAAACTCGTCAAATTTTCATATAGTTAGTAATTAGGTTATTTTATGCAAGGGATTTCAGGAATTTTAATAAATAGTGAATAAGTTATGTTAATATTTATATGTATAAAAATCTTTATCTCTATATGCTAATTTCTAATACAAAAATGTCATTTTCATGTTTCATATACGGCTTAAAAATTCATGGTAATATAAACAGTGAATCGTCGTTAATCACACAATATCTATACAATTCATACGATATAGAGAAGTTTCGATAGCAACCCGCAACGAGATAGATTATGATGGAAATAAAAAAAGTCAGTTGGTTTTTAAAATGTTGTTGAAAGTCGTATTATAATTGATCTCGTCAATAAGAACGATACGAAAAGTTGATACTGAAAGTATAATAGAAAGAAATTCAAACCAATTTTATAATAATAATAATAATAATTTGAAGATAATTGCAATATACAGGAGAGAAAAGTTATTCTGATTTAAAAACGTCAAAAAAAGAGGCAAGGGATATTGTAATTTATTTCTACAAGGACGATAAAACACGTTTATATTTGATAAACATGGAAATTTAAACAAATTTTATAATCATCAGAAGAAGAGAGAAGATAATTGTATATCCAGTTAAAGGATAGATATCTTGGGAAAGAAATCAAGGCATTGCGTGTGAAATTTAAGAAGAGCTTTTCAATAATATTTTGGACAGTACAACAGAAAGAAATTGATAGTGAAGATTAGTTTGAAGTGGATACAAACTTAGTAAATAAAAGGTACCATTTTAAAATATTATATTAGAGATCTCTAAATCAAAACAGGCCTTTATTTAAAAAACATTTTAATTGTTCCATAGTAATAGTAGTTTATTTTTTTGTAGTATATCTGTACACATTTTCTGTTTATAAATTTCTATGTTTTAAAAAAATTCCTGAAATCATAATTTTGTTCATTGCAATTTCACAAACCAATAATTAGAGTATATTTGAATGGCGCACTTGAACCCTACCCTTTGATAGAGTTGGTATACATGTTTAATGATTTTTAAGTTTCAAATAATAAAATAATAAATAAATATTGAAACCAATACAATATATATATATATTTATATATATATATATATATTTATATATATATATATATATATATATATATATATATATACTACCAAACCTTCCATCTATGGATGTCAGTAAAACTTTGCGCCATGTACACGTCTCAAGTTTAGAAAGAATAAAATTTCCATTCAATTAACAATTAAAGTACCTAAACAAGTTTAAATCACAAAAATTTTTGAAATCACGTAAATTACCATGTATATTAAATTTATCCACCTTTTTCTATTTTCAATTGATACTTACAAAGAAACATTCTTCCAAATAATTCTCAATTTATTGACTGAAATTTATTCAGATAAAATTTTTATATATACATAGTTATTTTCCAACTAATTTTAAGCTGATCTAAAAAATCATTTGGCAAGAAAAAAAATTTATAAGACTTGGTCCAATTTTTGGTATAAGGCTTTAATTGTTAATTAAATGGAAATTTAATTCTTTCTAAACTTGAGACGTATACATGGCGCAAAGTTTTACTGACATCCATAGATGGCAGTTTTGGTAGTATTTCAATTATTTTTGTAGTTTAATATTTTAATTCTTTCTATTGTTCATTTAGTGATTCGTTTTCTCTACATGTGACAAGAATATATTCCTTAATCGAACATATTTTTTTCCAAGACTAGACGATCTACAAAATATTATATATATATATATATATATATATATATATATATATATATATATTTCCAATCTATCCATGTAGTTTATAAGAGATTTCTAAAAATACTTTTATAGTTTATAGTAGGAATTTCATATATGTAATTAATCTGTTTCGTTGTTTATCACCATAGAATCTTTTCTTGTTTTACACAAGTTAAAGTAACACAGAACCACACAAATCAATCATATATATTTCAATGTTCTCAACGTTTAGCGTTATTTAATACTGTGAGATGTGTAACAAAAGACTGCTCTGCGCAAGCGTTGTATATTTTTGAAGGTTGACTATTAATTTCGGTATGCGATAGGAGCACATCATAGGCAGCGCATAATTTTATTTCTAAAATTAAATTAAAATGTGATACTAAATAAATAATTAATTATAAGTTTCAATCGGAACATTCTTATCCATATTTTCTTTGAAACAATTTATTCATTAAATCAATATATAACAGCATATGGTTATTTTTCAATTTATTTCAATCGCCCATGAATCCAACTAAGATTAGGAGTATATATTTTCATGCCCAAATATCAAAATTGATGAGCAGCCGAAGGTAAAATAAATAAGGTAAGTTCGATAAACAAATAATAAGGTATAAATAGTGAGGTAATTATAAATAAATGAAAATAGATAAATATGATTATTCATTCAATTGTCGGTCCAACGTAGGGCTATGATAAAATAATTTAATATAATTGGCCCCAACGTGGGGCAAATGATAAATAAATAATAAACAAGAAAAACCATAGATAAATATATTATGACAATATATATATATATATATATATATATATATATATATATATATAAACTTTTTCTATGCTGTCAATAACAACTCAGAACGTCAAGAAAATCTATTTATAATTGAGCTTTTGAACCAAATTATAGAATGAAATGTATTAAACTAACTAAAGATAATGTAAACATACGAATTCGTAACGAGAAAGCTACTGTGTGAGTGAAACGCGTCAAGTAGTTGAAATTGAAGATTAGTTCAAATATAATGAACTTTTAAACAAATTATATAAATTATATTGTTTTATTTCATCGTTATATTTATTTATTTGTTTATTGAAACGAGAAAAACCCCCACTACAAAATATAACAGCATACAATATGGTTATGTTTACATTTAACTAACTTAACTTAGTAACAGTAACACAACATGATAATATCATAACAAGCATATATATACAATCACTTGAAAGGAACCTTAGTAAAGTACTTTTAAAGACTTGGAATGAGCCATTAAAAACATCCAATCTATCCTCTCTATTTAAAAATTCTAGAGATCTGTCTATGAATGAATGTCTACCATAATTAGTTGTGTGAAAACTAATGGAAAATAATTTACAATGCCGCAGCGCTCTTTGTGGAACTTCAAGATATATTTATATTTCAGGCAGCAAGGATGGACATGATGCAATACCATTTAGTATTTAATAAATCAGAGAAATGTCAAACATAAGCTTTCTTTTATCCAGTGTAAGCAATGAGATTATAATTAAATCTATAATTACAATATCTCAAGAATTTGTTTTGTAATCTTTCGAGTAATAACTTATAAACAATGTAAATACTGAGGCGTCCAAATAACTGTTCCATATTCCAGTTGAGATCTGACCAACCCAACATAAACAGACCTCACAGCTTCCAGAGATAGATCATTACAATTCCTCAAAGTAAATCCTAACATCCTTTGAGACCCAACCACCAATTGATTGATATGCTCACCAAAACTTAAGTGAGAGTCAAAAAGTATTCCCAAATCCTTAGCCAATTTTTTACTTATTAGCAATTGACCATCTATTGAATACGAGAATGGGATCATAGTTTCCTTTTTCCTAAAAGACATCTTAAAGCATTTTTCAACATTCAAATCCAACAAGTTTACCCGACACCATTCAGACAGATTATCTAGCTTCCTTTGAATTAAACCATTATCGATGTCATTCCAAATCACTAAGAATAATTTGAGATCATCAGCGACCATTAAAAACTCACTCCTTTATATCATCTTTGAGATCATTAACAAACAGGCTAAACAACAACGGAGAACAGTGCCCCCCGCCCCCCCGAGGGACCCCAGCGCTTACACCAATCACTCTTGACAAAAAATTCCCAATTTTTACCTTCAAACTTCTCCCACTAAGAAAACTAAACACCCAGTTCGCTAATTTGTCTGAAAAACCTAAATTTTTTAATTCCTCAATCAACAAGTGATTAACTCTGTCGAAAGCTAATCAGTATATATGGCATCAACTTGATCCCCTCTCTCTAAGGCAGCAGACAGCTTACCATTGTATATAAGCATATTGGTTAACGTAAATCGACCCCCCCCATAAAGCCGTGCTGCTCATTAAGTATAATCTCTTAACTCTGCCAATTCAAACAGTTATACATCAAACTATCAAAAACATTTGGGATTGAAGACTGTATAGATACACTGCGATAATTTTTAATATCACTTCTTGAATCTGATTTGAATATCGGAGAAACGAAACTTTCCTTCCAACAATCAGGAAACATACCTGAAGATAAAGATAAATGAAATAGCTGACACAAAGACAGCATTAAGGATATACTACCCTGTTTCAAGACCAAATTTGGAATACCATCAGGACCAATCATTCAACGAAGAGATGCTTTGTTTCAATGAGTTGTTAATATAATTTATCAGATTGTAATACTAGTAATTGTTACATTCTTCATTCTAAAACAAATGTAACTACTCTAACCTTACCTGCTAAATTTTGTATCGGTTATGAACCAAATTTTAGAGGCCTATTCTCTAATCAGTAACAATGTCATTCATAGACGTTCGGAACTGCATTGAAAGAACCAATGGAATGCTCAAAGGTGTGCAATACGATCCTGCATTTGTGTCAAGAATTATATATGCTTGTGTTATGCTCCACAACATTATTATAAAAAGGATTATACCTTCTTCATCTTCTTCGGCATTTTCCTATAATATGAGTTCGCTGTTATTTCGATCCACAGTTCCCTTAAGTTCCAATCTCCTTCTTTCGGAATATACAAATTGATGAATATCTAATTTTATAGGAAGATGACAACAATTTTGTCTATGAAGATGATATTGGCCGATTGGACGATGCTCATTTATTAAATAGGGTTAATAATATAGTTTGGAATCAAATTATAAATAATCTCTTTAATTGAGCAAGACTTATTGTATAATTTAATACAACAATTGAAGAACAATTTTCTTAAGTTTCTTGTGTTATGGCTCTTACATGGTACCATTTATAAGAATCAAAATAAAAAAATCATTATTAAAATAACAATTCCAGAAAATTCACAATTTCCATTTTAATACGATAATGTACTATAAATTCAAATTAACTCTTTTATAGGAAGATAATTGAAGTTGTTTACTGAATTATTTTTTTTATGTTATTTTACTAAACATAACGACAATGCCAAGTTCTTTAAAACCTTACATAGGACAACTTTTTATTCGAAGTGATAGAGTAGTACTCCTCAAGGCAGAGTAGTAGAAAATAATTTAACTACTTAGGAAGTACTACTCTATCACTTCGAATAATAAAAAATTGGTCTTTCGGGTTTTAAAGAACTTGCACTGTATACGATTTTTCCCAATAATACTGATTAAAGTATATGTAACAGTTTGAAACAAAATTTGAAACAGAAAGTGAAATAATACTAGACTCAGGTGGCTGTAACTCTGCAAGTGAGTATTAAATTCAATTGCCAACAACTTTTTAAAGTGCAATTTTTTGATATTTTCAAAAATAAACGTACTTTCCTCTTGAGCTATATTGATACTTTATGACGAATCTTGTTTACTACTAATAAATATTGATATTAGGTTATCGCGTTTTAGGATTTAGAACATGTAGAAATGAAGAATAACTTAATAACTAAAATCAATACCAAAAATTTGACACCAACTTACGGACAGGGGGGCACACTGTGGGCAACTTAAGAATATGAATCCAAGTCCAACACAAAATCATAATCAGGATACTTTACTCGAAGATTGAATTAATACAGGTTTAGAATTTTTCCTCTATTACCCTCCTTTCTTTGACATTTTTTGCAATTTCTTTCAGGATTGTTATTTTTTCACTTTCATCATTACAATTACTTTCTTTTAAAGTCTTGCACCCTGTTACTTGACGTTTTTCTTTCTTTGATGGTCTTTTAAGTGACTCTTGAACCGAGTGTTCAACTGGTTGATTCTTAGGAATCTTACTTTGATTTGGGGACTCTTTCTCTGATTCTTCTCTAATTTCTTCATTATTTGGTATGTCTGCAATTTTAAAATTTAAGTGGATATAACCAAATTTAAATAACCATGTAATTCATACCTATTCCATGGACATGGGTTTTTGCCGTTGACTACTAGTCAACCTTTAACATCTAGTAATCATTCTTCAGTATCTGATAAAGGTTTAATAGGATACCCTATGTTTCCTGTATCTTTTGTGATAATTCTATTCTTTCTTGTCTTTGCTTTAACTTGAGACTTCCAGTCGGTAAATGTCTGAAATTGGTAAAAACTATAACAAAAAACATATGTAATTACTGCTTTTATGGATAATGCTAATAAAAAAAGAAAATCAAGTATTATACGTACCCTTTTTCATTCTGCAGAATCCTTAATAGGACCACCTAAACTATTAAATTTGTCTGAAAGCTGTTTCCCTATGTTTTTAATATTAACAGTGCTTATAGCATCAAATTTGTTAATCCTAAACGGTTCATTTTTGTATTCAATTCATCCAAATACATTATACATTGTGCCTACATTGTCTTGGTGTTTTAACTTTGTCTTTATCCATAATAAAAGTTACGTGAGTAAGTGAATAAAAATCTTATTTAACAAAACTTCTCCAGCCTAACACAACTACAGAATATGTCAAAAATATACCAACCTTTATAAAATTTAAAAATATTATCGTTATGTTTTGTCTTTAGATTTTAACGCAACGATATTATTACAGAATCTACTCTGAAAAAGTATCCCTAACATAATAATCGTTACCGTAACGACAAGTTACAGAATAGCTTTTGCAGTTGGACTAAATACACTTCATGAAAATGTTCCAAATGAGTAAATTATTATTATTTCTTTGCCTCTTCAATTTGGGTTTGTAGAATTCATTTTTATAGAAGAAATTGATAAACATATTTGAAAAGCTTGTTTATATTTATATTTGACATAACAACATGACAAATGACATTTGTATTGTAACGTCAACTGACGCTGTTGTGAGGGACGATACAATTCGATGATTGTAGGAACGGTGCTCGAGAATATCATTTTTAGGAACTATTCACAAATAGAACATTCACAGCCTTGCGTATGCATGACGTTGGGAACGACGTCAAGAATAACGAGATTCAGGGCATAAGGGTGAATGAAATTTAATCATCGACCATCACACCTGCAATAAATGAATCACCGGTAGCGACATTGATTTTTTTAGCGAAATATCGAAACCACACATGAGAAACCTTAAACTTTAGAAATATTTTTACAAAAGTTACAACGTTTATTTTTTAGATCTGAATATCTTTCCAATAAATACATGGAAAATTATCATTGATGCTGCAAATGGAAGATCATATATGAATTATATGGCAAATGTATGCATACTTTGCCTGTAGATAATATACTTTTTAATTAATTAAAAAAATAGAATTGCGGGGAGAGGGAAAAGACGAAATTTTCGGTATAAGAGTGTCTGTCGTCTAGCGCAAAAATATTTAAAAGAGGGCGGAGTCGAGGCGAGACATTGCGCGAGTGACGAGCAGTCACTCTTGATACATATATATATATATATATATATATATAATTTGAAAAAAGATATTTGCCAACTTATTTGTAATGGATATTTTGCCACATCCCCACAAAAATATCCATTATATATATATATATATATATATATATATATATATATATATATATATATATATATATATATAACTCTTCAAGTCAGAAAAAGTTCTATTGCAGCTATGTTGCTTACATATATACTTTTCCAGAAATGGATGTAACGCGGTGTTGACATAAACTAGTAGGATTAACAAATGATGAATTACAAATAAAAGACATTTCTATTAAAAAATCAGTAACTTAAATTAGATATTCGATTCATTTGAGAATACTATTTTCTGCAGCTTGGGGTTTTTCACAGAAAACATGAATGAATTAAAAACAAAAATGATCAAAAATCACATAACTTAAATTGAGTATTTCACTCAGCTTGCTGTTTCTCACAGAAAACATAAAATAAAGGAAAAATATTTTCCTAACTAAAGAGTCTGATAATTTCAGTCAGAAATGAGAAATTAAAAGGTTACTCTGAAAACATTCAAGCTACTATATTTTCTTATGGATTATTCACTATCCATACAAAATAATGAAAATATAAACTTTTATATGTGTTCTAATAAATCACTTATATATGGGATCTTAGGATCGCTGGTGTTCCTAATTTTAAAAATATACCATTGAAAGAGATACCATATGTGCTGACATTCAAATGCATATTTGACATCAAGTATAATACAGGCTTGAAAACAAAACTGTATAGCCTCCAACACACTAGATGTTTTATGATTGAAATTATTTAAAATGACATAAGAAGCAGTAATATTATTGAGACAAGGACCTACTAGCATTATATAAGATTGAACCGTTAAGCCTTTTGAATATAATATATCCAGTCGTTCTTTTTTCAATTTTTCTATGTCCCGAGGGGCCTTGGCTTGCAAAAATAGAACATCTCTACATTATGATATTGATGGCTTCCATTGCCTTCTACCACTTATATGAGTGCGCCCTTTGGGTGGTATTAATGCCGCTAACAAATACAATCGTATTGCCTCTGCAAAAATATATAATAAACTTGTATAATTTACAGTTGAAATAATGCATATGAAACTTACCAGAACTTGTATCCACATCCTTTAACTGTTCTCTATAGTCTATATAGAAAGGACAAGGAGTAATAAATCATTCATTTAAGTAGATTTCATAGACGTACCAAAATATATTTTAAGAGGGTATACCGTAAGGTACATTTTGTATTGAACGAATGAGTTGCAGCTATGCTAAAGAATATACGATTTAGGTCAGAGGTAACGGGATGTACTAATTTTAATAAAAAAAGTGATAGAGGTACATAAATTTTAGTAAGTTTGATAAAGAAAGGCAACACAGTTTATTCCGGAGTATCCGAACTCTGCCACAAAATGCAGGTAGTCATTACGGGTTGTTCAAACTCTGCCAGTGTTTAAAATTTTGGAGATTAACTACCAAATCAGTAGGGGTCTAATAGCCTAATCCGATTTAACAATTTACCTTGAACTTTAGGTACTCAAATTCAATATAAGAAAATATTAATAACATACATATATTTTCAACGTATATTTGCCACTTCTAAAAAATTACATTACAATAAAATATATTCAATATACATAAACATATAAAAAAAAACAAAAAATTAAACGTGTGGAAGATTTTTACATGCAACCGTTTTCACAAACATAAAGCGAGAAATAACATTTTTCCTATATTGATCCAAATGATCATTAATGAAATTAATTTTAACATTAATAGTTTTTTTGGTTTTTTTCTGGCTTTGGTTTGCCGAACGAATTTTCGCGTATACCTCCGTTTGTAAATCCAATAACACACTAGTAAATTGAACAATGTTTGGATGAGCTTTGTAAAAAGAAGCACCGAAATGCGAATGAAAACTCACAAGAATTCGTTGTCCTCTTAAAAAAGCATTATTTGCCCAAATAAGTGGTGGAAATATCGAATTTTGCGTTATATATGTTTTATTGACATAATTTCGGAATTCTATAACTCTTTCGTCATTCGGAAGCAAAAAATGTAGTGCATTATAAAAAAATTCTACAACTTCCTCAGGACTAAGATACATAATACCGAAATGTACTTTTAAGTATTCGCCAATTACAGAACCTTTCTGTCTGTACTCTTGTACCAAATGAAACTCCTGAATCTTTCGAAACCAAGCTTGACAGAGATGAAATTTACAACCAAAAAGAATTTGATCTCTGCCAAAACATTCATATATAGCGTTATGAATGCTTAGTTCAAAATTTAAGCCTACTTCTTTACATTTTTGTCTTAAAATTGAAAACAAATTTGAATATGTTTGACTTGATTTGTCCGGCAGCAAACAAAAAACAAGAGGTACGTAATAGCCGTTTTTAAAACCATGAATGGTAAACATTTGGTAAAAAAAAGTTGAACAGTATTTAAAAGTCCCATCCATCAAAATACAATCCGAATTACATAAAAAATTAAGGTTGGAAAAACAGGAGAACACAATAATTTTAAATACCTGGTCTGCTGTTGATAGAAATTCCTCTTCTCGGTTCGTTCATAATTGTAATTCACGAACACTATTAAATACTTCTTCCTGATTTTTAGGCAATAGTGTAAGTGCATCAACATCCTTCCCCTAATCCCCTAAATATCGATCAAAACAATCAAGATTTCTTCAAAATATTTAATTCAAGAAATCTTTGAAACCTTTCAGAAATATACATAATTCTATGGGCCTCCGATTTTATCTATTATAAACCCTAATGACTCTAATAGGATTAAACTAAATGGTTGCGGCACAGTTCGAACATTTCAGTAATCCTCAAATTGATACAAGTCAGGTAAAATTTTATTTTGTGACAGAGTTCGGATATGCCCGTTTATTCATAATATTTTTTATTTGTATTACTCCTATATGTAGTGTTTGGGGAATTTTTCTCAGAAATTTTAAATGGCAAGTGGCCTACTGTAATCGGCTTAATACGATTACACCTATTTACAGATTATTCGATTATTGAGAGGGATTTTCCAAACAACCCAGTTTTCTTAGAAACATTATCGGAAATATTATTTTAAAAGAAAGTAGGTACATTAAATCAGTACTTAGTATTAGTTCTTTGAGTAAAGTTGTATGAAGTTGTATGGTTGTCATAATATTGTAAACAGTTGGAATATATTTACATTTGTTGAATGTTAATTGTGCAAGTACCAAACAATGTCGATAAGCCAAGGACCATCTAAACGACCAAAAACAGGTCCATTATCTTTAAATGAAAAAACTCTGATATTGAATTGTTATATATCATTGAAAAACAAGGATCCAAGTGCAAGTGTTGATGATATTGTGGAATTAACGGCTGCTATGTTGTGTGTTGCTAAATCAACAATTTATAGATTACTAAAAGAAAGCAAGAATGGAACTCTTCAACCCCCTAAAACTCGTTCAGGCCGAAAACCAATTGAGATCGATGAGTCATTAAAACAAAGACTAAGGCGTAAAGTCCATGGATTTTACTTACGAAAGGAAATTCCAACACTTGACAAAATTATGACATCAAGATCAAGAAGATACGGACTATCCAAAATTCTCCAGAATGATATTATGCAAACTTTTGAAAGATGTGGGTTTCAGATATACAAAACATAATAGAAAATCTCTCTTGATAGATAAACTGGAAATAGTTTTTTGGAGAAGAGACTATTTAAGAAGCATTCGACATGCCAGAGAACAAAATTTGAAAATCTTCTACTTAGACGAAACATGGATAAATGCTGGATATACAGTTTCCAAATCTTGGCAAGATGAAAACATTAAAAGCGGAAGGCAGGCATTCGTGGAAGGTTTGTCGTTAGATTTGCAGCCACCATCTGGAAAAGGAAAAAGACTTATCATTGTCCATGCTGGAAGTTCTGAAGGTTTTGTTGATGGTGGATTATTAACTTTTATTTCAAAACGCACGGGGGACTATCACGAAGATATGAATGGGGATGTCTTCGAGGAATGGTTTGTTCAAATGTTGGATCTGATTCCAAAAGGGGCTGTTATTGTTATGGACAACGCAAGTTACCATTCACGGTTACGAGAAGCATTGCCCACAAGTCGTTGGCGTAAAGCAGAGCTTTTGGAGTGGCTTATTTCGAAAAATATTAAGTTTCCAAAAGATCCACTAAGGAAAGAACTTTACAGAATTGCAAAAATGAACAAGAATAAATACAAAACCTACATTGTAGAAGAAATGGCTTCTTCTAGTGGTATATCAGTTCTTCGACTTCCCCCTTATCATTGTGAACTTAATCCCATAAAATTAATATGGGCTCAGGTAAAGGGGGAAGTTGGAAAAAAAATACTACTTTTCAAATAAACGATGTTGTGGAATTGTTTGAGAGTGCTGTAAGTCATGTGAGTAAGGAAAATTGGACAAACTGTATCGAGCATGTTATCAAAATAGAGGCAAATATGTGGAAAATTGACAATATTTGTGATGATTTAATCGACCCTATTATTATTAATGTCAACAACGATTCTTCCTCTTCCGAGTCGGATATAGAATAAAATGTAAGTAATAAATGTATTCCAATAATTATTTCTTTTCATTTTTTATTATATTATAATTTAAAACGTATTTTTTTCCCAAAATACACACCACTGCATTGCGTTATTGCTTATCTGCTAATCCTTTAACAATGAATAAACCCTAAACTTTGCTACAACTGAAACAAATACGGGGTCGATCTACCTGGTTTTTAGATTTACGGAAGAAATGTAATTTAAAGTAAGAGATTTATCAAAAATTTCATGGTGCTCCCTGTAAAGGTTTTGCATACTTAATTAGGGTTTATTACTCCTCGTACTTTTTGTACATACTATAAAGAGTTCATCTGATTGTTCCAGTAAATGATTACGTTTCTCATAAACTGAGCCAAAGAGAAGATCAAAACGGCCACTAATATTTATACTTTGGTCTTGGCTCATATATTTTTGCACATAATCAGTATTTATCTAAAAATACAGAATTATTTAAAAAGAAGTTGGCCCAACAAACAAATACGCATGCTGTTATGTCACTTTGCTTCAACAAAAATAAATAGACTTGTTTAAAACTTGTAAAACATACATTCGGTGATATAAATATATTATAAAATTTCTGAATGTGTCTCTTTAAATTGACTATAAAACAAGAAACAAGAATAAGTACAGAGACAGAAGTAAGTAGGTATCCTTATGTATATTTCGACTCTTAGGTACAATGTAAACAAAAGTACAGACCTACCAGATGTAGTGCCAATAAAAATGAAATTTGATTAAGTAATAATATAGGTATTCGTCTTTTTAATTATCAAAGAGCCTATTATAAAAATATTTAAGTACCTAGGTAATAAATAAATAATATTCAATCAATAATTTGAAAATTTGTGGGAACAAATATTATGGGGCTGTAGTTACAAGTAGGTACCTATATAGGTCTACTCACTTCAAACTAATAGGTTGTTTAAAAGGAAATCTACTTTGTTTCATCCAAAGTAACATTTATTATTCAAACTAATCATTGTTTGAATCAAAACTTCAATGATTTGAGAGAAAGTTTATTTGTTCAAAGTAAACCTATTGTGGTTTCATTTAAAAAAAACATTTATTTGCTCGGTTAGCGTCTTTTGTGTGTTTCCCTCCAAATGTTTAGTTACTATCAATTAATTAAGAAAATGGTACGGCATTAGGTAATAACTGTTTTTGACAAGACATTTCTTTTTCCCTTTTGGCGGTAATAGGAATAATGATCAGAAACTGTGCCTTTTAAAACTATTTATCTGCCTGCACATAATTATTGTGTAAATAAAATTTACTCATTGATTCTTAATTAATGACCTGCACAGAAACAATACAAATTTATATATAATACCTCTTTATGTACCTACTTATAAACACGTGTCGAAATACACAAAACTTAAACAGTACCTACATACAGAGACGAATTCAAGGATTTATCTATGTAGACAACTAACCCAGTTGGTTTTGTACTGGAATACTATGATTGCCTCCCAAAATACAAATATATACATACCTGCAAAGCACTCTCTTAGATGGGACAATTCCCACACATCCAGTAAATCCATAACTTGGCCACAGGTTAATGATGAGATTTTTTTAATCTGTGACTTGGCAGTAAATGTTCAATTTTAAAGTATAACCTTTGTATGCATATACAATCCATACAAAACACCATAATATAAAGAAATTGAACTTTTAACGGGTTTTGTCTCTGATCGTATGCACGGTCCACGATATAAACACATCACCAAGTACCTACTTACTTACTTATCTACAATCCAACAACTACTATGACGAAACGAGAGGGGTGAGGTTTTCACGTTTCAATGCTCAGCGCAGTGATTGGGTGTTTAATTTCTTTAAAACAAAGAATTTAGAAATGTTTTTTAATTTCAAAGAAATATATTCTTTGAACCAATTATATGCAACAATGTAGAATAACATTATGGCATCTATACTTTCAAAGAAATGATTCATTATCTATAAGAATTTCAAATTTTCATTTAAACAAATTTATATATTTTTAACAATTATTTTCTTTATATTTAATAATTGCCATGTTGAAAGAAATAAATGTGATCCTTAATTTCAAACAATTCATAATCTATATTTAAACAGTTCAAATTTCTTCATTCAACACTTATTGCTTTGAGTTAAACAACATTTGTTATTATTATAAAATTTTTATTAAATGAATGTAATTGTTTAATTCAAACCAATCGTTTTCAGCGTAAATAAATATTCTTCAAGTTAAATGATTGCTATATTTGAAAGAAAGCAATCCAAATAGTAATTGCAAACAATTTATAATTTCAATTCAAACAATTTGAATTTTTTAATTGAACACTCAATTCTTTTGCATTTATTAGAAATTGTTAATTCTAAACAAATCATTTTCAAACAAATACGTTTACTTCAACCAAACAATCCTTTTTCAGAGTGTAGTCAAAACTGTTGACTTTCTAGGATCTATATATCTGGTTATCTGTTCTAAAAGTAACCTCTTTCATCTCGTCGATTGTATTTTGTATTCCTTTGTATTCATTATAAGGCCTTATGTCTTTGCTATATTTCCATATGATTAGGTACTACTACCAGCTCCGTTTCAACTCCTCACTAAATAAATTGAATTTTTGTATGTGCATATTTTTAGATTTTACTAAGGCGTTTGATACCGTGGGTCATCCAATCTTGCTAGATTATTAAGAAGTAATTGGGATATGAGTTATCTACTTGAGATTATTCAGTAACTATCTGTCGGATTAAAATAAACGAAGTAATGAGCTGTTCAAGGGATATTGAATATGGTATCCCACCATGGGCGAAACCAGAGAAGGGCAGAGAGGGGCAAATGACCCCCCTCCTGGAAGCAAAAATAAATTAAATAATTTCTAAATTTTGATAAACAAAAAATTAAATCTAAAATATACATATTTTTTCTGATCTGCATATTTTTTTTATTATCTGTTTTATATATTTTGTTTGTTGTTGTGGTCGTTTGGTTGCTTTTATGAACATTTTAAAATTAATTACTAAGCTATAATAAATGAAATTATTACCGTGTCCTTTGTCACTAAAATATATTTCATCAGCAAAAACGAAGCTGTTTGAAAAACTGACATAGTGCTAAATATATATATATATATATATATATATATATATATATATATTAATAGCGTTTTCGATCTATTCATTGGTGCACACCAGAATTGTCCCACACCAGAATTGGATAAAAAGGAGTGTTCGATTTACTCTCAGGATACGTCAATTTTTAGTGTTCGATTCAACCACTTAACAGTCGGAGAGAGAAATGGTACAAAATAGTCACTTTCTTTTTGTTTTCATTTCACTACATTTATTAATCCTATTAATTAAATTAAATTAACTCAATAAGTAGTTTTAGTGTGAAATATTTTGAAACATATACACAATCCTACATCAGAATCCGAAATAAATACTCCAATAACAACTATTCAGTTGGTGTGTAAGTGCTCTTGTCTAGCAACAATGTCCTATTTAATAGTGTAACGAAACGCCACTGGTTTGCTTCGAGTTCGAGAAAATCGAGATACGAGTGAGGAATATACGGGAATCGGTGATGCGAATGTTCTGGAAATTTCTAGACTCAAAAGGGTATATAAAGTTAGTTGCCTATCCATCGCGAAGACAGACAGTACAGTACAGTACAGTACAGTACATAGTGCAGAATACGAAATTGCATACGGCGATTAGAAAGCGAGGCACGAGAAACAAGGGGGAAAATCCGTAACAATAGTTTTACCACAGATTAAAGAAAAAATAAAACGAAAGTACCATGTAATGATAGCTTATAATGTAGATATGTTGTAGCCGATGTTAATTTTTGTTCAAAATAATTTTTTTTAATTGTCGACTGTTTTTGTATCGCAACGTTTGGAACAAAATGCAATTGCTCTTTACTCTTTGCTTGTATCTTTGTGAAACAATTTTTATTAGCTTTGGCAAAATATTTTGTGCATTATTATTATAATTTTATATATTTTTCCTTATTATGATGCGGACTTTTTTGCCTTCTAATATAATTATAACAAAAATTACAATATGCACCGATTTTGAGACCTGATATCTCAAAGGGGACTAAATATAAAAACTTGAAATTTTCACATATTAAAGATCAAACAGCACTTTATACGTGCTATTAATTTCATTTTGTGTTTTTAATTTAGAGAAAAAATATTAACATCAGATATAGTATATCCACGCCACATTATAAGTTATCATTACATGGTAGTTTTGTTTTATACTAAGAACTAAGAACAAGGATGATATTAGGTTATTATTTTTAGGTAAAAAATCTCTGAAACGGAAAAAAGTTCATGATGACAGTAGTGGAAGCAATGATTGTGATGAAGATGAAAATAAAATGGTCGAAACATCAAAATCGGAATCTATTTTTGAAGGAGGTTCAAGTAGTTCTTCAAATCTACATGAAGCTGTCTCTGGAACTGGGACCTCTAAACAAACTGAAGAATGCGATGGCTACCATGAAAATGACATAGGTCGTTATGTTAGTTGTGCCAATAACTTGCCTTCTGAAAAAAGAAGGAATTGACGACAAACTCTTGGGTTTCATCATCCAATTACGATTTTGCTTCTGATGCCATTCACTTGAAAAGAAAATTTAACCATCGCTGGTTACATCAATATACTCCATGGCTGGTGTACTCAAGTCGTTTGAAAGGTGCTCTATGTTTGTATTGTGTTTTATTTCCGCCAAGAATTGCTACAGTTAAAGAAGTTTTGGGGTTATTTATAGCCTTACATGAAGTTTAAGTATGTACATGAAGATTGTAGAAAGCACGTTGGCAGCCATTAACACAAATCTTCAACAGCTGCTGCAAAAGCATTTCTTGAAAATGCTCCTGTTGATGTACAGTTGCAAATAGGGCACCTTAAGACGATTGAAGAAAATAAACAAATATTGTCAGCAATTATTTCATGCATAATAGTTTGTGGAATTCATAATTTGCCGCTTAGAGGAAAAGAAGGAAATGAGGGAGTTTTCTTTAACCTTTTAAATTTGAGGATTGACTCTAGTGATGAGAAGCTAAAGAGCCACTTGGATAAATGTCGAAAAAACGCAGTCTATACCTCACCAACAGTTCAAAATTAGATCATACAATTATGCGGTGAAGTTATCAAAGAAAAAATAATTGAAGACTGTAAACGGGCAAAAGCTTATGCTGTAATGGCTGATGAAGCAGCAGATATCGATGGAAAAGAGCAGCTTTCTATTGGATTAAGGTTCTATGATGAAAGCCAAAAAATAATCAGGGAGGAATTTATAGGCTACATTGAGTTAAAATGTCAAGATGCTTCTACAATCGCTAGCGCAATTAAAAAAGGTTTTTTAGAAGATAATAATGTTTCCGCCGATAATTGCGTGGGATTCGGATTTGACGGGTGTTCCACGATGGCCCGCAAAGAAGGTGGTGTACAGGCCATTCTTCAAAAAAAATTACGCTAAATCTTCATTTTTCCATTGCTCAAGCCACAGACTAAATCTTGTGGTCAATGATACTAGCAAGCTACCAGAAATAAGAAACAAAATTGCAACTGTTAAAAACACAATAACCTTCTTTCCTGAATCGCCAGCCCGTAGGAAATCGGTTCCAAATCTTTCAAGGCTCTGTAAGACCAGATGGTCGAAAAAATATAAGAGCATTAAATTTTTTTCAGAAAGCTTCACTGGCATTGTTAAAGCACTAGAACATCTATCTGTCGAAGGAAACTATACAACAAGAGAATCTGCCTACCAGTTGCACTGTGCAGTTACTAAACCAATATTCATCTTAGGCTTAAGCATAATTGCAAGATACTCTGCAATTTTGGAACCCGTTGTAAACGTTTAACAAGGTAAAAGTATGGATTTGGTTATGGTGAAGAAACATATTGATGATATTCTATATGTAATCAAAGATGATCGACAAAATGTCGAAAATGTTTCAAATGATTTATTTAAAAAATAACTTGATATCGCAGAGAAAGTAGGGGTTAAGTTGTAAGTACCACGAGTCACTCAAAAGCAAGTACACAGAAGTAATCCACCATCTATGTCTGCAGTTGAATACTGGAAACGGTCAATAATCATCCCCTATCTTGATTCTTTGAGTTCGTCTTTGGTTGCTAGATTCTCCAACGAAAATACACCTGCTTTTGCTTTAACTTATCTTCATCCTTCAAGCATGCTCAAAATGGCTTCAAAAGATTTCAAAAATAATGCAGAATCTTTTATGGAATTTTATAAGTTGGATGATGTTTCTGCAGAATTAGATTTGTGGTACAATATGTGGAAAAAAAGAATTTAGCAGAAGACAAATTAAAGGACGTTGAAGTGTCTGCACTTCTGGAGGAAACTAATGTTTTTTTCCCTGCAACAAAGCACGCACTGCTAATATTAAGTGCTTTCCCATCCACTACTGCTACCGTGGAAAGATAGTTCAGTACCCTACGAAAGGTAAAAACCTGGCTCAGGAGTACAATGGGTGATGACAAACTCCCTGGGTTGTGTTTGATGAGTCTGCATCGAAAATTTTTGAAGGAAAATCAGGACTACATAGTGAAGAAAGTTTTGTGTAAATTTAGTTTAAATCCAAGAAAAATGTTATTAGTTTAATTAAAGTATAATAAAAATCTGAAAGTTTTGTTTTCATTTGCCTTTTCTTTTCTAAAATTTTACATTTTGGACGACCATGGGCCATTGTTTGCCCCCCCTGTTATAAATCCTGGCTACGCCCTTGTATCCCACAAGGTACTGCATTAGGTCCAACATTCTCCAACATATACACAAATAGTCTATTTTCCATGAATTGCCGTGGTCAATATTAACTTTAGCCTCTAATTGTTATTATTATTATTTGTACACCGGCTTATTGGCCACCATCCATTAATGTCAAACTTGTCATCAGTTTAGACAGGATATCATTTAGTTGTTAATTTTCAATTCAACGTTTGGAACATGTATAAATATAATTGTACACTCTTATTATAGGGTTGATTTTAACTAATTCTTCAATTCAATACAAGTATTGTATTTTCCTACCAATTTCTTCTACTTATGCAGAACAAGTGGACAATTTTATGTTTTTAGACACGTGTAGTAACTATTTTAGACATAAGTTTAATTTTTCGATTATTCTACTTCTGTAATTTTAATTTAATAAATAAAATTAACTTATATTTAAAATTTGAGTTCATACAATACAATTTATATATAAATATATAAATAAATTTTGCAAAAAAACCAAATAAAACATTGGTTCACAATGAAAATATACAATTTACAAACTAATAAAAAAATTATTAAATGTGGGACTTTGTGTCATCTTGTTCATAGATAAGAACATATGTTGCTCCACTGACTAAAGATTTCCACGATATTAATAGCACCCTTGAATCGTTATATTCGTGCCACTGTCCCGTGTAGGGATGTCGGCAATATGCAGTGTAGTGATCATTGTAAGTGGTTCCACTGTGATTTGATATAGCGTAGAGGTTGTACATACAAGGTGCCACATTATCAGCCGCGTAAGGTCTCATATCAAGCCCTTCTATTGGAAAATCTATTGCAACAATAAGTTTTCCGCTAAATCTCTCTGTTTGCGAAAAGCGCTTCAGGTGAATAACTAATATTATTAGAAATAAATGAATTGATAATGATTTAGTGCATCGTCTTCGTTCCTCACATTTTGAACATGTTGGTTTCTCATCACCGTCGAGTGTTTCTTCTCTTTTAAACGAATCTAAACATTATGAAAGTCGTAATTGACCTATTCTTTGGGGTATGGAAAGGGATAAATTCCAAAAGGGATCGAAGGTAACTGAACAGTGACCACAGTGTGTGCACTTGAGTGTTGATTTTAATTGACCGACAAAGTTATCTACAATCCTGTAGTCGTCCCTTCTCGGATATCTCAACCAAGATTCTTGTGCTTTCTCAATGTCACTAAGTTTGTCATCAATTTCTGTTAATATGGGCTTTGGTTTTTCATATACCTTGTTAACATCTTCGTGAAGCCCTGCTAATAGGTAACGAAGAAACTCATGTGCATCATGTTGAGTCTATCCCATGAACCTTGAAGTAAATCGTTGAATCTGACTTTTCAATGATACTGTATTAACCACTCTGTCTGAACCTTGTTCAGATCAAAGCTCTTGAATAACTTCAGTAAATGCTTTAATTAGTGCTCCTTTCATGCTATATATATTCATGTTAATATCTTTTATGTATGCTTCTTTCTTTATATATTCTAATAGCCACCTTGTGTTTGATAGGCATTGGATAAGATTATTCATGAAACATGTGTTACCAATATTTTTGAGGCCTTTGAGAACCAAAATTTTTTTGGGAGTACCCTTTATGTATCTGATTGTGGAGTTATTGTTAAGAGCTCTTTCGTAACTACTATCATTGTCCGAATAATTTCGGATTCTATTATTGTCTCTCTCACTTGATCGGCGTGATAAGGAATTTGAAATTATGTTCTTTGCTATTGAATTGGATGGAGATATTGCGGTTTTGGCAAGTTTGGATGATGTCGATAGATCAGTGGTTTGGTTCACTTTGTTTATATATTCCTTGTTATCTACATCAATTTTAGACGTGTCCTTTTGCTCTTGTTGTGTTTCATCCCCTATCTGCAAATCTTTAATCGAAAATGAAATGTATGAAGAGAAGTTATTAACTCTGGGAATACTTTTAGAAAGGGAATTGCAGACCAACAGCGCCAAAGAGGCAAAATTCTGGGATTCGACCTACTGGGAGCCACCTATCATCGGTCCTATGGAAATGCGACCTATGTCCGAAAAGACATCGAAAACGCTATACTACTAAATTCCAGCATACATTCAAACGTTCACCAAGTAATAACAAAAATAGCGGACATTACGGTAGCAAACATCTACAAACCACCACAAACACCCTGGCCTGATAACGTTCTAGACACTTACCCGCACCCTGCAATATACGCAGGCGATTTTAACAGTCACCACACTGAATGGAAATACCGTACCACAGATGAGAACGGTGAGCGCCTTGCCAACTGGGCAGACTCACACGATCTCCATCCAATATTTGATGCTAAAGAACGAAATACTTTCAGATCAGCTGCGTGGAACACTGAAACCAACCCAGACATTTGCTTTGCCTCAGAGAATGCTCCAAAACGCCCGATTCCAATGTCAAGAAAAGTCCTAGACGACTTTCCGCACAGCCAACATCGTCCTATAGTCCTCGAAATTGGAATTAAAATTCCGATAATCCACTCTACACCCAGGCCCAGATGGAATTTTGGAAAGGCCCAATGGAATGAATTTGCTGTTCAGCTGGATAAAGTCGTTAGATGGATCCCTCCAGTGAGTAGCAACTATAATGGATTCGTAAAAGCCGTGATAACAACTGCGAAAAAGTATATACCTCGAGGATTCCGCAGAGAATATATACCGGGCTGGAACGCTGAGACGGAGCAGCTTTACCAGGAATTCCAGAACAATGGAGACTCTGAAATAGCCGACGAACTCCTCAACCGCCTGGACACAGAACGCCTTAATAAATGGAAAGAAACAACAGGCAGCATGGACTTTAAGAGATCTAGCAGGAAAGCTTGGAGCCTTTTGAAGAAGCTGGGTAGCTCTAATCCACCAACCCGCGAACCACCGGAACTATCAGCTGACCAAATCGCTACAAGAGTCATAACACTCTCTAAGGCCCCAAGTATAAGACAGAATACACATATTAAGAAACAACTGACACTCCTCCGCTATACGACAACACCCCACCCAGAATTCTCCAAACCATTCTCTGCAGAAGAGATAGATAAGGCACTTGAAGACACCAAATCTGGCAAAGCTCCGGGATTCGACGGAATTCACCCCGAATTCCTCAAGAACTGTGGAAAACACACTCGAATGTGGCTGAGTAAATTCTACTCTGACATTTTACTGACAAGTTATATGCCAATGGAGCTTAAGAAATCAAAAATAATTGCGATTCTAAAACCAAACAAACCCAATAACCTACCTGAAAGCTTTCGCTCAATAGCCTTGTTAAGCTCATGCTATAAGCTCCTAGAAAGGATGTTATTAAACCGACTGAGTCCTCTGATAATGGAGCATATTCCTGTTGAACAGGCTGGGCTTAGGCCTCACCGTAGCTTTGTCGACCAGGTGCTCAGCTTAACAACACACATCGAAGCAGGGTTTCAAAAACAGCTGAAGACAACTGTAGTGTATGTCGACCTGACAGCAGCATACGACACGGTCTGGAGAGAGGGGCTCCTCTACAAGTTTCTCAACGTGATACCATGCAGCCGAACAGCATCTCTACTGAACAACATGCTCTGCGATAGACCCTTCCAAATAATAACAGGAGGAAGCAGACAGAAGTAAGATGAGACATCTCAATAATGGGCTGCCCCAGGGCTCTGTACTTGCACCTGTCCTGTTTAATCTATATATTTCCGACACCCTACAGACATCGTCAAGAAAGTTCGGATATGCCGATGACCTGGCCCTTGCATCCCAAAGTAAAACCATCGAAGAAGCTAGTAAGAAGACCTGAACATGCTGGGAAAATACTTCGCCGACTGGAGGCTAATTCCAAATATGAACAAGACTGAAGCGATGTGCTTCCACCTAAACAATAAACAAGCACGAGTGGAGCCCCAAGTGTATTTCAATAATAATCTACTACGCTATAATACTTGCCCAAAATATCTAGGGGTAACAATGGATCGAACACTTTCATACAAAACACATTTAAAGAACACCGCAGCTAAAATGAATACCAGAAACAACATAATCCGCAAACTCTGCGGCACTACTTGGGGCGCGAACGCATCCACTCTTAGAACCTCAGCGCTCAGCCTTGTCTACTCAGTAGCTGAGTACTGCGCCCCAGTCTGGATAGACAGCTGCCACGTAAAGAACATCGATACCAAACTCAACGAGACAATGAGACTAATTAGTGGCTGTCTAAAAAGCACACCTCTGCCCTGGCTCCCTGTTCTAAGCCACATTGCACCTCCCTCCATCCGCAGACAAGAGAGCCTAGTTAGGGAATATAATAAAATAATAACAAATCCCCTACTTCCAATACATAGTGACCTTCCCGAAGCCGGCCTGCAGAGATTGAAGTCTAGATCTCCCCCAATATTGCTAGCAGAAAAACTTGTGAGAGATAATTTCAATTTGACCAATAAATGGAGAGAATACTGGGAAGCCTCGAAACCAGTCCAGGCTGTACATATAACTGATCCTACAGTGTCCTTACCAGGTATGGAGCTGCCTCGCCACGAGTGGAAGACACTTAACAGGATAGGAACGTCTCACGGTATTTGCCGTGACTCATTCTATAAGTGGGGACTCACCGAAACACCAACCTGTGACTGAGGAAAGCCTCGCCAGACTGTCCACCATATTACAATGGAGTGCCCCCTTACTGCATACGGAGGAGAAATGAGCGACTTCTATGAGGCCACTAACTCTGTGCTGGACCGGATCAATGGTCTAGATTTTAAAATTTAACTTCAAATCGTGTTTGTGTGTTGTGTTTATGTTTATATTTTATTTCTACTTTTCTACTTTTAGATATACACTTAGATTTTTTTGTGACGTAATGTGAATATGTACAATTTTAACTAATTATAACTAAATCCATGTATGCCATACGCTAAATAAATAAATAGGGAATTGATGTTTATTGATTCTTCAGTTACTACGACCCTATCGACTTCTGACCCATTATTTTTTTCTACGTCTTCATTTTCTTCCAATTTTGAATTCGACTGCAAAACACCGGGGTTATTTTGACACTTGTTGGAGGCAATGTCATTTTTTTTGATCATCGAAACATGATTACTAGATTTTTTAACTCTGGTTGATATTGCTTTTGTACTGTCACTCCATTGGTCACATAAGATATTTTGGATCTAACCTCAGTTGTCTTATTGGCGAGGTAAGTACCACTTTTTACTGTTCTGGAGAGTTTGTCATTAAAATTTTTACTCAAATCGGCTACTGATGCGCGATTTCCATTATCATCTTCATCAGACAAATTGTCTGTATTAGTATTGTTAGAGTATGCCACACTGTTAGTATAAATACCTTCCATTTGGTCGTTTACCTTTTTATTTGATGTCTTCAACTCTATTGGGGGTAAACCAGTTTTATATTTTGTTTTGGTCAAAGATAATTTATGGCGCATAGGAATCGCATCATTCTCTAGCATAGTCATCTTCTTCAGTATTCCTATGAATGGGACATCATCTGGCTGGTGGTTATCTATATTTTTTAGTACACTGAGGCCCAAAAGCTAGTTGGAGGCATAATTTTTGAAATTGTCAACGCATGTAATCAGAAGGCATACATTCTGAAGAAGAGAATGAAGATGTTAAAGTAGAATTTCGGAAAAAGGAAAGATCACATGTTTTAGGGTCGGTAATGTGAGAAAATTTGAAAGTGGTAGAATAATTAGGTTTCTTATGATTAGGTTTCATAAAAAGTTCTTCTAGATGCTTAGAACGGGAAAACGTACCGAGAAAAGATGAAGCGTATCCTCTTTGAATTGCAATACTTATTTGTTCTATAAAGAACGAAGTTGCTCTTGAATCATTGGCTTCTACCGATATTTTTTCACCAATTTCTTTAATGAATTTTAAAGCTTTATGACCGAAAACATCTGAGTTTTCAATTGCTACAGGAATAAAGATATAAATATTCTCCAAATTTTTGTATATATTGATTTTAAAAGTTTCGCCGTGTAAAGCTGCAGCGCCTACGGAAGTAGATGTGGATCGGACATGGGACGGAGCCCAAGTGTCAGTGAAATCCCATATAACTGGTCTGCCGCGTTGCCATGGAATGAGAGTCATACCATCTGGACGTTTACCACCGTCGCGGCAAGTACCTAACGGTTCCAACGAACAGGGAATATTTGCAGATGACAGGCCTCGTTTGATTAGGTCATTTACAGCGGAATGACGTGACAATCGGCCGGCCCTTAATTTGCAGCTTAGGCCGTGTCTACCATATTCATCAACTTCAGCTCCGCAACAACAGCGATGTTTTACACAAATTCGTCAACCTAAACGGAGACCAATAGAAATACGGAAACTTTCGTAAATTTCCACCCACCTTGTAAAATCACTTATTACAACCAGAATGTATTTATCATCAGTCAACTTCTGTGTAATTTTATAGAATAGATTTGATAATGGCCTAGTAGCTGAAAGCGCTTAGGTGGATTTTATAATAAACTGCACACTAAGGACTTGACGTTTCATTCATTCAATTTTCCAATGGTCCTGTTAATTCCCTCGACAATTCCATCTGACAGTGGATGAAACGCTGTTGTCCTGGTCTTCTTCATTCCCAGCTTGTCACACGTTACTTTATAAACATACTGTATATCATTGTTTCCAAAACCCGCATTATTTAAAATCTTACCATACATTTCTTTTGATAGTCTGACCTAACAAACATCCAGTTCTCTGTAGTAATTATACTGATAAGAAGCTTCCAAAATGTCTACTAACGAAACTGTGGAAAATTTATTGAAAATCGATACGAAAGAAAATTTGATAGCTTATTTTGGTTGAGTTTATGGTCCGATTGTTCGTTGTTTCATTCGACAAATAAATGAAGCAGACTTTTTAATTGATTGCTCCGCATTAGAATTGATTACTTGAGTATACGGAGAATCTATAAAATATGGGGCGATTAATTAAGGGAACAAATAGTCCTATGATTTTAAGGAAAACGGCGAAGAGAAAATTCTGGATACATGTTTTAAATTCATATATCCAACGCCTTGGTGGTGTTAAAATGCGTTTTCTCGATAATATCTCAATATAAGTTTAGAAATATTATTTGTCACGGTAACGGTAATGTCACAAAAATGGTCCATCTTCTTGATCTATGACTTTTCATTGTAGGACGTAATTAAGGGCAGGAGTGGAAGCTAAACTTTTTTGACTGTGTCAATAACTTAAGTTTGACTTTACTGAATTTTGATCACAAGGACTGGTTTAAGAAAGTAAGGTTTGTACAATAAAATAAAAAAACAAATTCTGGGCATGTTTACCGTTTTTTACATTTTGCTCCGGAATATTAACTTTAACAGTATGATTATTTGATTTGAATTGCAAAGTAGATTAAATGTATAACAAAATGTGTTGAAACCCCATGTCGATATCTTCATTGGTTCAAAAGTTATCGTTTAAAGAATAATTTATTATTGAAACTAAATAGATAATTGAGTTTTCAATTGTTCATTGAAGTTACGTAGTCAAGCATGCCATGGACTAATAAAGGAACAGTTTTAATCATATTTCTCATTTTATTTCATACACAACAATGATATAACATTGTAACGAAGTTACTATTTTATCGATGGGCAAAAGCAACTATATTACCGAGTTTAACCGTAAATCAATAACTCCGTTATTTTTCAACGTCAAAATTCCATTATTTTTCGAGTATTATCAGAAAAATAGCCCGGTGTAAATAAAACAGTGAGTCCTTCCGCGAATCGATTAATTAATAGGGTTGTATTATCCCCGCGCTCCGAAACTCAGTCTACGGCAGACAAATCTACCCCACTATTCGCACCGATAGAAAGAGGGAAACCGCAGTATCACAGATAACCCACAGATAGATGAGACACTGATTGTGGCGCCATCTAAAGAGCATGTCGACTAAACAATTGAGTGATGTTAAAAAGATTTATGTAATTTTAGGTTTTGGCGGTATATTCAAATTTACCGTATTTTAATTATTTTATTTCAAAATCATCCTTTAATTCAATTTAACTCCATTAACTCAATTATGATCATGGTTTACCTCAACATTGGGAGTATCGACCGAGACATCGTCATTGCCTCAGCCTACTTCACTGGAGACGGGCCGATGACACCGCCAGTAGAGGTACAAGAGCTAGTGAGACACTGCGATGGCAGACGGCTGCCAATTATAATTGGTTGTGATGCCAACGCACACAATCCCGTGTGGGGAAGCACCAATAACAACGCAAAAGGTGAGTGTTTATTAGAATATCTCTTA
The DNA here is from genome assembly GCA_963921935.1 of Galeruca laticollis. Lineage (NCBI taxonomy): Eukaryota > Metazoa > Arthropoda > Insecta > Coleoptera > Chrysomelidae > Galeruca > Galeruca laticollis. The sequence goes on from OY998180.1 coordinate 114,699,235, forward strand.
GCAAATAACCTTGACACCTTAAACGTGGGGACAACCCCCACTTTTGTCACGAGAGCAAGAGAAGAGGTCCTGGACGTAACAATCGTTAATGTTGCTGCTAGGAAAAATGTAAAAGATTGGAGGGTGATGAGCGTGTCATCACTTTCCGACCATAGGATCATCGAATTTAGGATAGAGGGAAATACTACCTCGATTCCTACAATTCGAAATCCTAGAAATACTGATTGGTCTCTTTAAAAGACCAATCTGAAGGACAATTTGGAACACGTCGAAGTGAATGGAGTGAATCACCCGCACTACGACCTGGAACAAAGAGTCGAACAGATCAGTGAGGCAATGATGGAAGCTTTTTCATTCTAGTTGTCCACTCTCAAAAGCTCGTTCAAAAAAGGATGCTCCTTGGTGGAATGAGAACCTGTCAAACCTCAGAAAGGGGTCCGTCGGCTCTTTAATAGAGCCAAACGTGACGGCAATTGGCAGAGATACACTGAGAAGCTTACTCAGTATAATAAAGAGATAAGGAAGGCCAAAAGGCTTAATTTTCAAGCCTTTTGCGAAAAGATCACTTCCACTCACACTGAGGCCAGACTACAAAAGGTTATGGCAAATGGGGGAACTAACCCCACAATGTCGCTGAAAAAGCCAGACGGATCATATACGGAAGGTGAAGAGGAACGATCGATTCTTCTTCTTAAAACCCACTTCCCAGGTAGTGAACCAGCAACAAGCATCGAAATAGCAATTAACTACACCAAATAATCCCGTAAGGAAGATTGGGACATTGCTAAGAAAATATTTACCAGACAACGGTTGGAATAGGCAATAAGTACCTTTCAAACATATAAATCACCAGGAGTGGATGGAATATTTCCAGCACTCCTACAGCAAGGGATAGAGGAGATTCTTCCTCACCTGCTGAAGATTACAAGAAGCAGTCTAGCAGTGGGTCTAATACCTAGAAAATAGGGAAAAAAAAAGGGAACTGATCCCCGATCTTTTAGACCCATCTGTCTAACATCGTTTCTACTCAAATCGATGGAGAAAGTAGTGGATAACTACATAAGAACATAAGAACAGAAAATCTGGAGAATATACCACTTCATAAATGTCAGCATGCCTATAGAGCGGGTCAATCAACTGAGACGGCTCTGTATCAGCTGACAGAAGTCATCCAGAGACCTCTGAACAACAAAGAAATCGCAATGTGCACATTCCTGGATATATCAGGGGCCTTTGACAACACAACTCATGTGTCTGTCAAAGAAACACTAAAAAGGCGAGGAGTGAATGAAACCATTGTAAAATGGATGTATGAGTTGTTGACAACGAGTATAGCTGAGACACGGGTGGGGAATTAAACCACAACAGTTAAAGCCACTCGGGGGACACCTCAAGGGGGAGCGATATCTCCCCTTCTATGGAGCCTCGTAGTAGATGAGTTGTTCTACAGGCTAACGGAGCTTGGCTTCGAATGTATGGGCTACGCCGATGACATTGTTTTAATAGGCAGAGGCAAGTTCGAGAGCACCTTGTGTGATCTATTACAGAAGGGCCTCAGAATCATTGAGCGATGGTGCTTGTAAGTGGGGCTAAACATTAACCCAAGCAAGACCATAGTAATTCCATTTACCCGGAAAAGAACACTTCCAGCCATGAAACCCATATCCTTAAATGGGGAAATCATAGAATGGAAATCAGAGGTTAAATATCTAGGGATAGCCCTAGACAGTAAGCTTCTGTGGAATAAGCATGTTGAAATAACTGCTAGTGAAGCAATAAGAGCTTTGATGGCGTGCAGAAATCTAGCTGGTAAGAGGTGGGGCTGTAACCCAAAAATACTGCGATGGATGTACGCTATGATTGTGAGACCAGCAATTACGTATGGGGCAATAGTTTGGCACACAAAAACACAGCACAGCACACAGTACAGCACGAGGACAACCCTCGATAAAGTTCAAAGGCTTGCCTGTGTGTGCATCACTGGAACTATGAGGACGTGTCCAACTAGGGCATTACAGATCATTACAGATCTCACACCTCTACATCTGGTGATAGAAAGATATGCCCAAGAGGCAATTCTTAGAATATCTAAGGAAGGTTCAGGCAATGACAGTATTAAAAATCAGGGAGTTTGGTCCTCTCTGACAAGATACACCTCATTAGCGAATCTTCCCAGTGACGAAATGATCAGGAAAGTAAGCATCGAAAAGAATTTCACCACGATGCTAAATACGAGGAGAGACTGGGAAAGGGAATACACCATCCAAACTCTCAAAGAAAACACCATTAGATGGTATACGGATGGTTCAAAAACAACCATTGGAGCAGGCGCTGGAGTATTTGGTCCTGGCACCAGATACTCATTATCGTTAGGCTCCTTCCCGAGCGTCTTTCAGGCAGAAATACTTGCGATCGAAAGATGCGTGGAAATGAACCTAGAAAAAAACTACCAGAAATGTGACATATCGATCCATTCTGATAGTCAAGCAGCTATTAAAGCACTGATCTCCCATGTCATTGACTCAAAGTTGGCATGGGAGTGCCGCAGAAAACTTGATGAATTAGGCAAGAATAACAGGGTCTCTCCAGTCTGGGTTCTGGCCACTCGGGAATCACGGGAAATGAAGAGGCCAATACACTTGCCAGGAATGGAGCACAAATGCCCTTTATTGGCCCGGAGCCTTTCTGTGGTGTAGCAAAATGCTCCTACAAGAAAGAGTTTCGGAAGAAAGAGGAAACCGAAAGATAAGCACTCTGGCGGTGCCTTCCCGGGTTGGAACTTTCCAAAAAGTTCCTGGGGAACTTTAACACTGCTAGATCCAAAAAATATTTGGACCTCAGTAAAGATAAGCTACATCTTCTCACGGACTTTCTTACAGGACACTGCCGCCTTAGGAAGCACTTAATGAGAATAGGTCTAGCAGAGATTGACGAGTGTAGATTATGTGGGGAGGAGGATGAAACTCCTGATCACCTAGTTCTGGAATGCCTCGCTATTGCAAGCCAACGCAAGAAATGCTTTGGACAAGAAACTTGTAAGAGTGAGGACCTAACCTCGTTGAAGCCGTCCCAAATACTAGAGTTCATTAGAACCTTGGAACTGGAAGGCGAGCTGTAGTAGTAGCGACAACAGCTCTGATAGGGGAGGGGGCTCAATAAACCTTTGGTTTCAGTGCACTGTAACCCCGTTAAAATCTAATCTAATCTAAATGAAATGAAATATCAAATGATGGACCATAAATGGTTAAATTGGGAAAAATGAAACAATAATCATACAAACAGTTTATCTATTTTGGTATAAAAATAAACAACAAATAATTTCTTTCACAAAGTACTTTTCATAATAAACAGAATGACAATAAATAAACTATAATGTAAAAACAATGCAATACTTAAAATATAATTCGAGTACCATACATTCTAGATTGGAGTATCATTAGATTTTCAAATAATGTTGAATCAAGATAAAAGTGGAAAATTATTCATGATAAGTTTATATTAATACTCAAAACATCATGAAACTGTAAGTACCTACATACCAACACACTTTGCACCACGATTTGAAAACCTTTCAGACACTAATTTTACAAATAGTGAAATAGAATTTTTAAATAAAGGTTTAAAGTACAGCATACCACCTAAATTTACGAATAATATTAAACAAATTATAGCTACAGAGTCAGAAATAGCTTTAAAATCTAATTCAAATAATTTTCTTTATGAGAAATTAAAAATTGCCAATTTAATCAAAAATATTGAACCTTCAAAAGTTAAACGTCAAACAAAAAATGACATTTCAGTTTTAAACGCAATAAAACAGAAGATAGAGAATCATAACCTAACAGTTACAAAATCCGATAAGGGGAATGCTACTGTCATTTTGACGACTGAAAATTACAAATCCAAAGTATATAACTTTATAGAATCCAGCGATGTAAAAGTTCTTAAAGCAGACCCAACAAAGAAGTTTTCTAATAATGTAAGGGATATTGTTAATAATTCAAATCATCTTTTTAATGATTACGAAAAGAGGTCTATCATACATAAGAATCCTCATTGTCCACAATTATATGGAACAGTTAAATTACATAAAATAACGAAACCAATTAGACCTGTAGTCTCTTATGTTAATGCTCCTAATAATATATTGGCAAAAAAGCTCAACAATATACTCAATACTTACGGATATGAATCTCAGTACTCAATTAGAAATTCAATAGAACTAATCAAAAAGTTGAAATCAATCCACTTGCAAGATAACTATAAACTCATATCGTTCGATGTAACTAATATGTTTACTAAAATTCCTCCTAAAGAATGTCTAATACTTGTGAGAAAATTACTAGAAGATAAAAATATTAATCCAGGAATAATATCAGATATACTTAATTTATTTGATGTATGCATTAATCAGAATTATTTCACTTTTGACAATAAGATATATATTCAAAATGAAGGTTTACCAATGGGAAGCCCTATATCACCTATTTTAGCAAACATTTTTATGGACAATTTAGAAAGAAAGATCTTTGAAAGTAATATTTCGAAAAATATTTTATTTTGGTATAGATATGTAGATGACATATTAGCTTGTTTTATGGGTAGTGAGCGACAATTAGATGTGTTTTTCAACCACATCAATAATTTACACCCGAAAATTAAATTTACATTAGAAATTGAAGAAAATAGCTCAATCAATTTTCTTGATTTAAAAATTCAAAGAGTTAATGATGTACTTGATTATTCAATTTACCGAAAACCAACACAGACTGATGTGACAATTCCATTCAATTCTAACCACCCTGTCTCACACAGACTAGCAGCATATAATTCAATGATACATAGAGCTTTTTCAGTTCCTATGAACAAATGTAATTTTGATAGAGAGATTAATACAATTAGACAAATAGCAACATCTAACGGTTATCCATTAGATATGATAAATAAACTAATTAGTAAAAAAGAGAAAAAAGTGGCATTACAACTAATATATCCTAAACAAGCTGATGAAATTAAAACTTATAAAACCATCACATATGCAGGAAATATTTCTAATAATATTTCAAAGATAATATCTTCAGCAACGAATGCAACAATTTCTTTTAAAACAGAAAGTAACGTTAGTACAAAATTGTTAAATGTAAAAACAAAAATACCACTATTAAAGAAGTCCGGTATATATAAACTCAAATGTCCAGAATGTAATGCTGTCTATTTGGGTCAGACCCTTAGGAATTTTGAAATACGATACAGTGAGCACTTACGAGCTTACAGATTAAAACAACCAGATAAATCTCACTACGCAAAACATTTACTTGACACCAATCATTCATTGACACCTAACACAGAACTAGAAGTGCTGCATATCTGTGAAAAGAAACAAGAACTGGATTTCCTTGAAGAACTGGAAATTAGAAGACATTTAAGAAACCCACAATATGAAGTTGTCAATGAACAGTTAAATCTAGGGAATTCTCCACTAATAAACTGTCTTCTTAAGTGATAATTGTAAAGATCAGCAGATATAGTTTTCCTGGTTTTCTATATCATTGCACAGTTATACTGATCTTAATTGGAAAAATGATATCCAGGATATCACCATAGAGCTAATAATATCTAAGCTTCAATATTTGTAATATCACATCTTCTTCTTTTTTCTATAAACATATATTAAGCCAATCACAAGTTAGGTTACTTCTTGGTCTAGCCAAAAAAATATAACTACTAAACATCAGGTAGGCATAAAATGAAATGTAACTTCTGTCATTCTGACGATGATATTGATTTATCGAAACAATTGTCAATTTCTTAGAATTTTCAATAACTTGTATTATATTGTGGAATTAACTAGAGACCTTGAGTTTCATTTAAAAACACTAATATGAGCATATTCCACGAAGTAAGGGTCGAGACAGTCAATTTTATATTAATTCATTTATTTATTATTATACTCCTATAAACACACAGAACTGGACAAACTACTGGAGTATAACTGCTACTTACTTAATCAAAAAAAGTGTTAGCAATGAGTAGTTAACTACTATTTTGGCAACTTTCTGTGAAAGAAAACATTTGAGTATAATTACTGTGAATGTTAGAACAAAAGTGAATGAAATACTTTTAAAGGAAAAGTTGCCCGGCTCTGTAAATACAAGGTGACAAGTAATTACATATAGGAGTGCTAATCAGCACTTGTGACTGTACAAAATTCAAAATAATATACCTAACATTTCATTTCCACTTAAAACACATCTTTATTTCTTTACTAGAAGTATTAAATAGATTTATATCACCAGCTTAAACTTAGTATATTGCATATTTGTATATTACTACATTTAAAAGCATTCCGTTGTTATGAAACCGTCGCATAAGGCAGTTTAAGTTACTCTGCTGCTCCTCGCACTATATGATTGTTAAAATGTTTCTTAAGGGCTCTTAAAAATCCCACCGTCTCGTGGAAGTCCTCTCTCGTTTCTGGTTGAGCTTCTACAAGTATACACACAAAATAACAACAATAAATAAGTAAACACACAAATATGTCTGAAAATTTATATCAACAAAAGAAAACAAAATGCGCTTACTATTGAAATAATAAGTTTACACAAGTTTTTGTACTGAGCCAAAAAAAAATTAAAAAATGTTTGAATGTTTAAATTTTTTGGTTTTTTTTTAATTCCTTTTTTTTGGAGTTTTCTATTTTCTTAGGAATTCTTAATTTTTTTGGTTTTTAACTATTTTTTGATTTATTGTTTTTTTTATTTTTTGTCTTTATTGGATATTTTGGATTTTTGGTTAACGCTAGACCAAATACTTAGATGTAATGCTTCAACAAAAGTTGATACTTTCATTTCCCATAAAATGTCATACTATGGGCTATATATGAAAATTGACAAGGGGTCAATACCTTTCATCCCATAGCTGGTGGATGGAATAGCTATAACATAAAATAAAACCCAGATTATCATTTTTTCAATGTGTACATTTTAAAATGGAATTGTCTGAGTATTGTGTACACACTAGATATAAATTGAGTTAATGAAAAGACGAGTACTGAGTGTGTCATTTTATTAAAATTCCAGCTAAGCGCTTCCAGCCATTAGGCCATTCTCAAAGCTGTCGCCAAGAAAAAAAAATACAACAGGTGTCGAAAAACATCAAATCCTGTAATTGCCACATACAATGAAGAAATAAAATGTTTGATGTTACATCATTATTTAAGTAAAATTTGTTAAAATTACCCTATAAAGAGGGTGTACACACATATCATTTAGTTGATAATTTTAAATTAGACGTTTCGTTATGTGAATTACAATTGTACACACTCTTTATAGAGTAATTTTAACAAATTTTACTTAAATAATGATGTTACATCAAACATTTTATTTCATTGTAGGTAGCAGTTACAGGGTTTGATGTTTTTGACACCTGTTGTTTGTTTTTTTCTTGACGACAGCTTTGAGAATGGCCTAATGGCTGAAAGCGCTTTGCTTTTAATAAAAGTACATACTCAGTACTCGTCTTTTCATTCACTCAATTTACATTTGAAAATGTCCAAAATTATAGCATGCTATATTGAAATATTGAATACAATAAACCTTACCATCAATTTTTGTTAATTTCCTCTCATATGGGAAGGCAAATCAAACTGTCTTAATAACCTCCCTTCGCCTTTCTCAAATCTAAAGAAACAATGTTTTTGAAAATGAAGGGAACATATCCTCCATCGTTACCTCGTCGACAAATTTAATGATTTAATACCACTGCCTTCCAGGCATATTAATTTTATCTTCCTGGGTTGGAGGAACAAAACTGTAAAAAGGAATATTTACTTTAGTAATGCAACAATTTTCAGTTCAGCTAATGTAAAGAACAACCATGATCTCTTAAGTTGGCGATTAAATTAGTAAAAATTCTGTATTTTATAAAAATAAAGAAAATGTTTGTTAATTGAGAAAGAAAAAATGCTCAAATATTTTTAATAAAACTTACAGAGTACACCACTTACTAGACTCCTTCAGAATACACTTTGACATTGTCTTATCAATTAATAACAATAAAGCAACGAAACAACAGATAAATATTACACTAAAGCAATTAAAAAATACACCAAAATACCGATACCTCATAATAACCTCAACACTTGAACTAAGAAACGATAACAGACAGATAACCTGTGGGGACGAGCAATATGACATCGCGCATACGCAGTAATAAAAATCAATAAAATTTGATTACTAACGACGTTACAGTTTTCGTTAACTTTTTGGAATTATCTACCTGACCAGTATTCAATTTATGATATGATACCAAGCTGAGAAAGTTCAGTTTTGTTCGTCGCTTGCTGCATTAAGCTCACCACGCCAAAAGCCTCCCAGAGATTGACGTCATTGTAACTAAATTTATTTTACCCCAACTGAGTTCCGCGCAGTACCAACAGATTAGTAGAAGGGGGATATAGGTGGCAGATATCATATAACAAAGAGCAGAGTTAGTTATTGAAGCAACAGCAGTCTGATCAACGCGCAGCCTACGACAGAGCCAGGATCCAAACCCAAGTAAGTTCTACTAATTATTACAAGTCCGTAAAAGTAGGTTCTGCGCAAGGAGGTGGAGGTGGAGCAAATCGTCGAGTTCATAATCGTGTAAGTAAATAGAGTTAGGTCAGACCGAGAGGACGCAAAACTGCTACTGGGGGTGCTGAGTTTTTCACGTTCCAATAGTAGTCGTGTTTGAGCCTTAAGCCAATCGTATATACCGTGTGGGGGAAAACTGCTACTGGGGCTGCTGAGTTTTTCACATTCCAGTAGTAGTCGTGTTTGAGCCCTAAGCCAATCGTATATACCGTGTGGAGGAAAACTGCTACTGGGGCTGCTGACTTTTTCACGTTCCAGTAGTAGTCGTGATTGGGACTTTAGCCACCCAAATAAAACGGATTGGGGGAAAACTGTTGTAACGGTAAACATGAGTTCACTCGAAAAATCGCCAGGCCGCCTCAAATATCGGTCAATAACGCAGTCATGATCGATTTCTGCTGTGGGAGGTGTTGAAGAAGCCAGTCATATTCAAATTGTCCATCGATGGAGGTGTCATTCTACATATACCGGCCAGAGGCCATTTTGATGTGAAGCTGACGCTGTCCACGTTGTGGGGATCTGCTGCCTATAGGCCTCTTTTTGTGATAGTTTTCGAAAATCCCGGTGATGAAATCGATAAGGGCACATATGTTGAATGCTTTTGCATCGCTGCAATATAATGTCCTTGAAAATCCTGATGGAAGCTTCACAGTAGTTGTTAGTATTGTTACCCCTGTGCAAAACGTCACTACGAAAAGGTAAACACGACGACTCCAGGTATGTTCTAGATATGCCTTGGCATTTTTTTAGTTGTTCAAAGTTGGGTCTGCATCTGAAATAGTTTTAGCTAACAAAACATGATTAAATAACGTCATTATGGTCTTTCGGTCATCTTTCTGGATCTTGTTGTTCGAATTCCATAGCCAGCGCCAAATAGCTTGTGTTACATGAAAAATGCAGAGTAGCAAACGAGATTTTGGAAATACTACTTTAAGTGCATTTCTTTCTGCAGTGTCATCGTCGGTCATGATAACTTGTGGCTCAAATGATTTATTACAAGTGGCTCCTAAGTATTGATTAGCCATTTTTAGAGCGTATAAATAATCATTTTCCGATTTATTTTTATGAAGAATAACAGCTATTGGCAATGCTCCAATTTTTGTAGCTGCAAAAATAAAAGTGACTGAGGTGCTACTCTGGTCACAAGAACCACTGGTGTCAATAAAAATCATATAATTTGCGCATGACCTCTCTACTTTCATAACGGCAGTTATCAGAACAACAAGAAATGGATTTTCGTTAAGACACAAAAGGATATCCTGTTTTTGTAAGTCTTCCATTTTAATCTTGATTTTTTCAATAACACTTTGGTCATGCCTTCCTCCATATTTTTCAGACCTCCATTGTTGATAGAAGTAGGTCACTTGTCTTTCTGTTGGATTTACTTGCGCATTTGTTAGAAGCACATTGATGTCTTCATCACAATTTTCAGATAAAAAGAATTCATGATAAGTCTGTAACTATTTTATGTTTGAAGGCGCCAGTTTGTAAAGTTTTATCGTTCACTTGAACAAAATCCCGGCATGAGACTTCTCAAGGGTGGTTCAACTCCAAGTTAATGACACACTTTGTATAACAGAGGATGATCAGACTGTGAGACTTCAGGGTGCCACTACTTTTTGAAACGTTACGAAATAATACAAATAATAGAAACAAAACTAGGTGATAAAGGTAGAAACACCTTGGGAAAGAATTTACTCTGAATTAAAAATTAATATTAAAAATGTGGAAATAAAATGTGCACAAACTTAATCAAACCCGGACACGATACCCTGTGGCTCTCACAGCCGGGTAGATTAGAAATAAAAGAGAATATGTATAAAATTTTATTTAATTTTGCCTTAAAATGGAACGGAAAAATACAGGAGGTACTTAACTGACGGTACTCTGGTGGTTTAGATGTTCTGAAGGAATGGAAGCGATGTTTTCTATGCTGAAGATGTCTCGGATCAGTGGAAGCTGTCTTCAACGGTAAAGGTGTCGTAGATTGATGGAAGCTGTCTTCAACGGAGAAGGTATCTTACATAAATGGAAGCTGTCTTCAACGGTAAAGGTGTCTTCAACGGTACAGGTGTCTTCAACGTTAAAGGTGTCTTACATAAATGGAAGCTGTCTTCAACGATAAAGGTGTCTTACATAAATGGAGACTGTCTTCAACGGTAAAGGTGTCTTCAACGGTAAAGTTGTCTTCAACGATAAAGGTGTCTTACATAAATGGAGACTGTTACGTAGCTCTGACGTAGCTCTCACGTAGCTGCTGTACTTACCTAAGAGTACACAAGAATCAGGGATATGTAGGAACTTGATCGTAATGGGGCACATTGTGTTGGTTCAGCTTTTCAGGTTTAAAAGGAAGGCAGTTATTTGAATTTACAAAAATAAAATTTACTGAAAGCTTCCCAACATATATGTCTCCCATATTGAAACAATAAAAAACAATTTAACTAAATTAGTAGTATACTAATGTTCTAAAAAAATTATTTTAGTTTTAATTCTATGGTTGGGAGTGGCTAATGAGACGGCAAGCGGAAATTACACGGAATTTATTTTATTAAATCGAAACAGGTCGATGGACATGGTACAAGCCTTGGCTGCGAAAGCTGTCATAGCAGATTCAAAATATCGGCGAAAAGTTTCTTTTGTATTTTCATTGCATCGTAATAAGCTAAATGCTTGAGCAGCCTCTATTCGGTGAGAATGTTCATAATTTATATGGATAACTACATTGAAACCTGTTTTCAATAGGATAGACCTTCTCAAAGTGACTACATTAATTTTTAGGAATTTTATGTTTATACTTGCCAAACACTCGTAATTTCTTGTACAACCTTTTTTCTTGGATACACGTTTATTCTTCTTGGCCAGATGACACACATAGAATTTGCGAAATTCATAACGAACACAATTATTGAACACTTTGTTTACAATCCAGTTAGTGTTTGTGCTACGCGAAAAGTCTTTGATGAAGGTTTCACATTTTTCCGTGCAGTTTTCTCCTGTTGTTAACTTGCACTGAAATTTAGTCACAAAATGATCTTGATTTTTCTCCTGAAATTCAAAATAATGAACGTTACTACCCACGATACAATTTATTACTGTTTTGGCCATTTCAGTGCACTAAAAATCGTTAAACAAAAGATATTAAAGAAGCACAGTTTTATAACCTCAAATTAAACTATGTGCCGACACACAATAATAAGAAGAGAGAGGGCAATCTTTTACCGCCAAACTGCTTACTGACAACTGGAATGGGCTAGATTTTGTGCCCGTAATAGCTAACAAAATGAACTTAACAAATTCTGTTCCAGTACGGTCAATTTTAGCACTGTAATAGACTAGAATGTATAACTATTTTTTTTGCAAACAAAAGCTACTCGAGTTCAGTCACCATCTTAACTATATTGATACAGACTTTGTAAAATCGCGGCCGAAACAAGTGGAGCATACCACAATTAAAAACTGCGACCAAGGCAACCCGTTACCTGAACTTAGGCGTCAAACTAACGAGTAACGACATAAAGAGCGTTACAACATAACAAACAAGGAAACAGCTATTGCAACATTAGCATTATTAAACAGACTTTAATAATAAAACATTTTAACCTTTTAAATCTTTATCCTTGTGAACAATATTGACGTTTGATAATTTCAGAGACCCATGTCACCGTACATAAAGAAATTAATAGTAGGTTCACTCTAAACTCCTCCTAGCGCGATGTCTATCTCACTCGGTCTCCGATGCTACTCTTTTTCGGTATACTGAAACTCCGAATCGATCGATATACAGTTACCGTATGTCTTTTGTAGTTGAAGGTATGAGTGGAGTTGATAGTATACCGGGTGGACTGCCCTTTCAGTGAATTATTTGATTATTACGGGATATTTATTAAAAAGAAAATGCCACGAATGTGTTGTGTGGACGGTAGTAGAAGTAGAGATTGGGCAAAAACACCTTCCTTCAGATTTCCCAAGGATGACACAAGGTGAATTTTACAATATTATTAAGCAAAGGATATTAGTAATTTTGTTATAAGAAGCAGTGTAGTAGACACTTTTTCCAAGAATATTATATGTGCAGTAATAGCAGAACAAATCTGCAATATAATGCAGTTCCGTCCTTGAATTTGCAAAAAAATAGTAAGTTCCCAAAATTTTTAGTACCTAAACAATACTTCTGACAATAGGATTTTGTCTTGTATATTTTTACTAGGTATATCAAATAATTTGCAAATTTTTTAGATGGCGGTACAACTTTAAAGGAAGTCGCAGTTCAAACTGATTTTAAGACAATGCTGCACAGTGAAGGTATGTTATTATACTTATCGATGGCCTGTTTTGGATAAAATAAATATATGTAAGTTAAGTATTTAATAGCAATTTTATTTTTCAGACGATATGAAATATCAAGATGTTTATGTTCAAACAGAAGGCTATTTTTTTTCAGAAAATGTTGAAAGGGGTATCGATGTTTCTACTCTAGCTTCTGCGGTTACCAGAGATATTTAATGTTTTTTTATAGCTAGATACATTTCTAAAAGCTACGCTATGAATGATTTAAATTGAACATTTTTTATTTTTACGTCTATTATGATTTCGTGGTTAATAAGTAATAATCATTTAGAAGTGGTGGCGAAAGTTTCATCCTTTATAGAACTTTTGATTTATTTTAGATCAACATTCACAGACCTCAATGACGCTTACGACCAATACTTCTCGAACAAAAAAGTCGAGAGAGGAGATAAAGTGTTTGAAAAAATCAACTGTTCATGCTCAATGTTCAAGAAAGTTCGAAACCGGAATATCGTTTGAAGATATTTCCAAATATTTGGAAACTAACTACTCAGAAGATGCCTGCAAACTTCTAACGTCTCAGATAAGTTTATTAAATAAATCACCTAAAGGTTGTAGGTACACAGACGATTTTAAAAAGTTTGCTTTGAGCGTTTACTTTTTAGGACCTAAAGCATACAAGAAATTTTCTACTTTGTATCGGTTACCTTCCAAAACCACGGTCAACCGGTTTACGCGCCGTTGGGCAGTAAACCCAGGCTTTAACGAATTTATTTTTCGCCTTATTGATCTTAGATCTCGACTATTAAGTGATAAAGAAAAAGATTGCATTATATGCCTTTATGAGATGTCATTGAAAACTCATTTATTTTATGATTTATCAAAGGATAAAATAGTAGGCTTCCAAGAATCACTTTCAGCAGAAAACGAATCCGAACCAGCAACTAGTGCATTAGTTGTTATGGCACGGGATGTATCAAGCAGCTGGAAACAACCGCTTGCCTACTTCTTTTATAAATCAACGGCGCCTTCAAATGAAATAAAAGACATTTTGTTCGAAGCAGTTATAAAGTTACGTGATATCGGTCTAAATGTGCTAGGTGTGGTGTCTGATCAGGGTTCTAACTTCCAAACATTAGTTAAAAGCTACCTTAAATTGAGCACAGACAATGTTTTTTTTACGTAGATAATATCAAGCTTGTTTACTTTTTTGACGTGCCACACTTACTTAAATCTACTAGGAACAATTTTTTTTCTTACTGGTTTGAGTTACCAGAAGGAATTACCAATAAAATGTATTTGGATACATTTTACAATTATGAAAAAAAAGGAATTTAGACTCTGTCCAAAATTTACTGACGAGCATATGTTTCCAAATAATTTTCAGAAAATGAAAGTAAAATATGCTTCTCAGATTTTTAGTAATTCTGTTGCAGTTGCTCTTAATACGTACATTGATTTTGCCCGCAGATGCCAAAGTAACTGCTAAATTCATTAAAACAATGAATGATGTTTTCGATTTAATAAATTCGTGCCATTTAAATAATTTCAATGCATTCATGGGTACCCAACAACAGTTTCAGCTAATGGAAGAATTTGAAACTTTACTGAAAAATGTCCGTGTGGTTAACAGTGAAGGAAAACATTTAACAAATAAAATGAAATTTATATTTGGGTGGAGGCTTACAATAAAATCAGTTAAAGCCCTTTGGGGTATATTAAAATCAAAGGGTTACACCTTTTTACTGACAAGAAATTTAAACCAAGACTGCTTTGAAAACTTTTTTGGGCGAGTTAGAAACTGTTGTGGTGATTCAAGAAACCCTACGCCTATACAGTTATCTAGAGCATTAAAAAAGTTGTTTACTCTGAAGTATTTAGACCATGTTGACGGCGCCAACTGCACTAATGACATTAATGAATTGTTGTTAAATATTACTACAGACTTGGCAGAAAACTGTAAAGATCTCATTTTACCGTCAATAGAACCATCAAATCCTTTGAAAGTCTTTACAACTGATTACAGGAATCTAAACAGTACCGATGGCAACGCGTTAGTTAACGTTACTGGTTATTTATTAAAAAAATGTATGCAGCAACATTCCTGCGACATATGTGTTGCTTTTAATGAAAGAAATACCTTAAGAAAAGAAACAACCATTTTTTCTCAGACAAAAGCCTATGTCCGCAATACAAATTTTCCATTTGGTGGGCTCAATGTACCTAGCCAGAATTTTGTTGGATATGTTACCCAGCTTGAAGATATATTTGTAGTTAACTTCAATAAATTAGCATGTAAAAATTCTATCGGAGCGACGTTAAAAGATCTTTTTAAAAATCTATAATTTACGCATCCTTGTAAAAATTTTCCTTTAAGTTATTTCTTATCTCTTTATACAAGAGTGCGTTCATATTACACAATTAAATTTTCAAATCGTGAAATAAAACTTAAAAAATCTTATAAACCCAATAAAAAATTACAAATATTACAAAATTTGTAATTATTCCTTTTTACTTTCCTTCATAACTTTGGATTAGGATTACATTCTTAACTATATGTTATTATTCAATATTGTTCTTATATGCAAAACAAATTCTAAAGAATGTTATAGAATCTGGTATAATTTTTAACTATTTTAAATATATAGTTGTTCATGCTTCCTATTTTTATATTGTAATGTATAAATGAGGATTTGATTTATTCTATGTATTTATATACGCAGAACCTTGATAACTTAAACCTCGATAACATAATAACCTCTATAAATTCATAAAATTTTGTGCTCCCTTCCCCTCTGAGTCCAAAACCTCCTTTACTTAAAATACGAACCCTCTATAACTTAAACGAATAATTTTGGCATCGCACGTCAGTAACTCAAAGTTGTGACGACGACGACCTTTGTAACTTGAATCAT
Source organism: Galeruca laticollis (assembly GCA_963921935.1). Lineage (NCBI taxonomy): Eukaryota > Metazoa > Arthropoda > Insecta > Coleoptera > Chrysomelidae > Galeruca > Galeruca laticollis. The sequence continues at coordinate 114,715,073 of OY998180.1, forward strand.
CTATCAATGAGTCGTCATTTGAAATGAATTAACACGTGTTTACCAAATGGCTCAGTACAGTAACTTATTTGTATCATTAGCTTGCAGCCGTCTATTTCTATAATTCCTGAACAAAGCTCATAAACGTACCTCCGTAAGTAAAAATATAAACCAATAAAAATTCCTTAACTTAAACCCTTAGTAAATAGAAACCTCAATAACTCAAATTATTTAACGTCTCCCTTGGTCTTTATCTTATCGAGGTTCTACTGTATATATTTGTACATTTTTGATAAACTATTTTATTTATATAATGTAATAAAAGCTATTTTAATCGATGATTCTAGTTTATTTCTTATGAGTAATTTTATATTCCCTATTAAATACTAAAACGTACCCTTCATAACAAAACAATACCTATCGTTTTTTGAAATAGTTTTCTAATAATGTACATTTTTATTATCCCCCGTACCAAACACTCAATTTATAAATCAACAAGCTATGACGGTAGTAATTCGCGCGACCCCTGTATACTCGAGACACGTGCGGTTTTACGATCGTTTTTCGGAAAGCCTTTAACAGCGTTATATCAAAGAGCCGACGTCGAGTGAACTTACTATTCATTTGTTTATGTACGGTGCCCATGTAACGAACAGAAGCCACTTTAGAATGAAAAATTATATTATTCACCCAATAAACCACCCTGATGATACCACCCACTGTAGAACTGAAGTAATAATGAATAATTTCCCTGATGATACCGCCCACGGTGGAACTGAAGTAATAATGAATAATTCAATTGAACATCACCAATCACATAATTACACAAAACATCACTTAAAAGCGACCAACTTCATAATACAAGACTGAGTCTACCTTATTGCCTACAAGCGTCAAAGAAATACTGTCGAAAGAACGGAAATTAAGAAAAAATTGGCAAACTACGGGATCACCACAAACCAAAATAAAACATTATGCAGTTATTCGGGGAGAAAACCCGTACAACAATTATAAAAATGTTAGTCGGATTATTCACTTTGGAAGGCAACTAAGGAAATAAATCGACCTCAATAATACAATCCTCTCATTCGTACCCAAGATTTAAAATGGATTAAAAGTTACTCAGAAAAAACCAAATCATTTGCTGATTTAAAATACTTTAAACCGTCGCAGATTTCCCAGGCCATCAAACAGTTGAATTTTATAAAATGACCCGGTTATGATTTAAAAACGGCAAAAATCTTATCTGAACTTTCCAGTAAAGGACTGAAAAGCTTCAGACTTACATTTTTATCTTGATAATTAGATCTGGGCATTTCCCTAGTCAGTGAAAAATAGGACTTTAGGCGAGGGTTGTCAGTTGTTAGGTATTTCCTACTACTCTGTGACGATGTTACTATCTTTTCATTCCGACATCCCACTGTATACATTTTAATTTCTCATTTTATTAGTATTATTATTAAGTTATGTTATTATTTACTTATACACCCCTCTTCCATCAAAAGCTGTAAATTTATTTGCTGTTAATAATTTTAAATATGTATATTGATTTTGATACATCCGGTATATATTGAATATGTATTGCTTACTGTACCGTTCGCGCAAATCAGTCAGCGTCGTTCTTAAGATTGTTAAGTAGGGGACCTCCTGAGTGGTGTCGAGGGAAGAATGTATAAAACCGGCAAACGGGACGGAATAGGTCACTTTTGCTCTTTTGCTCTCTTAGCTCTGTAGCTCCTAGTTCTGTGCTCTTACAGTTCCGCCGTTTTCCGCCGTTTCCGAAACGCCGACTGATTTTCGCCATCAAGGTAAGCGAGTTTAGAAATTATTTTATAAATCATTCTTCTTGTGTTAAATTCATTTTGCTCCTAGCGTCTTTCGTAGCTGTAATAATAGATTTTATTTTTGCTTACTGCTTGTTTAATTTGAGTGATTTTCCGCGTATTTGTGTACAATTCCGAAGTAAGAATTTACTGTTGGTTTTAACTTTATGGGAAAAGAAATATAGTTGGGGAACTCCTAAGCATCCTCGCTGCAGAGCAGGTAGTTTCTTGGGAGATTTTCAAGGTATTTCGGGAATCCCGATTCCGGTATACAACCTAGGGAAAGGAAATACCGTTGGGAAACCTTCAAGCATCCTCGCTACAAAGCAGGTAGATTCTTGAGGGATTCTCAAAGTATTTCGGGGGTTGCTCAATCTAGTACCATAGGCCTTGGTAGCGTGACTTTAAATATTTGATAATAGGCAACTTGGAGGAGCCTCGTCTGTGTTCGCTGCCATAGCAGGGACATCCTTCGAGGGTTTTTCAAGACGTGAAACGAAATAATCTCACGAGCGATCGCTGCCATAGCAGGTTCGCCAGGGAGAGGTTTTCGGATTCTGCCGACTAACTGATATTTACGCGATTGATTTTAGCACCAACGGCCGGGGTAATATCCGCACAAAAACCGAGGGAAATTTATTATTTACCGCCGTTCTATTCTAAGCCGTACACAAATACCAAGAAACGATCCCGTAAAACACCGCTAGTGCCTTGATAACGCTTTCTCTGTGTAATTTTCACCGTACTGCTAGTAAATTTTCACTGATTTTCACCGGCAATCGTCGAAAACTATTAAAGCTTTGCACGTTAGGCTTGTAATCGTGAAACATTTATTCTGTAATAAAGTGCTTTGGTTTGGGTTGTAATTTAAATAGAAATCGTAAATACTGAAGGGTTTTCATCAATATTTAGCTATTTTAAATATATAGCTACGTGGTTCGTTTTATTTTCCTTTTCCCAAGTCGAAATAAATTGTAAAATTTTATAAAGCACATGTAGTTTCATTTTCCGACAGTGGTAAACAATTAAAGCCTGTTTCCCACTTCGCACGGCATAGAGGTCAAGAACAACAGACCCCTGGAATTACTCAACCTCCATCTGTTGCTACCCTGGTAACACTTGATGCTACCATTTTTGAGAGTTCGGTCGAGTAAACCATCCCAAAAATCTGGCGCCCGAGAAAATCTGGTAGATAGTAAAGCCGCGGGTGTCATAGTGACGTCCGTAATTCTTTTGAGGAAAGAAAGCACGTCACACTGTCAAATATCACTTATTGCATAGTGAAACGAATATTTCACTCAGGAATTCCTAAATCCGGTTTAGGTATCACCTAACTTTAGGAATTCGTTGGTGAAATCGGCTATAAGTGACCTGGAAGCAGAACTGGAAAATCACATATTGGAAACGTTCGGAAAGAAGAGTGAATTAGTAGAAAGGCTCAAAATGGCACTGGAAACTGACGGATTGAATCCAGAAACATTTTGATTCAAAGACGAGGCTTCCATCAATTTCTAATATGGTCGAGAAGATTTCACCTATCAAGAATGATATTTCTGCCAATATACAGAATGAAATTTCTGCCGTTAACTTATCATTAAAAAATCACATTCCTGCTGATGTCGAAAATAAAATTTCGTCTCTAAAATTGGATATCAAGAATATTACAACGATGGACGAGAAAATCGAGAATAAGATGACAACGATAGACGAGCAAATCAAGGAGTTAGATGGTAATATGGCAGATTTAAGATTTAGTTTTTTTTGGAAATATCATTTGTACTGCCACTGTTTTTGTTAAGTAATTTATTTATTATATGTAATGGACAACCGTTGGATGTGGCTATTTGTTTAATAGTATTAATTTCTCTATTAAAATTATATTTGTTAAAAGGAACTGAAAATGCTCTATGTACCACTAAATTATATTCTGTTACATGGGACTATTGGAATTATAATAATTAAGAACATTATCAACTAATTTTCTTCAAACTCTAATATAAATTTAATTTTTTAGTGTAAATTATCAATATGATTGAAAAATACATCTCTCATTCACTACTTACAAAACAAGATGCTATGTTCTCTACATCTCTATACCAAAAGAAAATATATTAAGAGGTGTATAAAAATAGTGCTTCAATTCAATTTTTGTTCTTATTAAATAAATTTACATTGGACCAGAGACAACACACGAGACGTGTAACTCAATGTATCATTTTAGTTCGGCAAAACTTATCTGGACGATTGTAATCAAAGACTTTTTGTAGGTGGCGCTTTAATCGATCTTCTGTAATCGTAAGTGGCCTCTTTCTGTTATGCATATACGGTCAGGTAAAATACGTCACGAAAATGCGGGAAATTCATAAAAAAATGTAAACGCGGGAAAATTGAATATCCATACATTCTCTGGCCCAGTAAAAAGTATCCATTCAAGAATTCAATGTTTTAAATTACAGTATTATGTGCATTTTGATCTCGTAGAGGTTGCTATTATACCAAAATGTCGAGATAGAAACACACATCTGTACTGAAACACTAAATTTGATTCTTGTCACCTCCTGTACCATCCATAAATAAAGTAATGATACGTATTTTTGAAATAATTTTGTTATAAATAAATACTTAACACTCCAAACAAACAAACAAACCAGCTTTATTTGAAAAATTACATACACAGAGGACACAAGAGTAGAAGTTTCAATAATTTATATAAACAAAAATATAGATAAATGTTTTATTTTTTCAAGTTTTTGGTCAGGATTGAAGCACAAATTCTGTTTAAAATGTTTACGCTACAGTTTATTGCAAAATTTAAACCAATTTTATAAAATCAAAATACAGAAAAATCACAACTCACCTTTAACATTACACAACAACCTCTTAGAGAATAGTCGCTTATATTTCAAAAATATAATTTACCCGATGAAGATAATTAATTAGTTAGAGGTAATTTATAAGATAAAGGTAATACACACTTTTTGGATTGTGATAACGGAGCAGTTACGATATTTTGATTGCAAGATGAATTTTTATAGTTTTCATAAAACTTCTCAACAAATATTACGTAATTTTGCCATTCATGTGACTATCGATATATTTTTAATAATTTTGATACAACTGGTTTTGATGAATTCTGCTCGTGAGTATTTTTCACACAGCAAAGTTCATTTCTTAAATTACTTTCGATATACTTTTCTGAACTTAGATTCCACAAAACTCCTGCGTCCAGTGAGTCGGAACTTGATTATTTGGTTTTTGAATTTTTATTATCACTCGGTAGATTTGTTGAGGAATTTTTGTGAGGTAAATATTCATTAGATTTATTTTTATTACAGTTAAGACAAACATTTTTAGTAATGTTAGATCGTCCACAACCGTAGCAATAGATATTTCAAAGAAAATTTGCATTTTCCATAAGCGTTACCCAAGCATTTGCAAATCCAACATCATATTTAGGTGGTGGCTTGTAACATTTCGTCCATTCTTTAGCCTGTTCTATCTGCTTGTAAGCAGTTAGAGGTTCAGAAATTGTTTGTCATAGCTAATTGATTGAAGAAATGTGGAAGCATATCAAGTTTTATAAAGGTCGTCATTTCTTTTTCGTCAGGTTTTATTTGTAGTTTATTGAATAGACCAAGCATATTAGAACTAAAAATAGAGACACGTTGTCTTCTGTTTTGAATATCTACCGTTAAATCATTACTGTAGAGTGGGAAATCTGATTTTAATTTGGCGACGATATCATCCCATGTTGGAGATTGAATATTTACTTTACAACTTTGTGCATCTGAAAAACTGTACAATGGCGTTTTTTTTATCAAAATCTAATTCAATAATTAAACTTGTATGTTTAACATAATGAATCAATTGTTTTTCAGTTGCATTTTTGGCTGCCAACCTTTTAATACGATTATTAATATGATGTAATCTAGTTTTAAGTTTTCTTCAATATTAACCTCAGAAAAATCATCTAGTTTAATTCTAATTGTATCTAAGGATGCTTCAATTTCAGTTATGTTAGAATCAAAGGAACATATTGAAGTATTATAGATAGAAGTGAAACCTCTGTTTGCATTTTCTGATTTCAACAAACCCATAAGAATATTTTTCTATTATCATCTGCAGAAGAATCGGGAAACGTATTTCTAATTTTAATCTCGATAATCAATTAAAGAGCAGACCAAAAATTCACGTTAATTTTCATTTTTAAGTAGTTTTTAAATTACAATTTATATCTAGAATATCTTTAACAAACTTGATAAAAGGTAATTTTGTTAAAAGTATTATTTAGTAAGACCACCAGTATAATAAATTTGAGCAAAACGGTTATTTTATATGGTTTATAAATGTATCGCAACAGTTTATTGGAAAATTTACACCAATTTTAGAGAATAAAAATACAGAAAAATCACAACTCACGTCTAATATTACGAAACAACCTTTTAAAGAATCGTCACTTATATTTCGAAAACTATTAAAACCATTAATTATTATATTTATTATATAGTAACATAGGATAAATATTGTATTTAGAGGTGAAGATGTTTTAAAATTGACGTGAAATGTGAAATAATAATAAATATTAAATATGGGTAAACTTCTGCAGTTTTTTATTTTTTGTAAGGGGTATACTCTCTTTCATTTTTAAAACTTTTCTTTTACACCACCAAGGTATACTTATTTTCCATATTCCTTTTATAATGGAATTTTTAACTAGGTCCATATGAAGTGGACATTGTATAAAAGAGAAGTCTAAAGTATGATTCAAATGGTTTTCAATTTCTTTTGAAATATTTGGAATATTGCAATGGGATTCCAAAAAATCTTCCAACAAAGTTATACCAGTGCCTACTGCAATCACTGGTTGTTCCGCAGGATAAATTAAACGCTCTTGATCGCCATCCCATTCTTTAAAACTTATAAATAAGTTATGGGGTTCATCACAGTTCGATAATAAATTTTTTTTACAAATGGCACAATCAATTACCCTTAAAATATATTTTATAATAAAGCCTCCAACATAAGCAACTGACATAGTTGCTACAGTACCAGAAGTGACTGCATTAGCTATGTCAGTTGTAAAGTCTTCAGCATTTACATTGTGAAAAACGTTACTGGCCGTACTAGTTTCACTGGAATATTTTTTGGAATCTTGATCAATTGCTAAAAAAGTATTTAGGTTGGAAAGTAAAACCTCATCGTCTTCCTCACAATTTTTCCCTGGTCCTAAATATACGAGTCCATTTAAAATTTGAGTTTTCAAACTCCCCACAAACTGGATAGTCGTGGGATTATCGTTATTGCCCAAACCGGATCTAATACCTCCAAACAGATTTTCCATTGCATCTTGGTTGAGGGTTCTGGGTTTAAGTGAATCAAATTTTTTTTCGTTGTGAAGGAACTTCCATAATTCTTTGACTGCGCGTATTGTGGTCAACCAACCAATCTGAGATGGTGGTTTGTTTTTAAGTAAACCTTTTTTTGAGTATATATTATAAATCGCCACCTTCTAACCATTTTAAAAGCCTTGTCACAATATGCCAGGTGGGGGGAATCTTTGGTGATTTTACACTTTACATCCTTTCCACTGGGAGGAAACTTTGAACTGGCATTGAAACTGTCAAATAATTCATCCACTTGCTGCACAAACGTAGCGGTGGCAATTGACCTTTGTTCCAATTCACCTAGAATATAAGTGAAAAGTTTAATATAGTTTGGGCAAAATAAAAACGGTTGTGCTTCATTCATAACAACTGAGTAAAATTTTTAGAATTCTTATGGGTGGCATGTGACGGTTTTATTTTGCATGGACCATATTTATTTTATGGTTTATGCATGGTTTCCTAACGAATTGTCACACATGGGGTATATATATATATATATATATATATATATATATATACGAGTGAAAATTCACTCGAAAGCTTGGATTAAATACTTAAAAGAGTACACGGATACGTTTTATTGCTGCAATTTCCCTAAAAAAATCTACACAGAAGTTACATTGTGACTGATCAGCAAAGATATATATATATATATATATATAACAAGATGTTCGAATAGTGCGTGACATATGAACAATAAGCAAAGAATAGATTAGTGCAATACCCACTAATCTATTCTTTGCTTCTTTGCTTATTATATATATATATATATATATATATATATATATATATATATATATATATATAGTTCCTCCCTTTGACTTGCCATATCTGTACATTGAATTGTATTCAAACTGGTTAAATAAATGTATCTAACTATACACATTAAAATGGACTACAAAATAAATTATGCTTACCCCTGGAAAGTAATGTGTACAAATACGCGGAGACAGTTCTGCTGAGAATTTGTGCAGCTAAGTTCACTTTCATTGAATATTTCATTTTAGGGTCCATATCATGATTTTTTATTTTATGCATGGCCCTAAAAATTAATGGAGATTTGGAATCAATCTCATGTGCTTTTCTAATCTCATTAAATCTTGCTTGCATCACAGCATTCTGACACGTGGGAACCTGTACATCAACATTATGTTTTCTAAATAATGATGCTGTGCATTTTAGAAGGTGAGGTGAGTCAAAAATTGTAAAAATTTTCTGATCTCCAATCAAAATGTAAGGAGTGATTACGGAAGAACCCAGTTGTTTTAACGCCTTAACATTTGTGGAACCGCAGTCATTCATTGTAGCAACAACAGTTAGCTTTGCAATGTCTCGAGAAGCCTTAATCACTTCAACAATAATTTTTGCCAATTTGGTTCCAGTAACTGCTCCATTGGAAAAATAATAGGCAACAGGTTGCTTCCATGAATTTTTAATGCCTTTAACCATATATACCAAGGCCTTGTTGGCCACTGCTTTAGAACCTTCTCCTATGTCATCAAAGCCTCTTATTTTGTCAGCATATGCATCATACTGAATATGCTCTTTTATATCCATTTCGTCCAGTACCATTACACAAAATCGATCATCATCCTCTTTAATGGACTTGTTAATGTGCTGCAGTATGTGGACATTAATTCCACTATCAAATGGTATATGCCTTAGAAGTTCCAATACAGTTTTTTTTGAAGGTAGAGCAACAATTTTTCTCAATAAGCTGTAACACTTCGGACCTCTCTTCAATAAAGCCAGAGCCAAAACTTTTTCCTCTATTGTCCACCTTCTCCCTTTAGGGACTTTCTTAGAACATCGAACTTGAGAAATTAAAAAGGTGGCCACTGTTGATGGTAAGTCCTGAAATAACTCTTTAACTACATTAGAGTCAGTAAGTTTTACGAGTTCCTTTACATCATGGCCTTTACTTTTTGATATTTTCTTTAAATGCCTAATGTGGGCCTCTTTGCTCTCAATCAGCTTAATTTGTTTTAATTTACGAGGAGTTGCAGATAATCTGGAGATATCCGGAATTCTTCTGAACACAGATCTTTTGGCTTTAAGAGTTACAGTAGATACCTCTCTACTGGGACCTGCTTCAACTTGCAACAGATCCTCTTTCTCGTCTGAAAATTACATATTTTTTTACTTTTAAGTCATAGTCATTGAATATAAAAGAAAGCCACAGAATTTAAATGAACCGTTAGGAACCAAAAAAGTTTACTACTTGGCAGACCTTGAAATTAGAACATTTTCTATTAATTTTTTGCATGCAACATTGTACAAAAAAAGCATTTTCTTGCTGCAATTCCCCAATATTCACTAGTTTTATACATTATAATATATATATATATATATATATATATATACTGCAAAACAATTATGTATAATGCAAATTTTCTGAATTGTAAATTTGATGGTTATAGACTACTGTTTCAAATAACAACTATTATATTTAGTAAAAAATAATAAGTTCTCTTCATCATATCATATTACCCATTATTAGTATTTCAAATGAAACTCACTGTTTCTAGCTAATTCCACAATATAATCAAAAATGTTGAAAATTCTAAAAAATTTACAATTGTTTTGATGACTAAATATCATCGTCAGATTCCACGAAGTAAGGGTCGACACAGTTAATTTCATATTAGCCATTATTTACATTTTATACATATAAATATTTTAATATAAAAATTGATCAATTGTTAGCTTTTAATTTTGCAATTTCATCAACTTACACATGTTTATGTGTTTCTCTTCTAAATCTACACCAATAGGATCTGCTTCTACCATAGTGAACTTAATTGGTACGGCATGTGGTTTTAACTTCCAGGTAACAATATTGCTATAACCATTTCTATTAAAATGATTACTACATATTCTGTAATTCCTCATGTCCATGTTAGGATAATTAACACCAAGACTTTCAAACCAGATTTTGCACCTGAAAACATATAAAACTATATTTTTCAATACAATAGATGTTAACGTATAGTTTTTCACTCATAGCTTTTACCAACTAGTTAATATTTATACACACTAGTACAAGCTTCTTCTCATCCTTTCTATTATTTCTGAACGCAGAAAGAATATACACAGTTTTAGAGTGTTTATAACCAGATATCTTATATTCATGTTATTTGTATACCTATTACGATATATTTTGTATATAAACAATCAATTCAATTGCAAAACATAATTTTAGTTTTAATTGTGAAGGACTGTTACTGAAGTTGTAGTTATTTACGTACCTGACAGTATTTTTGGGAAAGTAATGCATTTTCAGAACTTCCTGTTCATTGTTTCCACAAATTAAGCACATCGCACCCATTGTTAGTTTTTCACTACTTAAGCAAGTAAATGTACAGACACTATATTTAACTAGAACTAATAAATAATGCATAAACTAGAGGTAAGGAATAATGAATAAACTAGAAGTAAAGAATAATGAATAAACTTAAGCGTAAGGTAATAAACAAAACTCAAAATCACTGATCAAAATATCAAAACAAACCAATGCAAACATTTACATGGATGGAGGTTAGTGTGCTGTTGCCAAGTTTATTCCTCTTCTCTGTGTAATTTCGTACTCTGTTGTTTAGTTATTCAGCCAGTTGTCACGTTTTAGATTCATTTTTCTATTTTGGATGTGGATTTTCTTATCGAGTCATATACATATTATGATTATTTTAGCAATACACTTTCATAAATAATGAAAAATTAATTTTCACAAAACTGCAATCAAAATTGCAACATCGTGGCGATATCAGCTCCCTCTACTTTATTCCTTCCTCTTACAGACAAAGAGAAACTTATTTCAAAGAATATATGACAAACAAGGACAATGTATTTCACTTAATAACTGTGCTATCGAACTAATTTTTCCATTGAAGTTACACGTCTCGTGTGTTGTCTCTGATGGGACGTAATTGAAATGAATATGATATCTGAGCAAATAACATTAGTAAAATAACATTAAATGACCATAAATGAGAATTCAACCTTTTTGACTACAAAACTATGCAAATACGACAAAGTTCTATTTGTGCATTTCAAACTTTTCAACCATATAATTTAGACTGTGGAGCTCTAGTGGAAATCATGAACTTTAATATGTAATAAATATTTGAAGGCTTAGCTGGCTTTGTTGTTCCGGAAACCCTTCGTTACACACGAATACTCCTCTTTCCCTCTGTCTCCTTCTCTTTCTGTTTACAAAGAGAAATTTAATATTTAATTTCCAAATCCCGTAGTATCCCTTGCTATTTCAGTAACAAGGAAATGTGTTTGTTGTTTGAACAGTTATGCATACAATGGAAAATATTCTAAAAAAAAACAGGACAAACTTGAGATTTTCATGCATCCCACAAATTTTTACATTCAATAGAATTATTATCATAAATATTGGAAGAAGTCACCGAAGTTTTGATGGAAAAGATTTGGTTCGTTATAGGTGATCATATTTAAAAAAAAAATCGTTAACCATACTAACCAAACTTGAATCTTATTGAGTATTCTTTCTATTATATTCGGAGAGAATTATTTGGTGAAAGGTATCTAGTTAATCCTTTCTTAAATAATGACGTAAATTTGCCTTTGATCTTCAAGTTTAATTTTTGGAGAGTTTGGAATAACAACGAATTAATTCCAATAGTGCATTTCCTATTTGCATTAGTGCCTTGTGTGTTAGTTTGGAATTTGAACATCAGGATCGCTAATTTCCAATTATTTTCTATCGCAGTCGTTTCCGATAATGCTGATTCCAAATTTGTTTATAACAAAGCTCTAGCACTTACCACATTCAGATCTATAACTAACTTTTCACTCGAAAAAACCCGTATAATAACTGTGGTTTTTCTTTACATCAATATTATTAGTAAAAGGTGTTTTTTTTTAACATTAAATCACATTCAAAATGGAAAAAACCACTCGCAATAATACTTCTATCAATGGCTGAATCGGGATAAATGTAAAATTAAACGAAATCATGATTTGGTTGGTTTAGGTAGCGACTAACGAGGAAATGAAATCGGAGAACCCTCATTTCGAGACTAGATGAGGTGAATTAATATGCCCCAGGTTGTCTCATTTACAGCAAATACGTCTCGGCGTCACTAAATTTAGCGGAGAACATGCTCAACTGGAAATTTATTACATTTGTAATAATGTCAAGTTAAATACAGGAACATGACTGTTGTTGCCGTTCAAGGGATTCGCGAAATATTGTCATTGTCGGGAAAAAACAATATATAATGGTATTAGGGTAAAATAATAGTATATTGTGGGGGAAGTGGGGAAAGTTCAACTTCTCTCTCGAGTGCAGAAGTTTGTGACACAAGCCAGTATAATGATCTTACTCGCGAAGCTATTTTTTAAGAACTTTTATTTTTCAAATATACAAAATTTTCCTAATTTAAATATAATATTTACAATGCAATGTAGAGAATTAGAATAACAATTAATAATGAGAGCTACACCAACTAGACTAACTGCTGACAACGGCAATGTTTATTTATGTAAACATAATGGCTTCAAATAACCTGCGTGTATGCAGGATGTCTTCTTATAACTCCTCCCTCCTTAGGCGAAAACAATATCGATGGGAGGATGTTTTCGGGTTTCTGGTCCTTTTGCGGTGGCTGACCAACATCTTTTTCAATACTAGATATAGCCAATAATTAAACCTACAAATAGTAATGTTAGAATAGACATAATACCAAATTGCGGGGTGCACTTTTTGTAAAATTTCATATGAATCTGCTTCCTTCCGAATGTCTCTGATGGATTTGAGATCTACTGATACTAGTTTTAAAGGTGATTTGTGGTTTCTTCAAATTGGGAAGTTAAAAGTAATTTTGGTTTTAAAATAGGGTTCCCATTCATATTTTCTTCTGTATTCTGATATAAAGAATTTTCAATTCCTACGGTACATTCTTGTACAATTTTAATGACAGTGTTACTTTTGATTATAGCTATTCTATCCTTATCGCAGTCAATTTCAGCTTTTATAGGATCTTCAGTTGGCAATAATAACAAAAATTTGCTATTAATTACCTCGACTACAGGGTAATTCAAAACTGCTATTTCAAATCTGCAGTTTGGTGTTTTGGCTCGAATCAAAGGTATTACGCAAGTATCGTTAATGGCTTCTCCATATTGTCGGCAAAAGAAGATATTTTCAATAGATGGACACAGTTTTTCCTCATATTGATGGAAGTTTATACCAAACACAAGGAAAGGGTTGTGTCGAACAATGATTGAATTTTTATATGGTGGAGGGATAATGTGATAGGTTAGAAAATCACTATATATTAGAACGGGTATATTGATAGCAATTATTATTCTAGAATCATGAGCATTTACTTGAACTCCGGACAATTGGTAATAATTGTATTGATTTATAAATTTACTGATTTTCGATTCATCATATATTATTGAAACGCGATTGATTAATTTAAATAAATGATTCAGAGAAATAATGGAGTTATGTGAACTTCCTAACTGAGCAAATACAATTGAATTAGTTATCTATAGAATTTATTTAATTTTGACAATTCAGAACTATTTGATTTAGAGCATTGGGCAACCTCAAATATACAAATACCTTGTCTACGTCTTGAGATTTGTTATAGATATCATTAACTTGAGACTGGAGTAATAATTGATTTTTATATATACTAGTGATTGTCTTGTTGTAGTGATCAATAAGATGAGTATTGAGGGAATACTGTTGTTTCAACTGGTGCAAAATCGAATTTTCCTTTTGAATTAATTGCTTTATTTCAGTATTATATTTGATTTAGTAAACATGATCTAAAAATCCGAAAAGCCATTTACTTATAGTTACAATACTATTAATTCTCGTCGACTACTGTTACTCATTTTAACATCCTCATATACAAATGTATTTAATTAAATTTTAGTTGTATTCAGTAAATATTTCCTATGTTCGAATAGACTTTGCATAAGAATCGTATCTTCAAGAGAAGAAGAGTTTAAATAACTTTCTATTATACTATGTAAACGTCCAATATTTTTCAACTGTTCAACTAATAACTTTATTATAATAAAATGGAAAAAGATATTTTTTGTTTGAACTAATTTTGTTTTATCTAATTCTAAAGCTAATAAAGGACTGTCAAACACTTGTATTTCGACGTAATTTTTTTTAGCTATAGACATGAGGGATGTGATCAGGGTTAGGAAGATGGTCCCCCGTATTTCCGTCATTCTGCAAAGAAAGTGGATAGAAGGGATAGAAATATAGAGACAAAATCAAACAGGTAAATACTATATACAAAAGACTTAGTGACAAATTCCCTCGTTACCCGTGATATGGCGGATGGTCTGATTACCAGTAACATTGAGGAGATTGGTTTATTCCCCATATCTGAAAAATGGGTCACCACAACGCCCGTGACCTGTGCGAACTCTATTAACCAGTTGGTTTAAATAAAATCGACACCAGAAATATCAGTGACAGTAGGAATAACAAAACAAGGGACGACACGAATAGACAAACGCCTCTTAGCCCACAATCTTCCAGATCAGGAATCGACAAACTTAGAGGCAAATGTTATAGATGTGGTTCATCTTCACACAGGGCTAATCAATGTCGATTTATAGATACAGAATATCGAAAGTGTAGAAAAGTTGGACACATTGCAAGTGTATGTTTACAGCAAAAATAATAAAAGACGTGTGGCACTCGATCCCTACTTGCCGAGACAATAATACCGACATATCGTCTACGCCAGAAAGGCCTGAATTGAACAGCAACGAAAATCTTAATCAAAATATGGAGGAAGACACCATAGGGTATAAATCTAGCCAAGGGAACTCGCAGCTTACTCGTTCGCAACAAAATCCTACCACTATCCAGGCCCAGGTCCACTCAACTCCGGGACTCTCCTGGGCACAGGAAGTTGATAACGAAAAAGGCACCCCTGATAATCGGGGTGACAATTTTACGTCTCAATATTCAAAGATATTCAAAAATGCGAAGCAAATTACTGCAAAAAAATTAGATATGATCAAGAAAGTTGACGAGGATCCAAATTCCATCATGACGATCCCTAATAGCAGCCAAATGGAAGTGGCTGATGTCACACCTCCGGGTTTTATGAAACCAAAAAAAGACGTGTGGCACTCGGAGACCGCCGCGGTAAAGCTATTGCATTGAGTTTTACACTTTCACGTTCACAATTTCTTTTTCTTTCTAGCTCTTTTTTTAGCATTAGAAGTTTCACTTTCACAGTCCTCGTATCAGCATAAAATAATCAAAACTTATTGGACAGTCCTGGTATCAGCATAAAATAGTCAAAACATATTGGGCAGTCTTTGTATAAGTATAAGAAATCAAAATTTATTGGACAGTCCTCGTATCAGCATAAAATAATCAAAACTTATTGGACAGTCCTCGTATAATCATAAAAGTATCAACATTTATTGGGCAGTCCTCGTATAAGTATGAAATAATCGAAATTTACTGGACACTCCTCGTATGAGTATAAAAGAATCAAAATGTATTGGATAGTCCTCGTTTAATCATATCAGTATTAAAATTTATTGAGCAGTCCTCGTATCAGCATAAAATAATCAAAACTTATTGAACAGCACTCGTATAATCATAAAAGTATCAAAATTTATTGTGCAGTCCTCGTATAAGTATAAAACAATCAAAACGTATTCGACAATCCTCGTATAAGAATAAAATAATCAAAACTTATTGGACAGTCCTCGTATAATCATAAAAGTATCAACATTTATTGGGCAGTCCTCGTATAAGTATGAAATAATCGAAATTTACTGGACACTCCTCGTATAAGTATAAAAGAATCAAAATGTATTGGACAGTCCTCGTTTAATCATATCAGTATTAAAATTTATTGAGCAGACCTCGTATCAGCATAAAATAATCAAAACTTATTGAACAGCACTCGTATAATCATAAAAGTATCAAAATTTATTGTGCAGTCCTCGTATAAGTATAAAACAATCAAAACGTATTCGACAATCCTCGTATAAAAATAAAATAATCAAAACTTATTGGACAGTCCTCGTATAGTCATAAAAGTATCTAAATTTATTGGGCAGTCCTCGTATAAGTATAAAAGAATCAAAATTTATTGACAGTCCCCGTACCCAGCAAATACAAATGTATATGTTACATAAAAATATATAACAGAGGAGGAATGATTTTTATATAAAACGTTTATATATTTTTTATGTAGTATTTATGTAACAAAATCTTTATAAATTTTGTTATATATTAGATATATCTAATTTTATATGTATTCAAGATGTAAATTCTGCTACATAAATATGAAATTTTTTTATATATACATATATATATATATATATATATATATATATATATATTACGTAAAATTTGTTACATAAAATATTTTATATATTTCATATGAATTTCTTACAAACCTCATCTAGTGTCTTTGTAAAGAAAAAGAAGAAAGCTCTTCAATATTATAACCTTTAAATTGTCACGAGTCGATCCACCCACATACCTGCAAGTATAATAACGTTTTAAAAGGTTTTTCTTTAGTTTTGTCTGTGTGTTTGTTATTAGTTTTGTTTGTAGAGGAATGGAGAACACATCATGTAAGTGATATTATTATTTTACTATTTTCAACAGGCAAGGGGCATCGACGATGAAGCCGTTCACTGAACTGTCGTTTACAAAAGATTATTTAACAAACATATTAAAAAGGTTAACTATTTTAAAATATACAATGAAATAAACAATTACAAATCACATCTCACTAAAGTACTTTTCAAGATAATATTTTCGTTTTAACTTACAACTTAGACATGATTTAACAATAATTCCCTCTGTAGGGAGTTAATCCGAAACAAATACCGCCGCCCAGGTATGCAGTCAGGACTCAAATAGATTTTGTAATTATATCAAATAAAATACACATCTTTAATCCTCTGACCACAGGTAGTAAGTCAAGACAAAATATCTTGAGATGGATTAATTATCACTTATCTGTTGAAATTTATTTATATTCGAATACTTATAATTAATTTAATCATATAATATAAATTATGAATTTTAGGAAAAAAAACTGTTTAAAACGAAAAGAATTGAGAGACTTCTGTGATTTATCAATAAGACAGAAAAATGATACGTAGTACAATCTTACAATGGTGACGGTGAACCAGAAATACATAAGTTAGAGACATCTCACTCACGGTTATTTCAAGGTATTGTTCCTATATGATTTATTAATTCAATATAATTAATATATACCCACATTTTTAGAAACATTACTGAAACAGTTTTCATAAAATAATCAAGACTTATTGGACATTCTTCGTATAGTCATAAAAGTATCAACATTTATTGGGCAGTCCTCGTATAAGTATAAAATAATTAAAATGTATTGGACAGACCTCGTATAAGTATAAAACAATCAAAATGTATTGGACAGTCCGCGTATCATCATAAAATAATCTAAATTTATTGGACAGTCCTTGTATAGTCATAAAAGTATCAACATTTATTGGGAAGTCCTCGTATAAGTATAAAAAAATTAAAATTTATTGGACAGTCCTCGTATCATCATAAAAAAATCAAAATCTATTGGACAGTCCTCGTATAAGCATATGGGTATTAAAATTTACTGGACAGTCCTCGTATCGTGTCAGGTTATTTTCGTTACGGAATTTCTGGATTCGGTCTCCACGCTCAAGGCCCGCGATAGAAGCTAATGCAATAGCTTAAAAATCTTAACTATTGGTACCCAAAAATGTAAGACAACATCAAACTAAAAATGGATCTGAAAATAGTGAAAACAAATATGAAATCAACGTTCTTAGTGACAAGTGCAATGACAAATTTATGGTTGAGATTAGCATAGAAAGAAAGCCTGTACCCATGGAATTAGATACGGGAGCAGCCCTTAGTACAATGTCGTACAGTGAGTTTAAAAAACTGAATATACCTCTGGAATTGTTTTCAACAAATATTGAACTTCGCACTTATACTGGAGATCACATTTGCTAAATGCATGTACAGACACAGTCATTTGTGGGAAAACTGTATCTTATTGATCAAAATGTAGATGCAATATTCGGAAGGGACTGGCTACGAGAGGTCAGGTTAGACTGGGATGAAATCAAAAGTCTGAAAACAACTCAACCTTCAAATCTGACAAACATTTTAAGTACATACAAGGGACTGTACAAAGTGAACCGCCTTATGTTTGGGGTAAACGTAGCACCTTCTCTTTGGTAACAGTTTATGGACTAGACCTTACAAGGAAAAGAGGAAATACAATCATTCTTTGACGACATTATATTACAGGGTAAAACGTCTGACGAATTAATGACAAAATTACGTATCGTCCTACAACGCTTAAAAAACGCCAACCTAAGACTGAACCAGGATAAGTGCAAATT
Source organism: Galeruca laticollis (assembly GCA_963921935.1). Taxonomy (NCBI): domain Eukaryota; kingdom Metazoa; phylum Arthropoda; class Insecta; order Coleoptera; family Chrysomelidae; genus Galeruca; species Galeruca laticollis. Next base: position 114,733,680 of record OY998180.1, read on the forward strand.
CTTTCAAACTAGTATACAGTATCTTGGACACGTTATTGACGCTCAGGGCCTCCACAAAACGAAAGATAAAGTAGCATACATCATGAACAGTAAGAAACCAGAGAATATTCATGAACTTCAGAAATTCCTTGGTCTAGCAAACTATTATAATAAATTCATAAAAAACTTAGCCACGATCCTTCACCCACTCAACAATCTATTTCAAAAGGACAAACCGTATATATGGGCATCCAAATGTTAAGCAAGTTTCGAAAGGGTAAAATCAGAGATAGCAAGTGATAATGTTCTCGTTCACTACAATCCAGATTTGCCCTTAGTACTTGCAACCGACGCATCCCCAGTAGGTCTTGGAGCTATAATTTCTCATTGTTACAGTGATGGAAGTGAAAGACCAATTAGTTTTGCCTCACGCAGTTTAACAAAATGTGAGCTGAACTACAGTCAAATTGACAAGGAAGCGACAGGCTACTATTGGGGACTAAAAAAATTTTCCCCCCACTTCTATGGCCGTAAATGCACCTTTATTACAGACCATAAACCGTTAGTGTCCATATTTAACCCTACAAAGATACTTCCATCTATATCTGCTACTAGACTACGCACACTTTCTGTCTGGCTTTGATTATAAGATCGAATACAGAAGAACCTCTGATCATGCTAACGTTGATTTTTTATCTCGTTATCCTACAGAACACACTTCTCGTAACCTGATGATAGCTGCAGCTTGTTTCAACTTAGTCAGCTTGATTCACTGCAAGTTGATACTAAAGTGATTTGTAGAACAACTGCTCAGAACAAGAATCTACAACAAGTTTTACATGCACTCAAAAAGGGAGAATCAATAGAACAGTTTGGTTTTCACGACAACGAACTTACCCTGCAAGATGGATGTATTTTTAATAGCAGTAGGGTAGTAATTCCAGAAGATCTCCATCAGACTGTGCTAAGGGAATTACATGTCGGACATTTAGGCATCGAGAAAATGAAAGCACTAGCTATAAGCTATTGTACATGGAAAAATATCGATCGAGATATTGAACATATGGTGAAAACATGCAAACAATGTCGACCAAAACAAAATCAACCCAGCAAAGAAGAAAATCATCCGTGATTAACTCCTCGAGGTCCGAGGGAGAGAATCCATATTGACTTTGCAGGACCAATGCAAGGACAATGGTAATTTATTGTTGTTGACGCATTTACGAAGTGGGTTGAAGTAATTCCCACCAAAAACACTTCTTCAGATTGGTGCGTGAGAGAACTCCGAAAAATATTTGCTACATTTGGCCTTCCATTGGTTTTAGTTTCAGACAATGGAAGCCAATTCACATCGGGCACGTTTCGACAGTTTTTATGTGCAAATGGTGTAGCACAGAAAATTACAGCACCATACCACCCGTCATCGAACGGACAAGCGGAACGATTCGTTCAGACCGTGAAAAAGTCACTTACAGCAATGAGAGAGGAGGGAGGAAAGCTAGACATCAAACTTTTTAGGTTCCTCATGCAGTTGCGACAAATCCCAAATACCACCGGATCAAATGCATACCACTTAATGTACGGAAGGAAGAATCGAACTCACTTGAGCTCAATGCATCCCAAAATGGATCAAGAAACAACTACTACAAAGGAGATAAAAAGGCACTTTAATGTCGGGGACAGAGTTCAAGCACGAAATTACACAAATCCAAAACATAAATGGGACTTTGGGAACATTGTAGAGACAGAGAGTACTTTAATTTACAAGAATAGAATGGACGATGGCAGTATTTGGCGAAGACATATTGACCAGCTTCTGAAATGTGAAGTGTTCCAGTCCTAACAAATTAGAGGGGAGAGTTGATATGATTGTGTTATTTTATCTTTTGTGTTTATTGAATGACAAAAAGTCAGCTGACAGCGCTTCTGATTTATTGGCACATTTTTGACAGATAAATAAATGGTGTCAGTTATATTTGCTCGTACTCATTTTAATTAAGTAGTAGTTTCACAACACAATAGTGGCGACAAGGAAAAAAACTAGGCTTCAATCTCCATTCTCGAAAATAGAATCCCAGTGTGGTAAGATCATTCGTTAAGATATTTTCTGTTGCAATGATATTCTTGTGTTGCACGGCAATCGCAAGGTCATCCGCATAACCAAACATCCTGGACGTGGTAGGAGACAGATTCGCAATATACAGGTTAAAAAGTAAGGTAGTCAACACAGATCCTTGGGATAACTCGTTGTTGAGTGTTCTTTTTGTGCTGCACTGATTTTGTTTGTTCACGATAAACTCTCTGTTTGCGAGGCTTGTCGTTATAGTGCAGTGTATGGTAGTTAATAATTTCAGAAGCATCCCCTCCCTCCACACGGTATCATAGGCTACTGTCAGGTCTACGAAGACCACTGAAGTTTTCAGGCCCTCTTGGAATCCCTTTTCGATAAAATTGGTAAGAGTAAGGACTTGATCACAACAGCTGCGATCAGGGCGGAAGGCAGCTTGCTCGACGGGGATGACATTTGTTTGGCTTATTCCGTTATATAAAATTCGTTCCAGTATATTTTACGTTGTACTAAGTAGTGCGATAGGACGGTAACTACTTGGAAGGTGATCTGGTTTCCCCGATTTTGGGAGTGCAATAATTTTCGATAGTTTGAACTCGGAAGGGAGGGGCCCTGATTGCAAGAGGCTGTTGAGAAATCTTTATAGGCATTTTCTGGCATTTGGAACGGTATAGACAAGGAACTCATTGTGTATTGCATCAAAGCCTGGGGCTCTCCCCGTCTTCATACTTCCGATGGTGTCATTTATTTCATCTAATATGACCTGAGCAGAAGGCGGGTTGGTAATGACAGTTTTCCTCAAGTTTGTGTATTCGCGCTTTACGCGGCGAGAGTATTCCTTATCTGAGTATGCTCTAGATGTTGGGATTCTGTGTTGCGGCTGGAATATTTTAAATACATTTCTCCCCACGGTCTCTCGCCATGTCAGAAATCTTCCATTGTTTGAGCTCTCGATTAGTTCGTCAGCTATCTCTGTGTTGCCAGATTCGATAAACTCCTTGTACAGTCTATCACTGACCTCTATCCATCCGGGGATATATTTCTTCCGAAAACCTCTTGGTATGTGTTTCTTATCTACTGCAATCACCGCTCCAGCGAACCGACGATAGTTCCCGGGGGTAGGTGAGATCCATCTGACATATTTGTCTAGGTCCTTAACAAAGGATGCTTAATCGGATTTACTTAAGTTCCATCGAGGACTTGGAGAAGATTTTATGATTGGTATTTGATGGCCCAACTCCAGCATTATCGGGCAATGTTGGCTATGTGGGAAATCCTTTTCTGGAGATGTCGAGAGGTCTATATATTTCGGTAAGAAGGATTATTGGAATAAGTTATTTGAGATTTAGTTTTATTAGAAGTATTAGGTCTATTATCAAAGTATTGTTACGAAATCGCACACTGCTGTAGTGCCTGAATCTGACTCTGTCTAATACCAGATAACTAGAAATTAAGTGTGTAGATGAATTAAGTATAAGTAGTGAATAGTTAAATGTATGAATAAATTACGTAAGTAGATATAGCGTGTGTATAAATGTATCCCACCCATTGTGTTAAAAACTGATTAAATCAATAAGAAAAACATTACAGTATTTAAAATTGAGAAAACTAAATACATTTTTCCCTATTATATATGCGAGAGATGCTTCCATATTTCGTAGATTCTGAAGAGTAATTATTGTCTGCAAACTACGTGACAAATTTCTTAATCTATGTCTATGGTACATATCTTCACTCTGTAAAGGCATTTCAACATCAGAAAAATTATTTATTCTACTAACCCACTAACGAGATGACTTTTTAAACATTGTAAACGTTTGACAAAATCTATTGGATGTTCATTTCTGAATGGACGAGCCATATAAGATATTGTTCAAGATATTCTAATGATCATCTATCTCCTAAACATTGCTGCAATGCTGCTTTCATCATTGGCCAAGTATTTAATTCGGCTCTTAAACCGACAAAAATATTAACTTTATCTAATAATCTGAATTGCATAACCTTAATTATATAATTCTAAATCGTTTCGACATTAACACATACATATGCGTTTGCTACAAAATCATAACTACTTATAAAAAAACCTAAATTACTCTCATCTCCATTATATGGAGGAATCATATCAACACATAATTTCAATATTCAAATCTTCATTTGGTTTGCATTACCTTCTATTTATCTGACAGTTAGAGGAAAGTTGCCATGATCGTACCGTATCCTTCATCGTACCAGCTCCTATTTTCCCACTAACAGTGATGCTAGAGCACTCAAGCGGCTACATTACGTACTTGCTATTGTGGAGAGCCAGTATCAAAAGTTACACGTGATTGTTTGTAGTGGTTTATGTCTCATTTTAGTTTATGTATTTGTGGCTGGTTCCATGTAATATTTTCGTAAGCTCACAGATCCTTTTACGGTAAGAGTAACTCACTTTAGTACATATACTTATTTATTACATTTAATCTAGTAATGAAAATTCAGCCGGTTTCCGCCGTAGTTTTATTTGTGGGTTATGATTTCCTATTTCCCCGCTACGACGAGTTGCCTTCGTCGTACCACTTTTAGGTTCCTTTATCGTACCGCTACTTTAAGGTTCCCTTGATCGTACCGGTAACTTTTAAATGACACTTAATTTCTAATACACATGTATGTGTGTGTTCTACATGTCAAAAAGGAAATACGAAGCGTGGACCGAAGACTATATGCACCGTGCTCCTATTTCTTTTCGGAACGGAGATATGGGGTTCAACGATTGCTGCCGCACATATAATATTCCTAAACCTACTTTCAACCGCCATCTGAAGAAGACAAATATTTCTACTAATGGAGAAGTCAAGATCATCGGGAAGTAAACCACATTACCGGAAGAAGTAGAAAAAGCATTGCCTGACCACATCTTACGTCTTGAAAGACTAATGTTTGGATTGACAATAACTGATGTGAGGAAATTAGCATTCCAGATAGCTGAACAAAACCATATATCCCATAATTTTGATAAGCAAACCCAATTAGCGGGTAAAAATGGTATTATGGATTCAAGGCCCTCCATCCAGAACTCAGTTTGCGATAACCCACTGTAACGTCTCTGGCACGGGTTAAGGGATTCAATGAAGAGAATGTTCATAGTTTTTTGACATACTTGAGAAACTCGTGGATGAAAATCAGATTGACGCGACAAGAATTTTTAATGTAGATGAATCAGGTCTATGTGTCGCCCAAAATAAATGTCGAAAGGTACTTGGTCTGAACGGGAAAAAACAAATTGAGTCAGTGTCTAGTGGCGAGCGTGGAGTGAACACTACGTTTGTTGCTTGTACCTGAGCATCTAGGAACTTTGTATCGCCCATGTTAATATTTAAACGAATGCCAATGGCTAATGAGCTAAAAGTGGACGGCGCTCCCCCTGGAAGTTTAGTCGAAATTTCTGAAACTGGCTACATAACAAGTGATCTATTTCAAAAGTGGATTGGGAATTCCATTGAAATGGTGAAACCAATATTGACAAAAAAGTAATTCTAGTTTTGGATGGACATACTACACATTCGAAGAATCTAGAGGCAATTGAAATGGCCAGGGAATATGGCGTAATAATGTTACAGCTGCCTGGTCATACTACTCGTCGACTACAACCCCTCGATAAAAGTTTCTTCAGTCCACTGAAAAGTAACTTTAACAAAGCTATACAGAAATGGCTAAGATCAAATCCCGGACTGTGTGTTACGCAGTTCCAGGTGGCTGGGATGTGTACAGAAGCTTACTCGAAAGCGGCTACAATCGAGTACGCAATCAATGGATCTAGAGTTTGGCCGGCTGATCGTTCGGTATTTAAAAACTGCGACTTTGCGGCAGCTGAAAATTTAATGCAACTGTGTATGCATACTGACCCTGAGTGGTTAAAGAAGGAAGACAATAACTCAATTTCGCAGCCAGAAATTTCAAACCTTGATCATTCAGCAACTGAAATGATGGCATACAATAATAGCCAGCATTCGGCAAGTAAAAAGCCTTCAGTTCCAATTGATCCTCCTATACCTAAATCTAAATCAAAATCCAAGTTTGGGAATGTAGGACAAAAACATTTATTTTAACTAGCAGCCCATATAAAAACCAATTGGAGCTACAAAAGGAGCTTAAGTTAAACCAAGAGAAGCCTAAAGCGTGGAAAGAGAAATTGAGTTCTGCATCAAAGAAAATTTGTATAAAAAAAACTATTGAAAAGAAGATACGCAACGTAAAGAAAAACCTTGGATTCCATGGAAAATCAGCAAAAGTTTCCTCTGGATCCATGGTTAACGTCGCATCTTCTTCGAATCAATCTGCAGTTGTGGTAGAAGTGCAACCTGAAGAATGGTATTGTTTCTTGTGTGAAACCAACCTGGTAAAAAATATGATACAATGTCAGATTTGTAATTTGTGGGTGCATGCTTTTTATGCAGGAATCGCAAACAAACACAGGCCTCAACAGTTTACATGTGTCAAATGTAGATAAATAGTAGGCCTTTATCTTAATTTCATTATAACTCCTTATATCTACAGTAATTGTATATTAACTGTTCATGTCATGAAAAATAAAAATTAACTCTGTATAAGTCTATTATTTGTAAATTATTTCATACGCTATTAACGACATATGAATTGTACAGAGTACAATCAAGGATCATTTTCAACTATTTCAAATCATACGAATTACCCGTTTCATAAATAATGGCTGTATCGTCTGCGACTCTAATTGTATATATCCAGTATTGCTCACTGAAAACAATTCATTTATACAAAGATTGAATAACAGAATCCAAAATTGTTCCTTTTTCATAATTATTTATTGAATAACGTATATTTTGTTGTTTATAGAATTTTAACAATATTAACAAGTTTGGTGTTTTTAAATGTGAACAATTTAAATTTCTGGGTTGTTGGTCTCGAATTTCATCTTCATGTATAGTTTAATAATCATATTTCAAAAATAGAAATCTGAATAGTTTTTTCAAAATTGAACAGAGGGTTTTCCACTTTAGTTGTGATTTTCTAGGTGAAATCAATAAATAATTCTATTATGAAGTCTTCGTAAAGTTCTTTTATTACCTTTATTCATCCTTATTCTTCAAGTAATTGTTCGATAACTGTTTACATTAATAAATAACGTATATTTTGTTGTTTATAGAATTTTTTGTAACAATATTAGCAAGTTTGGGGTTTTTAAATGTGAAATATTTAAATTACTGGGTTGTCGGTATCAAATTTCATCTTTCAGTATTTAAAAAAAATTTTTATGTATAGTTTGATAGTAATATTTCTGAAATAGAAATCTTAATGGTTTTTTTCGAAATTGAAGGGAAGGTTTTCCATTTTAGTTGTGGTTTTCTACGTGAAATCAATAAATAATTGTATTATGAAGTCTTCCAAAAGTTCTTTTATTACCATTATAGATACTTATTCTTCGAGTAATTGTTCGATAACTGTTTACATTATTGAATAACGTATATTTTGTTGTTTATAGAATTTTTTGTAACAATATTAGCAAGTTAGGGGTTTCTAAATGTGAAACATTTAAATTTCTGGGTTGTCGGTCTTGAATTTCATCTTTCAGTTTTTTAAATTTTTTTATGTATAGTTTGATAGTAATATTTCTAAAGTAGAAATCTGAATAGTTTTTTCAAAATTGAAGAAACGGTTTTCCACTTTAGTTGTGGTTTTCTAGGTGAAATCAATAAATAATTGTATTATGAAGTCTTCGGAAAGTTCTTTTATTACCATTATTGATCCTTATTCTTCAAGTAATTATTCGATAACTGTTTACTGTATCAAAAATAACGTATATTTTGTTGTTTATAGAGTTTTTTTGTAACAATATTAGCAAGTTTGGCGTTTCTAAATGTGAAATATTTAAATTTCTGGGTTGTCGGTATCAAATTTCATCTTTCAGTATTCTAAAATTTTTTTTACGTATAGTTTGATAGTAATATTTCTAAAATAGAAGTCTTCATAGTTTTTTTCAAAATTGAAGAGAAGGTTTGGAGTTCGGAGTCGCGGCGGCCACCACTAGGATGTGAGAACTCAACTTTCTAGTGGCGGACACGGTACTCCTCGATCGGATGGCTTAAGGCCTCAACACGGCCGCTACTAGGATGTGAAAACTCAACGTTCTAGCAGCGGACACGGTTCCCCTTTACTTCCCCTGGTCGGATTGTACGGCGAAAACCATATACCCCTAAGGTATAAATTTCGGAATATCACTTACCTCGGTAAACGGTACGGTCGAATTAACGGAATCGGTTTTATGAGCACAATGAAGTCGCTTAGATTTAATCCTCACCTGCGTATGCGGGTAAGGATATGAGTCTACCGATAGACTGACGACTCCGAAAATCGTTCTGCTTTACGGTATGGCTTGTTGGGAATACGGCGCGAAGTCGTAAGTGTCGCCGACTATCGGTGCAGGTTTGATAAATTATATTATGTTATATTGTACCGATGTTTATATTACATTGTATCGATACGGACGGAGAAATACGGTGTTCGAACGCTTTATTTCATATACGGAATATTGTGCTTTTGCCCGGTCCTTGAAAATGTAACTTCGTTACAATAGTTTGATAGTAATATTTCTAAAGTAGAAATCTGAATAGTTTTTTCAAAATTGAAGAAAAGGTTTTCCACTTTAGTTGTGGTTTTCTAGGTGAAATCAGTAAATAATTGTATTATGATGTCTTCAGAAAGTTCTTTTATTACCATTATTGATCCTTATTCTTCAAGTAATTGTTCGATAACTGTTTACTATATTAAATAACGTATATTTTGTTGTTGAATTTTTTTGTAACAATATTAGCAAGTTTGGGGTTTCTAAATGTGAAATACTTAAATTTTTGGATTGTTGGTCTCGAATTTCATCTTTCAGTATTTTAAATTTTTTTATGTATAGTTTGATAGTAATATTTCTAAAGTAGAAATCTGAATAGTTTTTTCAAAATTGAAGAAAAAGTTTTCCACTTTAGTTGCGGTTTTCTAGGTGAAATCAGTAAATAATTGTATTATGATGTCTTCGGAAAGTACTTTTATTACCATTATTGATCCTTATTCTTCAAGTAATTGTTCGATAACTGTTTACTATATTAAATAACGTATATTTTGTTGTTTATAGAATTTTTTGTATTAATATTAGCAAGTTTGGGGTTTCTAAATGTGAAACACTTAAATTTCTGTGTTGTCGGTCTTGAATTTCATCTTTCAGTATTTTAATTTTTTTTATGTATAGTTTGATAGTAATATTTCTAAAGTAGAAATCTGAATAGTTTTTTCAAAGTTGTGGTTTTCTAGGTGAAATCAATAAATAATTGTATTATGATGTCTTCGGAAAGTTCTTTTATTACCATTATTGATCCTTATTCTTCAAGTAATTGTTCGATAACTGTTTACTATATTAAATAACGTATATTTTGTTGTTGAATTTGTTTGTAACAATATTAGCAAGTTTGGGGTTTCTAAATGTGAAATATTTAAATTTCTGGGTTGTTGGTCTCGAATTTCATCTTTCAGTATTATAATTTTTTTTATGTATAGTTTAATAATTATATTTCAAAAATAGAAATCTGAATAGTCTTTTCATAATTGAAGAGAAGGTTTTCCGTTTTAGTTGTGGTTTTCTAGGTGAAATCAATAAATAATTGTATTATGAAGTCTTCGGAAAGTTATTTTATTACAATTATTGATCCTTATTCTTCAAGTAATTGATCGATAACTGTTTACATTATTAAATCACGTATATTCTGTTGTTTATAGAATTTTTTGTAACAATATTAGCAAGTTTGGGGTTTTTAAATGTGATATATTCAAATTTCTGGGTTGTCGGTATCAAATTTCATCTTTCAGTGTTTTAAATTTTTTTTGATGTATAGTTTGATAGTAATATTTCTAGAATAGAAATCTGAATAGTTTTTTCAAAATTGAAGAAAAGGTTTTCCACTTTAGTTGTGGTTTTCTAGGTGAAATCAGTAAATAATTGTATTATGATGTCTTCGGAAAGTTGTTTTATTACCATTATTGATCCTTATTCTTCAAGTAATTGTTCGATAACTGTTTACTATATTAAATAACGTATATTTTGTTGTTGAATTTTTTTGTAACAATATTAGCCAGTTTGGGGTTTCTAAATGTGAAATATTTAAATTTCTGGGTTGTTGGTCTCGAATTTCATCATTCATCAGTATTTTATAAATTTTTTTTTATGTATAGTTTAATAATTATATTTCTAAAATAGAAATCTGAATAGTCTTTTCAGAAATGAATAGAAGGTTTTCCGTTTTAGTTGTGGTTTTCTAGGTGAAATCAATAAATAATTGTATTATGAAGTGTTCGGAAAGTTATTTTATTACCATTATTGATCCTTATTCTTCAAGTAATTGTTCGATAACTGTTTACATTATAAAATAACGTATATTTTCTTGTTCATAGAATTTTTTGTTATAATATTAGCAAGTTTGGGGCTTTTAAATGTGAAATATTTAAATTTCTGGGTTGTCCGTATCAAATTTCATCTTTCATCAGTATTTTAAATTTTTATTATGTATAGTTTAATAATTGATCCTTATTCTTCAAGTAATTGTTCGATAACTGTTTACATTATTAAATAACGTATATTTTCTTGTTCATAGAATTTTTTGTAGTAATATTTCTAAAATAGAAATATGAATAGTTTTTTTCAAAATTGAAGAGAAGGTTTTCCATTTTAGTTGTGGTTTTCTACGTGAAATCAATAAATAATTGTATTATGAAGTCTTCGAAAAGCTCTTTTATTACCATTATTGATAGTAATTCTTCAAGTAATTGTTCGATAATTGTTTACATTATTAAATAACGTATATTTTGTTGTTTATAGAATTTTTTGTAACAATATTAGCAAGTTTGGGGTTTCTAAATGTGAAACATTTAATGTTCTGGGTTGTCGGTCTTGAATTTCATCTTTCAGTATTTCAATTTTTTTTTATGTCTAGTTCGATAGTAATATTTCTGAAGTAGAAATCTGAATAGTTTTTTCAAAATTGAAGAAAAGGTTGTGGTTTTCTAGGTGAAATCAGTAAATAATTGTATTATGATGTCTTCAGAAAGTTCTTTTATTACCATTATTGATCCTTATTCTTCAACTAATTGTTCGATAACTGTTTACTATATTAAATAACGTATATTTTGTTGTTGAATTTTTTTGTAACAATATTAGCAAGTTTGGGGTTTCTAAATGTGAAATACTTAAATTTTTGGATTGTTGGTCTCGAATTTCATCTTTCAGTATTTTGAATTTTTTTATGTATAGTTTGATAGTAATATTTCTAAAGTAGAAATCTGAATAGTTTTTTCAAAATTGAAGAAAAAGTTTTCCACTTTAGTTGCGGTTTTCTAGGTGAAATCAGTAAATAATTGTATTATGATGTCTTCGGAAAGTACTTTTATTACCATTATTGATCCTTATTCTTCAAGTAATTGTTCGATAACTGTTTACTATATTAAATAACGTATATTTTGTTGTTTATAGAATTTTTTGTATTAATATTAGCAAGTTTGGGGTTTCTAAATGTGAAACACTTAAATTTCTGTGTTGTCGGTCTTGAATTTCATCTTTCAGTATTTTAATTTTTTTTATGTATAGTTTGATAGTAATATTTCTAAAGTAGAAATCTGAATAGTTTTTTCAAAGTTGTGGTTTTCTAGGTGAAATCAATAAATAATTGTATTATGATGTCTTCGGAAAGTTCTTTTATTACCATTATTGATCCTTATTCTTCAAGTAATTGTTCGATAACTGTTTACTATATTAAATAACGTATATTTTGTTGTTGAATTTTTTTGTAACAATATTAGCAAGTTTGGGGTTTCTAAATGTGGAATATTTAAATTTCTGGGTTGTCGGTCTTGAATTTCATCTTTCGGTATTTTAATTTTTTTTTATGTATAGTTCGATAGTAATATTTCTGAAGTAGAAATCTGAATAGTTTTTTCAAAATTGAAGAAAAAGTTTTCCACTTTAGTTGCGGTTTTCTAGGTGAAATCAGTAAATAATTGTATTATGATGTCTTCGGAAAGTTCTTTTATTACCATTATTGATCCTTATTCTTCAAGTAATTGTTCGATAACTGTTTACTATACTAAATAACGTATATTTTGTTGTTGGATTTGTTGTAACAATATTAGCAAGTTTGGGGTTTCTAAATGTGAAATATTTAAATTTCTGGATTGTTGGTCTCGAAGTTCATCTTTCAGTATTTTAATTTTTTTTTATGTATAGTTTAATAATTATATTTCAAAAATAGAAATCTGAATAGTCTAATCAAAATTGAAGAGAAGGTTTTCCACTTTAGTTGTGGTTTTCTAGGTGAAATCAATAAATAATTGTATTATGAAGTCTTCGGAAAGTTATTTTATTACCATTATTGATCCTTATTCTTCAAGTAATTGTTCGATAACTATTTACTATATTAAATAACGTATATTTTGTTGTTGAATTTTTTTGTAACAATATTAGCAAGTTTGGGGTTTTTAAATGTGAAATATTTAAATTTCTGGGTTGTCGGTATCAAATTTCATCTTTCAGTATTTTAAATTTTTTTTGATGTATAGTTTGATAGTAATATTTCTAAAATAGAAATCTGAAAAGTTTTTTTCAAAATTGAAGAGAAGGTTTTCCATTTTAGTTGTGGTTTTCTACGTGAAATCAATAAATAATTGTATTATGAAGTCTTCGAAAAGTTCTTTTATTTCCATTACTGATACTTATTCTTCAAGTAATTGTTCGATAACTATTTACATTATTAAATAAAGTATATTTTGTTGTTTATAGAATTTTTGGTAACAATATTAGCAAGTTTGGGGTTTCTAAATGTAAAACATTTAAATTTCTGGGTTGTCGGTCTTGAATTCCTTCTTTCCGTATTTTAATTTTTTTTATATATAGTTTGATAGTTATATTTCTAAAGTAGAAATCTGTATAGTTTTTTCAAAATTGAAGAAAAGGTTCTCCTCTTTAGTTGTGGTTTTCTAGGTGAAATCAGTAAATAATTGTATTATGATGTCTTCGGAAAGTTCTTTTATTGCCATTATTGATCCTTATTCTTCAAGTAATTGTTCGATAACTGTTAACTATATTAAATAACGTATATTTTGTTGTTGAATTTTTTTGTAACAATAATAGCAAGTTTGGGGTTTCTAAATGTAAAATATTTAAATTTCTGGGTTGTCGGTCTCGAATTTCATCTTTCAGTATTTTAAATTTTTTTATGTATAGTTTAATAATCATACCTCAAAAATAGAAATCTTAATAGTCTTTTCAAAATTGATAAGAAGGTTTTCCATTTTAGGCTGGCCACACTTTGTATAGTTTGATTAAACAATATTTAAACAAGTGAAGAAAACATTTTGTATATAGTCTAGTCTTAGAAAAAAAAGTATTTTCCATTAAAAACTATAATCTTGTCACACGTTGAAGAAATGAAACTAATTGAACAATAAAACGAATTAAAAGATTAAACTACAAAAATAATTGAAATACTACCAAAACTGCTTTCTACGGATACCAGTAAAACTTTGCGCCATGTACGTCTCAAGTGACTCTAGAAAGAAGAAAATTCCATTTAATAAACAATTAAAATACCTAATTTAATTAAAATCAAAAAAAAATTTGAAATCACGTAAAATACCATGTCGTATATTGAATTTATCCACCTTTTTCTATTTTCAATTGATACTTACAAAGAAACATTCTTCCAAATAATTCTCAATTTATTGACTGAAATTTATTCAGATAAAATTTTTATATATACATAGTTATTTTCAAACTAATTTTAAGCTGATCTAAAAAATAATTTGGCAAGAAAAAAAATTTATAAGACTTGGCCCAATTTTTGCAGCCTTATACCAAACATTAGGCCAAGTCTTATAAATTTTTTTTCTTGCCAAATGATATTTTAGATTAGCTTAAAATTAGTTGGAAAATAACTAAGTATATATAAAAATTTTATTTGAATAAATTTCAGTCAATAAATTGAGAATTATTTGGAAGAATGTTTGTTTGTAACTATCAATTGAAAATAGAAAAAGGTGGATAAATTTAATATACGACATGGTATTTTACGTGATTTCAAAAATTTTTGTGATTTTAATTTAATTAGGTATTTTAATTGTTTATTAAATGAAATTTTATTCTTTCTAGAGTCACTTGAGACGTGTACATCGCGCAAAGTTTTACTGATATCCGTAGATAGCAGTTTTGGTAGTATTTAACTATACAATAATTTTGGGCATAGCAACTAGCAGTATGTGATCTACATAAATTGAAAAACAAGAATTGGTACGATCACGGCAACTCTCCTCTATTATTCTATTAAAATCATAAATCCAACTGTCTATATCTTATTGAGCTTCACTCAAAGAATAATCAAAACATCAATTCTCAAAATAATAATTTGAATGGCAATTACTAATGAGAGTAACACCAAGTAGACTAATTGCTGACAACAGGAATCTTTATTTATGTCAACATCATGGCTTCATATAATTTGCGTGTATGCAGGATGTCTTCATATAACTAGCCTGAAAGTCTTTTTCTACAACTGCACAAATTTAAACATTACAAGAGAATAGTTATTTAGAAAAATTGTAGGTCAGGAAGATCTTTCTAGTGAGAAAGTCTAGACATCGAAGATACCCCTGCTGGAGGAAGACTAGGCCTCCAGGATCTTCTACGTGAAAAGTCTAGGCATCGAGGATACCCCTGCCGAGGAAAAGTCAAGGCATCGAGGATCCCCTACTAGAAACAGTGCGGGCCTCGAGGATCCCCATACTGTAAAAAGTCTAGGCATCGAGAATAATTCTACCGATAAAGTTTAGGCATCGTGGATCAAAAGTACGGGTCGCGAAGATCTCCTACTGAAAAAAGTCTAGACGTCGGGGATCTCCCTGCTGTAAAAAGTTTATGCATCGGGGATCCTCCTACTGAGGAAGGTTATGCATCGAGGATAGCCCTGTTGGAAGAAGTCTATAGGCATCGATGATCCACTTACTGGAAATAATTAGTTCATATAAATTATGTTTCATTATTTATTTTGGAGCAGTGTATATTACATAATTGGTTATTATATCAGGTAAAATAAGAATAAGTAGCTACCAAGTACACCAACTTGAAGCAGATATAATCCAAACACCAGAAGGTCCTTAATAAACCTTCTTGATTAATGGCACGTTGCAAGTTCTCTCCCTTTATGGGCGAAAATTTAAATGATCACTGCGGCCTAATGGCCACGCGAAACTTCCAAAGTCTCATGTAAATCCGAATAAGGGATACCGCATTACTTCACAAGATACATCAAACAATTAGTTGGATGCGAGTCCGCGAAAGTTTCCTGGAAGTTTCGACAGAAACTTATAAAAGGTCAGGTAACGACTTCTAGATACTTGATCGTTAAATCTAGTTGTTTAATTTTATTAAGATTTTTTCGAAACTCTTAGAATTAAATATGACATCCTTTTACTGATTCGAAATTCAATATATACTTTTGGATATCACATATGTACTGTATGACATTATATTGTTAAAATAAACAAATAATAATTATGACGTAATCTACATCTCTGATATAGCCCTGAAAAAAATTTCCAAACCAATTTTCAAGAATTCACACCAGTACTCACAGCGAATTTCTTTTATGTATTCTATCATCTAAAAATGGCACATAGAGATGCCCATTCAAATTTTGAAAGAAGAAAAAGTGAGTCGTAGTTATGTCAGTGAAATACGGTGGTTGTTTGATAACTTTCTATCCAACAATAATGAAATCATAATTGTAAATCGCTAGTTTCAATAATTGATTACAGTTGATGGTAAGCCAGAGCGTTATATATTTTCCAACATATCTTGACCGCTTCTAAATGTATTGCATTGATACGTCTCTCAGTGTTATAGGCGACAATGTGGCTTGAATCAATGTTGCATTCACCAAACTAGTCTAAGCATCTTCTGTTTGGTCATTTACGTATAATAAGTGAAGCCGCTTAATAAAATACGATGAAAAATAATTTTTTGGTCAATAACGATGGAATGTTGCCCAAAAAATCGTTCAAATTGCTAAAATCCGATTCTAGGCACAGAAATCTCATTAACTTCTTACTCATACTTGAACAATGGTTCTATATTGCTATTTTCAATTAATTTCAGTTGATGGCCACCCAGAGCGTTGTTATACTTCCTCCGTTATATCTTGACCGCTTCTAAATGTATTAAATTAATACGTGTTTCAGTGTTGTAGGCATGTAGGCAACAGTGGGGCTTGAATCAATGTTAGATACCCCAAATTAATCTAAGCGTAATCTAATTATCGAAAAGAAACCAAATTTTGTATTTTGGTACAAGAATTTATTATTAGCAGAGCGCTTTCGGTTCAATGATAAACCATCATCAGTGCCCCCTGTAAAGTAAGAAAATTGATCTTACATTCTCGATATAAAATAAAAGGTTTAGAAGGGCCTAAAGCCAAATAGATACAATTCACTCACATGGTCAGGGTGTACTCCAAATCCTCACAAATTAGAAGATACATAAAATAAATTAAAATATAGTGCTTGAAACACAGTCACTATTTAATTAAAATCATAATAAAAAGCACACACAACCCATTGTACAATGAATGAATCCCTAAAATAGGGGATAACATATAACTCAAAACATTATGTGTGAGTCAGCTGTTTGACATTTGACAACAATTGTAGAAGATAAGTTGAAAATGAACAATTTTTGAAGGTGTTAATTAGTAAGGTAGGCTAACAACAGCCGGTGCTCTGATGACGTCATGAGAATCATAGAAGCAAAAGTTGACAAAAGCTTGAAAGATTAGTAAATTTATTTAGGAATAACGTTCTTATGACCTTCTCAGAGAAACAAATGTGTGATGGTGAGAATAACTGGAAACAGTTCGGGTTTTAAAGTAAAGTAAGAGCCACGAAAGAAAAGGAAAAATGAAAAACAACTTTAATGAAAAAATGACTCACAATCAGACAAGAATAATCCCGCTTGCACACCACCCCACCACGGAATCCCAATCAGGGAAGCGACCCGAAAGTCTCCAAAGTATAAACAACTACTCCTCGAGCTATTTGCTCCTACAGGCATTGTATTACATCCCTCCAGCAACTAACCGGCCGATCCCCTGGAAGAGGTCCCGAAGAGCTCGAATTATGCTGTTGTGGTCACGTGTTGTATTGGTCCCAACTGATCTGAACTATTGTCATCATTAAGTAGGATCTCACCATCAAAAAGTTTTCTATGTATAGGGGTAAAATTTCTGTCAAACTTTGTCTGTACATTAAGGCACTTATTGTTTTTATCGACCTCTTTCATGATTTCCATATCCTCGTACAAATCAAGTTTTAAAAAATGTTTGGTTGTTATGTTATGTAAGAGTGTTACCCCGCTCTCGTGATCGATATTGTGGTTGTTAAATTTCAAGTGATGTCCAAATAGGGATTTTTCCGGAGCTTTTTCATGTTCAATAACTCTAGTTTTTAAGGATCTACAAGTCCTACCAATGTAGGTGGCATCACAATCAGAACAAGAGAGCTTGTAAACGCCACTCCTCTGTAATTTATGTAATTTTTCCTTGGCATTGACCAGACAAGCACTCAAACTGTTTTTAACATTATAAGAAATTTGAGTGTCGGGAAAATATTTTTTGATGCAAAGACTTAATTTGTTGCACAAGTTGTGGTCAATAAAAGGAAGACTCACATACTTGCTGGTGGCATCAGCAAGCGAAGGGTAGGCAGTATTCATTAGCAACTTTCCCTCCCCCCGCCTGATGACATCGTCAACAATAGTTGGCTCATAACCATTATTAACAGCTATTTGTTTTAGTAAATTGTATTCTTTATTGTAATTATCAGCTGACAAAGGGATGGTTTGTAAACGGTGTACATAGCTGTTGAAGGCCGCTAGTTTGTGCTGTATAGGGTGGAAAGAACTAGAGTTAATGACGTGGTCTGTCTGAGTGGGTTTCCGGTAAATGCCAAATTCCAATTTGTTGTTAGTTCTATTAATACGTATGTCCAAAAAGTTGATTTCAAGATTCGACTCTAATTCCATAGAGAATTTTATATTAGGGTGTACGTTATTAATTTTGTCTAATAAAGTATCAGCTATATGGGGGCCACCCTTTATGAAAACTAAACAATCATCTACATATCTCGACCAATGCAATATTTCGCTGTTCTTCAAAATAAATTTGTTTTCTAAATGATTCATAAATAAATCTGCCAAAAAGGGAGACAAACAACTGCCCATTGCTAGACCTTCTGGTTGTTGATAAAATAAATTATTGAATACAAAGAAATCTTGAGAAAGACAAAATTTAAGTAGGATTTGGAGTACACCCTGACCATGTGAGTGAATTCTATCTATTTGGCTTTAGGCCCTTCTAAACCTTTTATTGTATATCGAGAATGTAAGATCAATTTTCTTACTTTACAGGGGGCACTGATGATGGTTTATCATTGAACCGAAAGCGCTCTGCCAATAATAAATTCTTGTACCAAAATACAAAATTTGGTTTCTTTTCGATAATTGTTTTTCTCTGGTACACTCAGCTAGTGTTCCGCGAGACGAGACGAGACGAGAGAAGGGCTTCTCTCGTCTCGTCTCGTTAGACGAGAGTAAATGTGTCTCTCGTCTCGTCAAGAGAGGGTGAGACGAGACGAGAGACGACCTTCTCTCGTCTCGTCTCGCTTCTCTCGTGATTCAAACCAAATATAGTAAAAACCAAGCTAAATTTTAACGCGTTGAGTTTAGGTTCTACCATATTTAACATGAATTGTGTGCAATATATATCAAATATAACAGAACCTAACCTTGATGCGTTAAAACTTTGTTTGGTATTTACTACAGGGTAGTCCATTAGTGCGACAAAGGTCAATATCTCCTGCACCAATAAAGATAGCAGGGAAACGTTTGACGAAGCTTATTAAGGGTTAAGAGGTGCCTGTTATAAAATAATTTTTTTCTATACAGGGTGCTCCAAAAAACCAGCACGGTAAAAAAATTCCATTTTTTAAAATGGAACACCCTGCATATTTTGAAATTTTCAGATTCTATCCGCACTCTTTGCCCTGTGTGATGGTGTGGACTACACCGAAACGTTGTCGTTGATTTAATAAACACAATTTGTCCAAAAAGCTGATATCTGACCTTAATTTAAAAAATTGAAATCTTTTTTTATTTTCTCTTAATGATATAGAAGCCACAGATGTGGAAAACACCTTAATAGAAGCATTTCAAGCAGGGAAAGTCAAAATGCTGTAGCATTATTATAATACGAGTTGGGTTTATTGTGCGGCGTTAGTATTAGATCCGAGGCACAAAATAGAGACATTTAATTTGATCCCGTGGGGAAGACAAATTGAAGAAGGATCTTTGAAGAAATTTGACGAAATCTTCTATTCATTTTACGTAAAACCAAGTGCTACTATCGCCACTGCGACGGAAACAGAAACTGAAAAAGATTCATCATCAACAAGTAGTGACGAGTTTATGGCTGGCTTATATAAAAACCGAGCATTAACATTAAGAATATTGGTCAGTTTCCAAAAATGTCTTGCGTAAAGACAGTATTGAGACAAATTGTTAATTTATCGATATAGCAGCTGTTTTCGTCTCATCATTATCTATCATCCATTTTGATTAGATGTGTTTTACATTTTCTGTCATAGGCTTTTTTTTGGTAACTTAGATAGATTTAAACTTACCTACGTTTCTTGATGTATTATATACAATTTATTTTTGTTATAATATTATCCTTGTGATTAGACCGCAAGGTCTGTTTGGATATAAATAAATAAATAAATGAATGAATGAGTAAGAAAATAAATAAATAAATAAATAAATAAATAAATAAATAAATAAATAAATAAATAAATAAATAAATAAATAAATAAATAAATAAATAAATAAATAAATAAATAAATAAATAAATAAATAAATAAATAAATAAATAAATAAATAAATAAATAAATAAATAAATAAATAAATAAATAAATAAATAAATAAATAAATAAATAAATAAATAAATAAATAAATAAATAAATAAATAAATAAATAAATAAATACATAAATAACAGAGAGGTAGCAAAAGTCGAATATCAAAAATATTTAGACGGAGAAAGAGCTGGTCGAGATACCAATAGTTTAAAATGGTGGGGTGACCATCAGGAAATCTTTCCAAATCTTGCTGAAATGGCTAGGAATATATTAGCCATACCTGCTACCAGTGTTCCTGCTGGAAGACTATTTTCAAAAGCACGACTCGTAATAAGAAAACATAGGAACCGTCTTAACGCAGAATCAGCGAAAACATTGTTATGTTTAAACTCTTGGTATTCATGTAGGCTTAAGAAAAATATTTGTCAAACAATGATTATTTTAAATTTAAAGTTTTTAGTGTTCCTAATATATGTATAAGTATTAACTAGATGTAGGTAATAAAGGTTTTTTTTCAGCCTAATTTACTTTTTATACATCATTATATGAACCGTTTTTGTATCTAGGTACCTATCTGTAATATATTTTTTAGTTCATTAGTAAATTTTATGTTAACTATTGCAATATTTTTCCTAACACTTCAGAATAGAAATTAATTATTAAAATTGTTGTTTTATTATTTTTGATAAGATTGCATTTTTCACCGTGCTCTTATTCCGCATTTATACAGTTTGGCCATGATATCTCAGGGATTTATAACAAATGATATAATAAAGGTAACGGTAGTTTGCAAAAATTAAAAGAATACATAGATTTTATTTCAAGAACGTTGTCCTAAAATTAAAACCTATCGAGTTGAAAGGAATTAGTTTTAGAGGTTTTCAACAAATCTCCCGTATCTCAGGAATTGAAGACGATTTTACAACGCGGTTAGTGAACATACAAACATTTTTATTGTGCTAATTTCGACAATGTATGCCTGTCACGCATTATTTGACTGCAAATAATTTTATCCAGCGATAAAACGTCATAATAATAATATGTTTGCAGTCGAATAACTTGAAAACCGCTGGTCCAACTATAGACATATATATATATATATATATATATATATATATATATATATTTGCAAAGAGGAATTTAAGAAGATTTCAAAAATCTCCAAAAATTTAACGTTTTTCGCTCGAGAGAGATCGAGAGAAACGAGAATTTCTCGACGAGAGAAGGTACTTCTCTCGTCTCGTCTCGTCTAGATAGACGAGAGACGAGAATCTCTTGTCTCGGCGGCAACACTACACTCAGCTGACTTCACTCATTTAAGCGTAATCTCCTCGGTCTTTTACGTTGAATAACTGAACCTGTATAAAATACGTTAAAAAATAAGTTTTTGGTCGAAACGGATGAAATGTTGATTTCAAAAATTGTTCAAATTGTTAACATCCTACTCGAGACGCATAAATAGTAGCAGTTTTCTTACTCATACTTGATCAATGATACTAAATCGCCATTTTCAATTGATTCCAAATTATGGCAAGCCAAAGCGTTTTTTTTCTTCCAACACATCTTGACCGTTTCTAAATATATTGCAATTATACGTCTGTCAGGATTGTAGGCGACAGTGTTGCTGGAATCTATGTTACATACTCCAAATAAGTCTAAGCATCATCTCTGTTTTGCGTTCTCCTCTTTAATAATGGGACAGCAAAATGCGGGAAGTCGTATTCACTTGTATGTTAATGAGCTCTGAAGGTCCAATCGTATATTACGATAATTACTGCTTCTACATGTATATAAATTAATTCTTATATTAAACGAAAATCGATGATCACATGTACTTTTCTATATATTTGTATTATTTTACATTTTGTTCATATTGCGTCACAACTAAGAATATCACAACTGCTTATTATACAATGCAATTGATATCTTTTTACTTTTTTATGATTAATTCATGACAAGATGTGACATTATATCTTTTTATGCTTTTTTTGTTACTTGACTAACAACGTTTTTTTGTATATGATGAAATTAAAAAAAATGGGTTGTTATGGATATTTTTATATGTCGTTTAAAGTGGGTGGTAACAAGGAGAGTTATGTGAGAATGTAGCCAATGGGGAATAGGGGTTTGAATGAAACCGTCATACGACTGTTGAAAACTCAGCCGATGCATGTAGTTTTGTGGACAAATGAAACTGTTATATAGTTATCTGTGGTTTTTTATATGGAATGAAGTTTGAAATGGGTTTTGTATGGTTAAATACATATTAAATATGTGGGAAGAATGATATTTTTATTTTATGATATATACGGAATATATAAACTATGATATACAGGGTGAAGACAAAGTAAGAATTTACAAAAGGAATTTGAGTGTTAATTCAAATTCATACAATCTCCTTGGCCTTTTACGTATATTTAGTGAAACTGCTCTATAAAATACGATGATAAATAAGTTTTTGGTCAACAACGATACAATGTTGCTAATACAAATCTTTTACATTGCTAAAATACGATTCAAGACATAGAAATTTGATCAGCTTTTTTTCTCATACTTCAACAATGGTTCTATATCGCCATTTTCAATTAATTTTTGTTGATGGAAAGCCAGAGTGTCAAATATCTGCCACCACATCTTGACCGCTTCTAAATATATTGCATTAATACGTCTCTTTGTTGTAGGAGTCAGTGTGGCTTGAATCAATGTTACATACCCCAAACGAGTCTAAGCATCATCTCGTTGATCTTTTACGAATAATAAGTGATACTGCTCTATAAAATACGATGAAAATTAAGTTTTTGGTCGATGACCATGAAATATTCACCAAAAAATCGTTCAAATTGTTAAAATCCGATTTGAGACGGAGACATTTCAGCAGCTGTGTTTATCATACCCGAACAATGGTTCTAAAACGCCATTTTCAATTTATATCAGTTGATGGCAAGCCAGAGCGTTACATATCTTCCACCATATTTTGACCTCTTCTATTGCATTAATACGTATCTCAGTGCTGTAGGCGATCGGGTGGCTTGCATCAATGTTTCATACCCTAAACGTGTCTAAGCATCGCCTCTTTAGTGTTTCACGTATAATAAGTGAAACTGCTTTATAAAATACGATGAAAAATAAGTTTTTTGTCAATGACGATGGAATTTTGCCCAAAAAAATGTTGAAATCGCTAAAATCCAATTCGAGACATAGAAATTTCATCAGCTTTTCCACTCATACTTGATTCTTGATTATAAATCGCAATTTTATAATAATTTCAGTTGATTGCAAGCGAAAACGTTATATATCTTCCACCACATTTTGACCGCTTCGAAATGTACTGAATTAATACGTTTCTCAATGTTGTAGGCTTGAATCAATGTTACAAATCCCAAACGATTCTACGCATCATATCCATAGTCTTTTACGAATAATAAGTGAAACTGCTTTATAAGATACGATGAAATATAAGTTTTTGGCCATTACGATAGAATATTGCCCACAAAAATCTTTCAAATGGCTAAAATCTGATTCACGACACAGGCATTTTATCAGCTTTCTTTCTCATACTAGAACAGTGTTTCAAAATCGCCATTGCGCTTTATATATCTATAACCACATCTTCATAGCTTCTAAATATATTGCATTAATACGTCATTCAGTGTTATAGGCGACAGTGTTGCTTGAATCAATGTTACATATTCCAAACAAGTCTAAGCATCATATCCTTGGTCTTTTCCGTACAATAAGTGAAACTACTCTATGAAATACGATAAAAAATAAGGTTTTGGTCAATCGTTCAAATTGTTAAAATCCGAATTGAGACACAGAAATTTCATCAGTTTTCTTACTCATACTTGATCCTTGATTATAACTCGTAATTTTGAATTAATTTCAGTTGATGGCAAGCCAGAACGTTGTATGTCTTCCACAACATGTTGGCCGCTCTTAAAGTTACTGAATTAATACGTCTCTCAATGTTGTAGGCGACAGTGTGGCTTCAATCAATTTTACATATCCCAAACTAGTCTAAGCGTCATCTCGTTGGGTTTTAACGTATAAGTGAAACTACTCTAATAAATATGATGGAAAATAAGTTTTTGGTCCATAACGATAGAATGTTGGCCAAAAAAACCTTTTAAATTGCTAAAATCCGATTCGCGACACAGAAATTTTATCAGCTTTCTTCCTCATACTAAAACAATGATTTTATATCGCTATTGCAATCCTTAACCACATATTAATCGCTTCTAAATGTATTGCATTATTACGTCATTCAGTGTTATAGGCGACAGTCTTGCTTGAATATATGTTATATACCTCAAATCAGGCTATGCATCATCTTCTTGGTCTTTTATTTTTTATAATTGAACAAATTTTCATTATTTTGTAAATAATTTGATATCAGAATTTTGGACCAACTCTGTACAAAGTGTTTTTATTGGAATAGAATAAGATACATATTCAAAAATTGAGCAGATGTTTCACCTTTTCCCTTTGGTGATTTCAATTCTCTTTTGAGAACTCGAATTGTTAATGAAATCGTTGTTAGGCCTAGCTGAATTACAAGTTTTGAACGTTGTCAGAAAATCCAAATTGAAATATAATATGAATAGGTTGGGAACAAGAAACGCTCCCCATTCGGTGATAAGCATTGTCCTTTATAATTCTGGATTGCAATCCCTTAGAGAACCGCCCTTAATTCTCTTAATTCATTGTAGCAAAATATCGGAATATTTCTGAGAGGTCTTCTGAGTATTTTTACGAAAATTTACGGGTTTTGAAGTTGATGGAAAATTCACTGTTGATGAATCTAAATTCGGTTTATTTATATATGGAATTCGAAATCACATAAAACCAGATACGCCAAATTTTCAGACTTTGAATTGTAGAAAGTATAAGTACAAAATAAAAAATTGTTATCTCATGCCATGCGTTTTACAATTTATTTGAGTAAGAAACTAATTTAATACGAATACTATTTTTCAAAACATCATCTACCACAGTTTGGGCTTGTCTTCCAGAAACTTTCTCAGTATATATCATCTCTCCGTAAACTTTTGTCTCTTAAAATTTCCTTTATTGCTCAGCAGAAAGCGCTAACTGGTAAGTGGATAATTCCACGAACCAAATAAAACCGCTGAAAGGTGTAGTCTCCAGTTCTGATTACAGACTCAAAAGGAGAGGGCAGTGCGGTGCTCTGATGAGTCCCAAGAAGGTCGAAACCGGTAAGATACTATTCTCCTTACAATTGCGAATCATCAGAGATGTCTGTACCGACAAATGGGTCGACCGAAGGGGATGTAATTCAATATTTGTCGTGGCATTAGCCTATATATATATATATATATATATATATATATATATATATATATATATATATATATATATGTATATATATATATATATATATATTTGGAAAGATCATACTTGATTGTCTACTGCTCCTCCAATTAAGGCTAGAATTGCTGCCGAACAATATCAGCGTATCGCCCTTGTGATTTAATGCTGTAGAAATGGCTGATCGGTGGATAGGGATGCAGTTACGAAGTAAAGAAAAGGTAATGACAAAAGTGAGAGGAAGGTGAGATTATAAAGGCCTAAAACAACAAAATCCTTAATAAAGTTTCGAACAAACTTTTATGTACTGATAGACAAAGACTAAAAAAAAAGTATTCCCTGATAACTAATTCTAACTATACTACTACACAAAGCTATTCCTCTGGAGGATGTGACTATATCTTTCGCATTCCAAATACCGACCGAACGACCCTGCTTATTCTCCAATTCGTAAGACCATGGCGAAACAACTTTTGCAATTGTGAATGGTCCTTCGTACTTTAGTGCTAACTGGGAACTAAAATATTTGGACGCATCGGATAAGACGTAATTACGTTTGTGAACCTTCTGACCAACAGTTAGTATTATATTTCCTTAGTGAAACCAAAAAAAAATTGGTGCGCCACTGAACTCTTCCATAATATATCTATCAAAAGTTCCTACGAACATTTTGAATATTTTTCTTAATAAAGAAATTCTAGAACCCTGTCATTTTCGACACTTTTCAACAATCGCTCTGTATCCATGTAATGAAGAGACCCATTGAATATTTAATTGTGCAATCGTTACATTAACAAAAAAAGAAGTCATAACATCCTTACTACTTTTTTCTATCTTCCCTAGTTTGCCTTATACTCTGTAAAGCATACTAATTTGGGACACCTAAAAAATTTATAGTACATAACCTCGAAAAATGATGTAACTAGAGAGTGAACATCAAAAAATTCTGCATATTATGTTCATAATCTCAAAAATATATAGTACATAACCTCGAAAATCTAAAAAACCTGCCGTGATTGGATTATTCTCACCCCAGATTCATATTCTGAGGAAAAATCTTCTTCCGTAAATGAGATTCTTGATGTCAAGAACAAAACCATGTTGACACGTGTAATGTGTGTCAATATGACTAGTTTTTGTTTGGTAATTTTTTTTTAATTGGGTCATATTCAGATTAAGTTACTGTGGATACTTTTTCTGATATAGTAGATTTCTTCTTTCAATAGTAGTTCTTAAATTCACATCCGGAAAGAACGAACGTAAATTTTAAGTAACTCAGTAGATAAATATCCTCTTTATTCCCATTACATCAAATGTTGATGAATAATCCAAACGTAACATTTCTAATTAAACATTATCGCAATATTGGATCTTGATAAAAACAAACTATTTGCGTTATGAATACCGAATACCTTTGAAGTATACAGACATTTAATTCCCTTTGAAACATATTTCATTGTGAATGGAGTTCGTTTTGTAATAATCAAAGCCTACTGCGCCCTGCCAAGCCTTGTTCATACCATAGTTCAATATTAAAATTAGTTCACATAACTTTGTTTTGATGAGACTTTTTATTCACATAATTTTGTCTTCAATAATTGTATGTACAAAATCAACTAAATTAATAAAAATATTTGAAAGAATGGGCATTTTGATAACATAATTCCAATGAGGATGACAGTTGATAAGAAAAC
This sequence comes from Galeruca laticollis, assembly GCA_963921935.1. Taxonomy (NCBI): domain Eukaryota; kingdom Metazoa; phylum Arthropoda; class Insecta; order Coleoptera; family Chrysomelidae; genus Galeruca; species Galeruca laticollis. The sequence continues at coordinate 114,760,753 of OY998180.1, forward strand.
AATTTGTTAGGGTGCGTCAAAGTGTAGTTATTGGAAATTAAGGAAACACTGCATAGAAAAATCGTACAGTCCAAAATAATGAAAACATTGAGCTCATATTAGAGAATACTACTATCGACCCACTATGCAAATAAATATTACAATTATGTTGATTCAACATCACATTGTGATAATGTTCTACCTTTTTTTCCTCTTGTTTTCATCACATGCACATCTATAAAACCGCTTATGCCCAGCTTGTGGCTGTTAACTTTTGTGAAGTTTCAACTTAACTTCTCAGCAATATTGAAACGCTGCCTTTTAACATTACTGTGATGTTACTAGAACTTCCTTAAAAGGAAGTCTTTATAACGAACTAAAAACAACATTTCTGTTACATTCTGAAATGCCTTTTAACTTCTCGTCAATGTTAATGCAATGTCTAAAAAATAACATCTTATCAATGATCTAAATGCGACATATCAAAAACAATACAGTGTATTCTCTTAGATGTTTTATGGACATTACTTAAACCTCTAAATAACATACCTCAAACATTCTAGATGACATCCTATAGATGTTTCTGTGCCTAATCAGCAAATACAGGGTGAACAACTAAGAACGCCGGCTGTCTGCCATATTTGAAAAAATAACCCTGAAAAATCGCTGGAAAATATTTTTTGAGTTCCTAACATAACTGCTATGTGGTGGAATGAACACTTAAAGCCATAATAATGTGATTATCTCCTAAAAAAACAAACTAAAGGTATCCTAGAAATACAATTTTTGATATGTTGATGAAATTATAAAAAAATGTAGTTAGTGACTTTTTGTCCTTATTCTTCAAATAGGGGTGGGGGAAGGTTCTACCTAGAAAACAAATGTCGTAACACTTTTTTGTTTTTTAATCGTATTCAATGTTTTTGGCGTCATTTAAGAGTTTTTCTCTTTAATAAGATATATGCTGAACAAAAATAACTAAATTGCACAATTTTGACAACGTTATGTGAAAAAGTCGACAATTTTCCCATTTTCTCGGAAATGTGAAATGTAATGAGACATTTTTTAAATTCTGATGAGAAGGGATTTACGTTCAGATCAGATATAAAAATTAAAAAAATGCTTCAATTTACATTTGAAATTTCCGAGTGAATACAAAATTATCTAATTTTGTTATCCATCTTATTAAAGAAGAAAAACTCTTTTAAATGCAGCTAAAATCATTAATATCGGTTAAAAAACGTAAAAGTTCATTTGTTCATAAGTTTGAACCTTCCCCACCCATTATTTGAAGAATAATGGCAAAAATCTCTTTAATTAAATTTTTTCATAATCTCTTCAAGATTTCAAAAATTGTATGTTTAGGACACCTTTAGTATGTTTTTTGGAGTAATATGTTTTCTTGTGTTCATTCCACCCCTAGCGGATATTTTAGAGACTGCAAAATATTTTCCAGCAATTTTTCAGTATCACTCACCTAAAGGTAATTTTTTTGAAAGATGTACCATGATTCTTTTCTGAGATGTGGCCTACAGTCGTTCTTAGTTGTTCACCCTGTACATTTAAAATAAAATAGCAAAAAAAGCAATAAATAACGGATTTAAAAAGTTTATTCACATTTAATGAACAGTACAGTAAATTTGAAAAAACAGGTATAAAATTAGAAAAAAAATATCTTGTCCAGGAATCCAACCTAAAAAAAAAATTGTGTAAGCATATTACATAACAAGTGTGGAAAGTGGAAACTATTGAGCGGATTCAGTGAAAGCAAGGAATAAAAAAAGGTATATTAATCTGTAGTTGCCATAATGTAACATACATTGAAACTGAATTAATAAAGTTTAACGGATACACATACATTACAGCTAGTTTACAGAAAATTTATTAGAATAGTTTTTTAATGATAATAAAACTAATAAAAATTTTACACCATAAAGATTGCCTCAACCATTCCATAACGTACACTTCAAAATCCCTATCTGTGAAACATTTAAAGTTGTTCTGAAGAGCAGCTTATAAAACAATTACTTTAGATCAAATTGTGCCCATGGAGACCTTTGATCGATCATCATAAACTACATCAAACTTGATTTTCAGCCAATTGACTAGGACCCATTTTCTACAAGATACATGCGGGGCTCTTCAAAGGAATAACAACATATTTTATTTCGAGAAGTGACTTTTCATGATTTACCTTCTATTACATGCCTCACTCCGTTTCGCAGGTAAATTCAGGTGTGCCATGAAAATTGATACTTCTTTTCTATATAAAATAATATACTATTCTCATCTTATTTTTATCCTGGAACATATCGTATATTAACATCGTGGAATTATAACTTAATGAAAACTAAGCATTGTTAATACACTGTATACAAAAAAAAACTACTTATGAAGAAGAGATATGAACAAGTTAAATTAGTTTATAATTAATTGTATCCAATTGAGTATCCAATAGCTGTGTTTCTACAATAGTAAATAATTGAATTCTGTTTGTTGGCTGGAGCATTCAGTGCCATAAGTTACATATTCTTCAACTAGATTAATATAGGTACTATTGTAAGGGACAGCTACAGCTTTTTTATTGTATTTAGTGTATTTTCAAATGGAAATGAGCTTTTTAACAGAAATTTCTGTTTTTAAAGTCTTAAACAGTCTCTAATTGTTCACAATGTTAAAATTTTCTAAACCTGCAATACTATATTGATGGCTATGACTGCTACTACAAAAACTAGAACTGGAGATACTCGATTCAATATTTTTTGTACTGTTTAATGCAATGTCTGCATCAGACTATCTGAAATAGTTATTCCCCTTTCTTTACATAATTACCAACTATTTGTTTTTTATTTTATTTATGTAAGTAGCTTCTCAAACATCTTGAACATTGAAAATATTTTCTTCTAGATTCAAATCTCTGCCAACATATGAGCATGTTTTATTAATAATAATAATATCTACCCTATTGCAATATTAAGTTTTTTGTAGGGTATAATGCATATCTAGGATTTAAAATATTGTGAATCGTTTTTAAAATATACTTACTAACTAAAATATTTTGAAAGTTGAAAAACCCTTATTTTGTAAACTCTATTATATAATGTTAGTGTACAATTCCACCACCTGGAATTTCAATGTACAATAGCCGATTAAAGTCTTGAATGAGTATTAAGTTTTAATAATTATGATTTTGGAATAGGTACTTACCGATAACGACTGTTTTTCGTCCATTATACCAAGAATTATAACTATGCATAGAAACTGAAGCTAAGTAGGAACTAACGAAAACGAAGACCACTTTATTCAAGTACTTGCAAAAAATGTGCTTCCTGCAAATAAAATATAACACAAAACTGAAAACCATCCGCCATTTCATGCTTGTCATTTGTTTCCACAGATAATGTTCGTTCGTCAGGTCCTCTTCTGTTTTTTTCTTTTTTTTATCTCATTGTGATGTTTAATATGAGATATTACTGAGAGTTTTATGAACTTAACATCGTAAAGATGTAATCACACGAACTTACTAAAAATTATTTAGAAAGATGTGAAAGTAACTGCAACATGTGATCATCTTAGAAACATGTTAATTTGTAATATTACATTAACGTTCGTTATGTGATATTAGTGAGAAGTATACAAATTAACATCGTATGAAGGAAGTTGCTAAAAAGAAGTCCATAGGATGTGTATGTAACTGCGAATTCAAGTATTATTGTGTACATCAAAAATATGTTTTATTTACATGACATGGATGTTAATAGAGTTGGTAATAAAATGAAGACATCTAGGAGATATCTTATTAACGTTTTAAATAAACATCACGAAAAGTCTCTAAAAATAACATCACAAAAAAGATTTGTTATGTTTCTTGTTTAGTGGGGAAGGTATTTTGTGCAAAGAAAAAAATCGAGAATATATCACTCGTACGCATTTTCGAGATACCGGGAGTCAAAGTGTAGTTATTGGAAAATTAAAAGAAACACCTTCACTTAAAAATTCGCACATTTCATACGGGATGTCCCAAATTGGTATGGTTTGCAGGGTATACCGCAAACTACACGAGCTATTAAAAAAGGAATTGTGATGTTAAATGTTTCAAGACGTTTCATTTATTATACCATTCATATTTTTGTCAAATGAATTCCAGTTGTTACACTGTTTATTGTTGTGTGTATGTTTATTTCATTAAAAAAATCGCATGTACCAAAATAATAGAAACATCATCGGTCTCATATTAGTAACAAAATCGAGAATGTACCACTCGTTAGCATTGCCGAAATGTAGTTATTCGAATATAATTTTTTTTCTTCAAGCGTATAATAATATCTATATTCTTTTCGGCAACACAGATGGTAGAAATAACCTATTCTTTTACTAGTAACATAATGAACACTCTCATTATTGTACTAGTAACAAAATAATGAGAAACGATAGCAACGACTTATTATGGGCGTTGTAACCAAGTAGACAGGAACTGTCATTTAATTTTTATTAAATTTGATGTTTGTCAGTTTTGAAAAGTGTATTGTAAAAATGTCTCAAGAAGAAGAATTTCAATGTACACCTCCGGAATTAGTCGAAATAGCTAATTCCACTATTGAAACACTAATTCCGACGAAGTCACGAAAAGTATATGATTTTGCTTATGAAAAATTTATAAAATGGTGCAAAGAAAATAGTGTACGAAGATACACAGAAAATGTTATGCTTGCGTATTTTACGTATTTGTCAAGAAAATTTAAAAGTTCGACACTATGGGCACAATATTCAATGATTAAAGCTCAATTAAACATCAAACATAATGTAAAAATGGAAAATTATACCAAATTAGCTGCATTTTTAAAGCGACAAGGAGAAAATTATACCCCGAAAAAATCAAAAGACCAATTTGATAAATTTCTTCATGATGCACCGAATAATGTTTATTTAGCAACAAAAGTACGTACTTTCTTATTTTTTTAATATTATTTCACTTATTAAATCGTTGGCAATAATATCCTTTAGAAGATTAATATTCAAATTGACAACAATTAACGTATTTCGAACTTAAAATTTATATACCTCGATAGCTCAGCGGTAGAGGTTTTGTCTTGCATCTCGGAGGTCTGCGGTTCGAATCTCAACGGTGGCGAAATTTTGTTTACTTAATTCAATGTTTTTAGGTTGTATTAATATTTGGAGTCACAGGAGCCTGTAGATGCGATGAACTCGTTCATTTGAAGTACAGCGAAATCCAAGATATAGGAAATTTAATTTTAGTAAATATCACAAACACAAAAAACAAAAAACAACGATCGTTTACTATACTTGGCGATTTTTATTTGAGCTTGGTCAGACAGTATACGGCACTTCGTCCGGATGATATGGATCTGCAGCGATTTTTTATTAAATATCAAAACGGTAAATGTCACCGTGTGGTAATGGGTATACATAAAATTTCAAACGTTCCAAAAGACGTTGCTATGTTTTTGAAATTAACAAATCCTCATGAATATACGGGACATTGCCTTCGTAGGACTTCAGCAACTATTTTAGTTGACAACGGAGGGGACATTACCGCTTTAAAACGACATGGTGGATGGAAATCCACGAGTGTTGCTGAAGGGTACTTAGAAGATTCTGTTTCCAGCAAGAAACAAACTGCACAAAAAATACTTCATTGGGAAGAACAACCAAGTACGAGTTCTGGAATCAAGAGAGATTCACATTCAGGAAACCTTTCAAATGACAATATTTCTAACATAATAAGTATAGACAAACATCTTACTAATCATAACATGTACACCAATGACAAGATTGTGAATGTCGAAACCGAAAGCGGTGGCAGTGGCCTAAATTTAAATAACTGCAGTATACAAAACTGCACCTTCAATATTACACTTAATAAATAGGTAATGCTCATGCAAGCCATAACTGTTTTTTTCATATTTGTATTAATAAATAGTTGAGATGTAAACATTGTATTCAATTTTTTTCTACTTATGAATTGCATTATCTTTACACTTGAAGAAAAAATAGTATATGTCACTCGGAGCAGAAGACCCATTATATGTTTCGCCCAGTTTGCACAGCCTCGGCTAACGCCTCGGCAGTGCAAGAATCTGGGCTCAACAATAATGGTAGCCTTCTACTCCTAGTAACATAATGTACTATTTTCATTTTGAAAATATTATTACATGCTCTCATAAAAAGTTCATAAATGTCTAGGTCATTGGAGTTGTAGTTTTTTTATGTCAGTCGATAGAGCAGACATGTAAATGATTTAATTATATTTTGCTTTTCTTTTTTGTGAGATTTATACAGGATATAAATTTAAGTAGAAATTCTCGTGTTATAGTCGTTAGTGAAGACATTTATCTAAGTGGTTTCTTTATCTCTACATTTGTGGGAAATATACAGGGCAAAGATGGAGTGAAAATTTATGTTACAAATTATTAATTAAAAAAATTGTGTACGCCTACGGAATAAAAATAAGAGAACATGTGGAAATCTAGAAATAATATTTAGAATGAAAGAATAATTAATTCTCCAGTAATGTTATATAGGGAGTTATAATACATCAAAGTTGATTGCATATTTTTTAAAGGAAATTTAAAAAAAAACTAACATGCTTTCATAAAAAATCTGTAATTCATACACTCTGAGATATCTAGGATAGATTTCATTCCATAGAAAAATGATTTAACAAAATTATTGATCATATTTCGTTTTTTTAATTCCTTTTTTGTGGGAATTTTACAGGGTGAAAGTTGGAGGGAAAATTTTTGGGACATACTCCAGTTAAAAAAATTCATTCTAATATCTTCACCTATGGAACATACATTTAAAAATATATGATAATCAAAAGTGGAATGTTCATACAATGACAAAAAAAATCAACAGACTTCAAAGTTATAACACAAACCGAATTTTAAGTTGAAGTTTAAAATGTAATTACGCTTTTGAAGGATCCTTTGGACTGATCAACAAGAAACATTCTTTTTCTATTGATTTGGTTGAAATTTTGTACAGCAGTGTTTTTTACATGGAAATTCAAAAGTCGATGTCTTATTTTGGGTACAAAATTGTGCAAAATCGGATTCTCTCAAAAGTTGTACATATAGAATTAGAAAGTGACATATTTTTTATATTCTTCGTCACAAAATACTTAAAACTATGTAGTATTTATATAATTGAATAATTTTCTGTTCCGTGCAATTGGAAAACCATTGATTTATCTAATGAAGATGACTATAGTAAAAAAAATTGCTGTCAATATGGTTCTCAAATTTTCCAATTTTTCAAATTCTTCGACATTTTGTTCTAAAAGATTCAAACTCAGCTGCATTTAATTTTGACAGGCACTCCTCTTGTCGAAACTATTTCTGTTAATCATTGAATGTCAATTTTAATGTCACAGAGATATGGTAAGCAAAATCACTTTTGATGTTTTTGGTCTTTGATAACAGAGCAAGACGGCGAAGTCAAAAGAAGCACATCTGTGGTTCTCATCAAGATTTCTATTTTTCACCTGGTGGCCTCCCAGATATGGTTTCCATATTTATTTATTTATTTACATTTCTAATTAATGAACGAATTAAATATTTAAAAAAACGAATAAACACCACCTCTTTTCAATCCGAGTCTTCAATATTTAATTAAAATTATTTTATTTATAATATGTGGAATTCGTTGAGATTGGAATAAGGACCCACATTTATGGTGACCCCGAAGATAGTGTGAAGTGTGAAAACAGCTACACGTATATCCAGAGTTAACAGTGTCTTCGCTATCATGAGCCACGTGAGCGGTGTCTAAGCTGTGATTTATTCTGTCAGCAGTATCAGTAAACAAGTTTTCTGTTATATCATTTTGTTTGAGATATTTCTAAAATTCTAAAGCATGACGGAAAATTCAGATATTGATCTTATTAAATAAATTAAATTCCTCCTTTCCATATTATCAACTCTGATTTATGGTTTATTCCATCATAAAAAAGGATATTGATGGTTGGAGACCATATGGACATTATGGGCAACATAATTCAGTTACTGTTCCAGACAGATATCCTTTATTTTTTTCTTTCTTTTTTGTAATATTTTCATTAAAGTTGATTTAATTAGGACATATTATTAAATTCCTGTCGCTGAGGAAGATATTTTTAAAACTGTGATTACTACGCCTTTTGGTAGTTTTGAGTTTACCAGAATGCCTTTCGGCTTAAGGAATGCAGGTCAGACCTTTCAAAGATTTATTAGTGAGGTTACTAAAGAGTTAGATTTTATTTTTGTTTACCTTGACGACCTTATCATATTTATCGAAAACTTAGAAATGCATTTACGTCATTTAGAAGAATTGTTTGAGAGGTTAAACACTCTTGACGTGAATGTCAAACCATCTAAATGCATTTCCGGTGTTGACAATCTAGTTTTCCTTAGATACACTCTTTCGTCAGGTAGAATTTCACCTTCTGAAGCAAAGTCGAAGATATTATTAATTTTTCCAAACTCAACATGTTAATGAAATTACAAAGGTTTATCGGAATCATCAATTCTTACCACAAATTTATATGTAATTTTGCAGCAACATAAAGTCTTTTACATGATTTTGTAGCTTATTTGAATAAGAATAATAAGAAATATTTTGATGCATGGCCGGAAGCTTGTGAAAAAAGTTTGAATGAATCGAAAAAACTTTTAATTGAAGCGTCTTTATTGTCACATCCTATAGAAGGAGTATAATTTAGTTTACCTACTGATGCTTCAGTGCGATTGGACGTGATTTTGATCAAACATTCAAGGGATTAATGAAACCAATAGCTTTTTATTCAAAAAAATTTAGTAAATCAATTGAAATTTCAGTTTTTAATAAATAATTGTTTGAAATATTTTTATCTATACGTCGTTTTAGACATTATTTGGAGCATAACCCAGATTTCGCAGTCTTTACAGTAATGTTAAATATGATGGTAGCAAAAATATCGTGGCAGATTTTTAACTCGACTGGAAATTGATGACTTAAAAGAAATACCAATAATAATGTTAGTAGAAATATTATTAATTCTGAAACAAACGACACCATCGATATTAATTTAGGATTAGATGTAGATTTACAAGAGCTCTATATAAGGCTCAAGAATCGTACGATGAACTGAAATATTCGCTTATTTTTTAAAATGACACAAAATGCAATCATAGAAGACCAGTCTTAAGTACCGTTCTAACATCGAAACAGAACGGACGTATATATCGTCAAATTAATTAGCTGGTCTCGAAATCTATTATTAATTACCTGTGGAAAAACTAGTAGTGTAGTCCAGTAAAAGTGATAAAATAATAAAACTGTGAGTAACCTACATTTTATAAACACATTAATCTATATTATGAAAACTCGCTATAAATTGAATGAAAATGGAACTTGATAACTGTGGACTTGATCTATTACCCGAAAATTCTACAAACTTCACCAACACAATGCCGAAAACACACTCCAACGTTCTAAGCCAAACCACGACTAAATATCCTACTAAAGATCAAGCAATTATTTTCAACGCCATTAATGGAGCTAAACTTCAGGACTACCTTCTTCAATTAGGACCACTTGTAGAACCAAAAAACATACTTTTTTCATCAAGGATATCAAACAACAGAGTATGCGTTTATCTCTCGAGTAAAAATTGTGTCGATAATTTCCTACAACTTCATTGTGAAATTACCGTTAACAGAGAAAAAATCAAAGCCAGAAGACTATTAACTCCCTCGGAGAGAATTGTCTTATCCAACGTATGACGTACAATTCCGCACGAAACTATTTCTACAGAGCTCGAAAATATAGGACTAAAATTATTATCTCCACTATCCTTTCTACGAATTGGTGTAAAAGATCCGGCATACACACATTTTAATTTTAGACGTCAAGTATATATAGCAACACCTGTCACCCTTTCAATCCCTGACTTCCTGGACATGTGCGATGATAACTTCTCTTATCGCATATGCATTACACAAGAAAGCCAGAGATGTTTAAAATTCAAACTCACTGGACACCAAGCATCGAAATGCCCAAATACACAGTTCGTTCCTAATGAACCAGCAGCTGCCACTGCTTCATACAATTCACTGCGCACACCATCAGTATAGCCAATAAATTCACCAACCACCTTCTGACCAGGCTCTTTAACTCTCCCGACGTCTACCGCCAGCACTACGAAAGACCAAATAATTGACAACAGGAGCGCACTAAACAAACAACTTTCCAACAAACGAACACATTCGGAAATCGTATCACCATCCAGCGATGACCTCACACTATCTGATGACATAAACACAGATTTTAAAACACCAAAACGTCCACTGAAAACAAGAAATTAAAGTACATCCGAAACTAACTTTACAATCGCACCAGAACATATTGCAGCAGCTGCAAAAATTTTTGAAGACCAAACTCACCCTCTTATACTCAACATCCATCAGTTCAAATGTCCGCTCGAAAATTCATACGGTTTAAAGGACACAGATGCATTAAACTTAGCAACAGAGTACACTTCAAATATATAAGGTCTAAGCGAACTGCTCTTACAAGTTTATCCATACTTAACCGAGAGAACCACAAAAACTCGCTGCACTAAATTAAGAAAAAAATTGGAAAAACATCTGGATATCGATACCTCCAGTGACAGCACCTAATGAAACTTAAAACTAATTCTCAACTCAATATTACAATGGAATTTAAATGGATATTATATCCATCTAAACATGCTAAAGTTATTATTAGCCGAAAACGCACCAGACATCATAGCCCTTCAAGAAACGCACTTTAAAAACGACAAAGCACACATCCTTAAAAACCACATAATTTTTGCTAAAAATCTTAACCGAAACAGAGCAAGCGGGGGAGTTGCAATTTATATAAATTCTAATTTGAAGATAGCACCACTAAATCTTCGAACAAACCTTGAAGCAATAGCTGTACGAATAGAAGAAACCAAATTACACATATGCAACCTGTACCCATCTTTAGACGTTGTGTTAGAGGAAAACGAACTGGAAATACTCATAAATCAAATACCAAATCCCCGTATTATTTTGGGAGACTTTAATGGAGATCATTACTCTTGTGGTTCACAAAAAATAGTTGCAAGAGGTCGAAAAATAAAAAACTTCATAGATAACGCTAATCTTGCCTTGTTAAACAATGGAAGCATGACTCGTTTCAACGCATCTAATGGTACTTTCTCGGCCGTAGACTCAACTATATGCACTCCAAACCTAGTAACACAACTTGACTGGCAAGTTTTAGATAGTCTACATGACAGTGATCACTTTCGTTTAATTATAAAAAATATATATCATAAGACAGTAACACAAATCATTAATCCTTCACCGGAATGGAATCTAATAAAAAGCAAACTGGGATGGATTTGCATCATATATTGAAAAGAACATACCTTATACTCTCTGCAGACATTAACTCTACGATAAACAGCTTCAATGATATAATTTTGAAATCAGCACACAAAGAAATCGGCAAAACTCGTTACACAAAAAGACACAATCCCATACCATGGTGGAACTATGAATGCGACAAAGCAATCAAAGCAAGCAATCCCGCGTGGTATCCATACCGAAAACATAAAACAACCGATAACCTCACAGAATACAAAAAGCATAATGCCTATTCAAGACTTGTCATTAAAAACCAACAAAAAGAATCATGGCAAAAATATGTATAATCAATAAATAGCTCCACCCCTATCTCAACTGTATGGAAAAAAAATAGAAAAATCTCCGGATGTTCTACCAACTACGGAATAAAAGCATTACAGAAAGACAATGACATCACCAAAAATAATGCAGAAATTGCTGAAGTACTAGCAAAACTATATAGTCAAAATTCTAACAGCGAAATATACGATGCAGAATTTCTTAATTATAAATTGAACAAAGAGAAACTAGATATACATATTGAAGACTACTCACATCCTATAAACACCCTGATAACAGAGGAAGAATTTGAGGACGCTTTATCCTCCATGAACAATACATCACACAGCCCCGATGATATACCAGTTATGTTTCTTTAAAACTTACCTATCAGTGTTAAGAAACTTATTTTGCAAATATTTAACTCTATATGGCCCAATCACACGTTTCCAGAAATTTGGAGGGAGACAATAGTCATACCTATTCTAAAACCCAACAAATCTTCTTTACTACCGGAATCATATAGGCCAATAGCATTCACATGCAACGCATGCAAGTCATTTGAAAAAATAATCAATCGTCGATTATTTTGGTGCCTTGAAGCAAATAATCAACTTATACCCGAACAATCTGGTTTCAGAACTAATAGATCAACTTTGGACAATAGCAATTTGGCACCACAAAATTCTCCTAAACCTACAAAACTGGGGATACCAAGGCAACATACTATCTTTTGTCAAAAATTTTCTCTCAAATCGAAACTTTCAAGTAAAGGTGAACGGAACAATTTCCAATCCTAAAACACAAGCCCAACACTGTTTCTTATTGCAATTAATGACATTACACAAAATATTGATACACCCATACAAGCTCTACTATATGCAGATGACTTGATTCATTCTATTTATGAGAGGAAAAAACTTGAGCAGCACAGCTAATCTTCTACAATAACAACTTCTCAAACTAGAACTATGGTCAAAAACATCTGGCATGACCTTCAGTGCTGATAAAACAAAATGCATAATATTCTCCTGAAGAAAAACAAGGCAGAAATCACCACTAAAACTCTATAACAAAAACTTGATATACGATGAATAAATAAAATTTCTCGGCATGATATTCGACCAACACCTAAACTGGAAAAATAATATTAAAAAACTGATCTTCTCTTGTCAACGTGCACTAAACATACTAAAATACTCATCAAATAAATACTGGGTACCTGAAGTAAAACTATTGTTACTGATATATAGATCACTCATCAGATCCAAAATATATTACAGATGTGTAGCCTATGCATCAGCTACACCAAATGCTCTAAGACTATTAGATACTCTACACAACAATGTACTATGACTAATACTAGCGGCATACCGTATAACCCCCACAAGTACAGCAGGAGAAGCTCCACTCAAATACAAACGACAGTATCTTAGTCTTTCATATGCAGCTAGAGTACGAGCCAATCCCAACTCTCCCACCTACCACACCACATTCGGCAAAACTTCTTCATTTCACTCACAACGCAGTACCACAAGATACGAAAGAATACACCAATATTTACAAACCATCAGCAACGACACCTTCCCTTCTGTAATTAACTGGCCTTCAATCTTCCAACTAACTCCTCCCTTGCTGATCAGTCCTCCGTCTGTTAACACATCTCTTTCACAATACAGAAAACAAGATATTAGCCCTCACATCTTCTCAAAACTCTTCTCACAATCTCTTCTCAACTTTCAAGGTTACACTGAGATGTATAATGACGCGTCTAAAAACATGGAAGGAGTTGCAGCAGCTGTGGCAGCACCCAGTGAGATAAAAACAGTCAAACTGCCAGACACTGCATGCATACTTACAGTCAAACTTCACGCAATTCTAGAAGCCACAAAACTTATACGTAATAGTCCCAAAGACAAACATCTCATAATTACCCACTCACTTAACGCTGTAGCTTTACTAACCAAGATACACTCAAAAAATCCAATTGCTTCATACATCAAACGTGAGTTACACAACCTTAGTAATCTTAATAAAGATATTGCTTCCCCATGGGTCCCATCTCATATGGGAATAAAAGGAAACGAAACAGCAGACACACACTCCCGTACCGCAACAAATCAACCGAACACGTCCACATACCACACAACTGCATCAGATTTAAATCCTTATTTCCGCTACCGGATACTTAACAACTGGAATACTGAATGGAAACAAAAACAGCCAAACTCCAATAAGTAAAACACAACACAGGAAAATGGCGATACAACACAAATAAATGTCAGCACCAGTTCATCATTACACGACTTCGTCTCGGACACACCAGGCTAACTAACGAACACCTAATGACTCGAGAGCCTATTCCACTTTGTGCCTTATGTGATAAAACTATAACTTTGTCTAATATTTTATTAGAGAGTGTATATCATATGAAACTGAAAGAGTAACCTTCAATATAGGAAGAACAAATCAAGAGACAATTGAAGAAAATTGCAACTCTCAGAAAATTATTTCCTTCCCGAAAAGCATAAACATTTTTCATAAACTGTAACAATTCTTATTGAAAATTTGTATGTATTTGTAAACTACTCCGCTAATTACTCTAGAGGTACAAGCTGTTATTGTAAATAAAAAGAAGACTAGTTTTAGATAAGCAGCAAATTTTCAAATTTGACCATTTGGTGTGTGATTTCGAAAAAACAAAAGAGGCTTTATAAATATGCCAAAGCAGTTACGCTGTCACTTTTTTGAAAAGATACATAGCGTCCAAGTATTAAAGGAAATCAGAAATAAATTATTTTTTGGCCGAGAATGAACAAAGTTATTTGTACGAGATGGGTGGACGCATTTTTATTACGGAATATTACTAAAGATAATATTATTAAGGTTTAATTGAACCAGTATATTCCTACATTTGGGGTGCCTTTTTCAATTACACATCATCAAGGAAGACAGTTCGAATCAGATATTTTTAAAGTCTTAAGTAACAAAATGGGAATTTGAAGTGTCAGAACCACTGCGTACGATCCAGACAGAGAAATATTTCATCCTACTTTTAAGGCTAGGAATAGTAAAAATTGGAAAGATGAACTCTCTTTGATTTTGTTAGGTACTAGAGCAATGGTAAAAGGATATTTCAAGTGTTTTTCAGCCGAGCTGGTCTATGGACTACCTGGAGAATTCTTTTCAGGTTCTTGTGTTGAGGTAGATGCATATCCTATTTTGTGTAAATTACGTAAAACACTTGAAAATTTCTGAAGTTTTTTGTAACGGTTCGTGTAAAACTTTTGTATTTCCGCAGCTGAAAAATGCAGAACTTGTTTTTGTTAGAGTTTCGGGTATTAAATCTCCTTTGACTCCACATTATGAAGGGCCTTTCAAAGTTGTTAAAAGAGATAATAATTTTTTTTCGTTAAATGATGTTACGGAGTGAATTCCTTCAAATATATCGAAGGAAGTTACGATTGTTTTATTTTATCTTTTTTTTTGGGGGGGAGGGGGTTTGCTTTTACTTTTGACAGATACTCCGCTTGTCGAAACTATTTCTGTCAATCATCGAAGGTCAATTTTGATGTAACAGAGATATTGTGAGAAAAATAAGTTTTGATGTTTTTGGGCTTTGATCACAGAGCCACGACGGCGAAGTCAAAAAAAGCACATCTGTGGTTCTCATCAATATTTCGATGCTTTACCTGGTGTCCACCTAAATATGGTTTCCATGTTAAATTATTTCTTTACTTACATTTTCTTAAATAAATTAATTGGATATTTAAAAAAGAATAAACATCACCTCTTTTCAATCCAGGTGTTTCATGTTTAATTCAAATTATTTTATAATAAAATGTGGAATTCGTTCAAACTGGAATAACAACCCACAACAATTTTTATTTACAGGGAAATACGTGGAGAATTGATATTTTTTTCCAATATTCACTATTGCTAATAGTGTGTTGATAAGTATTGACTGAGTAGTCTAGTGCTACACTATTCAATCAATCATTCTTGTTTCAAATATGGTGATTAATAATGAAATCTATTCAACAAATGGGGAAAATTCGAACAACTACTTTCATAATCAGTATTAAACAGTTTTGAAACAATTAGGAAACTTCCTATTCCTCACGGTTCACTATTGGCCATCTGCAAGAGGCATACTGGAATTTCCAGTACATCAACAAAACTTTGTTAATTGATATTACTAAATTATCCATACAATAAAGAGGCTAGTTTTAGGTCGTTAACTAGTTTATGGAATCCAATTGATTTCAACTTTAATCCATCAATTTTTTGATATATTTTCCACACGTTTCCTCTCCTCACAATGTATAAATAAAACACCCTGCACATGTTTGGGGATTCTCTTATAAAAGGAAATTTCAAAAATATAAATAATATGAGCAGCATTAAACAATCAGGCTGTGGCTCTTTATATAATTTTTAAAACATACATATTTCCATTTTTTATGAAAGTGGCCCCTCCATATTTATACAGGGTGTATATTTTCCATTAAAATTTTCTATATAATTAATTGTACTTGGTTCGTATCGAGATTTACGGCCCTACCGTCCTAAAATTAATTTAGGATGATGTTATTAGAACCTTGATTTCAAATAGACCCTTTACCAGATTTAAGGAATTGAACGTCCAACGTAATCCTTTAAAATAGATCCTTTAGTAAATACGCGAACCACGTACTTCGTTATAAGCATCCAAGGATTTACGAATTTCAAAGCAGCTGGGAAATTCGATGATACACATCAAGGCACTCTGATGAACTTTATAAACTAATAAGTTGAATTATATTATGAAATAGATATAATTCAACATCAACAAACTTGCTTAATATGATCATTATATTGATGAATGTAATGCGATGAATTCATGATAGAATATGTATTTATCTTTATAATCCATTGTGCAATAATATCTAGTGTACTTTTGGAAAATGCGTGACCCAATTTTGGAGACTACTAACCTCATAAACACGGTATACTACTGCAAAACAAGAGCTGATGGTTGAGAGTCGATCGGGACGACGTTGACAAGGGTTAAAGGTTTTTAATATAGTAATGAAACGGGTCGTCTTACTTGTAGAAATTGCGCTATTCGCTTTATGAAATTACGAAAAGATTCATATTTATTGGGACTGTTGGGATTTACGATATGAGGTTACTAAATGAACTTACTACTAATTTAGTTTGAAGTTCATAAAAGGAACCGTTGCTTGAATATTATCAAACGCCAAAACCTTTCTCTGGTAATATTAGAAGAGAATGATCTTGTTTTATTAATTAACTTTTTGAGATAAGCAAGTTTGGTATATTTTAACCAGTTAATGTACCAAGCACATGACAACCTTATGTAACGAGACTATTGGTTTTGATTTATTACTTCCGAACACTCAATGTCAGAAAAGGAAGTATTGTAATGGCACCAAAAAAAGTCGGGATTATTGCGGAAATATCGTTCATATGACTATTTATGGACATAATGCAGATCCCAGTTAATTTTCGTTGAAATCCGTCAACGGGAATTTTACTTGATTTTAGGCTACCAAATTATTAAATAATGGAAAAGTTTTTTTGGCTTTAGCGCTGAACACATGCAGGCAGAAACGCCCAATGCTCAAACAAAACATTTAAAATATGTAGTGTACTGAGACTTATTCAACTATTTCAGAACTTATCAATAGTTTTTATTTAGTGTATATATATATATATATATATATATATATATATATATATATATATATATATATATTAGAGCTAATAGCCTGGATTACTTTCCCAAATCGATATGGATAAAGAGACTGGAATACGCCGAGATATCAAATATGAATGCAAAGCAATTTTTTGTCTTTGGACAGATTCATTACTTAATTCAGTCAGATAGAAACGACGTTAAATAAATCTCAGCTTTGTACCATTTGACAAATCACGTAAAAAATGACATTCTAAGTTATTCTGTAAGTCTGCATTGTCGAAAACTAAGCGAACGGCTATGCGAAGTTTGAAAGACGCAGGCTACAAATTTTCGAGATAATAAATTAGGTTTGGTTGAATAGTTTTATACAAAATCAATTGTTTACTTACAGTTCTTGATATGATTCTTTTATTTCAGATTCTTAGTTGTTAACATATTTTTCATAACAGGAAATTATTTAATTAACAAACCAAGATGTGTGGATTTCTATTGGACCTCTCAATCGGGTCATAATTAACAGCGGTGTTTCTTAGAGGGGTGGGAAAAACAGTAACAACACCTACATAGTATGAGCTAGACTAAATAACTCTAGCAATGGTCACTTTAAACTGTTCAATCTGACGTTTGTCAAATATTTTTAATGATTTTTAAAAAGATGCACAAAATAAGACAGTGAGGAGAGAATTTTATACTAGAACCAGATCTACGAAGCTCTGGAGGAAATATTTTATCAACAGCCCAAGTTTTTAGTTGGCTATAAAGACACAACTCCAACCTCTAGTGTCCGTTCCGATGTTATAGGTGGCCTCAGAGGACAATCTGTGTTGGCCGACTACTAGATTTGAGTCGTAGAAGGGGTGGATTCTTCAAATAATAACAAAGTGTTGACAATAGGGCGCCAGAGAGACTTCGTTAAGCACCCAAGACTTCTTTAAGTTGACCCACAACTTCTCAGAGGGTTAACGACACTGTCTCCAGACTTGAAAAGGGTAACAGGCAAATCTTAAACTGAAACCAGCAAATGTCCCCTGATTGAACTAAAACCGATTGAACCTAGAGTCTGTTATCAACAAAAAAAATATTTAACAGTTTATAGTTTATCAAACAACCCGAACTTTAGCCGGATGCGAAAGATTCAGGATATGAATGAAGCTTAAGGACAGAAATTTATATTAAAATGGACAATTGAACGATCTAAATGAATGAATTATAAAATTAATACAAATAAAAAAACAACCGTCAGAAATTTATAATAGAATTTAAGAATATTAGAACGATCTAAACCCCAAGTTGAAATTTCAAACAGACAACTCAATAATTAGACCAAATGGTTCATGTACAACTGTTTCAAAAAGGCTTACAAGTATAAGGCGGGTATCTAATACCCAAAAATAACGGTATAAATGAATTATAGGGGTCACATCTGACTCCACCGCAAATATATCAAATAAAAGAAAATATAATAACAATTCAAAATATGTATATGGCGTAACGCTAAGGTACGTACCGTTGATATTCTCAATATGACCATGAATAATGTAATATTCACAGACGACGTTAGTATTATTTATTATTATTTCGATCAATTAGGACGCATGACACCAATGATAAGAGCCCAACTGAGTTTCTGCAATAAGAGAAGTATATTTTTCGTTATTTACAAATCTTGAAATAACTGTTACGAAACAGCACACTGGTATAGTCCCTGAATCCGACTCTGTCTAAGCCATGTAACCTTACGTTAACAGAGTTAAAAAATGGCGAGCGCGCTGAATTCTGAGAAGGTCTATTGGGATTTTTTGTGACCAGTCTTATCTAGAACATGCTAGAGAGCCACTTGTTTTTGTGTAAGTCGCAATCTAGAACTATCTAGTAAAAAAGGCACTAACATATAAAGGACCGACCAGCGAGAGAAAGTTTAGTTTATAATTTGACATCGTGAGATAAACAGTAAATAAGTGACTATAAATTAGTGAAGTGTTTATATCAATTAGCTTAAGTGAATATACTGTGTATATAATTAGTGGATAGTGTAGTGAATAAATAAATTAAGTAAGTGCACCTACCGAGTGTATGCATTTATCCCACCCGTAATAAAAAAGTTTTAATAAATGAGAAAAACATTACATTAGTGTCAGGTGTGGGGTAATATAAATGAATTGCTACGTAAAAATTACCAAGAGACTATGTGACCTGAAAGTAACGGAACTAAGAGCAGAATTGGAAGATAGTGAGTTGGAAACGTCCGGTAAGAAAAGTGAATTAGTAGAACGACTTTAAGTGGCACTGGAAAATGACGGCTTTGATTAAAAAAACAGTTTTATTTAATGACGAGGCTTCCACCTTAATATCGTCAATTTCTGCTAATATTTCTTCAAACATGGACGAGAAGATTTATGCCATGGAAGAGGACATGGACGAGAAGATTTCTGCCTTGGAAGAGAAGATTTCAACGTATGTGAATAACGATATATCTGCTATGAAGATCGACATTTCTGCTAATATGGACGAGAAGATTTCTGCTATGAAGAACGATATATCTGCCGATATCCTATTAATGAAAAAACGACATTGCTGCTGACGTTGAAAATTAAATTTCGTCTCTAAAATCTGAAATCGAGATTAAAATGTCAACGATGGACGAAAAAATCGAGAATAAGATAACAACGATGGGCGAAAAGATTGAGAATGAGATAACAATGATGAACGAGAAAATCAAGGAGTTACAAAAAAAATATAAGAACCCAAGACACGGAAGCGGAAGAAAAGAAGACCGAGCAAACGAAACCTTGGAAGACAGAAACACACCCTAAGTTAGAAGACATTGGAAGTTTTACCCGAGTCAAGGCCCCAACGTTCGATGGAAAAATGTCGTGGACCAATTATGTGAAGCAGTTTGAAGCAGCCGCTAGAGTCAATCATTGGTCCGATAAGGAGAAAGCAGTGCTAACTATAGCGCTTCGGGAGATGCCTTAGATGTACTTCAGACGATACCGCTTGAACTAACGGATGACTCCGAGCAGCTGAAAATGAAGCTGTACATGCGATACGGTCATGAACATTTGGAACATTTGTACAGATTCCAGCTGAAGAAGAGTATGAACTGAATATTGCCCTACTAGTTCGATATTCGTCGGCACCAGATAACATGATGGAATGTTTAGGAATCCAGGCCTTTATTGACGGCTTATGTGACCACGATATGGAGAAGACGCTTCGATTAGCTCATCCTAAAACATTGGTTGATGCATTGACTGCGGCTCTTGAATATGAAGCAGCAACGATGGCTTCGAGATACAACAAAGGTAGGATCATACAGTAAGAAGGTGACGATGACAGACTTGACCAGATCCTCAGCTTGTTGAAACGTATGGTAGAAAAGAAGCCGAAGAAAATCAGGTGCTGTAATTGTGGCGAGCTAGAGCATGCAAGCAGTTCGTGTAAGAGTCCTACAACTTCTGCAAACCAAGAACCTCTTAAATGTAAAGCAACTACGAAGGGCTCGGGGTACAACAAAGGTAGAACCATGCAGGAAGAAGATGACGATGACAAACTTCACCAGACCGTCAACTTGTTGAAATGTATGGCATACAAGAAGCCGAAGAAGATCAAATGCCGGAAGTGTGGCAAGCTAGAGCACGTACGCAGTCCGTCTAAGCGCCCCAAGACTCCTGCCAACCAAGAACTTCAGTCTCAGGGGAAATCAGACAGAAGTGAACATCCAGCTGATGTGAATCACCGAAAAGCCAAATATTTGCCTAGACGGTCATGCCCTGTAGACTATTCTCAATGCAACAAGTCTAAATGTGAGGAAGTTGTGGTTTCAAGAATTACAGTAGTCAATGAAGAATGGTCATCCACCAGGATGAGAGAAGATCGGGAGAATGATCCTTGCCTAAAGAAGATTCGGCAGTGGAAGGAAGAAAATCGGCGACCTCCCTGGCAAGAAGTGTCAAGATTTTCACCGACACTCAAGGCATATTGGCCTCAGTCGGACTCCCTTGTCCTGGAAGAAAGGCTGTTGAAAAGAGTCCTTGAAAACGATGATGGTTCCGAGATGAGGAGACCGCTAGTAATCCCTAGAACGAGAGTAGCTGAGGTAGTGAAGAAGTTACACGACAGTCCATCGGGAGGTCATCTGGGAGTGAAGAAAACCCCTCAGCGAGTTCGTGAAAGGTTTTATTGGATGAACAGCTCCGACGATGTGAAGGACTGGTGTAGGTATGTACGGCTTGTGCTACGAGTAATGGACCAGATCACAAGAGAAAAGCACCTATGAAATAGTACAATGTTGGAAGCCCTTTTGAAAGGATTGCTTTAGATATGGCTGGACCATTTCCAACGACAGAAAATGGTGGCAAATACATACTGGTTGTAATGGATTATTTCACAGAGTGGGTGGAAATTTACGCTATCCCGAACCAAAAGTCCACAACTGTCGCGGATGTACTGGTGAAATAATTTATCAGCCGATATGGAGTGCCCTTGGAAGTCCACAGTGACCAGGGAAAAAATTTTGAAAGCCATCTATTCCAGGTGATTTGCGACAAGCTGGGAATGGAGAAGACCAGGACAACAGGATTACATCCACGGTCAGATGAAATGGTCTAGAGAATGAACAGGACTATTGGAAAATACCTGTCCAAAGTGGTTTCCAGCCATCAGAGAGATTGGGCCCAGTATCTTTCCCTATTCGCATTGGCTTATCGACCTGCCGTCAATGAGTCCACGGGTGAAACACCTGCGAGAAATCCTGTTTGGTCGAAATGGGGCACCTGGAATTTAGCTGTCGGCCTGGAAAAGATCTAGAAGGAGAAGACTACGTGATACAATTGAGAAGAAGGCTGGACGATATTCATGAATAAGTTCGAACAAATCTTCAAGTTGCCAGCGACAGAATGAAAACGCAGGCCACAGTAAGCGGTTTTAAAGAAGGGGACAAAGTATGGTTACACAATTCTACTAGGAGAAAATCCTGGAAAGGTCCATATTTAATCAAGAAAAGGATCAATGATGTTATATATCGCATAAGCAAGATCCCCAACGGAAAACCAAAAGTAGTTCACCAAAACCGACTAGCGCCATTCGAAGGAGACCATGATCTAGAGAAAGGAGTAAACCATATTCGAGATGTGTCTGATTCCACCTTCGATGAATTTATGGGCGCGTATGGAGATACCGGGAAAGCTAGATGTGGAGTCACTTCAGAACAACGACAAGATTTGTTCACTATCCCGGAAGATTATTCACTGGCATACTACATCCCCGCCCGTATCAATAATGCACGAGGGTTGGCATCCGACTTTCGAAAGAAGTTCAGGCAATTAGAAAAACTTGAAGACCAGATTCCAGCCCCTGACAAGACACTGAAACTGAAACCTAATTCGCAGTACGTCTTCCACGTGGTAGCTAAAAATGAATTTCAAGATCGATCTACCTACCGGGATATGTGTGAAGCACTTCGAAATCTCCGAGACCATGTGTTAGGATCTAGCGTGAAGAAACTGGCTATGCCTAAGATAGCGAGTAACCAGTTGTATTGGCGAGTCATCAGGAACATGGTAGAGGTTATCTTCCAAGATACCGGTGTCCAGATATTAATTTGCAACTGCAACCCCCGTTATCAGTATCGGATGAAGACGGTGACCTGCTATTTCCATAAGATCGGAAAGTGTAGAAATGGGCCCAATTGCCGATTCAGACATCCAGTCTCGGCTACACAAAAGTTCCGGGCGGAACTTGCATTTAAGGAGGGGGTAGCGTTACGAAACAGCACACTGGTATAGTCTCTGAATCCGACTCTGCCTAAGCCATGTATGAAGGTTAAAATTATGGCGGATGCGCAGGGGTCTCTTGGAACTGTTCACGATTGTGACTATTTTATCTAGACATTGTTTTTGTGACCAGTCTTATCTAGAAAATGCCACAGAGCCAGGAGGAACTTCCATATAAATTAGTTTAAGTGCATATACTGTGTATATAATATAAATTAGTGAATAGTGTAGTGAATAAATAAAATAAGTTAGTAGACATAACGTGTGTGTATATATTTATCCCACCCTTAATAAAAAACGTTCAATTAAATAAGTAAACATAACACTCCAAACAACTATGACAAATTAGCTGAAGATTATATCAGTTTTGAAATTTTAGCGCTGGTATAAGGATCGGAAGAACCCTCTCCATCGCTGTATGGCTTTCCATGCGAGTTATTGTCAAGAATACAATATAAAATTATAGTTTTAACCGAAAAAAACCATTTTAAAAAATCAATACCCTGCAACTCATAAATGACAACAACTCATTCGCAATTTTGTATATTTCTATAGTTTATTCTCACACTGTATATTTGGTGCTTCATCTTCAACAGATTTCTCCATTCAAGTGCTGTATAGGGGAAATATAGAGGAACAAGATATTGAAATCCACCACTGTCTGTTTTTAGAAAAAAGTCTATTCAGGTATCCAAAACTTCAGCTATATACTATGTCTCTTCTAAAATATTCATTCTAGAATCAAGAACATTAAATAATTCTCACTGCAGAGTTAGAAATTGTTCCTAGTTGTGTGTTGTTACTTCCAACTAAAACTGTTGAATTGGCTCAACTGTCTTCTTGTAAAAGATGGGGACAGTGCCGACAATGGGAACGTGTGTTCGCACGACTATCATAGTCGTGGTGAATTTCAACGCGATCCTGCCTGGAATTCTATAGTAGAGGAAGTTCATCTGCAGGATCTACAAACACGAAGATTTCTGTTTCCTGTCCTACTTTCACAAATAATCAAGTTTAAATATTTAAACTAGGAATTAAAAGTAAATGTAACGTTTTAAACGTACCTAATTTTTTCGTATACTCTACTATCCAATGACATTGACGTAGATTAAAATTTCTTAATAATTGTTGCTGTAAAATATATCCTACCGAAACTGCTATCTACGAATGTCAGTAAAACTTTGCGCCATATACACATCTCAAATGACACTAGGAACAATAAAATTTCCATTTTAGAAACAATTAAAATAATGAAATTTAAATCGCAAAAAATTTTGAAATCATATAAAATCCTGACATCCGTAGTGGCAGTTTTGATAGATATTCGCGTCCACTGGTTGATATGCTAACTAAGAAATTATGCTAAGTAAACCTTGTCTGCAGTGAAGCCGTAGACAAAGGAAGTGGAGACTTCAACAGCTTGAAATAAAATTAATCAATAGAATTTGAATCTAATATTGTAATGTTTTTCTTATTTATTTAAAAGTTTTTATTACGGGTGGGATAAATGTATACATACAAGTTATGCATACTAACTTAGTTTATTTATTCACTACACTATTCACTAATTTATATTATGTACACAGTATATTCACTTACATTAATTTATATAACCACTTCACTACTTAGACTATTAACTTGTTGGCTGTTTATATCACGAGATCACTTTATAAACTGACTCTCCCGCTGATCGGTCCTTTATATATTAGTTCCTTTTTTACTAGATAATTCTAGATTGCGGCTTATACAAAAACAATCGACTTTCTGGTATTTTCTAGATAAGACTGGTCACAAAAACAATGTCTGGATAAGATAGTCACAAAAAATCGTAAACAGTTCTAAGAAATCCCTACGCATCCGCCATAATTTTAACTCTCATACATGACTTAGACAGAGGTGGATTCAGGAGCTACACCAGTGTGCTGTTTCGTAACATAAACCCCTCCTTAAATGGAAGTTCCTCGTGGAACTTTTGTATAGCAGAGAAGGGATGTTTAAATCGGCAACTGGCCCCATTTCTACAATTTCCGTTCTTATGGAAATAACAGGGCACCGTGTTTATCGGATACTGATAACAGGCGTTGTAGTTGCAAATTAATATCTGGACACTGGTATCTTGGAAGATCACCTCAACCATGTTCCTGATGACTCGCCAATGCAACTGGTTACGCACTCTTGGTGGTTTCGAAGTGCTCCCACATATCGCGGTAGGTAGATCGATCTTGAAATTCATTTTTAGTTACCACGTACTCGTAGAAGACGTACCGAGAATTGTGTGTAAGTCTCAGTGTTTTGCCAGGGGCTGGAATGTGGTGTTGAAGTTTTTCTAATTGCCCGAACTTCTTTCGATAGACGGTTGCCAACCCTCGTGCGTTCTTGATACGGGCGGGGATGTTGTATGCCAGTGAATAATCTTCCGGGAGAGTGAACAAATCTTGTCGTTCTGAAGTGACTCCATATCTAGCTTTCCCGGTACCTCCATACGCGCCCATAAATCAATCGAAGGTAGGGTCAGACACATCTCGAATATGGTTTACTCCTTCCTCTAGGTCATGGTCTCCTTCGAATGGCGCTAGTCGGTTTTGGTGAACTACTTTTGGTTTTCCGTTGGGGATCTTGCTTATGCGACATTATTGATCCTTTTCTTGATTAAGTATGGACCTTCCCAGAATTTTTGTAATTTTGGGAAAAATCCTTTTCTCCTCATCAGGTTGTGTAACCGTAATTTGTCCCCTTTTTAAAAACCGCCCACTGTGGCCTGCGTGCCGCTACTTTTCATTCTGTCGCTGGCAACTTGAAGATTTGTTCGAACCAATTCATGAAGATCGTCCAGCCTTCTTCTCAATTGGATCACGTAGTCTTTTCCTGCTAGATCTTCTCCAGACCAACAACCAAATTCCAGGTCACAAGGAAGCCTCATTTAACGTCCAAGCAGGATTTTCGCAGTGTTTCACCCGTGGACTTATTGACGGTAGATCGATGAGCCAATGCGAATAGGGAACGATACTGGTCCCAATCTCTCTGATGGCTGGAAACTACTTTGGACAGGTATTTTCGAATAGTCCTGTTCATTCTTTAAACCATTCCATCTGACTGTGGATGTAATGCTGTTGTCCTGGTCTTCTTCATTCCCAGCTTGTCACAAATCTACTTGAATAGATGGCTGTCGAAATTTCTTCCCTGGTCACTGTGGACTTCCAAGGGCATTCCATATCGGCTGATAAATTCTTTCACCAATACATCCACGACAGTTGTGGCCTTTTGATTCGGGATCGCGTAAATTTCCACACACTTTGTGAAATAATCCATTATAACTAGGATGTATTTACCACCATTTTCTGTCGTCGGAAATGGTCCAGCGATGTCTAAAGCAATCCTTTCGAAAGGACTTCCAACATTATACTGTTTCATAAGTGCATTTCTCTTGCGATGTGGTCCATTACTCGTAGCATAAGTCGTACACCAGTCCTTCACGTCGTCGAAGCTGTTCATCCAATAAAACCTTTCACGGACTCGCTGAAGGGTTTTCTTCACTCCCGGATGACCTCCCGATGGACTGTCGTGTAACTTCTTCACTACCTCAGCCACTCTCGTTCTAGAAATAACTAACTGTCTCCTCATCTCGGAACCATCATCGTTTTCAAGGGCTCTTTTCAACCGCCCTTCCTCCAGGACAAGGGAGTCCCACTGAGCTCAATATGCCTTGAGTGTCGGTGAAAATCTTGACACCTCTTGCCAGGTAGGTCGCCGATTTTCTTCCTTCCACTGCCGAATCTACTTTAGGCAAGGATCATTCTCCTCATGTTCTCTGATCCTGGTGGTTCATTGACTACTGTAATTCATGAAACTGCAACTTCCTCAGATTTCGACTTGTTGCATTGAGAATAGTCTACAGTGCATGACCGTCTAGGCAATGAATTGGTTTTTCGGTTATTTACATCAGCTGGATGTTCACCCCTGTCTGATTTCCCCTGTAACTGGAGTTCTTGTGTTGCAGGAGTCTTGGGGCGCTTGGACGGACTTCGTACGTGATCTAGCTTGCCACACTTCTGGCATTTGATCTTCTTTGGCTTCTTGTCTGCCATACCTTTCAACAATTTGACGATCTGGTGAAGTTTGTCATCGTCATCTTCTTCCTGCATAGTCCTACCTTTCTTGTACCGCGCGCCATTCGTGGTTGCCTTGCATTTAAGAGGTTCTTGGTTTGCAGGAGTCGTAGGAAGCTTACACGAACTGCGTGCATGCTCTAGCTCGCCACAATTACAGCATCTGCTTTTCTTCTGCTTCTTATCTACCATACCATTCAACAAGTTGACGATCTGGTCAAATCTGTCATCGTCACCTTCTTCCTGTATGGTCCTACCTTTATTGTATCCAGAAGCCATCATGGCTGCTTCATATTCAAGAGGAGAAGTCAATGCATCTACCAATGTTTTAGGATGGGCTAATCGAATCGTCTTCTCTATATCGTGGTCACATAAGCCGTCAATAAAAGCCTGAATGCCTAAACTTTCCATAATGTTATCTGGTGCTGATGGATAAGCAAATCGAACTAGTCGGGCAATATCCATTTCATACTCTTGAAGGGTTTCGTCACGTTTCCGCCTTTGGTTAATCAGCTGGAATCTGTACAAATGTTCATAACCGTATCGCATCTCCAGCTTCTTTTTCAACTGCTCAAAGTCATCCGTTTCTTCAAGTGGTATCGTCTGTAGTACATCTAATACATCTCCCCGAAGCGCTATAGTTAGGTTCACTGCTCATCGGACCAATTATTCACTCTAACAGCTACTCAAAACTGTTTCACATAATTGGTCTACGACATTTTTACATCGAACGTTGGGGCATTGACTCGGGTCAAACTGGCAATGTCTTCTAACTTAGGGTGTGTTTCTGTCTTTGCTCGGTCTTCTTTTCTTCCGCTGGCGTGTCTTGAGTTCTTATATCTGTCATCTTTTTTTCAACTCCATGCTTTTCTCGTCCATCGTTGTCATCTTATTCTCAATCTTCTCGTCCATCGTTGTAATCTTAATCACGATTTTCTTGTCCATTGTTGACATTTTATTCTCGATTTCAGATTTTAGGGACGAAATTTCAATTTTAGGCTCAGCGGCAATGTCGTTTTTCATTAATGGGATTTCGGCAGATATATCGATCTTCATAGCAGAAATCTTCTCGTCCATGATAGCAGAAATTGAGGAGATTAAGTTGGAAGCCTCGTCATTAAATAAAACTGTTTCTGGATCAAAGTCGTAATTTATCAGTGCCACTTTAAGTCTTTCTACTAATTCACTTTTCTTACCGGACGTTTCCAACTCACGATCTTCCAATTCTGCTCTTAACTCAGTCACTTTCAAATCACTCAGTCTCTTGGCCATTTTTACGTAGATATTTATTTATATTATCCCACTTCTGACACTAATGTAATGTTTTTCTTATTTATTTAAACGTTTTTATCACGGGTGGGATAAATTTATACGTACACGTTATGTCTACGAACTTAATTTATTTATTCACTACACTATTCACTAATTTATATTATGTACACAGTATATTCACTTACAATAATTTATATAAACACTTCACTACTTAGACTATTTACATATTCGCTGTTTATATCACGAGATCACTTTATAATCTATAGTTCTCCCGCTGGTCGGTCCTTTATATATTAGTGCCTTTTTTACTAGATAATTCTAGATTGCGGCTTACACAAAAACAATCGTCTATCTGGAATTTTCTAGATAAGACTGGTCACAAAAACAATGTCTAGATAAGATAGTCACAAAAAATCGTAAACAGTTCTAAGAAGTCCCTACGCATCCGCCATAATTTTAACTCTCATACATGGCTTAGATAGAGGCGGATTCAGGAGCTACACCAGTGTGCTGTTTCGTAACATTAACCCCTCCTTAAATGCAAGTTCCTCCTGGAAATTTTGTATAGCAGAGAAGGGATGTTCAAATCGGCAACTGGCCCCATTTCTACACTTTCCGTTCTTATGGAAATAACAGGGCACCGTGTTCATCGGATACTGATAACGGGCGTTGTAGCTGCAAATTAATATCTGGACACTGGTATCTTGGAAGATCACCTCTACCATGTTTCTGTTGACTCGCCAATGCAACTGGTTACTCGCTATCTTAGGCATGTCCAGTTTCTTCAAGCTGGATTCCAACACATGGTCTCGGTGGTTTCGAAGTGCTCCCACACATCGCGGTAGGTAGATCGATCTTGAAATTCATTTTTAGTTACCACGTACTCGTAGAAGACGTACCAAGAATTGTGTGTCAGTCTCAGTGTTTTGCCAGGGGCTGGAATGTGGTGTTCAAGTTTTTATAATTGCCCGAACTTCTTTCGATAGACGGTTGCCAACCCTCGTACGTTCTTGATACGGGCGGAGATGTTTTATGCCAGTGAATAATCTTCCGGGAGAGTGAACAAATCTTGTCGTTGTTCTGAAGTGACTCCATATCTAGCTTTCCCGGTACCTCCATACGCGCCCATAAATCCATCGAAGGTATAGTCAGACACATCTCGAATATGGTTTACTCCTTTGTCTAGGTCATGGTCTCCTTCGAATTGCGCTAGTCGGTTTTTAGTGAACTACTTTTGGTTTTTCGTTGGGATCTTGCTTATGCGATATAAAACATCATTGATCCTTTTCTTGATTAAGTATGGACCTTCCCAGAATTTTTGTAATTTTGGAGAAAATCCTTTTCTCCTCGTCGGGTTGTGTAACCATACTTTGTCCCCTTTTTTAAAACCGCCTACTGTGGCCTGCGTGGCACTACTTAGACTATTTACTTGTTCGCTGTTTATATCACGAGATCACTTTATAAACTTCTCCCGCTGGTCGGTCCTTTATATATTAGTGTCATTTTTACTAGATAATTCTAGATTTCGGCTTACACAAAAACAATCGCCTATCTGGAATTTTCTAGATAAGACTGGTCATAAATCAATGTCTAGATAGGATAGTCACAATCGTAAACAGTTCTAAGAAATCCTTGCGCATCCTCCTTAATTTTAACTTTCATACATGGCTTAGACAGAGTCGGATTTAGGAACTACACCAGTGTACTGTTTCGTAACAATATTTTACTCTCTACACGTAAAAACTGCGTTTGTGGATCGCAGACTTCGAACAATGTAATTAAATTGAATACAAACTGATGGGGCATCAGTAACATCAATAATGATAGTAAACTCAGTTTGAGAACCAAATTCGTTCAGAGTATGAGAAAAATTCCAATAAAAACTGTTTAACTTTCTAATTCCACAGTACTTATTATAAAAAACTTCAATAGTGCCAAGACTCACCAAGTTAAACAAAAATTCTTAACCTTAAAAGCCACAATAAATTACTACACTTTCTAAAAAAATCTTCAAAAAAATCGTACTCAAATTCCAATGGCTATCACATTGACCAAGTTGAACAAAAAGCAGTTACGAAAGAATGTACCAATTTTACAAAAGTTTCAAAAAAATATCCTAAAAAAAATACTAAAATTATAATAACGATGAAAATAAAACAATTCAATTTGTCTAAAACTTCATTTATTTCAACTACCTAATGTTCAATTTAAACTGGTTGACGCGGTTCACTAACACAGTTTCTCAAAACTGTGTTAGTGAAACGCGTCAACCAGTTTAAATTGAACATTAGTTCAAATAAATGAAGTTTTAAACAAATTAAATTGTTTTATTTTCAACGTTCATTATGGATCTTTATCAAGTAAAAGCCTTATCTATTCAAATTATAATAGTTACACGAATTTAACTATTCAAAATACTCAGCTGAATATTAAGTAACATTTTAAGTACATACCACAAAGAGGAAAACTGCCTCGGTAATTATCGACCCGGCGTTATTTTAACCAGTAAAAAAGGTTACTGGGAATTAGAAATTTGTCGTTGTTGTAAAATCCCACGAGATGTAAGGTATTATCCTAACTATTGAATTTTTTAAACTTCAATACTTATCTTATGATCAATCGCGATCGGCAATCGCGGCCTTGAGAATATAAAAAAAATTCTTGAGACTTGGTTATTCATATCATCGGTTTTCGCTTCAATTAACTAAATTGTCCAGCCTACCAAGTTGCCCAATTTAAAAGTAACATTATGTAAGTTCAGGCAGGCTTGAATCGAAAGGGTTTATCGCTAAATTCTCAGAGTTTATTCCTACCTAGTAACAGGGCTTAGTAAATGGAGACCACTTTATAACACTTTCAGAATAAAAGTTGCGATGCTCAAATTATGATTTTAACGAAAAAATAAAAAAAAATCACTCTGTTTCTTGTCGAGTACTCTTTGTCTTGGTTCAGCACTTGGAACATACGCGACGTAGTGGATTTTCATTAAACATGCTAATGTAGTTCATTGTATTTAAAAAAATTGGCTTTCAGTGGGTTTCATTCATTGGAGTGTTGATACTTTTTACAAAGGGGTTTCTTGATTTTGAAATATCCAATAAACCATTGAGAATAAATGTAACGTCAAGCATTGGTTACTGTTATTTGTACTTTCTTGCCTTTGCTTTAACTTGACACTTCCAGTTGGTGAATGTCTGAAATTGGTAAAAATTATAACAAAAAACATATTTAATTATTGCTTTTATGGATAATACTAATAAAAAAAGAAAATCAAGTATTATACGTACCCTTTTCCATTCTGCTGAATCCTTAATAGGACCACCTAAACTATTTAATTTGTCCGAAAGCTATTTCTCTATGTTTTTAATAATATCAGGGCTTATAGTATCAAATTTGTTATTCATAAACGCTTCATTTTTGTATTCAATTCATCCAAATACATTATATATTGTCTTGGTGTTTTAACTTTGTCTTTTTCCATAATAAAAGTTATGTGAATAAGTGAATATAAATCTAATTTAACAAAACCTCTATAAACAAATAAATAGGTAAATCTTTTCCTAACCTATCAAAACAGCACAATATGTAAAAAATATACCAATCTTTATAAAATTGTCAAAATATTATCGTTTTGTTTTGTCTTTAGATTTTAACGCAACGATATTATTACAGAATCTAACCTGAAAAATTATCGTTAACATAATAATCGTTACCGTAACGACAAGTTACAGAATAGTCTCCTCAAACTTATTTTGCTGTTGGACCAAATACACCCCTCATGAAAATTATTATTATTTGTGTGCCTCTTCAATTTGGGTTTGTAGAATTCATTTTTATAGAAGAAATTGATAAACATATTTGAAAAACTTCTTCATATGTATATTTGACATAACAAAATGACATTTGTACTGTAACGTCAACTGACGCTGTTGTGAGGACGATACAATTCGATAATTTTAGGAACGGTGCTCGAGAATATAAGTTTTAGGAACTATTTGCAAATAGAGCATTCACAGGATTATGTATACATGAAAGGGAGGATGAAACTCAATCATCGACCACCTGCAAGAAATGAATAATCGGTGGCGACAGTGATTTTCTTAACGAAATATCGAAATCACACATGATCAGCGTTCAACTTTAGAAACATTTTTACAAAAGTTACAACTTTTATTTTTCAGAACTAAATATCTTTTTAATGAATACATGGAAAATTATCATTGATGCTGCAAATGGAAGATCATATATGAATTATATGGCAAATGTATGCATAATTTGCCTATAGTTAATATACTTTTTAATTAATTAAAAAAATAGAATTGCGGGAAGAGGAAAAGACGAAATTTTCGGTATAAGAGTGTCTGTCGTCTAGCGCAAAAATATTTAAAACAGGGCGGAGTCGAGACGTGACATCGCGCGAGTGACGAGCAGTCACTCTTGATAAAAAACACGATTTTTGATTCAATTTGTTACATGACATACAATCTCTACACCAATACTAATAATAACATATTGTTATGTCAATGACACTAACATACAGAATTACCAACTTGAGAAAACGCGAAATGTTCAACTTTCATCTATGATAGAAATATTTTTTAGAAAAATTATAACTTTCAATCTTTAAAACTAAATATATCTTTAATAAATGCATGGAAAATCATCATTGATGCTGCAAATGGAAGATCATATATAAATTATATGGCAAATGTATGCATAATTTTCCAGTAGATGAAATAATTTTTTATTAAATAAAAAAATAGAAATCCGGGGTGAAGGAAAGGAGGACACTATAAGAGTGTCTGTAATCATTTGCATCATGAGTGAGAGAACGAGAGAGAGAGAGAGAGAGAGAGAGAGAGAGAGAGAAACTATGCTAAAAGTATAATTAGTCCATTTTCTAAAATTTTGTGGACACACTTTTGTCTCATTTACTAAATATATTTTGTGTTTGTTACCATATCGAAAAACTAACAATTTGAGACATCCGGTATAGTTTTTCCAAATACCAATATTCCAATTTTTTGTTATTCGTTTTGTAATAACTTAATAACCGCCCCTTGTATTACCATTACAGTTCGTGAGCTTAACCTCACATAAAGAGAATGGTTATTGTCAGCAAAAGCCGATCACTTAAATCGATTGACTCTTAGTAACGTGCTTGTTCGTACCAACAAAGATATTCGATTGATAGCCAATACTAACAGGTGTCTCCGTTGGGAAACCAACAATTTGCCGCATGTAATGACAGTAATTCTCGAACAACGGCAATTTTTTAAGTTATCCAATCGTGTTATTTTGCCGTTTTGTAATGGTACAAATGTTTATACACGAAATTACAGTTTTTATACATATCGTTGTATGTTTCAATTGATTTTTTAGAATAGATAGGTTTGAGCAAATACCAGAGGCGTCACAATAGCATCTGAGGCTCCTGGAAAATTTATCAGATGGGGCCCTCCCAATAAAAATCGTCACCATGTCATTTCATTTTAATAAATCAATTAATTAGTAGCCCAACAGCATTACTAATATTTCTACAGTCTAGTTAAATATCTGATAAACTCAATTAAATTCAATTTTCGAAAGCATAGGTCAGCGGTTCCCAATCTTTAGACGTAGGAATTCAAATTACACTAGGTAACACTGTGTAGAATCAAAGAATACACCAACAACAAGAAGCGAAAGCCGGCGTAAATCCTTTGATGTTTTAGGGGCAAAATTTCGTGACCTTGAAACTGACGTTGACAGATAACTGAGCATCGTTACTTGATTTTACACTAAGAAAAGTGTTCAAAAAATGTAAATTAAATCTTACCTACACGCAAAAAAGTGAAACCAAAGAATCCAAATAATTATTGTTTATTTTTATGGCTTGTTTCGACAAATTTTTAATTGCCAAAGAAATATTTAAACATCCAGCCGTGTAATATTTTGAATGTTGGTTGATAATTGGTGAAAACTCATTAAAGATGAAGAAATACCACAGTTTCATTTTCACAATAGGTCTGTTAAACTTAATTTATGAATTGTTAAAGTTAATTTAGCAGCTAAACAAACAATGTGAAAAATATACTTTAGCATTTCTTCATACATACAGTTTTAGCTTCTGTTTTTGTAGTTCCATCCATTATTAAAAATACCGAGCTATTGTTTAACCAAATGATTTTTATTTTCTATATTGTTATCAAAATGATATGTGTAAGTATGTATTTAAGTAGCGCTGTATGTAGGATAGGGTGAGTATAAAAACCAAGACAATAATATAGATTATATATTTAGAATACCAGTTTACAATAGAAATAATTTCAGTAAATGATGATATAAAATTACTATAAGTATGGTACTTGAAGACAAAATTTTTATAATTGATATATTTAAAAGTTACACTTCACCAGATTCTGAATGAAATATTTTACAAGAGAAAATCTACTGATGTATGTGACAAAGAAGTTATAAAAAAGTAGCGACAGTAAACTTTTCTGCATAGTTATCGAAGTTTTGTTGCGTTTTTCAATTATTATCACATTTTGTTGTTAATTAAGTTGACTTCAACAACTGTTTGCATGATTCCTGAAACTCACCAAGCAGAAGTTCAGAATGTAGCAATATCATTATCAAATTAAGATTACAGAAACGAAGAACTGACAATTTTACATGCGTTCAATTCTGTTTGTGGCTATTTGATGGAGAAAGCATTATGTCACAGGTGTGAAACGTGCATAGAATTCTCAAAAGAATGTGGAGATCTGGATACAAAGCAGCTATTGACATATTTTGAAAAGTATGATAAGGACAAAAGTATTATTGGAGGCTTTAGGGTTCCAAGTGAACATTTTATAAATTGTATTTGTCAATTGGAAGAAGCATTTACTTTAATGTTTAGTGAAGTGTTTGAT
The DNA here is from genome assembly GCA_963921935.1 of Galeruca laticollis. Taxonomy (NCBI): domain Eukaryota; kingdom Metazoa; phylum Arthropoda; class Insecta; order Coleoptera; family Chrysomelidae; genus Galeruca; species Galeruca laticollis. Next base: position 114,796,168 of record OY998180.1, read on the forward strand.
TGCCAAAGTATTCCACACGTGGTTCAGATATTTTAAAACTATTCATTAGATTGAGCATATATAACTGCATGAAATATGAGAATAGGGATATAATAAGAATGGAAACGTTTCAATTAAACTTATAACTCTTTGGAATATATATACAATATTAAAAAACATTTATTATACAGTAAAGTCATACTAGTAACTTTAAAAGTTTACAGTGATACTAACGCCAAGGTTTACTAAGTTTACAGAGAGTGTCAAAGATAGAAGAGTGTTGTTAAACGAGCTCACTAGCTGCTGCAAAGACAGAGCTATGATATAATATTATTTTCGGATGTTCTTTCCGTTTATTATTTTTTTTTATTTCACAATTGTTGTTGCAATATTTGAGAGAATAAAATATTTTCAACCTAATGAATAATTTAATAACATATTCCAGGGGGAATGAACCACATGCATGATGAAATTCTATTTTTTGCATATTTGAATATATATTATGTGAAATATGTTGCCCTGTCAAAATATTTTCGAAAGATGAAGTAAACAATTTTTCTAACTTATATATATATTCCACAAATGTTCACTTGGAGCTCTCAAACTTCCAAAAGTACCAAAAGCATTGTTGTATGCCTTAAAATATGTTAACAAATGACCAATGTCTAGATCTCTTACATCACAAGAATACTGAATGCAGGTATTGCAACTATGAACATTAATACATTTTTTAATCAAATATCCACATACATAATTAAAAGAATTCTGTATAATTGCTGGTTGTTGGTGGTAATCTGTATTTGGAAGAGATATTGCTTTTAATGAAATTTCAGGGATTGGTTTTTGTGATTGTTTCCTACTTGATTGAATAGATCTTAGAGTTAATAATAATTGATCCATGTCATTAATGCAATTCATATTATTTGAATGAAGGTATGTTTGGCAAAATAATTTTTTAAAAGCTCTTTGAAATTGTATGGGAGTTGGATTTATAGAATTACCACCTTGTTGCCTGATAGAACCAAAGAAGCTTTCAAGACAATCCTGATTGATTCTTCTACAGCGTAGATATTTAAAATCGTCCGAGGAAAGTCGACTCCAAAGAATCTTCGATCTGGCGGTAACATCCACATCTTTTTTATCAAATATTTTCAATTTTGTAATAAATTCCACCATTTCATCCAAATATTTTAATTGAAAATCTGTGCCTTCAAAAACATTTTTGTAAGGATTGGAAATTCTCAAGTCCACAGAATTAAGCATGTCAAAAAGCTTATCAAATTTTTCAATAAATTCTATGGTCCCTATGGCACTTGTAGGAAGTATTCCTAAACTTATATATGTATTCATTGAACTTGCCGCGGTATTGCTTAATACCTGAGTTGCAAGTTTAACACGCATTTTTTCAAAACTTGTTAGATATATATGAGAGTTTGTAAGTTTTGGTGCACATCTGAAAAACTGTTTTTTGTCATATTCATAAAAAGATTTTACAAATGTTCCAGGACGTTTTCTTATCATCAAAAGAAAAAAACATTGTTTATTAAATTATTTCTAAATGCTTTAATCAAGTGACAAGGATCAAATATGTATACAACATTTTTATTATTTATTTGAAATTCTGGATTATTTTTAGAAACTCCAAGAAGTTTGCTTAGTTTAACAAAATTAGATTCCATGTCACTTACTAAACAATCCACAATCAAACCACAGTCAAACAATTTGCATATGCATTTTGTTACGACAGGTAGTAATTTTTCGGCCTCAAATTCAGAATCAACAAAAAAGTAAGAAATTGGTAACTTCCAATTGGTATACAGTCGTCTTACCATAATGACCAAAGCATGTTTTGCCACCAAGCTTTCCTTTGTTCCAGTTCCAAAATCACAAAAACCAATTATCTCATCTTTTCCAGTATCAAAGTACAAAAAAGATTTTAAAGACATCTCATCAATAATTATACTACAATGTTTGTCTTGTGGTAACATTGTGTTTGTTTTCATTTTTATTGCTTGAAAAACTTCTTCATTACCTAAACCTGCTTGAGAAACTAAACCCTTGGTCATGTTTTGCAAAGTTCTTGGAGTTGGTAGACTTATTATTTTTCTAAGAAATCTGTATGCTCTAGGTCCTTAAAAAATACAAAGTGAGGGCAACCTTCTTTAATTCATCAGAATAACGTCTGCCAAGTGATTTTATGTTTTTCAAATTAATTTGGGTTTTGACAATGTCTGCCAATGGTTTGGTCAAAAAATGATCACACATATCTATAAAAAGTTTAGGGCTATATTTTTGTGTTGCCTCCACATCATATGTTTTCTTGAATAACTTTTTCTTTATTGTTTTCAATTTAAACCTTAACTTTTCCTTTCGTGGTGTGCCAAAGGTCATGCTTTGTGGTGTTTGAGTTGAAGCTGAGTGATATTGTAAATGTATGGGTTCCTCCATCTCAATAAGAATTTTAGAAGATCTATTATCTGAAACAAAAAGGAAAATAGAGGAAGACTATATGCACAGGATTTATTATAGACAATGTGTTGTTCTATTCATCCATCACATTTTCCAGTGTCTATTTTCTGAAGACCAGCAGGAATATTTTCTTACATTGATAGCAAGTGAACTTTGAATGAATAACCGAACATTTTTCCATTTTAGCAAAACCATAAAAAAGACTATTGTATAAGAAAAACAAAACAGTTAGGCTAAATGCAATCTAATTATAAGAAAGTCATCTATTTTGATGCATATTATCTACAAGAGTTGAATCTAAACGATGATTATATTTAGCAAGAGATGGAGAAGCATCACCAATATGTCTTGTGGCGGCTTGAGACGAATGTCCCACTTGCTCAAACGGCATGGTATCTGTGATTATAAAAATAATTGTAATAAACAGCAATTTCAAGTAATCGGTTCAAAAAATGTCAAGCATTCTTAGATTTGTCACTCTACACTCTAAACAATACATAACATTTACATTGCAATTCAATACAGCTGTTTAAATACAAAGCATATGGCGATTCACAGATAGGCTAAATGCAATCTAATTATAAGAAAGCCATCTATTTTGATGCATATTATCTAAAAGAGTTGGATCTAAACGATTATTATATTTACCAAGAGATATAGAAGCATCACCACTATGTCTTGTTGTGGCTTGAGACGAATGTCTCACTTGCTCAAACGACATGGTATCTGTAATTATAAAATTAATTGTAATAAACAGCAATTTCAAATAACCAATTCAAAAAATTTCAAGCATTCTTAGATTTGTCACTCTACACTCTAAAGAATACATAACATTTACATTGCAATTCTATACAGCTGTTTAAATACAAAGCATATGGCGATTCACAGATAGGCTAAACGCAATCTAATTATAAGAAAGCCATCTATTTTGATGTATATTATATAAAAGAGTTGAATCTATACGATGATTATATTTACCAAGAGATATAGAAGCATCATCACCAATATGTCTTGTTGCGGATTGAGACGAATGTCCCACTTGCTCAAATGGCATGGTATCTGTAATTATAAAAATAATTGTAATAAACAAATAAACAAAATGCCAATAAGGTATTAATGAATCCTGTTGAAAAGTTATAATTAATTCTGCTTTAAGGTGGCAAAAATAAGTATCAATAACTGAATGTAATGTTTACTTAAATTTAATATTTACCAGACTGAATAGCTATTTTTGTTGGTGGATCGCTCAATATAACTTGGCCCTTGCGTTTTAACCATGGGAATATTGTAGGCTCAGCTTGAAGACATAGGTACTTTTTATGTCCCCTTTTGGAAGTAAATTTATCCTCAAAGTGGAGTTGACATAACTTATAATTGTTATGTAAAGAGTCTAGGGTTTTTTCAAACAAATATCCACGGTTACATGCATCCAACCATAACTGTGCTCTAAAATGTAAATAAAGCTAAGTAAGTGTATTTATATTTATATGTGTTAGGTTAGATTAGGTTAGTTAGTTAGAAATAAACTACTACCAATTTATATTGAATATTGTGTATTATTATTCAACATATTCAAGCTGAACTCATCAGCAGTTACGCTTATTGTAGTGTATTCATTGATTGTATTATTATCATTATTATTCATGTTAACAAAGACACAAAGACAGAGGAATGTTAACACTCAAAACATAGATACACGCAACTTCCAATATATAGGTGTAATGGAAGAATAACATATTTAAAAAAAGAAATATATATCTATAATTTATTGCATATAGAAACAATTCCTCTTACCTTACAGGATCTTTAGGAAATTAGGAAATCTAAACATAGTTGTTCAGTCTCCATCTCTTGAATGACACCCACGAGCTGCACAAGTTCTTGGCGCCATAACTGATATAATAGTTTTTTAAACAATTAAAAACACAAACAAAATGTATATGTTATATTGTAAATAAGCAAAAACCGTACATAAGAATATTCTTTGTTAAACATGTAAACAATATTACCACACGACATTGACAGATAACTGACTCTGACTCAGACATGCGCACTTAGAAAATGAATTCTAAAATAGCACAAGCTTCGTTTCTTGTTTAGTTGGTGTATTCTTTGGTAGAATAGTGCGCTGGAGATGTCGGAAAGTTCGCAACACGTATCCAAGCTTCCTGGCCTTTCTCAAACTACGTGAATTGAAGCAACATAAATAGAGAAGCGCACGTACGATATTCTAAGAAGCAGGGTTTATTATGCATTATATGTAGATGTAGGAGTGTGAAAAAATGACCCGCACAAATCTAATGCAAAATGGGTCCCAGTCGAATCGACTGAAAATTTAGTATGATGTAGTCTGTGATATCCTGATCAAAATTCTCCACTACTAAAAAAGATCTAATATTTTTTGAGATACAGGGTGTCAAAAATGCGGAGAACTGATTTGTCCACTCAGATAATGAACAAAATGAGTGAGTAATTGCACACACGGTGATCTTTAATAATATTAAAACAAGACAGTTGACACTTTAGTCAGTAGGATGGAATTCTACCACTTTAGAGATATTTTATTTTGATGGACGTTTATGAATCTATTTATTATAAATGGATCGTCGATGAATCAATTTATACATACATAGATGTTTTGTTTACACTTAGTCTAGGCCAAAATTTTAATTACAGAACAAATGAAACACATACAGAATTACTAATAGGAAATTTGGAACCTGGAATAAATAACTGTACGGCTGAAATCCAAAGTGACATAAGATATAAAGTAAACAACATAATTTTAAATTTTAATACTAAAAAAACATAAATAAACATTTTGATAGGAATTCATCAGTTTTTAATAGACTTTTTAGCAAGACGAATACATTTTTGAAAGAAAATAGTAATTTGGTGATAACATATGCAGATAAGACAAATAAAACGGTAATATTGAAAAAATAGATTACAGAGAAAAAATTTTACAACTACTTAATAATACTTCAACCTATAAAAAAGAAAAATTCAACCCCACCGAGAAAATTCAAGCAGCTGTTAATAAATTAGTAAATAGCTGGTTTCAGTCAAAATTAATAGATAAAATAACAACAAATAAATTAGTGATACATAATGCCCAACCTCCAGCAATCTATGGATTACCCCAGCTTCATAAAAATGGTATTTATCTATACAATTTATCTAAATATTTTGCCGACATACTGTCAAATATAATAGGCGAAAATGAATATTACACAAAAGATTCATGGAAATTTGTTAAATTTATATGAACTCAAATTGTCCCTAAAAATCACGTATTCATTTCCCTCGATACATCATTATATTCGAGTGTAGATACAAAACTAGGCTTGAAAATAATCGAAAAAAAAATGGGATCAACTCAAAACATACAATAACTTAGATTTAAATGAGTTTCTCAGTGTTGCTGAATTGTGTTTGTCCTCAACATATTTTCAATTTGAAAAAAAATGTATTCTCAAATATTTGGAATAGCAATGGCCCCCCATGGCCGCAACGGTTACCAACCTCGTTATGGAATGCGTTGAGGAAGATATTATTCGATCACTTAATTTTCAATCAGTATTTTTTAAAAGGAATGTAGATGACACAATATCTAGTGTACCGGAGGTCATAGTTAATTAAATATTAGATAAATTTAATACCTATAATTCAAGATTAAAATTTAGCGTTGATATGGCAACAGAAAATACAATAAATATTTTAGATGTGACTGTCTCATATGACAATTAAGGTAGGATTTTTAAAATTGATATTCAAAACCAGTTGCTTCACACAGGTACACAAGTTATTACTCTAATGCTCCACTGGGCTATAAAAAAATGGCAATAAAATTTTTACTGACCGAGCAGTTAAGTTATCGCATCCTAAAAGTAGAGAAGAAAATTTAAAAATTTAAACAAAATTCACAAGATATTGTTAGAAAATAATTATCCGTTAACTTTCATTAATAAACATATTTTTAATTATAGTCAACAAATAAATCAACAAGAAATATATATGGCATTACCATATGCTCATGGTCTATTAGAAAAAAATAGTCAATGTGTGAAAAAACAAAAAATGTCAGTGCCGCATAAGCTAAAAAACACAAACCAAAAATTCTCTTCAAAAATGGAACCAAAAATTCCTATAAAATTCCATGCAATGACTGCAATTCCACTTATGTTGGTCAAAGTAAACAATATCTTCAAAAAAGAATTCAATCACACAAATATTCAAAAACCGATGTCACTGCTTTATCAAATCATTGCAAAAATACTGGACGTAACTTTAATTTTGACGATGGGAAAATATTGGCCAGGGAAAAAAATTAAAAAGTAAGAACGTTTTTAGAAATGTACAACATTTAAAAAGATCCTAATAGCATTAACAATAGATGTGATATTAGTAATTTAAACATTATCTATGATGGTATTCTTAGAGAATAATATTGGCTCTGACCTTTTGGACTTTACTATAAAATTTAACAACATTAAAATAATAATTTGTCCGTTATAACAATAAGTTATAAAAAGGAAAAATATTAATTATGGTTAAAAAAACAAGTAATCTATAGAGAAACAAATTCGTATTAAGTTAAATGTCCAAGCAATATGTGATAAACATGTACCTGTCAAGAAAATGTTTTATAAATATTTCATGTGATGTCTAAAATAATGATAAAAAGGCAATAATTTATATTGTTTTTTGTGTAATTTGATTTTGTAATTAATATCATAATTTTCACTTTTACATGTAACAATTTTAGATTATTATATTAACCAGAAGATGACTTCATAAGTCGAAACGTACGTCATTAATAAATGTTTTTTAAGTATATTTGTCCTTTAATCCAAGAAAGTAACCAATATATAACTTAAATGGTCAAGAAAATAAATAATTTGAATATATATATATATATATATATATTTGAATATATATATATATATATATATATATATATATATAATGGATATTTTTGTGGGGATGTGGCAATAAGACTCCAGAGTAAATTCTTTCAGATATTTATTCCCGAGCTTTCGAATGATTTTCATTCATTATCAAGGGATAAAATCTATAGCGAATTTTGGAATATTTTGTTTATTGTCATATTGTTTTTTGAGTTTTTCATTGATTTATGTTTAAAAGAATTTATTATAAAAATTTACAACTTTTCCAAAATTCGCTATAGATTTTATCCCTTGATAATGAATGAAAATCATTCGAAAGCTCGGGAATAAATATCTGAAAGAATTTACTCTGGAGTCTTATTGCCACATCCCCACAAAAATATCCATTACAAATAAGTTGGCAAATATCTTTCTTCAAATTATATATATATATATATATATATATATATATATATATATATATATATATATATATATATATGATGTACGAATAGTGTGTGACATATGAACAATACCTAACCTAACCTAACTTTTAACATGAGTTTGTTTGAATTGAGGATTTGTTTACAAGAGGGATGGAGCAGATTCGACTATAACATTCAAGACTCATATATTTGATGGATATTTTTGGATATACTATACTGGTATTATTATGATTCCAGATGGTGCGAGTGTACAAGAACAAGACATCCAGAGTTAATATTGATGAAAACCAAGTTTCGGCAGCAATAAAAGACATTCTGCACAAGGTGAGGAGAACAAAAGCTGCAGCAAAATTTTACAATATCGAAAGAACAGCATTGATATCTAGAATAGAGGCCTTATAATAGCAACATTCTAAAGATGAACTCAAGACCTTGTGCCAGTAACGTGATAGCCCCAACGAAAGTGACGAAGATCAAGCTTCACGCTTTCCTGGGCCAGTGAAAGATGTGAGCTTCAGTTCTAAATACACAGTAAACCAGGTGTTTACAATGCAGGAAGAAAATGAGCTTGCAAAGTATTAAGCAAAACGCGCTAATTTGAGCTATGGATTGAGTTACCGCTAAGTAAGATTCCTAGCATATGATTATGCAAATACCTGAATGTAAGGTGCCAAAAGCCTGAAACAGAAACAAGATAACTGGTCTAGATTGGGTAATGAATTTCATGAAGAGACATCAAGAGCTTAGCCTTCGTAAACCCGAAAATACCAGCGTCGCACGTGCTACAGCTTTCAATAGAAGAAATGTCGAGGAATTCTTCAACAATTATAAAGCTGTTCTTGCGAAATACAAGTTCGAATCTGAAGTTATTCTAAATTTAGATGAAACTGGTGTTACTACTGTCACCAAGCCATTTAAGGTGATTGCTACAAAAGGAAAGAAGCAAATTAGCCAGGATTCATCAGCTGAGAGGGGTGAACTGGTAACCATAGTTGGAATCATAAATACTTCAGGTGGTTACTTACCCCCAGTCTACATCTTTCCGAGATAAACACGGCTGGAAGATTCAAAAGGCACCCCCTTCAAGTATAGCCTTAGGTAATACCTCTGGATGGATGACCTAGGAATTATTCCTTAAAGTTTTGGAACATATCAAAAAGCACACAAAATGTTCACAAGAAAGAAAGATCTTACCCACATTAGACAATCACGAATCACATATTTCTGTGGCTGCTGTAAATTACTGTAGAGCAAATGGCATTGTTATGCTCTCATTTCCACCACATACGTCGCATCGGCTTCAACCTTGCGACATTGCTGTATTTGGTGCTTTCAAGCAATACTGTGCCAATGTCTTCAACGATTGGTTGTTGATACATCCAGGAAAAACTATACAAATGATGGATTTAGCAAGGCTGATTCGATATGCTTTTTTAGCAGCTTTCACGTCATCCAACATTATCAATGCTTTCAAGAAACCTGGAATTTGGTCATTGAGTTCCCTAGCAGTCACTGACGCTGATTTCAATGCAACTGATGTTTATGACACACAAAGCCTTCTGACAATCAATTTGAGTGTAGAATTGATGAAAACATAGCCAAATCAAGTGAAATGATACCTATTGCGGGCACAAGCTGTGAAACCGAGGAAAATAATGAAGAACTCATACAATAATGAAATCATCGAAAAAGCAACACCTGAACATTGAACATGTCCGACCTCTTCCAAAAGCCATCAAATCCTCTAAACCTAGAAGAAGACTGCAGGGAAAATCAAAAATTTATACTGACACTCCTGAGAAACTTCAGTTGGAAATGAGAGAAAGTTGAAAGTTGCAACTAGAAATAAAAACCAGAGGCCATGTAAAAGGAAGGTCTTCACGCTATCCTCTTCATCATCCAGTAAAGGTGATATGCAACTAGAAGTTGACGAAGAAAGTGATGTAGACTGGATAGACCTCAGTGAAAACGAATCCATTTGCCACGAAAGTTTGACTCTTCTGGATAACGACACCATTGATGCAAAAGATTTTCTACTAGTCAAATTTTGTACTAAAGCTACTACCAAATACTACGTTGGTCAAGTCACAAATTACATTCAAGGAGAGTGTGCCATTAAATTTCTGAGAAGAAGAGGACAATCAATGCAATTTTCATTTCCAGATGTTGGTGACGTCTCAACTGTACATCGGACTGATATTGTTGGAAAACTGAGAGCTATAGAGAATAAAGGAACATCAAGAACTCAAAATATTTTTTCGTTCAAGATTAATGAGGAAAAATATAATATATTTTAGAATTTGTGGCCATTGAATTAAAGCTTTTTTATTGCTTAACGAAAGTCTTATTAGTATTCCACTTTTTCTCACATTTTAGGTAAGAATAATAAATTAGAAGGGGTTGTCAAAACTACCCCATGGAGAAGTGAAATGTGCCTCACCGGTGGGGCACATTCATCACATGGCATCACATTGGAAAAATCTACCCCACCGAAAAATTACATTGTATAAAGAATGAAATATATGCAGGTAATGTAATACAAATACCCGCCTTTTGAAATATTCATGTTGCAGTCACCTGAAAAATGTTCGTGTTGAAAAACAAAAGTGTCGAATGTGCCCCCGTCTCCCCTATAAATATATATATATATATATATATATATATATATATATATATATATGTATTCAAGTTATCCATTTATATTTTACTGTAAATTCCACACCTCATATTTGTTTTAAATGCATACCGGTCCCGAGTTTTGATGGTGAAGTTACGATTAGTATCACTCCGCCAACGGCAATGTTGGGTAGAGACTGTCCCATTTCATGTAATATCCCTTGGATATCACAACATAATTCTAAAAGTCTATCATGATCTCCTGGTATTGACGTATGAATAAATTAGGTTTTATATGTGTGCAACTTGTGCTTTTTCAAAAAAATTTGAACGGTACCTTTGTTTTGCATCGAAGCTGTCCCTGTTTGCAAAGATTTTTTAGGATGTTCGATTTCTGAGAGCTTTATTTCAAATTACATGTCATCTTTGGCAGCTCGTTCTTGGAGTTTGTTGCTTGATTTATTACTTACATCTCCAAAAGTCTTAAATTTGTTTATTAATTTTTTTATTAATTACTGTGCGATATTGAAGATTTTTCTCTGAGTGTTGGTTATTAAAAATCTCTGCAGCTTCGCGATCTGTTTTATAATTGTCACCCACAATTAACAAACTTAAATATTCTCTTCAGTAGGTATTTAATATTGCTGGCATTTTTACCGAATTTTATAAATATTTACTACCAAATTTCCCTAAATACAATTTACTGTAAAACGTTTCTTGCTATAAACAGATCATTTATTTATCAGTGCATCCCTCAGATTACTCTAAGGTGCATCCTATATTTCACGTAACTACAGTAAAATTTACATTGTTATTGTATACAAAAAATAGCTATTTGTATAACAAGGGAGGAAAGTGCTACTTTTCCTCCCGATGATGAAGTTTCATTCGAGGGAGGAAATGTCACTTTATACCCATGTTATACATATGATTTTTCCGCCTCACTCAAATAACAAGACATTTTCAATAATTTATTTATGAAACTAGCAAACAAAATTAATACGACTTCTTTTACGAAACTTGGCTGGGCATCGAGGATAGACTTCTAAAATGCTTGGCTGAGCATCGAGGAGGGACTATTATGAAACTTGGCTGGGCATCGAGGACGGACTTCTAAAATGTTTGGTAAGACATCGGGGGTGTGTACTTAAAATCCCTTGGAATTTTAACTGTCCCTTTATATCCCTTGGGTCTAACATAGTTTCTAATATGTGAGACTAAAGTGACCACTTTAGTCTCGGAATTGCAACAATTATTTCATTGATAACGTACTATGATGTCACTTTTACTTTTCCTCCCTAGGAAGAAAAAGTACGACTTTGCTCCCTACAATGAGGCCAGGAAATGTATACTTTGGATAGAGGCAGACCGAAAAATATTTTCCTACACTATTGAATTTACTTGAATATTTAGTTCTTATCAAGTTTTTTCAATAACAAATTTCGATATTGTCAAATATAAAGGTACTTTACTCTTGAGCAAAATTGATATTTTTTGACAAACCGCGTCGACCACTGAAAAACTTTGAAATCTGGTGTTGGTATTTTAGATGTCAAAGCTTCCAGAATTTTACATGAGGAATAACTTTTTCTCGTTAAATAATAATTAAAAAGTTTTCCGTATATAGCCAATTTAAGTCGACACGGTATAAAGTTTATACTTTCTAATAAATTAGGTATATTAAAAATGTTTAGTTAATTCTGAGTTCGCGGTCTCTTGGACCGGAATCACCAGTCAGTAGCCTTTAGTTACGCCACTGACAACTACTATACAGATTGTCTCCATATTGTTGTATAAAAAGAATATTTAATTATCAGGATAACGCGGGGAATCAGCAGGAAACGAAACGTTTCAATCAAATAACCGCAATAAGAATGAAATTAAATGAGTATGAAGGATATTTTTGAGCAGAATGAAGGAGCGAGTCGATATGTTATCTGTAAATTAGACTTATGTTCATGTTTAAATCGTTTGTTTCAGGTATCAACTGGCCAAGGTCTTATCTCGCATTTCGTCAACTTGCAGATAGTGGTTCCTGAAGCAACTATACAAGGTACCAGATCGGGTGAACATCACGTCGACATCGGTAGTATTATTGACCTGGTGTGCATCATTGAAAGAGTGAGTACTTCCTTACTTTGTCCCGTGGATAAATACCGTGGAGAAATATTTGAAATTACTAATTACAATTCATATGTAACCTTCTTAGTCTTTAAAGGCTTGAAATATATAATTATTGACAATGTCTTTTAGAAATCAATAAAAGAATGAATCCCTATTAGTTAAATATGTACAGTGAATAGTTCAATTATTCCAATATTGGGAATACCTTATTCAAATCATTGTTAACAGAGGTGCTACATCCCGCATCCAAATCTTCATCAAGTTCGACCTCCGGAAAATGAGGTAAAATAATATCAGTCCAAAAACCTCTAGACGAGGTAAAAAAAGGTGACGCAAGTACACCTCTTATAAAAGATGTGATAACAAATCATACGACGTATATGGTGGAACAAGTACTACATCTACCTATAATTTTTTTCAAATAACGGTAAGCTATGGTAACATATTCACACTTAATTTCTTATTAATTTGAAAGTTCCAAATAATTGATGTACTTCCGTTCAGCCCTGTTTAAATTATGTTAGTGTTTGTTTGTGTTCTTTCCAGATTCATTTTAATGCATTTATTGTAGTACAGATAAAAAGCTTTTTGTTTGTTTTGTAGCTCTGACAACTCAATCGAAACAGATGTGTCCTCTCTTTGTAATGTGTTTGGATAGTATAATTCGAATGGGGCCCACTCTTTCTAATGTTTTTTAATGCACGTCCGTCTAAAATATATGAAGAAATAAGGAATAAAGTGTGAATATATAGCCATAGCTTACCTTTATTTTAAAACGAGTATAAGTTGATATAGTACTGTGTCACCCTATACATCGTATGATTTGATATCATATCTTTTATAAGGGGAGTACTTGTGTCACTTATTTTTACCTCGTCAAGAGGTTTTTGGACTGATATCAGTACTTTTTGTAGAGCTTTCAAACTCTATTCTCATATAATCAAGAAAAGTGATATATATTTTTTCAATAATTTAGTGGTATGCAGTATTTAAGGAAAATTTCTTTGGACTACCGATTTTGGCTATAACTGTACAAGGCTATAACAAAAATGTCAATTATTATATACCATTGGAAAGAAATAGAGCTACAAAAAACATTAGAGGTGTTTTTTTTTCTATCTGAGGAAAAACACCGTATAAATTGGAAAATATTTTAAATAGCCATATTTTCGAGATTTTAGATGGCCATTAAGACCCCTTTAGGATTTTTTCAAAGATCGGGGTTTGATGCGATCGTAATAACGTTTAGAGCTGTATCAACCTGCACACTTTAATCGAAATCGTTAGAGCCATTACAAAGTTTCAGCAAATATATATTCCGACAAAATACCTAAAACGCTCCATCGTGATCGGTGAACACATTCCTATTTTTTCGACCAATTCAAAATTGAGATTTCTAATGAGAAAAAATTACTGTATATATAGAGTAACTTTTCATGGTTTGACATTTAAGTTTGTATTGACCTTTTTCGGTGTGGTGGTTTTTGGGTGGGTGTACTAGCGTCACTCGGCAACTTCCGTTGCCAGAAATGTCACTAATCATACTGTGGCGACCACAAACATTATGACAAAAAAAATCATTTTTGACTTCTCAGTCTTTTAACCTAACATCATTAAAACTGACATAATAGTTGCGTTCGTTTGTATCAATCCCTAGAACGTTTTAAATGGCAAAGAACGTAGATGACAGATATCTGACAAGCATCCGTCAAACGAGATGTTCAGAAGTAGATATTTATAGAGCATTTAGGCTATATCTACAATATATGTAGTGCAATTATAGTTAGTAAATTCCTAATTAATATACATTATCAAAATGGAGTACGTTTATTTGGGAATTTTTTGGACCTATCATCAATTTAAAATGATAATATTGTCAAAAAAAAGAGATCAATATAATACCAAGTGTTTGCTTCAGAATATCAATGTGTAGATGCTCAACATGAAAATTTACAAAAATCATCGGTTTATATTAAAAGAGTCTTTTTATTACAACACATTCAAAAAATATATTTGCAAATTTCGATTTCAATATTAGATATACTTCAATTAAATATATATATATATACAATACGACAAACTCTTGTATTGAGTTTCGCTTTATTCCTGTTATTAGAAGAATACAGTACCAACATAGTATGTCTTGATAATATCGTCAACTAAGTCACGTGATGGAAAAGCTTAACCGTTTCTACTATATCTGAGCCTAAATTTGGGGGAAAATAAACTAGCACAAAGTACCAAACTTTGCCGTTCACTTTGACTCTGATTCCGATAACATCTGTCACGTGAGGATTTCCGGCCTTGGGTCGCCGCTCAGGTTGTGAATTCGGCCTCATTTACACTATTTCTTATTACCTCAATTGGGCTGAGGTGAATCAATAACAAAAATTTCGGGAAAAATGGATTTATTTAACACAAAAATCAATTCACATAAACCATATATTCACAATACAATACGAATGAAAATCAGTCTAGCAATAAAAATGTCCAATTCAAGATTTTATATATATCGAAACTAAGTTTAAAGATTTATCTTGGAGAAACTCGGGCATAGCTCTCAGCGATAGCAGCAGGTTCTTGAGAAGACTCGTCTGGTCTCTGGACTCTGGGTGGTTGGCGTCTTCTGGTTCACGATCGGCTTCAGATTTCCACTGCAGAGCTATAGGAAAAAAATAAGAAAGGAGAAACAGTAGGAAGAAAAAATTGATAGTTGAAAAGAAGGAATAAAATGAAAGATTAGAAGCTTATACTCCAATACATACAAAAATTGAATTGAATTTTTAAAATAAAACCCCAGAAATCTGTTCGTTCTCATCCATCCTGTTCCCAAAATAATAAGAAAATGCAAATTTGAATTATAGAAAAATAACCAGAAAGAATCTGTTAAAAATTTTCTTCCCAAAATAAAGTTGGACACCACCTGGTTTTTTAAGAAAAATAGTGACGGTGAAAAAACTGGAAACGCCAAAAAATAACCTTTGCAAATATTCGAAATATATTAACAAAATAGAAAAATCGGAATAGATTGATTTGTAAGCACACAACTACAATTTGAAAAGAAATAGAAAAACTTACCAGTAAAACAGGATTCACCTCGCACAAAATATATAATTGTAGACTGAATAATTCTTAGTGAAGGATGTTAACGAAAGAGAGCGTTCGACTGGGATTTGTCGATTAAATATAGCAGACTAGTGAATCTAAAAACGGTCATTCGACGAAGTACTGGTTGGCAAATTAATTTTGGCGGTTGACGATGCGCGAGAAAGCCATACAACTTGACAACGTTGGAAACGCAGTTACCGGGAAGAGCAGGCGACGTACATTCCGCATGCACAGTTTTAAATGTTGTTAGTCTGCTAATACGTACGAGGGTAACACAATTATTTGAATTTGGATTTAAAAATAATAAATTGTAGCACATGTATAATAGTATATAAAATCGAGTTTACAAAACAAAATAACATTAATGTATTCTTTATTATTATTTAAAGGAATAAGGAAATAAAAACCATTAGATTTTTCTACGAAAATTGGATTTTTTTTGTACAGACATAATTATTTATTGCTTCAAAAACTATACGAGGATTTCTATAATTACACTTTATTATTATATGTGATGTGAATAATAAATAGATTCCAAGAGACATAAACTTTCCCTTTTGCTTCAGATTAATGTCTTTTAAGTGGTCCCTTCATAATATTCGTCATTGAGGTTTATTTGCATATAAATTGGAAGTCAGGTAGATTTTGTAGATAAAGCGTACAATATGATAAGGATTATTTAACGACTTTATGAATTTAACAATGGTCAACAATTTTTCCTATCTGTTCGTAGTAATAGTTATTAACATACCTACCTGTTGAGCGTTCTAAAATTGTTATGCTTAATAATATGCAGTAGATAATCATGTAAAAATTCGGGCTTATACATAAAATTTGAAAAACAAATTGGGTAAATCGCCTTTAGAGATGGTCTAATAAGTATACTAATAATATAAATAAAATATTAAAGGTTTTTTGTGGTAGGTATTTCTACTTTAATATCTAAATTTTTGGGTTTTTCGCAAATAGTTACTAGGAAATTAGAACATCCCTTCATACTTATTACATAGTTAGGACTGGCAATACAAAAAAATCTTGGTCCGGGTGCCGTCAATTATAGTTTATTTAGAACTATGTACAGATGTGCTACAAATATTATATTACTGTAGTGGAATTCGTCTCTAATATCTACAATTTTATAACACCTATTTACGTTTTCACATTTTAATGTATTCAGTCATACCACCTACAGACAAACACTATAATGAAAAATTTGTTTTAGATGTACAGGGATCATCAACAGTAAAATAATGATGTGCATCTACAAATTATTCTTCAAAATCACTTTCTATATCAACTTCATTATCCTCGCTATCTCCGTCTTCGGCCAAATTAATAATAATATTATCTACAACAGTATCTAAAAGTGGTTCATTGTTCATAAATTCATCGTCAATCTTTTCAACATGGTCATATCTAACTTTCCAATCATTTGCAGAAAATGTGTCAAAAAATTCATTACAGAATTCTTTAGCCTTTGTAAATTTGAAGGTAACATTTCGTTTGGCCACATATTCTTTAAGTGCCGCCCAAACACTTTCGATCGGATTTAAGTCCGGGTGATAAAGGGGTTGCCTTAATACTTGCAATCCATGTCAGCAATTCATCAATTTTATAAGTTTTATATTGCGGTTTGTGCATTTTTGCAACGTTATAAAGATCCGGTTTTACCATTTGTTCACTGTAATATATGTTTCTTTCAGAAAGCCAGTTTTTGAATTGTTGTTTAGTCCAAAAAGTCGTAGGTAATTTTTCATTTAGAACATTGTGATATGGGGCGTTATCAATTACCACAACAGCGTTTTTTGGTAAGTTTGGAACAGGTTTTTCTTGTACCCACTTCTCATAATTTTCGTACGCCATTTCATTATGATAATCTCCTGTTTTTGACTGGGAGTTCCACATAATGCCAGCATTAGGTACAAAACCATTTTCACCTCCTGCATGCTCAATGATGAGCCAATTACCTTTTGAAACGTGTTTTCTCCATCCTTCGTTACTCTTGTCGCTCCATCCTTTAAGCTGCGTGTGACATGAATGCATGTATGTTTCATTCATATAAATGATAGGTTTGTTCTGTTCTCTGCAGTTTTTTATGTTTCCTAAATATCGTAGGCGTTAACGTCTGATTTCATGACGTTCCATTCACAATCTTCTGTTGTTTTTCATGTTGGTCCAACGAAAACCCAAAGAATGTATTTGTTTCTGCAGAGATTTGCGACTTCCTGCGAAGCCATAACTATCTGCAAAGGTTTGTTGTACATTTCTTAACGTGGGTACTTTTTCCTCGGATATGTGATAATTTATTATGCACCTTCTAAGCACAGTTTTGTCGAATTGATCCTTACGGATACTGGACGTTCTTTGTTTTTAGAAGGCACATTAGTGTCAGCATAACTTCCTGTCAGAGCTTCTTTTTTAATACTGGAAAGCGTTCTTTGGCTAACTTTCGTAGCAGCAGAAACTCGTTCAATGACCTGACAATAAAATAAGTCGATATAAATGTTGTATAAAAAGTTTTACTGATGTGTATTTTTATAGTAATAAAATGAGGAAGTAGTTAAATTTGTTATCAATGACCGTTCTTTGAAATAAAAATTTTTGTCGTGGTTTTCGGCCATTTAAAAGAAGTATTAAATTCAAAAATACTATTCTACGTTCCAGTTCATTAGTTGTATTAAACGATCTTTAGATTTTAGTCCAAACATATTTTAATATGACCAAACCGCAATTGTAACTGAAATCGGAAGATGGTTCAAAACAAATAATAAAACCGAAACGTAATAGAGATAAGTATGAAATGAGTATAGTAATTATAAGCTAAAAAACCTATTACATTTAAATAAGTATCTTACAAAAAATGTGCCCTTTTATATACTCCGGTAGACAGAAACCGAAGAGTTATTTATGCAACAAGTGTATAAAGTGGTGCTTTTCTTCACGAATGGAAAATTAACGCATTAGGCGTCGATTTGTTTTTCATGATGACATAACGGTGCATAAAATTGACACATGAGTGCATAAAATTGACAAATGAGTGCATATAATACTTTGTCGCTCCCTAATGTCACTTTTTCAAATCGTTTGACTAATAAATATTTTGTGTACGAAAATCGATTTAAAAAATTTACTATCGAGTGTAAATTTGTTAAATAATTACTTTGGCTTAAAAATTTTATTGCAATAATAAAATCTTACCTTTGTTAATGGAATTGTTGACTTGTCATTGTTTGCCTCTTCCGTCATGAAATTTAAAACGTTCATAATTATTTCACGACACTGCTCACTGAACTTTTTATGAATAACTTCACTTTCTGGAGTCGCCATAACAAGTTAGTATTGCACAACCCCGGTAATCACACTTTTCTCTGAACTGTACTGTCGAAACGAAACTTACGAATTCTGCCAGCGAAGTGAGCTCTTGCAATCCGCATACGTCGTTGCTGCAGTAACTAATTTTGAATTAGAGGACGGAGTAGCTGAAGAATAACTAACGCTCCTTAATAACTAATGAAAAATTAAAACATGTCGCGATAGACATGTTACACATCAATCATAGGGAGAGCCCCTTTAAACCAAATTCGAGGTGTGACTTCAAAATATAATGAATTTAAGTCAAATATCGTAGAAGACCCTCTTCTATATAAATTAAGACATTTTTCTCCTTAAAATGCTCATGATGTGCTAGTTCATTTAACTAATTTCGGTTAATTACTCGGTTTTTGTAACTCTAAGTAAAAAAGTCAACAAACCACAGTTTCTATTATCCATACACGTGAAAGTCAACGAGCAATGCAACCACACAAAAGCTGTTATAAGTAAATAGCATACCTCCAATCTGCGTTGACCCCAATTTTCTCTCGTGAAACTTTAAAATGAAAAAAACTTTGAAGCACGTTGCATACAAGAAAACTCAACTTCCATAGATACATAACGAAATATTTCAAAAAGATTTTACTGTAATTAAAGATCTGACTGTAATTTTGAAATTAGTCCTTCAAGCACTAATTAATTTCTAGTTTACAAACCGAAATTAAAATAAAACTTCGTCGAGGCATCAGAAATTAGTATTTAATTTCACCGTAAGAGCCTTTCCGATGAAACTTTTAGACAGAAGGAATAAGAAACATTTGATTTTCAAAAATCTTTAATTATGAGACGAGAGCAACTTATTAGCTATATAATTTGTTATCTTTTGAATGTTTCCCTGGCGTTATCTCACTCACAAGATAATTGTTATAAAACCAGAAATTAATAAGTAAAACAAAAGGTTCGAAGTATATTTGAAGAATCCCCAGAAAAAAATCTTTAGATCTAGGAATCTAATACAATGTAACAATCAGGGAATTTTTGATTTAATAGTGTATATCCGATTTTTCGAAAATCACAAAACACACCAACTACTAGTTCACATCAGAAAATTAACGTACCTAAATGGTTGGCCACATTTTATTTCATCTTTATTTTAATAATACAGGGTAATACTCGGAAGAGAATTTATGTATCATACACTACTTAAAAAAATGTATACCAACTACGCCTACGGCACTAAAATGAGGTGATTAACTAATATAAAGTCTAGAAGGTCTGCACTATAATAAGAAATTTATATAAACACTCCTTTCTCCCTCCAGTCCAAGTTATTGAAGATCAGGTCCTGGTTAAAATCAATGAAATCTTGGTATCTTGTACGTCCTGACATGGCGAATAAAGGTTCCCTTGGTCAGAACTATCGAAAACCCCTAATATGGTCAATTTTGACCTCTTAAAGTATACAAGATATTGTCACTCACCTCAGGGTCCATGAAAGAAATAAGAGTATAAAAAATAAACAAACTGGTTACATAATATATTTAATTACAAAAGTTGTAAATAAGAAGATAATAAGACTTTTTAACATACTTTTGATTATACGGGGAGATCCAAAAATATATGACAAATCAAATACTTTTATAGAACACAGTAGGGGAGGGCGGGTCACAGTGGCTAGTAGTTGCCATGTAGCAGGAAGCTGCTAAACTGTGCAAATAATAGTGCCCGTTATATGTTAGTTCCTAAATTTGTCGCAAATTTGTTTTATTGCATTTTTGTGTCTATGGTGCAGCACGTGTAAAAATCCGGTGAGTATTGTTTTTTGTACCATTACAATTTGAAGTGATTTTTGACTACTTAGTTATATCGTGTTCAAAATTGATACATTATGCTAACAACCAACACATGCTAGGAGCTAGAAACTTGCGAACAAAATTTTAGATAGGAAATTTGTTTAGAGGTTTGATTTGTACACAGTGGCCAGAGTCATTTGGGACAGAGTGGCCACTCCTCAGTATCAGACTTTGGTGGCCACTGTACCCCGTACTCATAATTAGTCGATTTGTGTTCAGCATTTCTCCTTCATCTTTTCTTTCAAGACTGACGCATGTTTTTTAATTTAATTCAGATTGAAAGATTGTGGCGATGCCACGCAACAGGAAACGCAAAAGCACTATTGGTCTAGCAGATGAAAACGATATGAAATCGGCTGTTAGATCTGTATTAGATGAAGGGCGGCTGCAGTTCGTTACAATATATCACGAACCACATCACGTAGGTATATTCAAAAATGCCGTGATATAAATATAAATTGGGATGAACCAGAATTTCCACAAATGAAGCCAAATTATGAATGCAGAAATATTTTTGCTAACGAAGAAGAGGTAGAGTTATGTGAATACCTAAAGAAATGTGGAAAACTACATCATGGTTTACCATCCAAAGCTGCTAGAAAACTGGCATTTGACCTTGCAGTGGCAAACATCAAGAATATTCCGAAAAGCTGGCAATGAGATCAATCTGCTGTAAGCTGTAAAGG
Organism: Galeruca laticollis; assembly: GCA_963921935.1. Taxonomy (NCBI): domain Eukaryota; kingdom Metazoa; phylum Arthropoda; class Insecta; order Coleoptera; family Chrysomelidae; genus Galeruca; species Galeruca laticollis. The sequence continues at coordinate 114,817,650 of OY998180.1, forward strand.
AATGGTTTACGGCGTTCATGAAAAAGAATCCTACAATTTCCGTACGAACAGCAGAAGCAACTTCTATATCAAGATCTATGTCTTTTAATAAGCCCGTTTTCCATAAGTTCTATGACGATTTAAGGGATTTATATGAAAAATACCCATTTTCGAATGCAAGCAGAATCTATGATACTGACGAAACAGCTTTAACAACTGTTCAAGGATCAACTAAAATAATTGCACAAAAAGGACAGAATAAAAGTTGGTCAAATTACATCCGCTGAACTAGGAGGGATTCTAGTGACCATGTGTGGTACAATCTTGGAAACTGTATTCCGCCTCTTTTGATATTTCCAAGAGTCAATTTTAAAGATAAAATGATTAAGAACGCTCCCATTGGGACAGAAAGGGCAGCTTCACCGACGGGTTGGATGACGTCTAAAATATTCGAGAACTGGATGCATCATTTCATTTAGCACGCCAGGCCTTCATTACAAGACCCTGTATTACTATTATTGGATAACCATGAAACACATGTATCCTTTGAGGTCATTGGGATGGCAAAGAATTCTGGCGTTTCTTCTTTTTACACTACCACCACATACAAGCCATAAGTTACAGCCTCCTGACAAATGTGTATATGGTCCTCTGAAGCGTTACTATAATGAGGCATGCGGATCCTGGCTAGCATCAAATCCTGGCAAAAGAATAACAATATACGAAATTGCTGAACTGTTAGGGATTGCCTATCCCCTCGCTTTTACACAAAAGAATTGCATATCTGCCTTTGAAAGCACAGGTATTTATCCAATAAATAAATATGTGTATGGAGATGATGAGTATTTAACAGCAAATGTAACAGATAGATTAGAACATGAGCAAACCACATCAACTAGTAAATAAAAAGGAAATCCACGTCCAACAACTACTGTAGGTCAAGTCATACCATCAACCAGTACATTTAGTACGAGTTCTCCTGTTTCAGCAGGGAAATTTTATTCTTTAATAATGTGCCAGCCTCCAATTTTGTCTCACCAGAGATATTACGCCCCTATCCGAAAACCAATACCGAACAGAATATAACTAAAAGGGGTAGTAGGAAAAAAAGAAAGCAGAAGTTTTGACAAGCACGCCAGTTATGAATAGACTAGAAGAAGAAATAATGGAAAAAATGCGACTGGGAAGTTTAAAGCGAAAGAGAAATATGAAAAAAGTGATCGGAAGGAAAAGAAAAAACCCATTATGGAACTTATGGAATCCACAAGCGAGAGTGAAAATGAGATTTTGGACTTATCAAATGCTTCGAATGATGACGTATCCGAGAATTCTGAAGATAATTCTGACAGTGTAATTGTTGTTAAATCATTTGTTTTAGTTAAGTTTACAACAAAAAAGGACATAACATATTTTGTTGGTCAAGTCAGTAATATCAGTACGGACTTGAATGAATATTCAATTAATTTTTTAAGGAAAGTTGGGGATAAGTTTCTACTTCCTAATGCTAAAGATTGTGGAATAGTACCATTCGATGATATTGTTACAGGTTAGCAAAAATAGCTGAAAGTTTAAAAATGGACACGCCCACGATGCGCGTTGGTCTCAATACGGAAAGTAGGAGATAAGACAGTTTATGATTAAACTTTAACGAGTACAGAACTAGGTATAGTCTGCGAAAAAGTAGGTATCGCAGTGAACAAAAATGGAATTTCAGTCGAAGTTCAAATGAAAAGTTTTAAATGGACAAACTCGAGAAGTGGTAGCAATTGTTATACATTTTATGAGAAGAGAGGCGGAAAATAACGGGCCATTGAAAGATTTTTAAAAAGTCCAGGTATTGGCAACAGGAGTCAGTTTAAGTAGATAGTGTTCAACAAATTTCACGTGAAATGAAGGTAGTTGAAGATGGTGAATGCTCGTCGTTTGAAACACCTAACAAAAAGGAAGAAAAAAGCGCTTCAAAAACATGTCTAGATAATTTTGACATCCGAAGGTATATTTCCAATTGTTATATTACAGAAAAACAAGTTCCAACTTTGAAGCGTATGCATCGAAAATTTGTAGATGAGTATACCTATACAAGTACCCGAGAGTCTCTTCGGCATGATATTAAAAAATGGGATTTCGTTGGCGAAAAACTAGAACAAATAGGAAGTTGTTAATGGAAAAACCCGAAATTAGACATAATAGACTTAACTTCTTACGAAGTATGAAACGTTACAGAGACGAAAATAGACCAATTATATATATGGACGAAACGTATATCCTGTCATAGTAATAAAAAGAGCTGGTCTGATAGTTCGAACGAGGGGTTACATAGACCAGTAACAAAGGGATAGATACTAAATATAGTAAATGCTGGAGGTGAAAATGATTTTGTGAAAAATGCTTACCTTAGATACAAATCTAGAGATAAAACCGGAGATTATCATAATGCCATGAACGACGAGAGCTAGAAAAAGGTGTTGCAGGAGATGTTAGTACCAAATTTACCACTAAATAGCGTTTGAGTGATCGACAACGCACTTTATCATAATGTACAGAGTGAAAAAGTACCAAATTCCTCTTGCAGAAATGCCGAAATGCAGCAGTGGTTGACAAAGCGAAATATTGGATTTATGGCTGATATGCTGAAAGCAGATTTATACAATCTTATAAAGTAACACAAACCTCAGTACAAAATATACGAAATCGATAAAATTCTTACAGATAAGGGACATTCCATTTTACGATTATCTCCATATCATCCGGATTTAAATCCAATAGAGTTAGTATGGTCTTCTATGAAGTAATACGTAGCTGATAAAAATGTAACTTTTAATTTTAAAAACGTACAAAGTTTGTGTGATGAATTCTTTTATACATTTTCGATATTAGAGTGGAAAACTAGGTGTGAACATATACAAAAAATCGAACAAGATTATATGTCAAAGGAACCTGCTTTTGATTTAGTTGTTGATGACATAATAATAACTCTAGGATCTAATAGTAACAGTGAAAGTGGAACTGATGGAACCATCTCAGATTCAGAGCCTGATTTATCAGAAATAATATGGACGTGAGGTATACTTTTATTGGTACAAATAAATTTTACTATTCCACGATTAAATATGATCGTGGAATAGTGAAATTTATCTGTACTGACAAGTATACCTGTTTATTTCCTTTTTCAATATATTACAATATTCTTATTACGTTTTATTACATATTTTTTTGAAAATAATATAAAAAAATACACAATGCAAAGAAATTTCCTAGTTTTTATCGCCTTAATTTTATAGGTAAACAATTTCTATATTAATTGTGCACTGGATTGTACCAATATCGGCAGAAATTGTTAAGCGCCTTGGGTATCCTTTTCCCTCCGAATGCGTTCTCACTTTATCGTTCGCGCAGCGAAGTGGGGACCTCACACTTCCAGCTATTTTTGCTTAATAATACCGTTAAATTCTGGAGGTATCTCCAGACTACAACCACTTATAGATGTGGTATTGACCATAGCGGCTATAACATCTTAATCAATTCTGTTTTTTATCAGTTCTATTTGGGTGACCAATGTGCCCCATGTATGTGGCCACTATTCCTCGCGTGTGGGGTACAGTGGCCAGTTTTCATGTTCTCAAAAAATCATTATTATTTATTTCATGTATCGTTTGTTTTTTTCAAATAAATTTTTCATAGGTAGTAAAAACTCTATTCATTTTAATCCTGCAAACTATATCTCAGTGAAGGCATTCGCAGTAGAGAAAAATATATAAACCAAAAAAAGTGGCCGCTGTGACCCTCTCTCCCCTACCTACATGTTTTTTATATATCAAACCTTAGGTTTAAATGTCTTGTATATCAATAATTAGATCTTCGTCATTTGGTTCGTTCCTTTGAGCTGCATCTAGAATGTAATTTAACATCGCTCGAGTGGGATATTTAATTCTTTGCTGGTGCCTGGCATAACCAAAATACCATAACATACTAGCTACATGAGCACAACATCCTATAGTTCTGGTACCTGATTTACAAGTGCAGTAGTAACCAGATATTAGTTCGTTATTGTTTTGCATTCAATTTTCGTTAATATTATCCACAAAAGATATCCACAATTGATACTTCACGGTATTGCGGAATCGGGATTTTATCCTAAAGATATCCTGGTTCCTCTCCATTCTTATATAGCTCAAATACGTCGCTGTTGTCATGATCTAATTTATCCTGAATATAAGATGGGACTAGCTTTGTTTGGTATACACCTAGAATTAGTTGCTTCAAATAATGGAGATCAAACCTAGGAAATGTTGGAAAAAAATGTTCTTTTAGCAACATCCACATAGCATTTCTGCGAATTAGATTTTCTGCTTCAACCCTCGACTGTACAACATTTACCTCATTTACTTTTGCTTTCAATTTTCGCCAGCTAGTTCAACTGTTTTTACTTCCATAAAAATAGGGCGATGATACCGATTTAATAATGCACCAGCAATAAGATAATATGCTCGGAGATGAAGAACGTAAGCGCTTGGAATAATTCCATCGAGAAACTTTAAAATAGACTTTATGTGACCATTGCCTGCTTCAGCGATCCATCTTCGTATGGTGATCAAACGAGCTTAATTTTCCCTTTCAGTTGAAATATCCACGTTCAAAAATTATGGAAGTTTGACATACAAATCCATTATCATTTAAAAATTGTATTACATCTCCATATCCACTATCAATGATGAATATGTCACTTTCTTCAAACCAGTTATTAATGTTGTTTCAGTCTTTCTCAAATTCATTTCTCAGAATTGCAGCTACATTGTTTCGAGCATTCGCAAAATATGGTACATGAATAACCAGAAGGTATTTAGCAATACTAACAACAAGAACTAGTTTAACTAAATGTCTACCTGTATGTACAGAATAATATTGTATTAGACATTTGTAGTTACCAGATTTTTCAATAAACGTATACGTTCCATTTACGACAACAATGGCTTTCCGAACATTAATATTAAAATTATAGAGTTCAATAGCAAACTCTGTAACATGTCTTGGGCAACAATGTTCACGATTTATATTCTGTAAACCAATATTTTGTGGAATATACCGTAACATCAATGATCTTTTTACAACACTTATAGCTTAACTTGCAGATTATCTGCTAGAATCACTAAAAATAACTTTTAATAGTTCATCTGACAGTTCTTGATGAAGTTTGCACAACAATGTGAGTAAATGTTTCATTTTAACACGCCTAACATTATTAGTATCATGAACTGGGTCACAGTTGCTGAATAGTTCTTCAAATTGCGGTTTTGTTTAAGATGTTACAACCTTGAAGTCTTCATCTGAAAACGACTCTTCATTTAAACAATTGAATTCACATCCTGATGATTCCTTGCGTAGTGCTTGTATGAAATTGCCCATTTCACGTTCGTTTATCCGTAAATATCAGTTAATGGACGCAAACCCTCATACAAAATTTGTAATAAAAAGCCATCATTATTTATACGTTGTTCACATAATCCTGCAGATCCAGGAACGTGAATATTGGTATCAATAAATATTTGTACAATTGCTTCTATCGAAAGACGGCTTAATTGTTCTGGTATATAATCACAAATCATGCAACAGCTATTGCGAGTCTGTTTCAAAAAAATAAACAGTTTTAAATATTAAAACTAACTTTTCCACATCTGTGAGATGCCCTGATTAATATTCTATCATAAAATTATCACTTGTATACACTGTAACGACACAGTCGTCTGGACATAAAATGACCCCGATAAATAATCAGAAAACAGAACTCTACACGAGTCAAACTAGACAAAGTTGGGCACCCAGCACCGATAGGGCAGCACCTTCGCCTTTCCGCTAATAACTTGACCGATACTACCAAAGCAGACGTTCTGCGATATACCAGACAAGCTCTACCTTACGTAGAATAACGATAGCAAGCCTAAACTAAAAATAATTGAAGTGTTGAACTATCTTCCGGAGCGTGTTGAGCTTTGGAATAGTGAACACATAATATCCCGCTTGTCGTTGACCCTTCGGTATGGGTTAAACCCGAGGCTAGACGCCAAGCAAACCCCTGTATATCGGACGAAATCCTAAAGCGTGTTGCAATAATATAAGAGACGGTTTTATGCATAGGCGGCAAATGGCACAACGTTTCTGCGCCGCCACCCGCGCATGGAGACTCTATAGTCGCGCGAACTACAAGACTGTTTTACATAAACAAAATAGAATAAAACAATTTAAAATATTATAAATGACAATGAATTTCAACATATTGCCTATATTGTGAATAACTATCATAAAATATCCTAGTATAATTAACTTTTAAGTCATTAAAAATGAAAATATACAAAATCAATCTTACATTGGTTTGTGTGAATACGGCTTGTGTTTGTCAAAGTGAAGTGTCAAAACTAAAAATATGGTTATATTGGTTATGGTTACAAGTTCTAAGGATGAGTAAAATTAGTATAGTTTTGTTCAATTTATTTAGGTTTCCCGTTCTAATAAAGTGAATAAAAGTAAGTGAACCTTTACAATGTCATTACCAGGTATAATTCGTCATAGTTGTATTGTAAAAAATTGTTAATAGTATAGTATATTACGTAACGAGTGCGGAAAGTGACAGTTTTCACACGAGTGGGAAGTATTATCTCACGAGGCGCAAGCCGAGTGAGACAATCCCACGAGTTATGTACACTATTTTTCCTACGACCACGCGATATACTTTTACCGAATCAGGCATGTACAATTTTGCATTTTTATGTAGATGTGAGAGGTTTTATATATGTTTATTTGTAATTACTTTATATAGTTTTGATTACTCACCTTTGAAAGTGGCCCAGAAAATTGTGATTTTTATGCGATGAAAAAGAGTGTCTTCATAAAAAAGTTAGAATAAATATTGGTACACAAAATATTACGAACATTTATTTTAACAACTAACAACAATTGGGAACAGAACATCAGAAATAAAACTGTTTTTGTTACATAAATATTGCGATTCAGAATTAATTATTTATTAGAATCACTGTAAAAATTAAAAGTAAAATTATTATTAGCGCAATTTATAAATTGCAAGATGTAAGCACACTTTATTTTTAAGAATAAATAAACTATTGTGTATATTTTCTTAGCGCTATAAGTATCTTTGATAAGAACACAACGTAACAGCGATGGAATGGCATTTCAACATTCAATTTAACAGCTTTTTTATCCGTACACGTACGGATAAGTTTTTTTTCCGTACGAGTATGAATAAAGGCCACTTTCCATAGAACTAGACAGTGCGATATACGTCACTTTCCTATGTGATCGTAGGAAAAATATTTTTGGCCACTTCGCAATTTGGGTTTAAGAACAAAACATTTTTCAAATTTTCACCATAAGCTATGTTTCTAGTTTCGTACAACTTTTAATTGCGAAGAATGTAAGGCTAATTTGCAGAGAGATATTTTAGTTGTTCACCACCGTGGTTTCACTTCCTTCAAAGAAAATGATGATAAAATACGCCTGATTTGTGTACAGAGAAGTTGTTAAATTTCTTTCAATACTGCATGACTTTGTTATCATATTTCACCACTTTTCGTTCATGTAGAAAATATTACTGAAAAAAATAACACTTTGCAAAAGGTCATATAAATTTTGATTTATTCATCTGTCTAGAACATAAATCATACGTATTTTCTCAACTCATAAAAGTTTGTGTTCCCTTATTAATTGAAAAATATAATGATGGTAAGAGGACTAACAACCAAAAATATTTTTTTGTTACTTAAAACATACTACTTTTAATTTACTTTTTGTTTCAGACCTGTTCCTGTCTTCATGGATATGGAGAATCTAGTTTTTAACTTCCTTTTATTAAAATGTTTGTTGGTTTTGTTGTAAATAATTTTAAAATAACAATGTGCAATTTGATGTGATATTGGATTAATTTTTTTAAATATAATGTAATGTAATTTTAGTAGAAATATGTAATTGTGATTAATAATTTTTTTTATATTATGTGCAGGTTAATAAAAATTTTAAATGTTTGCTGTTTTCTTATTTAACTGAATTATTTGTTTCAAACTTGTTCATTATAATTATTTCATTACAAAAAATGAAATATAATTTTTTGAAATGAAATAATTATATAATAAACAATTTTAAGACGAACTATAAAATTTACCTACCAATAATCCTAACTACCAAATTTAAATATTCCGCCTGTAAGAATTAGTTCTGCACCCCGCAAGGGGTGCGCTCAGATCGACGCGATGCCAGCTGTTTGTACGGGAACGAACACTCTCTTATTACTTTCTCTATCGTGTTGAGCTTATGGCGGACGCCAACTACCCTAGGTCAAGCCCTGCAGCGTGTTGAGCGCAGGACCGAGGCCTTCCCGACTAGCCGTAATTCCGGAGCGCGTTGAGCCCGGGACGGTAGCAAATTCCCGACCTCCGAGATCACGCTGTGCGTTGAACGCGGGATCTCGACCCTGACACACCCCTTTGGTTATAGGAACCTAGCGTCCCAGTCAGTAATCTGGACAACCGAGAATAATAATTCGCGACCCAATCCGACGACCACCCTAACCTAACCATCCAATCCCTTTTATGCTCTACCACACTGACGAACCCTCACAAAATGGCGCCCGAGCAGGAAGTTAGATAACACAAAATGGCGCCCGAGCAAAAGGTTAAATAAGGAAGAAAAAGATTACAGATATACCAGAGCATCCAGGGAGGAAACGATTACAAAACTAAGAAAAGGGATACAAAAATTGCAAAAGGTTACATAAACCAGAACAGTCAGGAAGTAACCAAACATACAAAAGCGGAAAAATCAGACAGGCACATATCATGAGCGAACAAGGAGAATACGCCGACGTGGGATTACAGATAGCGGACACAAAAGTAGGATGGATATACAAGCTCAAGAAGGAAGAGCTAGTGACAGAACTACAAAAATTCGAATTAGACACAAGCGGTAATATGGACACACTACGGGCCAGAATGGTACATTTTATAAGGAAACAGATGGGAAATAATGCCAGACAACAAGAAAACAGCATACGAGAATCTGAAAAACCTAGAGAAAGAATGTACACTGCCGAAAACAGCGAGTCCGAAGATATACATAGTAGGTACAGTTACAAACACGTAGATTGCACAGAACTGGACAAAATAAGGAGATTGGGAATATACTTTGATGGCTCAAAAGACCCGATAGAGTTCATCGAAAGGTTGCAAGAACTCAAAACATGCTACCAGCTAAGCGACGAAGTTATACTTAGAGCTCTGCCAGAAGTGCAAAAAGGCAAAGCAATTCTTTGGTACCGGAATAATAAACATCTCTGTGAAACTTGGCAAGATTTCGTAGATAATCTCGAAACATTTTATGTATCATTAGATTTATCAACATACTTAGAAGAAAAGATAATGGAGAGAAAACGAACCGTTTAAACAATATATCACAGAAATTCAGACATTAATGCGGAGACATATGGGCTTCAACAGTAGCCAACAACTAGAAAGAATATATAGAAATATGAACCCGAAATATAAACTTCACGTCCGAAGAAATTAAATCTCATCAATAAGAGACCTTACACGGCGAATAGACGAACTAGAAAATATCCGAAAAGAGATCGAGAAAGCGGGCAAACCCGAGAGTAAGACCAATTACGGCAGCCGCACGGGGCAAAGTCTACAAAACAAGAGCAAATTACCGAAATACAACCGACAAGATTGTCGCTGGAGATGCGGTAAAAGAGGACACAGAAAAGAAACTTGCTACGGGAGACAAATATTATTCTGCAGCCATTGCGGAACACCGTCAAATAAATGCAGTTGCCGGAGTTCGGGAAACGTAACAAGGGCCGATTCTTCGAGAAGCAAGATAAGCACAATAAAATCCTCCACTACGAACAGTTACAGTATATTAGAAGATAAAAGACCGCACATAACAATTTTTACCCAAAACCAACAACAATTAAGCGCGTTAATCGACACAGGAGCACATAAATCATACATAGGGACAAAAGGCCTGATTAAAATTAGACACTCCCAATATAGGACTAACCTAGAAAATACGGCGGTTACTTTAGCAAACGGATATAAAATGAAAATTACAAAGAGCTTTGTTATTTCGTGTACAATAGCTAAACAAGAGGGCGAGACAAAATTCCTGTATCTACCGAACCTAAAAGCCGAAGCAATTCTAGGAGTAGCAGACATTGCAGAGAAAAAAATACCATGGGCAGACCTGTTAAAAGAAGAAACCGACTTAACCCCAGAAGAGCAATAAATTTATAACAAACTAACACAGATAGATCACACCGTACAAAACCCAAAGGAACAACAGGAAACTTACAAGAAAATGGACAACAAAAAAATACAAAAAATAGAACAGGAAGAAAGGATACACGAAGATAATGCATTCATAGAAGATTACAGAGTATAAGATACAATAACAAAATATAACAGGCAGTAGTTAACATGGAAGAAATAAGTCAAACAGAAACCAACCCCAAATTTAATAATAATCCAGAACTACCAGCATTAGAGAAGAAAAGACTAGAAAGGTTTTTAGAAACAGAAATAAAAAAATTAAACAACAGCCGGGGAGTAACACCAATGGCAGAACACACAATAAAACTAAAACACAACACACTTATCAAACAGCGGTATAGACCGAGGAACCCGATAGACTACATTAACGTAGCACCTAAGAAAAGTAAAGCAGATTGGTACGAGAGGAAAAAAACAGAAGTAGGGACCCAACCGCAAAAGCATTCGGATTTCACAATCATAGACTACAAATTAAAAGGCAATAAACCAAACCGCAGAGATGGAAGACATACTCGACCTATACGACGATGCCATATGGCAAATCGAAGAGAGAGAATTGAACCGATCTCCGACAGCAGGAAAATCAATCGAGCAAGAATGGAACCAGTTGGTAGTAAGGAGAAACCAGTCCCTACCGGTGAAGGACCACTAATCCGACGCGTGCCGGAGCAAATAAGAAATAAGCTGAAGACAGGAAGGAGAAGGTACCGATACAGGCTAGCCAATGGATAGAGTATTAGCATACAGTACGGAACTGAGCCAAGCAGACAAAACCAATCACTACAGCGTCCCACACTGCTGACGCGGAACCAAAATTTTGTACCAAAATTTTCACGACCTGGGAGGGGTGTAACGACACGGTCGTCTGAACATAAAATAACCCCGATAAATAATCAGAAAACAGAAGTCTACACGAGCCAAACTAGACGGAGCTGGGCACCCAGCACCGAGAGGGCAGCACCTTCGTCTTTCCGCTAATAACTTGACCGATACTACCAAAGTAGACGTTCTGCGATATACCAGGCAAGCTCTCCTTACGTAGAATAACGATAGGAAGCTTCAACTGAAAATAACCGAAGTGTTGCACTATATTCCGGAGCGTGTTGAGCCTGGAATTGTGAACACATAATATCCCGATTGTCGTTGACCCCTCGGTGTGCGTTGAACCCGAGGCTAGACGCCAAGCAAACCCTGTATATCGGACGAAGTCCTAAAGCGTGTTGAGCTTAGGGCGGACGCCAACTACCCTAGGTCAAGCCCTGCAGCATGTGGAGCGCAGGACCGAGCCCTTCCCGACTAGCCAAAATTCCGGAGCGCGTTGAGCCCGGGACGGAAGCGAACTCAAGACCTCCGAGATCACGCTGTGCGTTGAACGCGGGATCTCGACCCTGACACGCCCCTTCGGTTATAGGAACCTAGCGTCCCAGTGAGGAATCTGGACCACCGAGAAGAATAATCCGCGACCCAATCCGACGACCACCCTAGAGGAACTGCCCGCCTCCAGGACCAATAAATCATGTATATACTTATTGTACAGAGCTTTAGATTTTAATTGTAAATATTTATTGTAGTTTGAATAAAGAAGTATATCTAACCATCCAACCAACTCCTTTTATGCTCTACCACACTGACGAACCCTCAAAACACTTCGGGGGATGTATCGTGTTAGCAAACCGAAATTTCTCCAAAAGTAACCAAAAATGCAGTATATCTGGTTTTATAGGATCCGCTGTACCCGCTATAGTTTGCTGAAAATCAATACGGTACATCTGTGGAAACCTTGAATGAGACACCTTGAAAAATATCCTATTATAAAATTGGCCACTTGTATACACTCCGGAGGCTGTATCGTACTAAACCCGACATTTCTCCAAAAAGGACAAAATGTGGCACTTCAGGTACTACAGCACCCATTGTACTAGATTTGGTGAGCCAAAAATTAATAAGGTTTATCTATAAGAAAAAAGCCTTGAACAATATTCAATCATAAAATGGGTCACTTGTATTACACGCTGGAGGCTGTATCGTGCTAACAAACTGAAAATTCTCCAAAAACGACAAAATTTTGGTACCTCAAGTACCATAGCACTCGTTGTACTGCCTTTAGTGAGCTGAATCTCAATTAGGTTCATCTTTGAGACGCCCTGAATAATATCCAATCATAAAATTGGTCACTTGAGGCTGTATCGTGCTAACAAACTGAAATTTCTCCATAAATGTCAAAAATGTTGTACTTAAAGTACTATAGCACTTGTTGTACTAGCTGTGGTGAGCTGAAAATAAATAGGGTTCATCTGTGAGATGTTCTGAATTATATTCAATCATAAAATTTGTAGTTTTTTGCACTCCGGAGGCTGTATCGTGCTAACAAACTGAAATTTCTCAAAAAATTACAACAATGTCGTACTTGAAGTACCATAGCATCAGTAGTACTGGGTATCGTGAGCTGAAAATCAATTGGTGATTTGTTGCACTCCGGAGGCTGTATCGTGCTAACAAAACATGTAACGAAAACTGGCCGACGACAACGACGACGACATACACACAGGATTTTTACTTTTCCGCTCAACCTATCTATATGCGAGAAAACTATTGGTTTACCCACAAAAAAAGTGAAATTTTAAAGAAAAATTTGAATTATTTCTACTTTTTCCATCAACAACAACACGAAAAAACGGTTTTTAGAAAAATAAACGGTTTTAAAGATTAAAACTAACTTTTCCGCATCTGTGGCCCTGAACAATATTCTATCATAAAATTGTTACTTGTATACACTTCGGGGGATGTATCGTGCTAACAAACTGAAATTTCTCCAAAAATTTAGTATATCTGGTTTTATAGGACCCGCTGTACTAGCTCTAGTCAACTGAAAATCAATAGGGTACATCTGTGAGACACCTTGAACAATACTTATTCATAAAGTTGATCAATCGTATACTATCTGGAGGCTGTATCGTGCTAACAAACTGAAAATTCTCCAAAAATGACAAAAATATCGTACTTAAAGTACTGTAGCACCGGTTGTATTGGCTCTGGGGAGCTGAAAATCAATAGGGTTCATCAGTGAGATGCCCTGAATAATATCCAATCATAAAATTGGTGACTTGTTGAACTCCGGAGGCTGTATCGTGCTAACAAGACTTGCAAGGAAAAGTGGCCGACGACAACGACGACGACGACGACGACGATGACGACGACGACGACGACGACGACATACACACAGGATTTTTTTTCTAAAAACCGTTTTTTCGTGTTGTTGTTGATGGATAACGTAAAAATAACTCAAAAAAAAATTTCAAATTTCCAACTTTTTTGTGGGTAAACCAATACTTTTCTCGCATATTAGATAGGTTGGCGGAAAAGTAAAAATCCTGTGTGTATGTTGTTGTCGTCGTCGTCGTCGTTGTCATCGGCCACTTTTTCTTACATGTCTTGTTAGCCACGATACAGCCTCCGGAGTGCAATAAGTCACCAATTTTATGATTGAATATTGTTAAGGACGTCACAGATGAACCCTATTCATTTTTAGCTCACCAGAGCCAATACAACAAGTGCTACAGTACTTTGAGTACGATATTTTTGTCATTTTTGGAGAAGTTTCAGTTTGTTTGCACGATACAGCCTACAGAGAGTATACTATTGATCAATTTTATGATTGAATATTGTTCAAGGTGTCTCACAGATGTACCCTTTTTATTTTCAACTGACTATAGCGAGTACAGCGGGTCCTATAAATCCAGATATACTACATTTTTGGTTACTTTTGGAGAAATTTCGGTTTGTTAACACGATACGTCCCCCGAAGTGTATACAAGTGACAATTTTATGATAGAATGTTAATCAGGGCATCTCATAGATGCGTAAAAGTTAGTTTTAATCTTTAAAACCGTTTATTCTTCTAAAAATCATTTTTCCGTGTTGTTCTTGATGAAAAACGTAAAATTTTTTTTTCTAAATTTCAACTTTTTTGTGGGTAAACCAATACTTTTCTCGCATATTAGATAGGTTGGGCCGAAAAGTAACATTAAGTCGTAGACATTCAGGATCTTCTGCCAGTGCGCTAATATCTATTCTTATTAAATTATCACAGCTCAGACAAATACGAGTATTAATATTTACAGGAGTGTATGGAAGATATCCATCCATATATCGCATAGCAAACTGAATCATTTCTTCAATGTCGAAATTATCCTGTAAACGTTTAGCGTGTATTGCACGGGAAGCAATTAATACGAACCATTTGAATAAACAAATAAACTAAAAAATCTGATACACCTAGATGAAAATCAAGATGCAACAAATATATTCCACTTGACATTTCACAATTGAACTGAGAGTTTCATATAAATATTCAATTGTTTTGAAATTGATGCTTAAATAAAGGTGATCATGGGTGTCTACGATCCAATGTCCGGGTACACAAATGATGGCAAAAATTGTCATTACATGTTATGTGAAACTTATAACTGATTGTTGATAATAAGATTAGAAAAAATAAACGGTTTTAAAGGTTAAAACTCATTTTTCCGCATCTGTGAGACGCCCTCAACAATGTCCTATCATAAAATTGTCACTTGTATACACTTCGGAGGCTGTATCGTGCTAACAAACCGGAATTACTACAAAAATAACCAAAAATGTAGTATATCTGTATTTGTAGGACCCGTTGTACTCGCTCTAGTGTGCTGCAAATCAATAGGGTTCATCTGTGAGATACCCTGAAAAATATCCAATTAGAAAATTGGTCACTTGTATATCCTCCAGAGGCTGTATCGTGCTAACAACCCGAAATTTCTCCAAACCAAAAATGTGTCACTTCAAGTACCATCGTCCCCGTTGTACTAGCTCTAATGATATGAGAATCGATAGTGTTCATTTGTGTGACACCCTTAATAATATCCAAGCATAAAATTGATCACTTCTGTATATTCCGGAGCCTATATCGGACTAACAAACCGAAATGTCATCAAAAATGACCAAAAATATGGAACTTAAACTACCATAGCACCCGTTGTGTTAGCTCTAGTGAGCTGAAAATCAATAAAGTTCATCTATAGAGTGCCCTGGAGAATATTCAATCATAAAATTGTTCACTTGCATACATTCCGGAGGCTGTATCGTGCTAACAAATTGAAATCCTCCAAAAATGACCAAAATTTGGTACCATAGCACCTGTTGTACTGAGTCTGGTCGGCTATAAATCAATAGGGTTCATCTATGAGTTATCTCATGAAATTACTAGCACTGTATCGTGCTAACAAGACATGTTACGAAACGTGGCCCACACACACACTGGATTTTTTTAATGAAATTAACTGTCTCAACCCTTACTTCGTGCAATTTACTGACATCAGTGTTTTAAATGAAACTTACAGTTTCTAGATAATTCCACAATATATTTAAAAAAATACCATTGCACAGTTATATTGATCGTAATATGAAAAAATATATCCAGGATATTCCCATTGGGCTAATAATAGGTAAGCTTCAGTCAATCACAAGGTAGGTCACTTCTTGGTCTAGCCAAAAATAATTAAACATCAGATAGGCATTAAATGAAATGTAACTTCTGTCATCCTGACGATGATATTTAATATCGAAACAATTGTCAATTTCTTAGAATTTTTAACATTTTTTAAATATATTGGGGAATTATCTAGAAACTGTAAGTTTCATTTAAAACACTAACAGGATTTTTTTTCTAAAAACCGTTTTTTTGCGTTGCTTTCGCTGGAAAACTCTAGTATAGTATGTGTGACTCAAGAATCGTCAAAGATAAGTCGAGTATAGTTTTTCTTAGAATCCAAATTTAAAAAAAAACATTTAGGGCATTCCTTTCGTAATGACGAAGTTCGTTAAGTTTCCTATTGAACCGGAAATGACAGTCAGATGTTTAAATACCTGAAATGTTCATTTCATGTACCTATAGAAATCACCCAAATTTCAAATCGACCGCTCATTTAATAACAAAATAACAGGCTGGCTAGTAATTTCGTTGGTAAAATATGTTTATTTGCAATATGTACTGTTTATTTTTTGTACGAATATTTGTATAAGTTTCATTAAATAGTTTTTCATGTATATTCTATCTAAAACGTACAATAGAAAGATCTTTAATGATGATACTGATCTGAAAACTTATACACAGTCATGATGGATTCCCCACTACTTCATTATCTCTTTAGATTCATTATTCTTTTGATATGATCTTCATTAGCGTTACACCGAAGTCTAGCAGTTCTAGTAAATTTAAGACTTTTTTATAAACTTCGTGTTCACAGTTTTCTTTTTGAAATTATGTGTCAAGTTTTTCTTCAAAATTCAGAGCCTAACTTGTCACGGGTTTCGAATTATTCAAGAGTATGAAAAAAAAATCTTCATCAACCTCACACGGCTCAATGGTGCATATAAAGGTAAGTTGATTTCAATCGTACTATTTTAAGCTCTAGTTCACTCTGTAGGATCAATTGTATGGTGGTCTGGGACACCCTGTATACATACATCACAGCAGTAGAACCAGTTGCACATGTATATTGGAACATAGCTTTCATTTTTGTACTGCACTGTTTGGAACCGGTGGTGTACTAATGAACAGACTAGTTTTTTCCCAACACCAAACCGCTATGGTGCAGGGAAAAAACTCTAGTGTATATATAGCTTTTATTGCTCTCTACAACTTTTATTTGAGACATTTTTTCCCTTAGATCATATAAGGATGCAGCTATCGTCCATCCAGTTATCATTGTATATGCCAGAGAGAGTTTCAACGTCTCCGAAATTTTTATAAATTTTTGTGAAATTCAATATTCTAGGTCAACTACTAACAACCCACCTAGTAATCTGATTCCATTCAGATTTTCGGAATTTTCACAAAAAGAAGTTGACTTCTGCTATCATGTTAGATTTTGATGTATAATTTTCCGGAAAAAAACCATTTAATTTTCCTCAATTTTACACCAAAACAATTTTTTTCCGGACAACTGTCAAATTTTTGGTAATTTTCGTATTAAAAAGAACCCCGTATGCAAGGTTTCATTAGAATAAAAATAAAAGTTTTCCGATTTTCAATCCTTTGGAATAGTAACTTCATTTAAAAAAATTTACTTTGAAATTTTATAACTCGCTTTGTATTATCAGTGAAAGGTTAGTGTATTTTTTATAATAGTAAAAACACTCCTCCTTCGATTTTCACTAACATTAGTCTTTATTTTGCTTAGAGGTAGTTACTACAATTTTTTTAAGCTAATTTTTATTTTATTTTTTATTCCCACTTCAACCCAGTATCTTTCCTACAAATAAAAAACAGAAGAATTCAGATACGATTAGAAATTAATATGCTTCTTTCCTTTATCGAATGACGTAATAAAAGAATCGATATATTATATAATTTCGGAATTATAAAAATTGTTTTGGACGCATGTCCTGGCCAAATAATTGGTAATTTTGATTTGCAATGAATATACAGAAAAAATTATGTTCCATCATGTATTTTAATACGGGGAATCCATTTTTTTAGTTCAATTTAACACAATGAGTGTGTGTGTGTGTGTGTGGGGTTGTGATATTGACTGCGGATCCTTACGGTTCCATTAGCCTAACCAATTATTTGACTTCCTATAGTCCTACCATACATTAATATTTTTTACATCTAATTTATACAATAATTCGAAATATATACGTTTTATAATACAATACGATATGTTACTTAAATCCTTTTTTTCTTTTTTACATTTTATTATTTTTTTTATTTTTTTTTATTTTCCTTTTTTTCTACTTTTTTTTTATATCTTTTTTTTATTTTATTTTTATTTATTTTTTCATTTTTTTCCTATGGGATTACACAGGGATACTTTTCACGCTAAGGTGCCTTTCATAGCGACTTCACAACACACAAAACGGGCAACGGATAGAAGGTAAAATATATAACATGAGGATAGACACGAGGAACCAAGCTAAAATTATCTATTCTAAATCAGACATTAATTTTTTCCGTTTTGATTAAATTAATATATAAGATACACTAAGATATTCAAATTCTTAAACCCAAATTGCGAATATGTTGATAAATCAATTTATAAATTTCCATATTATTTGAGGTTATCAATTCATATAAATTTATTGGTCGTTCCAAAGATTTATATTTACCAAACTTATTCATAAACTGATCAATAATTCTCCGACTCAATTCACATCCTAATATTTTGTGTTCTGCTGTGCCATCTTCACCACATTCCCAACATGGGGAATCTATGATATTAATCTTGCATAAATGAAATGGAAGCAACGTGTGGTTAAACCTAATCCTAGATATAGTTCTTATCAAATCTTTCGATAATTTTGGCCCACTAAACCATGGTGCTGAAGTTAAAGTTGGTTTTATTTCCTTATAAAATAAACATTTGTTGGAATCTCTGTATTTCACCATCCATTTAGCTATACTTTTATTTTTTAATATCAGGAAAAGATCTTCTAGACTAAGAGGATAGTTTACAGTCTGATTACTTTGTAATGATTCTTTGGCTAATATGTCCACTTTTTCATTATGAATTACTCCGCAGTGAGCTTTAATCCAAACAAATTTAACTTGTTTATCTTCCTGTTCTAGATCTATAACGATATTTGTTATGTCTTTAAGTATATAATTCAATTTATTTTTACTAAAGAGATGTTTAAGTTTTTGTAGTACACTTTTACAATCTGAAATTATTAGAATATGTTTTTTGATAGTCAATTTGGTTTTTACATAGGTTAGGGCTTCTCGTATTGCTAATTGTTCTTTAGAGAATATTGAAAAAAATTTTGGTAATTTTATTGATTCGGAATAATTTTCGATTGCATCCCAGAAAGCACAGGAAGCATCATTTCCTTTTTTTGATGCATCGGTAAATATTAAGTGATAATTAGGATATTTGTATTTTATATCTGATGTAAAAAGTAGGTTTCTGAAGGCAGGGGGGTATAGAGAATAATATCTCAAATAATTTAACTTGATTTCGGTTATTATCGTTAAATTTGTTTGGTATACGGGAATCACATCATTTTTATACATATGTTCTGTGAGTTCTAGACATTCTGCATATGATTCACACATTAATAAGGATTTTTGTTTCATATGTCCAAAAGTTTGGAATATTGGAATATCTCATATTTTTTTTTATTTTTATACAAAAAAACTTTTGAAGAATTAAACATCATTTTGCTACAACTCCCACCAATACTAAATAAATCTCAAAGCTAGATAAACAATATGCAAAAACATGATTTATTCTTCTGGAGTGAAAAACTTACAATGTACCACTTACATTTATAATTAAATTAGTATAGAAAAAAATATTTTTTTGGAAAATTAATAATCAGTATTTCCTCCATTGGCCTGTATGTATGACTGTAGGCGATTTGGCATGCTGTCGATTAAATGGTCGAGCTGGGCTTGCGGGATTCTCTCCCATTCTTCACGAGCAGCATATTTTAGTTCTCGCAGTGTGATAGGGGGATTGTTTCGCTTCTTAATGCGTGTTTTGAGATTGTCCCAGGCATGTTGAATGACGTTCATGTCAGAGGAATTCGAGGACCACCATATTGTGGATATTCCTTCTTCCTCCTGAAAATTTTGTACTGCTGCTGTTCGATGCGGAGGTGCGTTGTCATGCATAAACACAAATATATCACCTACTGCCCCTCGGAATAGACACACGACAGGACTTAAAACCTCCTCAATGTATACAGCACCAGTGACTCTTCTCTCCAGAATCAGTAGAGGCGTCCGTTGCCACTCATAATACCACCCAAAACCATAATACTCTCACCTTCAAATGGGACACGCGGTTGGGCTGTTTCTAGTCGGGATTATCGTCCTGAGACCCTCCAAACTAGTGTTCTTCGCGAATCAGAAATCAAGCCAATTTTTGATTCATCAGAGAACATCACGTTATTCCAGTTAGGACCATGATGTACCATCTCTCTAGCCCATTGCAGCCTTACAATTTTGCGTTGATAGGTTAGTTTGGGAACATGTAAGGGTATACTACGATACAAATTTACTGCATTTAGTCTGCGTGTTATTGTTTGCCGTGAAATATTCAGTCCTTCAAGCCTAAAAATTTCTCTGGATATACCACTAGTAGATTCCAGACGATTTCTTCGAGCGATCAATGTTATCTGCCGGTCTTGTGCTGCTGTTGCACATCGATTTCTGCCACTTCTGGGGCAATCCTTCACGTCATTTGTGTCTTGGAATTTTTTTTGAATTTTCGATACAGCACTCTGACTGACGCCAATAATATTGGCGATATCGCTTTGAATAAAGCCCTGTAGTAACAATGTAATTGTTTATCCACTTATACTTTAATATACTAAACTCTAGACCTGTCGAAATGAGATATCATGTTTCTAGGCATTTTTAAACGGTTCGAATGAAATTTAAACAAGGACTGAAATAATGTGTAAATACAAAAATTAGTTTGATGTGACCAAATTGCTACAAAAACGAATCAAACTTTTGATAATTTTCATTTAAAACCGCTCTAGAATAAATATGAACAACAGTTTTCAAACCACCATAGGCGTAGATATATTATTTGTACGCATTCCAAATTTTTGGACATATGTGTAGTTTGTGTATTTTATTAACTAGGCTACTGTTTTTGGACATTATTTTCATGAGGAACTTACTACGTAAAAATTCTCTCCTGATGTTAAGTGGCATCTCACAGCACTCGGCATATAAGTTAGAGATAGGCGTACTCTATAAGGCCCCTATTGCTAGTCTTAAACATTTATTTGTCACAATGTCTAACTTCTTTAGATGGGTTGCAGCTGCTTGCGAATACAATATAGATCCGTAGTCAAATATGGATCTTATGTATGACCTGTATAGTAGTAGAGATATTTCTGTGTCTGCTCCCCAGTTGTAGCAGCTTACAGCCCTTAAAATATTCAGGCCTTTCTCACATTTCTTCGATATTTTCTCTATATGTTCTTTCCATAGAAGTTTTTGGTCCATCGTCACACCTAAGTAAGTTACACTTTGGCATGCAGTGAATGCAGTATTCTGTAACATGATTTCATTTGGAACTGTTCTTTTTCTACTAAAAATACATGCCTTGGTTCTTTTCAAGGATATAGTCAACCCTTTTTGAAAACACCAATCTTCAAGTATTCCAAAAAAATTACTCAGGTAATTGCATCCATTCTCTATATCACAATTGTCAACATAAGCACAGATATCATCCGCAAACTCCAACACTGTGACTTCATTACACCGGTTCACCAAATTTTCCAAATCATAGGTATATATAACGTACAGAAGAGGACTTAAAATACTGCCTTGGGGTATGCCCAGAGAGGCTGTTCTGGGTCCTGTAATCTCTTGATCTATTTTGATAGATATAGTTCTATTAATATATAGTTTGATAATTCTCTGAGAAAATGTGTGGCTAAATCCGATTTGTATCATTTGCTGGTATAAAATTCGTAGGTTCACATTATCATAAGTTCCTTCAATATCTACAAAAACAGCAATAACTGACTTGTTTTTTGAAAATGACAGATTTGCATCTATTACAAGATGAGATACATTTTCTATCGTGGAGTGAGATTTTCTAAAACCAAACTGATATTTTGGTAACTTCTTGTTTGTTTCAAGCCACTGTTCCATTCTTGTCTTAACCATGCATTCAAATGTTTCCAGTATACAGGAAGCTAATGATATTCCCCTATATGATTCTGCTACTTCTGGATTTTTGTGCGGTTTGAGGGTAGGAATAACGATGTATTTTTTCGAATCTTCTGGATAGGATCCACTTTCCCATATATTATTTATTATTTCCAACAAAATAATTTTATTTGACATAGGGAGGTTAAATAGCTTTATATAATGGATATTATCTACTCCAGGAGCTGTGTTTTTCTGTGATCTGAGACTGTCTCTAAGTTCGCTTATAGAAAATTTTCTGCATAATAGATCTCCTGTATCATCGACCATATCTTCCTTCACTTGTAGGATGCTATCCATATTTTCTTCTGCCCACTGTGGTGTTATCTTATTTAATAAATCAGTTGACCATTTTCCGGGGCTTAGTCTACTTACTGGTTCGGTAAATGTGTTTTTAAGATTCCTGACTTCTGTCCATATTTCTTTATTAGGCGAATTTTTATTTAATTTAGAGCAAAATAATCTCCAAGATTCCCTCTTGCGTTTTTTTATCTTTTTTCGTTATAGCCATCATTTTTTTCAAATGAATGTAATTTTCCAAATTTGATATTTGTGTAAAACGCAAAAGGGCTTCTTTTTGATTTTTTAATGAAATATCACATTCTTGATTCCACCAATGTTTATTAAATTTTGGGTTGACCACTTTTTTCTTTTTGGGTATGGAATATTCTGCTGCTTGATTTAGTTCATTTATAAATTCATTGTAATATGTAATATTTTTTCTAGAGGTGCTATAGTCCATACGTTCAGAGAAAAGTGGCCTATTGGCTTTGTTGAGGTTCCATCTTTTCGAATCTGTAATATAATTGCATAGCCTATTGCATAACGTAGCTATATTTGGTGTTACTATAGTAAGATCAATAGCCGATTTATTTATTTGGTTAGGTGTTGGCATTAAAGTTTGATCACCGTTGTTAAGAAATATTAAATTTGCATTTTCTATTGCTGCAAGTAGGTTTACTCCTGCTCTATCAGTAATATCACAACCCCACCCATTATGGTGATAATTTAAGTCACCTGCTACTACAAATGGTTTTTCCAAACTATCAAAAAATTGTGTCCATTCTCTCTCAGATATATTCAATCTCGGGTTTGCATATACTGAATAAAAGTTTATTTTCATTGATGTATTTATTTTAACACTTAAGGACGTACACATCACGTCCCTGAAATTATAGGTTGGTTTCGTCTTAAAAAATGTAAAACTTTTTCTAAGAAATATACCTACCCCTCCATATCCGTCTTCTCTATCTAGCCTAAATACATGGTACCCACTAAAAGATATTTTTTGATTTGTCTTTAACCAGGTTTCACTGACTAAGCTTATATGAATATTGTAGTCAAAGAGAAATTTTTCAAATGCCCCTTTATTATGTGTAATTGATCTTATATTGTACTGTAAAATGTTAAAATTGAAGTTATTGTTCATCAAAGAATTCATTAAATTTTTTTAATAATTCCCCCCTTAATTTGTTATCTTTGAATGACTGTATGATTATCTAACAATTCTTTTATAGCATTTACTATGGTACCACATAATTTTATTGCCTCTCTCGCTGGTTGCGTATTAGAGATATCGGATAATTGATAATTTGAAGAATTTGAAAATTTCTCATAAACTAGTTGAGATCGGACCTTAGGCATTTCTAGTACAGCCCGATGTTCTTCCGAATAGCCGGACGTCGTCCTCTGAGAGCTAAATGTATGACCGTTATCGTGCTGCTTCTTAATGTACCCTATATAATAATTACTTGTGTTTGAATTATTATTTTTATTTTTAATTACATTACCATTGCTTTTTTCTTGTTTATTTTTTGATATGATATGTTTTCCGTTACCATAATGTTTTTAATAGTTTTTTGTTTATCAAACTCCGTGCATTTTTTCTATCCGTGGCTGCATGATCACCCCCGCACAGAATACAAAAAGGCTCACTAGTTTTCTGACAATTTTCTGCGTCATGTTCATCCCCACAATGTCTACAACGTATTTTCCCTCTACATTGAGTACTTAAATGTCCATATCTCATACATTTTAAACATTGCACTACTTTTGGTATATACAATTCGACATCGTAAACTAGTTTTTCTATGACTACTTGGTTAGGTATCATCTGACCCTTAAAGGTGACTACAATAGTTGATGTAGGAATAATCTCCCCATTTTTCTTGAGGATCATTCTTCTGACATTAACGACCTCTAATGTATTTCCATACCTAGGTTTAATGATATTTATTAATTCTTCATTCGTTAAATCTAGATCTATATTTTAATAACGCCTTTTTTCTGTGTGTAAAATACTGGAATATACGCTTCATACTTTTTTTCCTCTAAGATTTTTGATTTTATTAATTTATTTGCACTGTCAAACGAGTTAAGTTCTACTTTCATTTTATTTAATCCGATTACCGTTATATTGACAATATTATTTTGTATCTCTGGTAGTGCATTTAAAATTCATCGTGCAGTACCAATTTTATGAAGTTTGCCAATATTACCTTCTTTATTTTGAATGAAAACATAATAAGGACCCTGATCAAATTTAGAATACATATTTTTATTGTTTACATTCAATTGTTTTTGTACAATACTTACATTAGTTTCCGTAATTATATTGTCTGATAGTTTTACTTTTTTTGTCATTTCATTATCTACCTCATTTTCCCTATTTCGTTTTGCCTCTGATTCCGTCTCCATATTAATTTCCACATATTTAATATTATTTTTTCCTCTATCAGGTGGAACTTTTTCCGTTGTTGACATCGCTTATCTTCTACCTACAAAAGTTTAAACACTCGATATGCTCGGCTACCGTATACACGTCTACTCTGTGTTAATACCTTTACCGAACTGCAATTTAACACAATTTTTGATATTAAAGAAATAAAAAAATGTATTCTGTAATTTTTTAAAGTATAGTATTATAAAAAAAGATTTATGCGTCAGTCGAAAACTAACAGCGTCAGAAGTGAAACTTTTTATGTTTTATGACGCAATAACCGCCAATGAGTGTACAAAGAGAATTCATAAATATCAACAACATAAAAAACTATAATTTAAAAAAATTAAAACAAAAATTATTTCCAAAATAAAAACAATAATTTTTCGGATAGACTATAAAAAACTATTTACAATAAAAGACAAACAAAAGTAAATATTCTTTTTAAGAAATTTGAATGCATATTACGTATCCTTCCTTTTTAATACCTAAGAAAAGTTCTGGCCGCCCATGGGGGTATCGAACCCGCGTTTTTCGTTTGATTTTAAATCGAGTCGAGTGATGACAGAAGGGGAGAACAGCGCTGCGTTTATCTCACTAAGTTTAAGTACAAATGATAATTAGAGCTTCACAAAACGTGTTAGCCTTTACGAGATTACCTCGTAACCAAAACCTCTGTAGTGTCTCATAAAAAGTTTCACTTCAAAAATATTTCCATAAATAAAGCAACACTAGTTACAACGACTTTCTCTGATGAACTGAGACTTACTTGCTCTTCTACGTACAGGTTAGCAAATATAGCTGAAAGTTTGAAAGTGGACACGCCCACGAAGCGCGTTGGTCTCAATGCGGAAAGTAGGAGATAACACAGTTTATGCTTAAATCCGCAATTGTTTAAGAATATGCTTTTTTCGCTCAATTTTGTCACCGAAATTTGGCATTGCATTCAAATGGCCCTCGTATCGAGTACATTTTCGAATTACCCCCTTTAACAATCAAATTGCCCCCGAGTGGGGCGTGGGCCCCACGTTGGGAAACACTGATTTAGAGATTTATTTACGGTAAATAAAAAAATGAAAGGAACATGATTCTATTTTTAAGAATAATGTTAGTTTTGTTTCAACCCAAAACAGCATCCCTCAGTATCAGCTCTTCGAAAAAATTGTGACCCATTTCGATTTAAATATTTTTTTAAAGTTGAAAAAATATACAAAAGAAAAGTGATATATGATGCCAATAAAAACTTATTAGGTACTGTAACCTTGCATTCCCTAAAATCTACCCTTTGAAAAAAAAAATTGCTCTATATATGAATTTAAATATACTTCAAAATGCTCCAATATGGTTGGAAAAGTGAAGAATATTTTTGCTTATAAAAAATCAGTAAATTAGTACAGTCAGTATTTTGACGATAAATTCTTTGATTTTCAAGATATCCAAAGTTCCAAGATGGATTTAATAGACAGGCTACATGTTACAACCCCGTTGAACCCATAGCTCACTAAATTTCTAAACCATATATTTCTCACGATGTAATAAATATTTTTTTCTACAACTGCAATGAAAAGTAGCATATTTCTCATAGCTTACTCAATTTCAAAACCATATATTGCTCACACTGTGAGAAATATTATTTTTCACGGCACTTTGCCCACACTACGTACATTTATATGGAGAATCCAATGGGGGATCCTCGATGCCCAGCCAATTTCAGAAACTTATACTCGATGCCCAGCCGTTTTCGGTGGGTGGTCCTTGATGCTTAGACTTTTTCTACAAAACTATTTACTTGTATTCTTTAAATTTGTGCAGTTGTAGAAAAAGTATAGTGTGCAGCATGTGGGAAAAGTACTTTTCCCACTTGTTGCACAATATACTATTTCTCACGGCACTTTGTCAACTCTTTATACATTTATATACAGAATGAAATTTTTTTTCAGTAGGGGATCCTATTTTTCCGCCTATCCTACCTACGATGCGAGAAAAGTATTGGTTCACACCAAAAAAGTAGGGTTTTGAATTTTATTTGTGTCATTTTCACGTTTTTCAGCTGGAAAAATACAAAAAACGGGTTTTTAGAGAAAAATCCTGTGTGTCAGTCGTCGTCGTCGGCCACTTTTTGTAACATGTCTTGTCAGCACGATACAGCCTCCCTAGTGCATAAAGTCACTAATTTTATTATTGTTTTTGGGGTACCCACGCCATCAAGGCAACATTAGCTATCCTTCAACACAAGCAATTGGATCCGTACAAGACCACAGCATCAACACGTTAACAATATTTTTTTTTATTTAAATTAACGTGCTCAAGACAGCTATGGCCATTAGCACAAGGTACAATACAAAGTTACATTGCATAATGTAAATCAAAACTAATAGCTTAGAACTACCATGAATATGGGATTACATGATTGTAATTTAAATGGAATTTTTTTGGATTAAATTCTGTTAATAAGTTGTTCTTCCTCTAAGAACTTGATCACTTTTCGCACTTGATTATCACTATTTAGGATCTCCGTGTAGTTTGTATGTATTCCTAGTTGTAGGCGTCTTGTGGCGAAGTATGGACATTCAACGAGGATATGCTTGATGCAGAGGTTTACGTGGCAATACTGACAGTTCGGCTGAGGTGACGATGTCATTAGGTAACCATGCGTAAGTCTAGTATGACCTATACGTAATCTTCGAATGACAGCCATATTTTTCCTAGATAGATCGGGACAGGTAAACTGATTCAATATTGGTTGAATTTCACGCAGTGAACACATAATTTGACTCTAGTGAAGTTGCCAGTTCTAACGAATTATTTTTTTCAGGCTAGCTTTCAAGTCATTACAAAGCTGAAGATTCACCGTGGCAGTAGCAGTTGAGGCAGCTTCTTTGGCAAGGCGATCGGCTTTTTCGTTCCCAATAATCCCAACATGGGAAGGGACCCATGTTATTGTAACTGTTGTATTTTGTCTTTTTAGTTGTTGATATATGTCGTGTATATCTTGGACAAGGGGGTTGTTAGTAAATGTATTCTTAATGGAATGGATGGAGGATAATGAGTCTGTACATATGGCTATGTGTGTATTTGCAAGTTGTGAGACATGTTTGAAGGCTTGTAGGATAGCGTATAGCTCACCCGTGTGGACGCTACAAATAGAGGGTATTTTGCAGGTTCCGATCGATCCATGTACTGTGGTTATGGAACACCCAACTCCTACTTCTGTCTTGGATGCGTCCGTATATATGACCATGTTATATTCTTTAAAATTTAGCAACTCGAGGAAAGCAGATCGAATAACATCTCTATTGGTTAAATTTGCAGAGGGAGAGATCGTATTATGGGAGAAATTTGGCCCATGGAGGAGTGTTGGAGAGTGGGCGGGTTCGAGTATGTGAAAGGTTTACGTCTTGAATTGGAGGTTGTATAAGTTGAGGAATAGAACGTAAATAAAGGTATATGGAGGGTTGTCATGAAGTTGGTATGATGTTAATATAGGATATACTGGATTGGAGGGATTGGAGGAAATCGCGGCAATATAGTTTAGAAGGAGGTGTTGTCGTCTGAGCCAGAGAGGAGGTTCATTTGCTTCACAATAGATACTTTCAGCTGGGCT
Organism: Galeruca laticollis; assembly: GCA_963921935.1. Classification (NCBI taxonomy): domain Eukaryota; kingdom Metazoa; phylum Arthropoda; class Insecta; order Coleoptera; family Chrysomelidae; genus Galeruca; species Galeruca laticollis. The sequence continues at coordinate 114,845,999 of OY998180.1, forward strand.
TGACCGAAACGCTCCCAGGCATAAGCGGATGGCGGTATTATGTACTGTGTTGAGGGAAGGTAAAATAGTTTTTGTTGCGGACATGTAATTGAAACTTCCATAATCTCTTTTGGAACGAATGAGGGTTCTGTATACTTTTAGCAAGGTAGATTCATCTGCGCCCCAATGATAATTTGGGAGTGTTTTAATAATATTTAGTCGGTTGAGACATATTCCTTTAATTTCCTGTATATGTTGTCTCCAGGATAATTTAGAGTCGAATAACATCCCTAGGATTTTACACTTATCTACAACAGGTAATTGAAAGTTGTTGACTGTGATACTAGGGATATAAGTTTGAGCTCTCCTACTGAATTTAATAACTTTCCATTTGGTATGTGAGAGGGTAAGTCCTAGAGTGGCAATTTTGGTTTGTAGGGCATTTACTGCTAGCTGAAGTATTTTGGAAGTAGAGGCATTGGATTTGCTATGGCAGTACATTATTAGGTCATCCGCGTATAGAGAGTATTTAACAGGGGAAGGAGGATTGTCGCATAACTTGTTAATGGCGAGGTTGAACAAGGATGTACTTAAAACTGAGCCTTGGGGAACTCCATCATGATGGGTATATCAAGAAGAAATGGAGTTATTAACACAAACCCTAAAAGTTCTAGATGTTAAAAAACTTTTTATGGATGCATATATATTACCAGTGAGATTGTATTGTGTGGGTTTTTCGAGAATTGCATTTCTAGAGATGTTATCAAATGCTCCATCAATGTTGAAGATAGTGGCTATTACATCTTGTCTGTTATTAATTGCGCTAGAAATGTGGGCTTGTAGTAGTACAAGATTATCTCTGGTTGAGCGCTGACATTGGAAGCCAGATTTTCAAAAAACCATAAAAGACGCCTATTGATCATCTTTTCCATTAATTGCATGTAAGTGAAATCGGTCTGTAAGATTGAGGTAAGATAGGTGACTGATTTGGTTTAAGTACGGGAATAACTATCGACTTGCACCATTGAGACGGGAACTTTTGTGACATCCATATGAAATTGTATACATTCAGAAGCTTAGTGAGGCTATACATGGATAAGTATTTTAGGAAACTATAGGGAATATCATCAGGACTAGCAGCAGAGTTTTTGCATTTGGCTAAGGCAGTTGTTAGTTCGCTTATGGTGAAAGGAGAATTAATGTGCTTGACATCTTCGGATAGTGGAATGTTACTAGAAGGAGTTTCTTGAGAAGGTGAAGTATTGACATTTGTGTGATTCCTGGATTTCACTTCGAAATGACTATTTGAAATATATTCATGTGATCCAAAACCCGAGCCGTTTGAAATGAGACGGGTAATTTTGTTATTTGTTTTGTGACCTTGAATTTGTCGGATTTTCTTCCATAGTTGACTGGGGTTGGAATTTTCGTTTATGGTTGATACATAATTCTTCCAAGATGATTTCTTACTCTGTTTTACTACGTATTTAGCTTTCGCCTTGAGTCTTTTGTAGCTAATAAGATTGTCTGAACTTTTCTTTTTTAAATATTGGTTCAGAGCTCTTTTGTATTGGCGTATTGCGTCATCACAATAGGAGTTCCACCAAGGAACTGCCCTATGATTGGGCAAAAAAGACATTTTTCCAATGTGGGTCTTCGCAGCCGAGAGAACTGAATCTGATATTGATTTTATCAAGTCATCAACATTGTTGAAAGCGTAAGCATCATGTGTAAGCAAAAGGGTGTCAACTGTCGTGGAATACTCAGACCAGTTAGCTTTTTTGAGGCACCAATAACTTTTTTCGGAAACTGCTTCATTGTGATTGTCTGATATAATTATTGGGTAGTGATTACTGTCATAAAGTCCATCAGCTGTTTTCCAATACATAAAAGGGGCTGATTTGGGATCACTTATGCTTAGGTCTATGGCAGGAAAGGTACCGGAGGAAATATTAAAGTGTGTATTACACCCTGTATTGAGTAGGCAAGAATTTGTACAGTTCAATATATTTTCGACTACCTTTCCGCGTCCAAATGTCTTTTGTGAACCTCACATGTTGTTGTGAGCGTTAAAGTCTCCTGTGAGGATAAACGGCTGGGGGAGTTGATATATTAGTTCAAGAAGCTCATCTTCTTTTAGAGGATGATCTGGAGGAATATAGATGGAGCATATGGTTAGCTTGTTGGGGCAGTATGTCGTTATGGCGACTGCCTCCAGGTTTGTTGTCAGAGGAAGTAGTTCTGAATACATTTCGTTTGAGGCGAATATTGATGAACCCCCGCTGGCTCTTTTGCAGTTATTTCTAATAGAGTGGTACTCTTCAAAAGATTTACTTCGTGGGATATTAGTTGTTCTAAAATTGGTCTCCTGTAGACAGAGGAAATCTGGGCGGTAAATTGAGGTTAGATGCTGAATTTGTTCTAGGCGCGGATAATATCCGTCGCAGTTCCATTGTAAAATACTGAATTTCAAAATTTAGAATATTAAAAAAATGTTGAAAATGTGTTGGATAAAAGATATATTAAAATAAATCGGAATCTTCCTGATTGGAGTCGTTTGAATTGATGGACGGTAGGCTTGCAAGTTCGACAGCATCATTGGGGTTTATTGCGCGTTTTAATTTTTTTTGCAATCTAGTAATTCGATTTTTAAGAGATCTATCAGATAGAATTTGGTATATTTGTAAAAGGTCTTCAATGAGTGATTTAATATTAGTGGCTTCTTTTAAAGGATCACTACCGCCAAAAGAATTTTCCAGGACGATAGAGAGAATTTTTTAGGATCGGTACCAATTAATTTTTCTATTTTGGCTTGATTAGAGGGACTTATCTTCCAAACGTCTTTGTTTTCAGTTTTGGATTTTTTCTTAAGAGCTGAAATTGGTGTTATAAAAGCAGCAGTTGAGGGGGATAGAGTATTTTCAAGGTCGAGAATTGAAGGAATGGTAGTAATTTGTATAGGAGGTGATTCGAGGCTGGTGTCAGTGGAGTGTGTCCTGTTAATGCCAAAGTTGGGTGAAATTTGGGGTTGTTCTGTAGTTTTTTTTTAAATGGAAGAGGTAGTATCGACAGGATGCCCTTCGGATGAGGAATGTTGAGGAGGTGATATGCCAGAAGATATGTCTTGACTTTCGTGTCTGAAGGTAGAAGGTGTAGGGAGGTTGCAGTATATATCTTGCAGATATGGGCAGGAATCTGCGGTGTGCCCAGACTGCTTACAGAGGAAGCATTAAAGTTTGTCTGAAGTAATGAAGATTCTATAAGTGGTAGTTCCATGTGGGATTACAATTGAAGTTTGTATTTCAAAAGGTTCATTTTCAGGTATAACATAAATTGATCGTCGGAAACTGAGAATATGTGCATATTCATCTTCTGGGGAGCCACATCGAATGAAGGAAATTGGAGAGGCGAGCTGCAGCCCAAGTTCATTTTTAAGTGCCTGTTCGATAAGAGAGTTAGGGATAGAGGGACAAACATTGGAGAGTAGTAATCTTATAGCCGGAGTGATAAGTGTACGAATTGGTATGATTTGTTGTTTGATGGTAACAGAAGGATGATTTTTTATAAGATTATCTATAACGGATACAGAAGATAGATATATACATATACGGTGATTGGAAATGCGTGATGCAAAGGTAATCCCTTTCGGTGTTACAATTTCGCCGATTGCCTTAATGTAGTCAAAAAGGACGACGTCTGGGAGAGCGTTCATGACAATAGCTTGATTTCTGCTTGGGAATGATGTAGGTGCTTGCGGTTTCTTTACTGAATTTTTTGTAACTGCTGCGAAGCTAGGTCCAGCTGATTGTGGTTGGTTTATTGTGGTTGACATTTTTGGTTTTAATATTTTGGATACCAAAATATTAAGTCAAAATTGGTCAGATGGACTGGCCTATTATTTAGTCGTTACTATACGGTAGATATAAAGCGACTTACCACTTGTAAAAACAATACACATAAAACTAACGCGTTTTTAATGATATTTACCAAAAAAATGCAGAAAACGAGACTATATGTGTTTACTCGTTGAAAGCTTAATTCGGAAAAATGAACAATATTCAATTTACAACTTCATTTAAAATACCATCACAAATAATTATTTAATTCTTGTATATTTTACCTAATCCCTCTCATTTCAGTCTTTTTTATTAGTAGTATGAACGTGAGTATCTCCAGCTTCGGTCTTAGCGCATTGACAATGTTAATCTACTATAAATTGATTTCTTAACGATCCTTTTGTAATAAAGAGATTCATAAACGTCCGTCATAATAAAATACCACTAAAGTGGTAGAATTCAATCCTACTGACTAAAATTTCAACTATCTTGTTTTAATATTATTGAAAAACCGCGTGTGAATTATAGATTTCTTTTTGAAAATCTTATTTTTAAAAACGATTTTATAAACTTTATTGTTACAAAATAATATACAATATTCGATATATAAATGCGTTGAATATTAATGTACAGGGTTATTCACTATAAATTACCCACCCCTTATCATCGTTATTATTGCCTACAGAAAAAAAAGTTGAATGTTAAAGTTGTGTGCTTGTGACTAAATTTTGATAAAATGCTAATAAACACCCAGTGGCGTGCAGATTTCAGGGGATACAAATTTTTTAATATTTTTTTCAAATGGGACACCCTGTATATTATTGAATTTTTGGAGTGGTCTTTTTTTCCTGATTTCAAAAATATACCATATGTTACCCCTATCTTATAACGTTTTTGAGTTATTAGAGGTGAGGAAGAAAAAGTTCAAATATTGAAAAATAGAAAACAAAAAATTTATTTAGGAAATTTAAATAACATGATAAGTCATAAAAGATGTTCAATATGCCCACCATTATTGTCTATGCATAATTGATAACGTCTTCTTATATTTATAAGTGCATCGGAAATTGCTTCAATATTGACATTCAGATTCATTATTTCAAGTCGAATCGTGTCTTTAATTAATTGAATATTATTATTATTGTCATTAACAATGTCTTTTAGAAATTCCCAGAAAAATGAATCCATAGGGGTCAAGTCTGGACTGTTAGGTGGCCATTTAATGCTCCCATTATTTCCTATCCATATTGTGAATACATTATTCAAATGTTCTTGAACGGGTAGGACATTATGAGGGGTTGCCCCATCTTGCATCCAAATCATACTGGCAAGCTCGTCTTCCGAAAAATTTTGTATAAGGATATTTTCTACTTCTGGGATAAGTATTTCTTGATAGGTAACTCCTGTCAATATATAATCATAAAATATTGGGCCAACAATTTTATTTCTAAAAATTCCGCACCAAACGCTAACAGTTTTTCTTCCTGATTTCTTTATTTGTTTAACCAATCTCTTTCTGTTGTCCTTTCTTTCCCACGACTTTCGATTTTTCCTATTGAAAACTCCTGCCGTGGAAAAAGATGACTCATCAGTCCATAATATTTTAGTTAGAAAATCGGTATCTGCATTCAAGTTTTGAATCATTTGTTGTCAAAATTCCAGCCTTTTCCTCTTATGAGCCTCTGTTAAAACTTGCAGGGGTAAAATTTTATATGGTTTGTAGTTGTGTTTTTCAACGTACGTTGGATTTAGGAATAACTTTTACCTAATTGATCTGCTATATTCTTTATACTACATTCAGAATTTTCTAAAAAATAATGTAATGTTTCAAAAAAGTCTATTCGCGAATTAATATGTAAAGGCTTACCTTCGAAATGAAGCAGTATATCTAGCTGTTCTTCCTGGTTTTCTTGAATAACACGCTTTTTTCTACTGAAACTGAAGGTATGATTCACCTTTTGGTAAATATTTTTGAATGTATTATCTGACGGTGTTGGACGATTTGGATACAATACTCTATATGCTCTTTTTGCAGCACGTTTATTATTGTTGTTTTGTATATAACAAGTATATATTTGAACTTTTTCTTCCTCACTGTAAACCATTTTGATTATTCTGTTAAAGAAATGTCACCAAACAAACATAATATAGTTGTCATTTCCATAGCTTACTTGAAAAATATTAACTTTCACAGGATAGGTATTTACAGTAACAACTAATCCAAGTGGGTTTTGGTGAATTCATGCACGACATAACTTAGTTTTAATTTTAGACTGAACTTAAGATTGCCTTAAAAATACTTGTTGGGTGTTCATGCACAACTTAACATAAAGATAGACACAAGTGCAGAAAGTGTATTTATTATCTCGGAACTTGTCGTTCGAGCATTTAATTCGGTAGTGTATCTTAATTCTGAACTGAGCGATGAATTATTTAAATAATTAGAATCATATCCAGTTCGCGATATTCACAGCATAATTCGAATAAAATCGACGTTTCCAGTCGGCAATTTATGACGAAGGCGGTTCTTTCTACCATCTTCCTCTATCTAATAATCATTTTATTTTTCGTTTTCGTTAAGATGTCTAATGGACATGCGCAGAACCTGATTTGCACGAAGAATTGAAAGTTGGCCAACTTATGACTTTCTTAAATCACTCTTATGTCCTTAAGTCGCGTGCATGAACATTACCATAAAAAATTATAGTTTCATCTTAAGTTTATGATTAAGTTATGTTAAGTTATGATTAAGTTATGTTAAGTTATGATTAAGTTACGTCGTGGTGAATTCACCATTAATCGACGTCTAATAACTCGAAAACGGTATAAGATAGGGGTAACATATGGTATATTTTTGAAATCAGGAAAAAAAGACCACTCCAAAAATTCAATAATATACAGGGTGTCCCATTTGAAAAAAATATTAAAAAATTTGTATCCCCTGAAATCTGCACGCCTCTGTATTTTTGATAGCAATTTATCAAAATTTAGTCATAAGCACACAACTCTTACATTTAACTTTTTTTTTCTGTAGGCAATAATAACGATGAGAAGGGGTGGGTAATTTATAGTGAATAACCCTGTACAAGAAGCTAGCAAGGAGTAAGAAGCAATGATCAAGCAATCTTCAATCTTCTCATCTTTCGCCATGAGCGTACTTTCTGGGCATATAACTCCTCCATCCTCAAGACTGAAAAATAATGGAGTTATTTTTGGGTTCTGAACTTCTTTCTTCTAACAGGATATCTTCTTTCTTGATTTGTTCTGGTCTTTTCTTGTTTCGTATGTATCTTCTTATTAAATAAAATATTGCTAGAGCAGAAAGAATAATTATTATTGTTAAAAATGTACTAATTATTGTAGGTGTTTTCGAAATTTCCGCTTCTTCGATTGGTTTGATGTTTCTTGCGATTTGATTAATTTCGTAGAGGCCGTCAAAGTCGATTTTCATCAAATTTGGAGAATGAAACGTCTGAGCTTCCAAAAATGTTGAATCCAATTCGTGTAGAATTATTGATTTGCCTTTTTGAATTTGTATGTTGTGTGAAAATATTTCGTCTCCTACTTGGAGTTGGCAATTTTCAGGAATTATGATGATCGTTGGTTGATTTATTTCTAAGTGTTGATCTGATGTACATTTGGATATTACTTTTATTGCAGGATTTGGAATAATTAGTATTTCGTTGTTGGTTATTTGTTCCACAATAGATTCTTGGAGGTTCGCATCAGTGGCGTAGCAATGTGTTGGTGAATGGCCCTCTAGTAGTTCTAGGGTGCAGTTGACTTTGGATTTTAATTCTTGTCGGCAATACTACTTCTCTTCTAATATTGGACACTCTTCCTTAATTAGCGTTACTTCTGTAGCTTTGGCCAAGTATGGTCGAAGAGGGATGAAGATTTTGTGATTTTGGATGATAGGGTAAAGGTGATAGAATTCTGCTGTTTCGCGATTTAATATAGGTATATGGATGGCAAAAATTATTTTGGAATTAGAGAAAGTTACTTGTGAACCCAGAAAAAGATAATATGTTGAAGCATTTTCAAATTTCGGAATTTGTTCCTCTTTGTAAATTGATCGTAAGTATTCTATCATTACTAAAGTTTGTTTACTGGATATTAATGAGCTGTGAATTGAGTTCAATTTGGAAAAGGTAATAACGTTTTCGATATCATCTATGTATGTAATTAAATTTTGACAATCTAGATTTATCTGTGAAATTGTGCTGTAGAAAATAATGAAATTATTTAATGTGTTTTTAAATGAAACACTAATATGAGCATATTCCACGAAGTAGGGGTCGAGACAGTCAATTTCAGTCGAAATTATTTAAGTTTATTATTTTACTTTCTATAGAAATTCGGAACTTTTCTAGACTATATTGGAGCTTTTGTTGATTTTGCCATGAAGTTGTGAGAGATTTGTTATAATGGTTTATTAATTTTATGTTTAAAGATATCTGTAAATTAGTTTCGTGGATTATTTGTTTTTGATTTTGTTGTAAAATAGTAATTGCTTTGTCGTATCTTTCTTCGTCATCTGAATCAAGATTTCCGAAAAGCCACTTATTGATTCTACCTATGCCATTTATTAGCCCTCTCATTTGTCTGACATGGGGGTAAATATTTCTGATTTCCTGTTTATCAAAATTTTTGTTCTCTCTATCATTTGCTCTGCTAAGCTATGGTACGATATAGGATTTGTTGCGTTACTAACTATTAAGTTATCTCTTAAAGTATAAAAATATTGTTTTACGGTTTCTATCTGCTTAACTACTTCTCTTAAATCTATATAATATATAAATGTATGCTTAGTGTAAATTTATCTACAGGGTCCTACACTAATGAGTAGTAGAGGGTTATCTATTTTAATCACTTGAATATCTTCTGTCCGGCATCTCGTTTGGAGAATCAGGAATACCTGTATGATTGTTGTCAAGGTGATTTTCATCATCCTGTAACAATATTGGAGAATTACTTTTTGGTTTTCCAATTATATTTTTGTGGTTTCCCTTGTTAGTTTCTAGTATTATGCCAGAGTCTTTAATTATTTCCGCTTTTTAAAATTTGGGAAGTTTTTTGTCTCTAAATTTTGTTTGAATGTATGTCATATTTTGATTAGTATACGTAGGTGGGTCAGATCTTTTTTCGTTTCTTTTTTTGATTATTTCTTCTTCAGTTTGACTGTTTTTCTCGCGAATTGTTTCGTAAAGACGTTTGGAGGCTTTTTTATGATTTTGAACATAGTGTGATGGAACTAAGTGATCATTTAGATCGAAAGGGTCTGGGTTATTGATATGTCCTTTTATTATTTCAAAGGGGGTAAATTTCTTGACAGAATGAATAGAATTATTGTAAGAGAGAATTGAATGTTTTATTAATTGATCAGGAGTAAGGTCTTTATTAGATTCTTGGAGACATCTAAAATGTTCAATTATGCTGGAGTGAAAACGTTCAACAAGAGAGTTAGAACTGCTATTTTTAGCTGTTCTATTTTATGAAGTTTACAGAAATCTTGTATTTCATTATTTTTAAATTCTGAACCACAATCGGCGGTAATCTTGTATGGAAGGACATGATGAGTTATGGAACTCAATAAATTTTCGACGATAGATACACCTGTTATGCTTGTCCATAGCGGGAGAATGCATCAATTATCGTTAAATATGCATGATTGGATATTTTGAAAACGTCAATATGAATATGATCGAAAGGTTTGGCAGCTGTAGGAGTAAGATTAAATTTAATTAATGGGGGATTTCTGTCGTATTTATTTTTTTGACATATCTCACAATTGTTCACGAAATTTTCTATGTATTCCGACATTAGGCCAATAATATTTTGAACAGAGTAAAGCCTTAAGTTCATTTATTCCTCTGTGTCCTTTTTTGAATACATGATTATATTCTAATTTTTGGTTTTGTTCTTCTAGTGTTAAAACGTCTTGTAATATTTTTGTACAATGTATAAATTTAAATGAATTGTTTTTGAAAAATTTCTGTACAGTTGAAATGAATTTTTCAGAGTTGAGAGGTTCTCTGAAATAAAGTGCATATAATTGTTTCGGGTCAATAAACTCTTTGACAAACTGGGTTATACTTTGTTCCAAATCTCGTCGAGACAATACAACGAATATCCATATGTTTTCAAAACATTTTTCACGTTTAGTTTTAATTTCGCTTACCTTGCCGCATGTAATTAATACTTGATTTTTGTATGAGTTTAAAGATTTGTTTGAGATGGGTATTTCGAGAATTAGATCCTCTAACGATGTATGAATTGTTTCCAAGTCAGTGTCGTCCGGTATAGGATTATTGTTTGGTGGTACTATTTGAATGTCTGATATTATGTTGATTTTTTTATTGATCTCTAAAATGTTGTTAACGTCATCTGTTGATAAATTAGGTAATGGATTAATTTGTTCTGGAGTTAATTCTGTTTGAGTTAGTAAAAAATTTAAATTATCAATCTCTCTCTGAATTATAGAGTCAAGATCGTCAATGTTTACGTCAAATGAGTCTGTTTCGAAAGCGTTAAGGTCACAATTGGGTTTTATTCATGACAAAACGTCGGCTGCTAAATTAGATTTACCTTTTATGTATTTTATGTTATATTGACATTTTTCTAATTTCAGTCTCCATCTTACTTAGCGTGAGTGAGGTTCTTTTAAAGAAAACAACCATTGTTAAGGTTTGTGATCTGTTAAGATTAAAAATTCGCGACCGAATAAATAAGGTCTGAAATATTTACAACCCCAAACGACTGCTAGTAATTCCTTTTCAATCGTTGAATAATTAATTTCTGCGCTGTTAAGGGTTCGTGATGCGTATGAAATTGAGTGTCCTTCTTGAGATAATACAGCTCCGATAGCATAATTTGAAGCATCGGTTGTTAGCTCAAAAGGTTTATTAAAGTCTGGGTATGCTAATATAGGTTCTGAAGTTAGTAAATTTTAACATGTATTAAAACAGTTAATAAATTCTTTGGTATGCTCAATTTTTTTATCCTTTTTAAAACAAAGAGTCATAGGTTTGGTTATTTTGGCAAAGTTTTTTATGAATTTACGATAATAGTCCAATAAGCCTAAAAATGATTTAATCTGTTTTTGTGTACGCGGTATGGGAAACTTTTTTATAGCTTCTATTTTTTTGGGATTCGGTTTTATTCCGTTTTGAGTTACTACATGTCCGAGAAATTCAACTTCCTTGCGGAGAAATTCGCATTTGTCTAATTGAATCTTCAGACGAGCTTCTCCTTATTTGAAAAAAACTGATTGTACGTTCTGTATATGTTATTGAAGACTAGTGCTGAAAATTATAATGTCGTCCATGTATACCATGCAAATTTTATTTTGGAGTTCCTTCAAAACTTCATCCATTACTCGTTGGAAGGTGGATGGAGAATATTTTAAGCCGAAAGGCATACGAAGAAATTCGTAGTGGCCATTGTCGACGTTGAATGCTCTCTTTTCTATGGAATCTTGCGACATCTGAATTTGGTGAGCACCACTTGCCAAATCTAGAATGCTGAAGTATTGTGCTTTACCTAGTTTGTCCAGAATATCAGTGATGTTCGGAACGGGATATCTATCTGAAATTGTTTTTTTGTCATTGAGTTTCCTGTAGTCGATCACAAGTCGCCACTTTTGACGTCCCGATGCGTCCTTTTTTTGCTTACTATACAAATTGGCGAGCGCCAGGGTGAATATGATGCTCTTATAATCCCTTTGTCCAACATTTCATTAACTTATCGCTGAACTTCTTCTCGATGTTTATAGGGATACCTATAAGATTTCACATAAACTGGGATCTCGTCGGTAGTTTTAATTGCATGTTTGATTTTTGAAGTGAATGGTAATGGATCACCTGGTTTTAGAAAAATATCGGAAAATTTTCGACATATTTTAGTAACACTGTCTTTTTCTTCGGAGTTCATATGATTAGTCCATATTAGGTTATTTTTATCTAATTTTTGATTGTTACTATTTACATTTTGTTTTTCATTTATGTATCTCAAATTGTGAAGATACGAATGGTTGAGCGAGAATTGGTTTATTGAAAACTATAGAAATTGTTTGATCACTTTCATTGATTATTTCAACTATCGCGTAACCATCTCTAGCTATTGTTAAAGTTTCAGGAATATAAAGTTTACCTAAGTACATTTCATTAATTAAAATTTCTCCGTCTGTTATACTCACAGGTAGAGATTTCAATAGTTTTTCTGTCGGGCCTACTGAAAATTGAAATTTGATATCAGTGGGTAACCTAAATTTAATCGGTATAGAAACATGATCACCAATTATTTGCTTATTGCTAAAATCTATGTTTAAGTTCATTTTTACCATATCTTCTAAGCCTAAAATTCCGTCGAAAAATTCGTGGAAGTCATATAATAAGTAATGTATAGTTCCATTAAAATTAAAATCTCTGAAAGCAGGTATCTCGGCTTGAAACATTATCTGTTTGCTAACGAGTGCCGTTTTAATATCACCATTCGAGTGGTATATACAATTTGAATAACATTTTTCCGCAATGTGAGGACTGATTTAGTACTACCGGTGTCAATTAGAAGTTTTAATTATGGTTGCTTAATTTCTATATACGGTAGCGGATTGTTTGAAGCTATGTTAATTTCTACTATCTCGGTTCTTTTGATTGAGGAATTTTCTGAAAATTTTGATTATGTTCTGTTTCGTTTTCTACAGAGTGATAAAAATTTTCAAAATCTTGTAGCATTTCTTCTTCGTCAGTTTGATAAATTTGATCGGTATCATTTTCATAATTATTAGTATATAGCTCTTCGGCTACGAAGTTTGGTTTTCGACCTTTATTTTGAAAATATTGGTTATTATGTTGAAATTTGTTTGGATTATTTCGAGGAATGAAGTTATTATTATTTCTGGTATTATATGTAAAGTTTTTCGATGTAGTTGACATCAGCTCAGATTTTGGGAATTGATTTTGAGGAATTTGATTGGGTTTAAAAACATTTCGTGGAAGTTCAAAAACTTGAGAATTCGTTGGATATCTTTTGGGTGGCATATTTCGAGGCTGGATATTTATTGGTCGTGGGGACCATGCAGGGTTTTGGAAATTATATTGATTTGGTTTAAATTGATTCATATTGGTATTTTTGAAATGTTGATTTGGTGAAGTAAATTGTGGATTGGGTTGAGATTGTTGATGATAATTATTATGTGGTCTAGGTCTGAAATTATTATTTCTATTTAAATTATTTTTCGATTCGTTAGGAAATGAATATAATCTTTCAAAGTTTTCTAATTCACTGACATTGCAGCTATTGCATGCTCTAAAGATGCAGGCTGTTTTAAATGCATATTATTTTTCAAAGTACCTGTACAATCGGCTATAAACGTATTTAAAGCAGTTTTATCACATAATTGCATTTGAATAATTTTTTCGTTTTGGCTCAAGTTAGTATCATTACTGATTCTTTGTACTCTACTTTGTACTCTTCTACTTCTTCAATTGTAATCTATTTCCAAATTCTAATAGGCTTTCGTTCCTATTTGGTCTAGTTCTAGTTAATTCTTGGGTTAAGCAATCTAAGTTTCGTTTGTCTGAAAAACATTGTATCAGAGCTCCTTTTAACGTATTCCAATTTGTCAGTTCTACTCTATTACCGACCATTAACTCTGCTCGTCCTACAAGTTTACCTTGTATACATTCATAAATATGTTCATTCCATTCTCTGTCATTACGTGCACTATATGTCGCTATTAAGCTTTCGCATAATGAAATAAATTTATTTAAAGTGTTACTATCCCCATCGTAGGGTTTTATATTTTGGATTTAAATAATCCCAAATTAAGTGGACGCTCTTCTGTATGAGCTGTAGCCATTTTTAAATTAACACAATTATTATCAAATGAATCTAGATTATCAGAATTATCGGTCGTCGATATATTCAGATTATTCAATCTTTTTAATAAACTTTCTAAATCATTCATAAAAGATGATTAGAATAAAAAATATTTGTTTCGTAATATTGTCAATAATAAAATATGATGAACTTGTCAATCAATAAGAAACATTCAAAAATATAAAAATACTCTTAACAAATTATCTCCCCTATACTCTAAGCAAAAGGTAAGGAAAGGGAAAAGAAACTTGGCACTTACAGTTTGTCTGGGCTTCTCTCAGACTTCTTCTTGGCTTCTTTGGCACCGCTGAAGGGGCAGGTTCTTTCTGGGTCCGCACTACGATGTTGAAACACCAAAGTTATGGAAAATTTTACACTAAATGCGAAAAGTCTTTTCACAACCCGCACGAATCCTACTGACGACGCCAATTATAGATTTCCTTTTGAAAATCTTATTTTTAATAACGATTTTATAAACTTTATTGTTACAAAATAATATACAATATACGATATATAAATGCGTTGAATATGAATGTACAAGAAGCTAGCAAGAAGTAAGAAGTGTTTACAAGTTGCAAAGCATTTGGTTTTATTAAATATAAACGCTGATCAAGCAATCTTCAATCTTCTCATCTTTCGCCATGAGCGTACTTTCTGGGCATGTAACTTGATTGCAATTACTCACAAAGATTGACAAACGTGTTGCACATAGTATTTATTTTCGCAACTGATTGAACAAAAATCTTGACATATCTTCGAAGACAGGAATGACCCTGTATAAATATCGTTAAAACTTTTTATTGGAACTCGTTATATAATTATAACGATTATTCTTGACTTTTGGAAATATTATAATAACCATATTGTTCATTATTTCATTCAGTGCACTAATCTATATTTTTGATACCCTATATTTCAAAAACTGTTCATTAGATCCTTTTTGGTCAATGGATACTTTTGATCAGGACATCATAGACTATATCCCACCAAATTTTTAGCCGATTCCACTGGGACCCATTTTGCATAAGATTTGTGCAGAGTCCTTTACTTCAACAAAAGGTACATATTTAAAACAATCGTTATAAAACTTCTGTATTGTTAAAATTATTGAGATGCAAATATATGTACCTCTCATTATATTGAGGAGCGTATTTCCCGGGACTCAAACTTGTTGATTTAATTCCACCTTATTGAGTTCAATTTTCTGAGATACGATATTGGTTACGGCAATATTTCAATAAAGAGGCAGTTACGTGGAAGTAGGCACTTTTCTGCTCTACAGAATTTTAATCAAATCCGTATAAAAAAAATTTTAGTCATACTACAGAGAAAACACTTAAAACTGAAGGCTGAGTATATTTTATAACCCGAGTAGGTTTGTAAATAATATCAATACGAAATCGAATGCTTGTTTCACTATACAATGTGAACTAGTCAAATGGAATGAATGAAGCTCCAATATCACGCATTTTTATAAAAAATCCTGAAATACATTAATTTCTAATTCTAAGATGACATCTTGCGATGGAACAATGTCATCCCTAAATCTTTAAACTTCCAGAAAAAAAGTGTGTTCTGTGAAGGAAATTCGTTATCTCCTATGTCCTTTGAGATATCATTTTGGAAATTTGGAGGAATGTAGCCTTTATTAGTCTTCACATTCTAAAATTATTTAAAATGTTACAGGGTATTCCAGAATGCTGTACCATAAAAAAGTAATATTTCTTCAAACTAAACATCCTGTATTTCATTCCATACTTGGAATTTGCTTGACTTCCCCATTCCAATATTATATGGTTTTTTTGTTTTCTACGGGGTATTTAAAAAGTTATGACCAATTTTTCATAAAAATCATAACAAGTTCAATTCCCCGTACAATGTAAAAGAAAATCAAGAATGAAGATCTTTTGTGGCCAAACCATTCAAGTAGTAGTCAAAATTCTGGAAAATTATTTGTTTCGTTTATATTCATTGAATCTGCTACAGGGTGAATAAAAATAAAAAAAAACATTATTTTCTCAGTTTATTCAAATAGATAGATTTTATGTGAGTATCGAAAAGTACTTTTTTTATTAAGCATTCTCTATACCTAAAATTATTAGTTCTTGAGAAATTTTTCTATGCAAAGCATTGATTAGGTACTTATCTAATCATTTAACAATTAATTATGAGTTAGCCATATTTTGTTTGTCAAAAACTGACATTTTATCATTACTGTTTTCTACTATATTACAAATAATTACAAATACAGAGAAAAAACGAGAATATTACAAATACATTACAGAAACGAAAGAATAAAAAAATCCTAATGGTACGAGACCAATTGGACGGGCTTATTTCAACTAACATTTTTGCTTCAAATCCAAAACAAAGAAAAAATTTTTTGGTACATTTGTGAATTTACTCAAATAAATGTTTACATGTACTTTTTATAAGCAAGTGTTTAGTACGAAAGTTGTAGAACGCGTTGTATCGTTTTTGTGTCAGATCAAAAACAACGGAAATACGATTTATTTTCAAATTTCACAGACCGCTATCTTGTTTCTACTGGGCCGATTTGACCCGTTAACGAACTTGTCCAAAATTTTGGCCCAACCGATTTTTGTCTAATCGAATATTAGTACTATCAGAAGTTGCACCGAATTTTGGGCCTAGAGATAAGAAATCCGCTATTTTCATTGGAATATCAATATCTGAAATATTTCTGAACCATTTATCGTTATCAATAAATAATGCACTTTCTTCGGGTACGTTATCAAGAATTGCATTGAGTTTATCAATATTATACAGCTTCACCCTATTAAAAGTATTCTTAAATGTTGTATCCAACCTAATCTCAAAATCGATCAAAATATTTATTGGAATGACTCTATATAATTCTAATCTGATGTTGTCAATATTACGTTTGATCGTTGAAATGTAATTACATGTTATTTTTATTTCCAAAGGTAAAGTCTTTTTGCATAATTTCAAAATGACGTTATCAATTCTATTAATCATTGCCTGCAAATAACAAATTTTGATTGTTAAATATAATTTAATTGCCAATTTTAACCTTTTTTCTAAAGTAAAAGATCCAACACCTACTTTGTACAATACAAATGTTATTTACAAAATGAATTGCTCACAGTGTCAGGGATGTTATGTTGGTCAAACCTCACAATGGCTTAAGCAGCGCATTACCCAGCACAAGAGTGATTGTCGTACTGGCAAAAATAATTGTGCAGCTGTGGACCATTTTTTAAAAACAGGACATACGTTCGACTACAATAGTACTAAGATACTGCAACATGCGGACCGATACAAACATCGATTGTTTTTTGAGATGTATCATATTGCTAGGAACCCCAGCGCGATAAACCTAAAATCAGACACTAATGGACTCAGTAATATTTATTGTCAACTTTTAAAATCGTTTTAGAAATTAATTTGTCTTATCACCCTGTAATTTGTTTTAATGTGTTTCTTGTCAGTTTTTTGTAAACATTTTTATATCTATACCTTATTGGTTTTTTAAAATTATTTTAATTAGTCTTGTCCTAAACCTTTTAATGTCTAGACGTCACTGAATTCCAGACTCTAAAAAATCTGTAAGTTCACTATTTGTTATTGTGTGCAATTGTTTATTGAATAAATTTTATAGTATCTCCTGATGAAGCTACCAAATGGTGGCGAAATATTGAGTATAGGATAATAGTTTCATTTAATTTCACTGACCGCATACCCGATAATTCCCTCTCTATATTTAATCAAGTACGGTCGATAAACAACAGAAGCATCTTTTTGCTTTCTATTTATATATATATATATATATATATATATATATATATATATATATATATATATATATATTTATTTTTTCATAGAAAATTTTAGGTTTGCGGTCATAAGAAATGAAAAACTCAATATTTAGCCACTATTTAAAACAATATATTAATAAAATAATTTAAAATTACTACTTACAGAAATTGGCGTCAGTTAATTAAAATGTAAAACAACAAAACAAGCTTAACACATTTTCAGACCGTAGGTACTTTTAAAATTAAACATATTGATGAAATTAAAAACTAGTTTTTTTTTGTTATAGCAAGTGTAGAAATGAATTAGTTATAGAGACTTTTGAATTGTATAGGGTGATACTTACATTTTATTTAGAATGTTACAATAGATATTACTCAGTTGATTGATGTGAGATTGATGGCTGTGGCGATTAAGACGTTATGTAGAAGTAAAATTAGAAGAGGAACAAGCAGCTTTTAGACCAGGATGACAAGCAAATGATAATAAATACATTTTGAGAAGGCTAATTGATAATACAAAAGAAGCGGGAGAAGAAATGTATTTAACATTTATTGACATTAAGGCAGCTTTTGACACAGTGGAAAGAGAGAAAATTTGGGAGGTATTGGAAGACTTAGAAGTACCGAAAGCTCTAATTAATATAATTAAAAGCACATACGTGACTGTCAAAGTAAGAGTGCAGATAGGATATCAAAGATCGGAAGAGTTTTTAATGAAAAAATTTATAAAACAAGGTGATAGCTTAAGCCCACTGTTGTTTGTCATTATAATGGACAAAATCTACAACAAAATTACAGTTCCATCTATAACTTATACTAGTGAGAACTGGGTACTGCAAAAAAAGCAGGAAACAAAAATAATTGTAATGGAAATGAAACATTTAAGGAAAATAGTAAGTAAAACAAAATGGGACAAAGTAAGGAACGAAGAAATCAGAAGCATAACTAATCAAGAACCAATAATATCGAAGATTAAAAAGAAACAATTAAACTGGTATGGTCACCTAGTAAGAATGAAGCAACAGGAAGACCCAGGAGGAAATGGATACACCAGATAGAAGAAATTGGAAAAAACAAAGGAAAGACATGAGGAGAGATGTAGGCATTGACCAGGGACGGAAGATAATCGAAAAAATGGGTACAGGAGGAACTCCAATCCGACGCCTGAGAAGGCATAAGGAGAAGAGAAAGAAAGAAAACTTACCTGTGCTCTTTAAAATATTTTGGAGGGTAGTTCGTGATATTCCCGAGTCAGACGACAATATCCTGGTACTAACATGCGGATTAAATTCAATATATGCCAAAACATTGATAATGTTTTCATTGGTTCTGCCAATTCGGCACATCCTAGACATCGGTCGGCGAAAGTTTCCATTGGCACGTAAGTATTGCACCAACCTAGGAAAAAGTCTTCTGCCGTAATGATGGCGATTCGGATACCTCACTGCATACTCGCTCGCAGCAATTGAGGCAATTTGAAAACACTCAATGTAAACAGCAATCATATCAACAATTTCCTCGTTTGTAAAAGACATTTTCAATTCTCAAATCAAACTAAAACCGAACTAAGAATAATTAATTTGACGTTTCTGCTAGACATGCTTTTTTCCAACGCCCACTTGAGTTGAGATAACATATATTCCTGCAACTGGACAGCACATTTCACAATTTATGTGCTCGAACAATGTATATAAAATGATGGCGGGCATTTTGAGCATTTGAGGCGGCACAAGAATACCCATCTCTACAGGGGGAAGCTAAATAAATTTGTTTTAGATTGAAGTATTATTTTTTTATGTATATCTCCGGATTGAAAAGAGATAGAGACTTGGGGTTTTTACTATTCGTATTGTCGTTTAGCTGCCTCTATAACAACGTAATGATATCGTTATCATTGCATCTAAATTTTCTGAGAAGACTCATGAAATATGTATTTTTATAAGGCGTCATCTAGTGACTTTATTAAAAATAACAAGGATATTCCGTGAAGTGCACCTAGTAGAGCAAGATGAACTCTTTCACATGACATGGAGTTCAATAATGTCCAATAAAGTTTTTCCGAGATGTTGCAATGTTTCCATACCAATGTTCGCCTTATCTCCACCACTTTATTTGAAGAGTAATATACAAAAGAGTGAAACTAAAAATGCTCATAAGACACCCGATATTCAACTGCAATCATTTTCAATGCAGCTAATCTTGGCAAATTGTAGACAAATAAAATGAATTACTACTAGTGTTACGAGCTTGTAAATGTTTTCCTGTGATTTCTCTTGGTCGCATTTATTGTACATATTTTTTCCCAAATCTCTACGGTGAACGGTTTCCGAGATACAGTCGCTTACCTCGCTTAGGCCACCCTGTACAGGGTATTGAACTTCTTACAATTTTTAAGGAAAATTAGTTATACTTATTTAAATACCCCGTAGAACACATAATAAACCTATATTGTTGTAATGGGGAAGTCAAGCAGATCGTATGTCCCATAACAAAACACAGTAACTAACATTTTGGTCAAAACGCAGGTTTATCAGGGTTTGTAGTTGATGTGTTTTGTTGAACATTTCGGTATTTTGCGAACTAAAATCGTACAATAAATAATGAAAATACGATGCATTCAAAACACAGTAACTGCTCTCCTGAAACCTATTTTACCAGTACAAAACACAGTATTTATCAAATCGTAATATCAAAACACAGTAACTGATGGGCAGTTACTGCGTTTTGTTACGGTTTTTGTTGTTACTGTGTTTTGTAGTGCGAAATTTGTAGAATTCGATATCAAGTGGGGTATCCCCACCATTATAATTTAGAAGTTAACTGCACGTGTAAGCAGGTCTGTCACATCTACGGAATTTTCCGTAGAACTACGGAATTCAGAAGATGTCTACGAAATCTCCGAAAAGTCTCGAAAATCTACGGAATTTTCAATAACAAAGATAATAATTACTATGTACTGTTATACTGTTTGCTCCGAGTTCTCTGAGTAAATTATTTCTCAAAATATTACCCACTCACAAAATACTTACTACGAAAACCAAGAGTGCGGAGAGTAGATAACCTGACATACGCCAATCTGTATTTGTGGTTGTTTAACTTACATGAATCATGAATATAACCATAAACCATAACCAAAAACAGACGAAAAACTTAAAAATCTTCATTATTAATTTCCATTTATTGCAGCTTCGGTTACCCATTTTCCTATAGTAATAAGTGAAAATGTGAATTAAATTTCTCGCATCGGATAGTTTTGAAAACGTCTGGCTCAATGTATCAGTTTAAAAAAATGCAAATAATGAACTAACATTTCCTTTATTAGTAAAATTAACAAATCACATTAGAATTCTTTCTGATATTTCTGCAACAGTAGAAAGAATTTTTTCTTCAATTAATATAAACAAAACTAGCACCAGAAACACATTGATTACCAATACCTACCCAGAGTCGACTACTCCATGCAAAAAAAAATTAAAAACAATTACAGTTGCCATAACTTTAAAGCTGAAAAATTGTATACTGTCCAATAAACAAATTCCAAATTCGCACCGGCGCGCTACTTGAACGTTCAAGGTCATTAAGGATCAAATGTTCATAAATTCAGATAACCGCATACTGTACGTTGCAGCTCTATTCTGGATCTACGGAAATTTACGAACCAATCTACGGATATTTGATCAGGTACATGTGGCAGCCCCATGATACAAAGAAAACAAGATATGCTAAATCACCGTCCCAAATTCGTCCAGTCGGCGCATGACGTCATGCGGTTAGTAAAATTTGAATTTAACGTATTGGAATATATGGCATTTTTAACGATTTCTAGTTATTATGTTAGATAGAAACTTTTAGTATAAAATTATATTGACGAATCGAATGCGGTTAGACGTGATTTACATCGTGTTTTTATATGAGACCATTTTTGACAACTTTCTCTGATGACAAACACAAAACTAGTCAGATTATTAACACTTAAAACGCATTTTTTAAACTCTAGACTTGATATGCGTTTCGCTATCAAAGTTTTTGGTATTGTGGTGATATACTGATATATGTAGACAAATAGTTTTGCAACGCAATGCAATAATATCTAATTTTGTATTTTTTTGTTAGGGATAAATAAAACACATAGCACATAGATAAAGATAATAGATAGTTAAATAAAAAAAATTTACAAAAAGCTAAAATCGCAAACTAAAACAACATAGGGGTCGTATTATTTAACAATTTCTGACATTTTCCTTTTTATTGACAAATTCTTATCTTATAAAGTTTTGTTTAAATTGCGTATGCGGAAAAACATTCGGGATTTAAATAATAATTGTTTAACTTTCAGGCTACAATCAATGTTTGAACTTCAAATAATTAAATGATTGATATATCCTTTAGAAATAAGCAAATTATCAGAATTTACATTGTTGAAAATTGTTTCCAGTTTTTCCATGTGCCGCATCATCATGTCAGATGGTTTATCCAAGCCACACTCTAAAACTATCCTGAACCACCAAACACCAATTTCTTTGGATTAGTCTGGCATCACACTTCATAAATATTAATATCTCACCTTGCCTCCAGAATACTATTCACAAATTTGGTCCGTTTTCTGTTATTAAAACGATCATCTCTATTTTTAATCAAACTTTTGTCACACTTTTTGTTAGACAAATTTAAAGTGGGTAATGCATCCGGCTTAAGAAGCCGACGATTTCTAGCTGAATATCCCAAAAGCTCAAATTTCAAGTTTCTCTCAAAAGAGTCTGTATCAAAATGTTTTGAACAGATACGCGCATTTTTGACGTTAATTTTGTCTTCCCGTTTGCAAACATTAATCCATTCCTTGCTAAGATTTTCGTCGTTGGGAAATTGAAAAAACATTACATCCCTGGTAAAGTTTTTAGACTGATAATCTGTGTGGCACCCAGCTACTGCACAACGCATTTTAAGAGTAAAATTAATTGAAAAATCGACTGACAAACTCATAACACAATACAAAATAATAAGGTTTTAAGTTATGCGCTTCCGAAATAACTAACCACATGACGTATAATGCTCCGCCCTAACATGCGCAATATCATACCTTGTTTTCTTTGTATCATGTGGCAGCCCTGCGTGTAAGTCAGTCTGGACAAACCAAGCGTAGTGGAAGGATGTCGTCGCCAAGCAGTATTGTTGCATCGTGCAGTTCGCGAATTAAACGTTTGGTTAATTCTGCTTCCAAGAAGGTAAATATATCAACACAAAATTGGCATAATATTATCCTTATTTTTTTTGTAGGATATCGACCCATCACCACTACTTTTTCCTGTAATTAAGTATGAAACTTCATCATTATTTACCAGCAACATTGAAAGTAAAGATCAGAAAGAAATTTACCTAGACAGACTGAAGAAATTCTGTGACATTACTGATTCTTTACGTGAAAACTAGTGATCTAGACAAATATTACGAGCTTAGCGACAGCAGCGAATACGATGATGACGTTGTGGAATCTAAGAGTATAAGATGAGTAAAAATATCACATTCCTCAGTTCCTCAGTGGGATTATCATTGTTCAACCTGTTAATTTTTTTGTGTTCATAATATTAACACTAACCTATTTTTAGAGCGAAACGAAGTGTGATAATAGTCACTCAGATATAAGAAATGAAGGAGATGACCAAAATGAAACGGAAGTTTTGCCTGAACGTGACGGTTTAGTCGTAAAATTTATTTACCACTTCATTATTCAAAAATTGTGTTTGTTATATTTGTTCAGAACAACACTTTTCAGGAAAACCGAAACAATGACGAAGGTATAGAAGAGCAAAGTACTGGAGAATTAAAAAGAAATGAAAGAAGACCAGTAGGAGTGGAAAAAATCAATAGAAAAAAAAAGATGCACCCTATGAGAGCTATGTGTGGGAGTAAATGCAGAAGACTGTCTAAAAGTCTCACAGAAGAACATCGTCATGATATCTGGAACAAGTACTGGAATTTAGACTACACAACTAGACGCATGTAGTTGAGCAAACATTTAACATTAGTTCCAGTAAAACGAAGAAGCGCTTCAGTCGAACATCCAAGATATGAATCAAGGCATTTTACTCTACCACTTGCAGATTATACTGAAATAGCAGTATGCAGACTGACGTTCGTAAATACTTTAGGATATTCTAGTGATTCAGTCATAACCGAATTAGTTCACTCAATGAAAGCGAGCCCATGCGGAGATCAAGTGAAAGAGTGTAGAGGAAGAAGCCATAGACCGGAAGTTGACCGAGATGTAATAAGAAACCACATTGAATCGTTTCAGCCTTGCGTGAGTCATTATAGAAGGAAGAACGCTCCTAATATGAGATATTTGCCCAGAGACCTCACAATTGAAATCATGTACGATAAATTTGTATTAAAACATCCGAATATATGTAAAGTTGAGGTTTATAGGCAAGTTATGAAAAAAATGAATATTTCTCTTCGTCAACCCAAGTCGGATGCCTGTGAAGAGTGTTCTTCTCTAAGAATCATTTTGGAAAACGAAGATAGTGAAAACATCCAAAATAAATTCGATGTAGACCATGCCAAAGCTGCAAAAGCAAATTTCGAATATAAAAAGAACTTAGATGAAACAACAGAAGATACATGTTCAACGGGTTTACCCCATGGATTTACAAAAAGTAATTACTTTACCCATAATGCCCCAAATCAAAACTGCATTTTTCACAAGTCGACTGGTGGTTTTCAATCAAACGTTTGCCACTTTAGGCAAAAATCACTCTAATAAAAGTTACTATGTGCTATGGCACGAAGCCTTAGGAGGACGCACAGCGGAAGCGCTTGTTGATGCTATGTTCAAAGTAATTGAGAAGGAAAGGGATTCTATGAATGTTGTATTTTGAGCTGATAATTGTACTGCTCAGAATAAGAACTGAGTTCTGTACACCTCAATTGTGACTGAAGTGAAACGTGTAACTGGTCCGAATAAAATTGTGATTCGATATCTCACCAAAGGTCATACCCATATGAGCGCAGACTGCATCCACGGTAATATCGAGCAGAAACTCTTACGGAAGAGGAACATATATGATTTCCAGGAATTGGTAGAAGCCGTCGATGTATCCAGAACAAAATTAGAAGTTCTGCAATTAAATAAGTTTCACATGAGGCCAAATAAGAAAAGAAGTGCAAGAAAGCAAGATGATCCATTGAAGACTTTTCTTCTGAATGAACTAGTTGAAGTCTGTTTCACAAAAGAAAGCCAGTGTATGCAATATAAAACAGATTTTTCAGATGAATATAAGATGTTGGATTTTATACAGAAATAGCATAACCTTATGACTTTTAGGCCACAAACTCTCTCCACCCGTGGCATTGCAGCATCCAAAAAAGCAAAAGTTCTCAAAGATCTGGTACCACTAGCAGAAGGGTATTTTGGGAAACAATGCCAGAATCCGAAGCTTCTATGGACTTGATCAGTGCTGAACAAGAAGTCGCAGATATAGTTTCTGATATTTGAATATGCGGATTGCACTTGATTTAATTTTTGATATTGGTTAGATAAATATTTTTGAATACTTGTGCCCCTTCCGTTCAGAAAATTATAAAAGTTAGTTATTTTTGTAATTTTAAAAGGATTTTGTTAAGTTTATTTTTGAAATAAAGAATCAAAATCATATTTCACGAGTTTCTGTTTTGTTTATAATATGTTTGATGTTGCGAAAAGTCCAACATCTGAAGCTAATTTTCTTACTTCAAAACAAAGTAAATTTACTGTGTTTCATTTACAGCTAATTTTCTTATTTCATAACAAAGCAAAGTCAATTACTGTGTTTTGATAAAGTATTATCTCATTCATTTTTGAAAACATATGATGCCAAACCTATATTGCAATGCTAATGTTTATTTTCAAACACAATTATAATTTTAGAACAAGATCTTCATTTATTTCCTGGGGCACAAAACTTATTACAAAAGTCGATTTTTTTCCGTTGTAATGTTAATGTAGTTGCAATGGGATAGCCGAGATTCCAAACGTATAGTGAAATTCAGGGTGTTTTATTTTAAAAATTGTAACTTTGATATAGCACAACATTCTGTAACACCCTGTAACATTGTATATAATTTTAGAATGTGAAGAGTAATGATGGCGATAATCCCCGAAAGTTTCAAATTTATATCTCAAAGGATATAGGAGGTACTGAACTTTATCACACTAATCAATCACCCTGTATATTTCCATTGATCATTTATTTAGAAGAAAAAACTACTACTCTCCTAGCCTATAGGCTTATGCAATCCTTCTTTTGACTGTAAGCAACGTTATTCGAAAGATATCAAACTGGCAGATGTCCAAGTGATTCTCTATTCTCTATACATATTTAGTAACCTCTGGTTTATTCGGTAACTAAACTTATCTCGTACGATGTAAATATCCGCATGAACATTCCGGACAAATTTGAAATATTCGACGATCTGGAATCCTTGTTTTGTGCATCCTGTATGTTAACAACATCCCCAACTTACTGATATTTATGCACCTATCTAAATTACAATGGATGAGTCAGTCTTGTTGGGGCAATATACGCCACCCGAATAGGGTATTTACTCTGCAGTAAGGCGTATTGAATCATAAATTAGTTCGTGAATTATTTTGAGGTTTAAAGGGCACTTCAACTAGCTTCGCATGATGCTGTTGTGCTTTTTGATCCTTAATGAATTCGTTTTGGGATTTTACGTAAGAAAAACTGAACAGTTAATATCAATAGTTGAAAAACATTGTCTTTCTACAACTGCTGTGAAAAGTAGCGTATTTCTCATAGCTTACTAAATTTCACAACCATATGTTGCTCATACTGTGAGAAATATTTTTTTTATAATTCACGTATACAAAATTTACTTTTTATAATTCGCGTATAACAGAGACTTCATTATAACATTGTTTACAATGTCACAATGAAGCTCTTTGAACACTGTTATAGTAATTTTTAGTGTACAGTTGGTTATTGTATTTAGTTATATTTTTATTTGACATTTGACTTTAACCTTGACACAAATTATAAATAAAATGGTCTAGCGTTGTTCTAGCTAGCAAATTATTATATTGAAGGTAAATTAGAATGATTTATATATTAAACATATTAATGAATAAAGTACGCTAACGTTTATTTATCGATGATTTGTCAATTGTTTATTTTTACATTGTATAGGATAAATATATAGGTATACAAAACGTTCGATTTTTGGGATAAATTACCAGATGAAGATGTATTACAGAAATAATTCTGTTCATGATATAACATAAATAGATCGCAAAAGCATATACGATGAAACTCTTTTTTAAACAAATAATCATCCTCTTTTTGCTTAAATGAAAGTTTGTTTACAATTTACACAATTATTCGGTTATGTCAAAAGTCAGAAGTGCTGAATAAAACCATCTGTGATCTGACCAATTAGGAATCAACAGAATTGCTAACTTAAATTTAAACCACTCCTCCTAGTTTAAAAACTGGGATTATATGAAATTATATTTTATTTAAATAATTAAATAAATGCAAATTATAAGAAATATTGTGTAAAACTTGTGCCACAATGACTTTCTGTAGTATTCGTGATTTGCACAACTCACCGCTTCGCGGTTCGTTGTGCAAACTTCACTCGTACTCCAAAACGAGTCATTGTGACACTTGTTTTACAAATAACTATTGTGACATCGAAAACAGTGTCACAAAATAACCATTTCAGCATCGTTTTTAGTAACTTTTTATACAGTTGGAAGCACTATTTAACTTATGGCCGACAAACTGACATTCATAACAGGCATTGGACGGTGGACACTTGGTAAATTTTGAAGAATTTAAATAATTCAAATAAAAACAATAATATAAACAATAAATAATTATAAGGTAAGTCATGAATTGTAATGTCAATCGTATGTATTTCAATTTCTAAATTTTCAGCATTGAAATTTTGTCACGTGCAGAACAAATGACAGAATTATGAACGTAAATGAAATCAAATCAAAACATAAATACTATATACCTATTTCTGTTTAGGGTTTTCAGGTAGTAAATCATTAACTGCATTATCAGTAATGTTGCGAAATTCTGGTGAAGTGCATGATAATTCGCTATTTAGTTGCATATTCGTAAATTCCGAACTATGTATTAGTAACTTAATGAACATTCAAATTTAAAATGTACAACTTCTGTCAACTGTCACTTGTTTATATGAGGGTAACCAACATAAATAAAGAAGCACAAAAATTCCTACTATTGAAATTATATTTTCATGAAAAACTGTTTTGCACGTTCATTATAAAAAATAGTATGTAAAACTCTTATCACAATGACATTTTGTAGTACTCGTGCTTTGCGTAACTGACCGCTTCGTGGTTCGTTACGCAAACTGCACTCGTACTACAAAATGAGTCGTTGTGACACTTGTTTTACAATACACTATTCTCACACCTCATAAAGTCACCGGCAAAAAAACCGGCCACAATAAACTGGACCCAATAAACTGGACCCAATTTCAAAGTTGGCTTCCTTGCGAACCGCTCATTTAATTTTGATGCGTTTTTCAAAATTGTAGATTAACTTCGCTTAAACGATATCAGAGATTTTTATTCAGATTCGAATTTGAACATATACAGGGTGCAGCAATGTGACGAAGTTTCTTTCCCGAAATTTGTTCCACACTGTGGAATGCAACAGCTATAGCAGCTATTGTCAACTGGAATCACATTCAACCCTGACCTTTACTCAACATTTTGTTCTTCTAATCAGGACATTATCTCCGTTTTTATTGGACATACACTGTGTTTTACAATCTCATTTTTGTTTTTGAGATAGTTATATTACGGGAAGTCTTCAAACACTTTAATTTAAACTTTACTTAACTTGAAGGACCACCAGTGTTTCCACTGAATTAATTACGTGTATTTATGTAGGATTTGGATGGTTTAATAAATTAAACTATTATATCACTTTCACTTGTTGTATATATTTGCGGGAATTACTTGTTGTTCAACTTGCTGAACATTTAAGAAGTTCACTAATTTTTATCTATATATCACTGCATCACATGATCTGATATAAATGAATGAAAGTTAATGATTGTTAAAATGTTGTACTGGTAGAAAACGCCGGTATTATAATGAGAGTACAATTATGTACGAAGGTTGACTGGGAAGTGAAGTAAAATAGGGTCTTATTCCTATTTATAGGTCGCTCAAAATGGGTGATGACAAGAAGAGTCATGTGAGAATGTAGCCAATGGAGGATAAAGATTTAAAATATAACTGTCATACAACTGTTGAAAATATCAGCCGAGGCACGCATTATTTGTTAATAAAAGAAATTGTTGTTTGTTGCGATACTGTCTTTTCTAAGCAGTTTTTATGACGCGATACGAAATGGAAAACTTGGATGTACGCAGTGAGTAGAGATGTAACATAAGATAAGGCAAGGGCAAGTGTTTTTGTTGTGAAAGAGACTTTGAAATGAAATTTTGTGTAGTTAAAGAAATATTATATAAATGAAGGGGATTATATTTTTATTTAAGATGTATGTGGGATATATGAATTTTGATATACAGGGTGAATACAAAGTAAGAATTTACAGTAGGAATATGAGTGTTAATTCAAATTCGCACACACTGTTTAAAAGCGAACGCCTCGGACGTAGCTGTGAAAACACAAAAAATTAACATCAAAACGTAAGTTTCATCAGAAAACTAACGAAAACATGAAAATTCATAAAAATTATATTTTAAGGAGCTTTCTCGCCCCAAAATGACTTCATACAATCAATGTTGCATCAAATTCTTCCTGAAGTGCAATTCGCAGATCATGACAGCTGTTGGATAAAGCAGGTCATCGACGAATGCGTCTTTGAAGTTGGTTCCAGAGATGCTCAATTGGATTGAGATTAGGTCTATAAGCTGGTCAAACCATTCGTTCAATACCCACTTCGTCCACATATTCGTTGACTACTCGTACCACGTGCGATCTCGCATTATCTTGCATTAATACGGAGCCTTCGCCGATAAAATGAGAGTAGGGAACAAGAGCGTTCTGGAGAATATCTTCGATATATCGATGCACATTCAAGGTCCCGTTTTCAATAAATATTAAATCTGTACGTCTCTGGAAATGCCCACCCACGCCATCACAGAACCCCCCTTGAAACTTACACGTTCTGAAATTGTACAGTCCACAAATCTTTCATTTCGACCTCTCTAAACTCGTTCCCGACCATCAGGCGATCGCGAGAACAACCGTGATTCATCCGTGGAAGGGACTTTAGTCCATTGATCAATCCTTCAATTCATATGTAGGCGCGCCAATTGAAGAAGTGCTCGACGATGACTTGGAAGCAGCTGGAGTCCTGTGGCCGGCCTCCTTGAAAACAGATCGTTTTCTGTAAAACTTCGTCGGATTGAGCTCTCACTAACTTCAATCATACGCACGGTTTGTAGTAGATATTGATACTGAACGGCCGTAGTTCTACGATTTCGTAAAGCATTCAGAACAATAAAGCGGTCAATTGCACTTGTCTTCCGTTTGCTTCCGGAACTCACTCGCCTTTTCATATACCCATTCCAGGCATGCTGGACTGTTGTTCGAGGTATACCGAGAGTATGGAACACATGACGTTGACTTAGGCTACCCTCAATTAAAGTCACAATACGAGAAACATCCGTCACAGATGATGGCATTTTTTTATTTAAAACCGTTGTAATAGGCACAAATATGGCAAGTAACTTGGGGCCACCCTATAAATAAAAAAATTATTATAATGAAATAAATTTCAAACCAAAAAGAAACACGATACAAGTGTTTAAAGCGACCCAGTTTTCTATTATTGTAGGTAGCTCAAAATCAAACAAATAATTAGGAAAACAATAAACAATAAGTCCCAATTTTGTCACGCATATATGTTCAACTACCAAAACATCGATGTTTATGAACATCATGAAAATACAGACGAGTTATGCAATTATTATAGAGAAATTAGGACAGCAATTAAAAGATAACCTTCAACAATCAAAAACAAAAAACAGAGAAACAAGGACGAGTTAGGTGACACATCGTAAAAACAGCAACGAGTGCTGAAATGGCATAACACCCAGCGCAGAGACCCTGTGATAAATACAAGAAAAAACGAGGCAGAGGAGCCAGTACGGGTTTTTCCAGCGGTTGTCGATAATTGATAGGCGTTTTGACAGTGCGTTTCAGTGATTTTCGCGAAGTTCTGGAATCAGAGATAGCCGATTAGAGCTCATCTCCCGTCGACCGATCGTAAAAATCCAGACGCCGATTTTTCGTGGTGAAACGTTAGATCTAGATTTTCCAAACCGTAAGTTTTTGATTCTGAAAACCTTTCTTATTCTGTTTTTGGGAAGACAATATTTTTTTGACTAATTTGTCCGTCCAGCCATATAGGTGCTGTACTGAAACTTGAGCCGTATATCACTTTAATTAGAGAAAATAATACATTGTAAAATTTCTCGTTTTATGATACAGTTTTATCCAGGGATATTTACGAGGCGTACGCCAATTAAACTTGAAATACGTAGTTATTTCACATTAGATTTTGTTCCTTTCAGGAAATAGTACAATGGCTTATTATATTATACTTAGAGATACCGGTTTAAACATCTGATATCTAGGAAGTGCAAAAACTTATATTTATCGAATTAATTGTGCTTGCTTCGAAAACCAGATCTCGTTATTTATTAAAATTTGATCGGACATCGAAGGTCCCCCATGTCAGCAGAAAACGTCCGGTTACGAACTCATTTTTCTGCAGTGTCTATGAAACTGCCAGTAGGAGAATCCATATCAAGGGATTCAATAAAGTAACCATGAGCTAGGTCACGGTCTCTAGTAAGAACGCCAAATTTATCTTTAAAAAAGTAGAACCCCGGTCACTTTTCGCTGACGTAGTGAACTCCGTTATCCGTACCAGACACTAACTGAGAGTTGAATCAAAATACATAAAGAAACTGGAGTTAAGGGCGAAACCAAACGATTGTTTAAAATAAAGAATAAACACATAACGAAATCCTAGCGATTTCCATTTTCCGATACGAATTTAATTTTATTGCGCTATCATTGCATTGTCGAAAGTGTATCTCAAGTTATTATTTTCAGTTTCTTGTTTGATGATTTTTCTCATGTTATTAATCTGATTGTAATATAGGCATATTTATTGGTTATCTACCTAGTCTGTTTTCCTTACTCCCGATAATTCCCCCTAGGTACAGGTGGACTGGACCCGTGGACGTACGGGGGTCCTGATGGCACGGCGAACCTCAGAGCTAAGGCTTGGCATTTCGTTTAAGCCCAAGAGGGCCCACGTCACCCTTCCGCTCGTACTAGGAAGACACCCTCTCTCAAGGCCCAAGAAAGGGGGAGGATCATGCTCTCTCGTGCCCTAGGGCACTGGTGACAGCAATCGTTGCAACCAAATTCAAACTATAAGACAGCATTGGTTAATACACTAGTGACAGTAATTACACTGAAAAAAAAACACATGGTAAAAGTGCCAAAATTGTTACACCGTTAAAAAGCTCTTAATTTGAGTGTCAGTGTCAAACAATGTTAATCTTAAATCCGTTTTTGCGTATTGCGCTTTGATTATTTAAACATAGAAACTTCTGCCTGCGAATACTTTGACCGAGGCGTTCGCTTTTAAATAGTGAATATCCAATAAAAACAAAGATAATGTCTTGATTAAAATAACAAATTGTTCAGTAAAGGTCAGGATTGAATGTGATTCCAGTTATCAATAGCTGCTATAGCTGTTGCATTCCACAGGGTGTAAGAAATTTCGAGAAAGAAACTTCATCTGATATTTCTATCTATTGCACAGTTGAACTGGCCAAATCAATAATCGGAAGTTGTAACATATTTAAACTGGCCTGCATGTTCACCGTCCCATTGAGAAACTGTGGGATCGGTTCAAAAGGAATTAATTTATCTGAATTCTATTGAAATATTACAATTATAATAATAACAATACAAAAACCAATCACACTTATTGTTACTATTAGAAAACATAACAATATACACTTTTACTTCGTGCTCTGTATCTCTATTTTCAAGTTTTTTATTATACAAAAAATGTGCTGCAACTAATAAGGAACAATAAATTTCAAACGTTTTATAACGGTAACGGAAATTCAAAAATAAAAGATATATTCGTTACTTCTTCCGGTTGAATCTGCGCTGTTTCCCGGAAGACAAAAATAATTTCTTAACTGTCTCGAGAATTAAGAGTATCGATTAGTGCCGAATTGAAGAAGTGGGTCAGGACGACGGTCTGGCGAATAAATATTTTTCATGCTATTCGCCTCTGTGTAAATCTCTACTTGAAAATTTAGGAACGCTTTCCAAGGATTTGGCAAAGAAAAATTTAAATATCACAAAAATTCTAACATAAATATTCACTTTAAGGAAACGACAAAACCTTAACCTTACCATGTTTCACTAGAAAATTAAATCGATTTCTTGCTAGGCTCAAACAAGTAACTTCTAAGAAATTCGTAAATACATGGTAATTTGATTTTAGTCAGCCATTATGCTGGGTGAATCAAGCAAAATTCGCAGTCGGAAAGTAATTTTCATCAATTGAATTCAGCGGATTCGGTAATATTGCGGATTTTTAAACCGATTTTTGGATCCGCTCGAATCACTATCGCGGATAATATGCTGAAGCTAGTGAAACAGTTGGAAATCAATAGACTATCTTATGTGGGCCTAACAGAAACAAATAGGAGAGATCTTCCGCCAAAGTTTTTGTCCACATAGATTCGTGCCAGTTTTAGCATTAATTTAGGATATCCGAAAATTGAAACTATAGTTTTGTACGTTATGAAGAAAGGAAAATCCGTTGTGTTGCTAATAGGCATGCTTGTTTCTTCGAAAGATTTTTCCACTGAGCCCGAGAAGAAACCAAAAAATCCCAATGGCACAGGACCAATTGAACGGCTTATTTCAGTAAAGTTTTTACATCAGATTCAAATCAAAATTCGAATTTACTTAAATAAATATTTTCATGTACGTTTTAGAAGAAAGTATTTCATGAAAAAGCTGTAGAACGTGTTATGTTCTAAAAAAAATCTTAGTAACTTTTTTGCGTCACATCAAAAACAAAAGAAATACGATTTTTTTTCAATTTTAACAGGCCGTCATTTTGTTTCTACTGTGCCGATTTGGCCCGTTAACGAACTCGTCCAAGATTTTGGCCGAACCAGTTTTTGTAGCAAGTTTGGTTTCGATCCGTCAAAAAATGCACCCTCTATTGTGCTTACAAATTCCGTTATAACCCATATATATATATATATATATATATATATATATATATATATATATATATATATATATATATATATATATATATATATATTTTGGAAAAAATTTTCTTGGGATTGTAGGTTCCTAGTTAAACAAATCAAATGGTTTTTTTGGCTTTAATTAACATTTTTGTTTTTGTTTACGTTTCGGACATATCGTGTCCTTCATCAGAACATAATTCTACAAATAGATGACAAAAAATTAACAATATATATATATATATAAATATGTATATATATATATATACATATACATAAATTTACTCTCTATAATAGTCCTAAATCATTCTGAAATAAGCCTAAAATCATGTCATTATAACGAGACAAAAGTCAGGCGTAGATGTGCTTTACAAAATTTACGCCATGGTGACTATTTCCCATCTCATGAACGTAGCGGGACTGGGACTGGAACGGGTTATATATATATATATATATATATATATATATATATATATATATATATATATATATATGCATATATATATATATAACCTTCGGAACGGGGGATGATTTTGGCATCAGGGAACCCCAAAACGAAAAACTGCATTTAAATTTTTCCGAAGTCGCGTCATGCTACTCTCTACAATAGAAAAAGTGGAAGGAACTAGGGGCGCATTTAAATGCCCTTGGAATAGGCCCCACTCTTTCTGTGGAAGAGTGAAACAAGATAAGAAAACTATATACACTTACATTGCTTTTTGTATTTACCTTGGTTAATTTTTAGAGATTTTTAGATTGGAAGTAGGCCACAAAGTCGAGATATAGAAAAATGAAAGCCCTGCCAATTGGAACAGATGGAGGACCTCAGAGCAACATTGCTCTAAATGATTTAGAGGAAAGAGACCTGTCAGTTTGGGGAAACGTTGCAGTAGAAGGGGTAAGTTATGTAACCATCTATGAAGGCATTGAAAATCCCGAATGTCAACAGAACACAATTTGAGAAGCAGACATAATTTGTGAACCGAGCACAAGTGATCAAGTAAACCGAAGTTATGAAATCATTTATACAGAACCATCAACTGAAAAAGAAAATAACAATAAACACACATAGGGCAACCATAACCAACAATGAAAACAGGAGAATATTAAAAGGTATCACACCAAACCATTAGGTATTCTCTCAGACAATTTAATCAAAAATATCGCAAATCTCATGGAAACAAACTTTTGAAAATTTGTCAAATAATTATGTGGAATTAAAAAAAGAGAAAATTAAATTGCTCAAACAAAATTTGCAATTTAAAATAGAAAAATTTAAATTTCAACATCCTGAATTTCATTTTGATTTAGAATAATGGTTTTTTACTCGAAAGACTGCTGGGATGTACATTCCGTATCGCAAATCAATTCGTAGTCAATATAATGTTAAGTGTGTGATATATGTATTACTTCTATGTTCAGTAGTTTAGTACCAAAGTTTTTTACCAAAGTGTTCTTATAAAAGTTAAGTTTTTTATTTTATTTTTGAAGTTTGTTATAGAAAGTTGTTTTTATTTATTTCTAAGAATGTTTCTTGTATTGTTTGAAAATGTTGTGTGTTTTATTTGTCTATTTGAATAAAATGATTGGCATATTTATATTAATTATTTATTGGTTCAAAATATTTTCTCTAATATAATTTTCTCTAGCAATTCTACCAGAGTTTTGGCAATTCTACCAGAATTTAAGTATTCTTGATGTGCCTCCTGGTCTACAATATTAAATAAAAAATAAATAATAATTTTTTTATCAATTCATAGATTTATTTTGGTATACTATTGTCTTCAGGGTA
This sequence comes from Galeruca laticollis, assembly GCA_963921935.1. Classification (NCBI taxonomy): domain Eukaryota; kingdom Metazoa; phylum Arthropoda; class Insecta; order Coleoptera; family Chrysomelidae; genus Galeruca; species Galeruca laticollis. The sequence continues at coordinate 114,881,605 of OY998180.1, forward strand.
TTCTATTCTAAACGATGAAATAAAACAACGTAATTTGTCTAAAACTTCATTTATTTGAACTAATGTTCAATTTTGAACATTAGTTCAAATAAATGAAGTTTTAACCAAATTATATTGTTTTATTCCATCGTTCAGTATGGATCTTCATCAAGTAAAAGCCTCATCTATTCAATATTCTATATTATCTTCTGCAATTTCCAAATTTGCATCTATTGCAATATTATGTAGAATACAGCTAGCATAAATTATATTAGCGGCTTTTCTGGGGTGATAAAGTAGTGTTCGATGTCTAGAAAGACACCTGAATCTTCTTTTTAATATTCCATTGGTGCGCTCAATGACATTTATGCTTGATCCCAATAAATTATTAAAAGCTCCTTCACCTTCATCTCGAGGGTTATGAAAAGGAGTGAAGAACCATGGTTCCAATGGATAATCACTGTCTCCCAAATACTTAAAACATTCCTTTATGCTGATGACGTTATTGTCGGGACTGATTCGTTGGAAGAAGCCCTCCAGATGCAAAATCAACTAATTGATTTACTGAAACTTTGCAACTTTGAGTTGCGTAAGTGGTCAGCTAATTCATTCGTCTTATTAGATTCGATTCCTATCGATCACCGCGAGTAACGAGATATTACCTTTGACCATCCTGATACTACTTTGAAGATTTGGTGATTCCAATGGCGTGCCGATAACCAGAATATGAGTAATACATTTATTAGGTCATAAGATTGTTTGTAACTAGCTTTAAACTGTGTAAGTGGTACCAAAATAATTATTGTGACTTTCTCAACATAATAGTGATATGTTTTTCGAGTAAACTTTGGTAGTCAAAATTCTAAAATATAATAAAAACTTTTGAGAATCTTGACAAATGTCAAACCAAAATTTACGTCAATTTACCTGTTTTATAAAATAATAACAGGAATTAGGATTGGTCCAGAGCAGTCTTTCTTAGGCCTTGTATGGTGAACTTCGAAAAAAGTTGCTCCATTGTTGGTAGGAGACGGTGGTTGGTTTTTTTGAACAAAGAGAAGGCAGTCATATTTTTTGAGGAATCAGAGATTTTGAATATTAAGTCTTCAAGTAGAGATAAATGATTATATCCAGTTCCATTTCACTAGTCCTCTGGAAACTTTATTAATTCAAAATACAAAAAAAATAATCTAAACATGTATCTATAATCACAATATTTGACGACACAAAATATACGTGAAGAAAGCGCGCATATGAGATCAACTCTTTATGATACTTAGCAAAATATTCACACATAAGTACAGGTTGGTAAATTAATTTGGACGGTCGGAAGTTTGGCATCGTCCGATGCGCCATAGCAAAGATATATGCGGATTGCAAGAGCTCACTTCGGTGGCAGAATTCGTAAGCTTCGTTTCCACAGTACGGTTCAGAGAAAACTGTGATTACTGGGGTTGTGCAATACTAACTTGTTATGGCAGCTCCAGAAAGTAAAGTTGTTCATAAAAAGTTGAAATTATTATGAACGTTTCAAACTTCATGACCGAAGAGGCAAATAATGGCAAGTCAACAATTCCATTAACAAAGGTAAGTTTTCATTATTGAAATAAAAATTTGAAACCAAAGTAATTATTTAACAAATTTACACTCGATAGTAAATTTTTTGAATCGATTTTCGTACATAAAATATTTATTTGTTACACGATTTAAAAAAGTGATATTAGGGTGAGACAAATTATTTTATGCACTCATGTGTCAATTTTATGCACCGTTATGTCATCATGACAAACAAATCGACGCCATTTTTAGTCTATTTAGAGCAACTTAATTGAGACATTTTTTGGTTATTGCCTGCCTGCGGCTCATGCGTCAATTTTTCCATTCGTAAAAAAAAGCACCACTTTATGCACTTGTTGCATAAATAACTATTCTGTCTACAGGAGTAAGTAAAAGGGCACATGTTTATTTTGTGTAAGATACCAATTTAAATGTAATAGGTTTTTTAGCTTATAATTATAATTATTATACTCATTTCATTCTATCTCTATTACGTTTCAGTTTCATTATTTGTTTTGAACCATCTTCCGATTTTAATAACAATTGCGGTTTGGTCATAATAAAATATGTTTGAAGAACTAAAATCTAAAGATCGTTTAAAACAACTAATGAACTGAAACGTAATATAGTATTTTTGAATTTAATACTTCTTTGAAGTGGCTGAAAACCACCACAAAAATTTTTATTTGGAAGAACGGTCACTGATAACAAATTTAACTACTTCCTCATTTTATTACTATAAAAATACACATGAGTAAAACTTTTTATACAACATTTATATCGACTTATTTTATTGTCAGGTCATTGAACGAGTTTCTGCTGCTACGAAAGTTAGCCAAAGAACGCTTTCCAGTATTAAAAAAGAAGCTCTGACAGGAAGTTATGCTGACACTAATGTGCCTTCTAAAAACAAAGAACGTCCAGTATCCGTATGGATCAATTTGACAAAGCTGTGCTAAGAAGGTGCATAATAAATTATCACATATCCGAGAAAAAAGTACCCACGTTAAGAAATGTACAACAAACCTTTGCAGATAGTTATGGCTTCGCAGGAAGTCGCGAATCTCTGCGGAAACAAATACATTCTTTGGGTTTTCGTTGGACCAACATGGAAAACAACAGAAGTTTGTTAATGGAACGTCACGAAATCAGACATTTACGCTTACTATATTTAAGAAACATAAAAAAAGTGCTGAGAACAGAACAAACCTATCATTTATATGGATGAAACATATATTCATTCATGTCACACGCACCTTAAAGGATGGGGCGATAAGAGTAGCGAAGGATTAAGGAAACACGTTTCAAAAGGTAATAGGCTCATCATTGTGCATGCAGAAAGTGAAAATGGTTTTGTACCTAACGCTGGTATTATGTGGAACTCCCAGTTAAAAAACAGGATTATCATAATGAAATGGTGTACGAAAATTATGAGAAGTGGGTACAAGAAAAACTTCTTCCAAACCTGCCAAAAAACGCTGTTGTGGTAATTGATATATAAGAAACATATATTACAGAGAACAAATGTTTAAACCGGATCTTTATAACGTTGCAAAAATGTACAAACCACAATATAAAATTCATAAAATTGATGAATTGTTTATTCGACATGAATTGCAAGTTTTAAGGCTACCCCCTTATCATCCGGACTTAAATCCGATCGAAAGTGTTTGGGCGGCACTCAAAGAAAATGTGGCCAAACGAAATGTTACCTTCAATTTTACAAAGGTTAAAGAATTCTGTAATGAATTTTTGTACACATACTCTGCAAATGATTGGAAAGTTAGATGTGACCATTTAAAAAGATTGAAGATGAATTTATGAACAACGAACCACTTTTAGATAATGTTGTAGATAAAATTATTATTAATTTGGCCGAAGACGGAGATAACGAGGATGATGAAGTTGATACAGAAAGTGATTTTGAAGAATCATTTGTAGATGCATATCATTATTTTACTGTTAATGATCCCTGTACATCTAAAACATATTTTTCATTATTGTGTTTGTTTGTAAGTGGTATGACTGAATACATTAAACGCAACAAATGTAAAAATTACAATAGGTGTTATAAAATTGTAGATATTACAGACAAATTCCACTAGAGTAATATAATATTTGTAGCACATCTGTACAAAGTTCTAAATAAACAATAATTGACGGCACCCAGAACCAAGATTTTTTTGTTTTGCCAGTCCTAACTCTGTAAAAAGTGTGAAGGGATGTTCTAATTTCATAGTAAATATTTGCAAAAAACCTAAAAATTTACATATGAAAGTAGAAATATCTACCACTAAAAAGCTTCAATATTTTATTTATATTATTAGTATACTTATTCGACCATCTCTAAAGGCGATTTCCCCATTTTGTTTTTCAAATTTTATGTATAAACCCGAATTTTTACATTATTATCTACTACATATTATTAAGAATAACAATTTTAGAAAAATTAACAGGTAGTTATGTCATTAACTATTACTAGGAACAGATTGGCAAAATTGTTGGCAATTGTTAAATTTAGAAAGTCGTTTAACAATCCTTATCATACTGTACGCTTTATCTACAAAATCTACCTGACTTCCAATTTATATATAAATAATCCTCAATGACGAATATTATGAAAGGACCACTTAAAAAACAACAATTTGAAGTAAGGGTGAAAGTTTATGTCTCTTGGAATCTATTTATTATTTATATCACATAAAATAATAAAGGGTAATTATAGAATTTCCCGTATGGTTTTTGAAGCAATAAATAATTATGTCTACAAAAATAGGAAAATCTATGGTTTTTATTTCCTTATTCATTTAATTAATAATAAAGAACACATTAATGTTATTTTGTTTTATAAACTCGATTTTATATAGCATTATATATGTGCCACAATTTATTATTGTTTAATCCAAATTCAAAGTATTGTGTTACCCTCGTACGTATTAGCAGCCTCACAACCTTTAAAACGTTGCATGCGGAATGTACGTCGCCTGCTCTTCCCGGTAACTGCGTTTACAATGTTGTCAAGTTGAATGGCTTTCTCGCGCATCGTCAACTGGCAAAATTAATTTGCCAACCTGTACAATAATTTCTTTTGAAATATTTGTAATGTCAACTAAGTCAGAGCTTGATTTATGTGTATCGAGGTTTAAGTCATCTGAAGAATCGGATTCCTTGTTAAGATATACTAATTTGTGGAAATTTAGATTTTTAGCTTTTAATTCAGCCTTTTTGATTTTTATTCGCGTCAGTTCTTCGCTAAATCTTGTGTCGGGAGACCCTACAATGGTTGTAGGGAGACGTGGTTCGTCTACTACACGTTTTGATTTTTTGTTTATAGTGAGTGGAAAGTTTAGAAAGTTTTTTATGTCTTTTGATAATTTTGGACGTACCTTTAGTTTTAGATGCCTTGAGGGAAGTATTCACAGTCACAAAAGGTTTCTTTACACTCACTATATTATTAATATTTAGATTATCACTTGAAAAGATTTCCGGCTTTATCGCATTAAGCTTTTGGATCTTTTCCCTAAGCCTACGAGTATATTCTGTGGTAAATGGGGTAGTCCCCGTTATTGGCGGAGATGGTAACGTGAAATCAATTGAGATATTCAATTGATTGAAAAACACTTCAAGATTTAAAGAAAAAACATAAATAATTCACAAGTCCAATGGCAAAACTTTACTACTATATCACTCAAAGAATGTTTTATGAATGCCATGAAGTTTATTTGGATAGTTATGGAACATGTTTCAATGAGTCGCACAGGAACAGCATTTTGCGGTAAAAGTACAAAGTCTAAAGTATGAAGACATATTGAAAATACTTATTAATCATTTCTAAAGACGTTCGGAAAACAATTTCATCAGTGTATTAGACGATCAAGTGATAAAACATACTAATTTATGCCACAACCACACTACATCAGAGTAACTCGATCAACGACTAAATTAATATTAATAAATCAATAATCTTATTACTGACTTAGTCGCGTAAAATGAAGGAAGCACGCGAAAATTACATTAGTAGAACAATATGGTGCTGAAAGACGTTTTACAACACATTAAACTAATTTATGTTTAATATTCAATCTTTTGTTGAATTGTTTGTTTTGAGGTAGAGCTGTTAGATACTCATAACTGCAGATAGGATAACAAATGAGGAGATTATGGTGGCAGCTTTGCTAGATTAAAATATAAGTTGGTTGAAATTAGCGGCAGTGTTAAATAATTATCGCCATTCAATCAAAAAGAGATCTGTGATATGATCTCCAACAATTCCTGACCAAACATCACCGTTCCAGGTATTGAGTGGCAATTTTAACGATTAGCATGAGTACCACTATAGGAATACTTATCACTAGATGTAGTAGGTTTTCCACAAACTCAAGCTTGATATTCAGTTTGATATTTAGTACTTATTGGATTAGCAGCTCCTTTACATATCTAAGCTCGCGAAAACTGCTTTATTTTTACTGATTGTGCTCTAGCATCATATCATATCTTGGTCGTATCTTCAGAGGAAAATTATGTATAAAATTCAACAAGTTATTATGATGAGCAAAGTCCAGATCCCTAGGGGGTCGAACTACGACAAAGGGACCTGATACGGTACTTGTAGAAGAAGAAGCTCTGAACATAGACGTCACACAATTTATTATGAGCGTTTTGAATTAAATTTCCAGCTACTCTTTCCAGATCGTTTCTTTTTATAGCCAGAGGTATTATCCTACTACTAATTGAAGATCTAATTCTCCAATTTAAGATTTGTTTTGTCCATTGTCAATTTTAAATTTTCTTCAAGTGTCTCCACTTTGAAACGGACATATTTATATATATATATATATATATATATATATATATATATATATATATGTATATATAAAGAAAAGAAAGGTAAATATCGGGTAATATCGGGTAATCGGTATGTATCAATACTCTTTTGTTCAAAGTGCCTCTATTTCGTTGTTAATTTACAAATTCTTCAGGAGGTTATTGCTACAAACATCAATTAATGAAACATAAGGATTATAAAATAAAAGTTACTTACAACGTGAGTAATTAAAATACGTGAAAACACATGACGTGAAGTCCACCAGTCAAAACGGAAACAACGAATACATTGGCAATTCAATTTTAAACTGTACAAATACACATCAAACTATCTTTCTAAAACTTGCCACACCAAAAAATACATTTTTATAAGCGAGAATAAAAAGTGAAGTTGGAATTAACAACTAATTACAAAAATATAAAAATACAAATATGAAAGTAGTATAGTCCAGTAAAATTATTTCACAAACACCACAAAGGTTGAATCATACTTATTTACATTTTAGAATATTGCAATAGATCACACTTAGTTGGTCAATGTCTGATCTAAAATTGATAGAGTTTTCACAGCTATTTACATGAACCATCTCCAGAAACAATCGACGTCTATAATTGCTTTCAAATTCAAAGATTTTAACCCTATCGTAATCAAATGTATGGTTCATATTTTTAACATGTGATGCCAAAGCATACGAATTCTTCCCTATACGGCAGTCACTCCTGTGCTGTACTAACCTTTGTTTTAGACTCTGCGAAGTCTGACCTATATAACAACCCTGACATACTGAACAGGGAACACAGTAAATGACATCACTATTACGTAATAATTCGTCTCTATCTTTCATTTTTGTGAAAAGTGATTGAATCGTAGTGACATTATATTCCGATATCTTCAAGTTATTAAATAATTTGAAATGTGAGAGGCACTTTGAACAAAAGAGTTTGAGTATTGATACAGACCGATTACCCGATACCGACATGTATATCAAGTTATCCTATAAAAGCCACTGCGCTAAGATCATTTGTTGAACTAAGAATTACTGTACTATAATTTTCGGGAGATAAGGGACACATACAAAGGATATCGTCATTGATATAAACAGTCTGGTTATATGCTAAAATCACAATAATACGTCGAACAAGATATTACACAATGCGATATTAACAAGGGATGAGTAATATACCTGTCAGTATTGATTTTCATGTTCGGGAGTAATATTTTTATATAATAAACTGCCGATTGGCACTCGGTAGTAGTGCTAGATGTGTAATATTATGTAGCTTCACGATCAAACCATTGAGTGGAATTTTTTCGAAAAATTTGAAAGCTTCCATAAAAAAACCTTCAAGGGACCGGCGTAGAGGCCAGGCTCAATGAAATGGGCTCCAGGGATATTCACAAGCTTTTGAATGGTCCGTATTACAGTGGATAAGACGTCACCCACACCAAGTTAAGGCTCTCCGACGGATATAATTAAATATCCCATCATTCTGTAACTTAATGTTCCATATCATAATATCGTCCATATTACAAAACGATTACAAACCAAAATTTATGAAAATCGTTCAAGCCATTTCCGAAATAATTGAGACGTGCCTTATTTAGGACTCCCCCTGTATTATAAGTAAATGTTATTAATGAAATGCCCTGTATTTTATTTTAAAATCAAAATGTATTGACTTACATTATAAAATACAATTGAAAAACGTATTTCCAAACAAAAAATGTTGCATTTGCAGAATTTGTCCACCACTTGTTTAAAGAATAGTGATGCCTATGATCGATCGGGGAAGTAACCAAAGCTCACAAAATTACATTTTGTAATAACAAAAAAGTATTAAGGGCCCACCCTGGGACCGGAGTGGAAGTCAGGGTAAAAAGAAAAAATGGGGTTCAAGGATTTTTGCAAGCTATCGAATGGTCCATATTATAAGACATAAGACGTCACCCACACCGGGTTAGGGCTGTCCGGCGGTTATAAATATATAAATAAATGAATAAATTATTATTATTACTATATTCGTTAATTGTATTTTTTGTTTGGCTGGTGGCCGAGTCTCAATATCCTCCACAGTGTAGGTCTTATGTTTATAAACCTCTCACTTTCGGGAAATAGATTATCTCCTCTGCTTCTTTCTCATGAATGCAAGATTCACCCCCTCACCCCATTCTCATATTCCATCTTAAACAATAACTAATACATCTGAGGCCATTTTCATAATGGGTACATGATCTGATTTCAATCTACTTAACTTTTAGTTGACATCATTGTTCTGTCAACTAATCCGTACGTTTTAGAGGGAAAACGATATCATTTCCTGGCCGGCTTTCATCAAAAAAGTACTCGTGTTCGTTAGTTCTGCAAAATGGTGTTAGATGTTGGCTTTTTTAGTCATTTTAATGTGATTGTTTGATGTGAACCATCGTCGGTTTAACTAGTTCATATTTTAATTATCCGTAGTTTAATTATATATAACATAATGGAATCTAACCTCAACTCGGAGGTAAGTACACACCTGTTGTGAATCCGTTTCCTTTTTGTATCTTTTTTGCCAACTACAGTATCTAAATGCTGTTTTTTTATTTTAGTCTCCCTGATGATAAGGACAATCATCCTCAAAAGCTTGGAAAAATGAAAACATTTTAAGCGAATCTCCGTGTTTTGAAATTGCATGCCAGTGTAAAGAATGAATTTTTGAATTATAAAAATTGCTGTAGAAAAATTGGCATGCATCCGTTAATGAAATGAGTCCGGTAAATTTCTGGAAAACTGTGCACATTTTTACATCACATTTTCTAATCCTTTAACAATTAATTGTGAGTTAGCCATGATTTCGAAGGAGTTGAAGTTTTAATTGGAGAAAATAACTACTATAAAAGGGTTTTCTTGGAGATGGTGTTTATTAATAAAATTGAAAGACCCCTCAACACTAGATCAGATACTCAAAATCTGAGTCTCATCTATAATTACATTTTGGAGTATGAGAATAATAAGAACAAAATTCCTAAAATATTTCCCCTAACACAGCACACTAACAATGCATAACATCTTCGTTAATGTAGTTTTCGCTGGTTTGCATTTTAGTTAAAGGCCATTTTGTGTTGTTCCGTGCTCACCGTGTTGTTCCATGCTAGTTGTCACTTTCACCATTTGTTTTCATTTGGAGTTTTATCAGTTAATTTCTAACATCTTAAAATGTAATAATCATTGTGTGTTTAATCCGATAATAATTTCTAAATCATGACAATGTTATTATTTGTAACGGTTTTTATGTTACTTGTAAATGTTTTTTAAATGTATATAGTGTTTATGGAGTTTTTATTGTTTCCATCTTTTATGGTATAGTCGATCTGACAATCCATTTTAGTAAGTACGACTATGTTTTGTAACGTATTGTTTTTAAATATATAATATTTGTAGTCATCCTGAGGAAGACCCCAAACAAGGGTTGAAAGCTTGATGAATAATAAAATTGTTTGATTTCTCACCAGCCTCACTGTTGACTGCTACACCCAGTTCTGGATGAATATATATATATATATATATATATATATATATATATATATATATATATATATATATATATAAAGAAGATGTAGGAATATCGCGTGATATGTTAACAACAACAACAAAGAGAATCATGGGTAATTCACGCAAGGTAAAGGGCTACTGAAATAGAGTGGTAACCGTGGACATGCATGTTTCTGGCTCATTTTGCCTCATCAGCACGGCATAACCAAATAATGATGTGAAATTTGGGAGCAAAGATGTTAACCAAATAATGATGTGAAATTTGGGAGCAAAGATGTTAATCGAAACATGGGAAAACACAAAATAACGGATTTCAGCAGGGAAACCAAACGCTCATTTGTGGTCTTCATTGGAAGATCCCGTGTTTTCAGGACATCAACCAACATCGACACGGAGGCGCTTATAGCCCCCCCCCATGAACCTTCGGACCCATAGTAAATAACAAAGAAGATGTAGGAATATCGCGTGATATGTTAACAACAACAACAAGGGAATCATGGGTAATTCACGCAAGGTAAAGGGCTACTGAAATAGAGTGGTAACCGTGGACATGCAACCAAATAATGATGTGAAATTTGGGAGCAAAGATGTTAATCGAAACATGGGAAAACACAAAATAACGGATTTCAGCAGGGAAACCAAACGCTCATTTGTGTCTTCAATTGGAAGATCCCGAGTTTTCAGGACATCAACCAACATCGACACGGAGGCGCATATAGCCCCCCCGCCATGAACCTTCCGACCCATAGTAAATAACAAAGAAGATGTAGGAATATCGCGTGATATGTTAACAACAACAACAAAGAGAATCATGGGTAATTCACGCAAGGTAAAGGGCTACTGAAATAGAGTGGTAACCGTGGACATGCATGTTTCTGGCTCATTTTGCCTCATCAGCACGGCATAACCAAATAATGATGTGAAATTTGGGAGCAAAGATGTTAATCGAAACATGGGAAAACACAAAATAACGGATTTCAGCAGGGAAACCAAACGCTCATTTGTGTCTTCAATTGGAAGATCCCGAGTTTTCAGGACATCAACCAACATCGACACGGAGGCGCATATAGCCCCCCCGCCATGAACCTTCCGACCCATAGTAAATAACAAAGAAGATGTAGGAATATCGCGTGATATGTTAACAACAACAACAAAGAGAATCATGGGTAATTCACGCAAGGTAAAGGGCTACTGAAATAGAGTGGTAACCGTGGACATGCATGTTTCTGGCTCATTTTGCCTCATCAGCACGGCATAACCAAATAATGATGTGAAATTTGGGAGCAAAGATGTTAATCGAAACATGGGAAAACACAAAATAACGGATTTCAGCAGGGAAACCAAACGCTCATTTGTGTCTTCAATTGGAAGATCCCGAGTTTTCAGGACATCAACCAACATCGACACGGAGGCGCATATAGCCCCCCCGCCATGAACCTTCCGACCCATAGTAAATAACAAAGAAGATGTAGGAATATCGCGTGATATGTTAACAACAACAACAAAGAGAATCATGGGTAATTCACGCAAGGTAAAGGGCTACTGAAATAGAGTGGTAACCGTGGACATGCATGTTTCTGGCTCATTTTGCCTCATCAGCACGGCATAACCAAATAATGATGTGAAATTTGGGAGCAAAGATGTTAATCGAAACATGGGAAAACACAAAATAACGGATTTCAGCAGGGAAACCAAACGCTCATTTGTGTCTTCAATTGGAAGATCCCGAGTTTTCAGGACATCAACCAACATCGACAAGGAGGCGCATATAGCCCCCCCGCCATGAACCTTCCGACCCATAGTAAATAACAAAGAAGATGTAGGAATATCGCGTGATATGTTAACAACAACAACAAAGAGAATCATGGGTAATTCACGCAAGGTAAAGGGCTACTGAAATAGAGTGGTAACCGTGGACATGCATGTTTCTGGCTCATTTTGCCTCATCAGCACGGCATAACCAAATAATGATGTGAAATTTGGGAGCAAAGATGTTAATCGAAACATGGGAAAACACAAAATAACGGATTTCAGCAGGGAAACCAAACGCTCATTTGTGTCTTCAATTGGAAGATCCCGAGTTTTCAGGACATCAACCAACATCGACACGGAGGCGCATATAGCCCCCCCGCCATGAACCTTCCGACCCATAGTAAATAACAAAGAAGATGTAGGAATATCGCGTGATATGTTAACAACAACAACAAAGAGAATCATGGGTAATTCACGCAAGGTAAAGGGCTACTGAAATAGAGTGGTAACCGTGGACATGCATGTTTCTGGCTCATTTTGCCTCATCAGCACGGCATAACCAAATAATGATGTGAAATTTGGGAGCAAAGATGTTAATCGAAACATGGGAAAACACAAAATAACGGATTTCAGCAGGGAAACCAAACGCTCATTTGTGTCTTCAATTGGAAGATCCCGAGTTTTCAGGACATCAACCAACATCGACACGGAGGCGCATATAGCCCCCCCGCCATGAACCTTCCGACCCATAGTAAATAACAAAGAAGATGTAGGAATATCGCGTGATATGTTAACAACAACAACAAAGAGAATCATGGGTAATTCACGCAAGGTAAAGGGCTACTGAAATAGAGTGGTAACCGTGGACATGCATGTTTCTGGCTCATTTTGCCTCATCAGCACGGCATAACCAAATAATGATGTGAAATTTGGGAGCAAAGATGTTAATCGAAACATGGGAAAACACAAAATAACGGATTTCAGCAGGGAAACCAAACGCTCATTTGTGTCTTCAATTGGAAGATCCCGAGTTTTCAGGACATCAACCAACATCGACACGGAGGCGCATATAGCCCCCCCGCCATGAACCTTCCGACCCATAGTAAATAACAAAGAAGATGTAGGAATATCGCGTGATATGTTAACAACAAGAACAAAGAGAATCATGGGTAATTCACGCAAGGTAAAGGGCTACTGAAATAGAGTGGTAACCGTGGACATGCATGTTTCTGGCTCATTTTGCCTCATCAGCACGGCATAACCAAATAATGATGTGAAATTTGGGAGCAAAGATGTTAATCGAAACATGGGAAAACACAAAATAACGGATTTCAGCAGGGAAACCAAACGCTCATTTGTGTCTTCAATTGGAAGATCCCGAGTTTTCAGGACATCAACCAACATCGACACGGAGGCGCATATAGCCCCCCCGCCATGAACCTTCCGACCCATAGTAAATAACAAAGAAGATGTAGGAATATCGCGTGATATGTTAACAACAACAACAAAGAGAATCATGGGTAATTCACGCAAGGTAAAGGGCTACTGAAATAGAGTGGTAACCGTGGACATGCATGTTTCTGGCTCATTTTGCCTCATCAGCACGGCATAACCAAATAATGATGTGAAATTTGGGAGCAAAGATGTTAATCGAAACATGGGAAAACACAAAATAACGGATTTCAGCAGGGAAACCAAACGCTCATTTGTGTCTTCAATTGGAAGATCCCGAGTTTTCAGGACATCAACCAACATCGACACGGAGGCGCATATAGCCCCCCCGCCATGAACCTTCCGACCCATAGTAAATAACAAAGAAGATGTAGGAATATCGCGTGATATGTTAACAACAACAACAAAGAGAATCATGGGTAATTCACGCAAGGTAAAGGGCTACTGAAATAGAGTGGTAACCGTGGACATGCATGTTTCTGGCTCATTTTGCCTCATCAGCACGGCATAACCAAATAATGATGTGAAATTTGGGAGCAAAGATGTTAATCGAAACATGGGAAAACACAAAATAACGGATTTCAGCAGGGAAACCAAACGCTCATTTGTGTCTTCAATTGGAAGATCCCGAGTTTTCAGGACATCAACCAACATCGACACGGAGGCGCATATAGCCCCCCCGCCATGAACCTTCCGACCCATAGTAAATAACAAAGAAGATGTAAGAATATCGCGTGATATGTTAACAACAACAACAAAGAGAATCATGGGTAATTCACGCAAGGTAAAGGGCTACTGAAATAGAGTGGTAACCGTGGACATGCATGTTTCTGGCTCATTTTGCCTCATCAGCACGGCATAACCAAATAATGATGTGAAATTTGGGAGCAAAGATGTTAATCGAAACATGGGAAAACACAAAATAACGGATTTCAGCAGGGAAACCAAACGCTCATTTGTGTCTTCAATTGGAAGATCCCGAGTTTTCAGGACATCAACCAACATCGACACGGAGGCGCATATAGCCCCCCCGCCATGAACCTTCCGACCCATAGTAAATAACAAAGAAGATGTAGGAATATCGCGTGATATGTTAACAACAACAACAAAGAGAATCATGGGTAATTCACGCAAGGTAAAGGGCTACTGAAATAGAGTGGTAACCGTGGACATGCATGTTTCTGGCTCATTTTGCCTCATCAGCACGGCATAACCAAATAATGATGTGAAATTTGGGAGCAAAGATGTTAATCGAAACATGGGAAAACACAAAATAACGGATTTCAGCAGGGAAACCAAACGCTCATTTGTGTCTTCAATTGGAAGATCCCGAGTTTTCAGGACATCAACCAACATCGACACGGAGGCGCATATAGCCCCCCCGCCATGAACCTTCCGACCCATAGTAAATAACAAAGAAGATGTAGGAATATCGCGTGATATGTTAACAACAACAACAAAGAGAATCATGGGTAATTCACGCAAGGTAAAGGGCTACTGAAATAGAGTGGTAACCGTGGACATGCATGTTTCTGGCTCATTTTGCCTCATCAGCACGGCATAACCAAATAATGATGTGAAATTTGGGAGCAAAGATGTTAATCGAAACATGGGAAAACACAAAATAACGGATTTCAGCAGGGAAACCAAACGCTCATTTGTGTCTTCAATTGGAAGATCCCGAGTTTTCAGGACATCAACCAACATCGACACGGAGGCGCATATAGCCCCCCCGCCATGAACCTTCCGACCCATAGTAAATAACAAAGAAGATGTAGGAATATCGCGTGATATGTTAACAACAACAACAAAGAGAATCATGGGTAATTCACGCAAGGTAAAGGGCTACTGAAATAGAGTGGTAACCGTGGACATGCATGTTTCTGGCTCATTTTGCCTCATCAGCACGGCATAACCAAATAATGATGTGAGGTTTCCCTGCTGAAATCCGTTATTTTGTGTTTTCCCATGTTTCGATTAACATCTTTGCTCCCAAATTTCACATCATTATTTGGTTATGCCGTGCTGATGAGGCAAAATGAGCCAGAAACATGCATGTCCACGGTTACCACTCTATTTCAGTAGCCCTTTACCTTGCGTGAATTACCCATGATTCTCTTTGTTGTTGTTGTTAACATATCACGCGATATTCCTACATCTTCTTTGTTATTTACTATGGGTCGGAAGGTTCATGGCGGGGGGGCTATATGCGCCTCCGTGTCGATGTTGGTTGATGTCCTGAAAACTCGGGATCTTCCAATTGAAGACACAAATGAGCGTTTGGTTTCCCTGCTGAAATCCGTTATTTTGTGTTTTCCCATGTTTCGATTAACATCTTTGCTCCCAAATTTCACATCATTATTTGGTTATGCCGTGCTGATGAGGCAAAATGAGCCAGAAACATGCATGTCCACGGTTACCACTCTATTTCAGTAGCCCTTTACCTTGCGTGAATTACCCATGATTCTCTTTGTTGTTGTTGTTAACATATCACGCGATATTCCTACATCTTCTTTGTTATTTACTATGGGTCGGAAGGTTCATGGCGGGGGGGCTATATGCGCCTCCGTGTCGATGTTGGTTGATGTCCTGAAAACTCGGGATCTTCCAATTGAAGACACAAATGAGCGTTTGGTTTCCCTGCTGAAATCCGTTATTTTGTGTTTTCCCATGTTTCGATTAACATCTTTGCTCCCAAATTTCACATCATTATTTGGTTATGCCGTGCTGATGAGGCAAAATGAGCCAGAAACATGCATGTCCACGGTTACCACTCTATTTCAGTAGCCCTTTACCTTGCGTGAATTACCCATGATTCTCTTTGTTGTTGTTGTTAACATATCACGCGATATTCCTACATCTTCTTTGTTATTTACTATGGGTCGGAAGGTTCATGGCGGGGGGCTATATGCGCCTCCGTGTCGATGTTGGTTGATGTCCTGAAAACTCGGGATCTTCCAATTGAAGACACAAATGAGCGTTTGGTTTCCCTGCTGAAATCCGTTATTTTGTGTTTTCCCATGTTTCGATTAACATCTTTGCTCCCAAATTTCACATCATTATTTGGTTATGCCGTGCTGATGAGGCAAAATGAGCCAGAAACATGCATGTCCACGGTTACCACTCTATTTCAGTAGCCCTTTACCTTGCGTGAATTACCCATGATTCTCTTTGTTGTTGTTGTTAACATATCACGCGATATTCCTACATCTTCTTTGTTATTTACTATGGGTCGGAAGGTTCATGGCGGGGGGGCTATATGCGCCTCCGTGTCGATGTTGGTTGATGTCCTGAAAACTCGGGATCTTCCAATTGAAGACACAAATGAGCGTTTGGTTTCCCTGCTGAAATCCGTTATTTTGTGTTTTCCCATGTTTCGATTAACATCTTTGCTCCCAAATTTCACATCATTATTTGGTTATGCCGTGCTGATGAGGCAAAATGAGCCAGAAACATGCATGTCCACGGTTACCACTCTATTTCAGTAGCCCTTTACCTTGCGTGAATTACCCATGATTCTCTTTGTTGTTGTTGTTAACATATCACGCGATATTCCTACATCTTCTTTGTTATTTACTATGGGTCGGAAGGTTCATGGCGGGGGGGCTATATGCGCCTCCGTGTCGATGTTGGTTGATGTCCTGAAAACTCGGGATCTTCCAATTGAAGACACAAATGAGCGTTTGGTTTCCCTGCTGAAATCCGTTATTTTGTGTTTTCCCATGTTTCGATTAACATCTTTGCTCCCAAATTTCACATCATTATTTGGTTATGCCGTGCTGATGAGGCAAAATGAGCCAGAAACATGCATGTCCACGGTTACCACTCTATTTCAGTAGCCCTTTACCTTGCGTGAATTACCCATGATTCTCTTTGTTGTTGTTGTTAACATATCACGCGATATTCCTACATCTTCTTTGTTATTTACTATGGGTCGGAAGGTTCATGGCGGGGGGGCTATATGCGCCTCCGTGTCGATGTTGGTTGATGTCCTGAAAACTCGGGATCTTCCAATTGAAGACACAAATGAGCGTTTGGTTTCCCTGCTGAAATCCGTTATTTTGTGTTTTCCCATGTTTCGATTAACATCTTTGCTCCCAAATTTCACATCATTATTTGGTTATGCCGTGCTGATGAGGCAAAATGAGCCAGAAACATGCATGTCCACGGTTACCACTCTATTTCAGTAGCCCTTTACCTTGCGTGAATTACCCATGATTCTCTTTGTTGTTGTTGTTAACATATCACGCGATATTCCTACATCTTCTTTGTTATTTACTATGGGTCGGAAGGTTCATGGCGGGGGGGCTATATGCGCCTCCGTGTCGATGTTGGTTGATGTCCTGAAAACTCGGGATCTTCCAATTGAAGACACAAATGAGCGTTTGGTTTCCCTGCTGAAATCCGTTATTTTGTGTTTTCCCATGTTTCGATTAACATCTTTGCTCCCAAATTTCACATCATTATTTGGTTATGCCGTGCTGATGAGGCAAAATGAGCCAGAAACATGCATGTCCACGGTTACCACTCTATTTCAGTAGCCCTTTACCTTGCGTGAATTACCCATGATTCTCTTTGTTGTTGTTGTTAACATATCACGCGATATTCCTACATCTTCTTTGTTATTTACTATGGGTCGGAAGGTTCATGGCGGGGGGGCTATATGCGCCTCCGTGTCGATGTTGGTTGATGTCCTGAAAACTCGGGATCTTCCAATTGAAGACACAAATGAGCGTTTGGTTTCCCTGCTGAAATCCGTTATTTTGTGTTTTCCCATGTTTCGATTAACATCTTTGCTCCCAAATTTCACATCATTATTTGGTTATGCCGTGCTGATGAGGCAAAATGAGCCAGAAACATGCATGTCCACGGTTACCACTCTATTTCAGTAGCCCTTTACCTTGCGTGAATTACCCATGATTCTCTTTGTTGTTATATATATATATATATATATATATATATATATATATATATATATATATATATATATATGTATATATATACACATATGTCCAAAAGTTTGGAATATTGGAATATTTCATCTTTTCTTTGATTTTTATATATAAAATTTTCTAAATAATTAAACATCATTTTGCTACAACTCCCACCAATACTAAATAAATCTCAAAGCCAGATAAACAATATGCAAAAAAATGATTTAATCTTTTGGAGTGAAAAATTTACAATGTACCACTTACATTTAAAATTAAATTAGTATAGAAAAAAATATTTTTTTATAAAATTAATTATCAGTATTTCCTCCATTGGCATGTATGCATGACTGTAGGCGATTTGGCATGCTGTCGATTAAATGGTCGAGCTGGGCTTTCGGAATTCTCTCCCGTTCTTCACGAGCAGCATCTTTTAGTTCTCGCAGTATAATAGGGGGATTATTACGGTTCTTAATGCATATTCTGAGAATATCCCAGGCATGTTCAATGACGTTCATGTCAGAGGCATTCGAAGGCCACCATATTGTAGATATTCCTTCTTCTTCCAGAAAATGTTGTACTGCTGCTGTTCGGTGCGGAGGTGCGTTGTCATGCATAAACACAAATCTATCACCTACTGCCCTTCAGCATAGACGCACGACGGGATTTAAAACTTCCTCGATGTATACAGCACCAGTGACTCTTCTCTCCAGAACCAGTAGAGGCGTCCGTGTGCCACTCATAATACCACCCCAAACCATAATACTCCCACCTTCAAATGGGACACGCGGTTGGGCTGTTTCTAGTCGGGCTGGTCATCCTGAGGCCCTCCAAACTAGTGTTCTTCGCGAATCAGAAACCAAGTCAATTTTTGATTCATTAGAGAACATCATGTTATTCCAGTTAAGACCATGATGTACCATTTCTCGAGCCCATTGCAACCTTTCAATTTTGTGTTGATAGGTTAGTTTGGGAACACGTAAGGGTCTTCTACGATACAAATATACTGCATTTAGTCTGCGTGTTATTGTTTGCCGTGAAATATTCCGTCCTTCAAGCCTAACAATTTCTCTGGATATACCACTTGTAGATTCAAAACGATTTCTTCGAGCTATCAATGTTATCTGCCGGTTTGTGCTGCTGTTGTACATTGATATCTGCCACTTCTGGGGCGATCCTTCACGTCATTTGTGTCTTGGATGTTTTTTTTTAATTTTCGATACAGCACTCTGAGCGACGCCAATGATATTGGCGATCTCATTTTAAATAAAGCCCTGTTGTAACAATTCCTGGGCATTTTTAAACGGCTCCAATGAAATTTAAACAAAAACTGAAATAATCTGTAAATACCAAAATCAGTTTAATGTGACCAAACTGCTAGAAAAACGAATCAAATTTTTGATAATTTTCATTTAAAACCGCTCTAGAATAAATATCAACAACAGTTTTTAAACCACCATAGGCGTAGATATATTATTTGTACGTATTCCAAACTTTTGGACATATGTGTATATATACATTCAAGGCGTGAAGTAGCATCCGCTCATGTTAAAATCGCAATAGCTGTAGCGTCCGCGGCGCTATGACATCCGATATACGGACGTCACAGTGCATCGAGCTCCAATATATAGCAAACGGTTCAGTGAATGCCTGGGAATCTATTGCTGATGAAATCAGTAGGACGTCACTTTGCTCGTTTGTTGTATAAACCTAAACACCAAGGTTCACATGGTCTCCCTACGCGGCGTTATAGTAGCAAAACTATATGTTAATTATACATCTGACGCACAAGTTGGCATCTGTCAGTATACATATCGAAGAACGGTATAGTTTGGTGTCTCTATATGTATTTTTCTTGCAAAGTGGCATCCTGGCAGTGTTTCCGACCTCACCTCTGGTTATAGAAAGCTTTTAACATTGAATGTGATGATTTCCATTTGTTTTAATTTTTTGATACCATTGTTGACATTGCGGAGGATGTTAATTATTGCAAAAGATCTACCGTTATTAATTGAAAATGATATTTTCGCTCTACAACTGACTGAGATCTGAGTTTGAGGCAAAATAAAACACTACTGACGATAAAAATGAATAATGCTGGTGATAAAAGGCCAAAAAACTTAAGAATTCTGAATTCTGAAAACCTAAATGCAATCAGATTACTAGGTGGGTTGTTAGTAGTTGACCTAGAATATTGAATTTCACAAAAATTTATAAAAATTTCGGTGGCGTTGAAACTCTCTCTGTATAAATGACAATTGGATGGACGATAGCTGCATCCTTGTTTGATCTGAGGAAAAAATGTCTTAAATAAAAGTTGTGGAGAGCAATAAAAGCTATGTATACACTAGAGTTTTTTTCCCAACACCATAGTGAAAAAACTCTAGTCATTAGTTCATTACTACACCACCGGTTCCAAACAGTGCAGTGCAATATAGAGGGTGTCCGATAAATGCAAAACATACACATGTGCCAATGGTTCTACTGGTGGGATGTCTAAATACAGGGTGTCCCAGACCATTATACAATTAATCCTACAGAGTGAACTAGAGATCAAAATATGACAACAACCAAGATCGACACGAAAACTCGGGATCTTCCAATTGAAGGCACAACTGTGCGTTTGGTTTCCCTGTTGAAATCTGTTGTTTTGTGTTTTCTCATGTTTCGATCAACATCTTTGCTCCCAAGCACACCCTTATTTGGTTGTACCGTACTGATAACGGCAAATGAGCCAGAATCATGCATGTTTGCGGTCACCAGTCTGTGTCAGTAGCCCTTTTTCTTTTTTCGTGAATTACCCGTGGGTGTGGCTATATAGATATATGTATATATATTGAACCACATATCTTATATATTAAATAACATCAGCTTTTTGAGAATATTTTGCTTAGTATTTAAAATGGATTATGTCTGGATGCCAGAAATATCAACTCTTATACTTAAAAACAATATGAGAGTCCTTTAAATGTAGAGGGGATATTCGTTAGAATTACCAGAGCAAACATATTCACAGAGCTGGATTTGAAACATAGTTTCTGGTTGATTCCATTGGACAAAAGAAGTCGTCCATATACAGCATTCGTGATTGATGGTGTAGTATACCAATTTTGTGTTGTTCCATTTGGTTTACAGAGTTCGTGTGCAGCCTTGGTAAGAACACTTCACACTGTTCTTAACCAATATGAACATTTTACATTGCATTATATAGATGACATCTTAATATATTCAGAAAATGAAGAACAACACCACGAACATTTGAAGACTATATTGACAGAATTGGAAAGAGCAGGTTTAAAATTGAATATGGAAAAATGTCAAGTTTACCAAAAGGAAGTGCAGTATTTGGGATATATTTGGAATTCTACTGGAGTGAGAATGAACCCTGAACGAATGAGAACTATGAGGGAATATAAGACACCGACTAATCTTAAAACTCATCAAGGATTTTTGGAAATTCTCAACTACTTTAAACGGTTAATACCAGACCTCAGTAATAAAGAAATTCCGCTAATTGAATTACTCAAGAAGGAAACTAAATGGAAATGGGATGCTAGGAGAGAACAAGCTTTAGATAGGTTAGCAGGAGTGTTATTGCAACAACAAGAGGAAGGAGAAGTGCAAATCAGTTTTATTTCACGAGTAACAAAGAACTTTGAGAGAAAATATTCAGTTACTGAATTGGAGATGGCAAGCATTGTATTTTGTATAACTAAATTACGTTTTTATCTATTAGGAGCAAAATTTCACTTGGAAACAGACCATTCAGCTTTAACAGCAATGTTTAAAAACCGTTATGCCAACAATAGGATACATCGATGGATTCTTCTATTCCAAGAGTACGAATTTGAAATAAAATTTATTCCTGGGAAAACTAATGTAGTAGCGGATGCTCTTAGCTGTGAAACGAAAATGAAAAGGAATTATCAACACTTCCAAATCGGCATCAATAGAGTGCAGAAAACTGAAGGTTTGTTTACATTGGAAAGAATAATGGAAGATCAGAGAAGCTTGCAAGCATCTTGTGAAAGGGGAGCATTTCAAAACGAGGGAATTTGGTATAAGAAAATGGAAGATAGGGAAATTTATTTAATAACATCAGAATATGCTAAAGAAATTCTTAGACAACTACATGAGGAATATGGACATATAGGATCTCGGAAACTATGAATGTTGTTTAGAGAAAATTACACCGCAAAGAAGGACACATCATTAGTGAAACAAATCTGTGAAATTTGCCAGTTGGCAAAGGAAAAGAATTATCACAATATTAGTGGACAAAAACCTATAATAACACTCATGCCTTTACATATAGTAGCTATTGATTTTATATCACAATTAATACCTAGCAAGCAAGGCAATAAACATATTTTAGTCATGGTAGATATTTTTTCAAAATTTGTAAAAACTTTTCCTTGTCAACGTACTAATGCGAACACCGTAATATCTTGTCTGCAAAATTATATAGAAGAAAAAGGAACTCCTGAAATTTTAATACTTGATCATGCTACTTACTTTGTGAGTAAAAAAGTCAAACGTATATGTAGAAATCATAACATAAAAATGAATTTTATAAGCATAAGAAGACCATCATCTAATCCAGCTGAGAGGTATATCAAAGAAGTTGTCAAGTATTTAAGGATTTTATGTAATAATAGGCACAATTTATGGGAAGAAAATCTGAACCAAGTAGAAAATCTTTTAAATCAATTACCGAATGTAGTTACTGAAGAATGTCCACAATTTATTTTAAAAGAAATACCCCCAGAAAACGTGATTGGATTATACAGAGAGAATGGGATATGTCACAAGTTTTAAATAAAGTAAGCAAGAATTTAGAAAGAAGTGCTATGAGATTTATCAAAAGGAAATGAAACAAAAATAAAAAGAAGTTTAGGTTTCAAAAAGGAGATTTAGTCCTAGTAAGATCTTTCAGAACACCAAAGAAAGGTGAAAATCAATGTAAGAAGTTACTATCACCTTTTGAAGGGCCATATGTAGTTGACAATAGTGATGCTGAAAACAGTTACCGGCTATTCTATCCAGGTACACAATTAGAAAGGGGAGTGTTCAATCTTGAACATGTATATAAATATTATGAATAGATGATGTTATGTTACGAATGAAATAATAGTCATAAGTATAGTTTTAAATTTAATATCAAAGTAGTGTACAAAGATAAACAATATAGTAGATAGGGTTTGCTTCCATTTGGCAGGCGGTAATCCAATAAGATTCTTCACTTTTGTTTCTCCAGAACCCAAAAAAATTTAAAAATAA
Source organism: Galeruca laticollis (assembly GCA_963921935.1). Lineage (NCBI taxonomy): Eukaryota > Metazoa > Arthropoda > Insecta > Coleoptera > Chrysomelidae > Galeruca > Galeruca laticollis. The sequence goes on from OY998180.1 coordinate 114,904,913, forward strand.
ATAAATAAATAGATATAATATAAAGAAAAATTTATTAGTTAAGATTTAATATAAAAACAGCTTTGAGTATAAAGAAAGGAAAATTTGAATATGGCAAATCAATATATAACAATTAAAGAAAAACAATTTATGAGAAATACTGACTTTATAAAGAAAGAAAATATAAAGATATAAGATAGAGGGGATGAACATGAGAATAACTTAAGTATCAAATAGAATTTCACGTCTTTTAAAAAAAGGAAATAAGACAAATAAATAAAAAAAAGGATAAGAAAGGCGATTAATGAATGATATCGATTAAAATATAGGAGGTAATGTTTGATGTCAATTATAATTTTATAGAATACTTGAATATACATGGAAGAATAAGGAAATTGATGTTGATATATATATATATATATATATATATATATATATATATGAATTTAAGAAATAATCAATTATATTGATTAATTGTATTGAAATGAAATATGATATGAGGAGTATATAGAAAATAAAATATAATGAAATTATAGGAAATATAAGTTGATATATAAGCGGATGTTAGTATAAATATGGTAGTAGAGAAGTATTAGAAGGAGTAATATTATGAATATTTAAATTGACATTGATACAAATCTAGTATATTTTATGAAAGAATAATTTTACAGGTATTAATAAGAATAGGGAATGTAATAGGAAGTATGTGAATGTTTATTTGAGAATTAAGTATAAAGTCAAGGAAATATGAGATTATGCCATAAATTTATAAATATTTAAATAGAGATATAATAATTATTTCAAAGATGAACATTGTAATTTAAATAGCTCTCAATGTTATTGATATCATTTAAATTTAAATTTGAGGGGAATTGAACCACATATCTTATATATTAAAGAACATCAGCTTTTTGAGAATATTTTGCTTAGTATTTAAAATGGATTGAAACTATGTCAATTAAAAACACATTAAAAAACCACAATCATAAGTAAAAATTCATATAAAGTCATAATATATTAAATCATTTGTTTATAATAATTAAAAAGAGTAACAATAAATATAAAGAAATTACCTTAATAATTGTCTAAATTTTGAAAACGCTTAACAAGTATAGAATAGAACATTACATCTGCCCAATATGGATGTTTGTTTGTCATGAAGGAATCAGCTGTTTATCTGAATATAAACAAGTTTTAGTGATCTAATTTAATATAAGTATTAGTTGAACAGTAATAATAGAAACAATATTCATATTTAGTATAAAGATATAGACAAGTTTAGAAAATATAAATATAAATGACATAAATGTCAAAATTTGATATCAATTCTATGGAGTAAATGAATCATAAAATGGTGATAGATATAAGTAAATATTTGAAACTAATGAATTTGGATAGTTCAAATAACGAAAGCAAAAGATATAACTATATATATAAATTATTTGTTTTTCTTTAACCTTGTATATAAATTCCTTCCATTGTTCTTGGGCATCAGGTTAATTATAAATAATGTATCAAATTCTATTTTTTATTTGACGTTTCGCTCCATAGTTCGGAGCATTTTCAAAAATGTTTACATTGATGTTGTTAAAACAATAAATTGTAAACGATTGAACTATTAAAATTAAATGTACACACAGAGACGACAAAAACTGGTTACTAACAAAACTATTTCAAAAATAATAAAATCGAAAGTACCTGCCTTAGAAACAACAGTTTACAATATACCAGGGACATTCAACAAGTTGATGTTATTATTATAATAAATTATAATATATCTGGCTTAGATTTTTTATATCTTGTTTATCGTTTAATGCATTGTTCTCCTTTTTTATATGTATCATTTCTTTTATTGTCAGTTTTTTGTAATTAGAATCTTGGTTTATTATTTTAGTATTATTAAAGTCAAATTTATGTTTTTCATTTTTCACATGTTTATGAAGCGCAGTGGAGGCGTTTTTTGTATATTTATGGCCATTAAGTCTATTTTCAAGATGTTGGGTTGTCATACCTATATATTTTTTGGGACAATCTAAACATGGTATAGAATATATGACGTTAGATTTTTTTGAATCATTTATTTGACTTTTTAATTTGGAGAACAATGGTGATAGAGTATTTTGTGCCCTATGACAAACTTTTATGTTATGTTTAGATAATATATAGTTTAGTTTTTCTGAGAGTTGATTTGTGTATGGCATTGCAATGTAGGTAAGAGGGGCTAGTGTATTGGTTTGTGTTGATTGGATTTGACTATTGTAAAATTTATGTGTGCGTTGTTTAATAATTCTGTCAATATGTTTGGAAGGATAGTGATTGTTTTGTAATATTGTTTTTGTTTGATATAAAATTTCTGGACGATATTCAAGTGATGTGAGTGTAATGGCTCTATCTACTAATCCTATGATTACGCTGTTTTTTTGGGAATTAGGATGGTGGGAGTGGTAATTCAAGTAGCGACCTGATGATGTTTCTTTAATAAAATGTTTTGTTGTAATTTTATTTTCTCTAGTTTTAATAAGTGTCATGTCCAGAAAATTTATGGTATTGTTTTGTTCTGTTTCTATTGTGAATTGAAGCTTTGGATGAAAATTATTGAAAGCAGTCAATATATGATTTATTTGATTGGATGGAACGGCAGCTAAGCAATCATCTACGTATCTTTTAAAAAATAATATATCGAAATTTATTTGATTAAGCACATTTTCTTCAAGGTATTCCATTACAATTTGTGCAAGGGTTGATGAAATTGGTGAACCCATAGTGCACCCATTGAGTTGTTCAAAAAAATCTTTTTTATATTGAAAAAAATTATTGTTTTGGATTAGCAATATTCCTTCTATGAATTCTTCATATGTGAGAGTTGTATGTTCTTTTAATAATCTCCATTTGTGTTTTAATATATGGGTTATTAGTTTATTTGGAATGTTGGTATACATTGAGACCACGTCTAGAGAAATAATGCTATAATTGTTTGGTATTTCAACAGTGTCTAAAAAGTGTTTAAGTGTAAATGAATCTTTTATATAGAATTCATTCTTGTTGATTATTTGTGAGAGACAGCTTGATAAATATTTAGACAGTTTGTAAAAAGGAGATTGAACATAAGAAACTATTGGCCGTAATGGTATGTCAGGTTTATGTAATTTAGGTAGACCGTAAATTCTTGGTGGTATGGCATTATGTGTTTGTAATTGCTTAGCTTCCATTGCACTAATTGATTGATTATCTAAAAGTTTTTTAACAAATTTATTATTTTTTTCTTGAAAGGACTTTGTCTGATCAGATTTTATTTTTTGATATACATCTGTATTATTTAAAATTTCATTTATTTTTGTGTCATAATCTGTAGTGTTCATTATGACAGTTTTATTACTTTTATCAGGTTGTAGTACCGTGATCTGAGGGTGATTTTTAATGAAATGTTTGGTTTTTTTAATTTTTTTTTGTATATCTTTCTGTATTTTATTGTTGGTTTTACCTTTGTAGTGACGAAGTTTAATTTTGTGGTTAGTGATAGCATTAACAGCTTCGGCTCTAATAATATTTTGTGTGTGTTCAGGTTGATTTGCAATCGCGGTTTCAATGCATGCAATATACTCTGTGCAGGGTAGCTCATTTTGCGTATAGTATGGAATCGCAAAATTTTTACCCAACGCCAACACATTTGCTATATCAGCAGGAATATCTATATTTGATAGATTTTGAATCCATTTTGTTGTGTTAATTTCAACATCTTCGCATGTCGATTGTGCAATTAATTTATCAAATTTGTGTTTATTTTTTTCTTTAATTCTATTAAACTGTTTTTCATATTTATCTTTCTCCAATTTTAAAAATTGTTCAAGGATATTCTGAGGAATAATATTAATTATTTTATTAGTTTCATTTGTAATTAAATAATTCAATAGTTTTATGTTTTGTATTGTATCAGAAATACTTAAATTTATAATTTTTAATTTAGTGTTATTTATAATATTGTTAAGTTTGTTTCTAAGGCACGTACCTGTTACATTTATATGAGACACGTTAAAATTTAAAAACTTCGGTTGGATGTTGTTGTCCTTGCATCGCAATAGAAATATTCTCCGATTTCGTTGGCTAGCGAGGTTCTGATATGATCTGGCTATCGTTTTCATTGCTGCTACAACTGTTCTGCCGTATTGTTGCTGAATATTCTCGTAAAATGACATGATGGATTGTTTTTGCAATTAAGCCCTTGCAAATTATAAATTATTTGTTTTTCTTTAACCTTGTATATAAATTCCTTCCATTGTTCTTGGGCATCAGGTTAATTATAAATAATGTATCAAATTCTATTTTTTATTTGACGTTTCGCTCCATAGTTCGGAGCATTTTCAAAAATGTTTACATTGATGTTGTTAAAACAATAAATTGTAAACGATTGAACTATTAAAATTAAATGTACACACAGAGACGACAAAAACTGGTTACTAACAAAACTATTTCAAAAATAATAAAATCGAAAGTACCTGCCTTAGAAACAACAGTTTACAATATACCAGGGACATTCAACAAGTTGATGTTATTATTATAATAAATTATAATATATCTGGCTTAGATTTTTTATATCTTGTTTATCGTTTAATGCATTGTTCTCCTTTTTTATATGTATCATTTCTTTTATTGTCAGTTTTTTGTAATTAGAATCTTGGTTTATTATTTTAGTATTATTAAAGTCAAATTTATGTTTTTCATTTTTCACATGTTTATGAAGCGCAGTGGAGGCGTTTTTTGTATATTTATGGCCATTAAGTCTATTTTCAAGATGTTGGGTTGTCATACCTATATATTTTTTGGGACAATCTAAACATGGTATAGAATATATGACGTTAGATTTTTTTGAATCATTTATTTGACTTTTTAATTTGGAGAACAATGGTGATAGAGTATTTTGTGCCCTATGACAAACTTTTATGTTATGTTTAGATAATATATAGTTTAGTTTTTCTGAGAGTTGATTTGTGTATGGCATTGCAATGTAGGTAAGAGGGGCTAGTGTATTGGTTTGTGTTGATTGGATTTGACTATTGTAAAATTTATGTGTGCGTTGTTTAATAATTCTGTCAATATCCTAATTCTCAAAAAAACAGCGTAATCATAGGATTAGTAGATAGAGCCATTACACTCACATCACCTGAATATCGTCCAGAAATTTTATATCAAACAAAAACAATATTACAAAACAATCACTATCCTTCCAAACATATTGACAGAATTATTAAACAACGCACACATAAATTTTACAATAGTCAAATCCAATCAACACAAACCAATACACTAGCCCCTCTTACCTACATTTCAATGCCATACACAAATCAACTCTCAGAAAAACTAAACTATATATTATCTAAACATAACATAAAAGTTTGTCATAGGGCACAAAATACTCTATCACCATTGTTCTCCAAATTAAAAAGTCAAATAAATGATTCAAAAAAATCTAACGTCATATATTCTATACTATGTTTAGATTGTCCCAAAAAATATATAGGTATGACAACCCAACATCTTCAAAATAGACTTAATGGCCATAAATATACAAAAAACGCCTCCACTGCGCTTCATAAACATGTGAAAAATGAAAAACATAAATTTGACTTTAATAATACTAAAATAATAAACCAAGATTCTAATTACAAAAAACTGACAATAAAAGAAATGATACATATAAAAAAGGAGAACAATGCATTAAACGATAAACAAGATATAAAAAATCTAAGCCAGATATATTATAATTTATTATAATAATAACATCAACTTGTTGAATGTGTCTGGTATATTGTAAACTGTTGTTTCTAAGGCAGGTACTTTCGATTTTATTATTTTTGAAATAGTTTTGTTAGTAACCAGTTTTTGTCGTCTCTGTGTGTACATTTAATTTTAATAGTTCAATCGTTTACAATTTATTGTTTTAACAACATCAATGTAAACATTTTTGAAAATGCTCCGAACTATGGAGCGAAACGTCAAATAAAAAATAGAATTTGATACATTATTTATAATTAACCTGATGCCCAAGAACAATGGAAGGAATTTATATACAAGGTTAAAGAAAAACTAATAATTTATAATTTGCAAGGGCTTAATTGCAAAAACAATCCATCATGTCATTTTACGAGAATATTCAGCAACAATACGGCAGAACAGTTGTAGCAGCAATGAAAACGATAGCCAGATCATATCAGAACCTCGCTAGCCAACGAAATCGGAGAATATTTCTATTGCGATGCAAGGACAACAACATCCAACCGAAGTTTTTAAATTTTAACGTGTCTCATATAAATGTAACAGGTACGTGCCTTAGAAACAAACTTAACAATATTATAAATAACACTAAATTAAAAATTATAAATTTAAGTATTTCTGATACAATACAAAACATAAAACTATTGAATTATTTAATTACAAATGAAACTAATAAAATAATTAATATTATTCCTCAGAATATCCTTGAACAATTTTTAAAATTGGAGAAAGATAAATATGAAAAACAGTTTAATAGAATTAAAGAAAAAAATAAACACAAATTTGATAAATTAATTGCACAATCGACATGCGAAGATGTTGAAATTAACACAACAAAATGGATTCAAAATCTATCAAATATAGATATTCCTGCTGATATAGCAAATGTGTTGGCGTTGGGTAAAAATTTTGCGATTCCATACTATACGCAAAATGAGCTACCCTGCACAGAGTATATTGCATGCATTGAAACCGCGATTGCAAATCAACCTGAACACACACAAAATATTATTAGAGCCGAAGCTGTTAATGCTATCACTAACCACAAAATTAAACTTCGTCACTACAAAGGTAAAACCAACAATAAAATACAGAAAGATATACAAAAAAAAATTAAAAAAACCAAACATTTCATTAAAAATCACCCTCAGATCACGGTACTACAACCTGATAAAAGTAATAAAACTGTCATAATGAACACTACAGATTATGACACAAAAATAAATGAAATTTTAAATAATACAGATGTATATCAAAAAATAAAATCTGATCAGACAAAGTCCTTTCAAGAAAAAAATAATAAATTTGTTAAAAAACTTTTAGATAATCAATCAATTAGTGCAATGGAAGCTAAGCAATTACAAACACATAATGCCATACCACCAAGAATTTACGGTCTACCTAAATTACATAAACCTGACATACCATTACGGCCAATAGTTTCTTATGTTCAATCTCCTTTTTACAAACTGTCTAAATATTTATCAAGCTGTCTCTCACAAATAATCAACAAGAATGAATTCTATATAAAAGATTCATTTACACTTAAACACTTTTTAGACACTGTTGAAATACCAAACAATTATAGCATTATTTCTCTAGACGCGGTCTCAATGTATACCAACATTCCAAATGAACTAATAACCCATATATTAAAACACAAATGGAGATTATTAAAAGAACATACAACTCTCACATATGAAGAATTCATAGAAGGAATAATGCTAATCCAAAACAATAATTTTTTTCAATATAAAAAAGATTTTTTTGAACAACTCAATGGGTGCACTATGGGTTCACCAATTTCATCAACCCTTGCACAAATTGTAATGGAATACCTTGAAGAAAATGTGCTTAATCAAATAAATTTCGATATATTATTTTTTAAAAGATACGTAGATGATTGCTTAGCTGCCGTTCCATCCAATCAAATAAATCATATATTGACTGCTTTCAATAATTTTCATCCAAAGCTTCAATTCACAATAGAAACAGAACAAAACAATACCATAAATTTTCTGGACATGACACTTATTAAAACTAGAGAAAATAAAATTACAACAAAACATTTTATTAAAGAAACATCATCAGGTCGCTACTTGAATTACCACTCCCACCATCCTAATTCCCAAAAAAACAGCGTAATCATAGGATTAGTAGATAGAGCCATTACACTCACATTACCTGAATATCGTCCAGAAATTTTATATCAAACAAAAACAATATTACAAAACAATCACTATCCTTCCAAACATATTGACAGAATTATTAAACAACGCACACATAAATTTTACAATAGTCAAATCCAATCAACACAAACCAATACACTAGCCCCTCTTACCTACATTGCAATGCCATACACAAATCAACTCTCAGAAAAACTAAACTATATATTATCTAAACATAACATAAAAGTTTGTCATAGGGCACAAAATACTCTATCACCATTGTTCTCCAAATTAAAAAGTCAAATAAATGATTCAAAAAAATCTAACGTCATATATTCTATACCATGTTTAGATTGTCCCAAAAAATATATAGGTATGACAACCCAACATCTTGAAAATAGACTTAATGGCCATAAATATACAAAAAACGCCTCCACTGCGCTTCATAAACATGTGAAAAATGAAAAACATAAATTTGACTTTAATAATACTAAAATAATAAACCAAGATTCTAATTACAAAAAACTGACAATAAAAGAAATGATACATATAAAAAAGGAGAACAATGCATTAAACGATAAACAAGATATAAAAAATCTAAGCCAGATATATTATAATTTATTATAATAATAACATCAACTTGTTGAATGTCCCTGGTATATTGTAAACTGTTGTTTCTAAGGCAGGTACTTTCGATTTTATTATTTTTGAAATAGTTTTGTTAGTAACCAGTCTTTGTCGTCTCTGTGTGTACATTTAATTTTAATAGTTCAATCGTTTACAATTTATTGTTTTAACAACATCAATGTAAAAATTTTTGAAAATGCTCCGAACTATGGAGCGAAACGTCAAATAAAAAATAGAATTTGATACATTATTTACAATTAACCTGATGCCCAAGAACAATGGAAGGAATTTATATACAAGGTTAAAGAAAAACAAATAATTTATAATTTGCAAGGGCTTAATTGCAAAAACAATCCATCATGTCATTTTACGAGAATATTCAGCAACAATACGGCAGAACAGTTGTAGCAGCAATGAAAACGATAGCCAGATCATATCAGAACCTCGCTAGCCAACGAAATCGGAGAATATTTCTATTGCGATGCAAGGACAACAACATCCAACCGAAGTTTTTAAATTTTAACGTGTCTCATATAAATGTAACAGGTACGTGCCTTAGAAACAAACTTAACAATATTATAAATAACACTAAATTAAAAATTATAAATTTAAGTATTTCTTTTTTTTTTTTTTAAATGAAACTCAAGGTCTCTAGTTAATTCCACAATATAATACAAGTTATTGAAAATTCTAAAAAATTGACAATTGTTTCGATAAATCAATATCATCGTCAGATTTATCGAAACAATTGTCAATTTTTTAGAATTTTCAATAACTTGTATTATATTGTGGAATTAACTAGAGACCTTGAGTTTCATTTAAAAACACTAATATGAGCATATTCCACGAAGTAAGGGTCGAGACAGTCAATTTCATTAAGTATTTCTGATACAATACAAAACATAAAACTATTGAATTATTTAATTACAAATGAAACTAATAAAATAATTAATATTATTCCTCAGAATATCCTTGAACAATTTTTAAAATTGGAGAAAGATAAATATGAAAAACAGTTTAATAGAATTAAAGAAAAAAATAAACACAAATTTGATAAATTAATTGCACAATCGACATGCGAAGATGTTGAAATTAACACAACAAAATGGATTCAAAATCTATCAAATATAGATATTCCTGCTGATATAGCAAATGTGTTGGCGTTGGGTAAAAATTTTGCGATTCCATACTATACGCAAAATGAGCTACCCTGCACAGAGTATATTGCATGCATTGAAACCGCGATTGCAAATCAACCTGAACACACACAAAATATTATTAGAGCCGAAGCTGTTAATGCTATCACTAACCACAAAATTAAACTTCGTCACTACAAAGGTAAAACCAACAATAAAATACAGAAAGATATACAAAAAAAAATTAAAAAAACCAAACATTTCATTAAAAATCACCCTCAGATCACGGTACTACAACCTGATAAAAGTAATAAAACTGTCATAATGAACACTACAGATTATGACACAAAAATAAATGAAATTTTAAATAATACAGATGTATATCAAAAAATAAAATCTGATCAGACAAAGTCCTTTCAAGAAAAAAATAATAAATTTGTTAAAAAACTTTTAGATAATCAATCAATTAGTGCAATGGAAGCTAAGCAATTACAAACACATAATGCCATACCACCAAGAATTTACGGTCTACCTAAATTACATAAACCTGACATACCATTACGGCCAATAGTTTCTTATGTTCAATCTCCTTTTTACAAACTATCTAAATATTTATCAAGCTGTCTCTCACAAATAATCAACAAGAATGAATTCTATATAAAAGATTCGTTTACACTTAAACACTTTTTAGACACTGTTGAAATACCAAACAATTATAGCATTATTTCTCTAGACGTGGTCTCAATGTATACCAACATTCCAAATGAACTAGTAACCCATATATTAAAACACAAATGGAGATTATTAAAAGAACATACAACTCTCACATATGAAGAATTCATAGAAGGAATAATGCTAATCCAAAACAATAATTTTTTTCAATATAAAAAAGATTTTTTTGAACAACTCAATGGGTGCACTATGGGTTCACCAATTTCATCAACCCTTGCACAAATTGTAATGGAATACCTTGAAGAAAATGTGCTTAATCAAATAAATTTCGATATATTATTTTTTAAAAGATACGTAGATGATTGCTTAGCTGCCGTTCCATCCAATCAAATAAATCATATATTGACTGCTTTCAATAATTTTCATCCAAAGCTTCAATTCACAATAGAAACAGAACAAAACAATACCATAAATTTTCTGGACATGACACTTATTAAAACTAGAGAAAATAAAATTACAACAAAACATTTTATTGAAGAAACATCATCAGGTCGCTACTTGAATTACCACTCCCACCATCCTAATTCCCAAAAAAACAGCGTAATCATAGGATTAGTAGATAGAGCCATTACACTCACATCACCTGAATATCGTCCAGAAATTTTATATCAAACAAAAACAATATTACAAAACAATCACTATCCTTCCAAACATATTGACAGAATTATTAAACAACGCACACATAAATTTTACAATAGTCAAATCCAATCAACACAAACCAATACACTAACCCCTCTTACCTACATTGCAATGCCATACACAAATCAACTCTCAGAAAAACTAAACTATATATTATCTAAACATAACATAAAAGTTTGTCATAGGGCACAAAATACTCTATCACCATTGTTCTCCAAATTAAAAAGTCAAATAAATGATTCAAAAAAATCTAACGTCATATATTCTATACCATGTTTAGATTGTCCCAAAAAATATATAGGTATGACAACCCAACATCTTGAAAATAGACTTAATGGCCATAAATATACAAAAAACGCCTCCACTGCGCTTCATAAACATGTGAAAAATGAAAAACATAAATTTGACTTTAATAATACTAAAATAATAAACCAAGATTCTAATTACAAAAAACTGACAATAAAAGAAATGATACATATAAAAAAGGAGAACAATGCATTAAACGATAAACAAGATATAAAAAATCTAAGCCAGATATATTATAATTTATTATAATAATAACATCAACTTGTTGAATGTCCCTGGTATATTGTAAACTGTTGTTTCTAAGGCAGGTACTTTCGATTTTATTATTTTTGAAATAGTTTTGTTAGTAACCAGTTTTTGTCGTCTCTGTGTGTACATTTAATTTTAATAGTTCAATCGTTTACAATTTATTGTTTTAACAACATCAATGTAAACATTTTTGAAAATGCTCCGAACTATGGAGCGAAACGTCAAATAAAAAATAGAATTTGATACATTATTTATAATTAACCTGATGCCCAAGAACAATGGAAGGAATATATATATATATATATATATATATATATATATATATTGTTTTGCTTTTTTTTGGTTCTTGGTCTTTTTTATTTTATTATATATTGTTTATTTTATATTCTTGGGATTGAGGACCATTTTTAAAGACATTTAACTAGTAGTTAATACATTTTTATTCTACGTTCCGGTCTTTCCATGACCTTCATCAGAAATAAAATTTTTGTTAAAACTAAAAGAAATGGTACAAGTTACAGAAAGAATTTTTAAAAGCAAAACAAATAAATCTTACCTTCGACAGAACGTTCATTTGATTATTCAATATATTTTATAGATGTTTTAGGACGCATCACATAACAGAATATAACTCACACCCAAACAAAACGAACATTTTAAAAATATGACATTCATTGATGGAAATTGTTTTTATGATGTTATTATTAATTTTACTAAGATTTTTTGTGTCATATATATATATATATATATATATATATATATATATATATATATATATATATATATGACAAATAAAAGAATTTATGTTTATAAATGTAAATATTATTTCCATGTTGTCACAAGTATCAAAACAAGACTTGACATTGTAATATCGAAATATAACCATGAATTCCACTATTTGTAAAAGACTTGTTGTATTGAAATTCGATTGAATTAAAAAAGAAAACAGATAATTTTCAAATGAAATTCACATTCATATGTGTTGTAATTGTGAATAGAATTCGACAGTTCAAGAAAGAATATGATTGGTGTAAAATGACAAATTTTGATAAATTAAAAAGAAACAAAACTTTGTTGAAAATTAGTGAGCTGAGAAACAATAGTTTATTTATTGATTAAAAAATTGACGATCGAGAGGAAGCGTGGGTAGATTAGTTTTGGCGTCGAAGCAAAGAGGAGGTGACGAACAATTTGACAGCAAATTTCAAGTTAAATCACAAAAAATAATTATAAAAGCTAAAGATTTCTTATATATATAAAACTACGAACACTCACATGTGTGTATATCCAGTTTCTTCCTGAGAATATCACAAATTCTCCAGAAATCATGCAGCTTGGATTTTGGTAAGCGTATTCCTGTTACCAGACGAGTTAGATTCCAGATTCCAGACTTCAGGTCAGTGTTTCTTTAAATATTATTGGCCAATTATAATAATAACTAACTAGTTTAAATTCAGTGACTATTTCCATGTGTATTATAAGTCTTGCGTCTATATGATCGATCTAACTAAAAAAGAAAAAAAAGACTCTATGTAGTTTATTCAATAGATAAAATTTCAAGATTATTTAAAAAGGCCTACATGCATGTTTGTAATTCTGTAATAAATTAATGGTGGTACTTACTTCATTTCGAATCGTATAAGAAAAATGCATCTAAATCAATAGATATAATATTTCCAAAGTATGTATAATTTGTAACTCATTTCTTTTGAACATTTTTATCATCTGTATGTATATATAATTTGCACACATAAATTCTTTTATGCAATATCCATCGCCAGCATTATAAAGTAAACGAATTTTATGTATTTAATACGCATATAACTGCTAAGCGTCTCTAAGAAACGTTCGGTTTCTCTCGCATCCATTCGTATTTATTTGAGCATGCGCATAGGATGGTGGATGTTCTCATTTGTGACTGTGGTTTGGTAATGTCATAGGCGTATCTGTTATATATATTTAAATAAAATTTTCTTTTAAAAAATTAAATCATTGGAAGTAATGTGTTTCTTTTTACTTACGTAAGTAGAATAAATCAATCAATGCCAGAACAGGGTAGAACAAGTCTCATGCTCCCGAATATTATAATAATAATTAAATAACTGAGCTAGCCACACAACAAATTCAATAAATAAATAAATATAACCTATATCTATCTAAACTAATCTAATTAAATTAAAATTATAACATTATAAAATTAGTTTAATATATATATATATATATACATATATATATATATATATATATATATATATATATATATATATAAAAATTGAGAAGATTATGTATTTGTATTTTGATTCACCCTGTATCATATTCAAAGAATATTAACGAAATAAATAATTTATCAGCATATTGGCTACTACTCGAATGCTTTGACCGCAAAAGATCTTCATTCTTGATTTTCTTTTACATTGTACAGAGTATTAAACTTGTTATAATTTTTATAGAAAATTGGTTATAACTTTTTAAATACCTCGTAGAACATATTATCATAACCCTTAATTCTTGTAATGCGAAAGTCAAGTAGATTCCACATGTGGAGTGACATACAGGGTGTAACTTTGATATGGTTCAGCATTCTGGAACACACTTTAACATTGTAAATCATTTTAAAATATGAAGACTAATGATAGCTATAATCCTCCAAACTTTAAAATTTATATCTCAAAGGGCATAGGAGATACTGAATTTTATCTCACTAACAAACCACCCTGTAGAATATCCCTTGCCTGAATCGTTAAAAGCAAATCGTTGCTTTGTCCCTAACAAACATTAGTCGCATAAAAAAATGTTTCCACTAAAGCAAGAAGTTGTTTCGCTATGTTTCACTTAGGTTTTTACCGAGGTTGGCCTAATGATAAACCAAACCCAACCGCACACACAATGCGTCAGTTTCAGCGTAATATTAAACCAGAATCATTAATCTAAAGTAATACCCTTGTCGTGTAAATAGCGGGTCCTGAACCAATGAACTCGGCATTGGGTGACCGTCAAAAGTTTCTCGTATTACTGGTTGGATAAAATTCCGAAATGAAGTAATTCTATTATGTGTGTGGTTCATCTTCGGTTAATATCGATTGGATTCGAAGCTGAAAATTGTGAATATTTGCTTGGAATAGCATTATATCGATGATTCGAAAAGCCTTGTCGGTTTCCAAATTAGTAGACTTAGAATGAAATGAAAATGTATTATAAATCTTTATAGCACAGCTATGTTTGTTTCCCCAAATGCATTTTTTTCTTCTTTAAATCGATATGGACAAAGTTTTTGACAAAACACTTGGAAAATTGGATAATATAAAAAAATTTTAGGAGTTCAATGATTTTTGAAAATTAGTGGAACTAATTATTTTTGGATATTGGAAAAAAATTGAACAAGAAATAAAATCTGATTAGTATATCAAAAAAAATTAAACAAGAATTTGAATAATATGGAATTGTTAAAAAATTTGAAAAAAAATACATAAATAAACAGAAAGTTGGTGTCGGTCGTTATTCCAATTTGAACGAATTCCACATTTTATAAATAAAATAATTTTAAATAAATATTAAAGACACGAACTGAAAAGAGGTCATGTTTATTCTCTGTTAAATTTCGAATCCATTTAAAAAAAAAATGAAATAAACATGGAAACCATATCTGGGAGGTCACTAGGTAAATCATCGAAATCGTGATGAGATCCACAAATGTGCTTCTTTTGACTTCGCCATTGTTGCTCTGTGATCATAGCCCAAAAACATCAAAACTTCTTTTTCGTACAATATCTCAAAATGGACATGCAGTTATTGACAGAAATAGTTTCGACAAGCAGATTGTCTGTCAAAATTAAAAGCACTACCCCTCAAAAGAAAAAAAAATCAATTCAAAACAAAGGTAATTTTATTCGAATATTTAAACAAATTGACTCCTTAACATGATTTAACGAAAAAGCAGGTTTAACCATCAACGACTAAGTGCCGGTATCACATACCGGCAGCAATTTTCAAAGACCGCTTTTTACTATACGGTCTTGACCTGTACCACCTCGAGTACCTTTTTATCGTGTCTAGAAGAGTTGCTTCAGTATCATTTGAACATTCATATCAAGTTTGTGTAGACAATAACATAGTCTGAAAGTTATTTGCGGTATCTGATACCGGCACGTAGGCTTTACGTTAGGAATTTGAAGTTGACATATTAATAACGTCTCAATCACCTGGTTCATCATACATGCATCCAGATGACCCCAGATTCTAGGAGTGGTGTAAAGCTCAATTGGATTTGGAAGATGAAGAGTTTAGTGATGCCGATGAATATTTTCAAGTGAAACTGAGTCTTGAGACTAATGACCAAAATGAGGAGGAAAATTCTGGAGATCTAAGGAATAAGGCAAAATACTGACTAATTAAAAGGAAAACAAGTAAAGGAGCAACACCGGTTCGGGCGCATTCCTTATGTAAATTAACATGGGAAATCGCCAAGGTCCATCGTGGTAATTTTTGACGCAATTTCGATCTGCGCATGCGTCAATCATGAAGCGGCCGACAGCAATTTTGTATCACGTGCGCATCCACCATTTGCTGGGACACGTTCGATATACAGGATGTAGTCATAAATATGCCATAAGGGCACTACCATCTTGGATTTCACGCGCAATATATGCCGTCGGGGGAGGGGGCGGCCGTCCGTCAAATGGGCCAACCGTCGTATGCCCCATCTGTTCTGTGCATCATGATTTTTCTATACCCCATCTGTTCTGTGATATCATGTACTCCATGATTTTTCTATGGTAGCATATATATGGTGTGACGTAAGCAACGTTGCCATTAGGGCACTATAACACATATCTCTGCTATTATTGGTCAGATTGAAGTCGAATAAATGGCCCTATGATTGATAAATTATTATCGTATACACGATGTACAAAGACACCATAAGGACACTACCATCTCCGATTGGTCGTATTGAAATCGAATAAACGCAATTGTGATGAAGATAATGACTAGAGGGTGTACAAAAATCATACCTGAAGACAATGACCAGAGGGTGTAAAAGAATTGAGAAAGAAGAAGAGATAAGCGATAAGTTTTGCAAATATACAAGGAGTATCAAAAGAGTCATCTGAAGAAGTGAACGACAATGACCAGAGGGTGCCGTTGATCATCGCCGTATGTGTCTTATGTGTCGTCGGGGGTGGGGGGCGGCCGTCCATCAAATGTGTCAACCGTCAAATGTATCGTATGGGCCTTCTGTCGTACCGACGTTGTCATTAAAGCACTAGCATCTCTGATTGGCCGTATTGAAGTCGAATAAACGTGATAAGTGGATGTACAAAGATGTCGTAAGGGCACCAGCATCTCTGATTAGTCAGATTGAAGTGAAATAAACAACTTCATGAAGAAGAGGAGACCAGAGGCAAATATGTAAAGCCATACGGGCACTCATGCTGATGACGTCACCCATGCTCAGTCAGCCGATAATGGGGTATTAAAATAAAGAACAATTGTATAAACATTTTATTGCACAATATAAAATTGAAAAGTATAATGAATGAAAATAATAACGTCAGCGGGAAAAGTCGTCTAAAGGCTATTGCAGAGTACCTATAACCTCATATATAAAAATAATTTTATCAATAAAAATAAATTTTATTCATAACTTTAATACGAGTAAATAGTGTATACAGCTAAATTCCATGAAATATATTAAATTATCTTGTAACCAAATCGTTGCAAAAATTAACTTTTGCCTTGTAGGGATAGATTATAAACTACTGTAGTATATGTTTTTATTTCTTTATTGCGTGGAATCATTTTCCCTCAAATATTGTGGTTAAAAGCGGCAGAATTGCTCAAATATCTTAAAATGCATCACTTTTACATGCTTTCTTATGGAAAATACAAATTCCTTCATTTACAGGTCTTTTTGAGAAAAAATATTGCCGTTCAGTCTTCCGTCTGACTAGGAGTTTATTTCTTACTCATCACATCCCGATAATACTCATTCGAATACAGTTCTTTGCTCAAAGTGCTTACGAAAAAAACTTTCATCCTTATTATGAGTCTCTTTGCGAATCTCGTAAAATATGTTGCTACTCTGTTCGGGCTTATAACATCTAATTATAATGAACACCAAGTGACGAAAGGGCTTACGGAGTGTAGAAAAGCTGTAAAGAAACTAAATGATGCGTTACGAAGTGCCAAGAATATTGGGGAAAAGCAACATATCCTAACTAGTATAACTCAAATAAAATCATTTCGTAATCAATTTAAATATATTCAAAAACATGGTGGAGACCTATCATCTCATTCTGAGACCGCAAAACATCGTGTAAAATGGGATGATCTGGATGCAGCATTTAACAGTCGCATCAGAACTGGTAGCATCTCAAACCTGAAGCATAATGATCCTATCGCATTTCTCAAAGATTTTAAGGCTATCTTTGAACGGCGTATACATAATATATTAAAAAAGGAGGTAGCTGTTAAGGTGAATGTGGCTTTCGTAGGCGAATTTGAAATTGTTAAAGGAGATCATATTCTTAATGAGTTCAAGTATTTTACGACAACTAATTCACCAATTTACAAAGATACAAACATTGATGACTGGTTTGATGCTAAAGTCGCTGTCCCTATCCTTAGAGATCTGGATGAATTTAAAGAACGTGATAGCGGTTGGGCATTGAAGAAGGTGGTGAACTTAGGTGTTAATATCAATAAATATACCCCAGAACTGGGATCCTCATATATTGATTTACCTACAGAAATAAAAAAGAGGGAGGCATGTATTAACGTCAAAAATGCGGATGATTCTTGTTTTGCTTGGGCGGTGACGTCAGCACTGTATCCTGCCATGAAAAGCGCGGATAGAATTTCATCATATCCACACTATTCGACTATATTAAAGCTAAAAGGCATTCAGTTTATCATGACTATGAAGCAGATCCCTAATTTTGAGAAGCAAAATGGTATATCCATAAATGTTTATATTCTGCAAAAAGATCGTAAGTCCTTTATTACTCTACCAACTTACCTTACAAGGAATAAGATGGATAAACATGTCAATTTTTTGATGGTACAACATAGATATGATGAAGCGCCAACGAAATATCACTTTGTTTGGATAAAGAATCTATCAAGACTTCTATCTTCACAACTTAGTAAAGAAGACGCTGAAAAATACTTCTGTGATGGTTGCCTACGCTATTTCAGATCCCGTGAAAAACTAGATGCTCATCTTAAATGTTGCAAGGGGCGAATGGGATTTCTATGTGAAAGATGTTTACTGTCATTCACTACGGCAGAAAAGTTGGATGCTCACGCCGTAGATTGTATGAAAATTAATGATTGCGCCGTTAAGATGCCAGAACAGGGGAAAAACGTTCTCAAATTCAAAAACATTAAGAATAAGGTAAAGGCGCCTTTTATAGTATATGCAGATCTCGAGAGTGTTTTGAAGCAGACTAGGGATGCTAAGAAGCCACAACAGCATATCCCTGCAGCCGTTGGGTATTACTTCAAGTGCTCATATGATGATACGCTTTCCTTTTATAAGACATATTTGGGTCAAGATTGTATGCGCTGGTTTGCTGATGAGCTAAATCTGCTTGCTCAAGATATTGGTACGATGTTCCCATGTCCTTATGGAATTCATATGACTCCTAATCAAGAACGTCCGTTTCAAGCTGCTACCGAATGTCATATTTGTGAAAAGCCATTTTCCGCTACTGATAAGAAAGTCCGAGATCATGATCATCTTATTTCTGAAAACAATTATAGAGGTGCAGCACATGAGGGGTGCAATATTAACTACCAGGATTCGCCTACTGTTAATGTAGTGTTCCACGACTTATCTGGTTATGATGCAAATTTCATCATCGAAGACATTGCTACCCGCATGACTGGATCTATTGATTTGCTTCCTATTACAAAACAAAAATATATTTCCTTCACAAAACATGTTGAAGATGCACGAATCCGTTTCAGATTTATCGATAGCTTCCGATTCATGGCATTATCTCTCGATAAACTCTCCTCGTATTTAACCGAATTTCCTAATTTGAGATCACAGTTTTCTAGTGTTCCCAAGGAAAAATTCACAATGTTAACTAAGAAGGGGGTGATGCCTTATGACTATTTCAATTCTTTCGACTGCTTTGAAGAAACACGGTTACCACCTATTGAATCTTTCTATAATAATCTCGAAGATAAACCCTGCTCACGTAAACTTCATAGTAGAGCACAACGCGTCTGGAATACGTTTCAATGTCAAACCTTAGGGGAATATGTAGAGTTGTATATGAAGACCGATATCCTTCTTCTTGCTGATGTTTTTGAGCAGTTTCGTTCCAGTTGTATTGCTACGTATAACATCGATCCTGCACATTATTATACATTACCAGGATTTACATTCGATGCTATGCTGAAACATACTGGACAAGAATTGGAACTTCTCACTGATGTAGACATGTTTTTGTTTGTTGAGCGTGGTATACGCGATGGACTTAGTAAAGTTTGCGGAAAACGTCGTGCTCGAGCCAACAATAAGTATATGCCCATTTATAATCCTTCAAATCCATCGAAATATTTAATGTACTATGACGTCAATAATCAGGTATGTTTTTAGTTTTTTCATTTTAGGTAATTATTTCAATTAATTTTCATGTTTTAGTAAGGATGGGCGATGAGTCAAGCGTTACCATATGGAGGATTTGAGTGGTGTGACTCTAATATAGACGTTACACAAATTGCTGACGATGCTTCTGAGGGGTACATGCTCGAAGTTGATTTGGAGTATCCTTCTCATTTACATGATTTGCATAAGGATATTCCATTTTGTCCTGAACACCTAAATCCTAAGACCGTGATGCCTGCTACAAGATCGAATGAGGAGACTAAGTTGATGGGTACCCTAACTAATAAGACAAAATACGTTATACATTACCGAGCATTGAAGCAAGCGTTACAGAATGGGCTTGTATTGACAAAAATACATCGAGTATTGAAATTCAAGCAGAGTTCTTGGTTAAAGCCCTACATTGACTTAAACACCGAGTTACGTAAGGCTGCGAAGAATGAGTTTGGGAAGAAGCTATTCAAACTGATGAACAATGCAGTGTTTGGTGAGTATTGCTAGTTTTATATAAATATTTCTATACTAATCGCTTTTTCTAATTGCTGCAGGTAAAACCATGGAGAACGTGCGCAAACGCGTTGATGTAAAGCTAATTTCTCATTGGAGTGGTCGATATGGTGCTGAATCGTACATAGCTAAGCCCGAGTTTAAGAATAGTACGATTTTCAGCGAAAACCTAGTTGCCATCGAATTACGGAAGCTGCAAATATGGCTAAATAAACCGATATATGTAGGAATGGCAATTTTAGATCTGGCTAGAACTACGATCTATGATTTTCACTATGTGTACATGGTGAACCGTTTTAGTGAAAACTGTACTGTTCTGTATACTGATACCGATAGTCTTATATATGAGATTGGAGATCAAGATCCTTATGAAGTAATGAAGATTGATTGTTATAAATATTCCGACACCTCAGACTATCCTCTCGATAACGTTTACGGAATTCCTCAAGTTAATAAGAAGGTTCTTGGGATGATGAAGGATGAGAACAATGGTATCATAATGACCGATTATATTGGGTTACGGTCTAAATTGTATGCAACGCGGTTACCATCTGAAGATGGTCTAGCGGAAAAACGAGAACGTCTCGCGAATGATGGATTTGAGAGAGAAGAAATAGACTGCCTTATTCGAAACGTTGGAATAACTAAGAAGGCTAAAGGGGTAAAATCATCAGTTGTGAAGACAGTAATCACATTTGAAGATTATGAAGAATGCCTCGACACCTTCACACAGAAAACCGTTTCCCAAAATCTAATTCGTGCTGAGAAACATCTAGTACATTCAATTGTTCAAGATAAAATTGCATTAAGTCCTTTTGATGACAAACGACTTATTCTTCCTGGTTCTGATGAAACTTTACCCTGGGGCCACTATTCCATTGATGCATATATAGATGTTGTCGTCATTATTCCTTAAAAATTTATATAAGAATAGAAATTATTGTTATTATTTTCATTCATTATACTTTTCAATTTTATATTGTGCAATAAAATGTTTATACAATTGTTCTTTATTTTAATACCCCATTATCGGCTGACTGAGCATGGGTGACGTCATCAGCATGAGTGCCCGTATGGCTTTACATATTTGCCTCTGGTCTCCTCTTCTTCATGAAGTTGTTTATTTCACTTCAATCTGACTAATCAGAGATGCTGGTGCCCTTACGACATCTTTGTACATCCACTTATCACGTTTATTCGACTTCAATACGGCCAATCAGAGATGCTAGTGCTTTAATGACAACGTCTGTACGACAGAAGGCCCATACGATACATTTGACGGTTGACACATTTGATGGACGGCCGCCCCCCACCCCCGACGACACATAAGACACATACGGCGATGATCAACGGCACCCTCTGGTCATTGTCGTTCACTTCTTCAGATGACTCTTTTGATACTCCTTGTATATTTGCAAAACTTATCGCTTATCTCTTCTTCTTTCTCAATTCTTTTACACCCTCTGGTCATTGTCTTCAGGTATGATTTTTGTACACCCTCTAGTCATTATCTTCATCACAATTGCGTTTATTCGATTTCAATACGACCAATCGGAGATGGTAGTGTGCTTATGGTGTCTTTGTACATCGTGTATACGATAATAATCTATCAATCATAGGGCCGTTTATTCGACTTCAATCTGACCAATAATAGCAGAGATATGTGTTATAGTGCCCTAATGGCAACGTTGCTTACGTCACACCATATACATGCTACCATAGAAAAATCATGGAGTACATGATATCACAGAACAGATGGGGTATAGAAAAATCATTATGCACAGAACAGATGGGGCATACGATGGAAGGCCCGTACGACACATAGAACAGATGGGGCATACGACGGTTGGCCCATTTGACGGACGGCCGCCCCCTCCCCCGACGGCATATATTGCGCGTGAAATCCAAGATGGTAGTGCCCTTATGGCATATTTATGACTACATCCTGTATATTGAACGTGTCCCAGCAAATGGTGGATGCGCACGTGATACAAAATTGCTGTCGGCCGCTTCATGATTGACGCATGCGCAGATCGAAATTGCGTCAAAAATTACCACGATGGACCTTGGCGATTTCCCATGTTAATTTACATAAGGAATGCGCCCGAACCGGTGTTGCTCCTTTACTAAAACATTTTATATTTGTATAAAATGTCAGACCCATTTGTCTTGAATACGCAAAAAAGTTTGTCCCAACTGTGTAAACAGTGGGGATGAATAGGTGAATTTTTTAAATAATATCCAATTAATTAAGGTAATTCCGGGAGAGATGGCGGGCGGGTGAGATGGCGCAGTTCAATATCTCCCCTCCTATTGCCAAGCCGACCTCTCAGTCACGCTTAGAAGTTCCTTGCGTATGGTTGCTGTGTTTATTGTGCCGCGCTGTTGTAAAATTCCATCCACGAAGGTAAATAAAACAATTTTGTATTTAAATATGCTCCATATTTTTCTAACATTTTTACAAATCATTCATTTTTACACCTTGATACATTGTATTATTTTCGGTTTAGTATTTCCAAGGGGTAGGAAAATATCTGTAGCATCATTCTAACCTTAAAAATCATTAGTATACGCAATCAGTAGGGAGCACGTGACTGCGCCATCTCACCCACTGATGTTGGGTTAGTTGGCGCGAGCCATCTCTCCCGAGATCAAAATTTTCGGTTTTTAATTTTGTTTTTTTTTTATTACTTTTGTAGATACCGACCACCTATAAACGTAAGGGAAGCTGCGCCAGAGCTACGTGGATTGAAGCAGACTTAAAAATAGCTATTCAAGCTGTAAGCAGTGGAAATTTGGGAGTTAATGCAGCAGCCAGACAATTTAAGGTACCTTGTACTACACTGCGGAGAAAAATAAGAACAGTAGTAACAAAAAATAAGCATTTGAGGCCACAAGCAGTCCTTGAGGAAGAAAATGAAAGAAAAATCGTCGCGCATATTAAAAAGATGCAAAAAAGGGTTTTGCCCCAACAAGAACTATGGTGCGTATTATGGCTTATCAACTAGCTGAACAATTAGGCATTAAGCACACTTTCAACAGGATAAACAAAAAAGCTGGCTTTGACTGGGTTATATCATTCTTGCGACGCAATCCTGATTTGACTGTTCGGAAATCAGAGGGTGTTTCACTTGCTCGAGCACGCGGTATGAATAAAGAAGATGTTGCTAACTATTGTAAGTTACTGGGCAATATTTTAGAAGAACATGACCTGTTCAACAAGCCTGGACATCTGTATAGTTTGGACGAAACCGGCTTACAGTTAAACAACAGACCACAGCATGGTATAGCGGAAAAAGGCTCCAAAAATGTAGCTGCAGTGACTTCAGGCGAAAAAGGGGAAACTGTCACGCTAATATCCTGCTGTAATGCGGAGGGTGCATTCATACCCCCTACGTGCATTTTGAAGGGTAAAAATATGAAAAAAGAATATGAAGATGGTATGCCTCCTGGGGCCAAAATTTATACGTCAGAAAAATCGGCGTACATAAATACAACACTTTTTCTTAAGTGGTTGCAGTCGGAATTTGTTCCTCGCAAGCCTCAAGGTCCAGTGGTTCTTATTTGGGATGGCCATGCCTCCCACTGTTTTTCCGTAGAAGTTTTAGAATATGCAGAAGCGAACGAAGTCATAATTCTCTGTCTTCCCAGCCATACCACACAATGTTTGCAGCCCCTCGATCGTGCATTTTTTAATGCTTTAAAAAGTTATTATTATGCTGCCTGCAATTTATTCTTGAGAACTAATCCAACAAGAGCAATCAACAGATTTCAGTTTGGGAAATTGTTAGCTGAAGCGTGGGAAAAAGCTGCCACAGTGAAAATGCAGTTTCAGCTTTTAGATCTACAGGCATCGCTCCATTTAACCCGAAAGTAATTCCAGAATATGCATTTCTCAACAATGAACAAGCTCGGGATGACATTAATCTTGTAATTGTTTACACCAAAAATGATACTGATTCCAGCGTAACGAAACGTAATGCTGAAACGCAATCTGCATATATGGCAAACCTTGGCACAAATGAAAAAGAAACTCCTGGTAAATTGTTATACGTAATTTCTCCTATTCCTAGCACGTCTAAAGTCCATGAAGTTCGAAAACGTAGTCGACAGATTGCAGAGGTCCTAACATCTCCTGAAAATATTTGTAAACAAAAAGAATTGGCTAAGAGTTTAATCGACAAAGAAAAAAAGAAGCAACATGTAGAATCTAAAGTGAAAACAAAGAAACGGCACAAAATAGATAGCGATATTTCCTCCAATAGCGACGAAACATTATTTTAGAAAACGATTCAGACAGTAGTACGGACGGTGAAAATGATTGCATTGGCTGCGGAGAAAATTACGAAAAAACTACAAGCAAAAAAGACTGGTTGCAGTGTCTTGGTTGCCACAGATGGCTGCATGAAGGTTGCACCACGCTTGCAAACCATTGTCTGCGGTGTGGAAGAAAAGAAAGGTGTGCCATCTCTCCCGGAATTACTCTACGTGTTCAGAATAATCCATTTATTTTTGTTTCATCCATTAAGTCTTAGATGTGTTTTTATTTAATTATATTGTTAAGAGGTCTAACAATAAAATATTATGCATTTCCAGTAGTTTTTTTATTTTAAACATCCGAATTTTCCCATATCCTTTTCGTGGTATCTTAATCCAGGCTCGTAGTCATAGCGTAACATTTTGTCAGCGTAACCGTTGCGGGTTAACTTTATCAATATTCATAACCACTTCTTTGTTATCCTTCAAAATCGTAAAAAGTTTATTATCTCTTTTAACAATTTTGAAAGGCTCTTCATAAGATAGAGTCAAAGAAGATTCAAAACCGGAAACTCTATCAAAGACAAATTCTGCATTCTGCTATTAACATCTGAAAGAGTTAAAGGATATTTATCTAGAACAGTAATTGAATTAAGTTGCCGGTAATCTTTTCATGGTCTCCAATCTTCAAAATCCTTCTTAGGAACCATATGTAATAGTGATATAAATGGAGATAAAGAGGGTCGACAAATTCGTAACACAACTATAGTTTCAAACTCCTTCTTTGCAATTTTTAGTCTTTTAGAATCTACTCGACAAGGTTTACAATGATAAAGATGACCTTCAGTGATAATATAATGTCCATCATTATCAACAATAGGTTTAAAAAAATGAGAAAGAAAAAATACTTTTAAAATAATTCAGTATATTTATTTTCAACAGCAAATAATCTAAGTGACATATTTATAGTTTCTAAACACGACCCTCCTGATTTACCAGACGTTTCATTGTCAATTAGACATTTATTTTTAATATTAATTGAAATTCCGTTATGATAAAGAAAGACCGCACCAATAATAGGTCGAGATACATCAGCTATTGTAAGAATGAAAGGGAAAAATCTTCTTCATCCTACATCAACTTTTATTAATTTATTACCATAAGGGTTAGGTTACTTTAATATTCTCATAATATTTTTACGAGTCCAATCATTTGTATTGTATTCTATATAGTAAGTCAAAGCATAAACACCTACAATTCCCAATAAAATCTTGCCAGTGAAGTATCTAATTCTTCATGCACGCTGTTCGCTGAGAACAGGTGTTAATGATTTACCTATAAGAAAATTTGATACATTGGAGATAAACCTATAACAATAACAAATCAATGCAATTTTTACCTAATTGATCTAAAGGCCACCTAGAAAATCTTTTCATTGGGTTATGGGTTAGGTAGCCGTATAAATTACTGGAACAACTCTTGGTTCTGAAGGAGCTTATTCTTGGTCTTTTAACCATTGTCTACGGAAGGCTCTTTCAGCATCTGTTCTGAGTTCGAAAAGTACACTAGACCGCGCTTGATTAACTCTAACCGTTCGAAATCTCTAGGTCGAACGTTACACTATACAGTTCGAAAACTACGTTCTCCCATCGCTCGAGAGTCGCTTTTTCCAACCATGTATTTTGAAAGTGTTTTCAAAGAGCAGTGCTTTGTTCTTGGTTTTTTTTTGTTATGTTTTTTACTGTGTTTTGTTTACTTTTTAGGTTAGGTCAGATTATCAAATTTGTTTCTATTTCGCGATTTAGTTCTACAAGAATTACATTGATTTTCAGTTTTAATCGAATTTATTTCCGTTTCTAAAGGGTTTTATTTGTCTAAAACCTTACTATACATTTTCTAAAAGGTTTCAGAAAAATGAGCTAGACTTTTATTGAAAGAAGAACTTTATTCATTCAAATTATCAATATCAGAAATCTTACTGCTGTTTTGGGAACTTTCCCAAATGTTGTCAGCCATATCTAAAAGTTTTTTTATCAACTTTACCATAAGCAGTAATTGCTATAACAATATACTTCCGAAGACGTCTTCTTCAAAGTCTCAATAACAAATCATGATTAATAATTTGATTATCACCCGCTAAACGCTCTGATTCGCGATATAAAAAAGAAGGTTTGCCATCGGCAATTTCTGAATTCCAAATTAATTTTTCGAGGCGTTTTTCATTGCTCAAACTCAGTTTTTTAAAGAAACGAATACACATTTGCAATGATTATAACATTGCTAAAAATTTCAATCTGTAAATTTGTCAAAACAAAATGAAATTTGTTTTGTCAGATGTTATTTTATTAACCACAACTTTCTGCCTGAAAAATTTGGAATTCTCAAGCATTTGAAAAATTTGTAAAATTCAAAAAACGAAGAATTCGAAAAATTTGAAACATTCAAAGAACTTTGAACATTTGGAAAATTGAAAATATCGGAAATTGAAGAATTTGGCAAGTTTAAAATATGAAAAATTTGGAGGATTTCTAACCATTTCAAAGATTTGTGAAACTCAAAAAACCGAAGAATCCGAAATATTTCGAAAATGCAAGGAATTTGAGAAATTTAGAAAATTAAAAATATGGGAAACTGAAGAATTTGGAGAAATTAAAGAAATAGGAAATCGAAAAATTTTTTAAACGCAAAAGAATTCAGAAAACTTAAATATATCGGATATTGAAGAATGTGAAAAATTTGGAAAAGGTAAAGAAATTGGAGATTGGAGAGCTTGAAAAATTATGAAAAATGATAGATATCGAAAATTAAAACACAGAAAAAATTTAAACATTAGACTAGTTTAAAATACGAGAAATTTGAGATTTTTAATTTGAAAAATACGTTAAATTCAGGAATTTCTAGAATTTGAAAAAATCCGAAAAAATTTCATTTTTGGAAAATTAAGCAAATCGAATATTTTGGAAAACTAAAACAGAAATTCAAGAAAAATTTTAAACGTATAAACGACAAGTTTAAAAATATGAAATGTGTGGAAGATTTTGCATTTTCAAAAATTTGGTTTATAAAGGAAATCGAAAAACTCTGAAAATCAAAACATACACTATTCAAAAATATATAAAAACAGTTGACAAGCCTGAAAAATGTTCAAAATATGTAAAATTGGGGGGTTTTTGAGAATTGGAAAAATTAGTCGTATTTGAAAATTTAGGCAATTTGAGAAATTTAAAATATCGAAAATTTTAATAAACTCCAAACATATTGTCAGCTTGAAATATTAAAAATTTGGATGATTCTGAAGAATTTGAAAAAATTGGGAAAATATGAAAATTCTAAAATTTTGAGAAAATGAAACGGACTATTCAAAAATGTTTGAAACATGTGGAAAGTTTAAAATACGAAAGATTTTTGAACATTTGAAAAGTTTGTTGAAGTTCCGAAAATTCGAAGAACTCGAAAATTCTGAGAATTTTTAAGAATTTGGAAAAAATAAAGAAACTTAAAATTTTGAAAAATTAAAATAGGCTATTCAAACATTAGGTGAAAGATTTACACAGGTTATTCTAAGAAAATTTGGCAAGTTTAAGATATGAATATTTTTAAAGCATTTGTAGAACTTATGAAATTCGAAAAATTCCAAAAATTTGAAATTCTTGAAAAGTTAAAGAAAAATCGAAAATTTTGAAAAATGAAAACAGACTCTTCAAAGAAAAATAAACATTTGACAAGCTTAAAACATTGCTAAATAAGGAGTATTTAAAGAATTGGAAACATTGGTGATATTTAAAAATTATAGACAATTTGAAAAATTAAAACAATTTGAAATTTTTTGAAACCCCACATTTGTTCCAGCTGCATCTGTCGTTGAAATTCTAAACAGATTAAATCAAAACTGGCTCTCTTATCAGTTTAATACCAAATATTCTATTTTTACCGAATACTTTCCATATTATAACTAAAAAGTGAATAATTACTAACTAAAATACAATACCTCCATCAATTTTTTAAATAGAATAATACATTCGACCTATTTACAACTCGACAAGTCCCAGTATTTACCATACTAACGTTTTTTATCCAATAATCGATTCATAACTAAACAGATCGTGTTATTTTCAGAGTCCAACTCCTCCGCAGTACGTGTTTTGGTACCACAACGATCACATGATCAACTACGACACAGCTAGAGGCGGAATCTCCGTGGAAACAGTTCCGGGACCAAGAACGCAAAGCAGATTGACCATCAGAGATACGAACGACGCTGATTCCGGAAATTATACGTGCTCCGCATCCAACACGGAGCCGGCGTCTATCTACGTTTTTGTATCTGAAGGTAAATTGTCATTGTTGAACTTGCATTCAAATTAGTCTGAGCGATAAACGGTTGGTCCGATGATAAATTTGTATTGTAGAACACGATTGAAGCAAACGTTCTGAGATAGAATTATACAGGGTCTTGAACGAAAATGTAAATTTTTTTTCATACTGTATTTCTTAACAGATTATCTAGTATTGATATATATGTCTCATTATTGAGTATATGTCATCTGTAAAAACTCTGCGTGCATAATAAATGGTATTCCTAAGTCATAAACTAAAATGTTTCCTCATTTGAAGTTTGTAAAATAATCTTGGTACATTGATTGTCGGAGCCATGAAACTTTGACACCAAAAATGAGAATTATCGAATAAAATTGTATCTGAAACTCTAACTTGCCTAACTATTGCCTGAGTTTGGACTTATTTTCCCAAAACTACGGAAGATTTTTGTTTGGTTTCTAAGGTTTGGTTGACTAATCTGAAAACAATCTGAATTCTTCTCAATTTACAATGAAAACAGAATTTTAGAAATATATTTTTGATCTGGTCTTGTAGCCTGAACTGTGAAAGTATCAGATCCTGTGAAAACAGATTTATACGATAGTCATCGTAATTCAAAAAAAGTTTTAAAACATCTCAAAGTAACTTTTAGAATTGGTACTCATAGCTTCATATAAAAATAGTGATTTTTATTAGTCATATTTCTATCAATTTCACACCGGTTTGAAGAAAGAACTTCCAAGATCCTGCTTTCATCTCATTCATATATCAAGGCTGTCAAACAACAATCTGAATGTTTTTCTCAAATGAAGATATTGTGGATCTCTTCAAGGCCCATCATGGAGGGGTGATAAATATAAATAACAGTTCATTCCAAGCGCGTAAACTTCTAACGCCATCCGAAATATTAGTTCTGTCAAACGTATGTCATTCACTATTAATTGAAGAGCTTGATAAGAATGGTCTCAATGCAGTCTCAGCGATGATCTTCCTAAAAATTAGCTCTGCCATTTCCGAATACAATCATATCTACAGCTTCAGACGACAAATCTACATTCCACCACCTACAGTCCAAATACCTGAATTACTCCTGATTATACACGAGAACACTACTCGTAGAACCTAACTATCCCAAGACACCATACTATGTTTTTCTTAGAAGAAGCCAGGTCATACCGCAGCAAACTGTGAAACATTCCAGCCTTAATTACATGAACTGCCTTAAAATTCTACCCAACTTTCCTTACAACCGATGAACGTCCAATACTTCCCAAGTACACACTGAGGTCCTGTGAGAGTCGCCTATAATATTTCATTCCTAAAATATATCTTCCATAAACAGCACCAGACGTAGTTATCTCCTTTTGTCAAACCAATCAGACCGAACAAAAAGCCAAAACACAAACAGGATATCCCCACAGAAACTCTCATGGAACTAGTTAGAAAGGTTATTTTTGAACAAAATCATCCATTCGTCTTAGACCACAATCAGATATCTGATCTTATCGATAACGTCTACGGTTCAACTGACCCAATCAGCATCATAGAAAAGTAGACAAGTAATTTTGCGGTATTAATAGGCATGTTAACAAAAATTTATCCATTTTTGAACACAAATCAATTAAAAGTAGATTCACTAAACTTAGCATCTTTTATCCCACCTGAAAAAGACCATACCAAAAACACATTTCAGAAAGTGAATCATCACTAATATTAATCAACTAAATTAATTATCAACCTTTTCTTTCTAATTTGTATCTGTCTTTGTGGTTCCTAGATCAATTGTGCAATTGAATATCAATAGTTTTTATAACAATCTACACATGTTGCAAGCTATTTTATCCAAACCGACCTCTGACGTTGTTGGCCTTCAAGAAAACAGTAATAACCAACATCTTAGGCAATTTAAGAACTTTTGAGAAAATCAAATTAATACGGAAATAGCTAGCGGAGGAGTAGCAAAATTTGTAAAAATTCTCGACATGGAATCACAATCCGCAGCAACCTACAAGCCGTAGTTAGCAAACTCCACACTAACAGAAAAATAAATATTTGTGTAATATATATATATATATATATATATATAATTTTAAATTAATTATTTGCCAACTTAATAATCAGGATTATTTTTATTGGGTTTGTGGTAATGATACCAAGTGTACTCTTTCAAATATTTAGTTTACGAGCTTTCGAATACAATCGTATTATATAATAATCCTATATATATATATATATATATATATATATATAATATATATATAATATATATATATATATATATATAATATATATATAATATATATATATATATATATATATATATATATATATGAAAAATGAATTTCGATTTTCTACTGCACCTACTTTTAGTCGAAATCTCAATAATTTCGACTACATTCCTGGCTAATACCACGCAGAATATTCAATTACATCCCCACATCCCCATATATATATATATATATATATATATATATATATATATATATATATATATATATATATATATATATAGCAAAAGTCGCCTCCCCCTTCTTTTCTTTTGAACGGTGATGGACTGATGAAATATGGAGCGTAAAAATGAACTATTGTAAGCTTCTGTACTAGTGGTAACAGGTGACGTAATAGATATCGGTGAGGTCATCAGGCAACTATAAGCAATAATATTAAATGGGACTCTATGGCAAGTGATACCTCGTTTGAAAGGTATTTAGAATACCTATTCAAACATTTTTTTGGATTTACGATGCGTTTAATGGTTAAAATAACGCTAAAATTTGAGTTTCGCTTTAAGTTAATCAAGATTCAAAAGTCCGCTTTAGGTTAATTATTGTTGACCGAGACGTTTCAGTATCTACATAAACAAAATGGTACGTGCTCTAGCTGACAAAGTAACACATATCTTAATTATTGCTGAAAATGTACCCCAATTGCCCTATATTGGGGACTTATTTGAGGGAGCCTTTTCATAAGTTTCAACAAACAGGTAGTGTTCATGATGCCAAACGATTGGATCGACCAAATATTGATATTCATAAACAAATTGATATAGTTGCAGAAATTGTAGTAAACCCTTCTTCTTCCACAGCCCAAGTAGCGTCGTTTATTATACGTAACCGCTCACCACAGTGGGGCGGCATAGAGGATCTGAGATTCAGCCACAGAAGCTAAGATTCGTCTTTTTGAAGCTTCTGGGCTTCCCACATTGGGCATAAGACTGGACAAGGCAAATACTGTTTTCTCCACTTTCTCAATCGTACGATGTATATGTTCTGAGAAAGATAGCAGCTTTGGGTTCAACCATACACCTAGATATTTCACCGACCCCTTTGGAGCGATTTTATTTTCATGAATGTTGAAAGATGCAAGAATCACTCGAGTTCTTCTAGTAAGCAGCACAGCTTCTGTTTTCTCTGGTGCTAGTCTGAGAGAGTTATTCTGCATCCAATTTGACACCATCAGAACTCCCAGATTTGCTTTTTCCATACGATATTTCTCCTGTTTATCCACAACCACCATTGCTATGTCATTAGCGAAGCCTATCAGGGTGACGTCTTTTTCTAAGTCCATCGTTAGCAGATAATCGTTTATTCCAAAGTGTAGGGCCAAGAACCGGACCCCGCGGAACACCGCTATTTATTTCTATATTTTCCTCCGCGCCCTCATATCCGATTATGATTTCTCATTCAGAGAGGTATGATGCTCTCAACGCAAGTCTTCATTAATTCCTCTATTTCTTAGCTTATTTAAGATTATCTGCCAGGCAGCACTATTAAAGGTATTCCTTACGCCTAAAGTTATCACAGCGCATATTTTTCTATTTTGTGGAGAGAAATCCCAAGCCTTTTGCAATTCTTATGACGTCTATGATAGCATCTACGGTTTGCCTTTTTTCCCTGAAGCCGTACTGTCTTCCAGTTTTTTCTTAAGTCTAGCCAAAATTATGTGTTCAAATACTTTCCCTTCCGCATCTAAGAGACATACGGGTCGATATGAAGAAGGGTCATCTGGTGCTTTCTGACCTTTGTCAAGTAGTACCAGTCGAGCCTGCTTCCACTCGGAAAGTATTGTGTATCGCCAAGTGAGTTATAAAATCTTAGAACAAAGTCCGTTTTGCTATCA
Organism: Galeruca laticollis; assembly: GCA_963921935.1. Taxonomy (NCBI): domain Eukaryota; kingdom Metazoa; phylum Arthropoda; class Insecta; order Coleoptera; family Chrysomelidae; genus Galeruca; species Galeruca laticollis. The sequence goes on from OY998180.1 coordinate 114,938,335, forward strand.
ATCAGGTATTTCAGAATTTCTGCAGGGATATTTCCTGGACCTGGTGCCTTGTTTGTTTTTAGCTTCTGATTTGCTGTTTTTAGTTCTTCCACCGTAAAATCTAGGGAGTAAAGGGTTTTTCTACAATCGAAATGTATCTCCTCATGTACCGGAAAGAGGTGCCGTACCACTTTATGCATAGTATCTGCCGGTAGTTGAGGTTTCGGAGGGTAGCCAATCATCCTCTTCATAGCTATATTAAAGCCATTGCCCCATATATCGGAGTCTATACCTGCACATATATTGTTCTAGCAGACCTGCTTGGCTTTTCTTACTGCATTCCTCAACTGTTTTTTGGATTCTTTGTACTTATCTTGTAATTGTTGTTTTACTTCTGGTTCATATATTCTGTTGCTTCTTGTGCAGATTCTTCTTTTTCTTGTGCATTCCTTTTTCATGTCTGCGATTTCCTGCGACAACCAATATACCGGATTACCTCTTGGGTGGTTCTTCCTTTTTGGCATCGAGGCATTGCATATGTTCGCGAGTATTCCATAAAAAAATTTTGGATCTGGTGTAGGTGCATTTACTGCAATATTAGAAACTATTTGGCTTAGGCTTGCAGTATCTAGCTTCCTCAGATTCCACCCACTGTCGACTACTTTGTCACTTAGTTTGTCCGATTTTGTGTTCTCATGTACCTCAAACAAAATGTAGTTATGATCGCTAAGGGTCTCTCTGTCACTCACATACCAGTTTGTTATTACAATATCATTGGTTGATAGCGTTATGTCGATGATTGACGAACTTTGGTTTCTCTGGAATGTAGGTCTATCTCCACGGTTTTGGCAAACAAGGTCGTTTTCTGCCATCCATTCCACTGGGGCTTCTCCCTTTCTATCTGTATACCTCATCTCCCATTGGGAAGATTTTCCATTGAAGTCTCCTACTATAATACTTTTTTCTTCATGCCTTCTAAGATGAATTCCTATTTCTGTTAAGGTTCTCTCAAGGTCGTCTATTTCCTTATTTGGGAAGGCGTAACAACTGTATACTGTAAAGGCATTTGTTACAAACTATGTAAATCCATGGCCATGTCCCTGACGTTTAACTGCTATATTTCTATCCAGTACTTTTATTGCTGTATCAATATTGTTATCAAACATCCAGTCCTTCCTGTCCTTTATGGCATTTTTGTTTGGTTTACTAATCAACAGTATGCACACATTTTCTTCTTTTGCAGTAGGAATTGCCATGTCTTGTGTTCTAAGACTTCTATTTGTGTTCATTAGCATTATCTTGGTTTTCATTTTGGCTTATTTTATATTTATCTTTAGTTTTCTTGAAAGTTAGCCTTTTTCTTAGAAACGCCTTCTTTGAACTCAGAACAGCCACGACTTGCCGTTTGATGGCCTTTTTCCTTGCAATTCAAGCAGACGGGTGTTCTACCGCAGATGGCAGCTTTGTGCCCGTTTTCGCCGCATCTCATGCACAAATTCTCCCTGTTGGGTCCTTTGCACTCTTCTTTACTGTGTCCGTACTCCCAACATCTGTAGCATATGTCATCTTTTTGTCTCTCAAGGATCCGACAGTCTACCCAACCGATCCTTAGAGATTTCAGTTCCAGAAGTTTATTTGCACATTCTTCGCTTGTAATTATAGTCACGTTTTGTTTATTTCTATAGTATATCGTATATCAAGTCGGATTTGATCAATATTCACTACTTTCGAGATTGCTTTCCTTACGTCCGGTACAGATGTGACCTCGTCCATCCCTTTAATGTGAATCACCTTCTTAGAAACTAACACCGGCACCATAACATTGGGTATTTTGTTATTTATCTCCTTCTTCAATATCTCCGCTTTGCCTGTTCCATTACGAATTTTTACCATTAGGTCACCTTTTTTGGTTTTCTGTACTTCCTTCACGTCTACTCTTATTGATGTAGGGTCAACTGTCTCTTTAACTGTTTTCAGTAGTTCTGCATAGGTTTTACGATCCCTTTTTATGATCAAAACATCATCTCTCGGTATTTTTGGATTTATTACACTATTTGCGTGTGCCAATTTACCGCTTAATGTAGGTTTATTTATTATAGGATTATAAGCTACGACCTCTATGGACGAATTCCATCAATAAACGGTAAGGCCAACTTGGTCCTGTTGCTCCTTAGAGCGAGCATCTTTATTACTTTGAGGGATTCAAATATATCCCTATCTTGAAGTTCACGACAGGTTTCATTATCACTTATGATAGGATAAAATATTGTTCTAGTGACGGTGGAGCAATTTCCCTTATCGTCGGGAAATTCAAAAGAATGTCTCATATAGGCTACACCTCCTATAGGTTCCTTTTGACCTTTGAGTCCGTCTATACCTCCATATTTACTGACAGCGGTCCTTACATGGTTGTTAACTCCAACAATATCTTTGGAGCAGGGCAACATCCATTCATACCGAGGTGGAGATTCCCATATATTGCCAGGCCTCGCAGGTATCCTTGAAAAGGTTTTATCTGCCCAGACGTTCTCTAGTACAGATTGGAAGTCATCGTACGTCCCATCGCCACGAAGTGATTTTCGTTTTTCAAATGTTATTTGTGCTTCCCTGCATAGCTCTCACTGCGTGCTGTTTCCAGAATTTCCCTCTTCTTGTTTTTCATGAATGTTCCTTATCGCCTCTCGAAGTGATTTATTTTCATTATGTACATTTTTCAACCCATCTTCATTTGTGTCTCTTCCACTAGATCTCATCCACTCTTGGAATAATTTGCCTTGCATTTTTCCAGCCTGGAATGTTAGTTTATATACAGCCTCTCTTATGTCCTTCTTAGGATTATACGAGTCCCTAATGACTCTGTCTAGCGTCTTAATCTGGTTATAAAGTTGCTGAATTATTTTCGCTTGGCCCCACCATTTCTTTTTGAGATTTGCTGGTTTTGGTAGACTGTTCCATTAGTTTTCGTTTATTTGGCTATTCAGATATGTCTTCCGCTGCGTCAATAACAGACGAATCCAGATTTCCGGCATCTAGGTCTGGTAACGAGTTAACTCTTTCCCCAGGCGGAGTCCTGTTTATCGAGTCCCTTCTTGCGAATGGATCTTTTTGCTCTTCAATCGAAACGAATGTTGCATCTGTCTTGTCTCTCAACAACGGTTCAGTATTGTTCTGCACCATAAACTTCTTAATACTCTGACTCACATTTCCATGCTTGCTTTATCCCCATCCTTCCCCATAAAATTTGATTCGTGACTATCCATTTTGTTCCCACGCGTAGCTAGGAACATAAAGAGTCCGTTCCGGCAGAGCCCCGCATGCCATTTATACTAGGGAGGTTGCCCGGTATACTTAGGCTCCGTTTGCAGGTATTACTTGGCCCTGATACCCTCGCCAGCCGGGTCGCATTTCGCATTACACTGAACGACTAAGGGCTATGTGTCATCTTCTTCTGGCACAGTGGAAAGGATAGAAAAAAGGAATCCCCTGGCCCTCGCAAACCTTAAAACGTCGGGGAGGATAAGAGTTGGGGACTTAAGGGTTTTAGAAACGGATCACACCTTGGGAGTGAGATGTGAG